>CM061748.1:76734190-78181514 GCA_030979885.1 Lolium multiflorum | reverse complement strand
ACTATCTAAACCCTAGCCGTGCCATCTCCTTATATGAGAAGGAGAGCTGGCCGGCCCCCTTATTGGGCCTAACCTAGTTCGACTTGGACAGGCCCAAGTCAAACAGACTCTATTAAAACCCTAGATGGCCCACAACATGACCTGGCTACATTATTATCTCCTAATAACAAGATTATAATAAACTACTGGTACAACCTTAGACCCAAATATCATATCAATGGCTGTCCTAGAGTACCAGGCCCGGATATCCATATCATCTCTCCCCTTCTTCAAGAAGCGTTGTCCCCAACGCGTGAGGGTCTTCTGGAAAAGGTAACGTGATATGAATATGACACGTCCTCGCCGTCTTCAAGTCTTGCTTGCCTTCCACACCACATCCTCCCTCGCGGCCTGCTTGACTTGATACAGCACTTGGCGCCTCCTTTCTTCTCCATATGAGCTTGGACTTCGGCGCCAATTCCTTCTTCTTGCGAGGTTTTGATGGACCCTTGTGTCGCTTCACATGACCCTGCACAATATGTGTAATTCCTGGGCCACATAAATGTCTCACACATTCATCCTTGCCTCGATGCATCCGCGGTGTCGCGGAAAACTGGACAGTACTCATAGCACGGTAGTGCCGCTGCCCATCATCTCCACGGACGCGCTCCGCCACAGCCGGTCTAGACGCCGGTTGACCGGGTATGCGACCGGTCGGTTCGGTTATGACCGGGTCTGGGACCGGATCCTGACCGGGACGTCGAGACGTCTCACAGAACACGCTCCGGTCGGCATCAGCGCATAAGCCGGTCTGAACCGGGCTCACCCGGCGCCTGGTCCGGTTGGACCGGCCGTGACCGGGCTGAAACACCATCAGCACCGGCTTCGCTATCCTTCTCGCCTCCCACTCCTCCCACGCGCATTTGCGCCATATGTACTGGAACATCATCAGCACAAACATCATCAGTCTGTATACTAGCATCAACACAAACTGGAACTGTAGCACATGCCGCAACATCCACATCAACAACAAGTGTAGCTTCATCCGGCTTGTCACCAACAAGAACTGGCTTGTCATCTACAGGCTTGGCTGAAACATCACCAACATCAATGCTCGGAACATCATGCACCTTATGCTGCACATTAGGCTTGTGCAATTTCTCCTTACGCACCACTAACTCCACATCGGACTTGATATGATCATCACCCATAGGCTTCAAAGTCCGCTGTTTGCCACCATGCATAAAAGAATATGTATTTGCTCGCCCATCATGTGTCACATTGCGATCATACTGCCAAGGACGCCCAAGTAGCAATCCACACACCTCCAATGGCAACACATCGCAATCTATCTCATCAACATAATCACCAACTGTAAATGGCACACGCACCTTGTGAGTAATCTTCAGCATACCACAGCTATTCAACCACTCAAGACGTTTAGGTTCAGGAAGACGCCATGTAGACAACCCCAATGCTGCCACCATCGCCTTGCTAATGCCATTAGTACAGCTACCACCATCAATCATCAACTTGCAAGCTTTGCCCTTTATAATGCACTGAGTCTGAAACAAACTCCACCGCTGAACTTTGTCAACTGTCTTGCAAGCATCATATTGTACCTTCTTGAGTTGCATATTCAGCCCGCTCAATGGTACATCCTCCTCAACAGTCACAGTAGTGCTCTTGGTATCGAGGTTTCCTCTCCTCTGAAGATTTCACCTCGATCTTAGTGACTGTTGGTAGTGGAACAACCTCCTGAATAGGAACTATGCACTTGTCCACTTCCTCTATTGCATGTACAACTCTGGATGACTGCTTACGCTGCTGCAATGGTAACCCAAAACCACCACGAAGAAACTTTCTGAAGTCCGCCCAAGTATAAGCATACTCGCCTCTATCAACGGCATCATACCAATATATGTCCAACTCGGCATCCACACGCCGGTGAGCTAGAAGACAGGCATCATACCCAGTGAACTTCCCTTTGTAGCGACGACATCGTTGGAAACCCAACTCCATGTACTTCTCCCAATCCTCGTACTGCTCAATTGTCGCGGAACGGCGTAAATACCACTTTAGTTCCGACACGGAATGCGGTACTTCCTCCCAACGGCGGATATCAAGGTAATCATTGAAAACATCACCAGATTTCGTGCCACGTGAACACCGTATGCCAGCTATATCGTCGGAAGCAACAACAGTAGTAGTATCAAGTAGCATCGCTGGAGATGAAACACGATCAACAGATGAGAATTTGCCGAAGAAATGACATAGCAAAGGCTGCCCGCCGGTGGACCGTGAGTCCTGTCCGGTTGACCGGCCGTAACCGGATGCATCGTCGGAACCAAACCGACGAATTTTGCGAACTTCCGGTCCCGCCGGTTGAGCCCCCAGGCTGCCGCCAGGTCTTGCCGACCGATTCCGACCGGATTTTTCCTGGTCGCGAAATTTCGTCTTCTTCCCGATTGGTCGCGATTTTTCGCGATTTTGACCTCCGAAACAGCCATGGATGACCTCCAAACTGCCCCAAACAACTCCAAACTTCCTCCAACCAACCTCCTTCGACCGAGAGCCAAACTCCTCCGATCTAAGAGCCAATCTTCTCCGCAGCAAACCGATCAAAGAGATCGATCAACAACACCTCGCCGTGAGCAACCCAGAAAGCTGATACCACATGATACGGTGGCTCCAAGCCGATCCACCTAGATTGATGCCCGATCTTTCACAGCGAGAACCTGGGGTAGAAAATCCTCCCAACAACGCGATGAACGCAGCCTGGAGAAGAGGGAACGAATCCAAGCAACGGATCGATGAACGACCGCCTCAAACCAAGAGCTAGACAATCCTTGATGAACACAAGAACCTTCGTAGCGGATATAATAGATAACGGCAGCGCCGTACCCCCGGAGGGATGATACACGTGATCACACGCAATAGGGAAACCCTAATCTTTTAGACTAAACTTGAACTATCTAAACCCTAGCCGTGCCATCTCCTTATATGAGAGGGAGAGCTGGCCGGCCGGCCCCTTTATTGGGCCTAACCTAGTTCGACTTGGACAGGCCCAAGTCAAACACTCTATTAAAACCCTAGATGGCCCACATGACCTACATTATTATCTCCTAATAACAAGATTATAGTAAACTACTGGTACAACCTTAGACCCAAATATTATATCAATGGCTGTCCTAAAGTACCAGGCCCGGATATCCATATCACTCGCACCCTCCTCGGCATGTGCTGATGTACACCTTGACGTCCGCCGGTGTACAGCTTGGCCCTGAAGGTTTTGTCCCCGACACTACCAATGCGAAAACAGCTTGGTCTCACAGCACGCAACACTTTGTCGGCGCAGCCTAGCTGTCGACCAGGGACGACATGGAGAGCAGGAGGACGTTGGACGTGCTGGTGGGGCGGACGACGAAGCAGACGGCGCGGATCAAGTTGCTATGGGGCTGGCCGCACAACAGATCGTGGTGGTCCGCCGGGATGTGGAGTAGCTCGGCTTAGGCATCCATACCGCGCGCTGCTCGCCGAGCAGGTCATCCGCGGGTTGACGTCCTCGGCCTGCTCGAGTTCTACTGCTGCCGACGCGCTGCAGGTAGGATTTGTCGTTGTTGATTGCGTCTCCTCCATACAATCTCACGTGTCTGATCGATCTCAAGCTTTATATAGGGAACCAGGAGGTAGAGGATATACAAAATGCGGCCGATAGGAAAAGAGACTCAATCCACGTGGAGTTGTTTTGTTCCATCAAGTGTCCAATTTCTTTCCGTTTGCTGTCCTTTTCCTGCGGGAGAGGTTGCATGGGAATAGCTGAGTGGATCGGGCTGGGACGTTTTCTATACAAAATCCATCGGACTCAACCAAGGATCGCGAAGAGAACTGACTTAGACTATCGGAAACCTAGGAACCAGGCTGGTGTTAACCGGACAGGACTCCTCCTACGAACCGATCGTGCATAACTAAATTTGCGAGGCGATGGAAGCAGTGGCGGAGCGTGACTAAAAGCAGAGCGGGGGCGAAACGAAACTTTTTCGGATTTTTTTTCAACTATGCACCCAAATTCAGCTGCAATTTAAAGTTCTATTCATATCAATGAGTGATGGTTTTCAAGTTTGAAAATGCACTTAATTTGGTGATTTAAGAAGGAATAGACCAAGCAAGTAAGTGAGGCAAAATATATATTTGTCCAAGATCCAACGATATGGCGACTACTCCCTCAGTCTCAATGTATGTTGCGCATAATTTTGCGTGAATGTCAAACTTTGTAAAGTTTGATCGATTGTATACCAAAATATATCAATTTATAATGTAATATTAGTATTATCAAAACATGGTGAAATATTAACTAAACTTATACACAATATATTTAGGACAGAGGGAGTAGTGATTTATTGATTCACATTGAAATTGACATAGCAAAGAGACTTCTAGTTTTACTGTAAAAGAAGTATACTGCCAGCACTGACCTAATGGCCAAGATTTAGGGTGTGTTCGGTTTGAGGATGGGGTGGAATGGAATGGAACCATTCCACCATTCCATTCCACTGTCACGGAACCGTTCCATCCCTGTGTTCGGTTTGGACAATTTTTTTGTCACGGAACGGTTCCATCCCTGTGTTCGGTTTTGGAATGGGATGAGAATGTAATGGAATGGGTGAGATAGTCACCCGATTAATTATTTGCTAAACTTGATTAAATAGTGCTAAACTTGATTAAGTAGTGCTAAACTTGATTAATTATTGCTAAACTTGGTTAATTATTGCTAAACTTAATTAATCAGCGTGTGACAGTCACCCGTTCCACCTCGTCCGGCCAAGTCGGAGGAACCAATTCATTCCGGATCTAGAGGGAATATTCCATTTGGAGGAACCATTTCATTCCATTCCAGTTGCAATAGAAAGCAGGAACGGGCTAGGGGTGCGGAACGGTTTCATTTCGTACCACCCCATCCCAAACCGAACACACCCTTAAACACTGTACGTACCCAGCCGGACCGCGCAGCCAACAATAGGCAGAGAGGAGGGGCAGTAATTGCGGGACGGGAACCCAGGCCAATGCTTTGTTGTGCTTGATTGCACCAGCAAAATTAAATACCGCCTGTGAGAAACATGCCTCTGTAATATAAGTGTGCTTTTGGAAGGGGGGGGCTGCTGTAGCCCCTTTTCGCTCCCAGGCGCTCCGGCAATGGATGAAAGCCAAACGCCACGGACCAAATACACGCGACGGACGAAACCAACCAGGAACGGACGGACCAAACCACGGAAACACTTCGTGCTTTATTATTAGGTACTAGGACAATGCCCGTGCGTTGCCGCAAAATACCAAACATTGTTGAGTCCCTCTTCCGCCCGGCCCCGGCCAAGCACGCGCCAGCCGCCAGCCCCGAATCTCCCTCTCTTCTATCGGCTTCCACCACTGCTATCTGCTTCCCATTTCGCCCGTCTTGGCTCATTACTTTCCTACGGGTTTTTTTTTTTATTGTGTAGTAGTATCTGTCGTTCGATAAGCCAAGCTTCATCTAAACAAACGGATCCGTCAGTGGTTGGTGAGGGCCATCTTGGGGATGATGTGGCCTTGTCCTAGACAGCGAGATTGGTGGCGCCACATAGTAGACGGCGGAGGAGGACAAATGTAGCTACACAAGAGAGAACACTTACATCACATTAATTTAAAAATAAATATAGGAGCGCATATTTTTAGACAACTATTCAAATTTGCATTTTAAATATATAATTTAAATCCAAATTATAATTTTTTATGTACAATTGCAAAAAAGAATACTCCCTCTGTTTATAAAAGGATGTCAGCGATTTGTCTTTATTCGTATGTATCTATATACTATAAGAGTGTCACGATACATTTCAATTTAGACAAGTTTGTGACATCTTTTTACGGACAGAGGCGGTACATACATTTTCCCTATACAAATGCAAGGTACACTAGTTTCTTTTATACAACGCACAAAATTTAGACAAAATTTTATATACATTCATATTCACCTGGCATAACAGCACAAACTAAATACACACCGTAGGCCTAGTAATAAGAGCACCTAGCAACTACACAATTAAATCGATAGTCATTGCCTCCACCGATCCAGTGCCATAGCAGCCACTTCTCTCTGTCCGCTGCCGCTCTATGTCCCATTCACATTAGCTATCTCCGCTCCACTCGATTTTATTTTGTTCGCATTAGCACACAGAGGTCAGCCGGCATCCTAAATTTCTAATACTGAACCTCTCCTACTTTAGCTAGCTGTAGCAGAGCTTGACGCTGTTGGACCAGCAGCTGTTTGCAACGCAGAACGCGCTCGAGACCACAGCCCAGATCCGCAGCAACAACCATGCGCCCGCTAGAGCAGCTGTACCTGGATGTCACGACCCTGTCCTTACCTGATGCTGTCAAGGTGGCGAGAAGGGCCAGCAGGCGCCAGGAGATCAAGGCGGCCCATCTCGCAAGACTAAGCAAGGCCCAAGACCTGGGAAGGAAGGCTGGCGAGGACAAGCCAATGAGGGACAAGTAGACACGCCTCTGGAGTGATGGGCATCGAGGATTGATTATCATCTTGTAACAGCCCGAGTGGCTCGACTCTCCTCTCCCTCCCTTCCGATGAACTGGTCAGTTCATCTGGAATTCCATCCTTCCTGCGTGACGCGGGAGTTTGTAATCTGAGGCAACTGATACTGCATCTGAATCAAGAAGTAGTGCGCTACATATGGTATCAGAGCCGTCGTCCTGCGACGCGCTTTTCATCTAGATCTCCAGAAAAATTCTCCATAAAAAAAAAACACCAAAATCTTCGATCCGGTGGCCAATTCAGTTCCGATCTGAAATCCTAGGCGCTTCCCTACCAGGCGCGGAGGCGAATCGAGTTGCGGATCGTGAGCGGGTGGGTTCTCTCATCAAATCCCACTCCCGTTCCGAGCTCGCGGCGGCGGAGAAGTCGCACACATCAGGCGGCTGTGGTGGCGTTGGCGGCGGTATACTGCTCGGGCACATAGTCACGGCGGAAGAGCGGTTTCCCACAACCCTTCTGTGGGTGTCAAATCCCGGCTCGACGGTGATTCCGTGTGCCTTCGGCGACGTGCATCAGCGGCGGCGGTTGACCCTAGCTCCGGGTGCGGCGGCGTGGGAACAAGCGGGCGCAGTAACCATGGAGAAGGACCTCGCCGAGCTCAAAGCCCAGGGCGCGCTCGTGGCAGATTCCATCAAGGCCATGAACGAGACCCTGCGCAACTTGTCGGGATGGATGCCGCAGGTCGACACCTCGATCACCACCATCCAGAAGTCGATCGACGAGGTGGCAAGCCGTGTCACAGCATTGGAGGCGATGCGATCTCCTGATGAGGATCAAACGCCTCGGCCCGATGGGCACCGTCTGCGCAACAACATCCAGGGTCCTGACTCGGATGCCATTCGTGCACCGTTTCACGCCCTGGTCAAGGGTACGAAAAAATTCCAACACTCTCCAGTTCAGTTTGAGATAGGTGATCATTCTGGCAAAGATAGAAATAGCCATTTTGATGATAGTAGCTACACTAATCATACCACACACAGAGATAGGAATTATTCTCGCATGCCTAAAACTGATTTTCCTCGTTTTGATGGTGAAAACCCAAAATGGTGGAAAACTGTTTGTGAAAAATACTTCACCACATATGAGGTCGATAGGAATGCTTGGGCTAGTTTTGCCACTATGCACTTTCATGGCAATGCTGCTCTATGGCTTACAAATTCTGAAGAGGTAAATGAAATAGAAACATGGGAAGAACTTGTAGCAGCTGTTCACACTAAGTTTGGTAAAAACAAACACATCAAGCACTTAGAGGCATTGGAGAGGTGGAAACAAAAAGGCACAGTTGAAGCATATTATCAGGTTTTTGAAAGTCTTAGACACAAAGTGTTATTGCATAACAAACATTATGATGAAGCCTTCTTTGTAACTAAGTTTGTAGCTGGATTAAAACTTGAAATTCAGAAAGCTATTCGGTTACACTGTCCTCGAACAGTTGATGCTGCGTTATCTCTTGCTGAAACACAGGAAGAGATGACGGAAGAAGCCCGCCAAGCTAACGGTGGCAGATACAAACATGAATACACAAGATCACCCTTCAGAAATGGGCTAGCAACTAAGGGCATCCTATCCCAGCCTGGTGATGAGCAGAAGAAAACAGAGGATAAACCCCCTGGTCAGATCAGCTCAGAGCACTCAAGGCACAACGTAGAGCTCGAGGCGAATGCTTCAAATGCGGTGATAAATTCCAGCCCGGGCACAAGTGTTCAAAAACAGTTGCACTGAATGTGGTAGAAGAGCTATGGGATGTATTGCAGTTGCAGTCTGATTCTGATGGCGAGAAAAGCACAGAGTCAAGCGAGGAGGAAACTTTCATGAAGATCTCCTATTGTGCCACAGCTGGCACGGCGGCAAGAAAAACGATCAGATTGCCAGCAAGTATCAACGGCAAGCAAATCCTGGTACTGGTTGACTCTGGAAGCTCCGGCAACTTTATCTCCGCACAAGCAGTTGACGAGCTGAAACTGAAACAAACACCAGTGGATAAAGTACAGGTGGTGGTGGCGAACGGGGCAAAACTGAGTTGTGACACTGCGGTGGAGGAAGTGGTGTGGCAATGCCAAGGCAATGTTTTCTCATCGACATTGCGTGTATTCGATCTCAAGGGCTACGACATGATTTTGGGAATGGACTGGTTAGAATCATGTGGAGATATGTGGGTGGGATGGGAAAAGAAGACCATCCGGTTCCGTCACAATGGCAAACGCATAACTCTCCGGGGGATCAAGAACAGGACTGGCAAGTGTACACAGATATCAGGTCCCCAACTGCACAAGATTCTGCGCACGGGTGAAGTAGCACAGATCATACAATTGTGTCCTGTCCAACAGGAACATGCAACATCTGATCCTCCTGAAGTCATCGCTACTGTGCTTCAAGACTTCGAAAAATGCTTTGGTGAGCCACAGGAATTGCCACCACACAGGGACTATGACCACTATATCAAGTTACTGCCTGGAGTCAAACCGGTTAGTGTTAGACCTTACCGATACACACCCCAACAGAAAGATGAGATCGAGAAACAAATCACTGAGATGCTGAAAAAAGGGATAATTAAACCTAGCCACAGTCCTTTTGCGTCGCCAGTGCTGCTGGTAAGGAAAAAAGATGGGTGTTGGCGCTTTTGTGTCGACTATAGACATTTGAATGCAGTCACTGTGCCGGATAAGTATCCTATGCCAGTTGTTGAGGAGCTATTGGATGAGCTAGCAGGAGCTTGTTACTTCACCAAGCTTGACCTGCGCTCGGGCTATCACCAGATACGGTTGGCCGAAGAGGATGAACCCAAATCAGCATTTCGCACACACAATGGACATTTTGAATTCCGTGTCATGCCCTTCGGCCTATCAACTGCTCCTGCAACATTCCAGTCTGCGATGAACCAAGTCTTTGCTGGACAAATCCGCAAGTCCGTGTTAGTATTTGTCGACGACATCCTCATATACAGCAAGAGTTTGTCAGAACATGCTCAACACCTGACAGAGGTATTCCAAATTCTGTCAGCCAACAGACTGTACGTCAAACGGAGCAAATGCACCTTCGCTCAGAAATCCTTAGAGTATCTGGGTCACATAATCAGTCAAAAGGGAGTAGCTACTGATCCAGCCAAAATTGTAGCTGTCCAACAATGGCCCAGGCCAACTAACACAAAGCAGCTCCGTGGGTTTCTGGGGCTCGCAGGCTACTACCGTAAATTCATAAGAGGATTTGGCGCAATTAGCAGGCCTTTAACCAATCTACTGAAGAAGAAGGTGCAGTACATCTGGACGACGTATGAACAAGAAGCATTCCAAGCTCTCAAGACAGCACTCAGCGAAGCGCCTGTGCTGGCACTGCCAGACTTCGAGCAAGAATTTGTTCTCGAAACTGACATGTTTGACAAGGGTGTGGGTGCAGTTCTCATGCAGCGTGGCCATCCCATTGCGTTCCTCAGTAAATCCCTTGGACCTAAAAACCAGTCCCTATCCACATATGACAAAGAATGTCTAGCAATCTTGCTAGCCATAGACCGTTGGGGATCCTACCTTCAACACAAACAATTCATCATACGCACCGACCAGCGCAGCCTGATACATCTGACATATCACCGAATATCAACTGCAATTCAACAAAAAGCCTATTTCAAGCTTATGGGTTTTCAATTCAAAGTTGTGTACAAGCAAGGGACAAAAAACCGTGCAGCTGATGCGCTCTCCAGGCGTCCAAATGAGGAAACCTGCGCTGCCATGTCGGCCGTGACACCGCGCTGGATGGAGATTGTGGTAGAAGGGTACATGAAAGACGAGCACACTGTAAAACTGTTATCAGAACTAAGCATTACTGGTTCTAACAGTAAAGGCTATACACTCACAGATGGGATCATTCGATATAAGGGCAGAGTGTGGCTTGGATCTCATAAAGAAGCTCAAGATGCAGTACTCCAAGCACTGCATAGCAGTGGGTTGGGAGGACACTCAGGAAACCTGGTGACTTATCAAAAAGTGAAGCAGCTCTTTGCGTGGCCACTCATGAGGAAAGACATAGAAGCATTTGTTCAGAGATGTACAATACTAGGTAGGAAGGCGCGGCTTGCCGCGCGCTTGCCCGCCTACGGCGGACAAGCAATTACATATATCAATTGAAAAGACAACACTAAAACAATGTGTAAAGGTGACAACAGAGGTTGTATTAATTAGCTCATAAGCACTGGAAGAGATGTCCGAAGAAATATAAAAGTCAACCACTATATATATTAAGGAAAGATCAAGCTTGCCAGACAATACCTGCACCTGTATTTGTCAATCCATGGGACCAAACATGAAAATGAGAACACCTGTAAACAGAAACATAATGAAATGAACGTAAAATTGGTTTGTTATCGTCGAGGAAGTATATAAAGTAAATAAGAGTAATTTGTTCCGTCACTGTTTACAATGGTAGTACATATAAACCAATAACTTAGCAATAGGACAATGTCACCAGCCAGCAAGAGCCAGAATAAGACCCGCAACAATGATGTCGCCAAGCGGGTGCAAATACAAACAAGAACATACAAAGAGTTTATTGTTTTCTTCAACAGTGGCTCTTGCGACTACTGTTTTGAATATGACTAACAGAGAAACGATTGATCAATACTCATAGGAGAAATAAGTAGCGGAAAAACACCACAACAGGCTACCAGAGAGGTACACCAGCGAAACTGCATACCAGGAAAGTTAATCACATTAGCCAAAGAGTGGCATACTATGATGCATCTAGACCCATTTAAGGAACTTTATTTTAAAATCTACAGTGATGACAGCAAAAAAAAACGAACTCTATATTATAATGCGTCAGAAACTATTTAAAAAATGATGCATCAGAACCATATTGACTATGAATGGGGCAAGTTCTAACTAATCAAATTTCACTGTAAGTGTGACATACTGTGCAAATACATGTGAAGTGATCTGAAAATGGCCAGGGCAGAATATCATAGAAGTAACAAAATTGATGTTCTCTAGATAACCTATGAGCACTCTAACTAACCCGAAAAGTCAGTCACACAATCATGTAACCAGTCATTTATTTTTGGTCTGAAAAAATAAAAATAATACTAATAAGGAACAAAACTGGATGGTGAAGGATCAGAGTGGAAAAATAATTCCTGTATTTGATGGTCCTCAGTAAATTGTTTGGTTGTGCAAGAGTGGACACAAATCGTCGTTTAATGACAAGCAATCATTTATGATATCTCCTATTTTCCTAATCTTAGCATTTCAGATAAGTTGTTTAGTTTTATCAAAATCTACATTCTAACCTATTTCATGTTTGGTCACAACGAGAGTTATAGTTAAATATCTTTGCTAGCCAAGTAGTACAGTAGCAGTCCACTCAACATATATGAGAAGAATCAGACAGCCCAGAGTTTGTGCTCATATTATGTAAGCAATTAATCGTGGGCTGTGATAAAATTTCGTGGCGTGCCATCATCGCTCATGATCCATCAGGTTCGAGCTGACCATAGTCATCTTCCCTCTGGTCATGGGTCACAATTGGGTCACAATTGAAACATGATAAAAAAATGCCTACTAACATGTATAAGCAAAGGAATTTAATTGCAGTGAGTAAAAGGACTCCAGAGAACTGAAGTGTAATGTTGATATTTTGATAAGATCCCAAGATATACTATGTGTGGTATTAGGTCAGCATATGTAAGCTTTTTTTTGGAATGGAGGGAGTATAATGAGTTGCTACAATTTTTATGAGTTGGCAAGCCAACTAATATCGCTTTGTAATACTATGTTTGCATTGTAAGAATACTGTGCAATCTGAAAATATCATAGATAGTAGCACTGTGTCCTTTGCTGTAATAGAGAGTATAAGGACAGATTGCATCTATTTTTTAATTGTCAGTTCAGTTAGAGGGCTTGGGCTTACAGATAGACTGTGATCACAACATAGTGCTATTGTGCAGAAATAAGGATGCTGCTAGTATGTCAGCATGGAGCCAAGTGACTGGTAGCAATATGACCAGCAACAAGAAAAATGGTCCTTCAGCTGGGACTATTTTTTAAATAGTACAAAAATTTCATCACACTGAAGATTAAGTAAAATTTTCAAACCATATGCATACAGTACTATGAGACGACCTTCTGTGGGGAAGGTTAAATATTGCATGAACATACCTACCTCTCTTAACATCATTTAGTTCCATATGTTTGGAGCCAATGACCTTCTCAATCTATCATAGATGCCAGGCAACTTCAGAAGTTCTTTTAACTTCTCAATCTGCAATCAGAAAAGCAGAGTACTAAGAAGATTTCCACAAAGTCCCATCCAAGAGATACAAGAAGATTGGGACAGACCTTATCTCTGACAAAGTGACCCTAAGAAGACTTGGTACCGTTGGTGTTGGCAGTATCCATAGATTCATGAATATGAAGCCTATAATTTTTTGTCTTCTTTATGTGAAGCCAACCAATGTATGTTTGATTGAATAAAAAATTATTAACAATATTTTAGGACAATATAAAGCATTTTCTGAAGGGAAATGATGTAGGATAAAGCTCAATCCCATATCCTCTACCTTGAAATTGATTTGGCAGTCCTCTGGCTTGGTCCAATTCTGATACTCATGGTCTTGCATATCCTTGAAAATCACCACATGTGGTTAATCCCAATTAGCTCTAAAAGTTACAAGAAATTGTTGGTAAGTAATTGTCTACACAATACACCCTGAAGCTCTCCTCTAAAACCAACCATATGCCAATTTCAGTGATGTCGACAGTGAGTGCACTTCGAAGAATGCTTATGAGTAATGTTATTTAGAACTAAGACTAACCACACATGCATCCGCTAAGGCATACAATTACGTAATTCTGAAACCTTGCTCCATCAGTCCATCAGAAAATGTTAAATGCAATTCTACGATTTTTTTTTGCAAGTGCACATCCTTCAAATATGTTTGTCAGATGAGAGCTCTTAGAGATGAGAGCCAGAAAAAGAGAAGTTGTGGAAAATTTTAGAATTAGGATAAACAGAACTATTATAACAGTTGGTTGTTGTGTGTACATTATCACATCATAGTTCGTGTGCCTTCGCTTAACATTTAAAAACGGTATACCATTTAATGTAATAATCATGCATATTTTACCAATAGCTAGAAAACACAAGCAATTGAATATTTAGACCTCACCTCAGCTTTCTGACACCTGAATTGCATCCTAGGTACAGATCTTCATAGTCATAAGAGATGATATATTATGCATGTTCCCCATGTATGAATCTTCGAGAAGCTAGTAGGAACTTTCGTTTTTCTGTTTGTCTGCCAAAACAGTAGATTAATAGTGACTAAAAGTAATATGGAATTGCATTCCTGTATCTGTTTTAAACATTCTAGAAGCACACGTGTGTGGAACAGTAGAACATTGCACCACGATTTTAGTTACCGAGATATATAAAGCACGCCACGAGATTGTTAATCAAGTAAAAATCAAACACAACATATGGGAAGTGCTATATCTTGACCTGGTAGTGTTTTTAGAAAACAAATTCATAGCTCAGCGTGCCATCAGCATTCCTAACTTCTAGAGTACAAAAACAATCAAATTATCTCCTGACTGGAGTATAATTTGGATAGGAGGATACACAACCATGAGAAAGCACCACAAGAAAAAACGTATTTGGTAGACAACAAAGATCATTGTAATGTGATTATTACTCACCTCCTTTCGGAATATAGTGTAATTTACTAAGAGCTAGGATTGCAGAACTTTTGATTTGTTTGTTCATGGTTAGGAAATCATGATCATAAGAAAGTTTGTTTGGAAGCTGAATCAAATACTCAATTTTGTATACCATCACAATTAAGCAGATTTGGACAGTCAAAATAAGCATTTGCATATAAGGAGCAAAAGGAGTGGGCTACAAAGAGGTAAACCTGGCATCTTATCTAGTAAGGGTGTTCCGTAAATTTTCCTAGTGGCTGCTCGAAGATTTGGCCCTACTGGAATCTTACAGACATGCAAATTTACTAAAAGATCCCACCCTTAACAGGTTTGGCTACCTCAACACTTCCACGGCATCATTCACTGGAAAGTGATCATTGGCCTGGCCACTGCAATCAGGAATTTCATCTCTACAAAAGAACACGATCAGAAACTTCACCACAGGGGCCACAATAGAAAACATAATGTAAATTCAGTCACCTAATAGTTCAGCAAGATCTATAAAGTAAAGGTATGTATCATGTGGCATAGTTTGACGACCATTGATAAATCAGCTGTATATCTGATGCAAGGATGGTCTAGGGCTCTCAGAGGTAGAAGTTCCAGCTCAATGTGGAATTCAACTTCTCAGCCAGCAGCCACATAAGATTAAGCCCCAAAATTGGGTATTCAAATTCAGAGCTAGCAAAATGGGAAAGAATTGATGCTCTTTCTGAATGCTCCATTGTGCAGGTCCTGACTTCATTTGCAACAAAAATGCCTTCAACAAAAACAGAACAATATCTATATATGAGCAATCAGGTGAGAAGTGGAGTAAGCAATAGACAGCTCTAACAGTATGATAATGGACCAGTACCTCGTGGGAGGCCTCTTAGGCATGCAAGGCATGACCAGAACTTGCATTATAACCTAAATTTATTCTCGCAGATCCCGAAACAAGACAGAAAAAGGATTAAATATCCAAAATGGAGAATCACAAGTACAAGAGCCGGGGAAGGTGATTGCCTCCATCCTTTCTTGTCTCCCAAATGGAAGTTTAAGGAGACCGCTCTGTGAACCAGCCTATCCCTTGCGGCATTGAGGACGAAGGCGAAAGTGGTTGGCAAGGGATCAGTGAATAACATCAAAATTTTAGGCAAAGAAAACGGCTTGTCAAAAGCCTATCCCTTTGGAACAGGGCCAACAACTCTTGAAAAAGTTTCCCAAGCAGCGTGTTGACCATTGTAAGTAAGCCTCAAAAGTAGAGAAAACTATAACAGGAGTGTGGGATGGCGGGTGCTCACAGATGCAGTTGCCTTCTCAGTATCGCCCAATAAAGTAATTAGGGTAGACTTCATTTCAGGAGCCTCATCAGCCAAATACAATTTGCTGTTTTTAAAGAGGAAACCAATAAGATAGGCCGAACCCCGCCTCATAGATGCCTGGCCAGAAAATAATATGTTAAAACCATTAAATTTACAACACATATAATAAGGATTCGAGCTCAAAGAAAATTCTCAGGTGAACCAACCTGACTGTCATTGAATCCTCTGAGAAGCTCAGGTATTATTGTTCCAACTCCTGCATCGTCAATAACCAACACAACAGTTTCAGCAGCCTTTCTGGCTGTGCTCTGTACAGCCTATAATTCCCAAGAGAAATATTCGATGTCAGCAATAACAGAATACACTACATGTAGCATTTTTACACATAAACTGGACAGATTATGAATTGTGGGCAAATGTATTAGATTATGAATAAGAGTACACATAATGATCACATGAATAATAAATAGGCCAGATCTGAAGTATGTATTGAGAGAATGCCTCTCACCTCATCTTCATCATCCATAGCAAGTACCAATGTAGGAAGAATAGTTCCAATATGTCAACTCAAACCTGGCCCAGCAACCTCGGCTAGTGCTCCCAGTGCATGTGCATTGAATGAACTACAACCTCAACAAAGGTTATTTGTAAGGAATCGAAAGTTTATAAAAAATTGTAAATATAAAAAATAAGTTCTTTTAGCTAGAATAGAATGGTATATTTAATCAGTAACAAAATATTATATGAATTAAAAACAGAGAGTTGATAATGAACCTAGAACCTAGCATTGGTGCATCCATGAAGCATCTCCACCACAAACCCACAATTTTCAATTTCGTCCAGTAGACACCCGTGGGAGCAGGCTAAAGGTTGTCTGCTTGCTGCTGGACACAAAGAATCAATAGATTGGAAACAAAAATAGACAACAAGAATCATATCTGCTTAGTTCCACAGACCAAAACTTCAAACAAACATGGTACTGGTATTTTTCTCTATGAAACATGAAGGACAGATATTGTCGTCCTTATCTAAACCAAAATCACCAGCACTAGTTCAAACTAAACACCGCTATGAATCCTTTTATCTGCTAAGCAAAAACTGATTGCTCAATCTGGTCCAAAACTCACCTAGTGGCACTACCAATATACCATTCCCTGCACTGATACGTCTTCCCTCTTGTACGACATATTTTTTTTTATTTAGAGAAACAGGGCAACGCCCCCGCTCCAAATATATTGAAGCTAACATAGTCACGGCCAACAAACCAAACGAGCAACAGCTCCACGTTCACCCACCAACATACCTTACAGCACACCCACACAAACCAAACTGAGTTTTGGCCATGAAAACTCAGCCAAAACCAAAAACAGACAACCAAAGGCACAGTAACATCACAGAGAAACATCAAGGCCGCCCAAAGACTTGGAACCCTGCGCCGTCACCTACCAGGAACAACTCGTTATCTTCCAAAGTTCTCTTCAGCTCCTCCGCAGTGATCAGCATCGGGCCAAGCCCCCTTGTGCAGTTTATGTCACAGACCTCCAGTGTTGTTCTCGCTCTCTTCTGGGGAGTTAACCAGGCTCCGGCCACAACAGCAGCGGCGGCAACCGAGCTGCTCCCCCCATCTTGCTCAACATCGCCTCCAGCGCCCCTCTTCCTTCCTCCTTCAACAGAATCTTCCATTGATCAACATTGTAGAGTAAGTGGCGCCACAACCCCTGCATGCCAAGCCATGGAGAACGATTGAAGATAATGTCATTTCTGGTAATCCAGATAGTTCTCAACACAGCAGCAAATATCATATTAACAAGATTATTCTTCTTTTTATCCTCCCAGAGAGAAGAGACAGCATGCATATTTGAAATTATAATCCCCATCTCCAAAGCATAACAGACTTCCCTCCAGAGTTCTGATGCCACAACACAATCAAAAAAGAGGTGTTGGCAAGACTCCATCTCATTACAGAAGACACAAGTTAAATCATCAACGTTTTGTCTTTTAACCAAATTATCTCTAGTGAGCAATTTGTTATGGAACAGTAACCAGAGGAAAAAATGGATTTTTGGAGGAATTTTAATCCTCCAAACACAATGAATATTAACAGGCTTGATGCCACCAAAATTAATCACAGCATACATAGATTTAACACTGTAAGCACCATTTGCTTCCCAACCCCAAATCAAACTATCTTTGGTACCATCAAAAGAAATAGTTTGAGCAATTTGTTGAATCTCAAACCATTGCAGCATCAAATGGTGGTCAAAACACCTCCTAAAAGTTACTTTCAGAGAAGACCCATCCCAGAGGTCAGCAATAGACCTATTCTGCTCATTGACTAGGAAATAAATCTCCCAGTACTGGATGGCCAAAGAACAAGAGCCAAACCAGTGATCTTCCCAAAACTTTATACTTCTACCATTCCCAATCTTCCACTGATACCCCATCTTAGCAGCTTTGGCAGCCCACATAACCCCTTTCCAAAAGGGGGAGGCACCATTCAAATTACAAGAGAACAGGTTAGGGTTATCCAAGTTATACTTATTTTGAACTATCTGCTTCCACAACTTGTCCTCATTTAAGTGATACCTTTTAATCCAAGAGGCTAAAAGGCATAAATTCATCTCTGCCAAGTCAGGAATACCCAAACCACCAAATTCTTTTTTTCTAGTCACCAAACCCCAGTTGGCTAGATGATACTTATGGTGACCCTCATAATTATCCCATAGGCAATGAGCCATCTGGGAATTAATAAGAGTAATAGCCCATTTTGGAAATTTTATTACACTAAGGAGGTAGAGGGGAATACTGGCCAACACACTTTTAACCAGCTCAAGCTTAGCAGCATGGCTAAGAAGCTTTCCTCTCCAGCCCCCAGCTCTATTGAGAATCTTATCCACAACAGGTTGGATATCTTCTTTTCTGAGCTTGCTATGATGAAGAGGAACACCAAGATAATTCATAGGAAAGTCCCCTAGCTTACAACTTAGGGACTGGGAAATAAGTTGAGCATCATCATCATCCACATTCATAGGGACCAGATCACACTTGTGAAAATTAATTCTCATGCCAGACATATGTTCAAAACAAGCTAGAATCCATTTCAGATTTATGGCAGTCTGTAAATTATTTTCTAACAAAAGGAGGGTATCATCAGCATATTGCATGCTAATTATCCCACCCCCTCCCAAATTTTGCATGAGTCCAGCAATCTGGTTATCACCAACAGCTTTGCACAGCACTTTAGTGAACACATCAGCCATAAAGTTAAAAAGAATAGGAGAAATAGGATCTCCTTGCCTCACACCTCTGCTAGTTAGGAAGTATTGACTATTACAGTCATTAATCCTAACACCAACAGAGCCTTTAAATAATAAACCCTCTATAATAGACATCCATCTAGGGCTAAAGCCCCTCATCCTCATAACTTTTAAGAGGAAATCTCTATCAACCCTATCATAGGCTTTCTCATAGTCTAATTTGAAGATTAAGCCAGAGAGCCCCTTATGTACTACATCATGAATGACCTCATGGGCAGAAACCACACTTTCCAAAATATACCTACCTTTAATGAAAGCTGTTTGGTTAGGAGAAATAAGATCCTCACTAACCACACCTAGCCTATTAGTAGCACACTTGGAGAAAATCTTAAAGCTGCAATTAGTTAAGGCAATAGGTCTGAATTTCTGTATAATTACAGCATCAGCCTCTTTTGGAATTAAAGTTAAAAGAGAAAAATTTAATCTATACAGATCCAACTTTCCCTCATTCCAATCCTTAACCATTGCCATAAAATCAGCTCTAATAAGCTCCCAGAAATGTTGATAAAAAAGAAAGGAGAAACCATCAGGACCAGGAGCACCTTCAGCATAAGAGCCAAAGATGGCATCCTTAACCTCTTTCTCAGAGAAGTCAGCATTAAGCATAGCATTATGTTCTTGAGACACCATATCCTCAGGGTCCCAAAAGTCATCTACTAAATCAACATCAAGGCAAGTTTCTTTACAGAATAAGGTCTTATAATAAGCAACAGCAATATCCAACATACCTTTATTATCCTCAACCATCCCAGCTTCCCCCTTCAGCTTACAAATCTGCTTCTTTCTCCTCCTCTGGTTTGCTACAACATGAAAGTAAGAAGTATTACGATCACCCTCTAGAATGTATCTTTCCCTAGATCTTTGTCTAGCTTTTATCTCCTCATTACCCCAAATGTTAGTCAAATCACGAGAAATATCTTTCATCCTTTTTTTAGAAACAGGTGATAACTCTTGGGTTTCAGAATGGATATCAAGTAAATCATACTCAGCAACCAAACTTTGCTTGAGTTTTCTTTGTGCAGATTCAATATTAGCTGACCATCCTTTTAACCCTTTCCTAGTTTTCCTCATTTTAAACTGCCACCTATCAAGAGAATTCTTGAGATGACAAGGACTCTGCCAAAATTTGGCCACAACCTGATCAAAACCATCCACTTTGAGCCACCATTTTTCAAACCTAAACTGCTTATTGTGAGGGTCCATTGATCATAAAGAAAAAAAGCTTGCACCCAAAAATGGCTACAGATCAGTACCTTGTGCATTGCTAGCTTTTTTCCTCAAGGATCTGAGGAGAAGATCTGAGCGCCCTCTGATGGTTGGCTCGTGCTCCTCCTGTTGAACTCGAGGACAAAGAGGAGCAGATATGACTATCTGAGCGTCCTCTGGTGGTGTTGGCTCGTGCTCCTCCTATTGAACTCGAGGATAGAGAGGAGCAACCCAAGGTCGAGGTAGAGGAGGAGGTCGACGCCGGAACGCTCGGAGATGGGGTCAGCATAGAGGAGGAGGAGGTCGCGGTAGAGGAGGCCAGCGCCTGTACTGCGGCCGGTGGTCGGCGTCCTGTTGTGCTTGTCCCCACCGAGAAAAGGAAGAAATCAGTGCTGGTCTCCATGGATCCAGGGGCGCCCCGGATCTGGACGGATCCGCCACCACCGCGCTCAGAGTTGGGGTCGGTGTAGAGGATGAGGCCGCTGTCTCCGCTGCGCTCGGAATCGCTCGATCGGTGTCGATGCCGGGGTTGCGTCCAGCATGCTCCTCCTCGCCTCGCCGCCACACCTTGCTCGCCCATCTCCCCAGCTGGTTAGGGTTTGGAAAGGAAGAGAAAGAGAGGAAAAAAGCAATGGGCATGGGGTGGGATGGCGGCCAAGGGTGGGATGGCAGCCAGGGGCAGCCGGCGACGTGGTCGCTATAGCGAGCGTACCCCTGGTGGGCATCGAAAACAACGGGGCAGCCACCGCGCATCACTGTTTGTGCGAACATCCACACACGCCTATGTAGCCACATTCTCTGGCTTTTGGGTCCCGCGAAAAGCGGGCCCTCAAATCAGTGACCGCACGGGTAGATCACGAACGGTGATGAGATTTTGTTGGAGGGCTCCGAGAATGGACGCTGCGGACCATGTGAGCAGTGTGTCTGTGCCAATCGGACGGCCAAGAGTCAGCGATCTGAGAAACTGACGGCCACAATTGAGCCAGGCCAGATGATCCGACGGCTGGGAAGTGAAGTGGCCTGGATTACCTCCATAGAGTGGAATAATGTTATCTTTAGATGCCAACAAGCAAAAAGTGAAGACTGTAAGCTGCGTGGCTTACTCAGACCATTACCCATTCCTCCTGAAGCTTGGCACACCATTAGTCTCGATTTCATCGAAGGACTTCCTCGCTCATACCACTATGACACAATTCTGGTCGTCATAGACAAGCTGACAAAGTATGGCCACTTCATTCCATTGAAACATCCCTACTCAGCGGTGTCCATTGCTCGTTTATTCTTGGACAACATCTATAAACTCCATGGCATGCCCCAAGTCATTATCTCCGACAGGGACAAGGTGTTCACTAGCACATTCTGGCGACAACTCTTCAAACTGGCAGACACCACTTTGAACTTAAGCTCCTCGTACCACCCCAAACCGATGGACAGACCAAGAGACTTAATCAATGCTTGGAAACGTACTTGCGATGTCTGGTGCACGCAAACCCTCACAAGTGGTCAGCGTGGTTGCCGCAAGCTGAATTTTGGTACAACACCAATTTCCACTCAGCTCTGGGACGATCGCCTTTTGAGGTGCTCTACGGTCACAAACCTCGCCATTTTGGCATTCAAAACACTCTCCTTCCAGCTGTGACGGAAGTGGAACACTGGTTGCACACGCGCAACGCGCTGCTACCATTGTTCAGGCAGCACCTGGAGCGTGCGCAACGCCGAATGTGTGCACAGGCTGATAAGAAAAGGTTGGAACGGCAGTTCCTGGTGGGGGACTATGTTTACCTTAAGCTGCAGCCATACATTCAAACCTCAGTGGCGCAACGCTCTTCACAGAAACTAGGCTTCCGTTTCTTTGGGCCATACAAAATCATCAAACGCGTTGGATCAGTGGCATATAAGCTCCAGCTTCCACCTGATGCTCGTATCCATCCTGCGGTCCATGTATCTCAGCTGAAACAGGCGCTTGGGGAGAAGGACATGGTAAGCACCGATCTACCAATTCACTGTGTTACTGATGAATCTTCAGTGTACCCTGGTGCAGTCTTGGAGGAACGCTTCATCCGCCGGGGACGGAAGATGGTGCCACAAATCAAGATACAATGGACTAGTCTACCGCTCTCTTGCGCCACCTGGGAACATCTGTATGCGGTGGTCGAAGCATTCCCAGGAGCAACAGCTTGGGGGCAAGCTGTTACCGAAGGAAAGGGCATTGTCACGACCCTGTCCTTACCTGATGCTGTCAAGGTGGCGAGAAGGGCCAGCAGGCGCCAGGAGATCAAGGCGGCCCATCTCGCAAGACTAAGCAAGGCCCAAGACCTGGGAAGGAAGGCTGGCGAGGACAAGCCAACGAGGGACAAGTAGACACGCCTCTGGAGTGATGGGCATCGAGGATTGATTATCATCTTGTAACAGCCCGAGTGGCTCGACTCTCCTCTCCCTCCCTTCCGATGAACTGGTCAGTTCATCTGGAATTCCGTCCTTCCTGCGTGACGCGGGAGTTTGTAATCTGAGGCAACTGATACTGCATCTGAATCAAGAAGTAGTGCGCTACACCGGATCGCTCCTGGAGCAGTAGTTGTGTCAACGCAGTAGAAATTAAGTGAGGCCAGCACTGAATTCTGCGGATCTGGCCATCTTATCGATAATCGTCGCTTCTTGTTGTGATTTTAGTCGGCGTTCTGCAATCTCTAAGAGCACTAAGCTCCCAGTATTGGGAGAGCCTGTAGTGAATTAGCCTGTCACTTTCGCGGGACCTACTCTTCTGGTCAATCAGAAGTTGGCCTACGATTCCATTCCGGTATCGGCACGTGTCTAGGTCGGTTCTCCCCTCTGCACCCACCGCCTCTCCTTCTCGTGGTGTTCCATCGCTCAACCCAGCAGACTAGCGGCGGCACCCGGTGGGAGCGGAAAGGCTGGAAGAGGGCGTGGAGGAGATGGTTCGCCGGCCAGAAGTGGCGCCAGCGCATCCCGCAGGCAGCGTGGCTCTGGTCGGCCTCCAGGTCGTCGGCCCTACTCCATTATTGGCTCTCTCATGGTCAGATCGATTGGTCCAATTTCTTGGGTGAGCTCCTCCCTTTTAACTTGCATCAGGGGTTCGTCAGGCGAAAACAATAGTAGTTCGGTTTTTATTTTTCTTCGCCTCCATCCTCCCTTCCAAATCCGTCACCCGCAGGTGGATCCTTTTGATGAAAATCTGGATCGTGACTCGTGAGGCCGGAGACCAAGCAGAGAACTCGCGGCGTAGGTACTCCTTTTCGTCACCCTCCCTCTCATCTCTTTCACCTACGTGGAGGTACCGCGCCTCGGCCCTTCAGCTCCGCGGTCGACCTCCACCGATCAGAGGACGGGGGCGACCACCGCCCGAGCCTCCGGCGTCCTATGCAGGTAGGGCGCCGCCCTTCCTTTCCCCTGTCCTCCCGCCCCGCTGCCCTCGCCTCTCCATGTCCCTCTCTCTCTCTGCTGTCTGTCTCTTTCCTCTCGGTCCGGCTGCGCGTTCGGTTAATATGGTTAGTTCGGTTCGGTTAATACGGTTTTTCGGTAAATACGATTTTAATACTTCGGTAAATACGGTTTCGTATAAAAATACGATTCGGTTTCGGTAATAACCATATAAATTCGGTTCGGTTTCGGTATTAACCAAATTAACCAAAGTTGACGCGAATTTTTAAATAACATCTATTTTTATGGGCATATATTTGATATTTGTATTATTTATGACCAAACCGATTGTGTTACAGGAGAAATAAATGATAAATAACGGAAGTGCAGCCAAAATAAAAAAATTTGAAGCATTATTAGGGACTTGAACCCTCAACCTGTCACAAATACATGCATACAAGTACGTAATTATCAGTTACCACCACGCCAGAGTAGCTTCTTTGTGAACTGCACATGCTATACATATATAAAAGAGGTTAACGTGAATTTGGTATGGGACCAGAAAGCAAAATTCTTTGTTATGATTGGCTATTCGGTTTTATTCGGTTAACCGTGGTTTTCTCGGTTTTTAACCGAATTAACTGAAGTATAAACGGTTAGCATTTTTGCTAACTGAAACCTAACCATAAAAACCATAAAAACTGAAATTCGGTTTCGGTTAGGTTTTTCCCGGTTCGGTTTTCGGTTTCGGTTCGGTTATGTGCAGTCGGACCTCTCGGTCTCACCTCTCACAATCTTGGTGTTCTTGTGTGTGTTTGGATTGGAAGGGTGGGTCGCCTTCCCTTAAGCTGCCGCGGCAAACTCTAGGTCGTGTGGCCAGCTCGACGGTGGTGTTGGCCTGGTCCTCGTGCCGGTTATGACGCCGCGCGAGGTCCTCGAGTATGCTGGAGACGACGGCCTCGGTTGGTGCCTCCAATCAATGGAGGCGGTGCCAGATTCCCCTGAGTTGCTATTTGCTAAAGCTGACGGCAAGGAAGTGTTCAGATCCATGCATTTACAAGGTCCATGGGTAAGCCTTCGTGTAAGAATGTTTGTTAAGGATTTCCTTCATATTATCTTGAGTTATGTACCTGAATCATTACCTTAAAACTAAAATGTGGGCTAAACGGTGAAAGGAAGTAATATTTTGTGCATCATGAAGTAGCGGTCATATTAACAAGCCTGTTAGTTTCATTCAGCCAACTGACTGTTTTTGTGCAGTACACAAGCATTCAGGCCCGGCCCTGAGCCGGTGCAACCAGTGCAACCGCACGGGGCCCTCGAGCGCTAGGGGCCCTCACCCACTTATGTTACGTATACAAATACAGGCACGGTAGCTAGCTGTTTGGCTCATTTGGAAAGATACGATCCGGTCAAAATCAGCCCACACGTTTCACGTTTGGAGGCATTGATGTATTTCTGTGCTCACGTATCCATAAAGTAAAAAACCAACTGGCCGCGTTGACTCAGTTTAGCTAAGTGTTATGCCTCCTCGTTTTTCTCTTCGACTGTTCCCCCACCTGGCGACCCCAATCACAGCGAAGGCGGCTACCATAGGGCTCTCTTGTCTTGAGATTTCTAGCCGTTTTGGAGGGATTAACGGAGGAAATCGTGATTTATTAATTTCCAAGAAATCCCTCCAAATTTGCAACGAGTAGTACATCCTTTCCTATATATATTCTTCAAGATTAGCATGTTCTTGTTCATCCGATTCGATCCGTTTCTTCGCTTGTCTTTCTTGGCTTCCTCATTCCTCATTGCTCAATCAGGATTCAAAGACAAACGATTGATGAAATAGGCAACATGAGTGGAGGAATCAGCAGCCCCGGCGCGGCGGCAGCGGCACCCGACGATCAGCGGCAAGCCGACGGCAGCAAGTCCAGCGGCATCCTGGCTCCAGGTTCGTTTCAACTTCTACTTGCATGCCTAATTCATCTTGTGGGTCAAGATGTTTATAATATTATCAGTGACTTTGAGTCAACAAATTTTAGAAGAAAATGCTTCACATAGTTAGTGCACTTGTCTATTTTGCATGTCAATACAAGATATGAGTACAAGCTAGAGAGCGGACTAGAGACCTGAAATGCAAGATGTGGAGAGCAAGCATAAGTTTGAGCTGAAATGTAATAAGATCATGAGTAGCTGTTTTGTGAGTTGAACACCGTCACCGATAAGATCATGAGTATTTTCTTGAGAAGTTAGGAAGAATTATGTTAAATGTTTATTTTTTAGTAAATTAAATAAAAATCATCTTCATTGCTTCTGTATGGAGGGCCTTTTTTTTTGTCTTGCACTGGGCCCCTAGAGTGCCAGGGCCGGCCCTGCAAGCATTAAGAGATATGCTGATTAGTTTATTTACATGGTGGTTCCAAACTTCTGTAATGGAGCCGCAAACTGATGAATCTTTGCTTGATTATCTGATACTTTATAGCATGTTATCTGATACACCAAGAAGTATCCATGGAGCCATGCATTATTCTCTTCAGTTGGTACCTAAGCTGAATTTCATTGGTAATATTTTTACCCAAAAAAACTTACTACACATATGTGGGTTTCAGCTGATACCTATCAGAATACAAGATGATATCACTTCTCTTAGTTCTGAACTTCACTGGGTTGCTACTCTGAAATCCATTGGGTCACTAACTGTTGATTGTTTCTTTCAAATGATTCATACCTGAACCAACTTCTCATTTCAATGGCAGGGTATTGATTGGCACGAAATCAGCTCAATGGGATCTGCCATATAGTTGCAGAACTGATGTATAGAGGAAGCATCTACAACAGATCTGTTTTTTTCTCTTTAAATAGTTATTGTTGTGATAATATATTTTTGGCATGCCTCTTTTTTTTTTGCGTTAGCGTGGAATGCTACTGGGTATGTAACCTCTAGCCACAATAACTTACCGTTGGTTCCTGAAATATCTAAATTGTCTGGTTATAGTCTAGAAATATCGGGAAACAATCTCACTTCATGTATTTTGAAAAATTGATACAAGCGTGTTTCACCTCATGGTGTTCTTATTGTGTATGGAAATTATAGTGATTTCAGGTATATTTGTTGTGTAGATTTATTATGTTATTTGAAGTCATTACCTTAAATACTACAAAGTAGCTCATATTCACTATGAAACAAATTTACTTAGAACTTATTACCATATCGTGGTTCTTCTCTTAATGCCACTCAATGTTTGTTTCAGGTTACAGACCCTTACCTCCATTATAGTATTATTATCCGATCTTAGGGAGCTGAAGTTGAAAATTTATTTGCTTTTACCTTTGATTAACACATCATCTCATCTTTGCATTGTGCTAATAATTGTTGGACTAGAATGTAATTACCACGACACCTGGACATCTATGAGCGCACTTCGCTTGGGGCTACCTAGCGCGCTTTATATGTTGAAACTATACTCCTATTAAAATACATGTTGATCGTCAGTGAGGCGTGTCTCTTTTGGTTGCTCCCAATGCCAGAAACCTTTTTCTCATCCATGGCTTCTCCTTTTCATGACCTAACATTTGCGTCTTGGTTCGCCAGGTCATGGTGTATTTAATTATGTTGATATCTTTCTGAGGTAATTAGTTATTGTACGCTGCTGGCATTTGATCATATACATGCATGCTTGAAAGCTATTAGAGCTAATGCTTATTCACTTCTATGTATCTATGTTTTGTTTTCATTGTTGATTTTTTGGTTGGCAGTAAGTTGAAAACAAGACTGTGTTTGCTGTAGTAACTTAAGCTTAAAGTACATGGTTTAAATCTTCTCTAACGCTCTTTTTTCTTATATATAATAGGAGATGGATTTAACCCGAGATTGGAAGTATTGCATCATATATAATTTCATGAGGTGAATTCAGTTCTTGCCCACATTGCACCAAGTTGAAATTCAGATGAAGTTACAAAGAAAGGTGCACCCTGACATAAGCATGTTAGTGTAAATTAGATCATATTGGGAAATTCTTCTATGCGAGTAAACTGGTTCATTTTATGTTAGAAAGAGTAGAAGTCCTGAATTAAATGGTGTTGGTGTGTCTTGCATAAATTGCTCAAATTTGTTTTTTTTCTTCGATGAGCTTAGTTGTATGTTAGCTCCCTGTTGATTGCAAAGGTCGATTTGAATTGATTTTGATCCAGCTACTATAAAATTGTACATATCTGTGGATGCTCTTCTTAATATATAGCATTAATCACTATGGTTTTGTAGCACCTCAATCCAATTTGCCTCAATCACAATTCTGCCATTTCTTCTTTATGCATTTGAAACTCACTAGCTCTACACCATCATATTTCTTCTTTTTGTGTTTGTCCAGTGATGTTAAGACCCCAACTGCTACACTCTCGAGATAAAGAACAACTTTTGAGGTGTCTATGAACATAACACATTTTTTTATGGAATCTTATATACCTACTTGTTTGCCCTACAGTCTGCCCTTTTTCAAGTGCTTCTGTTATCTTATCAGTTTTGTTTGCTACATATAATTTATTTGAACAAATCATTACATTGCTATTTTCTGTAGGATATGTCATCAAGCTGGGTAGAACATAGAAGTGTTGTCACCGCAAGCCAAGTATATTAGGGTTTGCGGTGACAGACCTGAAAGAGGCATCACATCACCATCTACGCTATAGGGTTTAGGTTCTATAAGGGAGCTCAGGCTCAGGTTAGTAGCTTAATTAAGAAACAACCGCAGCAAGAATCTCGTGGCTTGACACTGGGATATGAGAATTTTTTTTTTCTCACAGCATGTAAAGCGACGGGTCGTTTCTATATGGATTTATGTTATATTTGGAAGTGATGCTGTGACATAGCAATTGCAAGCTGAAGCTGTAACAATTTTCAGTCTGCAAAATATACTATTGATTTTGGTATTAGGCTGTTGCTATAGCATGAGCATGCCTACTCGAACAACATGTTTATTACATATCTGTGTATGCATAAGAATTCTTTGGGCTGAGCTCATTAAAGATTAGCTTTCATGGTGCTTTAGTTTTTTTCTGTAAAAATCAATTGCTTAATTTTTTTACTTGCAACATCATTGACAGTTTCTTCAGTTGTTATTCTGAATTCTGATTCTAATTTAAGTTCCAATACTAACTGGCCTTTTGAACTTCTCAAATCCTATATTAAACAAATCCACTTTGGTCTCCCCGAAAAAAAAATCCACTTTGGTCAATAATGTTCATCCAATCTTGACAAAATCAAGAGAACTAAGTACCACTACAAAGATAATTCAGTTAGAGTAATCTATGTGATTCCTGAAAAAGGTGGCAGTGAATTAGCTTAAATTGAGAATTAAGTTCCGGTACAAGATAATTCAGTCTAGAGTATCCATATGCATGCCTTGAAAGATCGGAAGAGAGTAATCTTTATGCACTTCTTACAAAGATTGGATCAAACATGGCAATGAATCAGCTTATACATCCTTAATCTATCTGCGATACGCATCCTTCTAACATTTGGGCGTAATGTTATAGAACAAAATATGTCTGGTAGCTCTGGGCTTGTGTGCTTAACAAAACAATGTAAGATCTTTTTTTTTTCAAAGGAATAATGTGGTAGGGGAAGCCCCTACATTGATAATTTTTTGAAAAAATAAGAACCTAAATCCACGCTCCTCGGAACTTGAACCTAGGTGATTGGGTTGTACATCCACTTCCTTAACCAAGTGAGCTAGACTCATTTTTAGGATTGTTTTTGTTTGTTCTAGAATCTTATGATCCATTAGAGAAACATCCAGATTAGTTTTATCTTTTGAATTGTTTAATTGCTTGTGCTATTCCACCACCTAAGTCCGTTGTAAATATTACTCTGTCCACACAACTTTCTGTGTGGTAATTAGAATGAGTTCACATTATCAGGAAACTGCTATGTGCAGGTAAGATAAATTCAAAATGTCAAGGAATTTCTCCTGAAGAGTTTAGTGTGAATCAAATCAATTAGTGTACTTGCTAAAGCCTATTTAATCATCTCTCTGATTTTGAATATGGAACTTATTGCTTTTAGTATTTTTATTCCTTTTCTTCTGTAACTATGGGTGGTTTTAATAAACTATAGTCACTTGCACATGAGGGTTCTGTGAAGCTGTACATTTTTCTGACATTTGGCAAACAAAAAAATTATGCTTCCAAATAATAATTTCATTTAGGTACCTAATTTCTGTCTTGTTGGGTAATGGTTGCTCAACATGCATGTTTATTCTCATTGAAAAGCTGAAGTTATTCACTGTACTTCAAGTAACTGACAGTAACACATCTTCTGCTCTATGTAAGAAGAGGAGCTTGAAGTTTTGAGCATCAACATACGGGTGATCTTCTCTTCTAGGCAGATCATTAACCTGTAGGTGAGACTACCCGACATTTTAGAAAGAATGGCTTATCCATTTATATTTCTCAATATATTCTTCTGTAATATTTTTGTGTGTAATGAACATCTGCAGGCGCAGGTAGAGACGATAGCCGTTTAATGTGCCTTCTATCTTTCTTGCACTAGACCTTGTATGTCTTAAAACTTATGTCATTACACTGACGGTATACACAATGACCTATTGTTCAGATTATTCCAGATTGTAGAAAAAATCATTCAGGTTAAAGCAATTTGATTCTTATTGTCCATATATCTCTTCTTGCAAGTAAGTACCCCTGAATTAGATGTCGTATATTTGTCTAGATTCACATGTGTCTATATACTAAAACTCGTCTAGATACATGCGTATCTAGATAAATCCACGACCGTAATTTGCGGCAGAGGGAGTAAATTTATGAGTGTTGCCATATTCAACAAAAAATTAATATTTGACATAGAAAAACTATATCTTGAAAAGCTATAGAAGAAAATTTTAAACCATTTTGAAATGCAATGTCATCTAATGGAGTAATAAATTGATATTTTCCTTTGCTTTGTGGTGGGTATCCATGGAGTTTAGGATGGTCGGGGGTGGGTTCAGTTATCGGTTGGACATGCTATTACAACCCACTACACAAAAATGTCGCAGCAAAACACAAAAGGAAAAACATAATTGAAAAACAAAAACGGGCGCGGCAAGACGCGCAGGGTCCTTCTAGTTCAATTTATTCCCCATGGTGATGATGCCTCCCAAAGTCGCTGCAAAAACTCAGGCGGCAGCTGCCACTCCTAAAGTGGATCTCCATGCAAGGGAGGACCTGGGACGTTTTCTATACAAAATCCATCGGACTCAACCAAGGATCGCGAAGAGAACGGACTTAGACTAGTGGAAACCTACGAACCAGGCTGGTGTGAACCGGACAGGACTCCTCCTACGAACCGATCGTGCAGAACTAAATTTGCGAGGCGATGGAAGCCAAACGCCACGGACCAAAACAAATACACGCGACGGACGAAACCAACCAGGAATGGACGGACCAAACCACGGAAACACTTCGTGCTTTATTATTAGGTATAGACTAGGAAATATGCCCGTGCGTTGCTACGGATTTTTTATACACTTCTTTCGATACACGTGCCAAGAGACCTTCCCGAGCTCCGAGGCAATCACCCTATAGCTCTACACATGTTGTACTTCTTACGGGCGTCGCTGTGCCACCCTCTCTTCCCCTTCCTCTAATTCCCTTGCGTGTTGTCTTGCTTGAAGACCGTCGGCCTAAACCTCGTGTTGCCTAGCTTGGGGACCCAACGGCGTCCCAACGCTCCGCCCTGGCTCAGGACACCAGCGGCTTGCACCACCCTGGATCAATGTCCCAGTGGCCTTTACCCGGCACTGCCCAGCTCGAGTCGCTGGTGCGTCGCACCATGCACCACTCTATATCGGGGAATCGGTGGCCTTCACCTGTAGCAATTTCAAGTATAAAATGGGTTGCCCAAAAAATTGTGAACACACTCTAGGTCCAGATTCAGGTCTGGTAGCAATTGTTAGTACCAAAAAAAGTAGATTGAAAAAGGAAAAATAATGAAACGAGGCACTCCAAAGCCATATTATCACAGCAAGACTGAAGGATTCATAAACTGAATAATCTTTTGGTAGCTCTGAACATCGGGAGTGCTTGAATATTTGTTTACCGAAGAAAAATCAAATCTGCTCTAAGTTTTGCCGATACCAATGTATGATCCATGCAGCGCCCATGATGTACACGCTTACCTCAATAATCCTACAACAGCTTGCATGCTAGAACGACCAATTGGTCAGGACGCACGAAAGAATGCTTAATTGTGGGCAGGCAAATTTTTTGCAAGAAAACAGTCTGTCTGTCTGTTCGCTCGCCCAGGCAGTGCGATGGTGGAGATCACCTCATCGTCGAAGGCGAAAGGATTCACCGCCAATGGCTTCCTGCCGGTGGTCATGTTGGCAAGCACATACATTCCCTCTTCATCCTCCTCTTCCATGAATTGACAAGCATGACGTTCTGGCGACCTAGCGCCGTGCTATGACACAACTGACGATGACAGCGGCTCACCCTGAAGTTGGACGTTCGATTGCTCGCCGCTCTGTAGAATCGGTCTTTCCCTTTTTGATAACTTATAGGATTGGTCTTCTCTATTCTGTTCTTCATTTCTTCTGACGGATTTCTGTCCTCTATCAATGCAGTTGAACCGTGTTCAAATCGATCCCATTGTTGACGCTGGCGGCGGCCGGCGGCATGCCGAGCCCAATCAGGGACTCGTCTAACATATTTGTGGCCGAGTTGAAGATGATGGCATCCACGAGGCCTTCATCGATGGATGTGGTGAGGAGCACAAACTCTTTGCACATGCCAGTGTGCATACGTGGCCGGCGGTGCCGATGGTGATCGTCTCCGAGGCGTGGCGTCGTATATTCTTTGTTTTGTCGCACGCCTTCTTATGACGGTGGATTGATTAGTTCATACGCAAAATTCAAGTAGGACACGGTCTAATCTCAGAAATCGAAATCGATTGGATCAGAGCTAGTTGCCGTCCTCATCCGGTTCCCATCCCTGCTCGTTGTTGTTTGCATCGTAGTTGTGGAAGGACTTATTGACGCTGGCCATGGCTGGCCTTCTCGAGCAGGCCGACATCGCCCTCGTCTGGCTCCAGTCCTTCCGTGCCCTCATCTTGCTCGTTGTGGATGGCCATGACAAGCCGGAGGAAGGCGAGGCGGCAAAGCAAACCGAGGGATTGCGAGGCGGCGAAGGGAACACAGATTTCTAGAATCGTGGCCCCTATGTTTGGTTACTAGGTAGGAAAGCGCGCGGGGCGCTTGCCCGCCTAACGGCGAGCAAGCAAATATAATCAACATCATGATACATAATACGGACCCAACCCAAAAACTAAAGAACCCATAATTTATAATACAATAGTCAGTAGATGGTTTAGGCATAATTGTATCATGAAGTACACATCTTCTCACCACAAACTTAAGCAAGAACAATAAACTAACAACATACTACGGACCAACCTAAAAACTAAAGGAAACAAGGAATCACAATGCTCAAATGCTCATTAAAGTACGACACCATCATTCACAAAAAAAATAGACCGATAACATCTACATTAACCTTGTACATAACACACTGCCAGATATAAGATACAAAGAACATGTGTAGATAATGCCGAGATGGAACCACATGAAAAGTAGTCTCCGCTGAAAAGTGGCACTTCCAAAATATATACTCAACAGATCGTTGACTTGCATAAGTTGCCCTGAAAAAAATACAATGTGGAATGAAGGAGCAATGTGAGTAACAGGAAACACATGGAAGGAAAGATTCATGAACTATGTCTGGTCAGATGGCCAAGCAATCTACGGCGACTAAGAGAAGCAGATCCTAATAAACAACTCCCTTTATCTTTGCTAGTCTCTTTTTATTTAATTAAAGAAGAGACTGGGGAGAAATGTTTGTCTACACTTAGGTTATTCCGTAAAAAAAAACTGTGTATTTTGGTAATTCTGGAGATCACGACTACTTGATGCTTTACTCCTGACAACTTTCCTATTGCCTAAAATTTTACAAAGCCGAGAAAGTGACCAAGAGTTATATTTTTCCTATAGGATACTGAACTGAATGAGAATCATAGCCTCGTAGGCATTAACTCCAAGACATGATTGAGCCCAAGTTGAATTTATTTATTTTAGTATTGTAGAATCTGCATGATAGGGTAGATGGATTATTTATTAGGGAAAATTTGCTACAAGACACCGTTATTTTCTAGCATTTGCCAAAACACACCGCTCGATTGTGTATTTGCCAGGTACCATTACAATTCTGTGGCGCATTTGCCAGAACACACTACCTGGCCGAAAATGGAAAGTTATGCATTTTGTCTTCAAAACCAGTAATCCCAAGTAAAAGTGCAAAACATTCCGTTTTCGGCTAGGTGGTGTGTTCTGGCAAATGCGCCACAAAATTATAATGGTACCTGGCAAAGACACAATCGAACGGTGTGTTTTGGCAAACGCCAGAAAATAACCGTGTCCTGTAGCAAATTTTCCCTATTTATTAATGCCCTGGATTATTGTCGACATAAAACAATTATGCAATAATAGGAGAAATTCAAAATTAGTCTTACCTGGTTGGCAGTTGGCTGACAACAAATTAGAGTGGTGAGACTACCAGCAAGATTCAGAGCAGGCACACTGGCACAGTACCAATTCCTGTGGGATCAGATCATTAACCATTGGCATCAAAATAACGTATGTAATATTCCTATGTAAAGAACACAAAATTGGCTTAACTTAGGCACACGTTTTTCTCGCATTACTCCAATATTCTGAAGGCAACGCAGACTGAACTGCATCAGCTGGAAACCTCCCTTCCTCCCTTGAAACAGGGGGCAAAAGAGTAAGAGTACTGCATGTTCAATAGGTGCAGAAAGCAAGTTACAAACGTTCATGATCTGAAGGGTGGAGTTGCATCATTGCATTACTAAAAGACAGCAAATTAATAGATTAATCATCATACCACACCAACAAAATATGGGTGAAGCGATATAAATCTCACCTAATGATACCAGAGAGTGTACTTCGTAAATTTGATTATTGAGTGACCTTCCACTGGTCTGAAGACATAATTACTTCGGAAAACCAAGATTCAAATCTCATAGACTTTCCCTCCTGAATCAAATCCAACTTCCCCAAAATTTGTCATATATCTGGTTCGCCTAAAAAAAGGAGAAGAAATATAAAAATGACAGTAGGAGGATATGGTGAATGAACAAGAGAGAAAGAAAGGATAAATTAAAAAGAACAAACACCTGGGCATCAAGGAGAACCATCCATATACGGTGTTCTTGACCTTTCCATCATCCGTTACACCATGGTGATGACACGGGTAACCCTGTGCAATCCCGGTTTAAAACGGTTTCTGCAGTTTCCCCAAACCAGTCCGTCGGCTACGGTTTTAACTTTTAACTGAGTTGGTTTGGTTTAAACTGTGTACATACGAGATGATTTCGCGGTGTGGTCCGGGTTGATTTGGCGGTGTGAACGGTTTCACACCAGGTCTCGTCGGTGGTCCACCAAGCCATGCACATGGTCCGCTAGTCCTCGTTTTGTTGGATGCATGTCAGTTATACTATATCGTTAATCATGCATGGTGACATAAAAGTTTGAGTAGGCTGTCGCAGCAGGACGCGGGGTCCATCCATATGCATGCAGCGCAAAGCTGTGCCGCTACATGTAGGCTTGACACAGAGAGAAGTCAGCCAAACTCGGCTTCCTCGTTGCTGATGACGGTTTGACCAGTTTGATCTCAACCCGTATTAAACCAGCTTATTAACTTTTCAAGAGGTTTGGACAGTTTACAACAGCCAGCCCGGCGGAAACCGTCAACCTGGTTTGGTGCGGGTTGGGGTCACGGTTTGGCCGGTTCCACACCGAACTGTGCCCAGGTTTAGACACAGGAGTGACATGTACACATACATGTATGAATGAATGTTTCCCGGATGGAGCTCGGACAAAGGGTTCAAGGCCATCTTCATTCACGAAGATAAAATAACTCGATGAATAAGATATGGCAAGAGAATTCTGTAGTATGCAGTATGCTGAAATTAGGTAGCGTACCGTTAGGGGCTTAGGGCCATTAATACTTCTTAATCCTGATCTCCCCATAGTCCATCAAGTGCAAAAATGGTGAACATATCAGTTAACTTTAGTGTACAGTAATCGCTGGCTCGGAACTAAGAAGTGGCCACCGGAAAGTTTCTAGAAGCCGAAACTTGCTATGCAAAGTTTCTCTGTTGAACTCTGATCTCTTCAAATATAAATCTCCAATGGATCTAATTATCTGCAACAAATTATCGCACCATGTGAGATGCATGGAAGAACCAATTGTCAGCCTTTTGCGGGGAGACAGGCCAACAACAGACTAAAGCTGGTCATCTATGAAAAGCATGTGAAAGATATTATACATGATTAGCACACCCAAATCCGTTTAGAAAAACAGTCCGTGCATCATTGCAAATGCTGCAATTAAATAGTGGAAGCTCTTAAAATCTTTATTGGTGAAGTTAACAAAATCTGAACCCGTTACTATGTTCAAGACCCAGTAGTCTACATGACGCTAATTCTGGAAAGTAATCACTAACAAAATGATATACAATTATCCAGAAAGCAGGGGCAATAATAAGCGATGGTGATTTGTTCGCTGCTCTTAACTTTTGTTAGCATAGATATTCAGTGCGCGCCTTTTTGCTGATCTTGGTGATGAACAGAACATGCGGAAAGACAGAGACCTGATATTAAGCGTGGAATGAGTCTAGAAAATTTTACACGTTAGAATTAATCTCTATGTTAAAGCACTGTATAAAACAATGGCAGTTTTGGCGTCAGCTACTCTGTGAGACTGGCCATTATATGCAAACTTCATTTAGAAAAAGTATATAAACATATAAGTTTTACACATAATCTAAGCTAGCACTTAATTAGAATCATCTATGTCTGTCTAGGTTTTTGTTGCGCCAAAACTATCATAACCACTCTCTTTATAAAAGCTGTTGGAAGACATAGTGAACTGGGCCACATGGAAATTAACTTTAAAGCAAACTATCTGAACTCATACTCTGTAAACATGAGAACCCAAGCAGTTAACAGTTTTGTTAACAAATAATGCCAAGGGGAAATGTACTGTTTGTCTGGTTCTATATGCCAGATTTCCTTTGCGATGAAAATGGGATGGAGAAACGACCTGAAGGGAATCATTGCATACTGGAACGATAAAGTTCAGACCTGCAAGGAAAAAATCAAAGAAATTACGTGGTGATAAACTCACAGCTGAAGAATTACTGTAGGGGCATTCGTTTACAAAAGTGAACTAAATATCCCAAAATTTTGCATCAATGAATAACAAAGGTAGCTGGCTTATTCATCTATGCATTAAAACCTGAAAATATGATAAAACTGTGTACTGTTGTATTACGCCGCTCCTGAATAAATAGCTACCTGATTGCACAATGGCGGAGCCGTATGCTAAAGAATGCATAAAACGCCAGAAATGTACATTATTGGAATCAACTATCTATTTCTGCAAAGGATGCATGAGTGGAGCAGCTGCTAGCCTAAGAGGGAGACCGGTACTATGCTGCAAGGCAAAAATACCATCGTCGACATGAAAAAAGCAGAGCAGAGCATCAATATTAAATCCATGAGCTATTAAGACATTAGTCGGCATATGCATGAAACGACCAGCCAGATCATCGAGTGTGTCCATTTTCTCAAGATGTAAGAAACAACGATATCAATTAATTTTGGTTAGAGTCCTACGTGCATTTGAAATTCAAGCTGAGAACCTTACTGAACATAGTCATCCTGTTTCATGGAAAAGATTATTAGGAAACTAATGCATATGCTCTTTTTACACCATTTCTCAGGCATTAGTACCTAAAACTAACCTACCATATTGTTCAGATAATAGAAAATTTAAGATGTTGCGGATGGCAAGTAAACTAAATTTAGCGTTACTTTAGTAACCGTATAGCAAAACCAAAAGGAGTTAACTTGTCATGCTTAAGACAAAACCTGATGCAAGGCCTGTGGTCTTGATTCATAAAATTATTACTTCACCCCACTAAATCGATAACTTTTCATTATCCAAGCCACATAAACATTTGGGCAAAATGGATGAACAAACAAATAGTGAACCCAGACTTATAGCACACCACATAATTACAAGTTATAGGACAGCCACTTCGCTCCACAATTCACGACTGGCCTGAACCGCTGTGTAAACAACTCCTTTATAGATCCTGAAAGAAGGCATCATCATCAACATTAGTATCTCAAATGGAGAATCAACGAATGTTTACCCCACAACAAATATTTGTACATATCAAAGTGACAAGCACTATTTTTTACCTTCCAAGTTGTGCATATCCTAGTCATGCCACAACAAAGAACAAAGTAAAATTAACTAAAAAATCGCCATATGGTGACTTGCAGACAACAAAACTCTAGAGTAAAAAAACATGCATAAAAGCGAGCAAACTGTGCACAAGGGTTTATTATTAGAACATGTACAAATTGAGGATAGCTTCATGGACAACCAATCACATTGTTGCTGCAAGATGTGAAGAAAAAAACTACACAGTGGAGGGCTCACCTTTCTCTGTACTTTTTTAATACGAGGATTAGGTAGAGATTTCAGTAGATACTTGCTCAGATTTAGTATGTAACATAAAAAGTAATTTACTGAATATCCACTTTTTACCTCAACATAGTTCAGCATCTACCCCGAACAAATAATCAAGTACATAGCTACACCATCAAGAAACATTCTTTTCTATAAATCAGTGCACCCACCATAAGCAGTCCTTGTCGTTGATGCCACAACAGGCCTAGCAGCTTGTGCTGGCCTTGGCGGGGCTTCTTGTTCTCACCTGGGACTGCACCACAAGTCCACAACATCAAAAACTCATTAACCCAGCCGGACAATCTGTATGATGAATAAGGAGGGAGATGTCTTCATACATGCAGATTGTCAAATTCAGCACCGGCAAGCTCGCGGCGCCCTCCACGTCAGATCTCCAACCTGAAGTTGCATGAGTGTCGTTGTGGCCAGATTGTCAATGTCGACGACCTGGACATCAAATCTGTCAAGTAGATGTACAGAGAAGGGTATCTAAAAGCATATAAGAATATAGAGAGAACTTTGTACTTTTGTGTATATACTACTAAAAGCTAGCTGGTAGCAAATAGGCTGGCCTGGCCGGCTTGGCCTCCTTGTCCCTCGACCTTCTCTGGCCCTTGGGTTTTCTCCTATGTTTCTCATGTTGCCATTCCTTGAGCAGTATTGCTCCTCGAGCATTTACACAAAGAAGTGACGTGCAAACTTGCAACCTCAAATACAGAACAGAAATTGAGGGGAAGAATGTGCATAGCTGAAGCAAACTATGCATGATAATTCTAATTTAATACACTTGAATCAATTAGAGAGTCAGGAGTAGGCCAAATCAAAAGAAAGAGCTCACCTGGCCTTGGGACTGATTGCTTCAGCTATGAAGCAGCTCTACACACACTAGCCATGTCCATGTGTGCGTGATGGCATATGCACACAAGATGGAGGCAGTGGTGCATCTTGGGGGAGGGGGAAATGGCGGTGGGAAAGGAGCTCTGGGAGAGGATGGTCTTGGTGGAGCTCGGGGCCTCGATTCCTCTGCCGCCCTCGCGCTCCAGACCGGCGCCATGGAGCCGCTGCTCCGGAGCCATGGCCGTTGCGCGCGCCGTTGGCAGTACGATGGAGGATGGAGATGTGCCCCCACCCACAGCCCTAGTCGCCGCCGCCGATGAGCGGACGAACGTGGCCGCCGCCGCGCGCTTCGGATCGCCGAGCTCCAGGTCGGGCTCGCCCCGCGCGGGAGCGCGCCGTCCATGCCCGCCTCCTGCTGCTTCGCGACGAACGGCGGTCGAACTGGCTCCTCACTTCTAACCTCTGCCTGGTGGTTTGCTCAGAGAGAGAGAGAGAGAGAGAGAGAGAGAGAGAGAGAGAGAGGGGTGAGACAGGAGAAGAGCAGAGACGGGGAGGGACGGGCCAGGAGGGCGTACCTGTGGGAGCCTGCGAGGTGCAGGTCGACCGGCGGCGGCATGTCGGTGGTCGCCGTCGTCCTCGATTTGAAGCTCGCGTGAGCTCGAATTCGCCTTTTCTTCACGGAAAACCCTAGCAGATCTGGTGAAACTGCTGCCCAATGCTGCCCCCTTCTTGGCTTCTTCTCTCTGGTGAAACTCTCCTAGCTTGGTGGTGTAGCAGCGCGTACGGGTCGCCTCGTCGGTCGCCACGCGCGTACGGCCGTGCGGGGAAGAAGGAGATTGAGATGTGCAAAGACGAAAATGCCCCTGGTGGGCATGCGAAACCACGGGGGCAACCACCGCGCGATACTGTTCAGTTGAACACCCACACACGCGTCCACGTACCTCCGGCCAATGACAGCCGGGCCCCGCGGAAAGCAGGCCCCCATGTCAGCACCCGGGCGGTAGGGCACGGCCGGTGAAAAGGGTTCGCGAGGTTTGGACGGCCCAGACCACATGAGCAGTACCCAAACTCCGATCCGACGGCCGGGATGCTTCGATCGGAAGATTGGACGGCTCAGAACGCGCCACGTCATTAAAATGGACGGTCAGGATTAAGGGGCCCTGGATGGAGCTTAGCCTAAGGTGCAGAAATGTTATCTTTAGATTTATACCCGATGGAAGAAGTATAATTGGAGCCAGACTCTGTAATTGGCCTGCACCCATACAAAGCACGGAGGAAGCATATTTCGAGCCGGACTCTAGCCTACATGTATACTCAGCATACAAAACGCACCACGGAACGAAAGCGCAAAGTGACAGATCAAACCACGGAAACATTAACTCCTTTATTACTAGACTAGATACTAGGAAAAATGCCCGTGCGTTGCAACGGGGCGAAAACAACAAATATGTAAAAAAATGATCTAAATTTTTGCCTCATAGTTGATCGCCCTGCGTTAACCACCCAAATTTGTCTTTTAGTCGTAGTATTAAGCTTTTACTCCATTCATTACATATTAGTTGTCATGTTCGTACAAAGCAACAACTAATATTGAACATATAGGGGGTATTACATTTTACTAGCACATTACCCGTGCTTCGCTACGGAATCACAATAATAACACTACAAAACCTATTTAATATATGACTCTTGAAAAAATATAACTGGAATACCTTACACAATGCGATATCTTAGAACGGACGATATTTGCGAGTGTGTATTTTGTAGCCCAAGCTCTACATGGGTTTTTTTTATTTCAAAAGCCAAAACAGCATTTTGAACTTGTTAAACATTAAGAAAATATATATAGATAATAAAGTCACCTATTATTTTCTTGAATGATCGACCCTTCCAGTTGCCGCACTGGATAATATAACTGGAATACCTTACACAGTGCGATATCTTTGAACGGATGATATTTGCAAGTGTGTATTTTGTAGCCCAAGCTTTTCCTAGTTTTTTTTCTTTCAAAAGCAAAAACAGCATTTTGAACTTGTTAAAAAAATTCAAAAAAAATATAAATGTAGATAATAAAGTCATTTTTTTTCTTGAACAAGATCGACCCTTCCAGTTGCCGCAGGACATGAGGCCGCCTGCGCTGCACGCAGCCGCAGGAGCCTGCCTCCGCTGTACCCATCGACCGCCGTCGCGTCATATGATCCCATTGATCGCCCCTCCCCAACTGAACATTGTCACTGCATCTTGACACGGTCTATCGGCGCAGCAGCAACGCGGCATCCTTGTCCATGGATTGGAAACCGAAAGTTCTTACCACTGTTCTGCTCTTCTGCTACACACAATCTGTCAGACATGGCCGACATCATGTGATCGTAATGTCTGACATCCACCGTTGTGACGCGATGGTGGTTCGTGGGTGCGACAAACCCGGATGCGCGGCAGAAGAATCCCCGGTAGGAGATCTCGGAGTGGCGCGGTGTTGTGTGGCGTGTTTTTTTTTTATCCCGGCCATCGCCGTTGGTCGGCAACACGCATCATTGGTCTTGACCCGGTTTTGGCGGCAACGTACGCTGCATGCAGGACCAAGAGGCGGCAAGAGATGGCCGCCCGCGCTCGACTCTAGCCGGCGATGCAGTCTCCCAGCCCGCGGTGGAGGTAAGACCCATAGGTAGCATCGGCTTGGTCAAGTGTTCCCATCGCAGAGGCTGATCCTCTCCACGTGCATGGATGCTCTCCGGCACGACACGGCAGCGTCGCCGGCCGTTGCTCGTCGGCATCCACCGCCGCAAACCCGGCCAGCGGCGTTCTCGGCTGCGCGGCAGCACAATCCCCCTGCATGAGATCTCGTGCCGACGCTCCTGGAGTGGCACGATGCTGTGTGGCGTGGGCACCGTTGGTCTTGACCGGTCTCTCGGTGGCAACGCTCGTATCAGGAATTCAGGATTGAAGCGGAGTTCGTGGGTAGCTCCATGCATTGGCTTGGTTTTATAATCATCTCTCAAATTCTGGTTCATAGTCTCTCAGGAAAGCAGCAGCCCACGCCAATTCAGTGGACAGCTGGACAGCAGAACAGGTAATGTACGTAGCACAACATCGGCCCCTCTGTCTGTCTGGATTATATCTGGCCATGGGCAGCCCGGCCCGACGGCCCGGCCCGAGCCCGGCCCGAAAAACTCGGGCTTGGGCCTGAAATGTTGGCCCGACTGCCGGGCCGGGCCTGGGTAGCCCGAAAGCATTTTAACACTACGGCCCGGCCCGCGCCCGCGGCCCGACGGGCTTGGTGGGATTTTGGTCGGGCCGGGCCGGGCTTGAGCCGGGGTTTTTTGCGTCGGGCCTACCTCGGGCCGGCCCGAGGCCCGGCCCGGCCCGACACATGCCCAGGTATAGTCTGGATGCATGTCTCTTCGCAGTAGCAGCATAACACCATGGGACCATGGCTTCCTCCTTCCCCTGACTGTCCACCCCACTCCAAGACTGCATTCCTTGCTCTCTACTCGGGGGCCTCCTCACATCCCCTCCCCATCTCTCCCAAAAGCAGAAGCAGCACCGACCGTGAGTCCGTGACAGCTCGATAGGATCGCAAGCTCGCCTGGAGGACGGAGGGAACGTGTCAGCTGCACGGGAGAGGCCGAGCTAGCCGATGAGCGCTTCGATGCGTTCTCCCTTCCTGGCTGGGGAGAGAGCACGCTGGGAGGTGGAATTGGATGACCAACAGCAGCGCCTCTGGCCAGCTCGACAGGAGCGCAAACAAACTCCGTTGTGTCCTCGGCCGGTTCTTTAGGTTTTCTGGAAGTGGGATTCTGTTTAATTGGGCTGTTCTGATGGTTTATGCACCACACGTGCTGGAAACCATCGATCGATCGGTGCGACGTGCGACGTACGACCGTCGCATTGCGGCTTAATAGTAAAGATTTGATAGGTTCTTTTGTACTTCACTTTTATTGGTTATTTAATGTACATGTTAGACCGAGTAATCTACCTACTTTGTTTTGTCCCTCTTGTTGCTTATCTCTCCTCGGACCCTTTATGTTCTCTTCTCTCCTGGACCGACCAACCGCCCCAACTACTCCATGCTTTCCCTCGACCTCCTCCCCCCAGGTTCCCCCTCTTCCACAATTGCCACGACAACCTCCCTCCTTGTCCCCCTCTCCTCACCCATGTGTGGATCTCGATGGGGGCACACAGTCAGCTACTGGATGCGCCGTCCGTGTGGAGAAGACTACTGTTGGCCTGCTCGACGGCGAGTGGAGTTGGGGTATGCCTTTGTTTACTCTTTCTCTTCCCTCTATTTGGGGCAGGACGACGGAAGCTTTAATCGCTACCGTTGGCTGATGCCCCAGCCAAAATATCCATGCATACTATCTCTTTCAAATGCCTTCAAGACCTAGTCACTTGAATGGTCCACTAAATTCAGCATCAAACGTAATAATCAAGTTGCATGTGTGTTGCTACGGGTTGATTTTAGTTAAGTATTTTTTAGACTATAAATAATTTGAGTTCCTTCATTGCATATTATGCGTATCGACGGTCATCGAAATGACACAAACAATATACTGTTAGATAGATACCAATCTCTGGCAAGTTTATGATGTAGAGCACTTTTTGAAGATCCCTACGGTTTAGTGTTGTTCCAGATATGCTTAGATCTGTTTTCCCCAATTTTATGGCTTTTCATATCGTTTGTCAATGTGGTATTATAGGTACTCGTAGGTTGAACAGAAGTTTAGGAACCAGCCTCACCATCACTCAGATTCAGTGGAAGCATTAGGCTGGCCATAGTGCTAGTATCATAGCTAGTATCATGCATATTGGTCCCACAAAGATGCTGACATGGCAGCTAATTAAGGATGAGAGAGAAGATTAGAGTAACATAGGTAGATACTGTATCATAGCGCAAACAACGAGAAAATTTAATGCTAAACAAATCTTGTACACAAATTTGCATTGAGATTCTAAAAAACATTAAATATAACAAAACTATGATACTACTTCATGATACTACCCACTATAGAGATAGTATCATGTAGTAGTATCATATGCATGATACTACTACATGATACTTACCACTATGATCAGCCTTAGCCGTAAAGCCCAATCAATCCCGGTTTTGAACATGCAGATTTTAAAGAGCATTATTTTAATCGTGGACTTCCATGGGAAAAGCAACTCAGATAATATTTATATATTGACCTAGTATTCATAATATGCATTCTGATTGTAAAGGTGTACTTTCATATCCTCAACCCGAATTGAAAGTCACGATATCGTTAAACTTTATGTCTTGACCCGACTTGATGTCATGCAATTTCTATTGCCATCATCTATCTCAAAGATGAGAAAGTTAAACTACAGTCGGCCTAATATTTTCCTGAACTGAACCTGCGTAAAGTAATAGCTACACTTTTCTTGACCTGACCTAGAGATTGCTTCAATTGGAAAATCGCATCTAGCCTCGCATCACTCCTACAGGATATTCAGAACGGCACGACCTGGTGGTTCAGAGCGACGTCCCGCCAGGCAAGTTCACAAACCCGGATGCGCTGAACTCCAGACTTCCATGTGGCCTCCAGCGGACGATTCGGGGCAGCTCGGCCGGGAGGTTCAGACCAACTTCCTGCCCGGCAGATGCCAGACGACCCACCGGCTCAAGCGACCTCCGTAGGGCCGACCCATAGGGCGGGGCAGAGGGGCGCTCGTCCGGGTCCTCAACAGTTAGGGTCCTAGTCTAAGATTTGTTTGTACACTTACTACAGTTATATTTATACTCTTTAGGCAGTAGAGTTTGAAAAAATTCTAGAAAATATAGAAGGTTGAACTTGTAGCTTAACGTGCATATACTCCGACTCCTTCTCTAATATGCAAACAACACGGACCCTCATAATTTTTCTTCTGATTATTTCTATTTCTCGCAAACAATACACATGTACACAACTAGCTATTGGTAGAAATAATAATCATAGTATATAGCTCGTGCGATCAATAGAAATAAATAGTTTCAAACATCTTCAGCAATATTCTTAAGACCATGGATCTTTCAAATGTAAATATTATTTTGATTGTTATTGCATTACTCTAATATTTATCTTGCTAAATAATAATTTTTTTAGTTTTTTGTGTGTGTGTGACCAAGTGGTGAAGTTTGAGTGAGATTGTTAAGGGGCCTAGAAAACTAATCATGCTTGAACTTTAAGTAAAATATATAAATTCAACATAAATGAATATCTTTAAGGATTTTTTCAGAGTAGGGGGGCAATGGCCCCTTACCCTAGAAAAGCTTAGCCACTATGAAAAAGGGGTCCTTGGCGTCTCGTAGGCCAATCACCAGTATGTGCTTTAGATTGGCCTTCATTGCGCCTCCGTCTCCCCTACCGATCTAAAGCTAAACTTGTGGGTTTACAGATTGCAACGCCGTAAGCTCCCATTTTATAGGCGATTGGGATGTAAGAAAAGATACCTCCGGGTGCGTGTGGAGAACTCGAGGAAGATGCCTCTGGCTTACTTCGCCGGAGAGGTTGGTACATTGCCGTCTTTTCTTCGCCGGAGAGGCAGGGATCGCCTTTTCTGCCTCTCCGGCGAAGAAAAGCCGATCCCTGCCTCTCCGGCGAAGAAAAGCCGATCCCTGCCTCTCCGGCGAAGAAAAGCCGATCCCTGCCTCTCCGGCAAAGAAAAGACGGCAATGTACCAACCTCTCCGGCGAAGTAAGCCAGAGGCATCTTCCTCGAGTTCTCCACACGCACCCGGAGGTATCTTTTCTTACATCCCAATCGCCTATAAAATGGGAGCTTACGACGTTGCAATCTGTAAACCCACAAGTTTAGCTTTAGATCGGTAGGGGAGACGGAGGCGCAATGAAGGCCAATCTAAAGTACATACTGGTGATTGGCCTACGATACGACGCCAAGGACCCCTTTTTCATAGTGGGTAAGCTTTTCTAGGGTAAGGGGCCATTGCCCCCCTACTCTGAAAAAATCCTTAAAGATATTCATTTATGTTGAATTTATATATTTTACTTAAAGTTCAAGCATGATTAGTTTTCTAGGCCCCTTAACAATCTCACTCAAACTTCACCACTTGGTCACACACACACACACACACACACACAAAACTAAAAAAAATATTATTTAGCAAGATAAATATTAGGGTAATGCAATAACAATCAAAATAATATTTACATTTGAAAGATCCATGGTCTTAAGAATATTGCTGAAGATGTTTGAAACTATTTATTTCTATTGATCGCACGAGCTATATACCATGATTATTATTTCTACCAATAGCTAGTTGTGTACATGTGTATTGTTTGCGAGAAATAGAAATAATCAGAAGAAAAATTATGAGGGTCCGTGTTGTTTGCATATTAGAGAAGGAGTCGGAGTATATGCACGTTAAGCTACAAGTTCAACCTTCTATATTTTCTAGATTTTTTCCAAACTCTACTACCTAAAGAGTATAAATATAACTGTAGTAAGTGTACAAACAAATCTTAGACTAGGGCCCTAACTGTTGAGGACCCGGGGCGAGCGCCCCTCTGCCCCGCCCTATGGGTCGGCCCTATCTATTCTTCATTGGAGTTTATCCTCTCAGTGGTGACGGCATTGTGCACTTAGTGTGTTGCAATGCAGGAGATGCGTCTGCTTGATTGTGATAATCCGGTGGAAATCCGATTTGAGAGTAAATTGGGATGCTGGAAAGAAAAATTACTATCCTATGGTGATAGGTTAGTCCTTATCAATTCAGTGTTAACTAGTTTACCTATGTTTATGTTATCCTTCCTACAAATACCTGCAGGCCCGGCCTTGAGAGGGGGCAGGCGGGGCGGCCGCCCCGGGCCCCAAAACCCAAGGGGCCCCAAGGTTCCCGCTGGCTAAGATATATGCAGCAGCGGCGGAGGTTCATCCAGCGGCGCCATTAGAGCACATGAGAGTGTTTCTCTCATGCCTTTCAGGAGAGGAGGACGATACTGGACGAAGCGTTTTTCTGTTTAGTGGGCTGGAAAATCCTTTCCCTTTACTTATCCTAGGCCTTTTTCCCTGACCAGGTCGGCCTTTTTTCCTTTAATTAGCAACAAGGAGATTAAATGGGTGGGGCCTATCGAGGTAATCTGCATGGAGACTATAGCATGTTATACACGCACATCACTCACAGAGATAAATTCGAGAAGTCACGCTCTAAAAAATAATCAAATTTTGAAGTGCATAATTCGGATTGAGAAACGAGAGTCAAAAGAAGCACATATGCCTTCTAAAAAAATCCTTATCACTGTGTTTGGATGTTGGAAAACTGGCTTGGAATTGGATATTTGGAATTTCTGGCCCGCTTTCATGCGTTTGGAATGGTTCTGAAAACTAGAAAACTTTCCTAGCCCACCCTCCCGCAACTGCTCCGCGGCCTCTCTGGATTCCGAAGTCTGAGCCTCGGAAACGCGTGGAAACGACTCCCGCACGTACCGCTTCGTCATCTCCCGAAGACAGGAGCTGTTCGCCTCGATCGTTCTCTCCCTTCCCGAGAAAACGGAGTCAGCCGCCGCCCCAACCAGCAGCCACCCGCCGCCGGCGCGAGGGCGGTAAGAAATCTTCCCCTGGCGTCCTCTCTCCCTTCCCCGACCTCCTCTCTCCCTTCCCGGCGTGTTCCTTGGCGGCTGTGCGAGTAACCCTAGCTGCATATGATCGCATCCATGATCCCTGTGATGTATTGCCGGGGGCGGGGAATGCAAACAGCGGGAGGGAACCAGCGGCCACTCCCCTGGACATCCCAAACCGGCCTCTCCCTGCACTCTTTTCACATCTTCTCTTTGTAGCTAGCTTCGTACATTAATCTATGGTGTACTGACTTTTTTTGATCAATTTAATTTCAGGTCCTGAGGTGTGGTGGAAGGTTCTGAGGTCAATTCTTGAAGGTATCAGGGTTGTGTTTTTCGATTTTAATACTGTAGTTAGATTTAACATACTGAATCTATGTTGCATTGACATACTGTAGAAAAGTGTATTTACATACTGTAGAGTCGTCATGTCCTGGAACGCCATGTCGTTGCATCACTCTCTTTCACTCTTTCACTTTTCTGACGAAACTGAAGGATGAACAAGATAGACAATTGTTTGGTGCTGCGTACTGCTGTACAGTTTTTCCAACATCCAAACACAGTTTATATGATGATGTAGGTCCTCATACTTGGTTAGTTAATCAGTCGCAGGACGTTGGGGTCCGTAAACTATTATCATTAGTTAATTTTAAAATAAGATCATCATTGCCTCAAAAATAAGATCGTCATATAAACATATACCCTCTCCGTGCCAAAAAAAGACGTCATAGATTTATCTCTACAATTAGATGTATCTAGCAGATTTGTCTAAATTTCGTCTATCTAATCGTGTCTAGATACATTTAATTTAGACAAATCCGCGCCATTCTTTTGAAATAGAGGGAGTACTTAGATTATTAGCATACCATCGTTACTGATTTTATATGTAGGAATACTGGAAATTTTTAAAACAAGTATACAATATTTGGTACCAATATGCTTATGTAGATTCTAAATGTTAGCTGGTATCATTTCATGTATACATGTATAAATAATTATTTGTGACTTCTAGGGCCCTAGTTTTTCGGTTCGCCCCGCGCCTTTGAAATCTCAGGACCGGCCCTTAATACCTGTTGCGGTAAGGAAACGTTTGGACTTCTATAGATCTAGGTTCTTTTGGCAGTCTGATGAAAATAAGAGAAAATATACTCACAAAATGGAACATTGTTTGCCGACCAAAAGGTCAAGGGGGCTTAGGTATTGAAGTACTCGAAATTAAAAATAAATGTTTATTGAGTAAATGGCTCTTTAAACTTTTGAATGAAGACGGGGTGTGGCAAGAGTTGCTACATAACAAATACCTGAGACAGAAGACCTTATCTGAGGTGCAGGCTAAGCCTACCGACTCTCCTTTATGGAAGGGATTGATGGAGGTCAAGAGGGAGTTTTTTTCTAGAGGTTCTTTTGAAGTGGGTAACGGTAGGAATACTCATTTTTAGGAACATACCTGGTTAGAAAAAACTTTGTTAGCTCATCAGTATCCGTCTTTGTATAATATTGTGCATCATAAGAATGTAATTGTTGCTCATGTGTTAGCTCAAACCCCTCTTAATATTACTTTCCGTAGGGTGTTGAGTGGTAACAAGTGGACCTCACGGTTACAATTATGTCGTAAATTGATCAGAGTAAACTTGAATGAAGATAGTGATATTTTTAAGTGGGATCTGACATCCACTGGATTATTTACGGTTAAATCTATGTATGAGGATCTTATGAATGACCATACCCCTTTCTTGAGAAAGTATCTCTTGAAGGTTAAAGTTTCCCTAAAGATAAAGATTTTTATGTGGTTTTTGAGTAACATGGTTCTTTTAACTAAAGATAATTTAGCAAAATGGCACTAGGATGGACGTACGAGATGTGTTTTTTGCGGAGATCAGGAGACTATCCAACATCTTTTTATTGAGTGTCCTTTAGCTAAGATTCTTTGGCATACGGTTAATTTCACTATGATCTTCCGCCTCCATCTAATATTACTAATATGTTTGGTAATTGGTTGAATGGAGTAGATAGACTATCTAAAGTTTTTATCCGGATTGGGGTTTTTGCCTTATGTTGGTCTATATGGAGGGTCAGAAATGATATTATGTTTAACAGGAAAAATTCTTTTCACCTCTTGCAGGTTGTTCATATGGTGGCACATTGGGTCCAGCTTTGGTCCCTCCTTTCGCCGGAGGGACAGCGGGATGCCATGGTTTCTGGATGCTTACGGCTTCAGATGGTCGCTCAGGATATCTTGTGTCAGGCTGGCTGGCGTCATGCTAGAAGGCTATGTTGATGTGTAGTCTTAGTATGTCACGTTTTTACTTCTCGCTGGTTGATTTTTGTATCAATTATTGGCGATGTTTCAGTGTTCTGAGTTGTAAACTATACAAATGTTGAATTTTCTTTAATAAAAAGCCGTGTGCATCATCATATGATGCAGAAGCCGGGGTATAACCCCATTTCGAAAAAAAATGTAAATAGTGTTGGACCAGTAAAAACATTCCAACTGGTTGCTTGCGATGTTGAGTTCTTTGGATATTCGAGTCAATTTGCTGCTAGGATATCATTCTAGCATTAACATGAATTGGACCTGACGTGGTATGTTTTTTGGTCAGTTGAAGATGTTTCAGTGTTCGGATTGTTGTGATTTTTAATTGCATTTCGACCAGTACAGGGTACATCTGTGCCAAATAATATTAACTTTATTATAAATGCTTGAATTGGACCTCTCCGTTGTTGTTTCTAGGTTATTTTGGTGTAATTCTTGATAGCATCCTGTAATCAACATCATTCTCCCTTTTTGTATGATGAAATGAAACCATGTCATGTTTGTTGCAATATACAGGTTTAAGTTGGGCGACAACCTAATCAAATTATGAGAGAAGATGTGGCAGATTGGCATGCACGGCAAGAAACGAAGAATACCACAGGCAAATGACGCTATCTGGGAGTTTTACAGTAGTATGAAGTTTTCAGTGTGCTCCTATTAAAAGTCATGCAAATTCTTATGGAGTACCAATTATCTGGGTATGCTGCATTTTTTTCCCATACAGGGTGATGATGCATTCTAACAAAATTAGCTGGTTGATGCAGGTTGATGCACAATGGAAGAGCAGGGGTACCAATCTAGAAGTTTAGTGAATCGAACAAATATGTGAGTCAACCGATGAACAACTAAATAAGCATTGGAGCTCACTCCATTCTGAATCTTATTTTTTCAAAATGGAAGCATCGCCCTAGCCTCTGCATCCAAAGGATGCACACAACTTTCTTTATTAAATTATTCGCAAAGCCTTACAAGGGAAATACAAAGATCAACTCGAAGCCACCTTTCCAGCGACAACTCGCTATGCCTACAAGAGCGATGAAGGGGTTGACCATGACCAGGCCATTACCCTGACAATATACCAACGCACTTCATCTAAAACTGAATGTCTTCCCAAGCCGCCCATTGGCGGGTGAAAAGCATAACTAGTCAAGCGGACCCTGAGCGCACGCCAGTACACACGCCACAGAAATCGCTACCACCGTCTTCCTCGCACCTATCTTCAAAAGGGATCACCGCATTGACCTTGCCAGACCTGCCGTCGATGTCACCATGACGCCAGACAGCTCCACCATCCTGCACGCATCCAACAGTCCTCGCCCGTCTTCGAAACCCCGCAGCTCCACGCCGCTGAGAATCATCGATGACAACGTGGTAGATGAACACCACTCCACCAAAAACCACCTCCATCCAGCCGCTGCTCCAAAAACGATGCCCCAAGAGGTAGCACGACGCAGGGAGCGCCGTCATCGTCCGATCCTGGCTGGATCTAGGGTTTTCCCAGAGCAGCACGAGTGAGTTCCCGTGGACTGCGACGGCGATGCCTTCAAGAAGGAAGTGACGCTTAACACCACCATCGCCCGCCAATCTTGACACGGTTTTCACCGACAGCCGCGAGTCCCCAACTCGACGAGAGCAAACGGAGAGGCCTGCAAAGATGATGCCTTCACAAGGGAACGACACCAAAAGACGCCGCCATCATCCGCCAAGAACGAAGTCAAGGCTCGGTGTTCACCGGTGGCCCCTTCGCCGCTAGCTCGTCGACGACTAGATCTTCATCGCCGAGGTAGAGGGATCTCGTGATCTGCCACCCCAGCAACCAGCCGACCTCCTCCAGCGAAGAAGAAGGCCGCCTCCACCGTCGAACCCAATGTTGCTGCCCCGGGCGACCTCGTACCGCGGGAGAAGCCCAAGATCATCGCCCCTCACATGCGAGAGGTGGAGGGAAAGGCGCTGTCCGCCACCACCAGCCACCACCGGCATGCCGCCGATGGGAGGCGGGGAGGCCGCAGCACAGGCTCTGGCCACCGTCCCCGGCCATCCCAGTGGGAGGCGGGAGGGCCGCCGTCTCCCCTTCATCCTCGTCAGACCACCGCCGCCCCGGGAGGCGGAAGGGCCGCCGCCGCGCGCGAGAGATTCCATGGCCGCCGTCCCCGACGCGTCATGAGGGAAGGCCCCCGCCGCCGCCACGCCCCGAGGTCTTTGCCCCGGCGGCGGCGGCTGGAGGGTTGCGGGTGCGGGAGGCTAGGGTTGGGGGTGCCTTCCATTCTGAATCCAGAAGGCACTGGATGTTGTATGATAAAATTGTCAACAGGAAGTCTCTGATACGTCCCAAACGTATCTATAATTTCTTATGTTCCATGCTACTTTTATGACAATACTCATATGTTTTATACATACTTTACATCATTATTATGCATTTTCCGGCACTAACCTATTAACAAGATGCCGAAGCGCCCTGTTTTCTTGTTTTTGGTTTAGAAATCCTACAAAGGAAATATTCTCGGAATTGGACGAAATCAACGCCCAGGGTCTTATTTTTCCACGAAGCTTCCAGAAGACCGAAGGGGATACAAAGTGGGGACACGAGGGCCCGTACCCATAGGGCGGCGCGGCCAGCATGGGGCCCGCGCCGGCCTATGGTGTGGGCCCGCGCTGCCTCCAACCCTACCCTTCCGCCTACTTATAGCCTTCGTCGCGAAACCCCGTACCGAGAGCCACGACACGGAAAACCTTCCGAGACGCCGCGCCAATCCCATCTCTGGGATTCAGGAGATCGCCTCCGGCACCGGGCCGAGAGGGGAATCATCACCGAGGGCTCTACATCATCATGCCCGCTCCGGATTGATGCGTGAGTAGTTCATCATTGGACTATGGGTCCATAGCGTAGCTAGATGGTTGTCTTCTCCTCTTGTGCTATCATGTTTAGATCTTGTGAGCTGCCTAACATGATCAAGATCATCTATTTGTAATGCTACATGTTGTGTTTGGTGGGATCCGATGAATATAGAATATTATGTCAAGTTGATTATCAATCTATCATATATGTGTTGTTTATGTTCTTGCATGCTCTCCGTTGCTAGTAGAGGCTCTGGTCAAGTTGACACTTGTAACTCCAAGAGGGGGTATTTATGCTCGATAGTGGGTTCATGCCTCCATTGAATCTGGGACAGTGGCAGAAAGTTCTAAGGTTGTGGATGTGTTGTTGCTACTAGGGATAAAACATCAATGCTTTGTCTAATGATATTTGTGTTGATTACATTACGCACCATACTTAATGCAATTGCCTGTTGTTTGCAATTTAATACTGGAAGGCGTGCGGATGCTAACCTGAAGGTGGACTATTTAGGCATATATGCATGCTGGATGGCGGTCTATGTACTTTATCGTAATGCCCTGATTAAATCTCATAGTGATCATCATGATATGTATTGAATCTTTATTTGTCAATTGCCCACCTGTAAGTTGTTCACCCAGCATGTTATTTATCTTATTGGAGAGACACCACTAGTGAACTATGGACCCCGGTCCATTCTTTACATCTGAATATACAATCTACTGCAATCATTGTTCTCTACTGTTCTTTGCAAACAAACATCATCTTCCACACTATACGTTTAATCCTTTGTTTTCAGCAAGCCGGTGAGATTGACAACCTCACTATTACGTTGGGGCAAAGTATCTTGATTGTGTTGTGCAGGTTCCACGTTGGCGCCGGTTTCACCGGTGTTGCGCCGCACTACACTCCTACACCAACAACCTTCACGTGTTCCTTGACTCCTACTGGTTCGATAACCTTGGTTTCATACTGAGGGAAACTTGCTTCTATACGCATCACACCTTCCACTTGGGGTTCCCAACGGACGTGTGCTTCACGCGTATCAAGCTAAATTTCTGGTGTCGTTGCCGGGGAGATCAAGACACGCTGCAAGGAGAGTCTCTCACATACAATCTCTTTACTTTGTTTATTGTCTTGCTTTACTTTATTTTATTTTCTGTCTTGTTTGCTTTATATCAAAAACACACAAAAATTAGTTGCTTTAGTTTCTGTCTTATTTACTTGTTCTATATCAAAACACAAAAAATTAGTTACTTGTTTTACTTTATTTCATTTGTCTTGTTTGCTTTCTCTATATCAAAAACACAACAAAAAATTAGTTACTTGTTTTTACTTTATTCTGCTTGTTTAGTTTAATTTTAGGGATTTCTATTTTCGTGCCCTCGGCTCCTTAGTTGTACTCAGTTTTCCCCAGATCCTTAGTTTTTCCTCAGTTTTCCCCAACCCCTTGTCTATAACCCGCGAGAAGAGCTCGGACGGAAGGAATCCCGTTTAGTTGACGTTGGTTGGTGCTGGCAAGTGGGGCCGTTGGTGCCCCGCGACACGTCTCCACTTATCCAGATCATCGTGGGACCCACAACTTGTCCACGTTAGCGCGCCGGACCCACAGCTTACCCAGTGACCGTTGCAAAATGGGAGCCCGAGCCAGCCCCGCGCCCGTGCCATTGCTTCCTTTCTTTCTCCGCGCCCCATTGTTCTTCTTCTCCGCCAGCGGCAGCCCTTCTCCGGCACGCGGGTGATGTCTAGTTTCTCTTCGACCTCCCGTTCTTCATGGCCGCAGTATGGACCCGTGCCTTTGACAAGATGCCCTGACTGCCCACGCCAGGAGCCTCTGAAGCGGTCGATCTGTAAGACGGACGAGAACGGCAACCGTGGACGTGAGTTCGTTGCATGCGAGAGCTTGCCATATAGAGAGGGGGATAAGGTTAGATCTCGCTCCATTTCTCTGTTTTCTCTCGATTTTCTTGTTATTCCCTCGAATTTGGGATTTAGGGTTCACGTTGTTGTTTTCAGATCTTGAAGAAATGCAGGCATTTCGAGTGGATCGATGTGTACGTTCAGAGGCTTCAGTTGCAGGAATCAATTGACGCTATTGGGGGGCGCAATTTGGGAGTTGCTTTGTAGAGAATGCGGCGGAGAGAGGATCCGTTCGATTAGGGACCTTCCGATTATGCCTAATGCTCCCAATGCGTGGAAGTGAAGGGAGAACTGAAGAAAATGAACAAGCAAGGCAGCTGATCAAGTTGAAGAAGCAAGCTAATCTGATGGCTGGTTGTTTTTTTGTTGTATAATTACGATCAGATTCTTATCATTGCTCACCAGGCGCTAGAAGTTGTTGTTACCACCCGATTTTGGCCAAATCAGGAGTTGGGCCGCAAGTGAAGATGGGCTTAGAAGATTACACGTGGAGTATCTTTGAAGCGGCCTTGCGCTAAGAGTTTGGGCTAAGTGGCCCGTTTATCTGTAATATAGTAGATCGTATTGTAATTTAGATTAAAGAATAGAGTCTGGCCCGTGCACGGTTAGGTGCACGCCTCTTAGAAAGTCCCTGGACTATAAATATGTATCTAGGGTTATCGGAAAAAGAGGACAATCATCATTCAACAAACACAAAATACGGCGCATCGCCACCCCTTCTCTTCGAGGGTTTCTCCCGGTAAGCATCATGCTGCCTAGATCGCATCTAGCGATCTAGGCAGCATAAGTTTATTCGTTATCCTTGTACTGCTCGTGCTGAAGCCTTGTTGATGGCGAGCAGTACTATTTATCCTTAGGTGTTTAGGGGTTTGCATTGGTGCTTTCACGTGCGTATCTGCGTGGCAATGCCGTCCCTCGACACCTAGCTGCCTACGTCGATCTAGACGTAAGGGCAGCATCTTGCTTGTTCTTACTTAGTAGATCCGATCCGTTATAGTTGCTCCTTGCTACGCAAGGATTAGTTTAATATCTGCATAGTTAGGCCTTATGTCGGAGGATCCGGGTGCGTTAGATGCGTTTACCGTCCTCAGGGATGTTCCGGGATCAACGTTATGTTGGTTTTAGGCCTCTCGTAGGGTAGTTTGCATCGTCTCTCGTAGCTGCTAGGCCCGATCGCACGTAGGACGTCCGATTATGCGGTGAAAACCCTAACCGTCGTGATCGCTAGCTTTGTCCCGATCACAGGATCCCCATGCCATTGTAAATCCAACGTGAAGCATGGGGCGATCGGCTCCTTGAGCCGATCCACAGGGAAACCTGAGAGCCGATAGGGCTCGTATTTAATGTTTACGTGTCTACCATGCAGGAACAATCGAAGCACTAACACCTTCCGATCGGGTCTAGGTCGTGGCCTAGCAACCGCCAGGACGTTTGGCGAGATGGACGACGCGAGGTGCCGGGATCCACTAAGTGGCCCGGGAGCTTCCCGCTCTTCGTGTTGCTTAACCAAAGCCCGTCGGGGGTTTTGGAGGGTAACATATTCTCGCACGCCCGGTGGGACCATCTTCCGCAACATCCACGTCAACATCGACACCGAGATGGCGTAAGAACAAATCACCTGCAAGGATCTCCTGCGGGGCACAAGAAGAAATACGATGAGTTGAAGGCCATCCGTGAAGCCGAACTCATCGCTCCTTTGGACAAACCGTTCTCACAACATCAAGCTCAAAGGAAACACGTGTCCGTCGCATGGCGTCAACACGGTAGATCTCAGCCACTCCATAAGGGAGCCAGGGTTCTCCTTTAATGTCAACATGGCCAGTCTGGTGAATCGCACGCGGACAAAGCAGAGAGTAGCCACTCTCGTGGCAAAGATAAAGAAGAGGCCGTTCCATGCGACCGGCCCCAAGATGATGACCGACGGTACTTAACCGAGGAAGAGGTGAGAAGCACACGGTATCAGCGCCCACCCTCCGTGCGTCTCCTCGACCCATATGAACAGCAGTACGACCGACGTCGCCGCTACGGCGACGACGATGGAAGATATCGTCGGTCTGATGCAAACAGAGGTATCGTCAGCATGACGGCAACAACGACGGGTACGAACGTCGCGCTAGAGGGAGGTCCAGGGAACAAGACAACGTGGATAAGCACTGGACTGTCCATTCTTCAAACATTGCTGGGACTCAGGAATGAGCCGATTGCCAACAATCGAGAACTGCCCAGAATGCACACAACAAAGGAGAAGGACGAACGAAGTTTCAGTGTTCGAGCGTCTAGGACCTCTCCCACATCGAGCAAACGAGCTGAGTCATCTCAAGAAGAAGACTTTGAGGAGTCGGATGGAGAAGAAGATAGGTATCACCGACCAAGGTGGTGCCCCGATGGACTCAGCCATTCTCAGCGTCGGGTGCAACGGCTGCGAAACCTGGAGGAAGCCGAGGCACAGTACCTGTACACATTGAGAAGAGCACGGCCCGACCTGGCCACGAAAATCCAGCAAACGTTGGAGACAAAGGCGCGCCCGCCAAAGAAAGTATGGCGCCCAAAACAGCGAAAGCCGATGCACAGAGCATTGATGCCGATGCGAGACATCGGCTGATACGAACATGATATCCGTGACCCGGACGGAGTAGCAAGTCCAAGGCATTGGACGTACGTGGCAAGGCCGATCCCTGAGATCAGCCCTCAAAAAAATGAAAAGCAAAGGATCTTATCTCCAGCATGCCACGTAGCTACAATGGAAATCCGAGAAGTTGCACATCATCGCCAAAGCCTTGCAACGGAAAAGGAGGCCGATTCCCGCAATCGGCCAAAATTATCCTCAACATTCTTTTGTCTGTGTTCAGCATTGATCCAACAGATGCCTGAAGAGCCGATGCCATCAATTACTTGACAGAATCGGCTCGGGGGGCACATAGATGGATGTATACGAGGATACGGAGCTGGGAACGAATGTCAAAGGTCCAGCAGAGCAGCTCAAGTATGGGGGCCGATATGTAAGCAAATCGGCCGCAAAAAACTGAAAACTCCAAAAAAATTGAGCACAGCCGATGCGTAGACATCGACTTAAGGATTCAAAGCCGATGCACGGCCATCGACTCAAGGGATACAAGCGGAAGCCTAATAGAGGTCATCACCTGAGGAACCCCTCATTGGGAGTCTTCAAGGACTTCCAACTCCTTCTGCAAGACTTCAAGCTCGGCAGCACAGTTTGGGCGTCTAAGACGGCCCTTTTTCTCATTTAAGCTGTTGATATTTGCCGGCAAGTTTGAGGGTCGCGGCCCTGGCCAAACAGCAATAACAATATGGACGTGCAGATCACGCTAGGATCATGAGAACGACCGACAGTCCAGTGGACTGAAGAGGCTCGGGGCATGTACAGAGAAGGTACAAGACCGCGAAAATGTACCCAGGTGAGCCGATTCAAGGATCAATCGGCTGATAAAAACCTTCAACACGGCCGATGTTTGGACATCGACTCTAGTGCAATTGCACGAGATCTACCAGCTGCATGTTCAAGGTGCGAAGTCGTCAGCACTCTCAGAGGCATCAGTAAAGCTGTTGGTGATTCATCTACCACATCGGTTTTCAGTGGAGGGAAGGTAGTCGATGGGGGCAAGTTTGGCTGGTTCTGCATAGTGATTGCCTCGAGTTACCTGCAAAGCCCTTTCTTCGATCTGCGTATTCTCACCGTTAGATTCGCCTTGACGAGGCTCGGGGGCAGCTGGTCCGATGAGTGCCTGTTTTCAAAGCCGATCGGGGTATCATCGGCTGATCCTTCGTCGCAACTTCCTTCAGCGAATGATGAGTTCTTGAAGAGTCTCAGGCCTCAAAGTCATCGGCTGAGGAGTGGAGGGATGGATTACGTAGGACCGGTGCGTTCGCATCGGCTTATTAAGCGTGGTTGAGGAGAATCGGCTAAACCAATTGAGGTAAAAATCAACAAAGTCTGATTAAGAGGAAATTCTTCATTAATAAAAGGGATTTCTTACAATGGAGAGCCGATTATTCAAACAAAAGGGGAACAGATTACTACTGCTGGTCCTATGCTAGCGAATCCCTCTCTAAGTGCTGTTGCCGTCCTCGTCATCGCCAGCCGCCCTCGTCGCTACTGTTGACGAATTCCTCGTCGCGCTACTGTGACCTTCAGCGGGGCCTCCTCCTCGTCATCATCATCATCCTCATCGGACCAGGCCCAGCCACGGATGCGCTTTGGCGGCGGTTCCCCGGAGGAGGTATCATCCTCTGGTTCCTTCCTCGGGTCGGAGGAGATATCTTCGTCTTCGTCGTCCTCTTCTTCTTCTTCTTCTTTGGTGGAGGAAGTGCTGCCCCGGAAGAGAGGGTCGTTGCTGTCGCTCTCCGCTTCTAGTTCTCCATCGATCAAGAACCGAAGATCATCTTCCCCGTCAGTCAGGGGCATGTCACCATCCGACCAGACGAGGTCTTCGGGTCGGCCTTCGGGCACGAAGTCGAAGTCAGTTCTTGCTCATCCCAATGCTCGGGAGCGCGCCGGTTGTATGCTTCCGTCTGATTGGCCTCCAGCTCTCCCTCGTTTGCGGAAGAGGATTGGGAAGAGGAAGAAGAAGACATGGCTATGAAGGAAGAGGGTTTTTTGGCTGATGGCTGGAGATGAGGAAGAGAACTGTTCGATGCGGTTAAATAAAGGTGGATATATTGGAGATCAATGCTCGAACAGTTTCGAGGGTATAGGGCCAAAATTGTCAAATCATGCAGAGGAGTTGAGAAGGCAAGACGTCATCATGGAGAATACTGCGATGGTTCTGCTCACGCGACATGACCCCTCGAGGAAAAAAAATGGTTTTGATATTATCATTACCAAAACCAGGGGGCATGTTTACCACCCGATTTTGGCCAAATCAGGAGTTGGGCCGCAAGTGAAGATGGGCTTAGAAGATTACACGTGGAGTATCTTTGAAGCGGCTCTTGCAAGAGTTTGGGCTAAGTGGCCCGTTTATCTGTAATATAGTAGATCGTATTGTAATTTAGATTAAAGAATAGAGTCTGGCCCGTGCACGGTTAGGTGCACGCCTCAGTTAGAAAGTCCCTTGGACTATAAATATGTATCTAGGGTTATCGGAAAAGAGGACAATCATCGTTCAACAAACACAAAATACGGCGCATCGCCACCTTCTTCGAGGGTTTCTCCTGTAGCAATATGCTGCCTAGATCGCTTCTAGCGATCTAGGCACATAAGTTTATCCTATCCTTGTACTGCTCGTGCTGAAGCCTTGTTGATGGCGAGCAGTACTATTTATCCTTAGGTGTTTAGGGGTTTGCATTGGTGCTTTCACGTGCGTATCTGCGTGGCAATGCCGTCCCTCGACACCTAGCTGCCCTTATGTCGATCTAGACGTAAGGGCAGCATCTTGCTTGTTCTTACTTAGTAGATCCGATCCGTTATAGTTGCTCCTTGCTACGCAAGGATTAGTTTAATATCTGCATAGTTAGGCCTTATGCTGGGGTCGGAGGATCCGGTGGTGCGTTAGACTCTGTTTACCGTCCATGCGAGGGATGTTCCGGGGATCAACGTTATGTTGGTTTTTAGGCCTCTCGTAGGGGTAGTTTGCATCGTCTCTCGTAGCTGCTAGGCCCGATCGCACGTAGGACGTTCCGATTATGCGGTGAAAACCCTAAACTGTCGTGATCGCTTTAGCTTTGTCCCGATCAAGCAGATCCCCATGCCATTGTAAATCCAACGTGAAGCATGGGGCGATCGGCTCCTTGAGCCGATCCACAGGGAAACCTGAGAGCCGATAGGGCTCGTATTTAATGTTTACGTGTCTACCATGCAGGAACAATCGAAGCACTAACACCTTCCGGATCGGGTAGGTCAGGTGGCACGCCCTAGCAACCGCCAGACGTTTGGCCAGAAGATTTGCGGGACGCCGCGAGGTGCCAGGGATCCACTAAGCGGCCCTGGGAGCTTCCCGGCTCTTCGTGTTGCTTAACCAAAGCCCGTCGGGGGGTTTTGGAGGGTAACAGTTGTTACAAGGGATACCTTGTTACAAATCCATTATTCAGTTACATGTACTTGTAGTTGTTTTCAAAGTTAGTGTGTGCATTCACCGAAATTACCAACTATATTCCCTAAAAGAAAAGGAAAGCTAAAGATAGTTGATAATTGTTAGAGGGGTGACAAATAATGCAATCACCGAAATCCGCAAATATGTATGCCTCATGTTTATACAAAAATTATACCACTTTTAGGCCTTTCCAAAATACCAATACCATATCCCAAACTATATTCCCTAAAAGAAAAGGAAGGCTAAAGATAGTTGATAATTGTCCATAATTGTTAGAGGGGTGACAAATAATGCAATCACCGAAATCCGCAAATATGTATGCCTCATGTTTATACCAAAATTATACCACTTTTAGGCCTTTCCAAAATACCAATACCATATCCCAAACTATATTCCCTAAAAGAAAAGGACAGCTAAAGATAGTTGATAATTGTTAGAGGGGTGACAAATAATGCAATCGCCGAAATTCGCAAAAATGTATGCCTCATGTTTATAACAAAATTATACCACTTTTAGGCCGTTTCAAAATACCAATACTATATCCCAAACTATATTCCCTAAAAGAAAAGGACAACTCAAGATAGTTGATAATTGTTAGAGGGGTGACAAATAATGCAATCTCCGAAATCCGCAAATATGTATGCCTCATGTTTATACCAAAATTATACCACTTTTAGGCCTTTCCAAAATACCAATACCATATCCCAAACTATATTCCCTAAAAGAAAAGGACAGCTAAAGATAGTTGATAATTGTTAGAGGGTGACAAATAATGCAATCACCGAAATCCGCAAAAATGTATGCCTCATGTTTATAACAAAATTATACCACTTTTAGGCCGTTTCAAAATACCAATACTATATCCCAAACTATATTACCTAAAAGGAAAGGACAGCTCAAGATAGTTGATAATTGTTAGAGGGCTGACAAATAATGCAATCACCGAAATCCGCAAATATGTATGCCTCATGTTTATACCAATACTATATCCCAAACTATATTAAGTGGCAAACTCGTTATTGCATTCTCCACCGACAGAGAGAGAGAGAGAGAGAGAGATGGGTGGCCACGAAGAGAGAGAGAGAGAGGTTGCCACGAAGAGACGGATAGGGGTATACTGCCCGTTAGATCAGTGGATCAACGGTTCGTGGAGTCGATCCGTGTGACAACGGCTCAACCAATCAGGATAAGTTTGGGCTTCTCAGAGCATTTGTGACAGTACTTGAGGGCAAAACGAGTAGTACTAAGAATCCAAGGGCACATAAATAGTAAATAGACTAAGGGATTCAAACAAAAGAATTACAAAATGAAAAATGTGTGTTTTGTACAATATAATTCATATTGGTCTACATCAAATTATTTGCAATTCAAATATACATGAGTGTGACAATTATGGCATCATTTAGACAAACTATGTTTTGGGAAAGATGTTTTGCAAAGGGGTTTGGGTGGAAAACCATGCATCTTCATAGCTACACTAGTGATTCTGAGAAGTGGCAATTTGTGGTAAAACTTGATTTATATATGTTTGTTAAGGTTTTCTAGGTGGCAGGTTGCATAGGAAGACTCCATGAGTAGTTGCCACTATGTTTTTATTTTTTGGATTTTTTTGCATGAAATGACTCAATTAGCTATGTTAATCTCATTTGTTGACTCTCTGACCAGCTACTTGAGGGTAAACCGAGTATATTGCACTTGCCGGTCTAAGTCCTCGAGGGGAAAACTGAGTACAGATAAAATTTCTGTATAAGGCCTGAGGTTATAACTGAGTACACCAAACGTCCCAGGGTTAGACTCGTGTAGCGGTGCACGCTGCAGCCGTGCATAGCGGACGCGTGTTGCGGTACACGCCACCTTCGTCTTTATAGAGCCCCTCTTTCTCTCCCTCGACGCACGTTCACTGGCTCACTGCAACCGCCTCTCCTGTCCCATCATCTTCTCCACAACCGAAGAAAAACCCCAAGAAAACCGCCGCGATGGAGAAGAATGAGATGCCCATTGTCGGCACATCAGCCGCCGCTCCGTCCAGGCCCGTGTCGCTGCTTCCAACGTAGCAGCGGCGCATCGGCCGCCGCCCCCGTCCAGGCCCTTGTCGCTGCTTCCAACGTAGCAGCCGGTGCATCGCCGCCGCCCCGTCCAGGCCCATGTCGCTGCTTAACGTAGCAGCCGGCGCATCGGCCGCCGCCACCGTCTGTCCCCTCAGTCGATTGGGACCCGTACGAACCAGTGCAGTACGACGCGCCGGAGAACCCCTACGACACCACCATCGTCGACAACGAGCCGGAGGTAACCCTTTGTTCCCTTTTGCTTATCTCATTTCAATCATTTTGTGTTAGATCTAGCGTTTGTTATCACCCGATTTTGGCCAAATCAGGAGATGGGCCGTAAGTGAAGATGGGCTTGAAGGACGTACGTGAGCATCTTCGAAGCGGCCTTGCGCTAAGAGTTTGGGCTAAATTGCCCGTGTATCTATAATATAGTAGATCGTATCGTGTTTAGATTAAAAGATAGAGTCTGGCCCGTGCACGGTTAGGTGCACGCTCAATTAAAAAGTCCCTTGACTATAAATATGTATCTAGGGTTATCGGAAAAGGAGGACAATCACGTTCACAACAAACACAAATCAGCGCATCGCCACCCCTTTCTTCGAGGGTTTCTTCCGGTAAGATCATGCGCCTAGATCGCATCTTGCGATCTAGGCAGACACATTCTTCACCTTGTATCGCTTCGTGGCCGTTGTTGATGGCGAGCATTACTTATCATTAGGTGTTTAGGGGCTTGCATTGATGCTTTCTCGTGCATATCTGCGTGGCAATGCCGTCCCTCGACACCTAGCTGCCCTTACACCTATTTGGGTGTAAGGGCAGCATCTTGCTTGTTCGTTACTTAGTAGATCCGATCCGTTATAGTTGCTCCTTGCTCCGCAAGATTAGTTTAATATCTGCATAGTTAGGCCTTATGCTGGGGTGACGATCCGGTAGTGCGTTAGGTGTTGTTCACCGTCCCTGCAAGGGATGTTCCGGAATCAACGTTATGTTGGTTTTTAGGCCTCTTGTAGGGGTAGTTTGCATCATCTTCCGTAGTTGCTAGGCCCGATCACACGTAGGACGTTCCGGTTATGCGGTGAAAACCCTAAACTGTCGTAGATCGGTTTAGCTTTGTTTTGACAGCAGGATCCCCATGTCATTGCAAATCCAACGTGGACCATGGCGATCGGCTCTTGAGCCGATCCACAGGGCAACCTGAGAGCCGATAGGGCTCGTATTTAATGTTTACGTGTCTACCATGCAGAACAATCGAAGCACTCTAACACCTTCCTGATCGGGTCTAGGTCAGGTGGCACGCCCAGCAACCGCCAGGACGTGGTCGGAAGATTTGCGGGACGACGCGAGGTGCCAGGTCCACTAAGCGGCCTGAGCCTCCCGGCTCTTCGTGTTGCTTAACCATTGCCCGCCGGTGGGTTTTGGAGGGTAACACATTCTGGCACGCCCGGTGGGACCTCTTCTGCAACATCCACGTCAACACCGACACCCGAGATGGCAGAGGAACAGATCACATACAAGGATCTTCCTGCAGAGCACAAGAAGAAGTACGATGACCTGAAGGCCATCGTTGAAGCCGAACTCATCGGCTCCTTTGAGAAGACCCGTTCTCACGACATCAAGCTCAAAGGAAACACGCGTCCGTCGCATGGCGTCAACACGGTAGATCTCAGCCACTCCATAAGGGAGCCAGGGTTCTCCTTTAGTGTCAACATGGCAGGGCTTGTGAGCCGCCATGGCGCGGACAAAGCAGAGAGTAGCCACTCTCGTGGCAAAGATAAAGAGGAGGCCGTTCCACGCGACCGGCCCCAAGAGGATGATAGACGGTACCTAACCGAGGAGGAGGTGAGAAGCATGCGGTATCAACGCCCACTCCCCGTGCATCTCCTCAATAAATACGAGCAGCAGACGACCGACGCGACGCCACGACGAAGACGACGAAAGATATCGTCGGTCGATGCGGGCAAGGTATCGTCAGCACGACGAAACAACGATGGGTACGAGCTTCACGGTAGAGGAGGTCAAGGGAGCAATACAACATGGATAAGCACTGGAACTGTCCTTTCTTCAAACATTGCTGGGACTCAGGAATGAGCCGATTGCCAATAATCGAGAACTGCCCAGAATGCAAGCAGCAAAGGAGGAAGGCAAATGAAGTCTCAGTGTTCGAGCGTCTAGGGCCTCTCCAACCTCATAACAAGCAAGCTGAGTCATCTCAAGAAGAGGACTTTGAGGAGTCAGATGGAGAAGAAGATAGGTATCACCGGCCAAGGTGGTGCCCTGATGGACTCAGCCATTCTCAGAAGCGTAGAGTGCGGCTGCGAAACCTGAAGAAGCCGAGGCACGCACCTGTACACGTTGAGAAGAGCACGGCCCGATCTGGCCGTGAAAATTCAGCAAACATTGGAGGCGAAGGCGCGCCGCCAAAGAAAGTATGGCGCCCAAGACAGGCGAAAGCCGATGCACAGGCATCGGCGCCGATGCAGAGACATCGGCTGGTACAAGCACAGTGTCCAGGATCTCCTCAGAGATTTACGACCCAAGACAGGGTGAACGTGCCTCCAGCGAGTCACATCACCGTAATAAAAGGCCAAGAAGTTGTAAATCCTCATTAAGCATCACAATGCAAAAGGAGGCCGATTTTAGCGATCGGCCAGTATTATCCTCGACATACGCTCTGCCTGTGTTCAACATTGACCTGGCAGCGATGGGAAGTCGGGTTACGGGTTTACATCAGCCGACGAGCTAGAAGAGATCGATATTGGTCCGGGGGATAAGCCGCGACCAACATTTATCAGCAAAAAGTTAGACCCGCATCTGAGGAGCCTGATGATAGCATTGTTGAAAGAATACCCAGATTGTTTCGCCTGGGATTATACAGAATGCCTGGGCTAGACAGGAGCATCATTGAACACAGCTCCCTCTGAAGAAAGGATTTCGGCCGTTCCAGCAGCGATCGCGCAGATGAAGGCCGAAGTCTTGGAGGAAGTCAAGAAGGAGATCAAGAAGATGTTGGACGCCGGGTTCATCAGGCCATGCAGGTACGCTGAATGGATTTCTAATGTTGTACCTGTGGAGAAAAAGGATGGCCGATGGCGCGTAGCCATAGATTTTCGGAACCTTAACAGCGCCACTCCGAAGGACGAGTATCCAATGCCAGTAGCAGAGACCGATCAATGCAGCTGCTGGTCACAAGATTTTGAGTTTCATGGACGGCAACGCTGGCTACAACCAAATTTTCATGGCTCCAGAAGATATACACAAGACTGCATTCAGAGTGCCAGGCTCGGTGGGCTTGTTTGAATATGTGGTCATGACGTTTGGGCTAAAGAACGCCGGCGCAACATACCAAAGAGCCATGAACTACATCTTCCATGATCTAATTGGCAAATTGGTGGAAATTTACATTGATGACGTGGTGGCAAAGTCCGTTGCGACGGACGGACACTTAGAGGATTTACGACAAGTCCTGGACCGAACCCGGAAGTTCAGACTAAGAATGAATCCAAAGAAGTGCGCCTTCGGTGTGACGGCCGGTCAGTTCCTAGGGTTTTGGTTCACGAGCGCGGGATTGAGATCGGCCTGAAAAGTCAAGAGGCAGTGCGAACGATGAAGCCGCCCACCACAAAGAAGGAGCTCCAATGTCTCATCGGCAAAATTAATTTCGTCAGAAGGTTTATCTCCAACCTGTCAGGGCGAATTGAGCCGTTCATGGGCTTGGTCAAAATCAAGCCCGATGAAGAGTTCCGCTGGGGGGCAGAGCAACAACAGGCCTTTGACGATATTAAGGAATACTTGCCAAGTTAGTTCCGCCGCAGGCAGACAGGCCGTTCTACATTTACTTATCAGTGGCTGACACCTCCATCGCATCAGTGGTGGTGCAGGTTTATGATGGCCTGGAAAAAGTGGTTTTTTACCTCAGCAGAAGGATGTTGGATGCAGAAACAAGGTACCCTGAAATTGAGAAGTTGTGCCTCTGTCTATTCTTCACCTGCACCAAGATCCAGCACATCCTGGTGTCAGCCGATATCATCGTTATATGCAAATCAGACGTCATCAAACACATGTTGTCGGCTCCTGTATTAAAAGGCCGACTCGGCAAATGGATGTTTGCATTATCGGAGTTTGAAATCCGGTATCAACCGGCAAAGGCAGTCAAGGGACAGGCGCTAGCAGATCTGATTGCTGAACGAATAAACACGGACGTAGCAGCACTATCGGTGCGTGCATGGGCCATGTTCTTCGATGGATCGGTTTGTGAGGATGGTTGCGGCATCGGCGTGCTACTCGTGTCGCCTCGGGGGGCAACATACTCCTTCTCTATCAGGTTGACTGACCCCTGCACCAACAACGTGGCTGAGTATGAAGCGATCTGCAAGGGAATGAAGTTACTCCTGGAAGCTGGGGCTGAAGCAGTTGAAATCTTTGGAGATTCCAAATTGGTGATTTCTCAGCTCACAGAAGAATACAAGTGCGAAAGCGAGTCACTCTTCCCATTTTGGGTACAATGCCGTGAGCTAATGGCACAGTTCAGGTATCTATAATATCTATAAAGTTCATCCCCACTAACAAGCATTTAATGTTTGCAAGCTCAAAATTCATGAAGCCACGTCATCCTAATTATCCTATCCGTGCGATTTGAAACTTGCGGTTCCAACTCTATCGTCGCCAAAACAGAAAAAGGACTCGAACGCGTGTAACGCTGACCGGTCACTTTCGCGTCCATTCGCTTGACCGGGCCGGCCCAGCTCAGTATCCTGCTTTCTTCTCTAATCCAGCCCACCTCAGGTTCTTCTTCATCACGAACTGCAGCACGAAGTCAACAAAAAATTCCGCCCGTCCGCAGCGCATGCTCAGCAACCGCCGTCTGTGCCTCCCGAGCTCCCAAAAGATGCCTCTCACCGGAAACTGCTCGAAGCCTCCCGATCTCTCCCAAGTACCTGCCGTTTTCAATCCTCGTGCAACTAGATGGTAACTCCCGTTGTCCCGGCATCTCCCACGATTCTTTCTATCGATTTTAATGCCTTCAGTATACTAGGTGTAGCCGGATGATCATGTATTTTAACCCCTCCAACTCCAATCCCTCTTCTTCAAACCCCCTCCAGTTGCCCCTCTCCCATTCCATGCGCATGCTGCTATTACTGAATGTCACTGCACTCGATTCCCACAATCCAACAAGCGCCCCGCAGGTCTTGATTTAAATATCCTCATCTGGGTATTCCATCTTCCCCCTGACTTTGATTATCTGCTCTATGAATTTTTTACAACTTTATTTGTACTGCCATACATGAATTTGCTGTTTATTTTATGCAACGATATATGTAGTATCTTACCTGAACCTCTCTTTCCGTCATTTCAGTCAGAGAACAATGCTTGCTTCGGAATGATGATTCTACTGTCTTGCATGAACTTCTCTACCAGCCATTTCAGTTAGTGAAGAACAATTGCTTCTTGAGTTAAATTCGATTATTCTAGCAAGCTTATACAAATGGTATGTGTCTCCAAATCTGCTACCCATTCTTTCTACTTTACATGTTGTTGCCTGCCATGTTTGGTTGCTTCCTGGAATTAAACAATTTTCATGCTCACCTATAAGTATGATGCCCTACAGCCCTTTTTTCCATATATATTCTGATTACAAATTGTATCAGCATGGTTACTGGGGAAAGTTCTTCAAGTTTTATGCCGCAGCGTGGAGTCCCTCGCGGCCGAAGTGGTCGTCCCCGTCGCCAATCGTCACCTGTTACACACTACCTCACAGAGACCCATCTATTACAACTGAGTCTTGACGTAGACGTAAACTAGCGTATACGCATGTAGGTTAGTGGATAAAACTTTCTATCTCCTTTTTCCGTTGGGGTTGATCAAATTCCATCTTCTACACGCCAACATTCAGGACATGCTCCCGTAGATCGGTCAAACACAGCTTCATCTTCATCTATCTCACTTTATATAATCGCATCAGACCCATGCACCAAACAAAATATAGTTGGACAAGTCTCTGGATCTTATATTTCGTCACCAAGTCGAACCGAGCACCGTCACCGTAAGATTAAATTTTTACTTCGTATGTACTACAATCAGACAAGACATCTACATACGACCTTAATGCAATATTACACTCTTTCCAGGAATAATATTTACACCACTAAATCTTGGAAGCCCCCAACATAACTGTTCACATTGTGGTGCTTTCTTTTGGTACGACGAGTGTGTTCGTAGAGAGAGGCATACCCAACATACAATTTGTGATGCAAAGGTGGCAGAATAATACTTCCATGTTATGAACAACCACCACAGCCAAGATAAAGCCATTTCAGATCCCTTCTTTCATCTTATACGACAATACAGTGCCATGTTTTCTATGACTTCTATGGGAGCTAAGGTTATTGAATCTGCAAACGATGGTCATGGTCCATACTTTTCAAGGTTAGTGGTCAGAATTGCAACCGTATGGCCCTCATACAAATGCTTAACACTTTTAACTCCATTTCCAAACTCTTTAGAACTGCAAATGAATGATTAAATGGAGACAAATCTGACCACTACCATATTAGGCTGTTTGGTAAAGTTGATGCTCATGGTGATATCTTTAGTGTTCCAGTTGCGTCTGATGTTGTGGGATTGGTAGTTGGTGATATTGGAGCAACTAATATTGGCAGGGACCTTATAATAGATGACCCTGAAGCGGGCCTGCAACATATAAATGAAAAGCATCGCAAGTTCATGGCAATGCAGTATCCTATCTTATTTCCGTATGGAGAGGATGGCTACCATGACTCGATATTTTATCGTAAACACCCCGGTCTCAAGGTCTACAATGAAAAAAAGCAACAATGCTTGAGTACTTTGCTTATAAGTTGCATGACAGGCCTGGCGACTTCAACACTCCTTTAAAATGTAAAAGAGCGACACAAGCTTTTGTGGTTGATGGCTATTGTTATGTCGAGGAAGAGAGGTTAGGGCACTATAGGAAACCAAGCTTCCAACACAAATATAGTTCAGCACCTACAGCCTTGAAGATCCAGCCTCTTAAATGAATTTCTCAGCAACCTCAAACATTTACAGGTAAATATACACATGAAGCTATCTGCGGTATATCTATTCTACTAAAGAACATATGAATTCTCACTTTGAAATATTACATATTTACTGAAATTGCAGATACCCAGGCTTTCTTCGGATGAATAAATGTCATCATGCCAAGCGGTACTGTTGTACGGTTGTTACAGACCACCGGACGTGATGAATAATGATCTGGCAACAAAGGGCTTCTCCAATGTCTGTCTCTTTTGTCCAATATTTTACATTCTTCTACATATCTTCTACATATGAGGAAACTATCAAATTTTAGTCGTGAACATGTCTTTGTTTCTGATGTGAGTGATATTTTTGTTGTGCAATTGACAATGCACACGCCCTATATTACCTAAATTATCGTTGGTTAACTCGAACCATGCGTTCATTTTCTTCATCCTTACCAAACAACAAAAGGCGGCTTCATATCTTTGAATTTAAAAGGGGAAGTTTCTGCTATTTCTTCAAAAAAAAATTACCCATGGCTACGTGCAGCCAAAGCAAATAAATATCATAACATTAAATCACACACTATTCATGCCATTTTTATATACAAGGAAAACATCTCTAATGCCCGCCGCAACGCGCGGGGTATCAACTAGTATAAGCTTAAATTGGATCCCAAGGTTGCAAAATACTGAGGCAAACGACCTCGCACAAACAGCGTCAGGATACAAGGATGTAGCAGGAGAAGCCGATTTCCAAGTGCAACTCCTGGAACCAGATGATTGGAGAGCCGATATCTTCAATTACTTGAAGGATCCGGCTCGGGGGGCACCTAAGCGTACAAGATACAGAGCCATGAAGTACGTACTGATTGCGATGACATGTTTTATAGAACTTTGGAAGGATTACTTCTCAAATGTCTGGGACCAGCCGAGTCCAATCGGCTCTTGCACGAGGTGCACGAGGGTGCTTGTGGAACCCACCAGTCGGCCCATAAGATGAAGTGGCTGATTAGGCGCTCCGGATTTTATTGGCCTACCATGCTTGAAGATTGCTTCCAGTATTATAAAGGTTGTCAAGCATGTCAGAAGTTTGGGAGCATTCAGATGGTACCCGCATCAGCAATGAATCCTATCATCAAGCCTTGGCCATTCCGAGGATGGGGTATGGATATGATCGGAGAAATTCATCCTTCGTCGAGCAAGGGCCATAGATGGGTTCTGGCCATTACAGATTACTTCACGAAATGGGTGGAAGCGGTCCCTATGAAGAAAGTAGCATCGGAAGACGTTATCAAGTTCGTATTGGAACATGTCATTCATAGATTCGGGATTCCCCAAACTATTACGACCGATGGAGGTTCGGTCTTCGTTTCGAAAGAGATGAAAGAGTTCTGCGATGACATGGGGATCAAGTTAATCCGATCGTCTCCATATTATGCTCAAGCAAACGGGCAGGCTGAAGCATCCAACAAAAGCTTGATCAAGCTGATCAAGAGGAAAATCGACGAACACCCTAAACGATGGCATGAGGTGTTGTCAGAGGCGTTGTGGGCTTACCGCATGTCGTGTCATGGAGCAATAAAAACCACCCCGTACCAGCTGGTCTATGGACAAGAAGCTGTGTTACCCTGGGAAGTCAAGGCAGGGTCAAGGCGGGTCACGTTTCAGAATGATCTAACTGCTGAAGAATATGCAGCCCTGATGAGTGACAGCATTGAGGATGCGACGGAACTTAGACTATGGTCACTCGAGAAAATCAAGGAGAACAAAGCCAAGGTGGCTCGGGCATATAATAAGAAGGTGAAGCCAAAAGAATTCCAAGTTGATGATTTGGTATGGGAAGCTGTATTGCCGTTGGGGACGAGGGATAAAGAGTATGGTAAATGGTCTCCGAATTGGCATGGCCCGTACAAAGTTGTCCAAGTTTTGAAAGGGAATGCGTACATGCTCGAGCAGTTGGATGGCGTGAAGTTCCCAGTAGCCGTCAATGGCCAGCATCTCAAGAAATATTTCCCAAGTATGTGGGATGATGGACAGTAAGATATGGAGGCCGATACACAAATCGGCCAGTAAAGAATAAAATGGGGGCCGATGTATGAAATCGGCCGGTAAAAAAAAAATAAAAATCAGGCAGCCGATGCACGGTCATCGACTCTAGAGATTGAAGGCAGCTTTTTCGCCTTGAATTACGTTTGGAATGCAGGCCGATGCTTTGCCATCGGCTCTTTGGGTAACGATTGCGGCGAACAGTCGGCTAAATTGACAGAGAAGCAAAGGTAATTGATAGGAATTTTCTTCATTAATAGGAGAGGATTTTTTACAATAAGGAGCCGATTGCTCAAGAAAGGAAGGACAAGAGAAGAGCCGATTGCTCAAGGACTACTAATCCTACAGAGCTAATCGTCGCTGGCCTCATCGTCAGCGCCGGAGCCGCCGTCGACGCTGCTTCCGGAGACTTCCTCGTCGCTGCTACCCAGGTCTTCGGCTGGAGCCTCTTCTTCCTCGTCATCATCATCATCCTCACTGTCCGCCCAAGCGCGGAAACGCTTTGTCGGCGGATACCCAGCGGAAGAGGAGGAATCATCTTCCTCCTCTTCTTCTTATCCTTCCTCGTCATCATCATCGTCCTCGCTGTCCGCCCACGTGCGGGAACGCTTCGTCGGCGGGTACTTGGCGGAGGAGGGGGCCTCTTCCTTCTTTACTTGTTCCTCCTTCTCGTCGGAGGAGATGGGGTTCGCCCCGGAGTGGGGGTCGTCTTCATTTTTTGGCGAAGATCGGAGGGAGAGACCTGAGGAGGTAGAAGAAGAAGAAGACATTGCTGCATGGGAAGAGGGTTTTTTGGTGCTGGTGGGCAGAACAGAGCAAGGGGATGAAGTGGCGAACCGTCTGGCACAGATAAATAAAGGGGATGCAGTGAAGATTTAATGCTATGACGGTTCTCGAGGACATGATGCCAAAACCGTCAAATCGTGCAGAGAAGTTGAGAAGGCAAGGCGTCATGATGGAGAATACTGCGACGGTTCTGCTCTGCCATGACATGACCCCTCAGAGGAAAAACAGATGGTTTTGAAATTATCATTGCCAAAACCAGGGGGCATGTGTTATCACCCGATTTTGGCCAAATCAGGAGATGGGCCGTAAGTGAAGATGGACTTGAAGGACGTACACGTGGAGCATCTTCGAAGCGGCCTTGCGCTAAGAGTTTGGGCTAAATTGCCCGTGTATCTGTAATATAGTAGATCATATCGTGTTTAGATTAAAAGATAGAGTCTGGCCCGTAGGTGCACGCCTCAATTAGAAAGTTCCTTGGACTATAAATATGTATCTAGGGTTATCGGAAAAGGAGGACAATCACGTTCACAACAAACACAAATCAGGCGCATCGCCACCCCTTTCTTCGAGGGTTTCTTCCGGGTAAGCATCATGCTGCCTAGATCGCATCTTGCGATCTAGGCATTTATTTCGTCTACCTTGTACTGCTCGTGCTGAAGCGTTGTTGATGGCGAGCAGTACTACTTATCATTAGGTGTTTAGGGGCTTGCATTGATGCTTTCTCGTGCATATCTGCGTGGTCCCTCGACACCTAGCTGCCCTTACACCTATTTGGGTGTAAGGGCAGCATCTTGCTTGTTCGTTACTTAGTAGATCCGATCTGTTATAGTTTCCTTGCTCCGCAGGATTAGTTTAATATCTGCATAGTTAGGCCTTATGCTGGGGTCGGACGATCCGGTAGTGCGTTAGGTGTTGTTCACCGTCCCTGCAAGGGATGTTCAGGGAATCAACGTTATGTTGGTTTTTAGGCCTCTTGTAGGGGTGATACGTCTCCAACGTATCGATAATTTCTTATGTTCCATGCTACTTTATTGATGATACCTACATGTTTTATGCACATTATATGTCATATTTATGCATTTTCTGGAACTAACCTATTAACAAGATGCCGAAGAGCCATTTGCTGTTTGGTTTCAGAAATCCTAGTAAAGAAATATTCTCAATTGGACGAAACTTTCGCCCAGGGTCCTATTTTTGCACGAAGCTCCAGAAGACCGAAGACCAACGAAGTGGGGCCACGAGGTGGCAGGCTAGGCCGGCGCGGCCAGGCCCGGCCGCGCCGACCTGCCCCGGGCCCCTCGTGGCCCCTCGCGACCTTCCGCCTACTTAAAGCTCCCGTCGCGAAACCCCCACCGAGAGCCACGATACGGAAACCTTACGAGCGCCGCCGCAATCCCATCTCGGGGATTGGAGATCGCCTCCGGCACCCGCCGGAGAGGGGATTCATCTCCCTGGAGGACTCTTCATCGCCATGATCGCTCCGGAGTGATGAGTGAGTAGTCCACCCTGGACCATGGGTCCATAGCAGTAGCTAGATGGTCGTCTTCTCCTTGTTGTGCTTCATTGTTGGATCTTGTGAGCTGCCTAACATGATCAAGATCATCTATATGTAATACTATATGTTGTGTTTGTCGGGATCCGATGGATAGAGAGTACTATGATTATGGTAATTATCAATCTATTGTTCATGTGTTGTTTATGATCTTGCATGCTCTCCGTTATTAGTAGAGGCTCGGCCAAGTTTTTACTCTTAACTCCAAGAGGGAGTAATTATGCTCGATAGTGGGTTCATGCCTTCATTGATACCTGGGACAGTGACAGAAAGTTCTAAGGTTGTGATGTGCTGTTGCCACTAGGGATAAAACATTGATGCTATGTCTAAGGATGTAGTTATTGATTACATTACGCACAATACTTAATGCAATTGTCTGTTGCTTTGCAACTTAATACTGGAGGGGGTTCGGATGATAACCTGAAGGTGGACTTTTTAGGCATAGATGCATTGGATGGCGGTCTATGTTCTTTGTCGTAATGCCCAATTAAATCTCACTATATTTACCATGTTATGTATATGCATTGTTATGCCTTTCTCTATTTGTCAATTGCCCGACCGTAATTTGTTCACCCAACATGCTTTTATCTTATGGGAGAGACACCTCTAGTGAACTGTGGACCCCGGTCCTATTCTTTACATAGCATACAATCTACTTGTTTTACTGTTTTCTTTGCAAACATCTTCCACTCGATACGTTTAATCCTTTGTTACAGCAAGCCGGTGAGATTGACAACCTCACTGCTTCGTTGGGACAAAGTACTTGGGTTGTGTTGTGCAGGTTCCTAGTTGGCGCCGGAATCCCTGGTGTTGCGCCGCATCACATTTCGCGACCATCAACCTTCAACGTGCTTCTTGGCTCCTACTGGTTCGATTAAACCTTGGTTTCTTTCTGAGGGAAAACTTGCTACGTGCGCATCATACCTTCCTCTTGGGGTTCCCAACGAACGTGTGAGTTACACGCCATCAAGCTCTTTTCTGGCGCCGTTGCGGGAGATCAAGACACGCTGCAAGGGGAGTCTCCACTTCTCAATCTCTTTACTTTGTTTTTGTCTTGCTTTATTTTATTTACTACTTTGTTTGCTGCACTAAATCAAAATACAAAAAAATTAGTTGCTAGTTTTACTTTATTTGCTATCTTGTTTGCTATATCGAAAACACAAAAAAATTAGTTACTTGTCTTTACTTTATTTGCCTAGTTTACTTTATTGCTGTTATCATGAGTAATCCTGAAGTTGAAGTTCGTTCTTTTAAGCAACAAGGTGGAGAAAGTTTTAAAGATGCTTGGTATAGAATTAGTAATGCTCATCAAAGGTGCATTAAGAAACACTCCACCACTATCCTTCTTAGGAACTTTTATGTTGGTTTATCTAGTTGGAATAGATATGTTCTTGATACTCTTTCGGGAGGTAATTTCCTAGGTACTCCCGCTTTAGAAGCTAGTTGCATCATTGAGAGTCTAGTTGGAATACCACCTGTTAATGAAGTTAAAATTGAAATCTCTCTTGAAGATGTTATGAAAAAATTGGAAACCATAGAGAAAAATTTTCCAAGTGTTGAAGCTAAATTGGGAATGTTATTTGACAAAACTTATGAACTTGATAAATCCTTAGGAGGAATTGATGAAAGAATTAGTATCCTAGGAACTTGTGTTGTCCATGATAATCAAACCAATAGGATTGATGAGCTTGAAAAAGCTATGGGAACCTTGGGTTCAACCTTTTCTTCTCTCAAGTATAATGAGAAAGCTTATGTGGGTAAAGAGCAAAAATTCATGTATGCCTCTAAAGTGCCTAAACAAAAGAATTATTATAGGCCTAAAATTGCCAAAACCCCCAGCACTACCATAGAAAATCTAGATAATGGAACACCTAAAGTACCCCCTGCAACAAGTTGTGTTTGCATGAAGAATAATAATGTTGATGCTTCTACTCTCGATGTTACTTGATTTGCACTTTCTGCGCCTAGCTGAAAGGCGTTAAAGAAAAGCGCTTATGGGAGACAACCCATGTTTTTACCTACAGCAATTTTTTTGTTTTATTGAGTCTTGGAAGTTGTTTACTACTGTAGCAACCTCTCCTTATCATGTTTTTGTGCCAAGTAAAGTTTCTATGTCAAAGTTGATGTTATATTTGGGATCGCTGCACAGAAACAGCATTGCTGTCTGTCACGAATCTGGGCATAATTCCCTGTAGAAAATTCGAAAAAATCTGCCAATTTACGAGCGTGATCCTCAGATATATACGCAACTTTCATTAGTTTTGAGTTTTTCCATTTGAGCAAGTCTGGTGCCATTTATAAATTCGTCTTTACGGACTGTTCTGTTTTTGACAGATTCTGCCTTTTATTTCGCATTGCCTCTTTTGCTATGTTGGATTTATTTCTTTGATCCATTAATGTCCAGTAGCATTATGCAATGTCCAGAAGTGAAAAGAATGATTGTGTCACCTCTGAATGTGTGAATTATTAATGATGCACTAACCCTCTAATGAGTTTGCTTGAAGTTTGGTGTGAAGGAAGTTTTCAAGGGTCAAGAGAGGAGAATGATATACTAAGATCAAGAGGAGTGAAAGCTCTAAGCTTGGGGATGCCCCCGTGGTTCATCCCTGCATATTTTAAGAAGACTCAAGCGCCTAAGCTTGGGGATGCCCAAGGCATCCCCTTCTTCATCGACAACATCATCAGGTTCCTCCCCCGAAACTATATTTTTATTCAATCACATCTGGTGTTCTTTACTTGGAGCGTCGGTTTGTTTTCGTTTTTGTTTTTGTTTGAATAAGATGGATCCTAGCATTCACTTTGTGGGAGAGAGACACGCTCCGCTGTTGCATATGGACACATGTGTCCTTAGGCTTTACTCATAATGTTCAAGGCGAAGTTTCTTCTTCGTTAATTTGTTATATGGTTGGAATTGGAAAATGCTACATGTAGTAATTCTAAAAATGTCTTGGATAATGTGATACTTGGCAATTGTTGTGCTCATGTTTAAGCTCTTGCGTCATATGCTTTGCACCCATTAATGAAGAAATACATAGAGCTTGCTAAAATTTGATTTGCATATTTGGTTTCTCTAAGGTCTAGATAATATCTAGTATTGAGTTTTGAACAACAAGGAAGACAGTGTAGAGTCTTATAATGTTTACAATATGTCTTTTATGTGAGTCTTGCTGCACTTGTTCATCCTTGAGTTTGCTTCAAATAACCTTGCTAGCCTAAACCTTGTATCGAGAGGGAATACTTCTCATGCATCCAAAATCCTTGAGCCAACCACTATGCCATTTGTGTCCACCATACCTACCTACTACATGGTATTTACCCGCCATTCCAAAGTAAATTGCTTGAGTGCTACCTTTAAAATTCCATCATTCACCTTTGCAATATATAGCTCATGGGACAAAATAGCCTTAAAAACTATCGTAGTATTGAATATGTACTTATGCACTTTATATTTTATTAAGTTGCTTGTTGTGCGATAACCATGTTTCTGGGGAACGCCATCAACTATTGTTGAATATCATGTGAGTTGCTATGCATGTCCGTTTTGTCTGAAGGTCTATCATTTTAGTGGTTGGAGCATGCAAAATTGTTAGAGAAGAACATTGGGCCGCTAACTAAAGCCATGAATCATGGTGGAAGTTTCAGTTTTGGACATATATCCTCAATCTCATATGAGAATAATAACTTTGCTACATGCTTATGCATTAAAGAGGAGTCCATTATCTGTTGTCCATGTTGTCCCGGTATGGATGTCTAAGTTGAGAATAATCAAAAGCGAGAAATCCGAAATGCGAGCATTCTCCTTGGACCTTTGTACAGGCGGCATGGAGGTACCCCTTTGTGACACTTGGTTGAAACATGGCATGCAAAGATCCGGTAGTCCAAGTTAAGTAGGACGAGGTGCGGGCACTATTAGTATACTATGCGTGAGGCTTGCAACTTGTAAGATATAATTTACATAACTCATATGCTTTATTACTACCGTTGACAAAATTGTTTCATGTTTTCAAAATAAAAGCTCTAGCACAAATACAGCAATCGATGCTTTCCTCTTTGAAGGACCATTCTTTTACTTTTATTGTTGAGTCAGTTTACCTATCTCCTTCCACCTTAAGAAGCAAACACTTGTGTGAACTGTGCATTGATTCCTACATACTTGCATATTGCACTTGTTATATTACTTTATGTTGACAATATCCATGAGATATACATGTTACAAGTTGAAGCAACCGCTGAAACTTAATCTTCTTATGTGTTGCTTCAACACCTTTACTTTGATTTATTGCTTTACGAGTTAACTCTTATGCAAGACTTATTGATGCTTGTCTTGAAGTACTATTCATGAAAAGTCTTTGCTATATGATTCAGTTGTTTACTCATGTCATTACCATTGCTTTGATCGCTGCATTCATTACATATGTCTACAAATAGTATGATCAAGATTATGATGGCATGTCACTTCAGAAATTATCTTTGTTATCGTTTACCTGCTCGGGACGAGCAGAACTAAGCTTGGGGATGCTGATACGTCTCCAACGTATCGATAATTTCTTATGTTCCATGCTACTTTATTGATGATACCTACATGTTTTATGCACATTATATGTCATATTTATGCATTTTCTGGAACTAACCTATTAACAAGATGCCGAAGAGCCAGTTGCTGTTTTCTGCTGTTTTTGGTTTCAGAAATCCTAGTAAAGAAATATTCTCGGAATTGGACGAAACTTTCGCCCAGGGTCCTATTTTTGCACGAAGCTTCCAAGACCGAAGACCCAACGAAGTGGGGCACGAGGTGGCCAGGAAGGCCGGCGCGGCCCGGCCCCGGCCGCGCCGACCTGCCCCCGGGCCCCTCGTGTGGCCCCTCGCGTTGACCTTCCGCCTACTTAAAGCTCCGTCGCGAAACCCCCAGCACCGAGAGCCACGATACGGAAAACCAGAGACGCGCCGCCGCGAATCCCATCTCGGGGATTCTGAGATCGCCTCCGCACCCTGCCGGAGAGGGGATTCATCTCCCGGAGGACTCTTCATCGCCATGATCGCCTCCGGAGTGATGAGTGAGTAGTCCACCCCTGGACCATGGGTCCATAGCAGTAGCTAGATGGTCGTCTTCTCCTTGTTGTGCTTCATTGTTGGATCTTGTGAGCTGCCTAACATGATCAAGATCATCTATATGTAATACTATATGTTGTGTTTGTCGGGATCCGATGGATAGAGAGTACTATGATTATGGTAATTATCAATCTATTGTTCATGTGTTGTTTATGATCTTGCATGCTCTCCGTTATTAGTAGAGGCTCTGGCCAAGTTTACTCTTAACTCCAAGAGGGAGTAATTATGCTCGATAGTGGGTTCATGCCTTCATTGATACCTGGGACAGTGACAGAAAGTTCTAAGGTTGTGATGTGCTGTTGCCACTAGGGATAAAACATTGATGCTATGTCTAAGGATGTAGTTATTGATTACATTACGCACAATACTTAATGCAATTGTCTGTTGCTTTGCAACTTAATACCGGAGGGGGTTCGGACGATAACCTGAAGGTGGACTTTTTAGGCATAGATGCAGTTGGATGGCGGTCTATGTTCTTTGTCGTAATGCCCAATTAAATCTCACTATATTTACCATGTTATGTATATGCATTGTTATGCCTTTCTCTATTTGTCAATTGCCCAACTGTAATTTGTTCACCCAACATGCTTTTATCTTATGGGAGAGACACCTCTAGTGAACTGTGGACCCCGGTCCTATTCTTTACATAGCATACAATCTACTTGTTTTACTGTTTTCTTTGCAAACATCTTCCACTCGATACGTTTAATCCTTTGTTACAGCAAGCCGGTGAGATTGACAACCTCACTGTTTCGTTGGGACAAAGTACTTGGGTTGTGTTGTGCAGGTTCCTAGTTGGCGCCGGAATCCCCGGTGTTGCGCCGCATCACATTTCGCGACCATCAACCTTCAACGTGCTTCTTGGCTCCTACTGGTTCGATTAAACCTTGGTTTCTTTCTGAGGGAAAACTTGCTACTGTGCGCATCATACCTTCCTCTTGGGGTTCCCAACGAACGTGTGAGTTACACGCCATCAAGGGGTAGTTTGCATCATCTTCCGTAGCTGCTAGGCCCGATCACACGTAGGACGTTCCGGTTATGCGGTGAAAACCCTAAACTGTCGTAGATCGGTTTAGCTTTGTTTTGATCAAGCAGGATCCCCATGTCATTGCAAATCCAACGTGGACCATGGGGCGATCGGCTCTTTGAGCCGATCCACAGGGCAACCTGAGAGCCGATAGGGCTCGTATTTAATGTTTACGTGTCTACCATGCAGGAACAATCGAAGCACTCTAACACCTTCCTGATCGGGTCTAGGTCAGGTGGCACGCCCTAGCAACCGCCAGGACGTGGCCGGAAGATTTGCGGGACGACGCGAGGTGCCAGGGTCCACTAAGCGGCCTTGGGAGCCTCCCGGCTCTTCGTGTTGCTTAACCATTGCCCGTCGGTGGGTTTTGGAGGGTAACAGCGTTATTACGGTTCGTCTGTTCCTAGTTCAATCCTTTTGTGTTAGATCTTGCGTTATTACGGTTCGTCTGTTCCTAGTTCAATCCTTTTTTGTTAGATCTTGCGTTATTACTGTTCGTATGTTCCTAGTTCAATCCTTTTGTGTTAGATCTTGCGTTATTACTGTTCGTCTGTTCCTAGTTCGATCCTTTTGTGTTAGATCTTGCGTTATTAGTGTTTGTGATTTGCTTTTGTTTAAGATTTGTGCCGATGATGATGAATATTTGGGCATAAATTGATTCAGGGTTTGGTCAGTAAACAATTGGTATGTACAAATTTGTTGTGCATGATCTTTGGTTTACTGACTCAAATCCTGGATATAAGTGTGTCCAATGTAACTGAGGCTACCTCTTTTTTTCGAGCCCATATTATCATGCATGATTTTTTGTTCACTCTCTGTTCCATCATCGTTGCAATTGACTCCGTGTTTTTTGCACGATCTTTGGTGCTACGTGACAGGTGCAGAGCAGCGACGTCGACAGCGACGACGAGTCCTTCCACACCAAGACTCGTCACGTCCTCAGGAGGCTGCAGTCCGGCCATTACGATGGCCCCTTTGCTCGAGGCATTTACAAGTGCCCCTTCTGCAACAGGAAGCTCCGCGCCACCGACTTCAACTCCCTGGTGAACCATGCTGAATCCATTGGCAGATGTGGCGCTAGAGTTGGAAGGACCGTGAACGTGCATGCGTACATGGCCAAACACAAAGCACTTGGGATTCACCTGCGCAACCTCCAAGCGAGTCACACGCGCTACCTGGAGGCGTTGAACGTGCCTACTACACTCTCTGTATGTGACTGCTCTATCTGTAGAGCAGCTTAATTTCATGTAAAATGTAGCTTATGTTGGATCTATCGGTACTACTTTTGGATCTGTCCTGAATATATCTATGCTATGTTGGTTGCTGTATGCAGCTTATCCTATATTTTCTCTCTGGATTTGTGCCCTAGATTTCCTACCTGATTGGGTAAAAACGAAGGCATAAAGAAATGAATGGCGTTAAAAACAGAAGGAGAAGCTGCTCTAGATTTGCTACCAATTTGGGCTATCAAATATGAATGAGATCGAGCGATAGAGAGGAAAAAGGTACATTGAAAACTGCTAATCTGGGCGAAAGAGACAGAAACCACTCGTGCCCCCGTCCCGGACCCACACGGCTCCACACGCTACGGCCCCACACGCTACGGCCACACAAACACGGCCTCGTCCTGTCCCACGCGGTCCCTTCCTACCAGCCCCACACGACGCGACCCCACAAACGACACGACCCCACTCGTCAGCACGGAACGGTCAACTTAACGGATTCCTTCCGTCCGAGCTCCTTCTGCGGTTCAGACAAGGGGTTGGGGAAAACTAAGGAAAAACTAAGGAGCTGGGGAAAACTGAGTAAAACTAAGGACCTGAGGGCACGAAAATAGAAATCCCTTAATTTTACTACTGTTAAAATGAATACTCCTGAAAACACTAAGTTGTGTGATTTCACTAGCACAAATAATAATGATTTTATAAGTACTCCTATTGCTCCACCTGCTACTACAGCAGAATTTTATGAAATTAAACCTGCTTTACCGAATCTTGTTATGAGAGAGCAATTTTCTGGTGTTAGTACTGATGATGCTGCTGCCCATCTTAATAATTTTGTTGAACTTTGTTAAATGCAAAAGTATAAGGATATAGATGGTGATATTATAAAACTAAAATTGTTTCCTTTCTTCTTAAGAGGAAGAGCTAAAGATTGGTTGCTTTCTTTGCCTAAGAATAGTATTGATTCATAGACTAAATGTAAAGATGCTTTTATTTGTAAATATTATCCTCCTGCTAAGATTATATCTTTGAGAAGTAGCATTATGAATTTTAAACAATTTGATAATGAACATGTTGCTCAAGCATGGGAGAGAATGAAATCTTTGGTAAAGAATTGCCCTACCCATGGACTAACTACTTGGATGATCATCCAAACCTTTTATGCAGGATTGAATTTTTCCTCGAGGAACCTATTGGATTCAGCTGCTGGAGGTACTTTTATGTCCATCACCTTAGGCGCCGCAACAAAGCTTCTTGATGATATGATGATCAATTACTCTGAATGGCACACTGAAAGAACTCCTCAAGGTAAGAAGGTAAATTATGTCGAAGAAACCTCTTCTTTGGGTGATAAGATTGATGCTATTATGTCTATGCTTGCAAATGGTAGATCTCATATTGATCCTAATAATGTTCCTTTAGCTTCATTGGTTGCTCAAGAAGAAAGTGTTGATGTGAATTTCATTAAGAATAATAATTTCAACAACAATGCTTATAGGAATAATTATGGTAACAACAACTATAGGCCATATCCTTCTAATAATGGTAGTGGTTATGGTAATTCTTATGGTAATTCTTACAACAATAATAAGAGTGTACCCTCTGGTCTTGAAGTCATGCTTAAAGAATTTATTAGCACACAAACTGCTTTTAATAAAACTATTGAAGAAAAGCTTGGTAAAATTGATGTTCTTGCTTCTAAGGTTGATAGTCTTGCTCTTGATGTTGATCTTTTAAAACTGAAAGTTATGCCTGAGGAAGTTAAAGATGCTAGGTTTGCTAAAACAAATGCCATACAAGTTCGCATTAATGATACTATAAGAATGTTAGCTGAATTGCATGCTAGGTGGGATAGAGAAGAAAAAGAAAAACTTGCTAAAGAGAATTATGTAACTAAAGTTTGGACCACCACTAGTAATGTTGATTCTTCACATGTTGCTACACCTCCTACTATCAATGGTAAAATAATTGGTGTTGGCAATGTTTCTACTCCTAGTGCAAAGCGTGCAAAATTGCCTGAAACTGCTGAAACCGCTTGTGATAAAACTGCTGAAATTTTTCAAAATATTGGGAACAATGATCCCATTGCTGTAGATCATAATGGTTTAGATTTTGATGATTGTCATATTACTGAAGTTATAAAGTTTTTACAAAAACTTGCTAGAAGTCCTAATGCTAGTGCTATAAATTTAGCCTTTACAAAACATATTACAAATGCTCTCATTAAAGCTAGGGAAGAGAAATTAAAACTTGAATCTTCTATTCCTAGGAAGTTGGAAGATGGTTGGGAGCCCATCATTAAGATGAAATTCAATGATTTTGAATGTAATGCTTTATGTGATCTTGGTGCAAGTATTTCTGTTATGCCTAAGAAAATTTATGATATGCTTGACTTGCCACCATTGAAAAATTGTTATTTGGATATTAATCTTGCTGATAATTCTCTAAAGAAACCTTTGGGGAGGATTGATAATGTCCGCATTACGGTTAACAATAACCTTGTTCCCGTTGATTTTGTTGTCTTGGATATTGAATGCAATGCATCTTGTCCTATTGTCTTGGGAAGACCCTTTCTTCGAACTGTTGGTGCTGTTATTGATATGAAAGAAGGAAATATTAAGTATCAATTTCCTCTCAAGAAAGGTAAGGAACACTTCCGTAGAAAGAGAATGAAGTTGCCTTTTGATTCTATTATTAGAATAAATTATGATGTTGATGCTTCTTCTCTTGATGTTACTTGATTTGCACTTTCTGCGCCTAGCTGAAAGGCGTTAAAGAAAAGCACTTCTTGGGAGATAACCCATGTTTTATTTTATTACTGTATTGTTGAGTCTTGGAAGTTGTTACTACTGTAGCAACCTCTCCTTATCATGTTTTTGTGCCAAGTAAAGTCTCTATGGTAAAGTTGATGCTAGATTTGGATTGCTGCGCAGAAACAGAATTGCTGTCTGTCACGAATTTGCGTAGATCTCTCTGTAGAAAAATCAAAAAAATCTGCCAATTTACGTGCGTGATCCTCAGATATGTACGCAACTTTCATTAGTTTTGAGTTTTTCCATCTGAGCAAGTTTAGTGCCTCAGAAAAATTCGTCTTTACGAACTGTTCTGTTTTGACAGATTCTGCCTTTTATTTCGCATTGCCTCTTTTGTTATGTTGAATTGATTTCTTTGTTCCATTAACTTTCAGTAGCTTCGTGCAATGTCCAGAAGTGTTAATAATGATTATGTCACCTCTGAATATATGAATTTTTGATTATGCACTAACCCTCTAATGAGTTTGCTTTAAGTTTGGTGTGGAGGAAGTTTTCAAGGGTCAAGAGAAGAGGATGATACAATATGATCAAGAAGAGTGAAAATTCTAAGCTTGGGGATGCCCCCATGGTTCATCCCTGCATATTTTAAGAAGACTCAAGCATCTAAGCTTGGGATGCCCAAGGCATCCCCTTCTTCATCGACAACTTATCAGGTCACTTCTAGTGAAACTATATTTTTATTCCATCACATCTTATGTTCTTTACTTGGAGCGTTTGTTTGCTTTTGTTTTTGTTTTTGTTTGAATAAAGTTGGATCCCACCATCCTTGTATTGGAGATATTACGCTCCGCTTTTTCATTTGAACACTTGTGTTCTTAGTTATGCTTTAATGTTCATGGCGAAGGCTGAAAATTGCTTCGTTGATTGCTATTTGGTTGGAATCAGAAAATGCTTCATATGGTTTGGAATAACTTGAAACTTGGCAATTGTTTTGAGCTCTCATAGATCATGTTTAAGCTCTTGCATCATGTAGTTTAATCTATTAGTGGAGAACTACCGTAGAGCTTGTTGAAATTTGGTTTGCATGATTGGTCTCTCTAAGGTCTAGATATTTTCTGGTAAGTGTTTGAACAACAAGGAAGACAGTGTAGAGTCTTATAATGCTTGCAATATGTTCTTGTGTAAGTTTTGCTGTACCTGTTCATACTTGTGTTTGCTTCGAACAACCTTGCTAGCCAAAGCCTTGTACTGAGAGGAAATGCTTCTCGTGCATCCAAACACCTTGATCCAAAACCCATGCCATTTGTGCCCACCATATCTACGTACTATGTGGTATTTTTCTGCCATTCCAAAGTAAATTACTTGAGTGCTACCTTTAAAATTTCGTTCCTTTGTCTTTGCAATATATAGCTCATGGGAAAATAGCTTAAAAACTATTGTGGTGATGAATATGTAGCTATGTGTCTTAGTTCTTATAAGTTGCTTGTTGAGCGGTAACCATGTTTCTGGGGATGCCATCAACTTTTTACCTTTGTTGGATATCATGTGAGATGCTATGCATGTTCGTCTTGTCTAAAGTAAGGGTGATTTATCATGATCAAATGGTTTGAGTATGCATATGTTAGAGAAGAACATTGGGCCGCTAACCAAAGTCATGTATCATGGTGGAAGTTTTCAGTTTGGACATTCATCCTCAATCTCTTATGAGAATATTATTTGTTGTTGAATGCTTATGCATTAAAGAGGAGTCCATTATCTGTTGTCTATGTTGTCCCGGTATGGATGTCCTAAGTTGAGATCTATTAAAAACGAGAAATCAAATGCGATTGATCTCCTTGGACCTTTGTACAGGCGGCATAGAGGTACCCCTTTGTGATACTTGGTTGAAACATATGTTATGCAATGATAATCCATGTAAATCCAAGCTAATTAGGACAAGGTGCGGGCACTATTGGTATTCTATGCATGAGGCTTGCAACTTGTAGGAAGTATTATGCATAACACATATGAATTATTACTACCGTTGACAAAATTGTTTCTATGTTTTCAAAACAAAAGCTCTAGCACAAAAATAGTAATCCATGCTTCCCTCTGCGAAGGGCCATTCTTTTACTTTATGTTGAGTCAGTTCACCTACTTCTTTCTATCTTAGAAGCAAACACTTGTGTTAACGGTGTGCATTGATTCTTACATGTTTACCTATTGCACTTGTTATATTACTCCATGTTGACAATTATCCATGAAATATACATGTTTCAAGTTGAAAGCAATTGCTGAAACTTAATAATCCTTTGTGTTGCTTCAATGCCTTCTACTTTGAATCTATTGCTTTATGAGTTAGCTCTTATGCAAGTCTTTTTGATACTTGTCTTGAAAGTACTATTCATGAAAAGTTTTGCTATATGATTCAGTTGTTTAGTCATTATATTTTGTTAGCAATCTTTTGTTTCGAATCACTCCATTCATCTCATATGCTTTACAATAATGTTGATCAAGGTTATGTTGGTAGCATGTCACTTCAGAAATTATTTGTTGTTATCGTTTACCTACTCGAGGGAGAGTAGGAACTAAGCTTGGGGATGCTTGATACGTCCCAAACGTATCTATAATTTCTTATGTTCCATGCTACTTTTATGAAAATACTCATATGTTTTATACATAATTTACATAATTATTATGCATTTTCCGGCACTAACCTATTAACAAGATGCCGAAGCGCCAGTTGTCTGCTTTTTGGTTTCAGAAATCCTACAAAGGAAATATTCTCGGAATTGGACGAAATCAACGCCCAGGTCTTATTTTTCCACGAAGCTTCCAGAAGACCGAAGGGGATACGAAGTGAGGCCACGAGGGCCCATACCCATAGGGCGGCGCGGCCACATGGGGCCCGCGCCTATGGTGTGGGCCCTCGCGCCGCCTCCAACCCTACCCTTCCGCCTACTTATAGCCTTCGTCGCGAAACCCCCCGAGAGCCACGATACGGAAAACCTTCCAGAGACGCCGCCGCCGCCAATCCCATCTCGGGGATTCAGGAGATCGCCCCGGCACCCTGCCGGAGAGGGCAATCATCACCGAAGGGCTCTACATCATCATGCCCGCCTCCGGATTGATGCGTGAGTAGTTCATCCTTGGACTATGGGTCCATAGTAACTAGATGGTTGTCTTCTCCTCTTGTGCTATCATGTTTAGATCTTGTGAGCTGCCTAACATGATCAAGATCATCTATTTGTAATGCTACATGTTGTGTTTGGTGGGATCCGATGAATATAAAATATTATGTCAAGTTGATTATCAATCTATCATATATGTGTTGTTTATGTTCTTGCATGCTCTCCGTTGCTAGTAGAGGCTCTGGCCAAGTTGATACTTGTAACTCCAAGAGGGGGTATTTATGCTCGATAGTGGGTTCATGCCTCCATTGAATCTGGGACAGTGACAGAAAGTTTTAAGGTTGTGGATGTGCTGTTGCTACTAGGGATAAAACATCAATGCTTTGTCTAAGGATATTTGTGTTGATTACATTACGCACCATACTTAATGCAATTGTCTGTTGTTTGCAACTTAATACTGGAAGGGGTGCAGATGCTAACCTGAAGGTCACTACAAGAGATGGGGGGTTTGTTGACGAAAACCCTGGTGACAAAAATGCATACCGTCAAGGATGTGTCCTTATAGGTGACGAATTCATCTTTCGTCAAGCATTTAAGGTAATGCTTGACGGTATGATTTTTCGTCAACAAAAAATCGTCACCCATTACCCAAGCGGGAAGGGCTTCCATCGTGTCTGTTAATAGGTGACGAAATCAAAGATCGTGGTGACGAAATAATACTAAGTTACTTTATTAAATGTTATTAGTTTTATATATCATGCGTGACCCACTTGTCAGGAACATATTTAATTAAGTAAAAATTGTGGTTTGGAAGAATCGAACCAGGGCTTTGGCGTGACCGACGCGGAGTCTTACCGCTAAGGTAGATATGGAATTTTGATCTGGATCCGTAACTTGTCTATTCTACATATTTATTTCAATGGTGTGATCTAGATGTTACGACATAATAATTCCCTTATTAATATTTATGTCGGCCGAGGGTGCCTCGTTTAAGTCGCGCCGCTAGCAGACACGGCCTATATAGGTGATCTTGCTAACAGTCGAATCGACTAGGGTTCTCGTCGAGGTGAGAAGAATTCCGTGAAGGCTCCATTGTGGTGGCGGCGAGACGCATCATCGGTGAGTTCTCCTGATTGTTCGTTAGGTCTAGATTTTTTAATCAGTTGTCAAGATCTGTTCTGAAGAACGTTGGCATGTTCTTAACTGAATTGTAGGCAATGGATCGAAGTTGGATAACTGATGGCACCAAGAAGTTCACAACAAAGTACATGGCAGGTGTTAGGGATTTCATCAAGTTTGCGCAAGAACACTTGGACAATACAGATGAACCAATCTTGTGCCCTTGCAAGGACTGCCTAAATCTGATACGTCAGGATATAAAAACAGTCGAGGATCACTGCAATTGTTCAGGTATGTCCATGACGTATACAAGATGGACTAGACATGGGGAAGATTTTAGTGATGACGAAGGGCGGGATAGAGACGACGATGGTGCGTATGATAGTGACAACGATGAAGAGGAAGACAATGGTGATTGTTATGTTGATGATTCGTCTAGTATGATCGATGAACTGCAGAAGTCTGGAAATAAAGGTCCTGACCTGCCAAATATGTATGCTAATCTAATTGAGTCAGCGAAAAAAGAACTTCATAAGGGATGCACCACTTTCACTAGGTTGTCGTTCATTATTAAGCTCCTTCATGTCAAATCATACAGCCGGATAACAAACAGAGGATTTGATCTCTTACTTCAGCTTTTACGTACAGCTTTGCCAGATGTGGACTTTCCCAAATCATATGCTGATGCTAAGAGTGTTCTTTCTGATGTTGGGCTTAGTTATGAGACAATTCATGCATGCAAGTTTGATTGTTCTTTATTTTGGGGAGATCACAAGGACGATACGCACTGCCATGTTTGTGGAGTATCAAGATATAGAGACCCTACTGGAAAAAAGAAAATCCCTCACAAGGTGTTAAGGTACTTTCCTATAATTAAAAGGTTGCAGAGACTATTTGTCAAAAAGGAAATGTCGACACATACTAGATGGCACAAAGAGAAGAGGGTTGTTGAGCCCAATGTACTGAGGCACCCTGCTGATGGTGAGGCATGGAAGCACTTTGATGGCAAGTTTGATTGGTTTGCTAAAGATCCTCGTAACATAAGACTAGGTTTTGCCACAGACGGCTTCAGTCCCTTTGGAAGTATGAGTAATCCTTACAGTATGTGGCCTGTTTTTGTGATTCCTTACAACTTCCCACCATGGATGTGCATGGATCAATCGAATTACATGATGGCATTGCTAATTCCCGGAAAGTATTCCCCAGGGAAAGATTTTCATGTATTTATGCAGCCTCTGATAAAAGATATGATGCAGCTATGGAGTGGTGTGCAGACATTTGATGCATGCACAGAAGAATATTTCCCATTGCATGCTGCGTTTCTTTGGTCTATTCATGATTATCCTGGATATGCCACTATGTCAGGCCGAAGCACAAGAGGATTTCATGCGTGTGTGCATTGCGATGAGAATCCTTGCGCTGAATCTTTGAAAAACAAAATTGGATATATTGGGCATCGGCGATTTCTTGATAAAAGTCACCCATACAGGAGAAGCAGACTTTTCAATGGTAAAGCTGAGACTAGAGATCCACCAAGGAAGTACACAACCAAAGAGGTAGCTGCGAAGGTAGAAAGTGTTAAGGATTTTGAACATGGGAAAAATCCAATAAGTAGAAAGCGGAAGCGTGCAACTGTACCCGTCACAACTTAGATGTGATGCATATTGAGAAGAACATATGTGACAATATTGTTGGTACACTACTTGAACTTGAGGGCAGGAATAAGGACACTGTTAGTGCTAGAATTGATTTGAAGAAATTCAAAATGTGGGAGAAGTATTGGTTGAAGAAAATTGTGAAGGATGATGGTGATGCAGCAGTAACTTATGCGAAGCCCCCTGCACCGTGGACGCTTTCGAAGGAACAGAAGAGACATTTGTGTAGGTATTTGGCAAACACTAGGTTCCCAGATGGTTATTGCGCAAACTGGGGAAGATGTGTGAATATTGATGGTTGTAAGGTTACCGGTATGAAGACGCATGATTGCCACATACTTCTGCAGCGAGTGTTGCCGGCTGGGCTCAAGGGAATTGCATCCAAGGAAATGTATGTGGCTATTGCAGAGCTAGGAAGATTTTTTAGGGAGCTGTGTGCCAAAACACTGAAAGTTGATGTGCTGAATCGATTGAAGGTTGAAATTGTTGTGATCCTATGCAAACTTGAGAAGCTCTTCCCCCCAGCTTTTTTTGATGTAATGGTGCACTTAGCTATTCATCTTCCTGAGGAGGCTCTTTTGAGGGGTCCTGTTCATTATGGTTGGATGTATCCAGTTGAGAGAAGATTAGGTTATCTAAAGTCTACGGTCCGTAACAAAGCAAGGCCAGAAGGTTCTATCGCAGAGGGGTACATTGTTGATGAGTGTTTGATTTTTTGCTCTAGATTTTTCAAGGATGGCACAGAAACAAGATTTAACAGAGATGATAGGAACCAAGACATACGGCGAAAACCTGATCGTGACGAGATGGAAGTATTTTCAGTTGGAGCTAAAGGTCTTGGGAAATCCATTTTGAATCATTTTGACAAGGAATTTGACAAAATGGTTTGGTATGTGCTGAACAACTGTGACGATGTAGAACGTTATATCAAGTAAGTAGTTAGCTTCACTTTAATAACTACTTCTCAATGTTGCAGACATAATTGTCCTGTATTTCATATGTGTTTTTTCTATGTTTCAGTGAATTCCGACAAGAATTGGGAGGTAGGGGTGTGCGTGACACCGAGGAGACGGTTCAGAGAGAGTTTGCAGGTTGGTTTGCAAACCATGTGAGACAGTTGGACAATGCATCAGAAGATTTGAAGTCTCTGGCTGCTGGGCCAGACCGGCGTGTAGTAGTATACGCTGGTTGCAACGTAAAGGGTGCGAGGTTTCGCACGCTTACTCGGGATAAAGACCTGAAGACTCAAAATTCGGGCGTAGCGACTAAGGGATCTTTTGGTGATGCAGATGAGACCGAGTACTATGGTGTTCTGCAAGAAGTTCTTGAACTGCAGTACGGGAGTAACAAGCACGGTGACAGGTCCGTGTACTTGTTTCGTTGCGACTGGTTCGACCTTGCGAGCAGGGGTTCCAAGATAAAAGATGATGGTTATTTTAAAAGCGTTAACACTTCTGTCCTATGGTTCAAGAATTCACCATTCATATTGGCCAGTCAAGCTGAAACATGCTTCTATTTGGAGGATACAAAGTTTGGTGATCCGTGGAAAGTGGTGCAGAAGTTCAGCCATAGACACGTGTACGACGTTCCAGAATTAGAAGATGGTAACGATGATGCATTTGTACGGAATGAAGACGCATACCAGGAGGATGAAGGTTCAGTCGACCATACATTTCATGATGTTGTCGACCTAGACAAGCAAATGAACAAGAGAGGGATTCAAGAACCCAAAAATCAGAGTTAACAAAAACTTTTTCTCATCATATAGGTTTATGCATGTAGATCACCTTTTTGATTATTTTGAGTGTGCAATTGCCATGATGCTTGCTTAGGTGTTCTCTCTCACTCTAAAACCCTAGCAATGATCACTTGATCATCTAATGTCAAATAAAAACCAAATAGAAAAGAAATAATAAAAATCCACTTAACACACACATAAGGCTTAGGCCATTTTTACAAATCTTTGATATAGACCATTTTGATTTGCACCATTGGGTGTAAATGGATACTAAACATATATTAACAACTTTGGAAACCATCAAACACTTTTCAAATCAAAATTGAAGCAAATATGAGCTCACATATGATTATGGTCATATGTGCCATTTTTACCCTGATGCTCACTTTGAGTCCCTGGATTTTTACTTTTCACTTCTACACTTGGTCAAACCTTTTCACCTCATCCAAGACAACATCAAGCACTTCAACTTTGCCCAAAACCACCACCCCAAATTCTTTACCAATTTCAAATGAGAAGCATGCAAAGTTGGAACAAAATCACATATGCAAGATCACATGCAAAATGATTTTTTGCAAATCAATTCCATTTTGAACCCCACCACCACCAATATGCTACATTTAATATATGTTTGCAACCCACCAAAAAGAATTTCAAAATTCAAAAATTATTTTCTTTCGGCCATTTGGTCGAACACCTTGTGGGCAGTGGAGAAGATTGAGCCCATGCTGGTTTTTGAGAAGACCAAGTCCAAGTTCTGGCCCTCCTCAGATGCCCTGGCACCCCCTCTCACCCCTCAGCACCAGTAGCACCACTTGCACTAAACCTTGTGTGATCAAATCATCAAAATCTGGCCATGCCGTGGCATGGCAATGCCACCCTCATGCCACCCTCATCTCTGTCCAACCCTGGACCAAACCACCATGTCTGGCCACTCCTCTCACCTCACCGAGTCAGCCCGTGCTCCCGTGGTCAAAACAACGCGCGCACACGCCAGCTTTGACGTGCCTGTCGCGCCAGACATGCCAGGATCGGCATGGACGCGCGCCAGACGCCTGGACACGCGAGCACCGTCGTGCCCCATCGACCCTGACCTCTCCCTCGCCGCCCTGGCACACATCGCGTCGCCGTGGTACCCTCTACCCCCGACACGACCCCCGGACACGCCGCCCGTAGCCGCTCGTCACCGTCGACGCGACTCGCCGCAGACCTGCAAGCTTCCATCAAGCGCGCCAGCGCCACGAGAGCCTCCGCGCCACGATCACGCTCGTCGTCATCATCGAGCAGCAGCAACCCAGCGCACCCATGCCTTGCCCCTTGACGCCCTTGGAACGCCGGCGCCATCAACGATCGCCGCTCCGCCCACGGCCACCTCCCACTGCTATAAATTGAGGACTCCTCCACTCAATCCGAGCACGCAAATCACTTCCTCTCCTCTCCCAGCTTCGCCACCTCAATTCCACCAATTAGTTGCCGGAGGCCTCCAATCGCAAGCTCGAGCCGCCGCCAGCCGGAGTTCGCCGGAGCAGGAGGCCACCCCAGGAAGCGCCGCTGCTACCAGGGAGATCCTCGTCCTCGACAACGACGCGGCGCACCTCTCCGACGACCGCCGGTGCCCTGACGCGTCCTCCCACCCCCTACCGCCGCCGGTGAGTCCCTCGCTCGTCGTCGACGACGACGCTTCTCGACCGTGCGATTGCGTTCTAATCGCACGGCCCCTCTCCCCGACCGCTTCGGCGTTAAGTCCCACCGACTCGTGGCCCCACGCTGTCAGCGGCCCGCTGCGCTGGACGCAACTGGGCCGGCCCAACTCTTTCTCTCTGCAGCCCAGCTTTTCCGCGAGCCCACGGTTTGAATTCAAATTTGGAAAATAGGAAAATACCCTAATCTGATGCAAACTTTGAAATTCAATAGGGACAAATCTACTCAGCCAAATTTTACAAATTTTATATATTTGGAAACCTTAGGAATTTATCTATACAATGCCACTGGAATGAACTATAGATCTATTATAGAATTAAAATAGGAAAATAAACAAGGCAGGGACTTTTCTGCATTAGAATAATTATTAAAAATCAACCAAACATGCTTTTAAGTTAATTCCAACTCCTATAATTCACATTTCACTTATATTAATTGTTTCTACAAAAATATGCCATGCTTACTGTGTATGATCATGGCCTAGTTAAATTAAAGGACTATAGGACTATTTCTAGTCAAAACTATTGTCCCAAAATATTAATAAATCATATGGAATTATTTTCTTCCATTTAAATCTTGTCATGAACAATCCAATATGAGGTGAAGACTCTGGTCATAAAAATCTCATATGGTTTGTTGATGATATTAAATCTTTACCATGCTAAGATTAAATTGTATGGGGTGCTACACCCCATTTAAATCATTTTCTTAAATGATGAGTATGAAGAGGTTGACTTTGGTCAACCTAGGTCATATATTATTCATGAGAGAAATTAAATCTTAATAGAATAATGAGAGGAAATTATTTTCCCTAAACACAAATAAAAGTGACACTCAAGATTAATATGAGAGGAAATTATTTTTCTTAAATAAGAAAAAGCACATCCAACTATTTAATGGTAATGTATGATGCTAGTTTAAGTTGTGTGAATCATGTGTGTGCTTAGTTTAGTAAATAAATTGGTGTGATGATTGTGTACCCCGTATTCGTATTTTAGACGCTAGTACCGAGGAGTATCCAGGAGGAGGAGGAGGTCTACTGTCAAGGAGAAGAAGACCACTTTGACCAGTTTCCCAACCAAGGCAAGATAATACTCTTGCAAAGTGCTAGCTCATCATGAGCCAAGCACCACCCATTTACTTTATGTTTATGAGCCTATTTCCCAGTTTTAATTCCAAGTTTTACTTACTGTTATTTTTGTACTGTTGATTCATAATTCAATAGGGTTAATGTTAGATTAGTACAAGAGTATCAAAGTTAGCCTAGAAGCAAAGCAAAGTACTTAGCACCCCTCATCCTTAGATGCTAGTGCTGAATTAAAAATGACTACTCTAGATGGGAACATGTGTGGTGAAATAATGATGATAAAGATTATGAAATGACTTTTGAAGGTGAATATGACCAAGAGAAGATAGTGATTTTTGATTAAAAACTAATATTGGTTTGGATGCGATACCTTTCCAATTATTGAGTACCCCCACAATACCTGATTATGGGTAAGGGCTTAACTAGAAGTTTATGTATCTTAGTATGAGTTCCCTCTGAACACACATCATAGGGGTTATGCCGAGGCTGCCTCCGTTGTTGAGAAATGATGTGAATTGAAGTGAATTGTACGGCCAAGCCCTGTGCAGTTCCCAGGTTGACAGTTGGTCTTCACTGGGAGGCCAAGCTCATGGGGAGAGGTGCTCATACTAGGGTTAGTAAATGAAAGGTTATGGTTGATGATCCGCGTACTGTGTTACGATGATTCGGGGAAATCCCGACGGATGAAATCAAATGTTGTGGCACAAGTGTGTGCAACCTCTGCAGAGTGTAAACCTATTCGAATAGCCGTGTCCACGGTTACGGACGGTTGGAAAGGCCATACAGTTTCCAGTATTAGACTTTGAACCTGTTGATGATATGAATGGTGAATGGTGACTTGGGTATATTGAAAACACAACAGAGTTGTGGGAATGACACTAATGTTCCCACTTGAGTTAGTTAGCACATGAATAAGTCTTTAGTAAATACTTGCAAAATAAAATTGGCTTTATGCAAATAAACTAGAGCTTAGCACCCCCCTACTAGAAATGTTAGCACTTACACTAGTATTAGTTTGCGAGTACATAAAGTACTCACGGCTGTGTCCCTGGCTATTCAAATGGCCAGACTATGAAGAGGAGCAGCAGTACGAGGAGGACGGTCAGCAGGAAGTCTACAACAACTAGGAGTCTGCTAACGTCAAGCGTTGGCCTGTGGACTATAGAGTCCTTGTATCTTACGCTTCCGCTATGAACTTGTGTTTGTTCGTTGATCAGTTCGTTGATCATTAGATCAACTATTTGTGTAATATGGATCATGTGATTCCAATTTGTAAGACTTTATGGTTTGTAATGAATAATGACTGTGATACTTAACTATTATGTACGGAATGAAGACGCATACCAGGAGGATGAAGGTTCAGTCGACCATACATTTCATGATGTTGTCGACCTAGACGAGGAAGCAGAGGTGGAAGCAGAGGAGGATGATCATCGTGCTGATGAAGTTGTACGTATTCATGATGCTCGTACAATTCGTGAACTAGAGAATGGGGAAGATAGTCCCAATGTTGACATGGATATGAGCGAAGATGAACTACAGAATGAGGAAGAGAGTCTCATAATGGAAGAGAACATACATGATGACGAGGGAAAAAATTCAGAAGAAGATAGTGATGTTGATTGATAGAAACATGTAATGCATACATACAACTATATGTTTTGTTCCAAACATTTGAAATGTTCTTATTTATATGTTCGGTACCATAACTTGGACAATGGTTTTAATTAATCGACACTTGACACGATTACAACCAGCAGCACGATATGACTAACTATTGTTTTAACACAAGCAAAATCGACAATCGCATAAAGAGTTTTACAACTTAATTTAAACCTAAAGGGGCTGCATAGTTGGACTCACGGGCACCATGAATCACTGACTAGTTACTCCAGATCGATTTCAGGCACATGGGTAGCAAACAAGTAAACCCCTGCATTTCCCAGGTAAAGCAAGAACAACATCTTGTCACCCATCTCAAGGTGCTTTTCCTTGTCCATGAACTCCTTCCACCCACTGACGCAGAGACGACCATCGTCAGAAGAAATTGCGTAGGACGCACGCACCAAAGTACTGGGATGGCACACAATACTGATTGCACCATATTGTTCCATATCTTTAGGAACCAAACGGCTAGGGATTTTCTGTTCCAACAGTAGAGACATAGTTTAGTTAAACAGTTGTACGTAATGTAGGTCGCAAAGTTAATGAAATGATATGATCTACTGCTTACCACGTGTTTGTTGTAATTTTCGCTGTTTGTCCAATTCAGAGTATGCAGCATTGGGACAACTAGTGCTCCTTGATCATAATCTCCAGCATTGTGGTACTCAACAAGGTAGTCCAAGTTGTCCACCTGAAGAATGACGGTATGCATCATCCTCCAATTTATCATTGTTCCATCAGTAGTACTGAGCGAGTCAACAATGTCACGCTTCGTACGGGACAACTGGTAGTAAGCTGCATAATTAAAATAACTGACTTAATATGGAATAATTAATATGATCAATCATTCTGTCCAAAGGTGGAAAATTACCTGGATGGATTAGTGGTTCAGTTCCAGTTATTACAAGAGTATCCTGACCAGATGAGTTAATTCTGAAAATTAACTCCATGCCAACCTTAAAATTGTACACTCTAGCAAATTCGTTCCAAAATCTTCCGTTGATATAGGTTCTGCCAGCTCTGTTGGTAACATTAACAACAAATGCATGGCCATCTTTGGTTCTAAGTGCAACTTCAAAAGTTGTCCTGTCGGAGGTCTCGACACCATACTTCTGAAGGAAATACGGTCTATAGTAGCAAGGGATGACCTAAATTCAGTAGAGTTAATACAAAAGTAAGTTAACTATTCTCAGATCTCATTAATATATAGGGGAGGTACATTGTTGCGCAACTAATACATCGTATGTATCTAGGACTTCTATCAGCACATATCTGAACTTCTATCAGAACATATCTGAACTTCTATCGGTATAGGACTGATTTTCTATGACTGAACTTCTACCGATACCTCTATCTCTAACAGCTACAACTATCGTAAAACTCATATGAACGTAAAATTTATCACAACTATCCTAAAACTCAACCATAAATAAGCGGTTAATACATATGGTGAAGAACAATTATTACACACATCTGAATAATAGTACTAAACTAGCAATAACTAATAGGATCACGTGTTAAACTTTGATGTGGCGGTGAATTAATAAAACATCTGAATGAATTTTAAACTTATAAGCGCATGTACCGTCTTCTCCTCAAAACCCTCTTGTAGTGTTTGCACGAAAAAACCTAACGTGACTCCCCCTCCGCCGCACATCCCCTTCTTGTCAAAGCAAACTGGACACTGGAAAAAATATGAAGAAAGATTACAAATCGGAAACAACGATCGATCGCGAGACGTACATTTTATTTACTTACTCCACTAGTAGGCGCCATCCTTGGTCTCGACGCGGAGCGAGAGTCTTACAACTGTCGCCGGCGAGAGACGTGGCGAGCTGTGGCGGCGAGAGACGTGGCGAGATCTGGCGGCGGCTGAAGGAGGTCGTGATATGATGGCCAGTTATATCGTGGAGTAAATTTCGGTAGGTCAAGAGGAGGGCAAATGGGCGGTGCTGGGTTTTGACGTGACAACACGATCGAATGCGCAGGCCCCACTGGTCAGTTGGACTCCACGTCAGAAGTCAAGACCCGCGTCAATATTCTCGTCGTCTACGCGTCTCAATATTCGCACGGAGTAATTAATGGGGATGATTTTTATCCCCTTCCCCCTCCCCTACCGTCTCAATATTCGCACCGCTTCCTGGTTTCCCACTTCTCGTCGTCTCCGCTCCCTCACTGTCCTCGTCTCCCGCCGCCGCGTCGCCATGGACATGGATGAGCAGGAAGTGTACTACTGGTCCAGCACGCGCGTAGTCCACATCCACGACGGCCAGGAACTGGAAGTCGTCTACACCAACGACCCCTGGCAAGTGCGCCGCGTCCTCGACATGTACACGGAGTGGCTCAAGGAAGAGGAGCACAAGTTCGTGGGCCTCGACTTCGAGTACACCAACCATCGAGCCGAGGACGAGAAGAAGATCGCCGTGGTTCAACTCTGCATGCGTCGACATGTGCTGGTGTTCCACTACGCAGCGTTAGAACTAATCCCCTTTTTGAATCTTTGGATTGGGGTTTTTTAGTTTCCGCCGTTGTGTCTCTCTTCGACTCTCGTTACACATTGTTCCCGAAAATCAGTACATTCCCGATCTACAACTGCTAGACATTGTTCCCGAATATCAGTACATTCCCGATCTAAATCTGCTAGACATTGTTCCCGATTTATTAATTTGTTTCATCTTCGTCTCCTATATATGTAGGTTCTTGCATATTTGCTACTTAGTTTACTTGATTCGTCGTACGATTGACTAGTTCATATGCTCGATCTGTGACTCTTTTTTAGTTTTCTTGATTCCTCATTTGATTTACTAGTTCATATGGTCGATCTGTCACTTCCTTTTTACATTACTTGATCCCCAATTTGTTTCCTAGTTCATATGCTCGATCTGTGACTAGTACATTACTTTGTTTACTGCAGTGCTGCCCGGTGGGACGCTCCGGCTATCTGCGATTTCTTTCGAGAAGGAATCACCTTTGCGAGTGTTGACATCCGTGGTGACACGAAAGTTCTGTGGAGGTCATGGCACATGCAGATTCCTCCTGAGTACTACGTCGATCTCCAGGACGAGTACTTCAAGTACACTGGTCATCCGAGGGCTGGCATGGCTACCATGGCAGCCAGACTCATTGATTCATCTTACGGTGATATGAAGAAGAAGTTCCACCACCATCGGCACAGACTGTGGGGGGACTTCCCACTTCCAAATATGAACATCGACTATGCAGCCATTGATGCTTGGGTCTCTTACGAGCTCTACCGCAAGATCGTGGTCGACAGAGTCCTTGATGCTGCATGACCACCTGATATTTTGGTTTTGTGTCCCTCCTGCGTGAGGTGCTTTTGGCTACTACTCAGTTATTTTCAAACTGTAGATGCTTTTTGCTAGTTGGTTTTTACTATATATAAGTAAATATTTTGCCATGAAATGTCAACAATTGTACTGTGAGGTTTCAATTTTGCTGATTACCAACACAGATTGTATTTATGAAAACAAAACTTGAAACTAACAACAGCAACTACAAGTCGAAAAAAGGAGACATAAAAGTACTAAACTTGTGGGACAAAGGGATATGTAATCTACACAACTCTTCACGCAAAAAAGATAAACCATCAACGATTTGTTGTACCCATTTGTTCAATTTCCGTCAAGATAGTCTGCATTACTTTTTAGTTGAGATATGTACCCCCACAACGGTCTTCTCCTCCATAATTTATTGTGTAAACCCCCACAACGGTCATCTCCTCCTTATTTTATTGTGTAAACACCTACAACGGTCATCTCTCCCTTATAAACACCCACACGGCCATCTCTTCTGTCAATAGGTTCTGCCTCTCTCTTCTTGGTTCTGCCTCTCTCTTCTTTGTTCACATACAGTTGATCCATTGCCATGGCTTCCACGTCTCGGACGCGGAGGGGAAGGGGAAGGGGAAGGGGAAGGGGAAGTGGATCATCATCATTGCCACCACCACCGTCAACACTGCCATTGATCATAGAGGAGTTCTTCATCGTCGTCTGTGAAGACCCTTTGGTCAAGAAGGTATGTACGCGTTCCCACATATATGATGCATGTGATTAATTATGGGCATGTTTTAAAAAACCTTTAATTTGAAACGATCGGCGCTCGATCTCTTTGCAGAAACTACCAAACAAATTTGCGGACTATCTTCACGGCCAGGAGCCAGCTAAGGTGTATCTGCGAGCAGCTGACTGCGGTCCTCGTCTCTGGACCGTGGAGGTCCTATTTGACGGACAAGGCCGGATGTACCTCGACAAGGGCTGGGAGAAATTCGCCATCGCGCATGGTGTGGATTTCGGCTGGTTCTTACACTTCAAATATGAAGGCGATGATGTGCTCACAGTGAAGGTGTTCGATGGAACAATGTGCAGGAGGTACTACTACTCAGACGGCGAAGATACTGACGATGAAAGCGACGACGACGTGAAGCCATGCATCCATCCCCTTTAGATAAGGGGATTATGACCAAGAATTTATATGTAGCTTCATATGCATCGATTTAGAGATCTAGCTATTTTCTATATATTATGCATGTAAAAAATAATATCACATTTCCACTATTATTCGAGCACCACATCCTCCAAATTGTCATGTGAGGTTTCAATTTTGCTGATTACCAACACAGATTGTATTTATGAAAACAAAACTTGAAACTAACAACAACAACTACAAGTCGAAAAAAGGAGACATAAAAGTAGTAAACTTGTGGGACAAAGGGATATGTAATCTACACAACTCTGCTGTAGCCAAACATCTACACAAATGCAGCGTGCATCAACATGAAAAAAGAGATAAGATGTGCAGCAGTAATGCTTCTGCAACAGCAAACAACATATAAACATGACATAGTCTTAAACAACTGGGTATGATTGCCCAGGTTCCAAATAACAAAAGTAGAACATAGTCTTTGAAACATGACATAGTTTAACCATGAACCTCCAGGGGAACAACTAAACAGAAACTAAATTTAGTGGACAACATGAGGGCCAACAGCTGGACCGACGAGCGGGATGAGGCCAGTCTTGACGTAGTCCCTGAGGAACTTGCCAAAGGCAGCGTGCTTCGCCTTGCTAGCAGCCTTGTGCTTGTGCGCGCTACCTTTTCCAACTCCCGTCGCGTGCTGGATCAGACTCTCAATATCCTTCGGGAAAACCCTGCCGCAGAATGGGCAATTAGGCTTACCGTCCCGGCGGAAAGGGATCTGGCCAGTCTTCAGCTTCTTCAGAACGAAGCGGCTCTTCCGGTCCCGGTCCTCCTTGTCGCTGCCAATGTCGTCAGAGTCTTCCTGCGAATTTGAAAGTAAAGAAGAAGTGAGAGAAGGAAATTAACTGAAATACAATTCAAGCATTAAATATTTTTTATGAACATTACTAAGAAGTAATCATCATGTAGAATCAACATTTATGATCCAGATCCAACCATACATAATTAGTTCACTAATATAAATATGCACCAATTTAAAGTGTTGTCACAAATTGTTCATGGGTAGTCCAATCATTATTTCAGTAATATAACTAAGCACCAATTTAAGATAAAATGGTGATTATAAATATCATGGATCAGGGATCAATCATTTGTTCCCTGAAGATGTACTGATTCATAAAACAATATGGATTCATGACGTCAATAAGCAGGAATTCAAGAATGGTGGTCATAAATTACATGCATCTGATCATTCATTTGTTCCCTAAATAAAAATGATGTACACACTATTACATGCATCTGATCACTCTGGTATGATCCATATTCGGATGAATTTAAGTTTGAAATGCAGTGAGCATTACACTAAGCAGGTATGATTCATCACACACAAGGAATCATGACCTAATTAAGATAACTGTCATCTACTAATTTGAAACATGCATGAATATTCATGGTACCATAAATCATTTGGTTGATACTTTGGTACAGTTGAATCAAGATGTGCATCAAATATTACAAATCTAGTAACTACAAACCATAAATCGGATGAGTAAGAACCCCCAGAATCATCAATTTGTACAACAAGTTGCAGACAGGGCAAATCAATCTACCGTACGAGCAAACCCTAAGGTGAACAGTAAGATCAAGAAAAACAGGGGATCGATCGGAAAAGTAGAGTACCTCGCTGCAGTTGTCCGAGGCCTCCTCTTCGAACTCGTCGCACTCTCTGGGGCCATATAGCTCGCGGTACTGCCTGGAGTGGCGGTAGAACGGGTCATTCGGATCAAAGCCCTGGTCATCTGCTTGTGCCGCGGGAGCGAGGACGTCTCCGTTGGCCTCATCAGCGACGGCGACCACGGCCGGTTGGGCGGAGCCCTCCACGGTCACGGCGCGGCGAAGAGCGGCTCTGCTAGTTCCGGAGGAAGATCCCGCCTCCGCGGCGTCGACGACTACCGGAGCATCGCCGTCGCTTCTGTCGACGTTGACGACCGCACTCGCCTCCGGCTCGTCTCCGCGAACACGCTTCATCTTCGGGATCTTCGGTGGAAGGGGAGGTCGGTGGTGCGCTGGTGGAGGTGCAATCAGGGTTTTTTGCCAGATTGGGGAATAGAAGTTGCGGGTGGGAGAGACGATGGGGCCGATGGATATACAGTAGATGCTGCCGTTTGGGTTCCTCTGTGTGACGCGTGCGTGTGAAAACGTGGATTCCTGCATGTAGTCCACTTTCCCATTACTTTGACATGGGTCCCACGCATGACGGATGGGCAGGCACAGAATTTTCAAGATGGGTATTAAAAACTATAAAATATTTTAAATACGAATTAGTGATCACACATAGAAAGAAATAAATAAAAAATGAATCGAGTATGTAAATTCTTTCAAATTTCTAAGAATTTCATAACATGATTAGGGCTGGAATTTTGAGTGTTTGGTCAAACCTAGGTTCACCCCATTGTACTAAGAGGTTGTCAAACCTTTTCAAAGTGAAACTTCTGTTCTAGGGTAATGTGGTGATGCCAAATCAGACCAACACGTGTTCCCAATTTTCCCAATACCCTAAGATGTACATGCTTGACAAGTGATGCCTCTTCTTGAGTTTAGGGGATGAATTTTTGAAAATTTTCAAACCAAACTGCCAAGATAGCATGCAAGCATCATTACCCACATGTTGATGCACCCTTGTGCCAAATTTCAGTCCATTTCAAGTTAGGTACCTCAAAAAATGGTGTCCCCATGGTGTAGATGTGTCGAAAGAGGGGTTTTCTCGGACGAAAAGAGGGGGGAATGGCCAAAAACTGACCAAACCACCATGGATTGGGGCATGATTTGGCACCCTTGTGCACATTGTGATATGACACCTTGGTTGCTATGGGTTTTGATTTTTTGGAGTTGGTGGCATGGTGTCCCCATGGTGGAGATGTGTCGAAAGAGGGGTTTTCGGACGAAAAGAGGGGGAATGGCCAAAAACTGACCAAACCACCATGGATTGGGGCATGATTTGGCACCCTTGTTCACATTGTGATATGAAACCTTGGTTTCTATGGGTTTTGATTTTTTGGAGTTGGTGTCATGGTGTCCCCATGGTGTAGATGTGTCGAAAGAGGGGTTTTCGGACGAAAAGAGGGGGAATGGCCAAAAACTGACCAAACCACCATGGATTGGGGCAAGATTTGGCACCCTTGTTCACATTGTGATATGAAACCTTGGTTTCTATGGGTTTTGATTTTTTGGAGTTGGTGGCATGGTGTCCCCATGGTGTAGATGTGTCGAAAGAGGGGTTTTCGGACGAAAAGAGGGGGAATGGCCAAAAACTGACCAAACCACCATGGATTGGGGCAAGATTTGGCACCCTTGTGCAAATTGTGATATGAAACCTTGGTTGCTATGGGTTTTGATTTTTTGGAGTTGGTGGCATGGTGTCCCCATGGTGGAGATGTGTCGAAAGAGGGGTTTTCGGACGAAAAGAGGGGGAATGGCCAAAAACTGACCAAACCACCATGGATTGGGGCAAGATTTGGCACCCTTGTTCACATTGTGATATGAAACCTTGGTTTCTATGGGTTTTGATTTTTTGGAGTTGGTGTCATGGTGTCCCCATGGTGTAGATGTGTCGAAAGAGGGGTTTTCGGACGAAAAGAGGGGGAATGGCCAAAAACTGACCAAACCACCATGGATTGGGGCATGATTTGGCACCCTTGTGCACATTGTGATATGAAACCTTGGTTGCTATGGGTTTTGATTTTTTGGAGTTGGTGGCATGGTGTCCCCATGGTGTAGATGTGTCGAAAGAGGGGTTTTCGGACGAAAAGAGGGGGAATGGCCAAAAACTGACCAAACCACCATGGATTGGGGCATGATTTGGAACCCTTGTGCACATTGTGATATGAAACCTTGGTTGATATGGGTTTTGATTTTTTGGAGTTGGTGGCATGGTGTCCCCATGGTGGAGATGTGTCGAAAGAGGGGTTTTCGGACGAAAAGAGGGGGAATGGCCAAAAACTGACCAAACCACCATGGATTGGGGCAAGATTTGGCACCCTTGTTCACATTGTGATATGAAACCTTGGTTTCTATGGGTTTTGATTTTTTGGAGTTGGTGTCATGGTGTCCCCATGGTGTAGATGTGTCGAAAGAGGGGTTTTCGGACGAAAAGAGGGGGAATGGCCAAAAACTGACCAAACCACCATGGATTGGGGCATGATTTGGCACCCTTGTGCACATTGTGATATGAAACCTTGGTTTCTATGGGTTTTGATTTTTTGGAGTTGGTGGCATGGTGTCCCCATGGTGTAGATGTGTCGAAAGAGGGGTTTTCGGACGAAAAGAGGGGGAATGGCCAAAAACTGACCAAACCACCATGGATTGGGGCATGATTTGGCACCCTTGTGCACATTGTGATATGAAACCTTGGTTGCTATGGGTTTTGATTTTTTGGAGTTGGTGGCATGGTGTCCCCATGGTGGAGATGTGTCGAAAGAGGGGTTTTCGGACGAAAAGAGGGGGAATGGCCAAAAACTGACCAAACCACCATGGATTGGGGCATGATTTGGCACCCTTGTGCAAATTGTGATATGAAACCTTGGTTGCTATGGGTTTTGATATTTTGGAGTTGGTGCCATGGTGTCCCCATGGTGGAGATGTGTCGAAAGAGGGGTTTTCGGACGAAAAGAGGGGGAATGGCCAAAAACTGACCAAACCACCATGGATTGGGGCATGATTTGGCACCCTTGTGCACATTGTGATATGAAACCTTGGTTTCTATGGGTTTTGATTTTTTGGAGTTGGTGGCATGGTGTCCCCATGGTGGAGATGTGTCGAAAGAGGGGTTTTCGGACGAAAAGAGGGGGGAATGGCCAAAAACTGACCAAACCACCATGGATTGGGGCATGATTTGGCACCCTTGTGCACATTGTGATATGAAACCTTGGTTGCTATGGGTTTTGATTTTTTGGAGTTGGTGGCATGGTGTCCCCATGGTGGAGATGTGTCGAAAGAGGGGTTTTCGGACGAAAAGAGGGGGAATGGCCAAAAACTGACCAAACCACCATGGATTGGGGCAAGATTTGGCACCCTTGTTCACATTGTGATATGAAACCTTGGTTTCTATGGGTTTTGATTTTTTGGAGTTGGTGTCATGGTGTCCCCATGGTGTAGATGTGTCGAAAGAGGGGTTTTCGGACGAAAAGAGGGGGAAATGGCCAAAAACTGACCAAACCACCATGGATTGGGGCATGATTTGGCACCCTTGTGCACATTGTGATATGAAACCTTGGTTGCTATGGGTTTTGATTTTTTGGAGTTGGTGGCATGGTGTCCCCATGGTGTAGATGTGTCGAAAGAGGGGTTTTCGGACGAAAAGAGGGGGGAATGGCCCATTCATGTTCCATTCATGTGTCCAAAGAGGGGTTTTCGAACGAAAGGAGGGTCCCAAATTTAGATTTTTTTCATGCATCCCATTCATGTTCTGGTATTTTTTAAATATACATGTACAGTTCCATTTTCAGAGTAATATTTTTTCTTCCACGGCAAAACCTTGTTCCCTCCAAATTTTAGTACGACGGCTGCCAAAACACACAAATTTTTCGTTCCCTCCACTCCTCCCGCGCACCCCACCTATCAAATATTTCGCCCTCCCTTATATACGTCGTGCCTCTCCCCCATGATTTACGAGCATCTTAACTCCCCACCCCCCCGACCTCATCCTCTCGTGCTCACCCCGATCCGGTGTCTTCGCCGGACGTTCTTCCATCTCGCAACTATCTCCCCGGCCGGTGGTCGCCATGGCCGGCAGTCGTCGAAACGTCGGGGGGAAGGAAAATCGCGCACACACGCCGAAGAAGGCGCCCAGCTCGAAGAAACGCCAAGGTAAATCTGTCGGTGATCGGCTTGTTGTTGTGTTTTTCGGATGGTTAGATCGAGAGATCGGTTTTACATGTCTACCACGCCCGTTTGACCTATATCTAGATCTTGCATATTTGATAGATCCAATCCCGACATCATACGTATAGGGTTTATCGTTTTTATTCCAGAGACAATCATGCCGTGCTATACAATCTTTGCCATCCCGCTGCTGTACAATCTTTTGCATAGACAATTGTTTGCCGAAACACTTAACTGAACTAATTCCAGCCGTTGCCGAAAACAGCCTGACGAGCTACAGTGAACAACGACATTGCTTCAGACTTTTATTCCTCAGTTTCAGAGGGAAGCAGAGTTTGATCTAGAACAATTGTTTGCTGTTTTCTATGGAACTAGTTAGTTTGCATGTGCAATGCTGATGCGCGTAAATGTACACGTCCGTTGGGAACCCCAAGAGGAAGGTATGATGCGCACAGTGGCAAGTTTTCCCTCAGAAAGAAACCAAGGTTGATCGAACCAGGAGGAGCCAAGAAGCACGTTGAAGGTTGATGGTCGCGAAATGTGATGCGGCGCAACACCAGGGATTCCGCGCCAACGCGGAATCTGCACAACAAAACCAAAGTACTTTGCCCCAACGAAACAGTGAGGTTGTCAATCTCACCGGCTTGCTGTAACAAAGGATTAAACGTATCGAGTGGAAGATGTTTGCAAAGAAAACAGTAAACACAATTGCAGTAGATTGTATGCTATGTAAAGAATAGGACCGGGGTCCACAGTTCACTAGAGGTGTCTCTCCCATAAGATAAAAGCATGTTGGGTGAACAAATTACAGTCGGGCAATTGACAAATAGAGAAGGGCATAACAATGCATATACATGATATGATAAATATAGTGAGATTTAATTGGGCATTACGACAAAGTACATAGACCGCCATCCAACTGCATCTATGCCTAAAAAGTCCACCTTCAGGTTATCATCCGAACCCCATTCAGTATTAAGTTGCTAAGCAACAGACAATTGCATTAAGTATGGTGCGTAATGTAATCGACAACTACATCCTTAGACATAGCATCAATGTTTTATCCCTAGTGGCAACAGCACATCACAACCTTAGAACCTACTGTCACGATCCCAGGTGTCAATGAAGGCATGAACCCACTATCGAGCATAAATACTCCCTCTTGGAGTTAAGAGCAAAAACTTGGCCAGAGCCTCTACTAATAACGGAGAGCATGCAAGATCATAAACAACACATAAACAATAGATTGATAATCACCATAACATAGTATTCTCTATCCATCGGATCCCGACAAACACAACATATAGTATTACAGATAGATGATCTTGATCATGTTAGGAAGCTCACAAGATCCAACAATGAAGCACAACAAGGAGAAGACGACCATCTAGCTACTGCTATGGACCCATGGTCCAGGGGTGAACTACTCACTCATCACTCCGGAGGCGATCATGGCGATGAAGAGTCCTCCGGGAGATGAATCCCCTCTCCGGCAGGGTGCCGGAGGCGATCTCCTGAATCCCCGAGATGGGATTCGCGGCGGCGGCGTCTCTGGAAGGTTTTCCGTATCGTGGCTCTCGGTACTGGGGGTTTCGCGAGACTTTAAGTAGGCGGAAGGGCAACGCGGGGGCCACACGAGGTGCCCAGGGGGTAGGGCCGCGCGGCCAGGGCCTGGGCCGCGCCGCCTGTCCCCTGGCTGCCTCGTGGCCCCACTTCGTTATCTCTTCGGTCTTCTGAAGCTTCGTGCAAAAATAGGACCCTGGGCGAAAGTTTCGTCCAATTCCGAGAATATTTCCTTACTAGGATTTCTGAAACCAAAAACAGCAGAAAACAGCAACTGGCTCTTCGGCATCTTGTTAATAGGTTAGTTCCAAAAATGCATAAATATGACATATAATGTGCATAAAACATGTAGGTATCATCAATAAAGTAGCATGGAACATAAGAAATTATCGATATGTTGGAGACGTATCAGCATCCCCAAGCTTAGTTCTGCTCGTCCCGAGCAGGTAAAACGATAACAAAGATAATTTCTGAAGTGACATGCCATCATAATCTTGATCATACTATTTGTAAACATATGTAATGAATGCAGCGATCAAAACAATGGTAATGACATGAGTAAACAAGTGAATCATATAGCAAAGACTTTTCATGAATAGTACTTCAAGACAAGCATCAATAAGTCTTGCATAAGAGTTAACTCATAAAGCAATAAATCAAAGTAAAGGTATTGAAGCAACACATAGGAAGATTAAGTTTCAGCGGTTGCTTTCAACTTATAACATGTATATCTCATGGATATTGTCAACATAAAGTAGTATAACAATTGCAATATGCAAGTATGTAGGAATCAATGCACAGTTCACACAGGTGTTTGCTTCTTAAGGTGGAAGGAGATAGGTAAACTGACTCAACAATAAAAGTAAAAGAATGGTCCTTCAAAGAGGAAAGCATCGATTGCTGTATTTGTGCTAGAGCTTTTATTTTGAAAACATGAAACAATTTTGTCAACGGTAGTAATAAAGCATATGAGTTATGTAAATTATATCTTACAAGTTGCAAGCCTCATGCATAGTATACTAATAGTGCCCGCACCTTGTCCTACTTAGCTTGGACTACCGGATCTTTGCATGCCATGTTTCAACCAAGTGTCACAAAGGGGTACCTCCATGCCGCCTGTACAAAGGTCTAAGGAGAAAGCTCGCATTTTGGATTTCTCGCTTTTGATTATTCTCAACTTAGACATCCATACCGGGACAACATGGACAACAGATAATGGACTCCTCTTAAATGCATAAGCATGTAGCAATGATTATTATTCTCATATGAGATTGAGGATATATGTCCAAAACTGAAACTTCCACCATGATTCATGGCTTTAGTTAGCGGCCCAATGTTCTTCTCTAACAATTTTGCATGCTCCAACCACTAAAATGATAGATCCTTCAGACAAGACGGACATGCATAGAAACTCACATGATATTCAACAATAGTTGATGGCGTTCCCCAGAAGCATGGTTATCGCACAACAAGCAACTTAATAAAATATAAAGTGCATAAGTACATATTCAATACTACGATAGTTTTTAAGGCTATTTTGTCCCATGAGCTATATATTGCAAATGTGAATGATGGAATTTTAAAGGTAGCACTCAAGCAATTTACTTTGGAATGGCGGAGAAATACCATGTAGTAGGTAGGTATGGTGGACACAAATGGCATAGTAGTTGGCTCAAGGATTTTGGATGCATGAGAAGTATTCCCTCTCGATACAAGGTTTAGGCTAGCAAGGTTATTTGAAGCAAACTCAAGGATGAACAAGTGCAGCAAAACTCACATAAAAGACATATTGTAAACATTATAAGACTCTACACCGTCTTCCTTGTTGTTCAAAACTCAATACTAGATATTATCTAGACCTTAGAGAGACCAAATATGCAAATCAAATTTTAGCAAGCTCTATGTATTTCTTCATTAATGGGTGCAAAGCATATGATGCAAGAGCTTAAACATGAGCACAACAATTGCCAAGTATCACATTATCCAAGACATTTTAGAATTACTACATGTAGCATTTTCCAATTCCAACCATATAACAATTTAACGAAGAAGAAACTTCGCCTTGAACATTATGAGTAAAGCCTAAGGACACATGTGTCCATATGCAACAGCGGAGCGTGTCTCTCTCCCACAAAGTGAATGCTAGGATCCATTTTATTAAAACAAAAACAAAAACAAAAACAAACCGACGCTCCAAGTAAAGAACACAAGATGTGACTGAATAAAAATATAGTTTCAGGGGAGGAACCTGATGATGTTGTCGATGAAGAAGGGGATGCCTTGGGCATCCCCAAGCTTAGACGCTTGAGTCTTCTTAAAATATGCAGGGGTGAACCACGGGGGCATCCCCAAGCTTAGAGCTTTCACTCCTCTTGATCATAGTATATCATTCTCCTCTCTTGACCCTTGAAAACTTCCTTCACACCAAACTTCAAGCAAACTCATTAGAGGGTTAGTGCACAATTAATAATTCACACATTCAGAGGTGACACAATCATTCTTTACACTTCTGGACATTGCATAAAGCTACTGGACATTAATGGATCAAAGAAATAAATCCAACATAGCAAAAGAGGCAATGCGAAATAAAAGGCAGAATCTGTCAAAAACAGAACAGTCCGTAAAGACGAATTTAAATCTGGCACCAGACTTGCTCAAATGGAAAAACTCAAAACTAATGAAAGTTGCGTACATATCTGAGGATCACGCTCGTAAATTGGCAGATTTTTTCGAATTTTCTACAGAGAACTGTGCCCAGATTCGCGACAGACAGCAATGCTGTTTCTGCGCAGCGATCCCAAATATAACATCAACTTTGACATAGAAACTTTACTTGGCACAAAAACATGATAAGGAGAGGTTGCTACAGTATTAAACAACTTCCAAGACTCAACAAAACAAAAAATTGCTGTAGGTAAAAACATGGGTTGTCTCCCATAAGCGCTTTTCTTTAACGCCTTTCAGCTAGGCGCAGAAAGTGCAAATCAAGTAACATCGAGAGTAGAAGCATCAACATCATAACTTGTTCTAATAATAGAATCAAAAGGCAACTTCATTCTCTTTCTAGGGAAGTGTTCCATACCTTTCTTGAGAGGAAATTGATATTTAATATTACCTTCCCTCATATCAATAACAGCACCAACGGTTCGAAGAAAAGGTCTTCCCAACACAATAGGACAAGATGCATTGCATTCGATATCCAAGACAACAAAATCAACGGGGACAAGGTTATTGTTAACCGTAATGCACATTATCAATCCTCCCCAAAGGTTTCTTTTTAACATTATCGGCAAGATTAACATCCAAATAACAATTCTTCAATGGTGGCAAGTCAAGCATATCATAAATCTTTTTAGGCATAACAGAAATACTTGCACCAAGATCACATAAAGCATTACATTCAAAGTCATTGAATTTCATTTTAATGATGGGCTCCCAACCATCTTCTAACTTTCTAGGAATACAAGTTTCAAGTTTTAGTTTCTCTTCTCTAGCTTTTATGAGAGCATTTGTAATATGTTTTGTAAATGCTAAATTTATAGCACTAGCATTAGGACTTTTAGCAAGTTTTTGTAAGAACTTTATAACTTCAGAGATGTGGCAATCATCAAAATCTAAATCATTATGAGCTACAGCAATGGGATCATTGTTCCCAAGGTTGGAAAAAATTTCAGCAGTTTTATCACAAGCAGTTTCAGCAGTTTTAGCAATTTCAGGCAGTTTTGTACGCTTTGCACTAGGAGTAGAAATATTGCCAACACCAATTATATTACCATTGATAGTAGGAGGTGCAGCAACATGTGAAGAATTAGCATTACTAGTGGTGGTAATAGTCCAAACTTTAGCTACATTATTCTCTTTAGCTAGTTTTTCATTTTCTTCTCTATCCCACCTAGCACGCAGTTCAGCCATTAATCTTATATTCTCATTAATTCTAACTTGGATGGCATTTGCTGTAGTAGTAATCTTATTATCAATATCATTATTAGGCATAACTTTCAATTTTAAAAGATTAACATCAGAGGCAAGTCTATCAACTCTAGAAGCAATAGTATCAATTTTATCAAGCTTTTCCTCAACAGTTTTGTTAAAAGCAGTTTGTGTACTAATAAATTCTTTAAGCATGGCTTCAAGACCAGAGGGTACACTCCTATTATTGTTGTAAGAACTAGCAAAGTGGCCCTCGCAAATGCGAGGGCACCAACTATGATGTGTTTGAAGGATAATTTAATGGTATTGTAGATATCCATATTATGTGACTAAAAACAACACATTTATATTTCTTCTGTTCAACTATTGCTGGTACTATTAAAGTTGTTGTTTTGGACATTGGCTTACTCTTCAAAATTTCACCTAGCATCTTATTTAAAGGTTTGTGAATATACCATTACCACAAAATATAAAAAAATGTGATCATATTTTTGGTATGCTAATACTGCGAGACAATTTATTTTACGGTAACATATGTATCTGGCTGTCTTCAGCAGGTAGAAACAATCGTCCAATTAATGTCATAAACTTGATGATGATTAATTGAGATGGAACCGCATGTTTAATGCAATTGAACATATTATGATTTATAAAAGCCTTTTCAGAATAAAACATCTGAATACATTTTTCCTCGCATTGTGTTTCTTTGGTATAGATTATATATTATGGTATATTTTTATTTTAGATGTGCATGAAGATATCGAATTATGAAATCTTTATTACATTTATATCTGAAAGTATATAGGCCAACAACATAGGCAAATAATGTATGAATGTATTCAACTATATGGTGGGTGGCTGCCATTCCTATGTCCATAGTACACTTCAAACAATCGTGAATATTTCCTGTTTTTTTTGTTTGCATATTGTTCATAACTTCATTCTATAACCTTTAATTAGCACTGCAAAAGTATCAGCATATGTGCCTGTTATACAAAAACATAAAATCTTGAAGATGAATAAACAAACACATTACATGTTTGGTTAATTAAGACATCCTATATTTTGAAGATACACCTAAGCTTTTTTGTAGTAGAAATTATATGGTGCATGTTATACATTTATACATGAATCAAGAAAATGCAAAATTGCTGCGGCAGATTTTTGTGCATTTTCTAAATCTACTGGGCATCCATCTATGGGTTACAAATCCACTTAGACACACAATGTCGCTTCCTAAACCGACTGGACATCCATCTACGGGTTAGAAATCCACTTAGACAAACAATGTCGCTCAGACTGTATAACCAATATTTGGAAGGACATGATAAGTATTCAACTTGATGTGAATAACTGACCAAGCTATTAATCAGTAGGCATCAAATTATTTCCTCTAGTTAATATTGTACCTTAATGTTGAATCAAAAGCAATGAGCAGGAGATGATATTCACCAAATTTACCACCTATTATCTCAGTACATAGTTGCAAATATGAACTACATGAAAAACAACATAGAAAATGATCAAGCCATAGTAGGCCTACCGACCTTTACGAAAAAACAGCAAAGAGTGCCATTCACTGGATTGTCGTGTGATCACCCTAATCAAATCCAGAAAAAGTCCTATGTATCTTCCTCGAATCCCCTTTTATTGAGGGGAACTTGGACCTTATTTGCAAAATTAATATAGCTGAAAGTAGTCTCAGAATTGCTATTATTCATGCCTAGTAGATTGGTAGATCTGCTCCTGCTCCACACATGATAGGGTGCTTGGGGGAAAAATCCATGGATGTTAGCACATTTGAAAGGAGCTAAATCTCCATAACAAAATTATCAATGTACTTATATGGATTATAAGGTCGTGGAGGTGGAGCACATCCAAGGTCATTTTACCAATTCTGTGCAGGTCCACGCCCATTCATGGTGTGTTCTCGCCTGGAAGTTTTTCCTTTTCGTTCTTTCATTTCATGTTCTTCCTTTTGGGATTCGCTATAACTGATTTTTCTTGAGGTCTCTATTCATTGTTAAATGAATTGGAAGTTTACCTCCCATGTTCCTGACAAAAATCTGATTTGCTAGAAGGCATATGCTCTCTTGCTGTTCATCAAGCACCATGTTATGGATGAATAATCACACAACTAAAATAATCTGAAATCTTAATAAGGAAGTTTTAGTATTCATGACATCGACTCAGGACAATATATTTAAATAAGCTTAACTGTAAAGATATGTACCACTACAAAGAAAAATAACTGTGGTCCAAGAGATAGAACTATTCTATATCAGGGAACATACCATACTATCTATAGGCGACGCTGAAGTATTTTGCAAAGAGCAGCCGGCGTGAGGAGATCATAACAAAAAATTGTACTAAAACTGCAAAACGATTTGCAACTAAAACAAAATTAAAATATGTCAGCTACAAGGTGATAAAAGGACTCGGTATATAAGCTCATTTCTTTGAAAACGGAGACTATATATATCCAATAGGGAAGTTTCTTTAAACACCCTGTACAATAGAGAAGTCCAAAGCATTTCCTTTGTCACTTTGCTTTTGATAATTTATGCTATTATGCAGAAGTATTGTTCAATACTTGATGCATATCCTTGCTGAAGCTGGAAAATTCCACCAAGATATACTGTCGGCGTAAATATGCTACAAACTGTATATTGCACAATGATACCATGAACCGATATACAGCCATATCTAATGGAATAGAAAAATGCAAGGACCAAACTCACAGCATAATTATTAGTTGGGCATCGCCAGCACTTTCTTTTGACAACTCACATGACTTGTCCTTGTAATCAAGGATATATTGAACCCAGCGGTTCATGTATAAAAGAATCCTCATCCAATTGTAATTCTATTGACCTGCAATAAAATCAACTGAAAATCCATATCAGAAAAAGAGGAGGATATGTTCTGCAATCGGAACCACACTCAATCTTTTCTAGCATGCTCAAGGGGAAAAAGGCAAAGCTGTAGTGTTGTACGTTCCAATGAGGTGCCACATCCAACAGTATGTAGTAATGCAGTGATCGGCACGGAGAGCTCGACGTTGGACGCAGTTGTGCGTCCAGTCTTGGTAGATCATGGTCCCCTGTTTTTTGTTTGGCGTCAACACATCACGGGCAGCTGATTTAATCTGCCGTGGACAAGATAAAGCGAGGAATCTCAGGTCTCAGCGTTCCTGCAGAAGGGCAAAGGAAGCCAAAGTTAAACTGAAACTACTCTACTCCTGGGGATTGGAGAGAGGAAGCCAGAGACTGAGGGGAGGAGGTGGGCGGACGGGAATAATGGCATCTGGAAGGATCTTCGTTCAAAGATCTATCTGGTTCCGTATTACATGTTCAGGGCTTGACGACGGACACATGTGTCCTCGATGTAGAACCGAATGACAACGCCTGCTTGTCCCCATGGATGGAACGGCGCCGTGACCAAAGAGCATTGGATTGCTTCAACCGGCAAGAACGACTCGAACCTAGTCTAGAGCTGAAGCCAGTCAGGATCTGTTTTGTCCATGCAGCGGCGTCCTCACCTCCGATCTTGTCCGCGCATCTTTGATGAAGATCTTTTTTCTCCTTTCGGCTGCTGGTGGCGTCATCTCCGATATTATCCACGCCTACACCCACGACATTGCTCTTCAAATCACAATGCATGCATGAATTCTGCTTCTTCTTTGACGATGTATGTATCCAGACTAAATATGTATGCATCATGGCAAGCTAGGCGGAGGAGCCAGCGCCAACCGAAGACAATTGCTGACCATGATAGGTTTCCCCTCGCTGTCGTCGATGGCGTCACCTCCGATCTTCTCCGTGCCTCGTTTACCGGGATCAGTTCTTCTCGCGGCCATCGGTGACGTCACCTCCCATCTTGTCTGCATGTCCGTGCCTCCTTTATCGGCATCAATTTTCTTCTCGACTATGACCTCCGATCTTGGCTGTCCCAAACTACCAATACATGGCGTGAAGTGGTGGGGCTCTCCAAATCGTATTGCATGCATGGATTCTTTTTCTTCTCTATCGATGCATGCATCCATGCTAGCTTCGCGTTCAGCATGGCATAGATCTCAAAGTGTCTGAAGCCGAGTCTCCTAGGTTTAGAGCTATGACGTTGTTGAGGCGGCGGCCATGTTGTGGATAAAAAAGAAATAATAGAAAAAACGTGAGGGGATATACCTGCTACCTTTTTTGTTGTTGTAATGGCAATGGTGGGTAATTTTTTGCTTAATTCTAATCTAACGGTTATAGATTTTCAGTCTATTAAATAAACGCTCAGATGTTTCTAATTATTGTGGGAATTTCTAGCGTAATTCTAATTTTCTGGTTAGCCCGTAATTTACTTTTAATATATAATAGATTCCCATAAGAATTACCATAACCATTACCATTAGCAGAAGGATATGGCCTATAGTTATTACCAGAGTTGTTCCTATAAGCATTGTTGTTGAAATTATTATTTTTAATGAAATTCACATCAACATTTTCTTCTTGAGCAACCAATGAAGCTAAAGGAACATTATTTGGATCAACATTAGATCTACCATTCACAAGCATAGACATAATCACATCAATCTTATCACTCAAGGAAGAGGTTTCTTCAACAGAATTTACCTTCTTACCTTGTGGAGCTCTTTCCGTGTGCCATTCAGAGTAATTTATCATCATATCATCAAGAAGTTTTGTAGCCGCCCCCAATGTGATGGACATAAAGGTACCTCCAGCAGCTGAATCCAATAAATTCCACGAAGAAAAATTTAGTCCTGCATAGAAGGTTTGGATGATCATCCAAGTAGTCAGTCCATGGGTTGGGCAATTCTTTACCAAAGTTTTCATTCTCTCCCATGCTTGAGCAACATGTTCAATATCTAATTGTTTAAAATTCATTATGCTACTTCTCAAAGATATAATTTTAGCGGGAGGATAATATCTACCAATAAAAGCATCCTTGCATTTAGTCCATGAATCAATACTATTCTTAGGCAAAGATAGCAACCAATCTTTAGCTCTTCCTCTTAATGAGAAAGGAAACACTTTCAATTTAATAATATTACCATCTACATCCTTATACTTTTGCATTTCACAAAGTTCAACAAAATTATTGAGATGGGCAGCAGCATCATCAGAAACACCAGAAAATTGATCTCTCATGACAAGATTTAGTAAAGCAGGTTTAATTTCAAAGAATTCTGCTGTAGTAGCAGGTGGAGCAATAGGTGTGCATAGGAAATCATTATTATTTGCATTTGTGAAGTCACACAACTTAGTATTTTCAGGAGTATTCATTTTAGCAACGGTAAATAAAACAAACTAGATAAAGTAAATGCAAGTAACTAATTTTTTTGTGTTTTCGATATAGAGAGCAAGACAGTAAATAAAGTAAAACTAGCAACTAATTTTTTGTATTTTGATTTAGTGCAGCAAACAAAGTAGTAAATAAAATAAAGCAAGACAAAAACAAAGTAAAGAGATTGAGAAGTGGAGACTCCCCTTGCAGCGTGTCTTGATCTCCCCGGCAACGGCGCCAGAAAACAGGCTTGATGCGCGTAAATGTACACGTCCGTTGGGAACCCCAAGAGGAAGGTATGATGCGCACAGTGGCAAGTTTTCCCTCGAAACCAAGGTTGATCGAACCAGGAGGAGCCAAGAAGCACGTTGAAGGTTGATGGTCGCGAAATGTGATGCGGCGCAACACCAGGATTCCGCGCCAACGCGGAATCTGCACAACAAAACCAAAGTACTTTGCCCCAACGAAATAGTGAGGTTGTCAATCTCACCGGCTTGCTGTAACAAAGGATTAAACGTATCGAGTGGAAGATGTTTGCAAAGAAAACAGTAAACACAATTGCAGTAGATTGTATGCTATGTAAAGAATAGGACCGGGGTCCACAGTTCACTAGAGGTGTCTCTCCATAAGATAAAAGCATGTTGGGTGAACAAATTACAGTCGGGCAATTGACAAATAGAGAAGGGCATAACAATGCATATACATGATATGATAAATATAGTGAGATTTAATTGGGCATTACGACAAAGTACATAGACCGCCATCCAACTGCATCTATGCCTAAAAAGTCCACCTTCAGGTTATCATCCGAACCCCATTCAGTATTAAGTTGCTAAGCAACAGACAATTGCATTAAGTATGGTGCGTAATGTAATCGACAACTACATCCTTAGACATAGCATCAATGTTTTATCCCTAGTGGCAACAGCACATCACAACCTTAGAACCTACTGTCACGATCCCAGGTGTCAATGAAAGGCATGAACCCACTATCGAGCATAAATACTCCCTCTTGGAGTTAAGAGCAAAAACTTGGCCAGAGCCTCTACTAATAACGGAGAGCATGCAAGATCATAAACAACACATAAACAATAGATTGATAATCACCATAACATAGTATTCTCTATCCATCGGATCCCGACAAACACAACATATAGTATTACAGATAGATGATCTTGATCATGTTAGGCAGCTCACAAGATCCAACAATGAAGCACAACAAGGAGAAGACGACCATCTAGCTACTGCTATGGACCCATGGTCCAGGGGTGAACTACTCACTCATCACTCCGGAGGCGATCATGGCGATGAAGAGTCCTCCGGAGATGAATCCCCTCTCCGGCAGGGTGCCGAAGGCGATCTCCCGAATCCCCCGAGATGGGACGCGGCGGCGGCGTCTCGGAAGGTTTTCCGTATCGTGGCTCGTACTGGGGGTTTCGCGACGGAGACTTTAAGTAGGCGGGCAACGCGGGGGCCACGAGGTGCCCAGGGGTAGGGCCGCGCGGCCGGGCCTGGGCCGCGCCGCCCGTCCCCGGCTGCCTCGTGGCCCCACTTCGTTATCTCTTCGGTCTTCGAAGCTTCGTGCAAAAATAGGACCACGGGCGAAAGTTTCGTCCAATTGAGAATATTTCCTTACTAGGATTTCTGAAACCAAAAACAGCAGAAACAACAACTGGCTCTTCGGCATCTTGTTAATAGGTTAGTTCCGAAAATGCATAAATATGACATATAATGTGCATAAAACATGTATGTATCATCAATAAAGTAGCATGGAACATAAGAAATTATCGATACGTTGGAGACGTATCAAATGCACGTCTTAACAATGTAATGAAGTTTTTTTAATCATGTACTTTGTTTCATCAGTCTATTTATTTCCACAATTTTTGTTTATCTATGTCTTTCAAAAGTCAAAAATCAAATTTCAGCACATATCTGAACTTCTATCAGCAGAAATCTGAACTTCTATCAGCACATATCTGAACTTCTATCAGCACATATCTGAACTTCTATCGGTATAGGACTGAACTACCCATACCTCATTACGTGCATACCAAGCCCGCCAAGCTATCAACAGACATGCATAATTCAGTGTGCGAGGGGAGTCTCTTGTGTCAATTATTTGTTACGAGTAGATATCTAAAATCACATGATGTCCCTTAGCCTGGCATATGCCCCCTCTTATGTTTTGTTCGCCGACATCATACGTAGACTCTTATGTTTTCAATCATTTGCTGCTGTACAATATTTTGCAAAGACAATTATTTGCTGTTTTCTATGGAATTGGCCCCCTCTTATGTTTTGTTCACGCTCCGCTCTTCCGATTATTTCAGCGGAGACACAAAAACCCGTCAAGCCGGCATATGAGCTTGCCAAGGAGAAACAAATGCAAGAAAATGTAGTACGCATGGAAAAAAATTTCGCTGACAGATATGGACCTGGCCACAAATTTCAGAAAGATTTCACTGGTTTTGCACGTACATTAGTGTATGGTGGGGTACAAATAGGAACTAGTAACAATCTAAAGGACACAGACTGCGAAGAGATGGAGGTCGAAGAGGACCCTTCGTATGAACCGAATCCAGAAGAGATAGCTACTGCTGATGATGATCTTCATTCACATGAGGATCAGCGCACTGTCGGCAAAACTTCAGCTCAGGTCTGTGGAACTATGTCTGAACTATGATAGGAAATACGTACATGCTAAATGTTTCCTACTAATGTAGCCTCTACTGTGCTTGCAGATAGTTGCTTCTTCTGCAATAGTTGCACAGAAGAAGCGATCCAGACCTGAAGTTGCACCATCCAACATTGCAACAAGATCAATGGCAACAACTGAACCTCAAGCTGGGTCATCTGATGAGCCGACGGCCACTGCTGGTCTGAACACTGAAGGAGCACCCTCACCTAACCAGATCATGACATCTGGAGGCAGCACCTCATCTCCTGAGGACAATCAAATTGTAAACTTTGAGCGGCAAGGTATGAAAATTTGTAAAAACTAAACACTGTACCGCATATTTTCATATAAAAGAGAATCATTTCATATCTCTTATTTCAGAGACATTGACAACATCTGACGGTAGTAAGAGAAAGAGAGGTGGACGCAGACGTACCATGGGCCATGGACTACATGAGTACACAAGAAGACATGGTGGCAATAAGATGCCAATTGAATTCACTCCTGGTGTCAGGAGACCCAAGGATTATGTCCAGTCAGCAAAGCTGAGCAATGAGGTTGGTATTCACATCCGTGAAAAAATGCCGCTTGCAACACACTGGACACAGTACAGGAAAGATGCAACTCTCAAACATGTCATTCCTCATGCTATAAGTACAGTAGCGGTGAGTCCTGTACAATCTTGGTTTAACCTAATTAGTATGCTACATGATCAACTATCTAAGAATCTACTGATTAATGCTTCACTATTTTGCAGGGAAAGTTTAATATGGACAAAAATGATGAGGTGGCTCAAGATGTGTGCACTGATATGCTGCAAGTTAGTATTCGGCAGTTCCGATATAGGCTTAAAAAGGAGTATTGGCCCAAAATTAAAAATCTCACACTGGAGCAAGCATATCTCGAGAAGCCAGGTCACGTAGAAGAGAAAAGCTGGAAAGAACTGGTGAAAAGATGGTTTGATGAGAAGTACCAGGTACATAAACGTTATTCCTTTCAATAACAGCTACTGAATTCTTACATTTCTCTGATCTGGATAAATAAAATGCATGTACTGAACATAGGGACTGTGTGTAATAAATGGAAAGAACAGAGAAGCTGTGAAACAGTTCCATACCACTGGATCTCGAAGCTATGTTGCTCACTGGGAACATCTAGTAAGTGTTCTGAATTTCCCAATACAGTTCATACTTCTGTCATACACAGTGTACAATGGTAATGTGCATTCTACATTTTTTCAAGCAGAAGGCTCAGCAGCAGGAACAAGAAACCTCTCCAATTGAATTTTTTAGAATCACACACACTACCAAGGATAACATTATGAGTGCTGAAGCAAAAAGTGCATATGTAAGAAATATTTCTTATTAGCACAATATAATATAATCCAGTTTTGTATGTTGTCCATGCAATGATTGTAATCTTTATGCAGGATCAAATGGTGGCAAAAAAAGCGGCGCCACGCAATGAAGATGAACCTGATTTGACTGATTTGCAAATTGTTCAGCTAGTTCTGAGCGAGAAAAGCCCATCCACCACCTGCAACAGCACATTCCTACCAAGATTGGGCGTCGCAACAAGTTCCAGGAAGTCTTCTGTCTCAGCTACACGCATCCGAGAGCTACAACAAAGACTGGCAGATCAAGAGCAGAACTCCATACAGGCAGCTGAAACGTACCACAGTGAGATGCAGGCAAAACTGCAAGAACAAGATGAAAAATTTGAAGACATCAGGAAGAAGCAGGAGGAAGAACTTGAAGCTGTGAAGAAAGCCCAAGAAGAAAAGACTCTGGCTTATGAAAAGAGGCTGACAGAAATGGATGCCGTGCTTAATTTGCTCTTGAGGACATCCCAGCCACCATCCATGTCTCAATCCCAGGGCAACTAATCTATTGCACCACCGTCCTACAACATTATTAATCATAGGTCTTTTAATTTCTTTGTGTTCCAATTGTAATTTTCTTATGAATCTTTCGGTCTGTGAGAGACATATATACTTCTTGTGCCACCATTTAAGTATGATATTTATTGTCTACTTTTTGATATTTCGCCAGTTTTTTTGTTCCCCAAATTTCGCAAATAATTCAAATGCTCTCAAATTTTGTCAAATTCAAAAGGTGACGGAAAATGTCACAACGTCACTATTAAATGAAACCACGTGGCACCAATTTGTGGTCCCACTTGTCAGAATTTGTGGGTCCCACCAGTCAGCATTATTGGGACCCATATGTCGGCAACAACCTGGTCCCACTTGTCTGAATTTTGTGGATCCCACCGGTCAGAATATTGTGGGTCCAGCTTGTCATAATATTTTGTCGGTCCCACCAGTCAGCACCATGCCGGTCCCACATGACAGATATCCATGTCAGCGCCGTCGGACCCATGTTGTCAGAAGCCAAATGGGACCCACATGTAAGGCCACGTATGCTTTTTTTGGACCAATCAGAAACTTCCCAAGATTTAGATATTGACGAAAGTTGCAATTTTTCGTGACAAACCTGTCTGTCAACAATGAACCTTTGATGTTGACGAATTTGCAGGTCGTCACCATCAAACATTTGACGTTGACGAAAAAATGCATACCGTCACCCCCGATATTTTATGACGGAGCTTCCTTGACGAACCCCATGACGATCAAATTTTGTCACCGCGAAGTAATCCTTGACGAAAATTGGCCTTAATATGACGAAAGTGATTTGTCAAAAAAATTGTTTTCCTTTGTAGTGGGTGGACTATTTAGGCATAGATGCATGCTGGATGGCGGTCTATGTACTTTGTCGCAATTCCCTGATTAAATCTCATAGTGATCATCATGATATGTATTGAATCTTTATTTGTCAATTGCCCACCTGTAATTTGTTCACCCATCATGTTATTTATCTTATTGGAGAGACACCACTAGTGAACCGTGGACCCCGTCCATTCTTTACATCCGAATACAATCTACCGCAATCATTGTTCTCTACCGTTTTTGCAAACAAACATCATCTTCCACACTATACGTTTAATCCTTTGTTTTCAGCTAGCGGTGAGATTGACAACCTCACCGTTACGTTGGGGCAAAGTATCTTGATTGTGTTGTGCAGGTTCCACATTGGCGCCGGTTTCACCGGTGTTGTGCCGCACTACACTCCTCCACCAACAACCTTCACGTGTTCCTTGACTCCTACTGGTTCGATAACCTTGGTTTCATGAGGGAAACTTGCTTCTATACGCATCACACCTTCCACTTGGGGTTCCCAACGGACGTGTGCTTCACGCGTATCAGTCTCCTCGAGCAGAGCTCTGCTTCTTTCCTTTTTGTTCGGTGCATTCCAGCTTTCCCACTGTGTCACCATATCTCTTTCCCATGTGTGATTTATTGCTTATTGCCCGTGCATTTCTAACTCTGAGATACATATTCACTGATAGATTCTGAAAAGGAATGTATAGGAATAATACTCTTTACTGAAGAAGCTCCTTTTTTTTCTCAATTCTCAGCCTTTGAACTTATGATCTCCAACCAGTCCAAATAGTTTCAAGGTGGAGTCCTGCCGTGTGCTGCTTTCTTCGAGATGCCCACACAATTGTTGATGGCAAAACAATTCTCAGAAAGTAATCTTGACTATCGCTATAAGAGAAGGTGAATTCTACACGACTCATTCAGGACTAATTGTTAGGTTTGTTTGATTTCCCCTTAGCTGTATTCTCGAATGAGCCTGGTGACATAGGCATCCCCAATGGGCCTGCCGAAGATGGTACCCGAGGTTTACTGAAGGCCCAGGACTCGAAGAATAGGAAGACTCGGAAGCCCATTTAGTGTTAAGGAAAGATAGATTGTATTAGGAAAGATAGAGATTTGTAATCTTACGGGTTGAGTGCGAAACCTTCCCGAACTCTGTAACTTGTGTATTACGAAACCCTCGGCTCCACCCTCTATATAAGGGGGAGTCGAGGGGCGAAGAAAGGATCGAATCTATTGTCAACAGAACCCTAGTTTTCATAATCGTCGAGTACTTTTCGGCTGAAACCTTCGAGATCTACTTGCCCTCTACTTCTAGCAAAACCCTAGTCTACAACTGTAGGCATTGACAAATTAATCCTTTGTCAATTGGCGCCGTCTGTGGGAATTAGAGGTTGCAAGGAGCTGATCTCGATGGCACGTCCAGAATCGCGACTTCGTCGGTGGCTAGCAATGCGATGGATCGAGGTAAACAGGAAAAACTCATCTAGTCGACTTTATTCCTCACCCGCCCTCCCGTATGGATGCATGTGCCTATCTGGAGGAGCCCATCGTCATGACGTTCGGAGAATTCCAATTTGGCGTCAACAAGGAAGGATCCTACCGTCTCGAAGTTCCGATCTCGTCGGAATTTTCAGCGGTCGATTCTAACTTTTCGTCGAGTGACGAGGAGTTTTCGTCGCCACGCTTCATCAACACCAAGGCAAGCGGAAAGCTCGCCAAGGTCTTCAGCAACACATCTTTCGAGTCGTCTGCGGACTCCTTTATAAGCAGCGATTCCAACAGCGTCGACAGCTTCAACTTCATCGACAAATCTGCTGCCATCGGAAAGGTCTTCACCAATCTATATGATGGTGTCACCAATCCTGACAAAAATCAATACGCAAAATACCATCAAATCTGTGCAATCGAAGAGGCAGGCCGATCAGAACCAGAGACGTCAGAGGCTTTCGACGACTTGGGAAATCCATACGTCGATCCCGCTGATCTCAGAAAAGGCTTAGGCACTAAATATGCTGGGTCTTCAACTCGCGCAAAAGTTCAACTCCCGCAGGAAGCATGGGATAGGGCCGCAAAAGCCATGGATGGTTCAGAACCAATGACCACCACTGCTACTGTACAAGAACTACAAGCATACCAATATAGACTTGCTCGGGTAAGTAGAGAGCTGGAAAAACAGACAGCATCCTTGAATAGGAGAAAAGAGGCAGCTTCCGCGTCCAGCAGGCGTCGGCAGAGCTCAGTCGACAATCAGAAACCTCGGCAGATAGCCATAGAGAGGCTCGAAGGAGAATGAGATCTCGGCTGCAAAATATACCTGAAGAAGAGAGAGGAAACATAATTCAAAATCTCGACATGTCCTTCATGACGATCGATACAAGGGGAAATATCATCCCGAAAACACCAGAAGCAGGTTACATGGCAACGCAAGCTTACATCCTGCGTCCAGACCACCTCCTGGGGACCCGAGAGAACCATTGTTCAATATGGCAATGGCTGGAGTAGGAGTTATGGGAACAACATTCGCAGCCACGCCTCCCGAAGCAAATCCTCGGCAAAATAGTCCACGACCCACCGCAACGGTGCAAGACCCACCAAGAACAAGTGGAGCAAGAGACACAGCAGTTCAAGTAAGGGTGGACAGAGCGCGACAAGAAAGAAGAGAACGTCAGCACTCACCAGAAGTTGCCGACGAAGATATGTGTGGACTCCCGTGCTTTACGAGAAGAGTTCGAAAGACTCGAGTCCCAAAAGGGTTCAAGTTACCCGAGAATTTCAAGAAATTCGACGGCCTGCAGGACCCTGAGGCTCGTTGATTATCTCGAGATGGTGAAGCTGGTAGGAGGAACCAGAGCAACAGCCATGCAAAGTATCCAAGTTCACTTGAGTGGTGCCGCAAGATCTTGGATAAAGAAACTTCCCCCAGGCTCCATCGACAGCTGGGATAATTTCGAGGACATCTTCGTGAGAAATTTCCGATCCACCTGCAAAAAACCTGCATCATTGGAAGAGTTGAGGGCATGTCGACAGAAACACGATGAGTCGATGAGGAAATATATACAGAGGTGGAATATCATTAAAAACTCGGCAGAGATATATCTGACGAGAGAGCAATAGACGCGTTCGTAGCAGGAATTCGGCGGGGAGATTTCGTCGAGGACTTAGGGAGAACCAACCCTAAGACAATATCAGCACTGATGGAGATAGCCAACAAGTGGGCAGATGGAGAAGACGCAATATATAATAAGCGACACAGGTCGCCAGAAGAGGATCGCGGTCGAAATTTTCAAAATAGAAGGCGATTTTCTCGCCAGTTCTACAACAACGACGCTCCTGGCCATATATCGGCTGGTTTTCGGGGAAATCCTGGAGGAAATAGTCGAGATGACTATCAAAGGAGTAATGAGCAACAAGGCGACAATAGAGGTGATTCTCGCGGCAACAGGCAAAATAGTGGACCAAGGTTTCAAAGACCTTATGTGTCCCCCGAGGAGATGATGAACGGTCCGTGTCAAATGCACTTTTATCTCGACAACAACGGAAAGAGGCAGTCAGGACATCTCCAGAAAGACTGCCGAAATTTTCAGGCAATGTTGCGAGCTGCAGGAATTGCAAATGCCCAAGCCATGAACAGAAACCCCCAGGGGCCAAGGAGCGAGATCCACCTCCCACCTCCTCCCGCAATCACGGACGAAAATCGGCACCAGCTCAGAATAGCGGCAGCACCACACCCACCTCCATACGTTGACCCTAACTCCAACGGTGCGGTCTCGATGATTCAAAAAGCTAGGCCATCCAACAGGGCGCAAAAGGGCAAGATATTGGCTTCACAATTGCGGATCATCCACAGCAAGTTCCTCGACCAGGACAATCGGCACTCATCCTACCCGCAGTAATTGCTGGTTTTGACGTGTCGAGAGTTTTTATAGATGGCGGCAGCAGTTTAAACCTTATGTACGCAGATACATTGAGGAAGATGAACATATCCCTGGCAAACCTGAAACCAACCGATACACGTTTCCATGGGATCACACCAGAGAAGCCAAGTTATCCGTTAGGCAAGATCAACCTCGATGTTCAGTTTGGAACCCGAGAAAACTACAGGATAGAGAACTTGGAGTTTGAAGTTGTGGATTTCCCGTCGCAATATCACGCTTTGTTGGGACGACCAGCATATTCCAGGTTTATGGCAGTACCACACTATACGTACCTATTGTGGAGGTTGCCTAGACCCAAGGGACCTATCACAATTAAAGGAAGTTTCGCGCTGTCTGATAAGTGCGACAAAGATTTTCATCGGTGTCAGAAACTTTCGGGATGCAAGCAGAATATATGGCGCCAAGGCTTACTGATTATGATGTGCTACCAGATGCAGGGAGGTCTCTCAGGGAGCCAACCTTCAACACTGCCAAGGATTCGAAAGAGGTGCAGATCCACCCGACGGACCCAAAGAAAACGACATCCATTGCAACAAACATGGATATCGCATAGGAAAGCGCGCTCGTCGAGTTCCTCCGTGAGCACTGGAAAATCTTCGCATGGTGTCCAGCTGACATGCCAGGAGTACCCAGGGAACTTGCCGAGCACCACCTCAACTTGGATCCTCTCGCGACCAATCAAGCAACCTTTGCGGCGTTTTTCGGAACCCAACCGCAAAGCTATGTTATCAGAAATAGATCGACTCAAAGATGCTGGTTTTATCAAAGAAATATCTACAGAAGCCACGTGGGTAGCCAACCCAGTGATGGTGCCGAAGAAACACACGAAAGTCCTTCGCATGTGTGTCGACTTTACGTGCCTCAATAAACATTGTCCTAAGGATCACTTTCCCCTCCCAAGGATCGATCAAATCATCGACTCCACGGCAGGATGCGAACGTCTTTCCTTCTTGGACGCGTACTCTGGTTATAACCAGATCAGATTAAAAGAAGAAGATGAAGCCAAGACAACGTTCATAACACCTTATGGCGTGTTTTGCTACAAAACAATGCCCTTTGGTTTGAAAAACGCGGGAGCAACATATCAGCGGATGATGTGCCTCGCAACACAGATTGGAAAAAATGTGCAAGTCTACATTGACGATGTAGTGATAACATCAAAGAAGGGGTCAACATTGATCGAAGATTTGAAGGAAACCTTCGACAACCTTGACAGGTTCTGCCTAAAGCTGAACCCGACAAAGTGCTCTTTTGGAGTTCCGCGGAGAACTTCTCGGGTTCCTAGTATCAGCAAAGGGATTGAAGCTAATCCCGAAAAAATACAGGCCATCGTCACTATGAGGAAGCCAACAAAGTTGAAAGAAATACAACAGTACTGACGGGGCGAGTCGCAGCTTTAAGCATTCGTCGCCAGGCTAGGAGAAAGGCGTTGCCGTTCTATGCATTGATCAAACAAGGGGAGAAATTTCAATGGAACGAGGAAGCAGACAGAGCTTTCGAAAATCTCAAACGCACAATTTCGACACCACCAATCTTGGTGGCGCCTAAAGAGAAAGAACCTCTCCTCCTATACATTGCAGCCACACCTCAGGTGGTCAGCACGGCCCTAGTAGTTGAAAGAGAAGAAGAAGGAAAGCTCCATGGAGTTCAAAGGCCAGTATATTTCATCAGCGAAGTACTGTCGCCTTCAAAACAGCGGTATCCGCAATACCAGAAACTGGCGTATGGAGTATTCACGACAGCAAGAAAACTGCGACACTATTTTTCGGCGCACCCGATAATAGTGGTCAATGAAGCTCCTTTGTCAAACATATTGAACAACCCAGAAGCTACGGGTCGTGTCTCCCTTGGGGAATAGAACTTTCCCCTCGGGACATCACGTATGAAAAAGAAAGGCAATAAAATCGCAGGTGTTACCAGATTTCATTGCAGAATGGATGGAGCTACAAAACACGGGGCCTCCAGATTTATCGAGAACCTGGACTATGAACTTCGACGGATCCAAAAGGTTGGAAGGCGCTGGAGCAGGCGTGATACTAGTATCACCTGAAGGCGACAAGTTGAAATATGTTATTGCGGATGACGTTTCCAAACGCATCTAACAATGAAGCAGAATATGAAGCTCTCATACACGGGATGAAGATGGCGAAAGCTTGCGGTGCAACCCGATTGAAGATCTTCGGCGACTCACAATTGGTGGCACAGCAAGTTATGAACCAATGTGATGCAGTCAACGAAAGTATGATAGCATACAAGGAGGTGTATAATGAGCTGGAAAAATTGTTTGATGGATGCGAGGTAAACCACATCAGCAGGCTGAGTAACGATGAAGCCGATGTTCTTGCAAACATCGGGTCACAATGTCTCGCGATCCCTCCAGGCGTGTTTTGGGAAGAAATAAGCGAGAGATCAACAAAGCCAGTGAAAATAAAGAAGAAGGAGAACGAAGAGAAATCTTCGAGTGCCACCAAAGACTCAGAGGAAGAAGAGAAACAGGACCTAGTCATGATGGTGCAAATACCGTGGATGCAGGCTTACATATCATACATCCTAAGGAAAACAATACCCGACGATCCAGTTGAAGCAAGGCTAATCGCGATCTAAAGCTTTTACTGGTAAAAGGGGAGTTGTACAAACGAAGTATCTCGGGTGTGCTACAGAGATGTGTCACACCCGAAGAAGGAAGGATCATCCTGAAAGATGTACACGAAGGAATATGCGGGCATCACGCGAGCAGCCGAGCCATCGCGGCCAAAGTCTTCAGAGCAGGATTTTATTGGCTAACAGCAATTGAGGACGCGAAGGAAATAGTGCGAACTTGCGATGCGTGCCAAAGATTTGCCCAAACCTCACTCGCCAGCAGCAGAACTTATGCCAATCCCATTGTCTTGGCCCTTTGCTCAATGGGGTCTCGACATGGTGGGAAAACTACATAAAGCTTCGCCAGGAGGATATGAGTATATGCTTGTTGTTGTCGACAAATTTACTAAGTGGATAGAAGCAAAGCCGATAAATTCACCGGACGGCGCGTCGGCGATCAAGTTCGTGAAAAGCATCGTCTTTCGATTTGGAGTCCCTCACAGCATTGTCACAGACAACGGCAGCAATTTTACGTCCAAGGAGTTCAAGGCATATTGTGCAGAAGTGGGCATCAAACTGAGTTTCGCGTCTGTCGCACATCCACAGACCAATGGTCAAGTCGAGAAAGCTAATGGCATCATCTGCAACGGTATCAAGAAACGTTTGTTGGGACCATTGGAAAAAGCTCGGCATACTTGGCCAGAGGAGCTGCCAAGTGTGTTGTGGAGTATTCGAACAACACCAAATACGGCGACGCAGGAGACGCCGTTCTTTCTGGTCCATGGAGCCGAGGCAGTCCTGCCGATAGAGATAGAACATGATTCTCCAAGAGTTACAGAATATGATGAAGAAACTTCGAGAAAAGCTTTGGAGGATGATGTCGACGCACTTGATGAAGCTCGAGATGAAGTCCTATCACGAGTTGCCAAATATCAGCAGGACCTAAAAACTACCACAGTCGACGATTACGACCGAGATCTTTCCAAGTTGGTGACTTGGTTTTGCGACTTAATCAAAAAAGTCATGAAAAACTCGAGTCACCGTGGCTTGGACCCTACATCGTCACAGAAGTAATCGAAGGAGGAGCATACAGAATCAAAGACAAGAAGACGGGGATTGCCGAGCCAAATCCTTGGAACATGGCGCAGCTCAGGCGTTTTTACGCCTAGATGTCGAAATATAGTCTCCTTTGTAAACATACAATGTACTGAAACGCCCGCGAGTTTTCAGACGCACTCTTTTCCTTTTTCGGGGCACCGAGTGGGGCCGAGAAAGGTTTTTAATGAGGCGGGCTCGCGGTGCTGCAATATAATAAAGATAGTGGAGTTATACATCTTTTCGACAGGCTCGGGGGCTTCCCCCTAGACGATACAATATATATATATACGCAGTGTCGACAAACATAACTCGCAAAAAACATCTCGCCTTGGTATAAAGTACCTCGCCAAAAATAGAAACATCGACAAATAGCGATCAACATAAAGCTCGGGGGCTAGTACCCGCAAAAATAGTACACAGTATAATTTATTTTGCCTTGGGACAACCTCGCATTATAAAACAAAAGCTGTCACCAATAAAACGCCCGGGGGCTTGGCGGTAAAAATAAAAATATAGTGACTTTACAATACAGATCATATACACAAGATACAATTTTCGGTACAAGTTTATCTTCAAGGATTTCCCAATATATTGTCTATTGTCAATCGCTCATTATTTATAGCACGAGTGCTATGCTCAGCATAGCTGCCCTTCACGAAGAATTCAGAATCCATCCGAAGAAGTTCATCCATCATATCTTCGGCAACAGGGGTCACAACGTCGTCATATTTACTGAAGTTCTTCCTCCTCTTCGCCATCTTGGCTAAGCACTTTGGAACAACTTGACCCACATCTAACTTTGGGTAGCAGATTTTTATCATGATCATAGCAAACCTTGCGCCAGCAGCTAATTGGGCTCGCACAAAGCCATGGATTCGAGGAGCATCCCGAAATTTATCCATTAAAGCAGGGAGAGTTTCTGGCATCTTATTGCGAGGAAACATGGTGCCATAAACCAGAGACAAAGTCCTCGTGCAGAAGTCGAGATAGTCGCGAACCTGAAGCGCGCGATCTTGAAATCTGACGATCTGGCGAGTCCGTTCAGGCGTGCCCCAGAAATTTGAACCATGATCATTTGCAAGCCGAAGAAGTGCATTGGACCGAGCTTCGACACGTTCATCTTCAGTAGTAGCATCCAAAAAAGAACCTATTTTTTAAAAGAGTCAGTGAACATTAAGGAGACAAGCAAAAAGGAAAAGAAAAGCACGACAATGATAATGAAACACACCTGCCATGTCCAAGCTAGCATCTGTCAGCAGTTGGAGCATAAAATTTTCGCGGGATGTAGCTGCAGCAGCTTCAGCAACGGCGGAGTCCTTCTCAGAGATGGCATCTTGAGCTTGTTGGAGTGCAATCTTTTCCCTTTCAGAAGATTTACGAGATTGTTCCATGAGCATAAGTGATTGCTTCTTCGTGGATTGGAGTTGGTGTCGAAGTTCTTCCAAATCTTCTGCCGAATTCTTACTCGAAGAATTTTCAACAAACTCAACAGAGACAGGGTTTTTCTTCGAATGAGACGAAGGAAAAACCTCGGAAGGACCAGGAGTTGCCGTATAGTTGTCAAAAATTAACTGAAAATAGAAATTTCGACATCAATCATCGAGCAAAGACAGATATCCATTCATTTTCATAATATATACATGTCTATTACAAAAGGAAATCCTCTAGAGAATTACAGAAGCAGTCATCGCCAAGAACACTACGGCGATAGCACCAAAAGGGGAGATAAAACTAAAAAGGAAAAAGCAAAGTGGTCTACTTGACCTCCGGTTTTGAAGAACTCGGAGCGGTTGGTGGCTTATATCCAAGAGTGGCGAGGATCTTCTTCGAATTGGGCTTTGCCGCTTTGATTAGCGACTGCCACTTCTTAGTTTCAATCTTCCCCGTGTCGCCAACCTTTGACCAGTCGACTTCTTGTTGACTCTCTGCAACCAAGGCCATAGTACCTTCGACACCAACTTTTAGTCCCTCTTGACGAAGTTGGAGTCCAAGGTCTTCATTGCCGTTGAAGCACTTGGCGAGGTCAATGAAAACTGCAGGTCGCTCCTTTTTATGGAAGAAATAAGGAAAGAGTCGCGACAGGCCAGCTTCAGCTTCATCTAATCCGTTACGAGCTTCCGTCCCATGAATTTCGAGAAGAGAAAGCGCATCGAGAAGCTCGTCATCTTCAGGATTGTCCAGCTCGTATTCTTGATGTGTTCTCCCTGTTTAAAGCACAAAAAAAAGAAGGTTATTAAAAAGAGAAAAGGGGGGAGACCAAAACACGACGTGAGAAAATAGTAAAAGGTGCAAGGACTTACTAACAAAACGTCGACTCTGAGTTTCCAGTCGACTGAGGATCTCTTCTTCTCGAGCAGAATGCTGAGCTACATTTTCTTCTAAGGCCCTTTTTGCGTCATCGAGTCTTTTTTGAAGATCCTCGACGACTTTCGCGTGCGCACTCTCGCTTTGTTCTAACTCAATAGCGAGAGCGTCAGCACGTTTGTTGGCTTCTGCCAGTTTTCCTGCCAACGTAAAGACAGATAATCATTGATAGTGGCAAGAAAAACTCGACAAGAAAAGCGGGAGAGAACAAGCAAGTACCTTCAAGTTCGCCGGCATAATCGCGGTACCCGATAAATTGGGTACCGAAACGGACGAGCTCTTTCATAAAAGGCTAGAGAGATTACAATGAAAAAAGAATCAATATAGGAAGAAGACAAAGTTGACATCAAGGAGAAAAAGAGGAAAACTTCAAAAGAAAAAGTCAATACAGAACAATTTACCTCTTCCATCAAAGAATTCGAGGAACAACCAGTTAATATGGTTGGTTCCTTGGTTGTTTCTACCCTAGCTCTCTTTGGGGAAGAAGCTCGGGGGCTTTCAGCTGATTTTGGATGTTCAAGGTTTTGCGGAGGAGGAGAAGCTTCGTCGACATCAGGACGAGTTTCTGAAACAACTAAAGTACGAGACGTGCTCGTTCGAGCAGTCTCGTCGATAGGAGCATCCTCTTCTTCATCATCACTGCCATAAATATAGCGACAAGATAAAATAGCAATTTCAAAAACATCGACAAAGGGAAAAAACAGCACAGCAATTGCAAATAACTTACGAGCTGACGAGAGCAGCACCGTAAAGATCCAAAGTTTCTTCCTCAGCAGTGAGTGTAGCTTTGGAGGCGCCAGAGTCGATGGCTTCATCCCTTTTCCTTTTGCCCTTTGGAGAAGCAGCAGGGAGAGATGAGCGTGTCGACGAAGAAACTTCTGCTTCAGTCTCTTTTTCAAGAGAAGCCGCGGATTTATGGGAATCCCCGACTCCACTTTCAGGGCGAGAAGCACCCTGGTTGTCGTCGGTGACAAACCCGTTCTTCGACTTCCCCACCTTCGGGAAGGGGAGGAAGAGAAGATAGAACAAGGTGACCCTGTGGAGAACAAAGAAAATCGACAAAACAATTATATCTCACTACAAGTAAAAATAGTCGACACAAAAATACTTCGGGAAGAAGGTATAATACCGGCGACGAATAAATACCTTGGGAAGAGGATTGGCGCGGCAAAATGGCGCAACCTTGCAAGAAGATGGAATGGTGTCCTTCTTGCTAAGCTTGGAGATTCTTCGGATTAGCTTCTCCAAATCTTTTGCAGAAAGATCTGTGGAGAGCCTCTCGACATCTTCATCACCAGCATACATCCAAAGGGGATTTTTTCGGGCTTGCAGAGGCTGCATTCTAATCCTAAGGAAGTAGGCTGTGATTTGGATACCCGATAGCTCCTTGCCACGGGTACTCTGAAGTTCACGGATGCGAGTCATCAGCGCCTCTGTCGCCAATTTCTCTTCTTCGGAAGCTTCAGCATCCCAGGAGCGGCGGCGAAGAATTTTGGTTTTTCCGTCAAAAGGGGCGATGTTGTACTCCATTGAAGAATCGATACGTCTCCGACGTATCGATAATTTCTTATGTTCCATGCCACTTTATTGATGATACCTACATGTTTTATGCACATTATATGTCATATTTATGCATTTTCGAACTAACCTATTAACAAGATGCCGAAGAACCAGTTGTCGTCTGCTTTTTGGTTTCAGAAATCCTAGTAAGGAAATATTCTCGGAATTGGACGAAATCTTCGCCCAGGGCCCTATTTTTGCACGAAGCTTCAAGACCGAAGAGATAACGAAGTGGGGCCACGAGGTGGCTGACCACAGTGGCGGCGCGGCCGGCCCCCGGCCGCGCGCCTCGTCATCCGGGCCCTCGTGAGCCCCCGACCTACCCTTCCGCCTACAAATAGCCTCCGTCGCGAAACCCCAGTACCGAGAGCCACGATACGGAAAACCTTCCAGAGACGCCGCGCCGGAATCCCATCTCGGGGATTCAGGAGATCGCCTCCGCACCCCCGGGAGAGGGGATTCATCTCCCGGAGGACTCTTCATCGCCATGATCGCCTCCGGAGTGATGAGTGAGTAGTTCACCCCTGGACCATGGGTCCATAGCAGTAGCTAGATGGTCGTCTTCTCCTTGTTGTGCTTCATTGTTGGATCTTGTGAGCTGCCTAACATGATCAAGATCATCTATCTGTAATACTATATGTTGTGTTTGTCGGGATCCGATGGATAGAGAATACTATGTTATGGTGATTATCAATCTATTGTTTATGTGTTGTTTATGATCTTGCATGCTCTCCGTTATTAGTAGAGGCTCTGGCCAAGTTTTTCCTCTTAACTCCAAGAGGGAGTATTTATGCTCGATAGTGGGTTCATGCCTTCATTGACACCTGGGATCGTGACAGTAGGTTCTAATGTTGTGATGTGCTGTTGCCACTAGGGATAAAACATTGATGCTATGTCTAAGGATGTAGTTGTCGATTACATTACGCACCATACTTAATGCAATTGTCTGTTGCTTAGCAACTTAATACTGAATGGGGTTCGGATGATAACCTGAAGGTGGACTTTTTAGGCATAGATGCAGTTGGATGGCGGTCTATGTACTTTGTCGTAATGCCCGGATTAAATCTCACTATATTTATCATATCATGTATATGCATTGTTATGCCCTTCTATTTGTCAATTGCCCGACTGTAATTTGTTCACCCAACATGCTTTTATCTTATGGGAGAGACACCTCTAGTGAACTGTGGACCCCGGTCCTATTCTTTACATAGCATACAATCTACTTGTTTTTACTGTTTTCTTGCAAACAATCATCTTCCACTCGATACGTTTAATCCTTTGTTACAGCAAGCCGGTGAGATTGACAACCTCACTGTTCGTTGGGGCAAAGTACTTTGGTTTTGTTGTGCAGGTTCCACGTTGGCGCCGGAATCCCTGGTGTTGCGCCGCATCACATTTCGCGACCATCAACCTTCAACGTGCTTCTTGGCTCCTCCTGGTTCGATTCAACCTTGGTTTCTTTCTGAGGGAAAACTTGCCACTGTGCGCATCATACCTTCCTCTTGGGGTTCCCAACAGACGTGTACATCTACGCGCATCAAGCCTGTTTTCTGGCGCCGTTGCCGAGGAGATCAAGACACGCTGCAAGGGGAGTCTCCACTTTCAATCTCTTTACTTTGTTTTTGTCTTGCTTTATTTTATTTACTACTTTGTTTGCTGCACCTAAACAAAACACAAAAAAATTAGTTGCTAGTTTTACTTTATTTATTGTCTTGCTCTCTATATCAAAAACACAAAAAAATTAGTTACTTGTCTTTACTTTATTCGCCTAGTTTACTTTTTGCTTATTGCATCATGTTTCCTTTTAATTTTACCACAAAAGACATACCGGTAGGACGTGGGTCCATAGTTGGGAGAAATAATATAGAAGAATTTTTCAATCATGTTAGTATTACTGAAGATTTTGAAGATAGACACTTGGTAGAACTTGCACCTACCTATGAAATTGCTGCTGCTGCTTTAGTTCGCATGTTGGAAACTAAATTTGTTAATCTCAATCCTATAATCCAACACATGTTTCTTACACTTGGTGATATGGAAGAAGGGGAAAAGAAAGATTTTGTTTTAGAAACTCTTCTTAGAGAATTTGGTGGTCTAGCAAGAGAGGCTAGAAAGGTTTTTGCTAAATTTAATATGCTAGGTTCTCATACTAATTTTGTTGGTCTCCTTGAAAAAATGGACATGGATAGAATAAGGTACACTAAAAATATTAATGATGGTGGGGAGATCAAAGCACCAATACCATGTAAACTCCTAGCTATGAATGATGCACTAGAAAATAACTATGCTTGGCTTGTTCCTGAAAATTTGTTCGATGAGAGTAGCAAGCCCAAGACTAATGAAAAGGGAGACGCTAAAACTTATGTATCCAATATACTATGCTTAGTTGAGAAAACTCCCAACACCCCTGGTAATGATGTTGATGCTTCATCTCTCGATGTTACTTGATTTGCACTTTCTGCGCCTAGCTGAAAGGCGTTAAAGAAAACGCTTATGGGAGACAACCCATGTTTTTACTACAGCAATTTTTTGTTTTGTTGAGTCTTGGAAGTTGTTTACTACTGTAGCAACCTCTCCTTATCATGTTTTTGTGCCAAGTAAAGTTTCTATGTCAAAGTTGATGTTATATTTGGGATCGCTGCGCAGAAACAGCATTGCTGTCTGTCACGAATCTGGGCACAGTCCTCTGTAGAAAATTCGAAAAATCTGCCAATTTACGAGCGTGATCCTCAGATATGTACGCAACTTTCATTAGTTTTGAGTTTTTCCATTTGAGCAAGTCTGGTGCCAGCTTTAAATTCGTCTTTACGGACTGTTCTGTTTTTGACAGATTCTGCCTTTTATTTCGCATTGCCTCTTTTGCTATTTTGGATTCATTTCTTTGATCCATTAATGTCCAGTAGCTTTATGCAATGTCCAGAAGTGTAAAGAATGATTGTGCCACCTCTGAACATGTGAATTATTAATTGTGCACTAACCCTCTAATGAGTTTGCTTGAAGTTTGGTGTGAAGGAAGTTTTCAAGGGTCAAGAGAGGAGAATGATATACTATGATCAAGAGGAGTGAAAGCTCTAAGCTTGGGGAAGCCCCGTGGTTCACCCCTGCATATTTTAAGAAGACTCAAGCGTCAAGCTTGGGGATGCCCAAGGCATCCCCTTCTTCATCAACAACATCATCAGGTTCTTCCTCCCAAACTATATTATTCAGCACATCTTGTGTTCTCTACTTGGAGCGTCGGTTTGTTTTTGTTTTTGTTTTTGCTTGAATAAAATGGATCCTAGCATTCACTTTGTGGGAGAGAGACACGCTCCGCTGTTGCATATGGACAAATATGTCCTTAGGCTTTACTCATAATGTTCAAGGCGAAGTTTCTTCTTCGTTAAATTGTTATATGGTTGGAATTGGAAAATGCTACATGTAGTAATTCTAAAATGTCTTGGATAATGTGATACTTGGCAATTGTTGTGCTCATGTTTAAGCTCTTGCATCATATGCTTTGCACCCATTAATGAAGAAATACATAGAGCTTGCTAAAATTTGATTTGCATATTTGGTCTCTCTAAGGTCTAGATAATATCTAGTATTGAGTTTTGAACAACAAGGAAGACGGTGTAGAGTCTTATAATATTTACAATATGTCTTTTATGTGAGTTTTGCTGCACTTGTTCATCCTTGAGTTTGCTTCAAATAACCTTGCTAGCCTAAACCTTGTATCGAGAGGGAATACTTCTCATGCATCCAAAATCTTTGAGCCAACTACTATGCCATTTGTGTCCACCATACCTACCTACTACATGGTATTTCTCCGCCATTCCAAAGTAAATTGCTTGAGTGCTACCTTTAAATTCCATCATCCGCCTTTGCAATATATAGCTCATGGGACAAAATAGCCTTAAAAACTATCGTAGTATTGAATATGTACTTATGCACTTTATCTTTTATTAAGTTGCTTGTTGTGCGATAACCATGCTTCTGGGGAACGCCATCAACTATTGTTGAATATCATGTGAGTTGCTATGCATGTCCGTCTTGTCTGAAGGATCTATCATTTTAGTGGTTGGAGCATGCAAAATTGTTAGAGAAGAACATTGGGCCGCTAACTAAAGCCATGAATCATGGTGGAAGTTTCAGTTTGGACATATATCCTCAATCTCATATGAGAATAATAATCATTGCTACATGCTTATGCATTTAAGAGGAGTCCATTATCTGTTGTCCATGTTGTGTGAACTGTGCATTGATTCCTACATATTTGCATATTGCACTTGTTATATTACTTTATGTTGACAATATCCATGAGATATACATGTTATAAGTTGAAAGCAACCGCTGAAACTTAATCTTCCTTTGTGTTGCTTCAACACCTTTACTTTGATTTATTGCTTTATGAGTTAACTCTTATGCAAGACTTATTGATGCTTGTCTTGAAGTACTATTCATGAAAAGTCTTTGTCATATGATTCACTTGTTTACTCATGACATTACCTTTGTTTTGATCGCTGCATTCATTACATATGTTTACAAATAGTATGATCAAGATTATGATGGCATGTCACTCCAGAAATTATCTTTGTTATCGTTTTACCTGCTCGGGACGAGCAGAACTAAGCTTGGGGATATTGATACGTCTCCGACGTATCGATAATTTCTTATGTTCCATGCCACATTATTGATGATATCTACATGTTTTATGCACATTATATGTCATATTTATGCATTTTCCGGAACTAACCTATTAACAAGATGCCGAAGAGCCGTTGCGTTTTTGCTGTTTTTGGTTTCAGAAATCCTAGTAAGGAAATATTCTCGGAATTGGAAATCTTCGCCAGGGCCCTATTTTTGCACGAAGCTTCCAAGACCGAAGAGATAACGTAGTGGGCCACGAGGTGGCGACCACAGGCGGCGCGCCTGGCCTCGGGCCGCGCCCTGTCATCCGGGCCCCTCGTGAGCCCCCGACCTACCCTTCCGCCTACAAATAGCCTCCGTCGCAAAAACCCCAGTACCGAGAGCCACGATACGGAAAACCTTCCAGACGCGCCGCCGAGAATCCCATCTCGGGGGATTCAGAGATCGCCTCCGGCACCCTGCCGGAGAGGGATTCATCTCCCGAGGACTCTTCATCGCCATGATCGCCTCCGAGTGATGAGTGAGTAGTTCACCCCTGGACCATGGGTCCATAGCAGTAGCTAGATGGTCGTCTTCTCCTTGTTGTGCTTCATTGTTGGATCTTGTGAGCTGCCTAACATGATCAAGATCATCTATCTGTAATACTATATGTTGTGTTTGTCGGGATCCGATGGATAGAGAATACTATGTTATGGTGATTATCAATCTATTGTTTATGTGTTGTTTATGATCTTGCATGCTCTCCGTTATTAGTAGAGGCTCTGGCCAAGTTTTTGCTCTTAACTCCAAGAGGGAGTATTTATGCTCGATAGTGGGTTCATGCCTTCATTGACACCTGGGATCGTGACAGTAGGTTCTAAGGTTGTGATGTGCTGTTGCCACTAGGGATAAAACATTGATGCTATGTCTAAGGATGTAGTTGTCGATTACATTACGCACCATACTTAATGCAATTGTCTTTGCTTAGCAACTTAATACCGAATGGGGTTCGGATGATAACCTGAAGGTGGACTTTTTAGGCATAGATGCAGTTGGATGGCGGTCTATGTACTTTGTCGTAATGCCCGGATTAAATCTCACTATATTTATCATATCATGTATATGCATTGTTATGCCCTTCTCTATTTGTCAATTGCCCGACTGTAATTTGTTCACCCAACATGCTTTTATCTTATGGGAGAGACACCTCTAGTGAACTGTGGACCCCGGTCCTATTCTTTACATAGCATACAATCTACTGCAATTGTGTTTTACTGTTTTCTTGCAAACAATCATCTTCCACTCGATACGTTTAATCCTTTGTTACAGCAAGCCGGTGAGATTGACAACCTCACTGTTTCGTTGGGGCAAAGTACTTTGGTTTTGTTGTGCAAGTTCCACGTTGGCCCCGGAATCCCGGTGTTGCGCCGCATCACATTTCGCGACCATCAACCTTCAACGTGCTTCTTGGCTCCTCCTGGTTCGATTCAACCTTGGTTTCTTTCTGAGGGAAAACTTGCCACTGTGCGCATCATACCTTCCTCTTGGGGTTCCCAACGGACGTGTACATCTACGCGCATCATGCACATACAGCCACCTCTTGCGCCAGCCTTGGACAGAATCAGGAAATTTGACGTCGAAATAATCGACGTCCGATCGAACACAGATGACGACGCCGCCAATATTATAGGCGACGCCGTGGGAGCCATTACGGCGGAGGCAGAAGATGCGTTTCCACAGAGCCCAATTAGGTTGGACTCCGAGAAAGCATTCGCACAATGTGATAAAAATCGACACGTGCAAGATAGAATTGGGCGTCAGCTGGTGAAGCTGAAGCCCATAAACAAAAAGAAGACCGCGCAGAAACTCGTGGATCGGAGGGGAAAGACCGCGGATAAGATGGTCAACAAAACTAACCCGGTACTCCATTGGAGGATTTGGGTAGCTTTCCTCGCGGGGGAAGCGCAAGGCATCCTTCTCCTTGGTGAACCCCAACCTCTTCAGCAGGTTCATGTCTTGATTGGAGATCTTGGATCTCTCCCACTCCAGATCTTCGGTGGCCATTGGAGATTGTTGAAGCGCTGGAGTATGCGTGTCGCGGGGATGATGATTCCCACTCGAGGGGAGTAGAACATCACAAGCTGGAGGAGCGCGCAAGGCAATGGGCGCAATGGAGGATTTTTGGCAGAGGCGCAGATGGGCGGAGTGAGCGAAAGAGACAGAGGAAGAAGATGATGGAATTAAATAGAGGTGCGGTGAATCGACGCAGCCGTTCGATGAAAAATTTACGGCGTAGATGGATTACACGTGGACAAGGGGTAAAAATGGCTTTTCACTGAGAAAAGAAACGACAGAGGGCACAGTACGTGCGCCAGAAAAAGTGGAGGACGTGTGTCCCCCACTTGCACGACGTGTCAATCAGATGGGGAATTTGGACCCACAAGGCAGTGAGAGGAGCGGTTTTCGCATGTTTCCAATACAGAAGTCGTGGCTATCATCAGCACTGACGTCATCATGTTAAAGAAAAGCTCGACTATGAAGCAGGGAGAGATTATCGACAACGTAAGATTATTTCGAGAGCTTTTGATCAAATACAAGTTTTTGCCCAAACGCTCGGGGGCTACTTTGGAAAAATAGAAAACTTTGAATATGACAAGATAGAAATGGCGAGAGCCTATGACCAAATGCAAGCATTTGTTCATAGCCTCGGGGGCTACTCCCATCGGGAGCGCTGGTCGCGCACCCGATAGATAGAAAAATATCGAGAAGGATTATAAATATAGCGGCAAAGGATACTAATCTGTGGAGCCTACACCCAAGCACAAGTTCTTGGTTGTAGCCTCGGGGGCTACTACCATCGGGAACGCTGTTCGCGTGCCCGATGAATTTTTATCAAAAGAAAGAGAAGTGAGTATATTTCGAGTTACACAGATAACTCTACATATACTCCCATCGGGAAGACAAAATAAGTCATCAAATATGACTCGATAAAATGTGCTATTCCAACAGCCGAAAAGCACTCGACAATATATTCTCAGAGCGCTAGAAGTCGTGAATAAATCTCTGAATGCCGCAAAACCTTGCGAAGGTAAGACCCCAGATCCGTTCTGAGCAGCGTGGCACCGTCTCTGACGGCGGACTGCTACTTTTTTCCGTATCAACAAATACGAAGAAAATCCTAACGGACGCGTTAGGTACCCGATAAAATATGACTGGGACTCGACAGAATGGTAAGACCTTAAGCGGCACTTGTCGAAGTTTACACCAGTATCCCGAGATCATGTCCAGGGACGTGATTTTGAAGTAGGTTTTTGCGGATTGCCACTAGAGCAGTTAACTAGTACCTGATCCGTCAGATGAACTAGCCCCAACTACCGTTATCCTTGTACAAAATAGTGTTTGCATATTGAAAGATTATGTAATGAGTAAAATTGGAGATTTTCCCTGATTCTCCGATTCAAGAAAAATCTCGGGGGCTACTGACATAGGCATCCCCAATGGGCCTGCCGAAGATGGTACCCGGGGTTTACTGAAGGCCCAGGACTCGAAGAATAGGAAGACTCGGAAGCCCATTTAGTGTTAAGGAAAGATAGATTGTATTAGGAAAGATAGAGATTTGTAATCTTACGGGTTGAGTGCGAAACCTTCCCGAACTCTGTAACTTGTGTATTACGAAACCCTCGGCTCCACCCTCTATATAAGGGGGAGTCGAGGGCGAAGAAAGGATCGAATCTATTATCAACAGAAACCTAGTTTTCATAATCGTCGAGTACTTTTCGGCTGAAACCTTCGAGATCTACTTGCCCTCTACTTCTAGCAAAACCCTAGTCTACAATCTGTAGGCATTGACAAATTAATCCTTTGTCACCTGGTATGTTGAGTATAATTATTGGTTGTGTTAGTTTTCTCTGCTATCTTGGAAGATATTCACCAAGGGTCGGGTATTTGATCAGGTGACATATTGATAAGGGGTGGCCCGATCTTCTCAGTAAGCAACGGTGGTGATGATGATCACGGGGTGATGGCAGCGGAGGAACACGACGATGTAGTGGATGATAACTTGTATGACGCAACGAGATCTCTCGATTGGTCCCTGTCGCCAATGCAACAGCTCTCAACCCTGCAAGATATTCGCAACTCCACACACTTGCGCACGTAGCCGCCGACCACGAAGCGGTAAGTTGCAACCGTCTAATTCCCAATGGAACAGCAGATCACACAAGACTTAAACAGGATCTACACAATATCCAAGCAATATGGTGTAGGGAATTCAATAGTTTTGCAGAGCAAACAACTAAGAACTAGGGTTTATCTTAAACGTGGTCTAAAGCCGCTAGGGGGTCGTCCAAGGCACTTATATAGGCGTCCGGGACGAGTTCTGGTCGAAAAGATACAAGTAAAACCGATCCAGAATAGATCTGGTCGAGACAGACTCGGACATGTCCGGTCTGGGGTCCGGTCGACCGGGCTGTGGACCGGCCGGTCCGGTTTGTGGTGGTCCTGTGGACCGGGCTGTCCGGTCGTGGTCCGGTCAACCGGGATGTGGACCGGAAAACTGCGAGGTTTCCGGTTTCCGTCCGGTACGAGGGGCTTCCTCCGGTTGACGTCCGGTTGGCGACCGGTCGACCGGGCGTGGAACCGGCTAGCCGGTCTGGGGGCCGGTCTGACCGGGTTCTGGACCGGCCTGGACTTCTCCTCTCGCGCATGCCTCCCGCTCCTCCCTCGCGTCCATGATATATCTTCATGTCCAGCTCCTTGTCCAGCTTCACGGCCATCTTGACGTCCGTCTTCATGTCCAGCTGCTCCTCTCCTCGTGCGATGCTGTCTCCTCTTGATACCTGATGATACATAAGTAATAGGACTTAGGCAGTATAAAGTTCTCATCAATCAAAGCATCGTTTAGGAACAAGTTCACCTGTTGTTTAAGTAGCTTCGCACGAGCTCGTGTCATTGGTCCAATCCTGACTTCATTGGACTTGAGCTTCACAGCAGGTTCATCTTCAGTTGGTAATGACGGAGGTAGTAGTGAGGTAGGGATGTCCTCATCATCTCCCCCCTTCAAAAGGCGTCGACCCCGACGCTCCAAGGTCTTCTCCGTCATATGGTGTCAAATCAGCAACATTGAAAGAATTACTGACACCAAACTCATCCTCTGGAAGATCTATCGAGTATGCATTATCATTGATCTTGGCAAGCACTTTGTAAGGACCATCACCACGAGGCTTCAACTTAGACTTCCTCAGCTTTGGGAACCTATCCTTGCGAAAATGTACCCAGACCAAATCACCAGGCTTGAACAACATCTCCTTGCGCTTCTTATTCATCCTTGCAGCATTGCTCTTGCCTTTCTTCTCAATCAACTCTTTAGTCTTCTCATGAATCTTCTTCACATAATCTGCCCTCTTTGATGCCTCCATATTAACTCTCTCATGTATGGGCAAAGGCAACAAGTCAAGTGGAGTAATGGGTTTGAAACCATACACCACCTCAAAAGGACATAGCTCCGTGGTAGAATGTACCGCCCTGTTGTAAGCAAACTCCACATGCGGTAAACACTCTTCCCACTCCTTCAAGTTCTTCTTGATCATGGATCTCAACAGTTGTGACAATGTTCGATTCACCACTTCAGTTTGACCATCAGTTTGGGGATGACAAGTAGTACTGAACAGCAGCTTCGTCCCCAGCTTTCTCCAAAGCGTCTTCCAGAAGTAGCTCATAAACTTCACGTCACGATCAGAAACAATAGTCTTCGGGACTCCATGTAGACGTACAATCTCCCTGAAAAACAGGTTAGCAATATGCGACGCATCGTCGCTCTTGTGGCAGGCAATAAAGTGGGACATCTTAGAGAATCTATCCACTACCACAAATATAGAATCATGGCCTCTCTTAGTACGCGGCAAACCTAACACAAAATCCATACTAATATCCTCCCATGGTGTAGTAGGTGCCGGTAAAGGAGTATACAAACCGTGAGGCTTCAGCTTGGACTTGGACTTGTTGCAAGTAATGCATCTCCTCACATATCTATCCACGTCCCGCCTCATCTTTGGCCAATAAAAGTGGTCAGCTAGCATGAGTAGCGTCTTCTCACGCCCAAAGTGACCCATCAAACCTCCAACATGTGATTCCTGCAATAAGAGCAAACGCACAGACGATTCTGGAACACATAGTTTGTTAGCCCTAAACAAGAACCCATCATGTATGTGATATTTTTCCCATGCTTTACCAAGAGCACATAAGCGATATGGTTCAGCAAAATCATGATCAGTAGCATACAAATCACATAGTATCTCTAAACCAGGAATTTTAACATCAAGTTGAGTTAATAGCATATTCTTCCTAGATAGAGCATCAGCAACAATATTATCTTTTCCCTTCTTATGCTTAATAATGTATGGAAAAGACTCAATGAACTCAACCCACTTAGCTAGACGCTTATGCAAAGTAGATTGAGCTTTCAGGTATTTTAAAGCTTCATGATCAGAATGTATGATAAATTCTTTTGGCCACAAATAATGTTGCCAAACCTCAAGAACTCTAATTAAAGCATACAATTCTTTATCATAGATAGGATAGTTTAACTTAGCACCAGAAAGTTTCTCAGAAAAATATGCAATTGGGCGACCCTCTTGCATCAACACACCACCAATTCCAATACCACTAGCATCACATTCAATCTCAAATTGCTTATTGAAATCAGGAAGTGCAAGCAACGGTGCAGAAGTTAACAATCTCTTAAGTTCATCAAAAGCATGATCTTGGGCTGCGCCCCACTCAAAAACAACACCCTTTTTAGTCAAATCATTCAAAGGTGCAGCAATAGTACTAAAGTTGGGCACAAATCTGCGATAAAACCCAGCTAGACCATGAAAACTTCTTACTTGACTCACGTTCATGGGAGTAGGCCAATTTTGAATAGCTTCAATTTTAGACACATCTACTTCTACTCCATGCTTAGAGACAACATAACCCAGAAATATGACCTTATCTTTGCAAAATGTGCACTTCTCAAGATTACCATAGAGTTGATTATCACGCAACACTTGCAAAACATGTCGAATATGTATAGTATGATCAGATTCATTGCGGCTGTAGATTAATATGTCATCAAAATACACAACCACAAATTTGCCAATAAATTCACGCAAAACATGGTTCATCAGTCTCATGAAAGTGCTAGGTGCATTAGTTAAACCAAAAGGCATTACTAACCACTCATATAAACCAAATTTTGTTTTAAAAGCTGTTTTCCACTCATCCCCTTCTTTCATCCTAATTTGATGATAACCACTACGCAAATCAATTTTAGAGAACACAACAGCACCACTCAATTCATCTAGCATATCCTCTAAGCGGGGAATAGGATGACGATATCGAATAGTAATGTTGTTTATAGCTCTACAATCTACGCACATACGCCAAGTACCATCTTTCTTAGGAACTAGAATAACAGGAACAGCACAAGGACTAAGGCTTATGCGGATATAACCTTTGTCGAGTAGCGCTTGTACTTGCTTCTGTATCTCCTTCGTCTCTTCGGGATTAGTGCGATATGGCGCCCTATTGGGCAGCGATGCTCCGGGAATCAAGTCAATTTGATGCTCAATACCTCGCAATGGTGGTAGTCCTGCGGGTACCTCCTCCGGAAACACGTCGCCAAATTCCTGCAAAACATTAGAAACACCAAGAGGAAGAGGGGTCATGTCGTTAGAAACCAAAACCGTACCCCTGTACAAAAGCACAAGAGGCATGGCCGTAGGATCCTCACTAAATTCTCTCATGTCTTCTTTGGTGGCTAATGAGACTAAGGAATTCACTCTCTCACTTTTCGTTATATCACTCACGACATTACAATTCTCTCGCCTATCTAGAGGTGCATCCTCCAAATTCACTTCGATCTTCTGACGAGACTCATTGACAATTTGTTGTGGTGACATAGGCTGTAAATTAATTTTCTTGCCCTTGTACTCCAAGTGATATGTATTGGCACGGCCATTGTGTTGCACAGAACGGTCATAGAGCCAAGGCCGACCCAATAAGAGGTGACAAACCGTCATAGGAACCACATCAAAATCAATGCAATCCTTATACGGTCCAATCGCAAACTCAACATGCACCATGTGGTTTACCTTCATCTCACCATTGTCGCTCAACCACTGAATATAATATGGATGCGGGTGCGGTAAATACTTCAACTTCAGCTTGGTACATAACTCCTTGCTTGCTAAATTGCGGCAACTCCCGCCATCAATAATGACCTTGCAAGCCTTGTCAGGACCAACTAAAGCTTTGGTTTGGAACAAATTGCAGCGCTGAGTAGATGCACTAGGCAACACATTAAGAGCACGCTGCGACACAACAATGGTGCGAGCATCAGAAGGATATGCATCTTCACCATCAGTGTCATAGTCATCATTGTCTGGAGCATTTGGATCAGCATCATCTCCAGTCTCATACTCATTGTCCTCATTGATAAACATGACTTTGCGGTTAGGACAATCTCTCTTGAAGTGACCCTTGCCACCACATGTATGGCAAAGCATATCACGGTTGCGCGTTGTAGACGCACCAGAACCACTCGTACTTGCAGCAGATTCGGACTTCTTTGCATTAGATGCATTGGAGACCGGTTTGCTAGGCGGAGTAGAGTAAGGAGCGGAGCGCGTCGAAGGCGCCGGCGCTGTAGAAGGCGCGCGGGGTGTAAAACGCCCAGCTCCCGTAGCACGTCCCTTAACCTTTGCTTCTTCAGCCAACTGTGATTCAGCTTCTCTTGCATGATGTAACAATTGATTCATATTGGTGTAGGTGTAATGACGAACAATGCCTTTAACATCATACTTCAGTCCATTCAGAAAACGCTGCATTGTCATCTCTAGAGACTCACGGACACGACCACGCTGCATAAGCATCTCCATCTCCATGTAGTACTCATCAACAGTCTTCACACCTTGCCTTAATAGTGTTAGCTTATCAAATATGTTCCGCATGTAATTTGTAGGCACAAAACGAGAAGTCATTGCCTCTTTCATAGCACGCCATGTACGGATTGGTTGTGCACCATCTTCATCGAGATTACGAACCAACGAATCCCACCAACGCAATGCATAACCATCAAATTCAGAAGACGCAAGCTTGATCTTCCTATCTTCAGAGTAGTGTGGATGTAGGCTCCATAATTTCTCAATCTTGAGCTCCCAAGTGAGGTATTCTTCAACATCAGCTCCTCCTTCAAACTTGGGTATGGAAAACTTAGGCTTACCCAATCCATCTTCTTCATCTTGTCCACGACCATTGCGGCCAAGTGGAACCCAGCCACGAGGACGATGACCACGAGGCGCACCACGAGCATTGTGTGCGTCATCTTCAAGCTCAGGATCGTCATCATCTTCTTCTTGTTGTTGTTGTAGTACAGTCAAGTTCTCAATAGCGAGACGCATATCCGCAATATTGCGCTGTATATCCGTCATTTGATCAGACAATCCAGTGACGGTGACATTAGTAGCATCCAGCGTTTGTTTGATCTCATCAACTGTACTCTTAAGCTCATCATCGTTAGTGCGGAATTCACGTCGCATCTCATTACGAAGAGCTTCATACTCCCTCCATGTGATGATATCTGCCGAATTCTTGTTCTCCTGGTTAACAATCTTATTATCACTAGCAGACATGATTAGTAGGTTAGTGCACTAAATCAAAATATATGGTGGTACTCTCACAACTCACTCAAAACTGATAAGAAAAGGAAATCTTACCGTTCCAAAGTAAATTAGTATTGCTTACCACTTGTAGTAACAACTAGTGCACGGATGTAGCGAAGCGAATATCAAGGGTATAAGAACAATCACACGACAAAGCAGGGTATATGTGGGGCTGTAGGTAGGCTACCTATTTGCACCAATAACAAGCTCTAGCGCTGACCGTAGACAACCAAAGATACTCACACAAGGCGATATAATGGGGCAATGCAACTATCTGGAAGGAAAGGTTGCAATGCACAAGAGAGACGCTAGCAAAGCTCAACGAGACAGGCACAAGATTGCTCAACTACGGATGCAGTAAAGAAAACTTAGGCCTTTCACTTGATGTCAACTAGCACACACTTTTCTTTTTGTATTTTCTTTTGTAACACACGCAGCTATGTAGCTCTTTTTGCTTCTTTTCAATTTTCTTTTTTTTTTGATTTTATGACTCAACTCCTTGATAACACGGCCAATAAGATATGCAAAGCACCAAAACCCTAATGAGCAGCCTGTCGAGCGGTAAAACTAGTCTCTTCTGGGGAAGTTCCTAGTCACGTATATCGAAAGGCTGTGTCTATGGTTGGGAACAAGCACACTGTACGCTATGTGGACTCGGAGTAACAAAACTGACACTAGAAGATAAGATAAAGCTACGCAAAAACAATTACGAAAAGCAACTAAAACTCGAAATTAGTGCAAGCTATGGCTATGGCAAACCCTAACCCTAAATATTTTTGGCTTTTTCTGGATAGGAAAACACTCACAACTCAACTATGGGGTGGATTGTGGATGGCTTACCGAGGAAAACTGGAAATCTGATACCAAGATGATAAGGGGTGGCCCGATCTTCTCAGTAAGCAACGGTGGTGATGATGATCACGGGGTGATGGCAGCGGAGGAACACGACGATGTAGTGGATGATAACTTGTATGACGCAACGAGATCTCTCGATTGGTCCCTGTCGCCAATGCAACAGCTCTCAACCCTGCAAGATATTCGCAACTCCACACACTTGCGCACGTAGCCGCCGACCACGAAGCGGTAAGTTGCAACCGTCTAATTCCCAATGGAACAGCAGATCACACAAGACTTAAACAGGATCTACACAATATCCAAGCAATATGGTGTAGGGAATTCAATAGTTTTGCAGAGCAAACAACTAAGAACTAGGGTTTATCTTAAACGTGGTCTAAAGCCGCTAGGGGGTCGTCCAAGGCACTTATATAGGCGTCCGGGACGAGTTCTGGTCGAAAGATACAAGTAAAACCGACCCAGAATAGATCTAGTCGAGACAGACTCGGACATGTCCGGTCTGGGGTCCGGTCGACCGGGCTGTGGACCGACCGGTCCGGTTTGTGGTCCGGTCAACCGGGCTGTGGACCGGGCTGTCCGGTCAGTGGTCCGGTCAACCGGGCTGTGGACCGGAAAACTGCGAAGTTTCCGGTTTCCGTCCGGTACGAGGGGCTTCCTCCGGTTGACGTCCGGTTGGCGACCGGTCGACCGGGCCAGGAACCGGGCTGGCCGGTCTGGGGGCCGGTCTGACCGGGTTCTGGACCGGCCTGGACTTCGTCTTCTCCTCTCGCGCATGCCTCCCGCTCCTCCCTCGCGCGTCCATGAGATATCTTCATGTCCAGCTCCTTGTCCAGCTTCACGGCCATCTTGACGTCCGTCTTCATGTCCAGCTGCTCCTCTCCTCGTGCGATGCTCGTCTCCTCTTGATACCTGATGATACATAAGTAATAGGACTTAGGCAGTATAAAGTTCTCATCAATCAAAGCATCGTTTAGGAACAAGTTCACCTGTTGTTTAAGTAGCTTCGCACGAGCTCGTGTCATTGGTCCAATCCTGACTTCATTGGACTTGAGCTTCACAGCAGGTTCATCTTCAGTTGGTAATGACGGAGGTAGTAGTGAGGTAGGGATGTCCTCATCACATATACTCACTTTCTCAGCCTGGAGAATGATATCTACTTCTTTTCTTCATCAAGGAAAAAAAAACATGAGAAAGAACCTTCTTTTTCTTCATTGCGTTATTTTGATGCAACATTGCAGGTTTAATTCTCCCCTGGTGCTTTAGTTGGTACCTTAGGGCTACAAGGAGATCAATTGTTATTTAAGTTAAGAAGCTGTGTGCATAGAGTTTGAAAGATCTATACCTACGCATGCTACAAGAGTTCTGGTTCGTAATATAAGATGCAGGTTCTTTTGGAACTATGAATCCTTTTAGATTGACTAAACTGACGACGACCGGTTTTCTTACTCTATCTCTTCCATTGGACTTTAGCAGATAAAGATTCTGTTGTTACTGGAATTTGAACGAAAAAGACTGTTTCACATACTGAACTTCAAATAAAACAGGACCGTAGAAGTATATCACACATAATCATGAAAATAGATTTTTGAAATGAGATAAAAAAAGGGACGAACTACATGTTCTCATACTGTTATGCGATGACCATGAATTGAAGAGGCCAGAGCTTGGACCAGTTTGGTGTGTATTTACCAAAACCTGTATTTTCTCACTGACAATTCTCTGTTACCATATCGAGAGTGACATCAAGGGAGCAGTTACAATACCTGCTGTTGATAAAAATAGGGCACCGATTACCCAACTAGAAATATAGTTTACCTAAGTACTTGATCATAAGCAATGTTAAGTTACTACTATCCCAAGTCATGGTTTCACGTATGCTTACATAGTTTATAAACTTGGTTTGTAATATCAGCTATATTTGCATTTTAGATTCAGTTACTTCACAAACTGGTCCTGTGTATAAACTGCGACATTTAAATATTTATTTTTGTAGTACTTACTCTGCGTCGAACAATGAAAGTTGTTCGCTGGTTTATGGTTGTGGCTGCATGTTTGTCGTTTGCTCTGTCTTGCCCGTTCTTTGGTTTGCAGGGTTCGAGCCCCTAACCAATTAAAAAGACAGTTACCAACTCAACATTGCATTTTCCTGCATAGGGCAATGAATTGTCTGGTATACATGATCTCAAGATTGCACTTGCGGCCTGTAGTTTTCTGTCTTTGTTCCCCTAGATAGATAATACTTAACCTACTTTTTGCTTCAACTTGATGATTGTTTCCGTATGGTTAAAACGGCTAGAAAACAAAGGGCTACAACTCGCATGTATCAGTATATGGGCATAGTACAACCTTCAAACCATTTAAGCTTAAAGCTGGAGTCAAATATTCTGTAGCATGCCCTAACCTTATTTCCATCATAAGAATTTTTTGAAGGCGTACCTGCAAATCCTTATATTGTAAGCCTTCAGGAGCTTGGCCTTTTCTTTTGTAGGACACACTTCATGCTTGGACTTCAGGATATGCTTTAGTTAAATTGCTGGCTTAATTTTCGGTGACCTGTAAGCACGGGCACATGGCCACAGTTGAAGCTATAAGGTAGAGAATCTTCTACTTTTCCTTAAAAAAACTGTTAGCATAGTATGACAAAGCATCAACTGCACAAGTGTACCTATTATATGATTATATCAGGTACTAATTTCACAAGTGTACATATAAGTTATTTCTTGTACTTTCTATATAATGGATGCCTTTATCCTTTGCTCTACCGACCACAGTTTTAACGTTTCCTTAACATTCACTTAGGCACCTTTCCTATCTCACCATTTGAAACTATGGCAGCCAAAATAAGCTCAGTGTATATTTGATATTTAAAAGTTATGTACATTAGTGCTAGAGCTTGATTTTACCAGTTTAGTATGTCATAATATATTTTCATCGACTTCTTTTTGGGCTATGTATGGTTGCTTTGGTTAACCAAAAGTTCAAAACTGAAGTATAATGTAATGAAACTACAACAAATGAACTTTGGTAAATACATTGCCTCGACATTTTTCTTTAAATGTGTTTAGTACGGTGTCTTTTCCAGCTGGCTTTTAAATTCATGCACCAAGCTAATCACTATTTGTTTCAATGAAACTTAGAGGTTCTACGTTATCTCGCAAAGTGATCCCACACGACATAATTGCCAAGATAGGCCTCACTGTTTATTCAGAAGGATTACATTAAAAAAAAACTAACATAGTTTACAGGCTGACAAACAGTTACATAGTAGATCAATGCTAATTCAAATAAAATTGCGGCAGTTCACATTCTTAGTTTAATCAAAAAACACGTACAATATCAGCAGATGGTCTGATCATGAACAAAGTTTTCTTTGTTCCTTGAAAGGTACAGAAAATAGATTAGTCTCTTATGAAAGTTTGTGTGACCCAACATGGAAATGGAAGTCAGGGAGTGGATGAAAAATAAACACTGATTCATAGTCTAGCATTAGTTCTTGTCCGTACGTAATTCTTTAATTCTGCAGGCCGAGAATAATTTACCTGCAGACCCGTTAAGGCACAACCAACATCAGGGAAGACGGGAAGAAACAACAAGGTGGCCCACTTCATGTGATCAGATTTTCCAGCGTAGTATCTTAATCTGGCACTGCCACTCGTACTGTAGTATGCGTTCTGATGCTCTGAAGTAGAGTGTAAAATGTATGGTACCGTGTAGGAGCTCTGGTACATGCAAAGCGCAGTACAGTGTCCATAGATCGATCGCCAGCTTCACAAGGTTGTTTAGTGATTGCTAGAGAACAGAACCAGGAGCTTTGCGTGTGTTTAGGTGTAAAGTTTATTTCCGAGAAAGCAGCTACGGATGCGTTCTGAACATTTGCCGAGATGAATGCTGGTGTCAGACCGAGAACCCGTGTGTCCATGGTGGGTCATTTGACATGTTTTGGGTTGTGTAGACTTTGAAGAGTCGATCGGCGGAACCCAATGTTTTTTGTTCTAACTGAAACTACATGCATCATTTGTTCGACAGGCTACCACGGCCATTGCTTTTAAGTAAACTTTCAGTTATCATGCACAAACATTGATTGATGTTAATTTCCGAGGATACTATTTGACAAATGAGAGAATAATAATCGTGTGTACCTATTCCCCAACAGAAAGGATAAAGATTAGGTGGTAAAACTTTAAGATATATATTGTCTTCTCACATTTTACAGGAATCATTGCAAGTGTTAAATGCTGGCAATTTTACCACGCAGGTTAGGATGTGTCAATGAAATGTAGGCAGCAAGGCGAAGCTCGCCTATTCGTCTAGTCATGATTATAGAATTTAGTAGTCCACCCGATCCATGTTAAGTGTCCCTGATTTAGTTATTGATGGTGTTGAGTAAACATGGACTGGTGTATTTATTGGGGCAATTGTTTCAAGTCGCGAGCCTTCACAATCGACATTCATGTGTTGACCTGCCTTTTCATTTTGATAACACTTGTTATGGATAAGTTAATCTCCATGTAAAATATGAACTTGTTATCTTCTTTGCTGAATATGGAACGATACGCGAGTTCATGTCATACACTACTCTTGGAATCATTATTCTTGAGGTATTTAATGATGCTATGCTTGTAACGTACGCTATTTATTATGTATGATAGGATGAAGTAAACCGTGAACTTCCTCTAATCCTCTCCCTTTACTTTCACACAATACTTCGAACCGATTTATAAAAAGATGAAGTAAGGTACGCTATTTATGCGATTTTTTTAAATAATACACTTTTTTTCCTTATTCCAGAAATAATACTCGGTTTCGAGATATTCCAGGAATAACACTGTCGGGTTCAGGAAACCCGAAATCTAAAACTCGGGGTAGAGGAACCCGAAATTTCAAAATCGGGGTAAGTGAACCTGACTTATCCTGTTTCTGCGCGGTGGAAAAAGAAAAAGAAGAAATCAGGGACTGTGAGCCCGATTTTTATAAATCGGGGTAGAGTAACCCGATTCATTTCAATCAGGTTTGGCGAACCCGAGTTTGTTCTCTGCCACCATTTCAGCCACCCTCTCCCGCCACCCCTTCCTGGCATCGTGTTTCCCTCCACCCCTTCCCGCCACTATGTTTGCCGCCACCCCTTCCCGCCACCGTGTTTCCCGCCACTCCTTCCCGCCACCATTTCCCGCCAATTAATCATCTCGGCTCTCTATAAAAAGAACATAACATGTAGATTGTTTCAAACAAGCATTCATTGTATCCATTTCTTCCACCGCCATCGGTTGCTGCCATGAGTGTGCCTTGCTCGGACCAAGACTAGAGGCCTAAATTCCCCGCCATTTGTTCCCGCCCAATTTTCCCGCCACAACCCTGCAGCTCGCATATTCCCGCTGAAACTCATCCCTTCTAGTCTAAAAAAAGTCCACATCATTTCCTTGTGTTTCAGTGTGTTGTCTCTACAAGATGGATCCCCCTGATGACCCACAAGTATAAGGGATCGCAACAGTCTTCGAAGGAAGTAAAACCCAAATTTATTGATTCGACACAAGTGGAGCCAAAGAATATTTATAAGATTTAACAAGTGAGTTGTCAATTCACCTGCACCTGAAAATAGACTTGCTCACAACAGTTTATCAGTAGTAACAGTTTATGGTAGTGGGAGTAGTGAAGTAACTACAGTAGCGAAAAAAAAACAGCAGTAGCGATGATTGTAGTAGACATGCGGATTAAATTACTGTAGGCATAGGGATGAATGAACGGGCGTTGCATGAATGTGAGAGTCCATGTAATAGCAAGACATAGGCATTGCAAATGATAATGATAAAAGCATCCTAGCATAATATATCCATAGGCGTGTGTTCCTATTTAGTCGTGCGTGCTCGCAATGAGAAACTTGCACGACATCTTTTGTCCTACCAGCCCGTTGCAGCGGGGCCTCTAGGGAAACTACTGGTAATTAAGGTACTCCTTTTAATAGAGTACCGAAGCAAAGAATTAATACTCCGTGAACACACGTATCCTTACATCATAGCCATCCCTCTGGTTATCCCAATTCTTGGTCACTTTGGGGCCTCGGGTTTCGGACAACAATATGTGTATACAACTTGCAGATATGATAAAAACAATAATTATCCTCATTAATCAATAACATGTTCAGATCTGAGATCATGACACCCGGACCCAAAGTGACAATCATTAAGTATAGCAAGTTGCAACAATGTCAACAATACTAACAACAGATACTAGGCACTATGCCCATAACAATCTTATAGCTATTACATGACCAATATCATCCAATCCCTACCATCCCCTATAGCCTACAGGGAGAATTACTCACACATGGATGGGGTAAACATGGATGGTTGATGGAGAGGCATCGGTGATGGCGATAGCGATGATCTCCTCCAAATCCCCGTCCCAGCAGGGTGCCAGAACAGAACTTCTGGCACCCAGATTGGGGTTTCTGGTGGTGGCGGAGCAGCGGAACTCTTTCTGGAAAAACGTCGAACCTCCCTCGGTTTTCAGGTCCAGGGGCTTCTTATAGTGCGAAGGAGAGGTCGAAGGGGTGGCCGAGGCGGCCAGACCACCGCTAGGCGCGGCCAAGCCCTGGCCCGCGCCTAGGGAAGTTGTGGGCCCCTCGTGGCCCCCTCCGTCTCGTCTTCTGGTTCCGGGAGTCTTCAGGTGAAATATGAGTTTTTCTATATTTTTTGGGATTTTTCCCGAAAGTTGGATTTCTGCACAAAAACAAGACACTAGAGCAATTCTGCTGAAAACAGCGTTAGTCCGCGTTAGTTGTATTCAAAACACACAAGATAGAGGGCAAACAACAGCAAAAGTGTTCGGGAAAGTAGATACGTTTTGGATGTATCAACTCCCCCCAAGCTTAGCTTATTGCTTGTCCTCAAGCAATTCAGTGACAACTGAGTGCGATAAAAGAAACTTTCACGAACCTATTTGCTTCATATGATGTATATATTCTCACTACATGATCAAATGCTCAGGCAATTCATAATAAGAAGCATGCAACTAAGAATACTCAATAGTTATGCAAGTCATGAAAGGATACCAACACAATAATAAGCAACATGAAACATAAGTATCTGCAGGATTGCAATGTTCATAATATGATATGATAAAGTGGTATCTCGCTTGCCCTATTTGTGGAGCAAAACATAAATTCCGGGGCACCTCTGAAGTTCAAGAGAATACTAGAAGTAAAAATATCGAAAGATTCGAGCATCACAGTTATACCACAATTAATCTTATTCCAGGACAAGCACATTAAACTAAGAATGACAGCTATGCTTTCAAGAAAATGCTCGGAGAACGAATGGTGACTCAACATAAAAGTATAAGATTGGCCCTGCGCAGAGGGAAGTAAGATTGCTCATGTGCTAGAGCTTTTCATTTTAAATGCAATAGGAGTGTGAAAATTATATATTTTGAGAAGTGTAACTCATGTCAATGGTAGTGATAAATAATCTGGCTCATGCATAACACTTCCTATAAGTTGCTCGCCTCATGCATAATATACTAATAGTGCTCACACCTTGTCCTAATTAGCTTGGATTTCCATGGATTTTCATCGCATACATATGTTTCAACCAAGTGTCACAAAGGGGTACCTCCTTGCCTCTTGTCCAAAGGTCCTAGGAGATAAATCTCATTTGATTTCTCAATTTTGATAAATCACAATTTTTTGGACATCCATACCGGGAAGACAAGGACAACAGATATTTGGACTTTTGTCCAGCTGAAACTTCCACCATGTGAACATGGCTTCAGTTGGCGGTCCAATGTTCCTCTCTAACAATATGCATACTCCAATATTTGCAACTCATGGTAAATCCCCCTTACTTCGAACAAGATGAGCATGCATAGCAATTCACACGATATTTAACAAAGGCAAATTGATGGTGTTCCCCATGACATCATGGTTATCACACAACAAGCAACTTATAAGAACTGAAATGCATAAGACACAATACTCATCACAATATTTTTTAGACTACTTTCCCATGAGCTATAAATTACACAAAACAAGTGATGATAATTTTGAAGGTTTAAAAGTAGCACACAAGCAATTCACTTTGGAGTGGCAGCAAAATACCACATATAGGTATGTATGGTGGACACAATTGGCTCTTCGGTTTTTAGTAGTTGGATGCACAAGTAGAGCTCAGTACAAGTGAAAGCTAGCAATAGACTAGGAAGCGAAAATCAAGAAAGCAGTAGCTGTCATAATCATGCTTGCGATGGATAAAATTAACGGAAGCATAAAAGTAATACAAGAACTCCGAGTCAAGATAAATCATCGAGGCTTAAATGACTTTTGTTTTAGTCTTATGCATGCTTGAGCATGTGCCAAGTCAATTCAAATGAAACATTCAGAGGAGGATACCATAATGTCATACCGTTATATGAATAGAGCAATACAAGCAAACATATATATGACATGTTACCTACTATTAGTAAATTGGAACTAATCATGAGAGAGCATAAACTACTGAGCATCATCAAGAACCATACACCTTACACAAACAAACTAAGCATGTTCACATAAATGTGATGGATTCGTTGCATGGAAAACAAAAAATTCTACCGTGAACATGAACAAAAACAAAGATCCAATCTAGGAAGAAGCAAGATCTAATCTACCAAGATCGAAGCAACGAGAAGATTGTGAGACTAACCCTCGAAGATTCCAAAGCCTACGAGATTAGATCTCGTTGTTGATGTAGTCGATCGTTCCGTGCTGCAATCCGGCAGCACTTCCGTACTCGGTCGTGCGTACGGTGTCGATGAAGCCCTTCCTCTCCCCGTTCCAGCGGGCAGAATAGGTGTGGTAGATCCCCTTGAAATCCCAGCAGCACGATGGCGTGGTGGTGGTGGTGGAGGATAAAAGCGGCAGGGCTTCGCCTAAGCCGGATCAACAATATGGAGGAGAGAGGGGTTGGCCAGAGCTTGGTCTGAGAGGTGTGCTGCGCCCCTTCCCCCTCCCCTCTTTATATAGGGGGAGGTCGGTTGGGGTGGCCCCCTGCGCCCCAAACCCATCTAGGTCCGGCGGCCACAAGGGGGAGGGGGATTTCTTCCCCCCAAGTTGATCCCCCCTAGGGTTTTGGGGAAACCCTAAGGGGTTGGCCGGCTGGGCCTTGAGGGGCATGTGCCCCTGGCCCAATAGGCTAGGGTGCATCCCCTCGGCCCATGCTAGGCCTCCTAGGGTCGTGGGCCCACTGGAACCTTCTAGAACCTTCCCGGTCTTTCACTGGAAAAATCCCGAACTTTTCTGAAACCTAGAAATCAACTTTCCTTATATGAATCTTATTCTCCGGACCATTCTGGACCTCCTTGTGATGTCATGGATCCCATCCGAGACTCGGAACAAACTTTGTCTCCATCTCATATTCCGAATCTACTTATGCAACATCGAACCTTAAGCGCGTCACCCTAAAGTTCGTGAACTATGCAGACATGGTCGAGACTCCTCTCCGACCAATAACCAATAGCGGGATCTAGAGATCCATAATGGCTCCCACACATTCAACGATAACTTAGTGATCGATTGAACCATTTACATACGATACCGATTCCCTTTGTGACGCGATACTTTACTTGTCCGAGGTTCGATCATCGGTATCTCCATACCTAGTTCAACCTCGTTACCGACAAGTACTCTTTACTCGTACCGTGGTATGTCATCTCTTATGACCTAGTCACATGCTTGCAAGCTAATTAGACGACATTCCACCGAGAGGGCCCAGAGTATATCTATCCGTCATCGGGATGGACAAATCCCACTCTTCATCCATATGCCTCAACTCAACACTTTCCGAATACTTAATCCCATCTTGATAACCACCCATTTACGCAATGGCGTTTGATGTAATCAAAGCATCCTTTCGGTATAAGTGATTTACATGATCTCATGGTCGAAGGACTAGGTATTCGAAAGCTTATAGCAAGTTGAACTTAATGACTTGATCTTATGCTACACTCATTTGGGTGTGTGTCCATTATATCATTCAACCAATGACATAACCTTGTTATTAACATCCAATGTTCATGATCACGAAACCATGATCATCTATTAATCAACAAGAGGCTTACTAGGGACTCCTTGTTGTTTACATAACACACATGTATCAATGTTTCGGTTAATACAATTATGCAAACAATTTATCATAAACACAAAGATATATTATAATAACCACTTTATTATTGCCTCTTGGGCATATCTCCAATAGTCTCCCACTTGTACTAGAGTCAATAATCTAGATTACATTGTAAGGTACCTAACACCCATGGCATTCTGGTGTTGGTCATGCTTTGCCCTAGGGAGAGCTTTAGTCAACGGATCTGCCACATTCAGATCTGTGTGTACTTTGCAAATCTTTACTTCACCATCTTCGATGTACTCGCGAATCGAATGAAAACTCAGCTTGATATGCTTCAGCTTCTTGTGTGACCTTGGTTCTTGTGCATTGGCGATGGCTAATGGGTCCAATGCACTAGAAACCACACCAAGCTCAACAATTCTTCACACTACAAGAAAAGTTCTGATAGACAACTGACATAGGTATCCCCAATGGGCCTGCCAAAGATGGTACCCGGGGTTTACTAAAGGCCCAGGACTCGAAGAATAAGAAGACTTGGAAGCCCATTTAATGTTAAGGAAAGATAGTTTGTATTAGGAAAGATAGAGATTTGTAATCTTACGGGTTGGGTACGAAACCCTCCCGAACTCTGTAACTTGTGTATTACGAAACCCTCGGCTCCACCCTCTATATAAGGGGGAGTCGAGGGACAAAGCAAGGATCGAACTGTTAACGCAACCCTAGTTTTACAATCGTCGAGTACTTTTCAGCTGAAACCTTCGAGATCTACTTGCCCTCTACTTCTAGCAAAACCCTAGTCTACAATCTGTAGGCATTGACAAATTAATCCTTTGTCAATTGGCGCCGTCTGTGGGAATTAGAGGTTGCAAGGAGCTGATCTCGATGGCACGTCCAGAATCGTCGAGTTCGTCGGTGGCTAGCAATGCGATGGATCGAGGTAAACAGGAAAAAACTCATCTAGTCGACTTTATTCCTCACCCGCCCTCCCGTATGGATGCATGTGCCTATCTGGAGGAGCCCATCGTCATGACGTTCGGAGAATTCCGATTTGGCGTCAACAAAGAAGGATCCTACCGTCTCGAAATTCCGATCTCGTCGGAATTTTCAGCGGTCGATTCTAACTTTTCGTCGAGTGACGAGGAGTTTTTGTCGCCACGCTTCGTCGACACCAAGGCAAACGGAAAGCTCGCCAAGATCTTCAGCGACGCATCTTTCGAGTCGTCTGCGGACTCCTTTATAAGCAGCGATTCCGACAACATCGACAGCTTCAACTTCATCGACAAATCTGCTGCCATCGGAAAGGTCTTCACCAATCTATATGATGGTGTCACCAATCCTGACAAAAATCAATACGCAAAATACCATCAGATCTATGCAATAGAAGAGGCAGGCCGATCAGAACCAGAAACGTCAGAGGCTTTCGATGATTTGGGAAATCCATACATCGATCCCGCTGATCTCAGAAAAGGCTTAGGCACTAAATATGCTGGGTCTTCAACTCGCGCAAAAGTCCAACTCCCGCAAGCAGCGTGGGATAGGGCTGCAAGAGCCATGGATGGTTTAGAACCAATGACCACCACTGCTACTGTACAAGAACTACAAGCATATCAATATAGACTTGCTCGGGTAAGTAGAGAGTTGGAAAAACAGACATCATCCTTGAATAGGAGAAAAGAGGCAGCTTCCGCGTCCAGCAGGCGTCGAGCAGAGCTCAGTCGACAATCAGAAACTTCGGCAGATAGCCATAGAGAGGCTCGAAGGAGAGCGAGATCTCGGCTGCAAAATATACCTGAAGAAGAGAGAGGAAACATAATTCAAAATCTCGACATGTCTTTCATGACGATTGATACAAGGGGAAATATCATCCCGAAAACGCCAGAAGCAGGTTACATGGCAACGCAAGCTTACATCCTCGCGTCCAGACCACCTCCTGGGGACCCGAGAGAACCATTGTTCAATATGGCAATGGCTGGAGTAGGAGTTATGGGAACAGCATTTGCAGCCACGCCTCCCGAAGGAAATCCTAGGCAAAATAGTCCACGACCCACTACAACGGTTCAAGATCCACCGAGAACAAGTGGAGCAAGAGACACAGCAGTTCAAGTGAGGGTGGATAGAGCGCGACAAGAAAGAAGGGAACGTCAGCACTCACCAGAAGTTGCCGACGAAGATATGTGTGGACTCTCGTGCTTTACGAGAAGAGTTCGAAAGACTCGAGTCCCAAAAGGGTTCAAGTTACCCGAGAATTTCAAGAAATTCGACGGCCTGCAGGATCCCGAGGATTGGCTCGTGGATTATCTCGAGATGGTGAAGCTGGTAGGAGGAACCAGAGCAACAGCTATGCAAAGTATCCAAGTTCACTTGAGTGGTGCCGCAAGATCTTGGATAAAGAAACTTCCCCCAGGCTCCATCGACAGCTGGGATAATTTCGAGGACATCTTCGTGAGAAATTTTCGATCCACCTGCAAGAAACCTGCGTCATTGGAAGAATTGAGGGCGTGTCGACAGAAACACGATGAGTCGATGAGAAAATATATACAGCGGTGGAACATTATAAAAAACTCGGCAGAGGATATATCTGACGAGAGAGCAATAGATGCGTTCGTGGCAGGAATTCGGCGAGGAGATTTCGTCGAGGACTTAGGGAGAACTAACCCTAAGACCATATCAGCACTAATGGAGATAGCTAATAAGTGGGCAGATGGAGAAGACGCAATATACAACAAGCGACACAGATCGCCAGAAGAGGATCGTGGTCGAAATTATCAAAATAGAAGGCGATTTTCTCGCCAGTTCTACAACAACGACGCTCCTGGCCATATATCGGCTGGCTTTCGGAGGAATCCTGGAGGGAATAGTCGAGATGACTATCAAAGGAGTAATGAGCAACAAGGCGACAATAGAGGTGATTCTCGCGGCAACAGGCAAAATAGTGGACCAAGGTTTCAAAGACCTTACGTGTCCCCCGAGGAGATGATGAACGGTCCGTGTCAAATGCACTTTTATCTCGACAACAATGGAAAGAGGTAGTCAGGACATCTCCAGAAAGATTGCCGAAATTTTCAGGCAATGTTGCGAGCCGCAGGAATTGCAAATGCCCAAGCAATGAACAGAAACCCTCAGGGGCCAAGGAGTGAGATTCACCTTCCACCTCCTCCCGCAATCACGGACGAAAATCGGCATCAGCTCAGAATAGCGGCAGCACCACATCCACCACCGTATGTCGATCCTAACTCCAATGGTGCGGTCTCGATGATTCAGAAAGCTAGGCCATCCAACAGGGCGCAGAAGGTAATCTCACGACAAGTATTCATGGCAGAAAAGATGCCTCCACCAACAGTTGAGTACCTAAATTGGTCAGGGCAAGATATTGGCTTCACAATTGCGGATCATCCACAGCAAGTTCCTCGACCAGGACAATCGACACTCATCCTACCCGCAGTAATTGCTGGTTTTGATGTATCGAGAGTTTTTATAGATGGCGGCAGCAGTTTAAATTTTATGTGCAGATACATTGAGGAAAATGAACATATCCCTGGCAAACCTGAAACCAACTGATACACGTTTCCATGGGATTACACCGAGAAGCCAAGTTATCCATTGGGCAAGATCAACCTCGACGTTCAGTTTGGAACTCGAGAAAACTACAGGATAGAGAATTTGGAGTTCGAAGTTGTGGATTTCCCGTCGCAGTATCACGCTTTGTTAGGACGACCAGCATACGCCAGGTTTATGGCGGTACCACATTATACGTATCTATTGTGGAGGTTGCCCGGACCCAAGGGACCCATTACAATTAAGGGAAGTTTCGCGTTATCTGATAAATGCGACAAGGATTTTCATCGACTGTCAGAAACTTTCGGGATGCAAGCAGAATATATGGCGCCAAGGTTCACTGATTATGATGTGCTGCCAGAAGTAGGGAGGTCTTCTAAGGAGCCAACTTTTAACACAACCAAGGATTCAAAAGAGGTACAGATCCACCCGACAGACCCAAAGAAAACGACATCCATTGCAACAAACATGGATATCGCATAGGAAAGCGCGCTCGTCGAGTTCCTCCGTGAGCACTGGAAAATCTTCGCATGGTGTCCAGCTGACATGCCAGGAGTACCCAGGGAACTTGCCGAGCACCACCTCAATTTGGATCCTCTCGCGAGACCAATCAAGCAACCTTTGCGGCGTTTTTCGGAACCCAACCGCAAAGCTATGTTATCAGAAATAGATCGACTCAAAGATGCTGGTTTTATTAAAGAAATATCTACAGAAGCCACGTGGGTAGCTAACCCAGTGATGGTGCCGAAGAAACACACAAAAGTCCTTCGCATGTGTGTCGACTTTACGTGTCTCAATAAACATTGTCCTAAGGATCACTTTCCCCTCCCAAGGATCGATCAAATCATCGACTCCACGGCAGGATGCGAACGTCTTTCCTTTTTGGACGCGTACTCTGGTTATAACCAGATCAGATTAAAAGAAGAAGATGAAGCCAAGACAGCGTTCATAACACCTTACGGCGTGTTTTGCTACAAAACAATGCCCTTTGGTTTGAAAAACGTGGGAGCAACATATCAGCGGATGATGCAGAAGTGCCTAGCAACACAGATTGGAAAAAATGTGCAAGTCTACATTGACGATGTCGTGATAACATCAAAGAAGGGGTCGACTCTGATCGAAGATTTGAAGGAAACCTTCGACAACCTCGACAAGTTCTGCCTCAAGCTGAACCCGACAAAGTGCTCTTTTGGAGTTCCTGCAGGAGAACTTCTCGGGTTCTTAGTATCAGCAAGGGGGATTGAAGCTAATCCCGAAAAAATCCAGGCCATCGTTACTATGAGAAAGCCAACAAAGTTGAAAGAAATACAACAGCTAACGGGGCGAGTCGCAGCTTTAAGCAGATTCGTCGCCAGGCTAGGAGAAAAGGCGTTGCCGTTCTACGCATTGATCAAACAGGGGGAAAAATTTCAATGGAACGAGGAAGCAGATAGGGCCTTCGAGAACCTCAAGCGGACAATTTTGACACCACCAATCTTGGTGGCGCCTAAAGATAAAGAACCTCTCCTCTTATACATTGCAGCCACACCTCAAGTGGTTAGCACGGTTCTAGTAGTCGAGAGAGAAGAAGAAGGAAAGCTTCATGGAGTTCAGAGGCCAGTATATTTCATCAGCGAAGTACTGTCGCCTTCAAAACAGCGGTACCCGCAATATCAGAAACTGGCGTATGGAGTATTCACGACAGCAAGAAAATTGCGACACTATTTTTCGGCGCACCCGATAATAGTGGTCAATGAAGCTCCTTTGTCAAACATATTGAACAACCCAGAAGCTACGGTCGTGTCTCCCTTTGGGGAATAGAACTTTCCCTCGGGACATCACGTATGAAAAAAGAAAGGCAATAAAATCACAGGTTTTACCGGATTTCATCGCAGAGTGGATGGAGCTACAAAATACAGGGCCTCCAGATTTATCGAGAACCTGGACTATGAACTTTGACGGGTCCAAAAGGTTGGAAGGCGCTGGAGCAGGCGTAATACTAGTATCACCTGAAGGCGACAAGTTGAAGTATGTCTTACGGATGACGTTCTCAAACGCATCTAACAATGAAGCAGAATATGAAGCTCTCATACATGGGATGAAGATGGCGAAAGCTTGCGGGGCAACCCGATTGAAAATCTTCGGCGACTCACAATTGGTGGCACAAAGTTATGAACCAATGTGATGCAGTTAACGAAAGTATGATAGCATACAAGGAGGTGTACAATGAGCTGGAAAAATTGTTTGATGGATGCGAGGTAAACCACATCAGCAGGCTGAGTAACGATGAAGCCGATGTTCTTGCAAACATCGGGTCACAATGTCTCGCGATCCCTCCAGGCGTGTTTTGGGAAGAAATAAGCGAGAGATCAACAAAGCCAGAAAATAAAGAAGAAGGAGAAAGAAGAGAAATCTTCGAGTACCACCAAAAACTCAGTAGAAGAAGAAGAGGAACAGGAGCTGATGGTGCAAATTCCATGGATGCAGGCCTATATATCATACATCCTAAGTAAAACAATACCCGACGACCCAGTTGAAGCAAGGCGAATAATTAGGCGATCAAAAGCTTTTACTGTAGTAAAAGGGGAGTTGTACAAACGAAGTATCTCGGGTGTGCTACAGAGGTGTGTCACACCCGAAGAAGGAAGGATCATCCTAAAAGACGTACACGAAGGAATATGCGGGCATCACACGAGCAGCCGAGCTATTGCGGCCAAAGTCTTCAGAGCAGGATTTTATTGGCTAACAGCAATCAAGGACGCAAAGGAAATAGTGCGAACCTGCGATGCGTGTCAAAGATTCGCGGCAAAACCTCACTCGCCAGCAGCAGAACTTATGCCAATCCCACTGTCTTGGCCCTTTGCTCAATGGGGTCTCGACATGGTGGGAAAACTACACAAAGCTTCGCCAGGAGGATATGAGTATATGCTCGTTGCTGTCGACAAATTTACTAAGTGGATAGAAGCAAAGCCGATAAATTCACCGGATGGCGCGTCGGCGATCAAGTTCGTGAAAAGCATCGTCTTTAGATTTGGAGTCCCTCACAGCATTGTCACAGACAACGGCAGCAATTTTACGTCCAAGGAGTTCAAGGCATATTGCGCAGAAGTGGGCATCAAATTGAGTTTTGCGTCTGTTGCACATCCACAGACCAACGGTCAAGTCGAGAAGGCCAATGGCATCATCTGCAATGGTATCAAGAAGCGCCTGTTAGGACCATTGGAAAAAGCTCGGCATACTTGGCCGGAGGAGCTGCCAAGTGTGTTGTGGAGTATTCGAACAACACCAAATACGGCGACACAGGAGACGCCGTTCTTTCTAGTCCATGGAGCTGAGGCAGTCATCAAAACGCTCGGGGGCTTGGCATTTGAAAATAAAAACATAGTGACTTTACAGTACAAAAATATATACACAAGATACAATTATTGGAACAGCTTGTCTCTAGGGATCTCCCAGTATGTTGTCTATTGTCAAGCGCTCATTATTTATAGCACGAGTGCTATGCTCAGCGTAGCTGCCCTTCACGAAGAATTCGGCGTCCATCCGAAGAAGCTCATCCATCATATCTTCGGCAACAGGAGTAACAATATCATCATACTTGCCGAAGTTCTTCTTCCTCTTCGCCATCTTGGCCAAGCACTTCGGGACAATCTGCCCCACGTCTAACTTCGGGTAGCAGATTTTTATCATGATCATAGCAAATCTTGCGCCAGCAACCAATTGGGCCCGTACAAAACCATGGATTCGAGGAGCATCCCGAAATTTTTCCATTAAAGCAGGAAGAGTCTCTGGCATCTTGTTGCGAGGAAACATGGTGCCATAAACCAGAGACAGAGTCCTTGTACAGAAGTCGAGATAATCGCGAACCTGGAGTGCGCGATCCTGAAACCTGACAATCTGGCGAGTTCGTTCAGGCGTGCCCCAAAAACTTGAACCATGATCCTTAGCAAGCCGAAGAAGTACATTGGATCGAGCTTCGACACGCTCATCTTCAGTAGCAGCATCCAAAAAAGAACCTATTTTTCGAAAGAATCAGCAAGCAGCGAGGAGACAAGCAAGGAGGAAAAGAAAAAAACACGACAATGATAAATGAAGCATACCTGCCATATCCAAGCTAGCATCTGTCAACAGTTCAAGCATAAAATTTTCGCGGGATGTAGCTGCAGCAGCTTCAGCAACGGCGGCATCCTTTTCAGTTATGGCATCTTGAGCTTGTTGGAGCGCAGCTTTCTCCCTCTCAGAAGATTTTCGAGACTGTTCCATGAGCATAAGGGATTGCTTCTTCATGGATTGAAGCTGTTGTCGAAGTTCTTCCAAATCTTCTGCCGAATCTTTACTCGCAGAATCTTCAACAAATTTAACAGCGACAGGGGTTTTCTTCGAAGAAGACGAAGGAAAAACTTCGGAAGGACCAGGAGTTGACGTATAGTTGTCAAAAATTAACTGAAAAAATAAATTTCGACATCAATCGTTGAGGAAAAGATAGATTTTCATTCATTCTCATAATATATACATGTCTATTACAAAAGAAGGACCTCTAGAGACCTACTGAAGCAGTCATTGCCAAGAACACTATGGCGACAGTGCCAAAAGAAGGAGGTAAACTAAAAAGGAAAAAGCAAAGGGGCATTCAACTAGACCTCCGGCTTTGATGAACTAGGAGTCGAAGATGGCTTGATCCCGAAATAAGACAGGATTTTCTTCGTGTTGGGCTTTGCCGCCTTGATCAACGATCGCCATTTCGTCTGCTCTATCTGTTCCGTGTCGCCCACTTTCGCCCAGTCGATAGTTTGTTGACTATCAGCGACCAAGGCAACAGTGCTTTCAACAGCGACCTTCAAATTTTCTTGGCGCATCTTCAGCCCAAGATCTTCTGGTGGATTAAAGCACTTGGCAAGAGTAAGGAAAGTTGCGGGTTCCTCTTTCTTCGGGAAGAAGTAGGGGAAGAGTCGCGACAGCCCTGCCCTAGCTTGATCAATGCCCTCGCGTGCTTCTGTCCCATGGAATTCAAGGAACGAAACGGCGTCAAGAAGAGGATCATTGTCGGGATCTTCAAGCTCAAATTCTTGAGAGGTTTTACCTGTCAAAATAAAAAAAATTCCGATCAACAAATGAGTGCAGGAAAAAGAGTCCAAAGGATATGAAGTGGCTCAGATACTTACTGACAAAGCGACGATTTTGCGACCTTAGACGCTTAAGGATCGCTTCTTCACGAGCAGATTGTGCAGTTATATGCTCGCTTAGCGAAGTCTCGGCATCGTGAAGTCGCTTCCTAAGATCTTCGACACCAGCAGCATCGGCCTTGGCTTTGTCAGCTTCTCGCCTAGCTTGAACGACATCTGACTCGGCCTTCTTACGAGCCTCTTCACTTTGCTCTAATTTTTGAGCAAGTGTATTGGCACGCTCGTTGACTTCCGCCAGTTTTTCTGCCAAGAAAGTTGAAATCAGTTAAAAATATCGACAACAAAGGAGTAAGAAAGCGGGAGCAAAAAAGAAGCAGCCAGGCATTACCTTCAGTTTTGCTGGCATAATCACGGTACCCAATGAATTGAGCACCGATACGAAAAAGCTCCTTCATCATAGGCTGTTAAAGAAAGATAGATAAAGAAAATGTCGATATGGGCAAAACATGAGGGCACACAGAAGCAAACGGAGGAAATATAGACAGAGACAAGTAAAATAAAAACTTACATCATCCAAGAGAGGGTTAGAGGAGCTACTCAATTGGAGAGTAGGCTCCGGGATTGTTTCAATCCTTGCCCTTTTTGGTGAAGGGACAAGGGGGCTTGAAGGAGGAGTAGCAGCGCCGACGTTTTGTTGAGGAGGCGAAGTTTCCTCTCCTTCAACTGGCGTCTCCGAGGCGACTAGTGTATGTGACGTACTCGTTCGAGCAGCCACATCAGAAGCTGGTACTTCTTCTTCATCATCACTACGATTAAATGTTGGCAACATAAAAAGCAAGATAGACAAAAATCTTCAAGTGAAATAAAAAAAGAGAGAGAGGGAACTTACGAACTGATGAGGGTCTCAAGATATGGATCATAAGCTGCCTTCTGGCGTGAAGGAACAGCTTCTTCGGGCTTGGAGGTGCCGGAATCTTCGACATCATTCCTCTTCCTTTTGTTCTTTGGAGAAACAGCAGGAGGAGGAGATTGTGCCGATGCAGTGGCTTCAGAGGCAGCCTCCTTTTCATCAGATCCCGCAGATTTTCGAGAATCTGCGGGTTCATTCACAAAAGAGGGGGCATCTTGGTTATCGTCGGAGATAACGGCCCTTTCTTCGACTTCTCCACCTTCAGGAAGGGGAGGAAGCGAAACAAGATTTGGATGGTTCTATATAAAAATAAGGGAAGATGTCAAAAAAGGAGTTACAACAAAAATAGCAAGGCAATAACAAATTAAGCGACAATGTTTACCTTAGGAAGCGCATTGGTGGCGCTGTATGGTTTTACACGACAAGAGGAAGGGATAGGATCTTTTTTGTTGAGAGAGGAGATTTTTCGGACAAGCCTTTCCAAGTCCTTGACTTCCAGATTCGTCGACAAACGATCTGTGTCTTCATCGCCAGCATAATTCCAGAGAGGGTTTTTGCGAGCCTGAAGAGGCTGCACTCTGGTTCTAAGGAAATACGCTGTAATTTGGATACCGACAATTCTTTGCCACGAGTATTCTGCAACTCATGGATGCGAGTCATCAAGGCCTCTGTCGAAGCTTTTTCTTCCTCGGTAGCCTCTGCATCCCAAGAACGGCGGCGAAGGATTTTCTCGGCACCATCGAAAGGAGGGATATTGTCTTCAGCACATCCATGGTTCTCCTCCCGAATATACAACCACTTCTTGCGCCACCCTTGAACTGAATCAGGGAGTTTGACGTCGAAGTAATTGACTGTGGAGCGAACAGAAATAACAACGCCGCCTATATTATAGGCGACATTGGGAGAGCCATTACGGCGACAGAAGAAAATGCGCTTCCATAATGCCCAGTTAGGCTGGACACCAAGGAAGGCCTCACAGAGGGTGATGAAAATAGAGATATGGAGGATTGAGTTAGGAGTAAGATGGTGAAGTTGAAGACCGTAGACAAAAAGCAATCCACGGAGAAAAGGATGAATGGGGGCGGAAAGACCGCGGATGAGATGATCGACGAAACTTACCCGATACCCCATTGGAGGGGTTGGGTAGCTTTCTTCACTAGGGAAGCACACCGCCTTGGGTTTCTTGCTAATCCCCAGCTTCTTCAAGAGATTGATGTCTTGGTTGGTGATCTTGGACCTTTCCCATTCCGCGGTCCCCAGATCTGCGGCGGCCATTGATGATTCAGGCGTGCTGTGCTTGATCAACCGACGCGGTGGCATCAACAATGGCGCAGGAGTACAGCTTGGAGAAGATGAGCTCAAGGAGTTGTGGGGCGCAGGAGAAGATTTTGCAGAGGGGAGAACGGCGTGAGCAGAAGTGCTCGAGGAAGAAGAAGAAGATCTTATATAGGGGTGCGGCGAAACGTTGGACCGTTGGATGGAAAAGAGGTGTGGTAGATGATAACCACGTGAATACAAGGGTAAAAAAGTATTTTAACACTGGAGAGGTTACGGAACGTGTGCCAGAAAAAGTGGAGAACATGTGTCCCCCACTTGCACGACGTGTCAATCAGATGAGGAATTTGGACCCACAAGGCAGTGAGAGGAGCGGTTTTCGCATGTTTCCAAAACAGAAATCGTGGCTATCATCAGCAATGACGTCATCATGGTAAAAGAAAAGCTCGACTATGAAGCTGGGAGAGATTATCGACAACGCAAGATTATTTCGGGAGCCTTTGATCAAATACAAGTTTTTGCCCAAACGCTCGGGGGCTACTTTGGAAAAATAGAAAACTTCGAGTATGACAAGATAGAAATGGCGAGAGCCTATGACCAAATGCAAGCATTTGTTCATAGCCTCGGGGGCTACTCCCATCGGGAGCGCTGGTCGCGCACCCGATAGATATAAAAATATCGAGAAGGATTATAAATATAACGGCAAAGGATACTAATCTGTGGAGCCTACACCCAAGCACAAGTTCTTGGCTATAGCCTCGGGGGCTACTCCCATCGGGAACGCTGTTCGCGTGCCCGATGAATTTTTATTAAAAGAAAGAAGTAGAAGTGAGTATATTTCGAGTTACACAGATAACTCTACATATACTCCCATCGGGAAGACAAAATAAGTCATCAAATATGACTCGATAAAATGTGCTATTCCAACAGCCGAAAAGCACTCGACAATATATTCTCAGAGTGCTAAAAGTCGCGAATAAATCTCTGAATGCCGCAAAACTTTGCGAAGGTAAGACCCAGATCCGTTCGAGCGGCGTGGCACCGTCTCGACGGCGGATCACTTTTTCCGTATCAACAGATACGAAGAATATCCTAACGGACGCGTTAGGTACCCGATAAAATATGACTGGGACTCGACAGAATGGTAAGACCTTAAGCGGCACCTGTCGAAGTTTACACCAGTATCCCGAGATCATGTCCAGGGACGTGATCTTGAAGTAGGTTTTTGCGGATTGCCACTAGAGGAGTTAACTAGTACCTGATCCGTCAGATGAACTAGCCCCAACTACCGTTATCCCTGTACAAAATAGTATTTGCATATCGAAAGATTATGTAATGAGTAAAGTTGGAGATTTTCCCTGATTCTTCGATTCAAGAAAAATCTCGGGGGCTACTGACATAGGCATCCCCAATGGGCCTGCCAAAGATGGTACCCGGGGTTTACTAAAGGCCCAGGACTCGAAGAATAAGAAGACTTGGAAGCCCATTTAATGTTAAGGAAAGATAGTTTGTATTAGGAAAGATAGAGATTTGTAATCTTACGGGTTGGGTACGAAATCCTCCCGAACTCTGTAACTTGTGTATTACGAAACCCTCGGCTCCACCCTCTATATAAGGGGGAGTCGAGGGACGAAGCAAGGATCGAATCAACTGTTAACGCAACCCTAGTTTTACAATCGTCGAGTACTTTTCAGCTGAAACCTTCGAGATCTACTTGCCCTCTACTTCTAGCAAAACCCTAGTCTACAATCTGTAGGCATTGACAAATTAATCCTTTGTCAACAACGTCCCAAAATCGTCCACTAAGGGGCATTTTTCGTCGCCTATGGGCCTAACCCGACGATATGGGTTCTGTTGTCAAAACTGCGTCAGGCAAAGTCCTACGACGTTTTTTTCGGTCCGTCGCATTTGGGCGGCCTTCCGCCACGGAAAATAGGACCGTTGCGCAAGTGTTTTCGGGAGCCCGTTGACCGCCGACGTCATGCAACCGACACGTGGCACGCCGTTAACGCGTTAACGGCGTTAACCGGCTGAACCCGTGGTAGATGGTAGGCCCACACGAGGCCTGCCACGTCTTAAGCGGGCCGGCCCATTAAGTTTGCGGGCCGGGCCAGCTGACTTAGTTTGACCGGTCAACTATATAGCTGGGCTGGTCCATTAGTACGTGGGCGGGCCTAACCTCTAAGGTTGACTAGTCAAAACTTAAACGGGCCGGCCCACTAAGCATGTGGGCCGGGCCGAATGCACTCGTTTGACCGGTCAACAGGCAAAAGGGCCGGCCCACAAGACATGTGGGGCCCACTTTCCTGTTATCGGGCCGGCCCATTTAACATGTGGGGTCCACCTTAAAGCAACTGGGCGGCCCAAGAAGTTAGTGGGCCCCAATTAGCATGTGGGTCCCACTTTCCTGTTAAAGGGCCGGCCCATTTAGTATGTGGGGTCCACCATATAGCAAGTGGGCCGGCCCAACAAGATAGTGGGCCGGGCAAAAACACAGGTGGGTCCCACTTTCCTGTTAAAGGGCCGGCCCATTTAGTATGTGGGGTCCACCATATAGCAAGTGGGCGGCCCAACAAGATAGTGGGCCGGGCCAAAAACACAGTGGGTCCCACATTCTGTAAAGGGCCGCCCATTTAGTTTGTGGGTCCACCATATAGCAAGTAGGCGGCCCAACAAGATAGTGGGCGGCCCAATAAGCGGGGCCCACCATCGTGTAACGGCCGGCCAGTTAGTAAGTGGGGTCCACCATAACGCAAGTGGGCTGGCCCAACAGGTTGGCGGGCCGGCCCAATAATAAATGTGGGGCCCACTATCCTGTTAACGGGCCGGCCTAGTTAGCATATGGGGTCCACCATAAAAGCAGTTGGGCTGGCCCAACAAGTTAATGGGCCGGCCCGATAAGCTTGTGGGGCCCGCTTTTCTGTTACAGGGCCGGCCCAGTTGTGGGTGGGGTCCACCTTAAAGCAAGTGGGCCAGCCCAATTAGAGTGTGGGGTCCACCATAAATCAAGTGGGCTGGCCCACTCGTTTAGTCGCTGTTTATATGCCGGCATAATAGGCGCTATAGAATTTTGCGGGCCGGCAGATATGTGATTTCGCTTAATTGGGCCGTTTAAGGGATGGGAATTTGTGATTTAGATACTGAGAATATTTACGCAGCACATGATTTCTGTCGGATAGCCTCACTTACCACAAGCACCATAGAAAAAATGCGCGAAAAAACTATAAAAACTAACTAAATATTACATCAGCTGCAAGGCTTTGAAAAAATATTACAGAACCCAGAGAAATTGAATGGTAATTAAACCTAGCAATACAATGAAGCGATTCGGCAATCTTTTAAGTTGTCCATGCACCACCTATATCTGAAACAAAGACATCATCATTTCGTCGTTATAACAAGATCATTGTAATGCGCACAATAAGCAAACAAAGAGTGCATGCCGCATACCAACAACCAATATAACAGAGCACGTTAGAATGAAACAGCAGACTTACTACTGTCGAGTCCCATGCAAACCAACATGTTCAGGGAGTACAAAATTGGCATGAACAATATAGTAGCAGGCTATAAATTTTGTAACAACGACTGAGCAAGATACAAAATATAGTGGGATCACATGTGAACTTGTATAAGAGGGAATGCAAACCAATATGTTCAGCATTCCATATGTGAGCGTCATGCCAAGTCAGAGAAACAAGTCAATAATGCAGCTTTTGAAGAACAAGATGGCACACAAAATTATTATCTAGTAGTATGACAAGTTTATTTGTACTACAGGCTAGATAGCAGAGTGATAGCATGCCAAACTAAGTCCTTACTTTGTTAGCTTACAATGAACTAGATACAAAACAATGGCATCACCTGTAGTACAGGGAATGCAAGCCAACATGTTCATGGAGTAAAAAATTGGCACAAACAACATAGTAGCAGGCCATAATTTTTGTAACAACAACTGAGCAAGATAAAGTTATGATGGCTAGATCTACAGAGCAGGGAATGTAAACCAAATATAGAAGTTATGATGCCAAAAGCTATAGAGCAGGGAATGCGAACCAACATGTGCAATTACTTAAAATTAGCCATGAACTAAATAATAGCAGGATGTTACTATAATAGCTAGGAATAAAACAGATAGGAGTTATAATGGCATCACTGATAAACTTGTAGATAAGGGAAACAAATCAATTTGTTTCGGGATATAAAGTTGTAATGAGCAACACATAGAGGATAGTTAATGCTACGGCTTAGGATGGACCAGAAACGGAATATAGTGGGATCTGAACTTGTAGAAAAGGGAATGCACACCAATATGTTCACCATTCTATATGTGAGCGCCATGCCAATTAAGAGAAACAAGTTAATATTGCAGCTTTTGAAGAATCAGATGGCAGACAAAATTATGATGGAAGTAGCTGCTGTGACGAGTTCAAATAAATTTGTACTACAGGATGGCAGAGCGATAGCATGCAGGAACTAATAGCAGGCAGTTACTTTGTTAGCTTACGACGAAGTAGATAGAAATAACAATGGCATCACCGTAGTACAGGGAATGCAAACCAACATGTTTAGGAAGAACAAGATTGGCATGAACAAAATAGTAGCAGCCTATAATTTTTGTAACAATGACTGAGCAAGATAGAAGTTATGATGGCTACATCTATAGAGCAGGGAATGCAAACCAAAATGTTCAATCACTTAAAGTTAGCAATGAACTAGAAAATAGCAAGGTGTTACGGTCATAACTAGGAATGAACTAAAAGAGCTTCAGACAAACAAGCATCTGAACCCAGAACATGGCGCTAAAACAAGGGACTTACATTAGGAGAAGCACTCTGTGGGAGTCACAGCAGATCTTCCTGGGGTTGATAGATCCGGTGATGAAGTACACTACATGTGCTACTTGGGGTTGGAGAGACGGCCATTACACTTCATGGTTACTCATCTCATCTGCAAAGACGTAACGGCGCGTCGTTAGCACAAACAGGTTCCCCCAAGATTAAACAAGAACTTGCAGGCAAGCAATAGAAAAGCGACAGTAGAAGAGTTTAGATCATGCAAGGCGCCGGTGAAGCAGATCCGGTTCATGCACAGCGGTGTCGGTGAGCAAGATCTGATGCGGTGGACGATACCGCAGCTGAAGCGGCTGCGGTAGACTGCTGGATGAGCATATGGTTTCGAGGTTCGGCGGGGATGATCCGGTCCGGTTGATGACGGCGTCGATGAAGCGGCTCCGGCAGGCAGCCGGATGACGAGGATCGCGAGGCCTCGGGTAGGCCAGGGAAGTCCGGCGGGGATGTTCCGGTGCGGTGGTCGTGGAGGTGGTAGAGAGAGGGACTTGAGAAGTTCCGGTGGGTGGTCTCAGATGAGAGACTGAGGGAAATGAATTTTTTTGGGAGGGTTTCCGGGCTAGGGAGGTGGTGATCCAAAAAATGACGGGCAGACCCCCCCACCAACCGACTTTGCTGTCATCTCCACAGGGGTAGAATGGGAATTTGAAAGCGTGTGAATTTTTTGTATTTTGTGGGCGGGAAGTTTTGCCGCTATGAGATTTTGAATTTGGCTAAGGTCCAAGTATAATGATAAAAAATTGTGAGACCGTACTAGTACCTCTGTTCAAGGCCGAGTGCAAAATCAAATCATCATCACCTTGAATATCGGTCACTACCATGATCATGATCTATCTCTGAAATTAGCGTATCCGCTAGATCTTGCAAAGTATAATGATAAAAAAATTGTGAGACCGTACTAGTACTTCTATTCTAGGCCGAGTGCAACATCAAATCATCATCACATTGAAAATTTGTTACCATGATCATGATCTATCTCTGAAATTGGCGCATCCGCTATATCTTTCAAAGTATAATGATAATAAAAATTGTGAGACCATACTAGTACTTATGTTCAAGTTCGAGTGCAACATCAAATCATCATCACGTTGAAATTTGTTACCATGATCATGATCTATCTCTAAAATTGGCTCATCCGCCAAATCTTGCAAAGTATAATGATAAAAATTGAGAGACCGTACTAGTACTTCTGTTCAAGCCCGAGTGCAACATCAAATCATCATCACGTTGAAAATTTGTTACCATGATCATGATCTATCTCTAAATTTGGCGCATCCGCTAAATCTTGCAAAGTATAATGATAAAGAAATTGTGAGATAGTAGTAGTACTTCTGTTCAAGGTCGAGTGCAACATCAAATCATCATCACGTTGAAAATTTGTTACCATGATCATGATCTACCTCTGAAAATGGGCGCATCCGCTAAAACTTGCAAAGTATAATGATACAAAATTGTGAGACCGTACTAGTACTTATGTTCAAGGTCGAGTGCAACATCAAATCATCATTACATTGAAAATTGTGTTACCATGATCATGATCTATCTTTGAATTTGGCGCTTCCGCTAAATCTCGCAAAGTATAATGATAAAAAAATTGTGAGACTGTACTAGTACTTATGTTCAAGGCCGAGTGCAGGATCAAATCATGATCACGTTGAAATTTGTTACAACGATCATGACATATCTCTAAAATTGTCGCATCCGCTAAATCTTGCACGTGGCGCATCTCGGTGCGGAGCAACAGGTCGGTGCTATCAAGGTTGAGGCGTCGGTAGCGTCATCGGGCTCTCCTCTCTTGATAGATATTCTACATGGCGCGGCGCACCGCCCGCCGAGAAGCAGTCACATGTGAGACCGAGGTGGAGACGTCGTCGGCATCCTCGAGGCGCGGTCGCCCTTCTACGAGCCAGCGTCGACTCAAGGTATGAATCCATGTGTTGTCGCGCCCCTTCTGCCGATGAAGTGGGGTGCCTTAGATTTATTGTTCTTCTCTTACGATTATTTCGAGCCAAACATGTGTGCTCTTTCTCTGAATATATTGCTTGAAAAGCTAACCAAGTTACTTAAATTCACTTTGTTCTTAATCTTGCGTGCTAATTTTGTTATTTTTGCTGACGGTGGTGCGCGCAAGGAGATTTATTTGTGGGTGTGTTGAGCTGTTAGGCCTAAGTCGAAATCCTCAGCTAAACGAGGCCTCAGCTTAACACATAAAAAAGTGTTCAATCTCGCCCACAATGTCCTCTTCTTTCCTCTTCCTTTATTGGAACTTGTTTTGCAGACAAGGAAAGTGGCACGTGTAATCTGAGTAAAACCCTCTTAGCCAAAATCAGCTACAAGCAAGATTTTCTGTATTGTAGATGCCCCAATTGACTCTCATCCCCAATGTAGTCTTTTTTATGTCAGTATAGACTTCTTTACTGGATGTATACTATCGTACATGGCATGCATTTGCCTAATGAGCAGCATTGTATTGCTATTCTAGCCAACCTGATCGATCTGTCAAGCTTCATGCACGAGATGCCATGTTTAATTTACTCCCTCGCTCTGATCCATATTTCTTGGTGTAAAATGAATGTGAATCGGAGGGAGTACTTTTCTTAGATAGTACTATACCAGTTCAAAAAAAAGTACTACAACATCACAAATGCATCAAAAGAGTACTACATCACAAGACCACCACGGTTGTACTAGTAGAGTTTAATGCTGAACTTCCAAAGGGAATAAGATTACATCATTTAGACCAACCAAAAAAATTCAACCACCCTACACAAACCCTGGTCAAAACTAGTTTAACCAATATTACAAAAGTTGTACATAATTCAGAAACCGTCAGAAATATACGAAGCATTCAGGAGTCCCCAAATTCAGTGTCTTTGAGTCACTAACAAGTGTGGTCCACATGTCAGTCACCCAAAGTCATGGCAAAGTCAGCCTGGCAAAGTCACCGAAGTTCAATCCCGTAAATGGCATCTTCGCATGTTGGACCATAGAATATCAGTATTGCTACATTAGTTATCTCCCGAATCTTCTTCTGTCATTCGTCCTACACTCCGATGGAGAAGCATCAATTCCCACTGGAGGCGCGGGGCCCACGAGCGGTGGCAATGTCGTTTTAAATAGGAGGCAGAATATTTGACAGATGCGCGGAGGAGGGGGGAGGGGAGTCTCACCTGCGAGACTGACAAGAAGAGAGACGTTTGAGCAGACAAAGCAAGCAGTGAACAGACAACTCCGTAGCACTGAAAAGGCTACTACCTTCTCTTCCGGGATAAGCAAAAATAGCTGATCGGTACTGACGAAATGCACCAGGTACGCAATGTACTCCAGCTATAAGTGAAGCATGCCTACCACTGAAGAGGATTCAAGATTCCACCAGATCTCCATATCACTCTTTTGCATAAAACACGGACTTATCTTTTGCACAATTCACCACTTGTTGGTCTAATAATCTATCGCAGCTTCCATCAGTTGGTCATCTAATTAATGATTTAACGGATTAGAAAAATAAGTGGTGGAATTAGAAGTACTAGTAGCGAAATGTGCAAAATATACTGTCCTTCCCGAGGGGGTTTGTCCAGAAGAGGGCCGGATGACAATGTCCCGGGTGCATCCAGAAAGGAGAGGGGTAGTTTTTTATTTTTGCGAATGAGAGAGGGGTAGTTTCTAATACATGTAAGAAATTATTTTACAAAAAGGTACATACTAAGTAGATAGCCTTATGTTTTTCCTCAGTTTTCCCCAAGCCCTTATTTGAAACCCGCAGAAGGAGCTCAGACGGGAGGATTCCCGTTTAGTTGACCGTTCCGTGCTGACGTGTGGGGCTGCGTCGTGTGGGGTCGCGTCGCGTGGGGCTAGTAGAAAGGGACCGCGTGGGACAGGACGAGACCGCGTTTGGTTGTACGTGAGCAGGAGCTGGGTTCTGTCTCTCTCGGCGCAAATTGGCATTTTTAAGAGCACCTTTTCCCCCTCTTTCTCTTTGTCTTTTTTCACCAAATTAGTATATCAAATCTAGAGAAGCTTGCATTTCTGTCTTTCTTCAATTATTTGTGCCTTTTGGCCCTCGTTGTTTGCCCAATATGGCAGCAAATCTAGTACTCCCTCTGGTCCATATGTATGTAGTTAAATCTAGAAGCAAATCTCCAGGGTAATGTACGACAAATTCACAGTCATAGTAAATCGAGAAACAAAAGTAGGGCCAACAAAATATAGTAGAATAGGGATAGATTAATAGGGATCCCTCCCTAGATAATAAGCTGCATACACAGCAGCCAACATAGTAACAGGTTCGAGGTTCTTCACAACACCATCATACTAACAACATAACAACAAGGGATCCCTAGCTAACAACAAAATAGAAGCTGCTTTGCAGCAGCAGCACACGTCCAGGACTCCGCCTACCCCATCTGCCTCTGCCTCCACTTGTTGCTCCCCTTGGGAGCCTTGGGCTTGAGCGGAGGCATGCGCCCGGCGGAGATCTCCACCCGCTGGATGCTGCGGAGGTGCATGCCGAGCGCCCTGTGCTTGGAGCGGAAGGAGTAGGGGTTCACCGTCGAGCCGACCTTGGGGAAGGTGTTGCCGATGTTCTCGGCATGCGTGAGGAGGCAGTTGAAGTCAGTGCCGCCGAGTCTCCTAGTGCAGAAGGGGCACCTGTAGACACCCTTGGCGAAGTAGGAGACGTACTGGCCGACCTGCAGCCTCCGCAGCACCTGGCGAGTCTTGACGTGCTGGTCCTCTTCGTCGCTGCCAACGTCGCTGCCAGACAGCTGATCCATATCAAACGGGAACTATGAGTGAATGAGTTGCAACGATGACTAACGTGCATGATAACAAAGTAAGGAAAAACAGAGCCAACCTCTGTTAGAGTGGACACGATTATATGTCTACAGGGATGGAGTAAGTGAACCAAAGCTCATGCACAACAGATTTGTACACAACAATGGTTCACTGAACCCTTCCTGTAAAAATTTGTGCCCAACGATTCATCATAGGCAAAGAAACAGATTCCAGATCTGAATTTGAACAGATTCCAGATTATTTGCAAAATTAAACGGTTGATATCTTTTGATTCGTGCATAAAGTAACTGATTGAGATCCCATGATTACTTGCATAAATTAACTGATTGAGATCCCATTTTTACTTGCATAAATAAACCGAACGGCCGAACTCCAAATCATAAACGAAATCAAGAAGGGATCAAAGCAAAATGGAATAAAATCGGCGCAAATATTAACCCAATACTCATCCATCTACAGATCGGCACTAATAGTTACTAGGGAACCAACAAAAATAGGGTTCAAAAAGGAATGGGGAACAAAAAAGGGAGCAAACCATAGTTACCTCGTTCCATGGGTCGTCCATGCAGGTGTCGTAGGGGTTCGGAGGCGAGATGTACGGCACCGGCTCATAGGGGTCCCATCCCGGCGGGATACGACCGCCACCGGCGGCGGCGACGGCCTTTGAGGGGACGACGTCGAAGAGGGAGGCGTCGCGCTTGGAGCCGACGGCGTCATGGACGATGGGATTCACATTCTCCATGTCCATCTCGCCTGCAGAGAGGGAGAGGGTTTTTTGCTTTGGAGAAGATGATGGGACGTGAGAGGCGGCGTTGCATGAGCGAGTGAGAGTGACAGAGATAGTGCGAGGAGGCGTCTATAAAGGCGAGGGGTGGTTAATGCGACCCGCATCCTACGCGTCCACCATTGAACGTCTACACGTCTTGGGCTTCTGCAACGCGACACGCATCCATGATTGCACGTCTTCGACTTCTGCACCGCGACTCGCGTCAGTACCCGTCAACAATTGCACGTCTTCCACTTCTGCACCGCAACACGCGTACTCGAGTCTAACCCTGGAAATTTAGATATACTCTCGAGTCTTATACTAGCATTTTTTGTGTGCTCAGTTTTCCCCTTGAGTACTAATACTGGCTAGTGCAATATACTCAGTTTTACCTCAAGTGCCTGGTCAACAGAGAGTCAACAAATGGGATTAACTAGTTAAATGAGTCAACAAATGGGATTATCAGGCTTACTTATTCGTTTTCACGTGTTAAACTTGTCTAAATATTGGTCAAACCTAGGATTTAACCAAGATTCAAATGGGCAGAAAATTAAAAAAAAACAGAAAAATGAAAAACCAAAGCACATAGTCTTCTTATGTCATATAGTAAGCATTAAAGGTGATAAACAAGGTCTAGACATATTCAAACCATACAAATCATGTATCTACCCCCTAACCCTAAACTCTGTCTTATGAAGTCAAGCATGAAGAGAAGTGGTTTTGGGTTTCAAACATGGAAATTTCAAAAACCTCCCAAAAACTTCATTTTAGAGTGACTAAGAAGGATACATGCTTCCCTTTTCATTTTCATGTTTTAAACTTGCTTAAATCTTGGTCAAACCTAGGATTTGACCAAGATTCAAATGGGCATCAAAATTTAAAAAAATCAAAAAAATGAAAAACCAAAGCACATAGTGTTCTTATGTCATATAGTAAGCATTAAAGTTGATAAACAAGGTCTAGACATATTCAAACCATACAAATCATGTATCTACCCCTAACCCCTAAACTCTGTCTTATGAAGTCAAGCATGAAGAGAATGGTTTTGGGTTTCAAACAAGGAAATTTCAAAAACCTCCCAAAAACTTCATTTTAGAGTGACTAAGAAGGATACATGCTTCCCTTTTCATTTTCATGTTTTAAACTTGTTTAAATCTTGGTCAAACCTAGATTTGACCAAGATTCAAATGGGCATCAAAATTTAAAAAAATCAGAAAAAGAAAAACCAAAGCACATAGTTTTCTTATTTCATATAGTAAGCATTCAAGTTGATAAACAAGGTCTATCAATATTCAAACCAGACAAATCATGTATCTATATCCCTAAACCTTAAACTCTGTCTTATGAAGTCTAGCATGAAGAGAAGTCATTTTGGGTTTCAAACATGGAAATTTCAAGAACATCCCAAAAGCTTCATTTTGGTGTGACTAAGAAGGATCAAGGCTTACCTTTTCATTTTCATGTTTTAAACTTGTTTAAATCCTGGTCAAATCTAGGATTTAACTAAGATTCAAATGGGCATAAAATAAAAAATAGAAAAATAAAAACCAAAGCACATAGTCTTCTTATGTCATATAGTAAGCATTAAAGTTGATAAACAAGGTCTAGACTTATTCAAACTAGACAAATCATGTATCTACCCAACTTAAACTCTGTCTTATGAAGTCTAGCATGAAGAGAAATGTTTTGGGTTTCAAACATGGAAATTTCAAGAACATCCCAAAAGCTTCATTTAGTGTGACTAAGAAGGATCCAGGCTTACCTTTCATTTTCATGTTTTAAACTTGTTTAAATCCTGAAATCTAGGATTTGACCAAGATTCAAATGGGCATAAAATAAAAATAGAAAAATGAAAAACCAAAGCACATAGTCTTCTTATGTCATATAGTAAGCATTAAAGTTGCTAAACAAGGTCTAGACTTATTCAAACTAGACAAATCATGTATCTACTGCTAACCCTAAACTCGTCTTATGAAGTCTAGCATGAAGAGAAGTCATTTTGGGTTTCAAACATGAAAATTTCAAGAACATCCCAAAAGCTTCATTTTAGTGTGACTAAGAAGGATCAAGGCTTACCTTTTCATTTTCATGTTTTAAACTTGTTTAAATCCTGGTCAAATCTAGGATTGGACCAAGATTCAAATGGGCATAAAATAAAAAAAAAAATGAAAAACCAAAGCACATAGTCTTCTTATGTCATATAGTATGCATTAAAGTTGATAAACAAGGTCTAGACTTATTCAAACTAGACAAATCATGTATCTACCCCAACCCTAAACTCTGTCTTATGAAGTCAAGCATGAAGAGAGTGCATGGTTTTGGGTTTCAAACATGGAAATTTCAAAAACCTCCCAAAAACTTCATTTTAGAGTGACTAGGAAGGATACATGCTTCCCTTTCATTTTCATGTTTTATACTTGTTTAAATCTTGTCAAACCTAGGATTTTACCAAGATTCAAATGTGCATCAAAATTCCAAAAAAATCAGAAAAATGAAAAACAAAGCACATAGTTTTCTTATGTCATATAGTAAGCATTAAAGTTGATAAACAAGGTCTAGACATATTCAAACAAGAAAAATCATGTGTCTACCCTAACCCTAAACTCTGTCTTATGTAGTCAAGCATGAAGAGAAGTGTTTTGGGTTTCAAACATGGAAATTTCAAAAACCACCCAAAAGCTTTATTTTAGAGTGACTAAGAAGGCTCCATGCTTATCTTTTCATTTTCATATTTTAAACTTGTTTAAATCATTGTCAAACCTAGGATTTGACCAAGATTGAAATGGGCATAAAATTAAAAAATCAGAAAATGAAAAACTAAAGCACATAGTCTTCTTATGTCATATATATAGTAAGAATTTAAAAGATGATAAACAAGGTCTAGACAATTCAAATAAGACAAATCATGTATCTACCCCTAACCCTAAACTCTATCTTATGAAGTCAAGCATGAAGAGAAGTGGTTTTTGGTTTCAAACACGAAAATTTCAAAAACCTCCCAAAAGCTTCATTTTAATTAGACTAACTTATTAATTATGAAGGATCCAGGATTAATTACCTTTTCATTGTCATGTTTTAAACTTGTTTAAATCTTGGTCAAACCTGGGATTTGACCAAGATTCAAATGGGCATAAAAATTCAGAAAAAAATCGTAAGAATGAAAAACCAAAGCACATAGCCTTCTTATGTCATATAGTAAGCATTCAAATTGATAAACAAGGTCTAGACATGTTCAAACCAGAAAAATCATGTATCTACCCCCTAACCCTAAACTATGTCTTATGATGTCAAGCATGCATGAAGAGAAGTGGTTTCAAACATGAAAATTTCAAAAACCTCCCAAAAGCTTCATTTTAGAGGACTAAGAAGGATCGATACCTTTTCATTTTCATGTTTTTACTTATTCGAATCTTGGTCAAATACTAGGTTTGACCAAGATTTAAACAAGTTTAAAACATGAAAATGAAATGGGAAGTGTGTATCCTTCTTAGTCACTCTAAAATGAAGCTTTTGGGATGTTCTTGAAATTTCCATGTTTGAAACCCAAAACCACTTAAGACAGAGTTTATGGTTAGGTGTAGATACATGATTTTTCTTGTTTGAATATGTCTAGACCTTGTTTATCAACTTGAATGCTTATGACATAAGAAGGCTATATATGTGCTTTGGTTTTTCATTTTTTGATTTTTTTTTGATTTTTTATGCCCATTTAAATCTTGGTCAAATCCTAGGTTTGACCAAGGTTTAATCAAGTTTAAAACATGACAATGAAAAGGTAAGCATGAATCCTTTCTTAGTCACTCTAAAATGAAGGTACTTGAAATTTTTATGTTTGAAACACAAAACCCCAGTTCTCTTCATATGTTTGACTTCATAAGACAGAGTTTAGGGTTAGGGGTAGATATGATACATGATATTTCTGGTTTGAATATGTCTATACCTTATTTATCAACTTGAATGCTTACTATATGACATACGAAGGCTATATATGTGCTTTGGTTTTTCATTTTTTTTATTTTTATTTTGAATTTTTACGCCCGTTTGAATCTTGGTGAAATCCTAGGTTTGACCAAGGTTAAAACAAGTTTAAAACATGGCAATGAAAAGGTAAGCATGGATCCTTATTAGTCATTCTAAAATGAAGCTTTTGGGAGGTTTTTGAAATTTCCATGTTTGAAACCTAAAATCACTTCTCTTCATACTTGGCTTCATAAGACAAAGATTAGGGTTAGGGGTAGATACATGCTTTTTCTGGTTTGAATATGTCTAGACCTTGTTTATCAACTTGAATGCTTACTATATATATGACATAAGAAGGCTATGTTCTTTGGTTTATCATTTTTTTCTGATTTTTCTGATTTTTTATGCCCATTTGAATCTTGGTCAAATCCTAGGATTGACCAACATTTAAACAAGTTTAAAACATGAAAATGTAAGCCTGGATCCTCCTTAGTCACTGTAAAATGAAACTTTTGGGAGGTTTGTGAAATTTCCATGTTTGAAACCCAAAACCACTTAAGACAGAGTTTATGGTTAGGTGTAGATACATGATTTTTTTGGTTTGAATATGTCTAGACCTTGTTTATCAAATTGAATGCTTACTATATATTACATAAGAAGGCTATGTTCTTTGGTTTTTCGTTTTTTTTGTTTTTCCTGATTTTTTATGCCCATTTGAATCTTGGTCAAATCCTAGGTTTGGCCAAGATTTAAAAAAGTTTAAAACATGAAAATGAAAAGGTAAGCCTGGATCCTTCTTAATCACTCTAAAATGAAGCTTTTTGGAGGTTTTTGAAATTTCCATGTTTGAAACCCAAAACCACTTCTCTTCATGTTTGACTTCATAACACATAGTTTATGGGTTAGGGCTATATACATGATTTTTCTGGTTTGAATATTTCTAGACCTTGTTTATCAACTCGAATGCTTACTATATGACATAAGGAGGCTATATATGTGCTTTGGTTTTTCATTTTGATTTTTTTTTTCTGAATTTCTATGCCCATTTGAATCTTGGTGAAATCCTAGGTTTGACCAAGATTTAAAGAAGTTTAAAACATGAAAATGAAAAGGTAAGCATGGATCCTTCTTAGTCACTCTAAAATGAAGCTTTTGGGAGGTTTGTGAAATTTCCATGTTTGAAACCCAAAATCACTTCTCCTCATACTTAACTTCATAAGACAGAGTTTAGGGTTAGGGGGTAGATACTTGTTTTGTGTGGTTTGAATATGTCTAGACCTTGTTTATCAACTTGAATGCTTACTATATGACATAAGAATACTATGTGCTTTGGTTTTTCATTTTTCTGATTTTTTTAATTGTTATACCCATTTGAATCTTGGTCAAATCCTAGGTTTGACCAAGATTTAAACAAGTTTAAAACATGAAAATGGAAAGCTAAGCATGAATCATTCTTAGTCACTCTAAAAATCTTTCGGTCTGCAGAAGAGTCGAATCTGCAATCAGTAGTTACAAAAGCGACCCACCTTAGGGATGGATAATAAGACTTGGGCAATATAAACGTTGATACTTACTTTGTGATACTAAAATATATGTATCTAGACATATTTCAGTTGTAGATACATCCATTTTAACATCAAGTAATATGGATCGGAGGACTAGCTAAAGAACAATGAGAGGCAGTGTTTCTCTCCCCCAGCCTACTTGGCGGAGCGGCCCTCCATCAGGTCAGGTGGTGATTCCGCTTCTCTCGTTGGAATTCCTTATCCCCCAGCCTACTCGGCGACGTGCGCTCCTCAGTGACCTGCGCGAGGGCGCCTCGGCGACCTACGCAAAGGTGGCTGGACTCGGAGCGCATCGACTTCCTTCTGCGGTGCCTGGATTGGATCGACCATCCCGCGCGTGTCTCCAACGTATCGATAATTTCTTATGTTCCATGCCACTTTATTGATGATACCTACATGTTTTATGCACATTATATGTCATATTTATGCATTTTCTGAACTAACCTATTAACAAGATGCCGAAGAGCCAGTTGCTGTTTTTGGTTTCAGAAATCCTAGTAAGGAAATATTCTCGGAATTGGACGAAACTTTCGCCCAGGGTCCTATTTTTGCATGAAGCTTCCAAGACCGAAGAGATAACGAAGTGGGGCCACGAGGCAGCCAGGGGCTAGGCGGCGCGCCCAGCCCTGGCCGCGCCGGCCTACCCCCGGCCCTCGTGTGGCCCCCGCGTTGCCCTTCCGCCTACTTAAAGTCTCCGTCGCGAAACCCCCAGACCGAGAGCCACGATACGGAAAACCTTCCAGAGACGCGCCGCGAATCCCATCTCGGGGATTCAGAGATCGCCTCCGGCCCCGCCGGAGAGGGATTCATCTCCCGGAGGACTCTACACCGCCATGGTCGCCTCCGGAGTGATGAGTGAGTAGTTCACCCCTGGACCATGGGTCCATAGCAGTAGCTAGATGGTCGTCTTCTCCTTGTTGTGCTTCATTGTTGGATCTTGTGAGCTGCCTAACATGATCAAGATCATCTATCTGTAATACTATATGTTGTGTTTGTCGGGATCCGATGGATAGAGAATACTATGTTATGGTGATTATCAATCTATTGTTTATGTGTTGTTTATGATCTTGCATGCTCTCCGTTATTAGTAGAGGCTCTGGCCAAGTTTTTGCTCTTAACTCCAAGAGGGAGTATTTATGCTCGATAGTGGGTTCATGCCTCCATTAAATCTGGGACAGTGACAGAAAGTTCTAAGGTTGTGGATGTGCTGTTGCCACTAGGGATAAAACATTGATTCTATGTCTAAGGATGTAGTTGTCGATTACATTACGCACCATACTTAATGCAATTGTCTGTTGCTTTGCAACTTAATACTGAATGGGGTTCGGATGATAACCTGAAGGTGGACTTTTTAGGCATAGATGCAGTTGGATGGCGGTCTATGTACTTTGTCGTAATGCCCAATTAAAGCTCACTATATTTATCATATCATGTATATGCATTGTTATGCCTTTCTCTATTTGTCAATTGCCCGACTGTAATTTGTTCACCCAACATGCTTTTATCTTATGGGAGAGACACCTCTAGTGAACTGTGGACCCCGGTCCTATTCTTTACATAGCATACAATCTACTTGTGTTTACTGTTTTCTTTGCAAACATCTTCCACTCGATACGTTTAATCCTTTGTTACAGCAAGCCGGTGAGATTGACAACCTCACTGTTTCGTTGGGGCAAAGTACTTTGGTTTTGTTGTGCAGATTCTGCGTTGGCGCCGGAATCCCTGGTGTTGCGCCGCATCACATTTCGCGACCATCAACCTTCAACGTGCTTCTTGGCTCCTCCTGGTTCGATCAACCTTGGTTTCTTTCTGAGGGAAAACTTGCCACTGTGCGCATCATACCTTCCTCTTGGGGTTCCCAACGGACGTGTACATTTACGCGCATCAAGCCTGTCTTCTGGCGCCGTTGCCGGGGATCTGAAGAAAAGCTACACCACAAAGATCTCTAACTCCCACGTCAACTACACGCCAGCGTTTGGCGCCGTTGCCGGGGAGATCAAGACACGCTGCAAGGGGAGTCTCCACTTCTCAATCTCTTTACTTTGTTTTTGTCTTGCTTTATTTTATTTACTACTTTGTTTGCTGCACTAAATCAAAATACAAAAAAATTAGTTGCTAGTTTTACTTTATTTACTGTCTTGCTCTCTATATCGAAAACACAAAAAAATTAGTTACTTGCATTTACTTTATCTAGTTTGTTTTATTTACTGTTGCTAAAATGAATACCCCTGAAAATACTAAGTTGTGTGACTTCACAAATGCAAATAATAATGATTTCCTATGCACACCTATTGCTCCACCTGCTACTACAGCAGAATTCTTTGAAATTAAACCTGCTTTACTAAATCTTGTCATGAGAGATCAATTTTCTGGTGCTAGTTCTGATGATGCTGCTGCCCATCTCAATAATTTTGTTGAACTTTGTGAAATGCAAAAGTATAAGGATGTAGATGGTGATATTATTAAATTGAAAGTGTTTCCTTTCTCATTAAGAGGAAGAGCTAAAGATTGGTTGCTATCTTTGCCTAAGAATAGTATTGATTCATGGACTAAATGCAAGGATGCTTTTATTGGTAGATATTATCCTCCCGCTAAAATTATATCTTTGAGAAGTAGCATAATGAATTTTAAGCAATTAGATACTGAACATGTTGCTCAAGCATGGGAGAGAATGAAAACTTTGGTAAAGAATTGCCCAACCCATGGACTGACTACTTGGATGATCATCCAAACCTTCTATGCAGGACTAAATTTTTCTTCGCGGAATTTATTGGATTCAGCTGCTGGAGGTACCTTTATGTCCATCACATTGGGGGCGGCTACAAAACTTCTTGATGATATGATGATAAATTACTCTGAATGGCACACGGAAAGAGCTCCACAAGGTAAGAAGGTAAATTCTGTTGAAGAAACCTCTTCCTTGAGTGATAAGATTGATGTGATTATGTCTATGCTTGTGAATGGTAGATCTAATGTTGATCCAAATAATGTTCCTTTAGCTTCATTGGTTGCTCAAGAAGAAAATGTTGATGTGAATTTCATTAAAAATAATAATTTCAACAACAATGCTTATAGGAACAACTCTGGTAATAACTATAGGCCATATCCTTCTGCTAATGGTAATGGTTATGGTAATTCTTATGGGAATTCTTACAACAATAATAGGAGTGTACCCTCTGGTCTTGAAGCCATGCTTAAAGAATTTATTAGTACACAAACTGCTTTTAACAAATCTGTTGAGGAAAAGCTTGATAAAATTGATACTATTGCTTTTAGAGTTGATAGACTTGCCTCTGATGTTAATCTTTTAAAATTGAAAGTTATGCCTAATAATGATATTGATAATAAGATTACTACTACAGCAAATGCCATCCAAGTTAGAATTAATGAGAATATAAGATTAATGGCTGAATTGCGTGCTAGGTGGGATAGAGAAGAAAATGAAAAACTAGCTAAAGAGAGTAATATAGCTAAAGTTTGGACTATTACCACCACTAGTAATGCTAATTCTTCACATGTTGCTGCACCTCCTACTATCAATGGTAAAATAATTGGTGTTGGCAATGTTTCTACTCCTAGTGCAAAGCGAACAAAACTGCCTGAAATTGCTAAAACTGCTGAAACTGCTTGTGATAAAACTGCTGAAATTTTTTCCAACCTTGGGAACAATGATCCCATTGCTGTAGCTCATAATGATTTAGATTTTGATGATTGCCACATCTCTGAAGTTATAAAGTTCTTACAAAAACTTGCTAAAAGTCCTAATGCTAGTGCTATAAATTTAGCCTTTACAAAACATATTACAAATGCTCTCATAAAAGCTAGAGAAGAGAAACTAAAACTTGAAACTTCTATTCCTAGAAAGTTAGAAGATGGTTGGGAGCCCATCATTAAAATGAAATTCAATGACTTTGAATGTAATGCTTTATGTGATCTTGGTGCAAGTATTTCTGTTATGCCTAAAAAGATTTATGATATGCTTGACTTGCCACCATTGAAGAATTGTTATTTGGATGTTAATCTTGCCGATAATGTTAAGAAGAAACCTTTGGGGAGGATTGATAATGTGCATATTACGGTTAACAATAACCTTGTCCCCGTTGATTTTGTTGTCTTGGATATCGAATGCAATGCATCTTGTCCTATTGTGTTGGGAAGACCTTTTCTTCGAACTGTTGGTGCTGTTATTGATATGAGGGAAGGTAATATTAAATATCAATTTCCTCTCAAGAAAGGTATGGAACACTTACCTAGAAAGAGAATGAAGTTGCCTTTTGATTCTATTATTAGAACAAGTTATGATGTTGATGCTTCTACTCTCGATGTTACTTGATTTGCACTTTCTGCGCCTAGCTGAAAGGCGTTAAAGAAAAGCGCTTATGGGAGACAACCCATGTTTTTACCTACAGCATTTTTTTGTTTTGTTGAGTCTTGGAAGTTGTTTACTACTGTAGCAACCTCTCCTTATCATGTTTTTGTGCCAAGTAAAGTTTCTATGTCAAAGTTGATGTTATATTTGGGATCGCTGCACAGAAACAGCATTGCTGTCTGTCACGAATCTGGGCACAGTTCTCTGTAGAAAATTCGAAAAAATCTGCCAATTTACGAGCGTGATCCTCAGATATGTACGCAACTTTCATTAGTTTTGAGTTTTTCCATTTGAGCAAGTCTGGTGCCAGCTTTAAATTCGTCTTTACGGACTGTTCTGTTTTTGACAGATTCTGCCTTTTATTTCGCATTGCCTCTTTTGCTATGTTGGATTTATTTCTTTGATCCATTAATGTCCAGTAGCATTATGCAATGTCCAGAAGTGTAAAGAATGATTGCGTCACCTCTGAATGTGTGAATTATTAATTGTGCACTAACCCTCTAATGAGTTTGCTTGAAGTTTGGTGTGAAGGAAGTTTTCAAGGATCAAGAGAGGAGAATGATATACTATGATCAAGAGGAGTGAAAGCTCTAAGCTTGGGGATGCCCCCGTGGTTCACCCCTGCATATTTTAAGAAGACTCAAGCGTCTAAGCTTGGGGATGCCCAAGGCATCCCTTCTTCATCGACAACATCATCAGGTTCCTCCCCTGAAACTATATTTTTATTCAGTCACATCTTGTGTTCTTTACTTGGAGCGTCGGTTTGTTTTTGTTTTTGTTTTTGTTTGAATAAAATGGATCCTAGCATTCACTTTGTGGGAGAGAGACACGCTCCGCTGTTGCATATGGACACATGTGTCCTTAGGCTTTACTCATAATGTTCATGGCGAAGTTTCTCCTTCGTTAAATTGTTATATGGTTGGAATTGGAAAATGCTACATGTAGTAATTCTAAAATGTCTTGGATAATGTGATACTTGGCAATTGTTGTGCTCATGTTTAAGCTCTTGCATCATATGCTTTGCACCCATTAATGAAGAAATACATAGAGCTTGCTAAAATTTGATTTGCATATTTGGTTTCTCTAAGGTCTAGATAATATCTAGTATTGAGTTTTGAACAACAAGGAAGACGGTGTAGAGTCTTATAATGTTTACAATATGTCTTTTATGTGAGTTTTGCTGCACTTGTTCATCCTTGAGTTTGCTTCAAATAACCTTGCTAGCCTAAACCTTGTATCGAGAGGGAATACTTCTCATGCATCCAAAATCCTTGAGCCAACCACTATGCCATTTGTGTCCACCAAACCTACCTACTACATGGTATTTCTCCGCCATTCCAAAGTAAATTGCTTGAGTGCTACCTTTAAAATTCCATCATTCACCTTTGCAATATATAGCTCATGGGACAAAATAGCCTTAAAAACTATCGTAGTATTGAATATGTACTTATGCACTTTATATTTTATTAAGTTGCTTGTTGTGCGATAACCATGCTTCTGGGGAACGCCATCAACTATTGTTGAATATCATGTGAGTTGCTATGCATGTCCGTCTTGTCTGAAGGATCTATCATTTTAGTGGTTGGAGCATGCAAAATTGTTAGAGAAGAACATTGGGCCGCTAACTAAAGCCATGAATCATGGTTGAAGTTTCAGTTTTGGACATATATCCTCAATCTCATATGAGAATAATAATCATTGCTACATGCTTATGCATTTAAGAGGAGTCCATTATCTGTTGTCCATGTTGTCCCGGTATGGATGTCTAAGTTGAGAATAATCAAAAGCGATAAATCCAAAATGCGAGCATTCTCCTTAGACCTTTGTACAGGCGGCATGGAGGTACCCCTTTGTGACACTTGGTTGAAACATGGCATGCAAAGATCCGGTAGTCCAAGCTAAGTAGGACGAGGTGCGGACACTATTAGTATACTATGCATGAGACTTGCAACTTGTAAGATATAATTTACATAACTCATATGCTTTATTACTACCGTTGACAAAATTGTTTCATGTTTTCAAAATAAAAGCTCTAGCACAAATACAGCAATTGATGCTTTCCTCTTTGAAGGACCTTTCTTTTACTTTTATTGTTGAGTCAGTTTACCTATCTCCTTCCACCTTAAGAAGCAAACACTTGTGTGAACTGTGCATTGATTCCTACATACTTGCATATTGCACTTGTTATATTACTTTATGTTGACAATATCCATGAGATATACATGTTATAAGTTGAAAGCCACCGCTGAAACTTAATCTTCCTATGTGTTGCTTCAATACCTTTACTTTGATTTATTGCTTTATGAGTTAACTCTTATGCAAGACTTATTGATGCTTGTCTTGAAGTACTATTCATGAAAAGTCTTTGCTATATGATTCACTTGTTTACTCATGTCATTACCTTTGTTTTGATCGCTGCATTCATTACATATGTTTACAAATAGTATGATCAAGATTATGATGGCATGTCACTTCAGAAATTATCTTTGTTATCGTTTTACCTGCTCGGGACGAGCAGAACTAAGCTTGGGGATGCTGATACGTCTCCAACGTATCGATAATTTCTTATGTTTCATGCCACTTTATTGATGATACCTACATGTTTTATGCACATTATATGTCATATTTATGCATTTTCTGGAACTAACCTATTAACAAGATGCCGAAGAGCCCTGTTTTCTGCTGTTTTTGGTTTCAGAAATCCTAGTAAGGAAATATTCTCGGAATTGGACGAAACTTTCGCCAGGGTCCTATTTTTGCACGAAGCTTCCAAGACCGAAGAGATAACGAAGTGGGGCCACGAGGCAGCCAGGGGCTAGGGCGGCGCGGCCCAAGCCCTGGCCGCGCCGCCTACCCCCTGGGCCCCTCGTGTGGCCCCCGCGTTGCCCTTCCGCCTACTTAAAGTCTCCGTCGCGAAACCCCCAGTACCGAGAGCCACGATACGGAAAACCTTCCAGAGACGCCGCCGCGAATCCCATCTCGGGGATTCAGGAGATCGTCCGGCACCCTGCCGGAGAGGGGATTCATCTCCCGGAGGACTCTACACCGCCATGGTCGCCTCCGGAGTGATGAGTGAGTAGTTCACCCCTGGACCATGGGTCCATAGCAGTAGCTAGATGGTCGTCTTCTCCTTGTTGTGCTTCATTGTTGGATCTTGTGAGCTGCCTAACATGATCAAGATCATCTATCTGTAATTCTATATGTTGTGTTTGTCGGGATCCGATGGATAGAGAATACTATGTTATGGTGATTATCAATCTATTGTTTATGTGTTGTTTATGATCTTGCATGCTCTCCGTTATTAGTAGAGGCTCTGGCCAAGTTTTTGCTCTTAACTCCAAGAGGGAGTATTTATGCTCGATAGTGGGTTCATGCCTCCATTAAATCTGGGACAGTGACAGAAAGTTCTAAGGTTGTGGATGTGCTGTTGCCACTAGGGATAAAACATTGATTCTATGTCTAAGGATGTAGTTGTCGATTACATTACGCACCATACTTAATGCAATTGTGTTGCTTTGCAACTTAATACTGAATGGGGTTCGGATGATAACCTGAAGGTGGACTTTTTAGGCATAGATGCAGTTGGATGGCGGTCTATGTACTTTGTCGTAATGCCCAATTAAATCTCACTATATTTATCATATCATGTATATGCATTGTTATGCCTTTCTCTATTTGTCAATTGCCCGACTGTAATTTGTTCACCCAACATGCTTTTATCTTATGGGAGAGACACCTCTAGTGAACTGTGGACCCCGGTCCTATTCTTTACATAGCATACAATCTACTGCAATTGTGTTTACTGTTTTCTTTGCAAACATCTTCCACTCGATACGTTTAATCCTTTCTTACAGCAAGCCGGTGAGATTGACAACCTCACTGTTTCGTTGGGGCAAAGTACTTTGGTTTTGTTGTGCAGATTCCGCGTTGGCGCCGGAATCCCTGGTGTTGCGCCGCATCACATTTCGCGACCATCAACCTTCAACGTGCTTCTTGGCTCCTCCTGGTTCGATCAACCTTGGTTTCTTTCTGAGGGAAACTTGCCACTGTGCGCATCATACCTTCCTCTTGGGGTTCCCAACGGACGTGTACATTTACGCGCATCAGCGTGTCCTCCACCATATTGTTTTTCTTCAAGATGCTGTGATCCATCATCTTCTTCACCGCATCATGTTGGGTGTTGAGGCTTGATACGTCTCCAACGTATCCATAATTTCTGATGTTCCATGCTTGTTTTATGACAATACCTACATGTTTTGTTCACACTTTATAATGTTTTTATGCGTTTTCCGGAACTAACCTATTAACGAGATGCCGAAAGGCTAGTTGCTGTTTTCTGTTGTTTTTGGTTCCAGAAAGGCTGTTCGGGCAATATTCTCGGAATTCGACGAAACGAAGACCAAACGTCATAATTCACCGAGACGGACCAGGACACCGAAGGGGAGCCGGAGAGGGGCAGGGGGGCCCCACACCACCGGCGGCGCGGGGAGGGGGCGCCCAGGTGTCGTGAGCCCACCTCGGCACCCTCGCGCCGCCTCTTCGCCTATTTAACCCCTCGTGACCTAAAAACGCGATACCAATTGACGAAACTCCAGAAAGACTCCGGGCGCGCCGCCATCGCGAAACTCCACCCGGGGACAGGTCTCTGTTCCGCACCCGCCGGGACGGGGAAGTGCCCCGGAAGCCATCTCCATCAACGCCACCGCCTCCATCATGCTCCGTGAGTAGTTCCCCCATGGACTACGGGTTCTAGCTGTAGCTAGTTGGTATTCTCTCCCCCATGTACTTCAATACAATGATCTCATGAGCTGCCTTACATGATTGAGATTCATCTGATGTAATCGGTGTTGTGTTTGTTGGGATACGATGGATTGTTACATTATGATTAGTCTATCTATATAAGTTTGTGAAGTTATTGTTGCTGCAATCTTGTTGTGTTTAATGCTTGTCACTAGGGCCCGAGTGGCATGATCTTAGATTTAAGCTCTATACTTATTGCTTAGATTGTATCTACAAGTTGTTTGCACATGTCTATGTCCGGAACCCGAGGCCCCAGAGTGACAACAACTGGGATAACCGGAGGGGAAGGCGTAGATATGAGGATCACATGTTTTCACCAAGTGTTAATGCTTTGCTCCGGTGCTCTATTAAAAGGAGTACCTTAATTTCCAGTAGATTCCCTAGAGGCCCGGCTGCCACCGGCTGGTAGGACAAAAGATGTTGTACAAGTTTCTCATTGCGAGCACGTATGACTATATATGGAAAACATGCCTACATGATTAATAATCTTGATATTCTGTCTTAATGCTATTTCAATCCTATCAATTGCCCAACTGTAATTTGTTCACCCAACACTTGTTATTGGAGAGTTACCACTAGTGTAGATAGCTGGGAACCCCGGTCCATCTCGCATCATCATATACTCGTTCTTCATGTCATTGGAAGTAGTATCAACTATTTTCTGGTGCCATTGCTCTCATATTACTGTTACTGCTGCTGTGTTTACTGTTACTACTGCTCTCATATTACTGCTACTTTCACATCACCCCCACTAGTGCTTTTCCAGGTGCACTGAATTGACAACTCAGTTAAGGCTTATAAGTATTCTTTCCCCTGTTGTGTATCGAATCAATTTGGTTTTTACTTCCCTCGAAGATCTTCCCCTATCATGTTGGGTTTGAGGCTCCCGTTGAGAGCTTGAACGCACCTGTTTGATAGCTCGACGTTTTCTTCGCGAAGAAAGCCGCACTCGATCTTAAGCATCAAATTCTCGCCCTTGAGCTTCTTGATGACAGAGTTCGTTTCCTCACTTGATGGAACGCTCACATCATGCAGCTTGCCCCGGCCGGTGACCTCGTCCTTCAAAGTATCGAGATCATCGCGAAAGTTGGAGGCGAGTTCCACGAGAGTTTTAAGCTCATCTCTGAAACACGCCGATGCTTCCTGCATGGCAATATCATCAGTACCGAAACAAAGTGACGAGAGGAAGATGAAAATGTCCAATCAGTGGTAACCTCTAAGCGCAGGAGACAGGGGTTGAAGTCGTCATGAGAAGATGTCAGGGTGCGTCGTGGGGCACTGAGATATGTATAAAAAGGATTAATACGGAATAAAGAGTTGGGACCTCCGGGCCAGGAAGAATCAAGAAACATGGCGATGGAAACCAACCAGGAATCTTCGACCGCACGACGGACGCCGTTCCGAGACGAGCGCGAAGCAGGGCCTTCATTTTCTGGCGGGCCCTTTCTCGCGGCCAGTGATACGTCTCCAACGTATCGATAATTTCTTATGTTCCATGCTACTTTATTGATGATACCTACATGTTTTATGCACATTATATGTCATATTTATGCATTTTCTGGAACTAACCTATTAACAAGATGCCGAAGAGCCATTTGCTGTTTTTGGTTTCAGAAATCCTAGTAAAGAAATATTCTCGGAATTGGACGAAACTTTCGCCCAGGTCCTATTTTTGCACGAAGCTTCCAAAAGACCGAAGACCTAACGAAGTGGGGCCACGAGGAGGCCAGGGTGGCCGGCGCGGCCTGGCCCTGGCCGCGCCGACCTATCCCCTGGGCCCCTCGTGTGGCCCCCGCGTTGACCCTCCGCCTACTTAAAGCTTCCGTCGCGAAACCCCCGTCGAGAGCCACGATACGGAAAACCTTACAGAGACGCCGCCGCCGCGAATCCCATCTCGGGGATTCTGGAGATCGCCTCCGGCACCCTGCCGAGAGGGGATTCATCTCCCGGAGGACTCTACACCGCCATGGTCGCCTCCGGAGTGATGAGTGAGTAGTTCACCCCTGGACCATGGGTCCATAGCAGTAGCTAGATGGTCGTCTTCTCCTTGTTGTGCTTCATTGTTAGATCTTGTGAGCTGCCTAACATGATCAAGATCATCTATATGTAATTCTATATGTTGTGTTTGTCGGGATCCGATGGATAGAGAGTACTATGATTATGGTGATTATCAATCTATTGTTCATGTGTTGTTTATGATCTTGCATGCTCTCCGTTATTAGTAGAGGCTCTGGCCAAGTTTTTACTCTTAACTCCAAGAGGGAGTATTTATGCTCGATAGTGGGTTCATGCCTCCATTGAATCTGGGACAGTGACAGAAAGTTCTAAGGTTGTGGATGTGCTTTGCCACTAGGGATAAAACATTGATGCTATGTCTAAGGATGTAGTTGTTGATTACATTACGCACCATACTTAATGCAATTGTCTGTTGCTTTGCAACTTAATACTGGAAGGGGTTCGGACGATAACCTGAAGGTGGACTTTTTAGGCATAGATGCAGTTGGATGGCGGTCTATGTTCTTTGTCGTAATGCCCAATTAAATCTCACTATATTTACCATGTCATGTATATGCATTGTTATGCCTTTCTCTATTTGTCAATTGCCCGACTGTAATTTGTTCACCCAACATGCTTTATCTTATGGGAGAGACACCTCTAGTGAACTGTGGACCCCGGTCCTATTCTTTACATAGCATACAATCTACTTGTTTTACTGTTTTCTTTGCAAACATCTTCCACTCGATACGTTTAATCCTTTGTTACAGCAAGCCGGTGAGATTGACAACCTCACTGTTTCGTTGGGACAAAGTATTTGGGTTGTGTTGTGCAGGTTCCTAGTTGGCGCCGGAATCCCTGGTGTTGCGCCGCATCACATTTCGCGACCATCAACCTTCAACGTGCTTCTTGGCTCCTCCTGGTTCGATTAAACCTTGGTTTCTTTCTGAGGGAAAACTTGCTACTGTGCGCATCATACCTTCCTCTTGGGGTTCCCAACGAACGTGTGAGTTACACGCCATCAAGCTCTTTTTCTGGCGCCGTTGCCGGGAGATCAAGACACGCTGCAAGGGGAGTCTCCACTTCTCAATCTCTTTACTTTGTTTTTGTCTTGCTTTATTTTATTTACTACTTTGTTTGCTGCACTAAATCAAAATACAAAAAATTAGTTGCTAGTTTTACTTTATTTACTGTCTTGCTCTCCATATCAAAAACACAAAAAAATTAGTTACTTGCATTTACTTTATCTAGTTTGTTTTATTTACTGTTGCTAAAATGGCCAACCCTGAAAATACTAAATTGTGTGACTTCACAAATGCAAATAATAATGATTTCCTATGCACACCTATTGCTCCACCTGCTACTACAGCAGAATTCTTTGAAATTAAACCTGCTTTACTGAATTTGGTTATGAGAGAACAATTTTCTGGTGCTAGTTCTGATGATGCTGCTGCCCATCTCAATAATTTTGTTGAACTTTGTGAAATGCAAAAGTATAAAGATGTAGATGGTGATATTATAAAATTGAAAGTGTTTCCTTTCTCATTAAGAGGAAGAGCTAAAGATTGGTTGCTATCTTTGCCTAAGAATAGTATTGATTCATGGACTAAATGCAAGGATGCTTTTATTGGTAGATATTATCCTCCCGCTAAAATTATATCTTTGAGAAGTAGCATAATGAATTTTAAACAAATAGATACTGAACATGTTGCTCAAGCTTGGGAGAGAATGAAAACTTTGGTAAAGAATTGCCCAACCCATGGACTGACTACTTGGATGATCATCCAAACCTTCTATGCAGGACTAAATTTTTCTTCGCGGAATTTATTGGATTCAGCTGCTGGAGGTACCTTTATGTCCATCACATTGGGGGCGGCTACAAAACTTCTTGATGATATGATGATAAATTACTCTGAATGGCACACGGAAAGAGCTCCACAAGGTAAGAAGGTAAATTCTGTTGAAGAAACCTCTTCCTTGAGTGATAAGATTGATGTGATTATGTCTATGCTTGTGAATGGTAGATCTAATGTAGATCCAAATAATGTTCCTTTAGCTTCATTGGTTGCTCAAGAAGAAAATGTTGATGTGAATTTCATTAAAAATAATAATTTCAACAACAATGCTTATAGGAACAACTCTGGTAATAACTATAGGCCATATCCTTCTGCTAATGGTAATGGTTATGGTAATTCTTATGGGAATTCTTACAATAATAATAGGAATGTACCCTCTGGTCTTGAAGCCATGCTTAAAGAATTTATTAGTACACAAACTGCTTTTAACAAATCTGTTGAGGAAAAGCTTGATAAAATTGATACTATTGCTTCTAGAGTTGATAGACTTGCCTCTGATGTTAATCTTTTAAAGTTGAAAGTTATGCCTAATAATGATATTGATAATAAGATTACTACTACAGCAAATGCCATCCAAGTTAGAATTAATGAGAATATAAGATTAATGGCTGAACTGCGTGCTAGGTGGGATAGAGAAGAAAATGAAAAACTAGCTAAAGAGAATAATGTAGCTAAAGTTTGGACTATTACCACCACTAGTAATGCTAATTCTTCACATGTTGCTGCACCTCCTACTATCAATGGTAAAATAATTGGTGTTGGCAATGTTTCTACTCCTAGTGCAAAGCGTACAAAACTGCCTGAAATTGCTAAAACTGCTGAAACTGCTTGTGATAAAACTGCTGAAATTTTTTCCAACCTTGGGAACAATGATCCCATTGCTGTAGCTCATAATGATTTAGATTTTGATGATTGCCACATCTCTGAAGTTATAAAGTTCTTACAAAAACTTGCTAAAAGTCCTAATGCTAGTGCTATAAATTTAGCCTTTACAAAACATATTACAAATGCTCTCATAAAAGCTAGAGAAGAGAAACTAAAACTTGAAACTTCTATTCCTAGAAAGTTAGAGGATGGTTGGGAGCCCATCATTAAAATGAAATTCAATGACTTTGAATGTAATGCTTTATGTGATCTTGGTGCAAGTATTTCTGTTATGCCTAAAAAGATTTATGATATGCTTGACTTGCCACCATTGAAGAATTGTTATTTGGATGTTAATCTTGCCGATAATGTTAAAAAGAAACCTTTGGGGAGGATTGATAATGTGCATATTACGGTTAACAATAACCTTGTCCCCGTTGATTTTGTTGTCTTGGATATCGAATGCAATGCATCTTGTCCTATTGTGTTGGGAAGACCTTTTCTTCGAACTGTTGGTGCTGTTATTGATATGAGGGAAGGTAATATTAAATATCAATTTCCTCTCAAGAAAGGTATGGAACACTTCCCTAGAAAGAGAATGAAGTTGCCTTTTGATTCTATTATTAGAACAAGTTATGATGTTGATGCTTCTACTCTCGATGTTACTTGATTTGCACTTTCTGCGCCTAGCTGAAAGGCGTTAAAGAAAAGCGCTTATGGGAGACAACCCATGTTTTTACCTACAGCAATTTTTTGTTTTATTGAGTCTTGGAAGTTGTTTACTACTGTAGCAACCTCTCCTTATCATGTTTTTGTGCCAAGTAAAGTTTCTATGTCAAAGTTGATGTTATATTTGGGATCGCTGCGCAGAAACAGCATTGCTGTCTGTCACGAATCTGGGCATAATTCTCTGTAGAAAATTCGAAAAAATCTGCCAATTTACGAGCGTGATCCTCAGATATGTACGCAACTTTCATTAGTTTTGAGTTTTTCCATTTGAGCAAGTCTGGTGCCATTTATAAATTCGTCTTTACGGACTGTTCTGTTTTTGACAGATTCTGCCTTTTATTTCGCATTGCCTCTTTTGCTATGTTGGATTTATTTCTTTGATCCATTAATGTCCAGTAGCATTATGCAATGTCCAGAAGTGAAAATAATGATTGTGTCACCTCTGAATGAGTGAATTATTAATGATGCACTAACCCTCTAATGAGTTTGCTTGAAGTTTGGTGTGAAGGAAGTTTTCAAGGGTCAAGAGAGGAGTATGATATACTATGATCAAGAGGAGTGAAAGCTCTAAGCTTGGGGATGCCCCGTGGTTCACCCCTGCATATTTTAAGAAGACTCAAGCGTCTAAGCTTGGGGATGCCCAAGGCATCCCCTTCTTCATCGACAACATCATCAGGTTCCTCCCCGAAACTATATTTTTATTCGTCACATCTGTGTTCTTTACTTGGAGCGTCGGTTTGTTTTCGTTTTTGTTTTTGTTTGAATAAGATGGATCCTAGCATTCACTTTGTGGGAGAGACACGCTCCGCTGTTGCATATGGACACATGTGTCCTTAGGCTTTACTCATAATGTTCAAGGCGAAGTTTCTTCTTCGTTAATTTGTTATATGGTTGGAATTGGAAAATGCTACATGTAGTAATTCTAAAATGTCTTGGATAATGTGATACTTGGCAATTGTTGTGCTCATGTTTAAGCTCTTGCATCATATGCTTTGCACCCATTAATGAAGAAATACATAGAGCTTGCTAAAATTTGATTTGCATATTTGGTTTCTCTAAGGTCTAGATAATATCTAGTATTGAGTTTTGAACAACAAGGAAGACAGTGTAGAGTCTTATAATGTTTACAATATGTCTTTTATGTGAGTTTTGCTGCACTTGTTCATCCTTGAGTTTGCTTCAAATAACCTTGCTAGCCTAAACCTTGTATCGAGAGGGAATACTTCTCATGCATCCAAAATCCTTGAGCCAACTACTATGCCATTTGTGTCCACCATACCTACCTACTACATGGTATTTCTCCGCCATTCCAAAGTAAATTGCTTGAGTGCTACCTTTAAAATTCCATCATTCACCTTTGCAATATATAGCTCATGGGACAAAATAGCCTTAAAAACTATCGTAGTATTGAATATGTACTTATGCACTTTATATTTTATTAAGTTGCTTGTTGTGCGATAACCATGCTTCTGGGGAACGCCATCAACCATTGTTGAATATCATGTGAGTTTCTATGCATGTCCGTCTTGTCTGAAGGTCTATCATTTTAGTGGTTGGAGCATGCAAAATTGTTAGAGAAGAACATTGGGCCGCTAACTAAAGCCATGAACCATGGTGGAAGTTTCAGTTTTGGACATATATCCTCAATCTCATATGAGAATAATAACTTTGCTACATGCTTATGCATTTAAGAGGAGTCCATTATCTGTTGTCCATGTTGTCCCGGTATGGATGTCTAAGTTGAGAATAATCAAAAGCGAGAAATCCGAAATGCGAGCATTCTCCTTGGACCTTTGTACAGGCGGCATGGAGGTACCCCTTTGTGACACTTGGTTGAAACATGGCATGCGAAGACCCGGTAGTCCAAGTTAAGTAGGACGAGGTGCGGGCACTATTAGTATACTATGCGTGAGGCTTGCAACTTGTAAGATATAATTTTCATAACTCATATGCTTTATTACTACCGTTGACAAAATTGTTTCATGTTTTCAAAATAAAAGCTCTAGCACAAATACAGCAATCGATGCTTTCCTCTTTGAAGGACCTTTCTTTTACTTTTATTGTTGAGTCAGTTTACCTATCTCCTTCCACCTTAAGAAGCAAACACTTGTGTGAACTGTGCATTAATTCCTACATACTTGCATATTGCACTTATTATATTACTTTATGTTGACAATATCCATGAGATATACATGTTACAAGTTGAAAGCAACCGCTGAAACTTAATCTTCTTATGTGTTGCTTCAACACCTTTACTTTGATTTATTGCTTTATGAGTTAACTCTTATGCAAGACTTATTGATGCTTGTCTTGAAGTACTATTCATGAAAAGTCTTTGCTATATGATTCAGTTGTTTACTCATGTCATTACCTTTGCTTTGATCGCTGCATTCATTACATATGTTTACAAATAGTATGATCAAGATTATGATGGCATGTCACTTCAGAAATTATCTTTGTTATCGTTTTACCTGCTCGGGACGAGCAGAACTAAGCTTGGGGATGCTGATACGTCTCCAACGTATCGATAATTTCTTATGTTCCATGCTACTTTATTGATGATACCTACATGTTTTATGCACATTATATGTCATATTTATGCATTTTCTGGAACTAACCTATTAACAAGATGCCGAAGAGCCAGTTGTTGTTTTCTGCTGTTTTTGGTTTCAGAAATCCTAGTAAAGAAATATTCTCGGAATTGGACGAAACTTTCGCCCAGGGTCCTATTTTTGCACGAAGCTTCCAGAAGACCGAAGACCTAACGAAGTGGGGCCACGAGGAGGCCAGGGGGGTGGCGCGCCCAGCCCTGGCCGCGCCGACCTATCCCCCGGGCCCCTCGTGTGGCCCCTCGCGTTGACCTCCGCCTACTTAAAGCTTCCGTCGCGAAACCCCCAGTACCGAGAGCCACGATACGGAAAACCTTAGACGCCGCCGCCGCGAATCCCATCTCGGGGATTGAGATCGCCTCCGGCACCCTGCCGGAGAGGGGATTCATCTCCCGGAGGACTCTACACCGCCATGGTCGCCTCCGGAGTGATGAGTGAGTAGTTCACCCCTGGACCATGGGTCCATAGCAGTAGCTAGATGGTCGTCTTCTCCTTGTTGTGCTTCATTGTTAGATCTTGTGAGCTGCCTAACATGATCAAGATCATCTATATGTAATTCTATATGTTGTGTTTGTCGGGATCCGATGGATAGAGAGTACTATGATTATGGTGATTATCAATCTATTGTTCATGTGTTGTTTATGATCTTGCATGCTCTCCGTTATTAGTAGAGGCTCTGGCCAAGTTTTTACTCTTAACTCCAAGAGGGAGTATTTATGCTCGATAGTGGGTTCATGCCTCCATTGAATCTGGGACAGTGACAGAAAGTTCTAAGGTTGTAGATGTGCTGTTGCCACTAGGGATAAAACATTGATGCTATGTCTAAGGATGTAGTTGTTGATTACATTACGCACCATACTTAATGCAATTGTCTGTTGCTTTGCAACTTAATACTGGAGGGGGTTCGGACGATAACCTGAAGGTGGACTTTTTAGGCATAGATGCAGTTGGATGGCGGTCTATGTTCTTTGTCGTAATGCCCAATTAAATCTCACTATATTTACCATGTCATGTATATGCATTGTTATGCCTTTCTCTATTTGTCAATTGCCCGACTGTAATTTGTTCACCCAACATGCTTTATCTTATGGGAGAGACACCTCTAGTGAACTGTGGACCCCGGTCCTATTCTTTACATAGCATACAATCTACTTGTTTTACTGTTTTCTTTGCAAACATCTTCCACTCGATACGTTTAATCCTTTGTTACAGCAAGCCGGTGAGATTGACAACCTCACTGTTTCGTTGGGACAAAGTATTTGGGTTGTGTTGTGCAGGTTCCTAGTTGGCGCCGGAATCCCTGGTGTTGCGCCGCATCACATTTCGCGACCATCAACCTTCAACGTGCTTCTTGGCTCCTCTGGGTTCGATTAAACCTTGGTTTCTTTCTGAGGGAAAACTTGCTACGTGCGCATCATACCTTCCTCTTGGGGTTCCCAACGAACGTGTGAGTTACACGCCATCCAGCATCTGGATAGACCGCCGGCGGGAACTCTCCGCGTCCTTGGTCAACACTAGATGGTGCTTCTTCAAGCGAGATGGTGGCCTTGACTTCGGAGGCATCGCTGGAAGTGGAAGGAGACTGGAAGTGAAGCAAGAAGGGGATGGAAGAAGTACTCCCCCTATTAAAACCAGACAGCCGTCTCCTGCCCTCGCTTCGAGCAACCTGGTCCGCCCATCCTAAATCAACGGCCGAGAGGGGGCTCCCTTGCGAACTGAGATCCAGTGACTTTACCCAACAGAAGTTACCATGAACTTTACCTATACGAGCCATCAGATTAAGATCCAACGCACATGGTTGATCTAAAATTTGAAATTAAAATTTATGTTGCTCAGAAAAAAAGAAAAACTTTACATTAAGACGTATTCTCGGAAAGTTCCAGTCCATTTAAAAAATTACTTTAGTTTAAGTTCGAAATTTGGATCAACCGCGAGCGTTGGATCTTGATCGAATGGCTCACGTTTGTAAAGTCGCATGGTGACTTCTCTTAGTGAAGTCACTGGATCTCAGTCCGCGAAGGGTCAGGACGCGGGAGCAGAAGCAAATGAATCGAGAGCGGTCCGGAGTATCCTGTCCGTCCACCGTAAATCAACGGGACATAGCGGCTACCTTCTCTTCGAAGGCTCTGGCGCGCAACCCGAGGAATGGACATCTGTCGGCTAGTATAGAATTTTATAGCACGCCATTAATCGAGCTAGCAGTACTGTACTACTGACTACTACTCTGATGGACGTCCAAAGCTCTGAATAGTCAGGGGAAACAATGAATGCGCGCCAGGGTAGTACTACTGTAGTAGTGAAGCAATGGGGATTATCTGGAGCAAGTACGGAGTACCGAGTACAGTACTACAAAAGTGCTGTTCGTTGTTTTCGCAGTTCATTTTAGCGTAACGTCCAGGTTGTTGTCGAACCAGCTGTTAGATTTTGGGTAATTATTGTTAAGTTGCTGCTTCTTAATTAAAATTTATCAAAGTCATGTAGACTAGATCGATTTGTGAGAACATCCCAAAATCTTCATTCATTTTAGAATGACTAAGAACGATCCATTCTTACCTTTTCTTTTCATGTTATAAACTTGTTTAAACCTTGGTCAAGCCTAGGATTTGACCAAGATTTAAATGGGCATAAAAATTCAGAAAAAATCAAAAAATGAAAAACCAAAGCACATATATAGCCTTCTTATGTCATATAGTAAGCATTGGAGTTGATAAAAACTCTGTCCTAATGTCATATTTCCCATCATATTTACCTTTTGTTCCTTTTACTTTAGCATGATTTGTAAACCATTCTCTATGAATCTTTTTATATGATACTACTTTTATATATTCGTTCTACCTTCATATTTATTTATTAAGTGTTTATTTCTTGGTTGCATTTTTCATGTCCGGCTCCCTGACAAATTAAGTTTTTGGTCCCTATTGTCACTTTCTATTGTCTTCAACAGATACTTGCAAAGGTACTTCAACAATTCAAAATAAGAGGAGCCCAAACTTCTGATTCTGAGAAGGCAGAAGAATCTGGTACAAAAAAAACATAGAGATAGAAGACCTTCGTTATGGTGAATTAGAAAGTTTATTACCAAAATTAGAGGCCCTACTTTTCAAGTTGGTAAGAAAACAACGAGAAAAAGGAAATCTGCAAAAGGAACTGTCTTTTGCTGCCAAAATAATGGTAAAGTTTTTGCGCCATGGAAACTCCCTCGCTACACTATATTGTATTCACATATTTTGTATACTTTGTATAGTATATCGGGTTAGTTTATTTCTATGTTCAAAGCAAACCTTCATATACTATATATACTATGCTTATATATGAGCCTTCTATTGCGTTAGCATTTTTCGCTTTTATTTTATTCTATCACAACGTGTCTTCTCTCCTATCTAGTATCAGGATATGTCTTGATGGTTTGGAGAGCTCTATGTATCTCTTGAGAAGAAAAATGGCGTAGCCAAATGCACCAATCAAGGAAAGAAGGAGGAAGCTTAACTACCTGACTTCTCTGATTCCGAAACACATAGTGAGAGTTCTGGCACTGCACAAACAATTGAGCCCTAGAAATTCAAAAGTAAACATTAGGACAGAAAAGCTAAGGGGTTATTGATAATTGCCATCCATGATAGTGAACTTTAGTCTAAAACTAATTTACAACAGCGGGTGCTATTCAGGTACAGCAGTTTGAACACCATCATAATGCCTGTTTTTGTTTTCATGATATAAAACTATTTTAGAACACAATATGATTGATTTGCAAGAGGTTTGGACACATACACAACGTTTGATTTTTTTCAGGACACGAGACAAATTATAGCTAGCATTGCCACCTTATAGTTCAAGTTCATAACTTGATATGTGTCGTACAATGCAGACAGCCCACGGGTATGGAATTCTACATCAAATTCATTGATGAGTGAACATACTTTCATTTGTATGCAACTACAAAATTTACCAAGAGTGAGATAAGTCGGAACACAGTATGCTTTATTGTCAACGTAAGGTAAATTATACTAACCAATTAACCATACTGATAAGAGTAAAACATAGCAGAAGCAGTAATCAGTAGCAAAGCAAAGTTAATTGTGAGTGCGAATGAATCTCATTCCGTCTATCTCTTTTCTCTCTTAAATCGGCTAAGCCAACCCACTTAGTGTAATCTCTCTGCCACTCTGTCTAGGAAGGCTTTTGCTCCGGTGTCCCCTCTTCTATACTTTGGTCTGTTTGGACGGCTAGGATTTTCTGATACCTTTTCGTTGGTTAACTTAACGTGTGCGTTTGGTTTATGGACAAACATGTACGGGATGGGATGGGATGAAAATATGTTTGATTAACGATTGAACACAACAGTTAATATGTAATTAACGGGTCATTTTCTCTTTGTGGCGGAGGCCGGACCTAGCGGGGCTGCCGCCTGCCCGGGCTTAGCAAGGTCACGGCCTACACGTATTTTGCGAGGATGCGGCTGTCGGCAGACGTAGCAAGCTCGTTGCTCGCCACGCCATGGAAGCCGCCGACGCCGAGCCGGGGAGCCACGTTAAAATCAAGCCCACCGCTCACCGCGTCGTGGAGGCCGCCGATGCCAAGCTGGAGAGCCACGCGGAAAAGAAAGCCCGTCGCTCGTCGCGACGTGGTAGCCGTCACCGAGTTGTGGAGCCACACAGACGACGATGGCGGGTGTCGGAGTCGTCTTGACGGCCATGGACTCTTAGGCGCGGTCGTGGCGGTTGGTGAGATTAGTCATGAAATTGGCGGATCATCTAGTCCAACTTTTCTAAAGAAATATTCAGCTCTTGGAATGAGATCATCCATATTTTTTGGTCACGAACCAAACGCACATTTATCCCTTCAACTTTTATTTAGAGGGGGGACAGCCCCTTATCCGATCCCAAAGCGCAACAGCAGCTCATCCCCTTTACCATCGGAACCGCCCTGGACCAGACCCTGCTCCTCTCCTACCCCTCTCAACCACTGGAGCCGCCCTGCCACCTGCTCATTCCTCTCTTCACCTGCAACTCCTCCCATCCATCACACACTCGTAGTCCTCGAGCTGAGGACCCCGTCACTTAGGATGCACCGCCGGCTTGAACCTGCTGGCGGGGCAAGACGCCCGCCACTGGCAAACATGGCCCGGCCTCTTCGGTAAGTACCCGGACAGCCGCCATGGTCAGCACCAGAAGGGGGAGGAGCAGCTCGGGTCTGCCTGCCACTGTTTCCGTGCATGGGAAGCCCGATCATGTTGGCGGCGCATCGACGCAAACAACACGGAAACCAGGGGCGGATCGAGCTCGATCGCTGGAAGGCAGCTTGTAGTAAAGATTTGACTGCATGTGAATGAATAGTTTAAGAAAGAAAAAATTGATTGATTTGATCCAGAATTAGCGCTAACGAGCAAAAGGGGCAAGAAACGAGAAAAGGGCATCAGACGGTGCAGTTGAGTTGTTGATGTTAAGATCGTACGGTTCAGATGCTCCGAATCTCCTTCACCAAACCTGTTGTACCGATCTACGATCAACTCCAATATAATAGTATAGATAGAGAAAATAATACGTAGAGTATGTGATGTGGGCCAGTGCAGTCAGTGAGAGTAGTAATTTGTGTTTTTTTTCCTGTTTTGTGAAACGGGTCCAAGGTTTGATTTAGACCGGAATTACTTTTAGGGTACAAAGCGATCGAGATTTAAAGTCGAGGGTTCATTTTGCTGAAACTCTATGAGTTCACGGTTTAAAATAGACTTTTTTCAGTCGGAAATAGCCCTGCGCGCTGGACAAATGTATTTGGCAACCGATTAGCAAGCCAAATTAAAATTGTAGTGGGACTTGGCCCGCGAAAAAGTAGTACGCTGGAATAGGCCCAACCCCACCTGATTTTAATATGAATTGTATTTTTTTAAAGAAATGTGCAACTAGCAACCGGTTATTGATACGAGTTACACTTTTTTAAAGAAATATGCCACTAAAATCTTTTTTACACGAGTTGCAATTTTCATAAAAATTGTGCAACTAGGAACCAATTTTTAATATGAGTTGCACTTTATTCAGAAATATGTGCAACTAGGAACCGATTTTAAATATGAGCTGCACTTTTGTCAAGAAATGTGCAATTAGCATATTTTTTGTTCCATATTTTTGTCTTTTTTTATTTGCTTCTTGGATTTTAAATGACCAAAAGTTTTTCAATTAAATTTTTAAAAAGTCTATAGCACATTTACTTTTTTATTTTCGGTGAAGTGCCTTTCAACTCATGAGGAGCAGCAGTAGGACTAGGCTAAGTGAAATCTACGGTTGTTAGTTAGCTGTGTCTAAATTAAAACGATGTACCACATGTTGTTTAATTGGTAGCTGGGCAGATGGCTAGCTAGCAAAAAAAAAAAAAAAATGCGTGCACTTGCTGCTGTGCATGCCGGTCTGTGTGCATTTCCGTCCTTCGTCAAGTGGCCTGACGAAACAAAATCCCATTCGACTGCTCCTAGTCGCTCCCTTTTTCTTTTGACATGGGATTATGGAATGCATCCTCCTATTCTTAACAAGAATTGAAGAAACACGAAGAATGAACGCCAAAGAGATTGCACACCAATTGCTGATCACAATTTCAGATAGACGCCAAAGGACGTACTGGCGTTCGTAACAATCATCTACTACTTTGCCCCACGATCGAGCAGTGCATTACAGTATAGTCGATCACGAGTTCACGACTTCCACATGAAGCCAACTACGCTATGCACCTTGTGCTCGTCAGACATCCAGGTGATGTGGCCGAACTCCCATGATCCGGCAGGCTTGACGGCTTCGCTGCGGAACTCCACCGTGTAGCTCTTCTTCTCCTTCTGCCGCTTCAACACCAGTGTCGTCGGCGTCACCTTCACCTTAACCCCGTGCGGCACCGCGACGGTCACGTTGTACGTCTCCGGCTGCTCCGACACCATTGTCACGGTCCTCGTCAGCCTGCGGACGCTGGTGTCGCCGTCGAAAACCACCACGAGCGCCGGGTAGTTGAGGTTGGCCGCGCCACCGGGGAGCGCCGTCCTGCACATTGTGAGCTCCGGTACGAAGCGCCGAATCTGCGGCGCCGTGTAGTTGAAGGAGCAGAGAAACTCGACGTAATCTTGCGTCCCGGCGTCGTAGACCAAACCCGGGTCCATCGCCAGCGCCGGAACGACCATCCCGGCCCCGGCCGCCAGCGGCGTGGCGCTCCCGACACCGCCGCTGTCCAGTATGGCCCCATCGGCGTTGTCGGTTCTTTTAGCTGTAGTGATCAGCGCCGACCGCACCATGGCTGGTGTCCAATCTCCGTGCACCTTCTTGATCAACGCGGCGACGCCGGCGACGTGCGGGCACGCCACGGACGTGCCGGACATGATGTTGTACTCCGTCCTCGTCGGGTCGACGTCGGGGTATGACAAAGCAGCGCCGGACCAGGCGGCGAGGATGTTCACGCCCGGCGCGACGAGGTCCGGCTTCATGATCTCGGGGACCACCGAGTTCGGGCCACGGGACGAGAACCCCGCCACCACCGGCGCCCGGTTCTCGGGGCCGGTGACCGTGTCGCAGGAGAAGACGAAGGAGGCCACCGGGTACGGCTCGAACGACATGTAAGCTTCCAACTTCTTGCGCTCCGTGTCGCTAATGCTGAGGCCGGGGAGGATGAACGCCTGGCCGGGGACCGCCTCCCGGAGGCGTTCTGTGCCTTCCACGGCGACTATGCCGGCTCCACCGGCGCTCTGCACGTAGATGCCGCTCTTGAGGTCGCTCTGTTTATTGTCGCACACCACCACCTTTCCCGCGATCTTGTCGGGCGTCAGGTCATTCTCGCCGCAGGAAGCAAGCACGACCGGTAACATTCCCGTGCCGTTGGCCTTCCTGGCGTACAGGGACTGGCCTCGGAGCACCGCCCCGTTGCCGAGCTTGAGCGTCGCCGGGAACACGCGGTCCATGGTCGCGGCGCCTACCGTGGTCATCCACGGCGCCACGTTCACCACGGACGATGCCTCCGGGCCGCCGTTGCCGCCCCCGACGACGACGAAGACGCCGCTGCGGTCGGCGCCGAACATGGCGATGGCGACGACGTCGTCGTAGAACTGCGGGTTCGTCGAGCCTTCCACTCCGACGGACATGGAGATGACGTCCACGCCGTCGCTCACGGCGGCGTCAATCGCCGCGACAAGGCCGTGCTCGTCACATCCATCCGTGTTGCACGCCTTGTACATGGCGATCCGTGCATTGCTCGCCACGCCATGGGCGGTGCCGCTCGAGAACCCGGATAGGCTGGCGCCACGTACCTTCGATCCGGCGGATGTCCCGGACACGTGGGTACCGTGGCCGACCTTGTCCATTGGAGTGAGGGCGCCATCCAGCTCGGCGGTGAAGACCTTGGCCCCGACCAGCTTGTTGTTGCACAAGCTGGCGTTGAAGCCCTCCGCGTCGACGCACCTGCCTTTCCAGGTCGACCGCACGGGGCCGAGACCGGTGTCGTTGAAGCTGGCGCTCTCCGGCCAGATGCCGGTGTCGATGAAGCCGATGATGATGCCGTCGCCGAAGTTCGAGTCATGCCAGGCGCCGAATGTCTCGTTGAGGCCCATGAACTCCGGCGATCTCGTCGTGTGGGTGTAGCGCACTCTGCTCTTGTACACGCCGGAGACACCAGGGGTCCTCGACATGCGCCGGGCCTCGTCGTCCGTGAGTCGAACAGCGAAACCGTGCATCACGGTATCGTAGGTGTGCATGAGGCGGCTGGAGGAGCTCGAAGTGGCACGAGGGGAGTGGGTTGCCACCATGGAATTGTACCACCGATCGAGGGTGGCGAACTGAGACGGCTTGGCCAGGTGGTTGGTTTGGACGATGTAGGTGTGCGAGCTCGAAGGGTGAGTCTTCTGCTCGGCAATGGCATCCTTGGGCTTCTGGACGGTGGATGAGTGCGTGGGCTGAGCAAGGACCAGAACTATCAGCGAGCAGCGCCAGAGGAGTGCGAGTGTGGAAGCCATTGTTGGTGCGGTTGTGTGGTCTTGTGGTGGAGGAATCCATGTGTGTGGTTATGGGTTTTATAGAGGGCATAATCTCTGTTGGGGCAACACATGAAGTCAAGACTTCATCTTTTCTTGTTGAGAGGTGGTTGATTTGGCCGATGTATGCTGCTGTTGCTCCAAGCCTCGGCCGGCAGAGATGGCTGCGAAAGATGCGGCGTCTTTCCAGCATTGACTTCGAAAGATGCGAAAGTTGTGCCATAAGTACTTCTGCGTGTGCAGCAAATAGCACAAACAAAGGCTCATTGATCAAATGCAGACAAAACGAAACAGAATTCCATGGATGAAGAAGGGATGAAACGGCCTCCACTACCCTAGCTTCTTTCCTTTTCTTAAAACTCAACTCAACTTGTCCCCTGCCTGTTTGTCTCTGCTGAAAGAGATACACCAATTAAAGGCGCACATATTCTGGAAGCCATTGTTAGTGTGGTTGTGTGATCTTGTGGTGGAGGAATTCATGCATGTGGTTATGGGATTTATAGATGGCATAAGCTCTGTTGGGCAACACATGAAGTCAAGACTTCATCTTTTTCTGGCGAGGTCGTTGGTTCTGTTGCTCCGAGCGCCTCGGCAGGCAGAGATGGCTGCCAAAGATGCGGCGTTTTTCCAGCATTTGACTTTGAAAATTGATTCTGGTTCTGCCAGAAGTACTTTTCGGTGTGCAGCAAATAGCACAAAGAAGGCTCATGGATTCCAAGCACAAACAGAATTCCATCGATGAAGAACGGATGAAACGGCCTCCACTACCCTTCTTTCCTTTTCTTAAAACTCAACTCAACTTGTCCCCTGCCTGCTTGTCTCTGCTGAAAGAGATACACCAATTAAAGGCGCCCAGTTTTCTGTTAACGTTCTAGCTTTGTTGTATGAGGCATCAAACTAACTGCCTAAATCTGTCCCCGAGTAGCACGGAAGATGTAACCAGCAGATCATATGGCATGAAACCATGTCTAAATCTGTCCGCGAGTAGCACGCATTTTCTCATTTCCTAGGCCCAAGCCGAGCCTGACATAAAGCCCGACAGCCCGGCGATTTACCAATAGCACACGTTTTAGAAGAAAAGCAGTAGCCAGTAGCAGACAACAACAATATCTAAAACGGCATGTACACAGAACTAACAGCAACAGTCTTCAACAGCAAAACAGCAGCATTTGTATGAGGCATGAAACCGAGTAGCACGGAAGATATCGGTTAGAACCAGCAAATCAGGCTAGCCCATAAAAACAGAAGTTACGCACGGAAGGGAGAAGACAACGGAATCAAATGCCTTGCACATTCCCACGATTTCTTTGCTGTACACATATTACAGTCCCACTGTTGCATCTCTATCCTCTCTTGGTTTCAAAGAGAAGGCCGCCACTATCATTCTCTTAAATCAAGTAGCGTTGTCCCCTGTCTGCTTGTCTCTGCTGAGAGATCCCCCAGTTAAAGACAGAGACTATACGTGCTGGCACAAAAATTTTCAGCTAACATTCTACCTTCGCGTGAAGCATGAAACCAACTGCCTAAATCTGTCCCCAAGTAGCACGGAAGCTGTCGGTTAGAACCAACACTTCATAACTAGTATAGTACTTACTACGTAGTACTAGTAGTTCCTAGAGCTCCTTGCTAAATTTCAAAAACAACGTGATATTTGAGCCTTAGTGCTTACCCTGCACACTCAGGTGCACTGGAGAAACAAAACTTACGCTCAACATACATGATGGTTTACATTCATACACTGACAACTCAGAAATAAATATGCATTTCCTGATCTCTTGGGCGGCTAGATTTGCTTTATAGTGTTATACTAGTTGAATGCCCGTGCGTTGCTACGGATTTTTAAGTTTTTTTTCCTTCTTGCACATGTAAATACACCTGAAAATTCCTGGTTGTGTAGGATATGACAATGGAGACACACCTGTTTAATCAACATTTCAACGACATGAACGGAGATATAAAATATATAGTTTTAGTTATTCAAACTACATGGTATGCTCTTAGTCCGTTTCAAGTGACAATTATGTTCACAATTATTTTGTTGGTTCTGACATGAACTAATGAACGGAGGTTATCCACACTAAGTGAATCCAGAAGTTCACAAAATACTGGAAATTTTAACAAACAACAAATTTTATTAACCCGGTTTTGGTTTTCAACAAATTTCTCTAACCTTTTTTATTACTATCTTATTTTCTTGAGAATGACATAGGTTATTTTTTAGAACCTTGATATCAATTCCAGTAGCCTTTTCCTGATTATTTTTCTTTTTGTATCACTCACTTGTTTTAAAAAATGTGTATAGTGATGTAACTTACTGACATGACCAAAAGTATACGACCATCTTATTTACTAAACTGAGAACAATATGGACCCTCCTGCCTCCATGAGACTATGTCGTCTCCTTTCTTTTCCCGCCAGCCCATGACTTCGAACAATCCCACATTCAACAAGGATCATGGTGGGTTTTCCACTCCCCTCTTGTGAAGGATATTGTGTTTTCTCTCATAGTTCTAGATGCAACTATTATTAAAAAATGTGCTTTAAATTCTTTTCAAAATGTTAAATATGTTGAAAAAAAACCTGAGTGTACATCCTTACAGTCTATATTAGCTCCCAAAACTTCTGCAGGATTTTTTTTTTGTGTGGCCTATGTAAAAAAATGTCTCATGAAATGCTATTTTTAAAGTACCGGAAATTGTCTTTTTTATACATGCCACAAAAACTAATGTTTTCTGAAAAAATTCGTGCGCAAACACAGACGACTTGATGTATGCTCCAATCTCTTTTTTAGGATTTTTGGACATTTTGACATTTTTTAGCAAACGGGTGCATCTACACCTATGTGCTGGATTTCCGCTTCCTCCTCCTGAGCCAATTGTTCAACTCAGAAAGAAACCTCAACTCAAGATTATACTAATACAAAAAGGAAGAGTAACTTAAAAAAGTTTATTCTCCTAAGTTTAACATTCCGCTACAACAAACACAAGAATAATAAGGGAAGAATAAAGCCAACTAATTTGTTCGGACATGTAGAATTATAGGAAGATGCCCGTGCGGTGCAATGGAGTATCTATCGGCTAACTGTTTAACATTGTGAGGAATACAAGGATCAAGGATAACCATGTACCAAGAGCTCAAAAACAGAAACAATGTCGTGCAAGGGGCAACAAAAATATTTCTTAGAGACTGATCAAAATAAGAGTGAGAAGACCCTTTCACGCAGAGGCCCCCTTTGGATTCTGCCATCATCTTGTGTGAGTTCTCACCCACACCGGTCATCATTTCTCTTATGTGCCTCTTTGTCCGCCGCCCCATCATTGTGATGTCACTTCATTAAATTCGAAAAAGGTAAGTACCTTATAAAATTGAAACATCACACGTTTTCATCTGGCTAAGGATGCAACTCTTCCATCAGCACAAAATTTATTTATTTACACTCCTTCACCAGTAACTCATCCATCATCATCGCAACCTGAGATTTATTTATTTACGATCAGATTTGGTCAACATCAAATAGCAGAATGCTAATTAACCTTAATTAGCAACATCCCATATTCAATCAAGAAAATCTTATTAAAATGCTCATCTATGGCCAGTTCGTGGTTCAGTACAAAAATTAAGTAAACCTGCCCTGCTTTAGTACAAAAATGAAGTAAACAACATCTTCCGCCCGACAACTTCGTCTATGGCCAGTTCAGCACCGGCAACAACTGAGCCAAGAGACACTACACTCATCAACTCCTTCCTCAATGTTGTGCGTAAGGAAGCCGGGAACTCAGACTGCCTCCTCCATGGCAAAGGCCATGTGTCTCACAGTCTGTTCATTCCTTCTATTCATGCATTTCTCTACAATATCAATTTTCCTAGTTCTGTTTCTAGAACAGAGGTGGTCAGGTGTACATCTTATAATATCGTTAACTGTTCATTGTTCGAATTCAACGGTAAACGTCTATCAAGTGTAGTGTGCAATGCTTGTTTGATCAAAACTTTGCAACATAAATAATAAACTTATCATATTGATGTAAGTGGGAAGTTGAGAATGAATGTTCAATATTGCTGGTTATCATCTTTTGGTATTTAAGGCCAAAATATTTCTCATTTAGTAGGCTCTTCTGTCCTGCAGCAGAATGACAGAGCATATTGAATGGAAAACAGCACAGTTGGCAGCATTTAAAAATCTCCCCAGGGATCAAGCACAATTTTTTTTGGTGTTTCCACTTTCCAGCATTGCTCGGATGATGGATCGCACAATTTATATTTACCATTTGGCACTATTGGTATGAGCAAGGAATTCAACCTGATGAAAAACTAACCTTCTAACACAAAGCCTTTCAAGTACTTGTTTAACTGGAAGCCTTCAAGCAAAATAAAACTTGACTCGATGCATTCTTCCAATATTCCAATATAATAGAAAAAGAGCAGAAGGAGCAGGAGAAAAACAAAATTGTACAAGAAGACTAATAAATTGGAGAACACCTACCACAATGAAGTCTTCCAATCTACTTGACCCCTGTTTAAAAAATTAATGTCCTTCTTGCAAACTGGTTGCTCACTTGAGGCCCTGCTGCTCCTCCATGTCCGATACAAAATCTGTATGAAACAGCAAAGTTCCAAATAGCACACGGCAAGCATCAGAACGAGACCAAGAATTCGTTCAATGACAATGGCAACCAGAATGGATATTTTAGAAAGAAGAGCAAAATACTAATAAGGCAAGATGCGAGAAGATGAGATATCATCGTACCTTTCTGTACTAATCAAGCAGGTCACCACCATGGCGAGATTCACTTTTCTTTAGGCAATTGCCATGGAATGGACGGTATTTGCCAGGGAAATACTTTGATTTCAGCAGCAGGAAAATCAACGACCACGGCTTGAGCAACGCAATGAACCGCTTCTTGCGACAGCATGCTCCCGCAAACTCGCGCTGTAGGTGAGTGTCTAGGAGCAGCGGGGACGTGACTGGGTCTGCGGCGACACCCACCAGCCCCCCTCTCAGTCCAACGCTCGAGCATCTCTGTCGTCAAAGGAGTATGATGTGGGCTACTGCGCCGAGGCTTTTCTTCTGCAGAGAGAGCAGGTGTTGACAAGATGGAGACGACGGAGAACATATGGGGCGCAGTGGTGTTTCCATTCAGTTGGACTTCGAAGCACTGAGATTAACCAAGGAATATATGATGGGTTAACTGAAAACAGATATCATCACAGTAAGCCACTGCCCATCTATCATCTTGTACATAAAATAATTTAAGAGGGACGGAGCATTGGATTCTATATCTAGCTGATGTGGTAAGGGAGAAATCTACAATTCTACCATTTAATTTAATAAGAACTATTATGTTAAATTATACGTAAAATCCACCATGGAATTTGGGCTTCAAGGAGAACAACCCATTTATCTAAATCCCTTTAATTCGTTCCTGGCCTTTGTTGTACCAATATAATTAAGCAATAAACAAATGATGCAACCAAAAGGTACAGAATACCTCAAAAACAAAAACACAAACCTTTGAATTTGCTTTCAGATTGGTTCTTCCTACCAGAGACTGAGCTATTTATAAATCTTCATCAGGTTTGACAACCAAAAATTTGTAGTGGCTAACCAGTCTTTACCATGAGACAATCCTGAAGTATGCAACCTGAGCTATCACGGATGTGAAAATACGAAGGACGTTGATCTACAGAGGTCTGCTCTATTCTTCAGAGCTAGTCGATCCTGTGAATAGGAGAACCAATAAATGTATGTGTTTGATACTTCAGAAGAAGCTAATTCTAAGATGTGATTGGTTGTCGTAGAAGAGATATGACCCTGCGTGAAGCTTGTGTCGATTACAGAAATGGCAAAAGAGAAAAACATCTAACCGTGGCTGGAGGAGTGAATCATATATTGTCTTCTCGCAGAACTATGTACTCGTCGCTGACTCCTCTGTTGGTCACCACATGTTGTTGATTTTTTCTCATATTCTTACTTATATTAATCAAAAGTGATTTACATCCTCCCTGGAATCTAACCGTGAAGATGCCACCCAATCTATTTTGTGGCTGAAAATTAGAGTACTAAGTATCATTGGTATAATATTGCACAGAGAAGTACAAAATGATTAAATAGTCAAAAAATGTGAAAATAGGTTACACTGAAGTGAACTTCAGTTCCAGGCCTATAAAAGGTCTTATTTAATCAGGCATTGACATCATCGGTGCAAGCCTGCTGGAGGTCATAATTTTGCATTTGCTAGCACACATAAGCTTGTACATGATGATTATAGTACTGGGTTAGGTGCACTTGAGAGGAGATCTGGTCAATGTTCCTGATATTTGAGCTAATTGAGGAGTACTGGTCCGAAGACTATTTACAGATGCAGTTATATGGACTAAACAACAGTTTTTTCCTTCGCTAATCGTATATTGCAGCTAGCTGGCTATACACAATCCTCCAAACATTACCAGTTCAAAATGCAAGTTCTAACAAACTTACCGAAGATCCTCAGAAGTTCCCTCCTGAATTATCGCCCTCTTCTCCAAGACCTGAGGAAGGAAAATAATTTACTATTAGATAGTATCATGGAGTTTTATTCTTTTCTTGAGCGGAGACAGCAAACCTACCAAAATCGAATCAACCTCGGAGAAAAAATCAATCTGATGTGTAACAAAATTGACCCTTGTCCTCAAGGGACACCATGACGCAGTCCTTCAAACACAAAGTTACTGGCACATCCATGACGAAATGATCATTCCATAATTAAGCTACAGCCGTTGAATTGAGAATGAGAAGGATGCTGACACTGAAAAGGGCTGCAGCGATATACGGTAGATATTTGCATTGATGTAGACAATCATTGCAAGCTGAATCATCTACTTCTGGCCTCCGTTCATGTTGAGGCGTCTCTGTCAGGTCGTCGTGCAGGAAATTCTCCATGTTCTTGTCCAGCACGCAGCACCTGATAACACTCTTGTACTCCTCAATATTCATCAGCTCGCCAAAGAGTGTTGGTGCACACCGTGCCACTCTGGATCGACGACATCTAAGAAACGGCGACTGAGCCAGACACCGCCACCTGAATGAGGAACAAAGAAGATTGGTTTCATCGGGACCATGATCAATTCGTCATTTGATAAAATCTTACATAGAAGTGAAATCTTTTTACATAGCAATGTACTGATCCAAACATTCTCTCTTCGAGCTAAAAAAAACCACAGGGATTATGGACGGGGATTGTGAATTACACGAACGCAACAAAAAAGCCGGAAGTCTTTCTTACCTGCAGGTTGTAGCAAGGTGTCGACGCAGCCCTCGGTTGCTTCCTCTCCTCGCTCTCGATCCCCATGGCGCCGGCGCATTCCACGACCATCCACCTCTTCGTCTCTTCCCCTCCAATTGCGCATGTGGCCCAGTGCCAGGGGCACAATCGAGAAACACGTCGAGCGAGACGGCAGCCGCGACGCGGGTACGTTAGTCAGGCGAGGTGGCGTCTCGAAGGGGATCAAAGGCGGTGGTGGAGAATTCGTGATCGATGGCGTCGGCGGCACCGTACGCCCCGGCGCCGAATCTTCTTAGGGGTATTCCTGGGCGCGATTAGGCCCGCGGCCCTTGATCTCTGCTACCCCGCCGCCCAGGTCTGGGCTGCCTCCGAGCCAGGCCTTCGATTTTGCTGCAGCTGCCTCCAGATCCGGGCCACCGCCGCGCGAGGCCCCGTCGATTTTGCTTGTCGCCGCCCAGGTCGAAAGGGGATCGAGATGGCAGGTAGCGGCCAACTGCAGTTGCTAGCGCTGCTCTTCTAAGGCGGAGGTGGGGAGATGAGGATGAAAGAAAGGCAACGAACACGAAACTGACTGAGTCGTGCGTGCGTGGGTGGCCGCTGTCTTTCATTTTTCTCTTTTTTCTCCCCCCGGAATTGGAGCCACGGACGTACCAACCATCCCACCACCTCTAGCCATTTAATATAGTAGAGATATCTGCTGGGAATAGTTATTTCGTTCAGTTAGCAATTGGAATATAAAAGGGGATTGTAGATAATATGGGCATCTTGGAAATCATGATTGTAGAATGTAGTAGTCCATCCGATCCATGTTAAGTGTCCCTGATTTAGTATACAAAGTGTCGCTGATTTAGTATAAACTTGAACTAAATTAGCAACCGTTAATATGGATCGGAACTCGGAAGTACTAAAAAACTTCGAATTAAAGGCTTTGTAATTAGGTTGTAAAACAAAATCCTTCTTGCGCTCATTTTTTACTTTCTTTATTCCACTAGCATCCCTCTATTTACCCCGCCTATAAATTTTGAGAACTTTCTCTTAACAATGATGCATGACTTCTTTTTTTAATGCTCACCGTGGGAAGAAGAAGACCCTCTGCCTGAACTGTATTCAATGTTGCCTATAAGGCTTTGCAACCTGTTACAAGATGGGTGGGTTCAAGTGAACCAGAAACTTACAGGGAAGAACTGGGAGAGAGATAAAACAAAACCAACACACACCAACTCACACACTGTTGGAGCCGGGAGGGTTACATGTGCACTTTGAGAAGCACTACCGGCGTGCTCGCACGGCAACCATCACCAGGAAGACATGCATAAGTAGTGCCTTGAGGAGTGCCATTGACACCATCGAAGGCTATCACATTCCCGAGATCTTGCAGATTGTAGCACCAACACCTACTTGCATGGCGAGTATCCACTAGATGGCAAACCATGAGAAGAAGAGGGCCAACAAGTGAAGCTAGCATAGCCGAAGGGCCTTACTCAACCGAGAGAACAATGCATACACGAAGCTTGCGCGGCTGATTGAGTGCCAGGACTGCGAGGAGTTTCTGCCAACGCCATTGCAAAACCGTGATTCCGCCAATGTAACGAACTTTGATCGCGAACTCGGCCAGAGGGATAGCCCCCAAGCACTTGCGAGGTGAGGAGGCAAGTTGCACCGTTGAAGGGGGCTAATCAACTGAGACCGCAACAGAAACACGAAGCTCATGGCAATACCGCTACCATCATCACCGGATTTAGCCAAGCTTGCATGACCCTCAAGAGATGAAGTCGAAGCGCACCAAACCAAACCCAATTGCACCACCGGACAAGCAGCACGAGTTTCCCTTGCGACGCCTTCAACAAGAAAATCAACACCCGCAGGCACCGTCGTCGCAAAGCTTTCACTCGGAACCACAACAAGAAGCTAACAGGATGTGCATATCCAAAACCACATCCCCAGCGACATTTATTGACGCCATTCCAAAGCCGTGGTGGTCGTCTCTAGCACAAACTAGAGCAAGGATTCCTCCGGGATAAGCACCTCCATTGTTATCTGCTTGCTCTGCGCCTGGAAGGGACGTCAAGCTCCACCACCTTGCCGAGATGAAAAGGTACAGCCGAAGATAGGGAAGGAGTTGCAGGACCGCTGGCACGCCGTGGTTGGGGGCTGTGATACGTCGCAAACGTATCTATAATTTCTTATGTTCCATGCTACTTTTATTACAATACTTGAGTGTTTTATACATACTTTACAGCGTTATTATACATTTTCCGGCACTAACCTATTAACAAGATGCCGAAGTGCCAGTTGCTGTTTTTCTGCTGTTTTTGGTTTCAGAAATCCTAGTAAGGAAATATTCTCGGAATTGACGAAATCAACGCCCAGGGTCCTATTTTTGCACGAAGCTTCCAGAAGTCCGAGAGGAGACGAAGTGGGGCCACGAGGCGACGACACGCTAGGGCGGCGCGGCCTGGGCCTGGGCCGCGCGGCCCTGTTGTGTCGGCGCCTCGTGTCGCCCTTTGACCTACCCTTCCGCCTACTTAAAGCCTCCGTCGCGAAACCCCTGTACCGAGAGCCACGATACGGAAAACATTACTGAGAGGCCGCCGCCGCCAATCCCATCTCGGGGATTCAGGAGATCGCCTCCGGCATCCTGCCGGAGAGGGGAATCATCACCGGAGGGGCTCTACATCATCATGTCCGCCTCCGGATTGATGCGTGAGTAGTTCATCCTTGGACTATGGGTCCATAGCAGTAGCTAGATGGTTGTCTTCTCCGCTTGTGCTTTCATTGTATTAGATCTTGTGAGCTGCCTAACATGATCAAGATCATCTATTTGTAATGCTACATGTTGTGTTTGGTGAGATCCGATGAATAGAGAATACTATGTTAAGTTGATTATCAATCTATCATATATGTGTTGTTTATGTTCTTGCATTCTCTCCGTTGCTAGTAGAGGCTCTGGCCAAGTTGATACTTGTAACTCCAAGAGGGGGTAATTATGCTCGATAGTGGGTTCATGCCTCCATTAAATCTGGGACAGTGACAGAAAGTTCTAAGGTTGTGGATGTGCTGTTGCTACTAGGGATAAAACATTGATGCTTTGTCTAAGGATATTTGTGTTGATTACATTACGCACCATACTTAATGCAATTATCTGTTGTTCGCAACTTAATACTGGAAGGGGTTCGGATGATAACCTGAAGGTGGATTATTTAGGCATAGATGCATGCTGGATAGCGGTCTATGTACTTTGTCGTAATGCCCTGATTAAATCACATAGTAATCATCGTTGATATGTATTGAATCTTTATTTGTCAATTGCTCACCTGTAATTTGTTCACCCAGCATGCTAGTTATCTTATTGGAGAGACACCACTAGTGAACTGTGGACCCCGGTCCATTCTTTTACATCTGAATACATTCTACTACTTTTACTGTTCTTTGCAAACAAACACCATCTTCCACTCGATACGCTTAATCCTTTGTTTTCAGCAAGCCGGTGAGATTGACAACCTCACTGTCATGTTGGAGCAAAGTACTTTGATTGTGTTGTTCAGGTTCCACGTTGGCGCCGGTTTCACTGGTGTTGCGCCGCACTACATTCCTCCACCAACAACCTTCACGTGCTTCTTGGCTCCTACTGGTTCGATAACCTTGGTTTCTTTCTGAGGGAAAACTTGCCGTTGTGCGCATCATACCTTCCTCTTGGGGTTCCCAACGGACGTGTACATCTACGCGCATCAAGCAATTTTTCTGGCGCCGTTGCCGGGGAGATCAAGACACGCTGCAAGGGGAGTCTCCACTTCCAATCTCTTTACTTTGTTTTTGTCTTGCTTTATTTTATTTACTACTTTGTTTGCTGCACTTAAACAAAACACACACAAAATTAGTTGCTAGCTTTACTTTATTTACTGTCTTGTTCTCTATATCAAAACACAAAAAAATTAGTTACTTGTCTTTACTTTATTTGCTTAGTTTATTTTACTACTGTTATAATGGGTACTCCTGAAAATACTAAGTTGTGTGACTTCACTAGCACAAATAATAATGATTTTATATGTACTCCTATTGCTCCACCTGCTACTCAGCAGAATTTTATGAAATTAAACCTGCTTTACTGAATCTTGTTATGAGAGAGCAATTTTCTGGTGTTAGTACTGATGATGCTGCTGCCCATCTTAATAATTTTGTTGAACTTTGTGAAATGCAAAAGTATAAGGATATACATGGTGATATTATAAAACTAAAATTGTTTCCTTTCTCATTAAGAGGAAGAGCTAAAGATTGGTTGCTATCTTTGCCTAAGAATAGTATTGATTCATGGACTAAGTGTAAAGATGCTTTTATTAGTAAATATTATCCTCCTGCTAAGATTATATCCTTGAGAAGTAGCATAATGAATTTTAAACAATTTGGTAATGAACATGTTGCTCAAGCATGGGAGAGAATGAAATCTTTGGTAAAGAATTGCCCAACCCATGGACTGACTACTTGGATGATCATCCAAACCTTTTATGCAGGATTGAATTTTTCCTCAAGGAACCTATTGGATTCAGCTGCTGGAGGTACTTTTATGTCCATCACTTTGGGCGCCGCAACTAAATTACTTGATGATATGATGATCAATTACTCTTAATGGCACACTGAAAGAACTCCTCAAGGTAAGAAGGTAAATTCTGTTGAAGAAACCTCTTCTTTGGGTGATAAGATTGATGCTATTATGTCTATGCTTGCAAATGGTAGATCTCATATTGATCCTAATAATGTTCCTTTAGCTTCATTGGTTGCTCAAGAAGAAAATGTTGATGTTAATTTCATTAAGAACAATAATTTCAAAAACAATGCTTATAGAAATAATTATGGTAACAACAACTTTAGGCCATATCCCTCTAATAATGGTAATGGTTATGGTAATTCTTATGGTAATTCTTACAATAATAATAAGAGTGTACCCTCTGGTCTTGAAGTGATGCTTAAAGAATTATTAGTACACAAACCGCTTTCAATAAAACTATTGAAGAAAAGTTTAGTAAAATTGATATTCTTGCTTCTAAGGTTGATAGTCTTGCTCTTGATGTTGATCTTTTAAAATTGAAAGTTATGCCTGAGAAAGTTGAAGATGCTAGGTTTGCTAAAACAAATGCCATCCAAGTTAGAATTAATGATAATATTAGATTGTTGGCTGAATTGCATGCTAGGTGGGATAGAGAAGAAAAAGAAAAACTTGCTAAAGAAAATAATGTAGCTAAAGTATGGACTATTACCACCACTAGTAATGTTGATTCTTCACATGTTGCTGCACCTCCTACTATTAATGGTAGAATAATTGGTGTTGGCAATGTTTCTACTCCTAGTGCAAAGCGCACAAAATTGCCTGAAACTGCTGAAACTGCTGTTTGTGATAAAACTGCTGAAATTTTTCAAAATATTGGTGACAATGATTCCATTGCTGTAGAACATAATGGTTTAGACTTTGATGATTGTCATATTACTGAAGTTATAAAGTTCTTACAAAAACTTACTAGAAGTCCCAATGCTAGTGCTATAAATTTAGCCTTTACAAAACACATTACAAATGCTCTCATTAAAGCTAGGGAAGAGAAATTAAAACTTGAAGCTTCTATTCCTAGAAAGTTAGAAGATGGTTGGGAGCCCATCATTAAAATGAAATTCAATGACTTTGAGTGTAATGCTTTATGTGATCTTGGTGCAAGTATTTCTGTTATGCCTAAAAAGATTTATGATATGCTTGACTTGCCACCATTGAAGAATTGTTATTTGGATGTTAATCTTGCTGATAATGTTAAAAAGAAACCTTTGGGGAGGATTGATAATGTTCGCATTACGGTTAACAATAACCTTGTCCCCGTTGATTTTGTTGTCTTGGATATCGAATGCAATGCATCTTGTCCTATTGTGTTGGGAAGACCTTTTCTTCGAACCGTTGGTGCTGTTATTGATATGAGGGAAGGTAATATTAAATATCAATTTCCTCTCAAGAAAGGTATGGAACACTTCCCTAGAAAGAGAATGAAGTTGCCTTTTGATTCTATTATTAGAACAAGCTATGATGTTGATGCTTCTACTCTTGATGTTACTTGATTTGCACTTTCTGCGCCTAGCTGAAAGGCGTTAAAGAAAAGCACTTCTTGGGAGATAACCCATGTGTTTATTTTACTACAGCAATTTTTTGTTTTGTTGAGTCTTGGAAGTTGTTTACTACTGTAGCAACCTCTCCTTATCATGTTTTTGTGCCAAGTAAAGTTTCTATGTTAAAGTTGATGTTATATTTGGGATCGCTGCGCAGAAACAGCATTGCTGTCTGTCACGAATTCTGGCACAAGTCTCTGTAAAAAATTCGAAAAAATCTGCAAATTTACGAGCGTGATCCTCAGATATGTACGCAACTTTCATTAGTTTTCAGTTTTTCCATTTGAGCAAGTTAAGTGCCCAGTCCAGATGCATCTTTACGGACTGTTCTGTTTTTGACAGATTCTGTCTTTTATTTCGCATTGCCGCTTTTGCTATGTTGAATGAGTTTCTTTGTTCCATTAACTTTCAGAAGCTTTGTGCAATATCCAGAAGTGTTAAGAATGATTGTGTCATCTCTGAATATGTGAATTTGTGGTTATGCACTAACCCTCTCATGAGTTTGCTTGAAGTTTGTGTGAAGGAAGTTTTCAAGGGTCAAGAGAAGAGGATGATATACTATGATCAAGAAGAGTGAAAGGTCTAAGCTTGGGGATGCCCCGGTGGTTCATCCCTGCATATTTTAAGAAGACTCAAGCATCTAAGCTTGGGGATGCCCAAGGCATCCCCTTCTTCATCGACAACATTATCAGGTCACTTCTAGTGAAACTATATTTTTATTCCGTCACATTCTTATGTTCTTTACTTGGAGCGTCGGTTTGTTTTTATTTTTGTTTTGTTTTGAATAAAGTTGGATCTCACCATCCTTATATTGGAGATATTACGCTCCGCTTTTTCATATGGAACACTTGTGTTCTTAATTGTGCTTTAATGTTCATGGTGAAAGCTTATTGCTTCGTTAAATTGCTATTTGGTTGGAATTGGAAAATGATGCATATGGTTTGGCAATTTGGCAATTGTTTGAGCTCTCATAGATCATGTTTAAGCTCTTGCATCATGTAGTTTAATCCATTAATGAAGAACTACTGTAGAGCTTGTTTAATTTGGTTTGCATGATTGATCTCTCTAAGTCTAGATATTTTCGGGTAAAGTGTTTGAACAACAAGGAAGACAGTGTAGAGCCTTATAATGCTTGCAATATGTTCTTGTGTGAGTTTTGCTGTACCTGTTCATACTTGTGTTTGCTTCAAACAACCTTGCTAGCCCAAACCTTGTACTGAGAGGAAATGCTTCTCGTGCATCCAAACACCTTGAGCCAAACTCCATGCCATTTGCGTCCACCATATCTACCTATTATGTGGTATTTTTCTGCCATTCCAAAGTAAATTACTTGAGTGCTACCTTTAAATTTCATTCCTCTACCTCTGCAATATATAGCTCATGGGACAAATAGCTTAAAAACTATTGTGGTGATGAATATGTAGTTATGTGTCTTAATTCTTATAAGTTGCTTGTTGAGCGGTAACCATGTTTTCTGGGGACGCCATCAACTTTACCTTTGTTGGATATCATGTGAGATGCTATGCATGTTCGTCTTGTCTGAAGTAGTGGATTTCGCGATCAAATGGTTTGAGTATGCATATGATTAGAGAAGAACATTGGGCCGCTAACTAAAGCCATGTATCATGGTGGAAGTTTTTTGGACATACAACCTCAATCTCTTATGAGAATATTAACTATTGTTGAATGCTTAAGCATTAAAAAGAGGAGTCCATTATCTGTTGTCTATGTTGTCCCGGTATGGATGTCTAAGTTGAGAATAATCAAAAGCGAGAAATCCAATGCGTGCTTTCTCCTTAGACACTTGTACAGGCGGCATAGAGGTACCCCTTTGTGACACTTGGTTGAAGCATATGTATGCGATGAGAATCCGTGTTTTCCGAGATAGTAGGACAAGGTGCGAGCACTATTGGTATTCTATGCATGAGGCATGCAACTTGTAGGAAGTATTATGCATAGCACATATTAATTATTACTACCGTTGACAAAATTGTTTCTATGTTTTCAAAACAAAAAGCTCTAGCACAAAAATAGTAATCAATGCTTCCCTCTGCGAAGGGCCAATCTTTTACTTTATTGTTGAGTCAGTTTACCCATTCCCTTCTATCTTAGAAGCAAACACTTGTGTTAACTGTGTGCATTGATTCTTACATGTTTACTTATTGCACCTGTTATATTACTCTATGTTGACAAATATCCATGAGATATACATGTTACAAGTTGAAAGCAATTGCTGAAACTTAATCATCCTTTGTGTTGCTTCAATGCATTCTACTATGAATTTATTGCTTATGAGTTAACTCTTATGCAAGTCTTATTGATACTTGTTTGAAAGTATTATTCATGAAAAGTTTTGCTATATGATTCATTTGCTTAGTCATTATCTTTGTTAGCAATCTTTTGTTCAGATCACTCCATTCATCTCATATGCTTTACAATAATGTTGATCAAGATTATGTTGGTAGCATGTCACTTCAGAAATTATTTGTGTTATCGTTTACCTACTCGAGGACGAGTAGGAACTAAGCTTGGGGATGCTTGATACGTCGCAAACGTATCTATAATTTCTTATGTTCCATGCTACTTTTATTACAATACTTTAGTGTTTTATACATACTTTACAACGTTATTATACATTTTCCGGCACTAACCTATTAACAAGATGCCGAAGTGCCAGTTGCTGTTTTTTTTGGTTTCAGAAATCCTAGTAAGGAAATATTCTCGGAATTGGACGAAATCAACGCCCAGGGTCCTATTTTTGCACGAAGCTTCCGAAGTCCGAAGAGGAAACGAAGTGCCACGAGGCGACGACACGCTAGGCGGCGCGGCCTGGGGCCGCGCGTGTTGTGTCGGCGCCTCGTGTCGCCCTTGACCTACCCTTCCGCCTACTTAAAGCCTCCGTCGCGAAACCCCCTGTACCGAGAGCCACGATACGGAAAACATTCGAGAGGCCGCCGCCGCAATCCCATCTCGGGGATTCAGGAGATCGCCTCCGCACCCCCGGAGAGGGAATCATAACCGGAGGGGCTCTACATCATAATGCCCGCCTCCGGATTGATGCGTGAGTAGTTCATCCTTGGACTATGGGTCCATAGTAGCTAGATGGTTGTCTTCTCCGCTTGTGCTTTCATTGTATTAGATCTTGTGAGCTGCCTAACATGATCAAGATCATCTATTTGTAATGCTACATGTTGTGTTTGGTGAGATCCGATGAATAGAGAATACTATGTTAAGTTGATTATCAATCTATCATATATGTGTTATTTATGTTCTTGCATGCTCTCCGTTGCTAGTAGAGGCTCTGGCCAAGTTGATACTTGTAACTCCAAGAGGGGGTAATTATGCTCGATAGTGGGTTCATGCCTCCATTAAATCTGGGACAGTGACAGAAAGTTCTAAGGTTGTGGATGTGCTGTTTCTACTAGGGATAAAACATTGATGCTTTGTCTAAGGATATTTGTGTTGATTACATTACGCACCATACTTAATGCAATTATCTGTTGTTCGCAACTTAATACTGGAAGGGGTTCGGATGATAACCTTAAGGTGGATTATTTAGGCATAGATGCATGCTGGATAGCGGTCTATGTACTTTGTCGTAATGCCCTGATTAAATCACATAGTAATCATCGTTGATATGTATTGAATCTTTATTTGTCAATTGCTCACCTGTAATTTGTTCACCCAGCATGCTAGTTATCTTATTGGAGAGACACCACTAGTGAACTATGGACCCCGGTCCATTCTTTTACATCTGAATACATTCTACTACTTTTACTGTTCTTTGCAAACAAACACCATCTTCCACTCGATACGCTTAATCCTTTGTTTTCAGCAAGCCGGTGAGATTGACAACCTCACGTCACGTTGGGGCAAAGTACTTTGATTGTGTTGTGCAGGGTCCACGTTGGCGCCGGTTTCACGGTGTTGCGCCGCACTACATTCCTCCACCAACAACCTTCACGTGCTTCTTGGCTCCTACTGGTTCGATAACCTTGGTTTCTTTCTGAGGAAAAACTTGCCGCTGTGCGCATCATACCTTCCTCTTGGGGTTCCCAACGGACGTGTACATCTACGCGCATCAAGCAGGCTGAAAGAGCATAGAGCCCCCATTTGTGGTTTTGGTAATTAATGATAATCCCTATGGACTAATATTTGCATTGAGTTATACTTGTAGAGTTGTCCATAGGTAATGCTTGAACCATATATTGGCTTCAAGGTTGCAATAAAAAGAAATGAGGTGCAAGTTGAAGATGAGCCTAGGGGTGTGTGTGCGTGCGGTGTGAGTTGGTACACAAGTTCAGATACTACAGCTGTACCACCGATCGATAGGAATAAACAAACTCGAAGATATCATATGCTTGAAGCTTTCCATTCACATGGTGTTTAGGGATATGTGAAGAAGAAGCTCTCCATAGTGGAGTATGGGGGAGAAATCCCCAAGACTTCATCAAACAAGCACAATCAAGGAAGGCATTCCATCTTGTTGCGGTCAAGGTCATCATCATCAAGCTCAAGTGAAATGTGCAAGGTTAATGTTTGCTGTTGATAGGGTTTCTTTCTTACCAATCTCGTGGTTTAGTTGGCAGACCGGTTTATATGATAGTGGTCGTACTATCAAGAGGACTCTCGAGTGAGTAACTCAATTGTATCGTTCGGAGAGAGCTCAAACCGTTACATCCTTGCATCATCTTTCTTGGTTGTTATTTTGATCGTATCCATGTGGTGTTTTAGAGCTTGTGGTTATTTCCATGACAAGCTCTACTTCAACGAAAACGGATTTCGTGTATATCCCTTGTTGCATTTTCGAGTACGGTGATTTTCTCGGTTTCTTGTATTGAGGGGTTGTTCCTCTAAAATTCATAGAAAATCATCCCCTCCTAGTTTCCATATTTTCACCAAAATTGGTTTCGTGTCGTTTGGAACTCTAGTTATTGCTTCTCTAAGATTGCCCATATTTGGTTTAAATAGAAAAGGAGAGGAGTTTGGGATGGCCAGTTGTGTTACGCTCCTGAAGCACAAAATGCAGACATAGCCGGCCAGTCGGGATTGTTGTAAGGCCACCGCTACTTAAATGTTTGGTCGGGAGGATGTAGTAGTTGTGCTTGCTACTTAGTTCCTTACCTTCTGTATCATAGACTCGTTCAACAACATTTTTTGGAATGCAAGGGAGAGAGATGGCGAGAAGCTGGAGAAGGAAAAAGACGAAATTCATGGTGTCGATCTAGGGGATCACTTGTAAGGTTAGGAATGTCCTTCAATGGTGTTTCTTCAGATCCAAGTTCCTTGGGTTTTATATTGAAGGTGATGCATCCAATATTTATTTTTATCCATTTAATTGCATGATTTCCTTGTTTACCTCATCTAAATTATACCCTTTTAATGTCTGTTCTTTTGAAAACATTAAACTTGAAACCACTCTTATTTTGGAGAAAAAAAAGTAAATGGTTTGTATGATTTTTATCAATAGATAAGACCACAACACAATCTGGATTTGTAAGTATTGACATAAACTCATAATATTAGACTACATATGTAAAAAAAGGACTACCCTTTTCAATACTATACATCTATTTTTTGTTCTTATTTTTGTTCCCACTGGCTCTACATACTGGTTGATGGGTGTCCCTCATGAGGCTGACGGTGGCCCCTCCATGCTAATGGCATAATTGGAGGTGAAGCAAAGCGAGATACTTACGATGGCAAAAATTGCTTTATATGTATTAAGTTGGGTCTAACAACATCCAGTGATATTGTATCGACCGTTTTCCTCGGAGTGGTGATTGGGGGTTCTATTTCCGCGAAGTTAGAAACTTTACGTATGATTGCCAAACCAGGACGAAGATCCAATGAAGGAATTCAGCAGGTGTCAACTGAACACAGTGGCGGGTGTCCCCCTCCCCTATATTTTTATTGCAAAAGAATAAGTTTTGCCGGTTGTTAAAGGATTCCAATGAAGATCAGTTCGTGTAACTCAAGGTAAAAGTCGTTTAACTGAATTACAGTATTATTTACATACACAAGGAATGTACGAATGTACCAATACTGAAGCTTTAATTCCGTTGAATACCTAATCAATGGCAAAGCTCTAGCTTATTTTTAAAAATATTTATTACTTTCAACAAGACTTTGGATATCCCTCGACCGATGTAGCACACTCACAAGAAACAAATATATATTTTGAATTTTTTTTGTTATTATATTTATTTATTAGTGTAAGGGTATATTGCCCATATGTGTGGTTTTGGTAATTAGTGACAACCCCTATGGACTAATGTTTTCATTGAGTTTATATGAAGGAATATTCCATAGGTACTACTTGTATTCCATGTGTTGGATTCAAGTATGGATGCCATGAAGATAAAGATATACCTTGTGTATTGGCATCAAGATCATCGATTTGAAGATATATATGTGATATGATCAAGAAGAAGAAATGAATATGGAGTTCTTATGTGGAACTCAATATTAGCCATGCTCTAGCTTATGTGATAAGCAATGAATGATCAAGATCTTGAGTGCTTGATTCCAAGTGAAGAATTCAAGTTATGGCTCTAAGTCGGTGTCATGATAGTCTCATGAGTTGAGCTATGGTTGACTAAGATTTAGAGCATGCAAGCAAATGAAGAATTCTATATACACCTCAAGATAGTATGATAGAGCATGAGAAGATACAAGGTTGACCAATACAAAGAGTGAAGAATAGATTCAAGTTTGGTCAACACATGAAGCATGAAGAATGTGCCACGAGAAGTCTTGTGGTATGGTAAGCCGTGTCAATCATGCTTTATGAACTAACCCATCATATATGTTCCCTTTTGTTGTCTATGTGGGTTAGGTATCTTTCCATGGGCATGCATCAAAAGAGAGATCTCATATAGCCCATGAGAGGATGACGTCAAGTGTTGATCATCATCAAGGTTGAGTTGGGCAAGTTCAAGTTGAGCATCTCGAGAGGATCATATGCTTGAAGCTTGTCGTCCATTTGGTGATAATGGACATGTGAAGATGTGCATCAATGGAGTTTTCCCATCATAGTGTATGGGGGAGCATTTGTGAGTCTTCATGAAGCAACAATGATCAAGTGAGGCATTCCGGCTTGAGTGGAGCTTGAAGAGTTATCATCAAGATCAAGCGGGATGTGCAAGGCAAAGGTATGGTCTTGATAGGTTTTCCTTTTACCGGTCTCAAGGTGGTTGATGGGAGACCGGATTATAGGATAGATAGCCGCACTATCAAGAGGGGCTTTCGGTTGGGTAACTTGATCACATCGTCTTAGGGAGCTCAACCCTTTGCATGCTTTGCATTCCATAAATCTTGTTGCTTCTTGGTGTTTCTCTGTGTGAGGTTCTTGAGCTTGTTTCTAGCTTTACAACAAGCCCAAGTTCATCGAAAACGGAATCCATATGCATCTTCTATTGCGGTTTCGAGCTTGGAGGTTTTACCGGTGTCTCTTTTATAGATAGGTCAAATCATTCATCTTGTGGTTTTTACTCCGTGGGTGGACAATGATGTTTCTATGCATAAAGTTGTAGGGCTTGTTGTTCTGATTCCAACAAGCCCAAGATCATCGAAATCGGAGTCCGGACGCAAAAGTTATCATGGTTTTTGTAAAACATGTTTTCATGATTGGCCCGGTGCCTCGCCCGGCGTGACCGGCCGTCCCACCGGATGGCCCGGTTTCAACCGGCCCCTGGACTGGTGCCAGCCGGGCATGTCCAGTATGTCAACAGAATGAACCCGATCGTGGTCCGGTCTCGGCCCGGTCGAACCGGCCTGGTCCGGTCCTGCCCGGTCGGACCGGCTCTCACGGGCGTTCGGTGCCTGGCCCGGTCGACCAGCTCCCACGCCAGGCGTCCCGGTCCCTGGCCCGGTTGACCGGGCTAGGCTGCACGAAAAACTCCTAGATCTGCCCCAAACGGTCATATTTCGTTTGGCTATAAAAGGGGATTCTTCCCCAACAGTTTTCTAGGTTTCTTAAGCACGTTTTTGACCACCATTGTTGAATCTCTTGAGCTTGCTTCCTCTCCCTTCCCTCCCATGATTCTTGCTCATTCTTGAGGGATCTAAGAGAGGAGATCTAGATCTACAACCTCCACCAATCCATTTCTCCTCTAAGTGAGGGGAACTCTTGGGATCTAGATCTTGGAGTCATTTGTTGATTTCCTCCTTTGTTCTTCCTCTCTAATCTCATCCTAGCATTTGTTGCTTTGGTGGGATTTGAGGGTGAAGGATTTGAACACCTCTAGTGTTCTTGCTTTGCATCATTGCATAGTGTTGAGCTCTCCACCACGATCTGTTCGAGTGAGAGACCGTGAGCTTGTTACTATTGGAGGGAGACCTCCTAGTTGTCTTGGCGGTTGGTGCTCCGGTGATCTCTTCAAGGAAGATTGTGAAGAGGCCCGGGATTCTCCTTCGTGGATCTTGTGAAGTGGTTTTGGAGCTTGCCATCTCCGGAGTGGAGGAAAAGCTAACTGATACGTCTGCAACGTATCTATAATTTCTTATGTTCCATGCTAGTTTTATGACAATACCTACATGTTTTGGTCATACTTTATGATGTTTTTATGCATTTTCCGGAACTAACCTATTAACAAGATGCCGCAGTGCCAGTTGTTTCTGCTGTTTTTGGTTTCAGAAAAGCTAGTTTAAAAATATTCTCGGAATTGGACGAAATAAAAGCCCACGGTCTTATTTTCCACTGAGCCTTCCAGAACACTGAAGGAGATACGGAGAGGGGCCACCAGGCGGCCACCCCACGTGGCGGCGAGGCCAAGGGGGGGGGGCGCCGCCCTATGGGGTGGGCCCCTCGGGTGCCCCCCTGCACTGCCCCTTCGCCTACTTAATCCCTCCATCGCGAAAACCCTAGTACCGAGAGCCACGATACGGAAAAGTTCCAGAGACGCCGCCGCCATCAACCCCATCTCGGGGGTTCAAGAAGATCGCCTCCCCTGCCGGAGAGGGGAATCATCACCGGAGGGCTCTACATCACCATGCCCGCCTCCGGACTGATGCGTGAGTAGTTCATCCTTGGACTATGGGTCCATAGCAGTAGCTAGATGGTTGTCTTCTCCTCTTGTGCTATCATGTTTAGATCTTGTGAGCTGCCTATCATGATCAGGATCATCTATTTGTAATGCTACATGTTGTGTTTGTTGGGATCCGATGAATATTGAATACTATGTCAAGTTGATTATTGATCTATCATATATGTGCTATTTATGTTCTTGCATGCTCTCTGTTGCTAGTAGAGGCTCTGGCCAAGTTGATACTTGTGACTCCAAGAGGGAGTATTTATGCTCGATAGTGGGTTCATGTCTCCATTGAATCTGGGGGAGTGACAGCAACCCCTAAGGTTGTGGATGTGCTGTTGCCACTAGGTATAAAACATTGATACTTTGTCTAAGGATATTTGTGTTGATTACATTACGCACCATACTTAATGCAATTGTCTGTTGTTTGCAACTTAATACTGGAAGGGGTGCGGATGCTAACCCGAAGGTGGACTTTTTAGGCATAGATGCATGCTGGATGGCGGTCTATGTTCTTTGTCGTAATGCCTTAAGTAAATCTCATAGTAGTCATCATGATATGTATATGAATCTCTATTCTGTCAATTGCCCAACTGTAATTTGTTCACCCAACATGCTATTTATCTTATTGGAGAGACACCACTAGTGAACTATGGACCCCGGTCCATTCTTTTACATCTGAAATACAATCTACTGCAATCATTGTTCTCTGTTGTTTTCTGCAAGCAAACATAATTCTCCACACCATACGTTTAATCCTTTGTTTTCAGCAAGCCGGTGAGATTGACAACCTCACTGTTAAGTTGGGGCAAAGTAGTTTGATTGTGTTGTGCAGGTTCCACGTTGGCGCCGAATCACTAGTGTTGCGCCGCACTACACTCCTCCACCAACAACCTTCACGTGGCCTTCATCTCCTACTGGTTTGATAAACCTTGGTTTCTTACTGAGAGAAAACTTGCTGCTGTGCTCATCATACCTTCCTCTTGGGGTTCCCAACGGACGTGTGCTTTACCGTTACAAGGAAGCTTCTACCCGTTAGCACTAACCATAAGGGAAGGGCCATTATCCTTCATGGGTTTGGCTCGGAGAATAGGGTGAGCCTTCATGGCGTTGGAGAATCCTTTGTGGGACCTCCACTCCTCCAAACGTGATGTACCTTCTTGCAAAAGAAGGGAACACGGGAATACATCCTCGTCTCCGCGTGCCTCGGTTATTTCTATACCCGAGCTTACTTTCCTTGTGATAGCCATCGTGCTTGAAGTACATATATCTTATCTTGCTATCACTTGTGCTACATATATCTTGTGCCTATCTTTCTTAGCTCTTAGGGTTTGTGCTTGTAAACTAAACGTTAGTTTAATTCCGCATTCTTACAAAACAAATCCGTAAGTGTTTTTAAATGCCTATTCACCCCCCCTCTAGGCGACATCTCGTCCTTTCAATTGGTATCAGAGCAAGGTCTCTCCTTGTTTAAGGCTTCACCGCCTTGAGAGTAAAGATGTCGGCTAGTAATATAGTGCACAATGACACAATCATCCTTGATGGCACAAATTATCTTTTGTGGAGAAATTGCTTGCTTTGTAATCTTCGGACCTTGTGTCCAAATATAGAGCAATTTCTAGATGTAGGTTTTTCTCCTCCGATGGATCCTCAAAATCTATCTTTAGAGGATGAGAAAAACTTACATCTTGAAGCTCAAGTATTTAATGAGCTTTTATCCTCTTTGAGACCAGATTTTCGTAGGTTCTTGATATATATAAAGCGAAAGTCGTCTCATGAGATGTGGATCAAACTTAAGGAAATGTTTGGTGGATCCATTTCTCATATGGTCGGTGGTGTCTCCGAGGAGCTCTCTTCCTCTTCACATCATGAAGAGCTCCAAGTTGCTTCCACCTCCGGCCGTGATGTATTATCATCTTCATCCACTTCACCAACGTGTGGCAAGACACAAGGTAATGATATGGTGAGTGGTGAGGAAAATTGCAATGTTGATATTGTGCTCAATAATGATGATTCTTCATCTCTATCCCATTGTAATGTTTCGTCGTTGGACTTAGACACATCTAGCACTAAAAATAATCTACATGGTTGTGTTGATAGTCCTTGCATATCATGTGTAAATTGCTTACATAGATCTCATGATGATATGCTTGCCTTGTCTTATTTCCATAATCAAAATGCTTCTATTTCCTCTAGTTGTTTGACTAACAATGTAGAGGAAACCTAACACTCTATGGATCAAGACACGATTTCAAATGGGGATTCAAGAATATCCTCATCTTCATCCTCCGGTATGCACATGTGCCTTATGGCAAATGGATCAAAGGTATCTCCTACTTTGACTCCTAATACATCCTCTAACGATGAGAGTGATGATGATGATGATAATGATGAACAATATAATACTTTGTTGCATGATATGGGGATGGTATATGCTTCTCTCCGTGGTAATAAAGAAGCTCGTGCTAATCTCGAACACTCTATGGAAACCTTGAATAAATACAGAGGAACCATACTGGAGTTGGAGTCCCATGTTGAAAATGGGAGAATGAGATTCAATCTCCTCAAGCATGAGCTGAACAATGAGAAGCATGCTAATTTCCTTCTCACACAAAAAATTGAATCCTATGTGCTTGAAAAAGAAAAATCTATTATTGATGATGCTTGTGCCACTAACTCTACTTCTTGTGAAGCATCTACCTTAGAGGAGAATATTGAGCTAAGGGCTCAACTTGAGTTGCTAACTAGCAATTATAGGGAATTGGAAGAAAGTCATAACAAGATCTCGGGTTCTCAGGATGATCTTCTAATTTCCTATGGTGGGCTAAAGTTAGCTCATGAGACAAGTATTACTATGGTAACATCTTGTGAGCCTCATATGGACGTTAGCACAACCTCTACTCAAAATTCTATATTTCCATGTGCTAGTCCTAGTAATCCATCTAGTCAAACTAGTGATACACCTTGTGTTGGATTACTTGCTTTGCCTTGTTGCTCTAACAATGAAGCTTCTACTTCCTCTAGTACTTGTATTTCTACTAACCATGTAGAGGAAATCAAAGAGCTCAAGGCCCAAGTCCTTTCTTTGAAGAAAGACTTGGAAAAGCGTCATGAAGGGAAATCCACACTTGACAAGATGTTGAGTGTGCAACAATCTCCCAATGACAAGAGTGGACTTGGATTCAACTCCAATAACAAGAACAAGTCCAAGAGCAAGAGCAACAAAAAGAAGGGCCAAGAACAAGTCAAGGATCCGGCCAAGATTGTTTGCTTCAAGTGAAAGGTTGAAGGGCATTGATACGTCTCCAACGTATCAATAATTTCTTATGTTCCATGCCACATTATTGATGATATCTACATGTTTTATACACATTATATGTCATATTCGTGCGTTTTCCGGAATTAACCTATTGACGAGATGCCGAAGGGCCAGTTGCTGTTTTCTGCTGTTTTTGGTTTCAGAAATCCTAGAAAGGAAATATTCTCGGAATCGGACGAAATAAAGACCCAACATCCTATTTTTCCCGGACGCTTCCAGAGCACCGAAGAAGGGCCAGAGGGGAGCCAGGAGGGCCCCACCCCACAGGGCGGCGCGGCCAAGGGGTGGGCGCGCCCCCCTAAGAGGAGGGAGCCCCGTGGCCCCTCCGACTCCGTCTCTTCGCCTATTTAGTCGTCCCTGACCTAAAAACACCGATACACAGGACGAAACCCACAGAAACCTTCCAGAGCCGCCGCCATCGCGAAGCCAAGATCTGGGGGACAGGAGTCTCTGTTCCGCACCGCCGGACGGGGAAGTGCCCCGGAAGGCTTCTCCATCGACACCGCTGCCATCTCCACCGCCATCTTCATCACCGCTGCTGCTCCCATGAGGAGGGAGTAGTTCTCCATCGAGGCTCGGGGCTGTACCGGTAGCTATGTGGTTCATCTCTCTCTATGTACTTCAATACAATAATCTCGTGAGCTGCCTTACATGATTGAGATTCATATGATGATGCTTGTAATCTAGATGTCATTATGCTAGTCAAGTGGGTTTTACTTATGTGATCTCCGGAGACTCCTTGTCCCACGTGTGTAAAGGTGACAGTGTGTGCACCGTGTGGTTCTCTTAGGCTATATTTCACAGAATACTTATTCACTGTTATGAATGGCATAGTGAAGTGCTTATTTATATCTCTTTATGATTGCAATGTGTTTTGTATCACAATTTATCTATGTGCTACTCTAGCAATGTTATTAAAGTAGTTTTATTCCTCCTACACGGTGTAATGGTGACAATGTGTGCATCCGTGTTAGTACTTGGTTTATGCTATGATCATGATCTCTTGTAGATTGCGAAGTTAACTATTGCTATGATAGTATTGATGTGTATTATTCCTCCTACATAAGCATGAAGGTGACAGTGTGCATGCTATGTTAGTACTTGGTTTAGTCGTTTCGATCTTTCATGCACTCTAAGGTTATTTAAATATGAACATTGAATTGTGGAGCTTGTTAACTCCGGCATTGAGGGTTCGTGTAATCCTACGCAATGTGTTCATCATCCAACAAGAGTGTAGAGTATGCATTTATCTATTCTGTTATGTGATCAATGTTGAGAGTGTCCACTAGTGAAAGTCTAATCCCTAGGCCTTGTTCCTAAATACTGCTATCACTGCTTGTTACTGTTTTACTGCGTTACTACTGCTGCGTTACTACTGCATGTTTACTTCCTACAATATTACTACCATCAACGCACGCCAGTAAGCTATTTTCTGGCGCCGTACTACTGCTCATATTCATTCATACCACTTGTATTTCACTATCTCTTCGCCGAACTAGTACACCTATTAGGTGTGTTGGGGACACAAGAGACTTCTTGCTTTGTGGTTGCAGGGTTGCATGAGAGGGATATCTTTGACCTCTTCCTCCCTGAGTTCGATAAACCTTGGGTAATCCACTTAAGGGAAACTTGCTGCTGTTCTACAAACCTCTGCTCTTGGAGGCCCAACACTGTCTACAAGAATAGAAGCACCCGTAGACATCAAGCACTTTTGGCGCCGTTGCCGGGGAGGAAAGGTAAAAGGCACTCATACTCCGTTCCAGGTAACAGTACTTTTCGGCGCCATTGTGTGTGTGCTCGAAGCTATTTCCTTTAGACTCTGCAATTGCGACATTTGGTTTCTTGTTTATACTAGTTAGGCATAATGGACAACAATGACCTTTTTATTCTATTTCCTGATTTAAGACATGGATGGTTTGATGCGAAAATTAAAAAACCCATGGAACATATTAATATGAATGCTTTGAACACTATTGTTGCTAATGATATGGAAAATTCTAAGCTTGGGGAAGCTGGCTTTGATGAGCATGATATTTTTAGTCCCCCAAGCATTGAGGAGAAAATTTACTTTGATGATACTTTGCCTCTTATATTTGATGATGAGAATAATAATAGCTACTTTGTTGAATTTGCTCCCACTACAACCAATAAAATTGATTATGCCTATGTGGAGAGTAATAATTTTATGCATGAGACTCATGATAAGAATGCTTTATGTGATAGTTATATTGTTGAGTTTGCTCATGTTGCTACTGAAAGTTATTATGAGAGAGGAAAATAAGGTTGTAAAAATTTTCATGTTACTAAAACACCTCTCTATGTGCTGAAATTTTTGAAGCTACACTTGTTTTATCTTCCTATGCTTGTTACTTTGCTCTTCATGAACTTGTTTATTTACAAGATTCCTATGCATAGGAAGCATGTTAGACTTAAATGTGTTTTGAATTTGCCTCTTGATGCTCTCTTTTGCTTCAACTCTTATTTCTTACGAGTGCATCATTAAAACTGCTGAGCCCATCTTAATGGCTATAAAGAAAGAACTTCTTGGGAGATAACCCATGTGTTTTTTTACTACTACAGTACTTTGTTTTATATTTGTGTCTTGGAAGTTGTTTACTACTGTAGCAACCTCTCCTTATCATGTTTTTGTGCCAAGTAAAGTTTCTATGTCAAAGTTGATGTTATATTTGGGATCGCTGCGCAGAAACAGCATTGTTGTCTGTCACGAATCTGGGCCTAAGTCTCTGTAGAAAATTCGAAAAAATCTGCCAATTTACGAGCGTGATCCTCAGATATGTACGCAACTTTCATTAGTTTTGAGTTTTTCCGTTTGAGCAAGTCTGGTGCCATTTTAAAATTCGTCTTTACGGACTGTTCTGTTTTTGACAGATTCTGCCTTTTATTTCGCATTGCCGCTTTTGTTAAGTTGAATGAGTTTCTTTGTTCCATTGACTTTCAGAAGTTTTGTGAAATGTCCAGAAGTGTCAAGAATGATTGTGTCACCTCTGAACATGTGAATTATTAATTGTGCACTAACCCTCTAATGAGTTTGCTTGAAGTTTGGTGTGAAGGAAGTTTTCAAGGGTCAAGAGAGGAGTATGATATACTATGATCAAGAGGAGTGAAAGCTCTAAGCTTGGGGATGCCCCCGTGGTTCACCCCTGCATATTTTAAGAAGACTCAAGCGTCTAAGCTTGGGGATGCCCAAGGCATCCCCTTCTTCATCGACAACATCATCAGGTTCCTCCCCTGAAACTATATTTTTATTCAGTCACATCTTGTGTTCTTTACTTGGAGCGTCGGTTTGTTTTTGTTTTTGTTTTTGTTTAAATAAAATGGATCCTAGCATTCACTTTGTGGGAGAGAGACACGCTCCGCTGTTGCATATGGACAAATATGTCCTTAGGCTTTACTCATAATGTTCAAGGCGAAGTTTCTTCTTCGTTAAATTGTTATATGGTTGGAATTGGAAAATGCTACATGTAGTAATTGCTATAATGTCTTGGATAATGTGATACTTGGCAATTGTTGTGCTCATGTTTAAGCTCTTGCATCATATACTTTGCACCTATTAGTGAAGAAATACATAGAGCATGCTAAAATTTGGTTTGCATAATTGGTCTCTCTAAGGTCTAGATAATTTCTAGTATTGAGTTTGAACAACAAGGAAGACGGTGTAGAGTCTTATAATGTTTACAATATGTCTTTTATGTGAGTTTTGCTGCACCGGTTCATCCTTGTGTTTGTTTCAAATAACCTTGCTAGCCTAAACCTTGTATCGAGAGGGAATACTTCTCATGCATCCAAAATCCTTGAGCCAACCACTATGCCATTTGTGTCCACCATACCTACCTACTACATGGTATTTTTCCGCCATTCCAAAGTAAATTTCTTGTGTGCTACCTTTAAAACAATTCAAAATTTATTACCTCTTATTTGTGTCAATGTTTTATAGCTCATGAGGAAGTATGTGGTGTTTATCTTTCAATCTTGTTGGGCAACTTTCACCAATGGACTAGTGGCTTCATCCGCTTATCCAATAATTTTGCAAAAAGAGCTGGCAATGGGATTCCCAGTCCCAAATTAATTAACAAAAATAGACACTCCTCCATGGTATGTGATTGTTGGACGGCACCCGAAGGATTCGGTTAGCCATGGCTTGAGAAAGCAAAGGTGGGGAGGAGTGTCATCATAATAAAACTAAAATAAAAAGGCACTCCTTCATGGTATGAGATTGTTGGCAGGCACCCGAGGATTCGGTTAGCCATGGTTTGTGAAAGAAAGGTTGGAAGGAGTGCCACCCAAAAATAAAAATAAAATGGGAGCCGCTCTTTGAAGGTTTGTCTGGCAAGGGGTTAGAGTACCCGCTACCATTTGTTGACAACAACAAACACCTCTCAGAACTTTATTTTTATGCTCTCTTTATGTTTTCAAAATAAAAGCTCTAGCACAAATATAGCAATCGATGCTTTCCTCTTTGAAGGACCTTTCTTTTACTTTTATGTTGAGTCAGTTTACCTATCTCTCTCCACCTCAAGAAGCAAACACTTGTGTGAACTGTGCATTAATTCCTACATACTTGCATATTGCACTTGTTATATTACTTTACATTGACACTATCCATGAGATATACATGTTATAAGTTGAAAGCAACCGCTGAAACTTAATCTTCCTTTGTGTTGCTTCAATACCTTTACTTTGATTTATTGCTTTATGAGTTAACTCTTATGCAAGACTTATTGATGCTTGTCTTGAAGTACTATTCATGAAAAGTCATTGCTTTATGATTCAGTTGTTTACTCATGTCATTACCATTGTTTTGATCGCTGCATTCATTACATATGTTTACAAATAGTATGATCAAGGTTATGATGGCATGTCACTTCAGAAATTATCTTTGTTATCGTTTTACCTGCTCGAGCAGAACTAAGCTTGGGGATGCTGATACGTCTCCAACGTATCGATAATTTCTTATGTTCCATGCCACATTATTGATGATATCTACATGTTTTATACACATTATATGTCATATTCGTGCGTTTTCCGGAATTAACCTATTGATGACATGCCGAAGGGCCAGTTGCTGTTTTTGGTTTCAGAAATCCTAGAAAGGAAATATTCTCGGAATCGGACGAAATAAAGACCCAACATCCTATTTTTCCCGGACGCTTCCAGAGCACCGAAGAAGGGCCAGAGGGGAGCCAGGAGGGCCCCACCCCATAGGGCGGCGCGGCCAAGGGGGTGGGCGCGCCCCTATGAGGAGGGAGCCCCGTGGCCCCTCCGACTCCGTCTCTTCGCCTATTTAGTCGTCCCTGACCTAAAAACACCGACACGGACAAAACCCACGAAACCTTCCAGAGCCGCCGCCATCGCAAAGCCAAGATCTGGGGACAGGAGTCTCTGTTCCGGCACCCGCCGGACGGGGAAGTGCCCCGGAAGGCTTCTCCATCGACACCGCTGCCATCTCCACCGCCATCTTCATCACCGCTGCTGCTCCCATGAGGAGGAGTAGTTCTCCATCGAGGCTCGGGGCTGTACCGGTAGCTATGTGGTTCATCTCTCTCTATGTACTTCAATACAATAATCTCGTGAGCTGCCTTACATGATTGAGATTCATATGATGATGCTTGTAATCTAGATGTCATTATGCTAGTCAAGTGGGTTTTACTTATGTGATCTCCGGAGACTCCTTGTCCCACGTGTGTAAAGGTGACAGTGTGTGCACCGTGTGGGTCTCTTAGGCTATATTTCACAGAATACTTATTCACTGTTATGAATGGCATAGTGAAGTGCTTATTTATATCTCTTTATGATTGCAATGTGTTTTGTATCACAATTTATCTATGTGCTACTCTAGCAATGTTATTAAAGTAGTTTTATTCCTCCTACACGGTGTAATGGTGACAGTGTGTGCATCCGTGTTAGTACTTGGTTTATGCTATGATCATGATCTCTTGTAGATTGCGAAGTTAACTATTGCTATGATAGTATTGATGTGTATTATTCCTCCTACATAAGCATGAAGGTGACAGTGTGCATGCTATGTTAGTACTTGGTTTAGTCGTTTCGATCTTTCATGCACTCTAAGGTTATTTAAATATGAACATTGAATTGTGGAGCTTGTTAACTACGGCATTGAGGGTTCGTGTAATCCTACGCAATGTGTTCATCATCCAACAAGAGTGTAGAGTATGCATTTATCTATTCTGTTATGTGATCAATGTTGAGAGTGTCCACTAGTGAAAGTCTAATCCCTAGGCCTTGTTCCTAAATACTGATATCACTGCTTGTTACTGTTTTACATTACTGCTGCGTTACTACTGCATGTTTACTTCCTACAATATTACTACCATCAACTGCACGCCAGCAAGCTATTTTGGCGCCGTACTACTGCTCATATTCATTCATACCACTTGTATTTCACTATCTCTTCGCCGAACTAGTACACCTATTAGGTGTGTTGGGGACACAAGAGACTTCTTGCTTTGTGATTGCAGGGTTGCATGAGAGGGATATCTTTGACCTCTTCCTCCGAGTTCGATAAACCTTGGGTAATCCACTTAAGGGAAACTTGCTGCTGTTCTACAAACCTCTGCTCTTGGAGGCCCAACACTGTCTACAAGAATAGAAGCACCCGTAGACATCAGGCATCATGTTAGATCATGCCCATTGAAGAAGAAGAAGAAGCACTTGAGTGAGAAGCAACAAGGCAAACGGCCACAAGGTCAAGCTCAAGCTCGAGCTCGACCTCAAGTTGAAGATAGGCCACTTCTCAAGAAGAATCAAGATAAAGTTCCCCAAGAAAAGAAATCAATAAAGAATAGAAAGGGGAACACTTGCTACTTATGTCGTGAGAAGGGGCACTTTGCTTCTTCATGCTTAAAAGGTACCTTATCCAACCCTATCATTGTTGATGATGATTATTCTCTTGGTAAGGATAAGGATGGCAATGTGTTTGCCAAGTTTGTTGGAACTCAAAGTGGTATCAAGAAAAGAACCATTTGGGTTGCCAAACCTATTGTGACTAACCTCTTAGGACCCAACTTGGTTGGGGACCAACAAGCTCAAACTTGATCAATAGGTGTATGTGGAGGGCATTGGAGACTTGGCTACTTCATGAAGAATTAAGGGATCTTCATATATTATATTTTTACCAAGCCAAGTCGTATGGATTATCATCTATATCTTATATCCAATTTTGACCAAACCAAGCCAAGTTGAGTGATTAATGGAACATCCCATTTTGGGGGAGTGATATGCCTTGTGCATCTCTCTTTCTTGAAAAATGTGTACATGGGTACCACCACTTAGTATTGATATTGCAATATTATCTAGTCACTATGTGGTGTGCCATACTCATGAGAAATTCAAATTCTAAATGTCCATTAATCATCTCTAGTCGAATTTTAATTGCCTCTTGATTAGAAGAAATGTTTTATCACATTATGGGGGAGTAATATGTTTTGTACATATCACAAGCCTAGAAAATGTGAACATATGAGGTTATGCCACTTAGAGTTGATACTCTTAATTATCTTGTTCCTAGGTGGCATGGTTGCTCAAACAAGCTCCACTTTTATTAAAAAGCTTTTATTGCTCATCTTATGGGTTCTTGTTTGAGTAAGAAATTCTTGGTACGGTTTTCCTCAAATACATATCTCTATATCTTATTTGGGACACCGTTTGCTTCAAGTTATTCTAATCATTGCTGTGCGTGATTGTTTGACTAGTTGAAGCTATCAAGAAACTTCATCCGTGCATAGTGCTTAATCCTATATATATTTATCCTATGCCTTTTATTGTGGAGTTGATCCTTCATATACCACCGGAAATTAATTCCAATATTCTCATTGTCTTCGACAATTGATAACCTTGTATGTGGTTGAATTTATGGATCATCTTCACCTTGGATTGTTTCTTATTGCCTTATTTCATTTCCAAGAAATCTTTTGTTGCTCCCATGTGTCTTCCTTGTCCCTTTGAAAAATCTTTTGATAAATTATCTTGATTCATATCAAGTGTTTGTTTTGGAAGACAAACCTTTTCGTTACGGTACATTGTGCCATTGTGAAAAGTGTAGAGGGTTTGGTTTATTTGTTCGAACCTTGCTCTTTTGGGAGTTTGCTATCTCATTCCTTCTTCTATGTTTTATTTGTTTGAATGAGATAAATCTTTGAGCATGTTTGCTTTATTTCATCCTTTATGCTCAATGGTTTCTTCTTAGTTCATTTGTTGAACTTTGTTGAACAAATCTTTTGTGATTTGCATCTTTGATATAATTTGGACAACAAATTTGTTTGGTCATGATACGTCTCCAACGTATCGATAATTTCTTATGTTCCATGCTACTTTATTGATGATACCTACATGTTTTATGCACATTATATGTCGTACTTACGCATTTTTTGGAACTAACCTATTAACAAGATGCCGAAGAGCCAGTTGCTGTTTTCTGCTGTTTTTGGTTTCAGAAATCCTAGTAAGGAAATATTCTCGGAATTGGACGAAACTTTCGCCCAGGGTCCTATTTTTGCACAAAGCTTCCAGAAGACCGAAGAGATAACGAAGTGGGGCCACGAGGCAGCCAGGACAGGCGGCGCGGCCCTGGCCGCGCGGCCCTACCCCCGGGCACCTCGTGTGGCCCCCGCGTTGCCCTTCCGCCTACTTAAAGTCTCCGTCGCGAAACCCCCAGTACCGAGAGCCACGATACGGAAAACCTTCCAGAGACGCCGCCGCCGCGAATCCCATCTCGGGGGATTCAGGAGATCGCCTCCGGCACCCTGCCGGAGAGGGGATTCATCTCCCGGAGGACTCTACACCGCCATGGTCGCCTCCGGAGTGATGAGTGAGTAGTTCACCCTGGACCATGGGTCCATAGCAGTAGCTAGATGGTCGTCTTCTCCTTGTTGTGCTTCATTGTTGGATCTTGTGAGCTGCCTAACATGATCAAGATCATCTATATGTAATTCTATATGTTGTGTTTGTCGGGATCCGATGGATAGAGAGTACTATGATTATGGTGATTATCAATCTATTGTTTATGTGTTGTTTATGATCTTGCATGCTCTCCGTTATTAGTAGAGGCTCTGGCCAAGTTTTTACTCTTAACTCCAAGAGGGAGTATTTATGCTCGATAGTGGGTTCATGCCTTCATTGACACCTGGGACAGTGACAGAAAGTTCTAAGGTTGTGATGTGTTGTTGCCACTAGGGATAAAACATTGATTCTATGTCTAAGGATGTAGTTGTCGATTACATTACGCACCATACTTAATGCAATTGTCTGTTGCTTAGCAACTTAATACTGAATGGGGTTCGGATGATAACCTGAAGGTGGACTTTTTAGGCATAGATGCAGTTGGATGGCGGTCTATGTACTTTGTCGTAATGCCCAATTAAATCTCACTATATTTATCATATCATGTATATGCATTGTTATGCCTTTCTCTATTTGTCAATTGCCCGACTGTAATTTGTTCACCCAACATGCTTTTATCTTATGGGAGAGACACCTCTAGTGAACTGTGGACCCCGGTCCTATTCTTTACATAGCATACAATCTACTGCAATACTTGTTTACCGTTTTCTTTGCAAACATCTTCCACTCGATACGTTTAATCCTTTGTTACAGCAAGCCGGTGAGATTGACAACCTCACTGTTTCGTTGGGACAAAGTACTTGGGTTGTGTTGTGCAGGCGTTGGCGCCGGAATCCCTGGTGTTGCGCCGCATCACATTTCGCGACCATCAACCTTCAACGTGCTTCTTGGCTCCTACTGGTTCGATTAAACCTTGGTTTCTTTCTAAGGGAAAACTTGCTACTGTGCGCATCATACCTTCCTCTTGGGGTTCCCAACGAACGTGTGAGTTACACGCCATCAAGCTCTTTTTCTGGCGCCGTTGCCGGGGAGATCAAGACACGCTGCAAGGGGAGTCTCCACTTCTCAATCTCTTTACTTTGTTTTTGTCTTGCTTTATTTTATTTACTACTTTGTTTGCTGCACTAAATCAAAATACAAAAATTAGTTGCTAGTTTTACTTTATTTACTGTCTTGCTCTCTATATCAAAAACACCAAAAAAAAAATTAGTTACTTGTCTTTTCTTTATTTGCCTAGTTTACTTTATTGCTGTTATCATGAGTAATCCTGAAGTTGAAGTTCGTTCTTTTAAGCAACAAGGTGGAGAAAGTTTTAAAGATGCTTGGTATAGAATTAGTAATGCTCATCATAGGTGCATTAAGAAACACTCCACCACTATCCTTCTTAGGAACTTTTATGTTGGTTTATCTAGTTGGAATAGATATGTTCTTGATACTCTTTCGGGAGGTAATTTCCTAGGTACTCCCGCTTTAGAAGCTAGTTGCATCATTGAGAGTCTAGTTGGAATACCACCTGTTAATGAAGTTAAAATTGAAATCTCTCTTGAAGATGTTATGAAAAAATTGGAAACCATAGAGAAAAAATTTTCAAGTGTTGAAACTAAATTGGGAATGTTATTTGACAAAACTTATGAACTTGATAAATCCTTAGGAGGAATTGATGAAAGAATTAGTGTCCTAGGAACTTGTGTTGTCCATGATAATCAAACCAATAGGATTGATGAACTTGAAAAAGCTATGGGAACCTTGGGTTCAACCTTTTCTTCTCTCAAGTATAATGAGAAAGCTTATGTGGGTAAAGAGCAAAAATTCATGTACGCCTCTAAAGTGCCTAAACAAAAGAATTATTATAGGCCTAAAATTTCTAAAACCCCTAGCACCACCATAGAGAATTTAGATAATGGAGCACCTAAAGTACCCTCTGCAACAAGTTGTGTTTGCATGAAAAATAATAATGTTGATGCTTCTACTCTCGATGTTACTTGATTTGCACTTTCGCGCCTAGCTGAAAGGCGTTAAAGAAAAGCTTATGGGAGACAACCCATGTTTTTACCTACAGCAATTTTTTGTTTTGTTGAGTCTTGGAAGTTGTTTACTACTGTAGCAACCTCTCCTTATCATGTTTTTGTGCCAAGTAAAGTTTCTATGTCAAAGTTGATGTTATATTTGGGATCGCTGCGCAGAAACAGCATTGCTGTCTGTCACAAATCTGGGCACAGTTCTCTGTAGAAAATTCGAAAACATCTGCCAATTTACGAGCGTGATCCTCAGATATGTACGCAACTTTCATTAGTTTTGAGTTTTTCCATTTGAGCAAGTCTGGTGCCAGCTTTAAATTCGTCTTTACGGACTGTTCTGTTTTTGACAGATTCTGCCTTTTATTTCGCATTGCCTCTTTTGCTATGTTGGATTCATTTCTTTGATCCATTAATGTCCAGTAGCTTTATGCAATGTCCAGAAGTGAAAATAATGATTGTGTCACCTCTGAATGTGTGAATTATTAATTGTGCACTAACCCTCTAATGAGTTTGCTTGAAGTTTGGTGTGAAGGAAGTTTTCAAGGGTCAAGAGAGGAGAATGATATACTATGATCAAGAGGAGTGAAAGCTCTATGCTTGGGGATGCCCCCGTGGTTCACCCCTGCATATTTTAAGAAGACTCAAGCGTCTAAGCTTGGGGATGCCCAAGGCATCCCCTTCTTCATCGACAACATCATCAGGTTCCTCCCCTGAAACTATATTTTTATTCAATCACATCTTGTGTTCTTTACTTGGAGCGTCGGTTTGTTTTTGTTTTGTTTTTGTTTGAATAAAATGGATCCTAGCATTCACTTTGTGGGAGAGAGACACGCTCCGCTGTTGCATATGGACACATGTGTCCTTAGGCTTTACTCATAATGTTCTAGGCGAAGTTTCTTCTTCGTTAAATTGTTATATGGTTGGAATTGGAAAATGCTACATGTAGTAATTCTAAAATGTCTTGGATAATGTGATATTTGGCAATTGTTGTGCTCATGTTTAAGCTCTTGCATCATATGCTTTGCACCCATTAATGAAGAAATACATAGAGCTTGCTAAAATTTGATTTGCATATTTGGTCTCTCTAAGGTCTAGATAATATCTAGTATTGAGTTTTGAACAACAAGGAAGACGGTGTAGAGTCTTATAATGTTTACAATATGTCTTTTATGTGAGTTTTGCTGCACTGGTTCATCCTTGAGTTTGCTTCAAATAATCTTGCTAGCCTAAACCTTGTATCGAGAGGGAATACTTCTCATGCATCCAAAATCCTTGAGCCAACTACTATGCCATTTGTGTCCACCATACCTACCTACTACATGGTATTTCTCCGCCATTCCAAAGTAAATTGCTTGAGTGCTACCTTTAAATTCCATCATTCACCTTTGCAATATATAGCTCATGGGACAAAATAGCCTTAAAAACTATCGTAGTATTGAATATGTACTTATGCACTTTATATTTTATTAAGTTGCTTGTTGTGCGATAACCATGTTTCTGGGGAACGCCATCAACTATTGTTGAATATCATGTGAGTTGCTATGCATGTCCGTCTTGTCTGAAGGATCTATCATTTTAGTGGTTGGAGCATGCAAAATTGTTAGAGAAGAACATTGGGCCGCTAACTAAAGCCATGAATCATGGTTGAAGTTTCAGTTTTGGACATATATCCTCAATCTCATATGAGAATAATAATCATTGCTACATGCTTATGCATTTAAGAGGAGTCCATTATCTGTTGTCCATGTTGTCCCGGTATGGATGTCTAAGTTGAGAATAATCAAAAGCGAGAAATCCAAAATGCGAGCTTTCTCCTTAGACCTTTGTACAGGCGGCATGGAGGTACCCCTTTGTGACACTTGGTTGAAACATGGCATGTGAAGATCCGGTAGTCCAAGCTAAGTAGGACGAGGTGCGGGCACTATTAGTATACTATGCATGAGGCTTGCAACTTGTAATATATAATTTACATAACTCATATGCTTTATTACTACCGTTGACAAAATTGTTTCATGTTCTCAAAATAAAAGCTCTAGCACAAATACAGCAATCGATGCTTTCCTCTTTGAAGGACCCTTCTTTTACTTTTATTGTTGAGTCAGTTTACCTATCTCCACCTCAAGAAGCAAACACTTGTGTGAACTGTGCATTGATTCCTACATACTTGCATATTGCACTTGTTATATTACATTATGTTGACAATATCCATGAGATATACATGTTACAAGTTGAAAGCAACCGCTGAAACTTAATCTTCCTTTGTGTTGCTTCAACACCTTTACTTTGATTTATTGCTTTATGAGTTAACTCTTATGCAAGACTTATTGATGCTTGTCTTGAAGTACTATTCATGAAAAGTCTTTGCTTTATGATTCAGTTGTTTACTCATGTCATTATCATTGTTTTGATCGCTGCATTCATTACATATGTTTACAAATAGTATGATCAAGATTATGATGGCATGTCACTTCAGAAATTATCTTTGTTATCGTTTTACCTGCTCGGGACGAGCAGAACTAAGCTTGGGGATGCTGATACGTCTCCAACGTATCGATAATTTCTTATGTTCCATGCTACTTTATTGATGATACCTACATGTTTTATGCACATTATATGTCGTACTTACGCATTTTCTGGAACTAACCTATTAACAAGATGCCGAAGAGCCAGTTGCTGTTTTCTGCTGTTTTTGGTTTCAGAAATCCTAGTAAGGAAATATTCTCGGAATTGGACGAAACTTTCGCCCAGGGTCCTATTTTTGCACGAAGCTTCCAGAAGACCGAAGAGATAACGAAGTGGGGCCACGAGGCAGCCGGGGACAGGGCGGCGCGGCCCGCCCCTGCCGGCCCTACCCCCTGGGCACCTCGTGTGGCCCCCCGCGTTGCCCTTCCGCCTACTTAAAGTCTCCGTCGCGAAACCCCCAGTAACGAGAGCCACGATACGGAAAACCTTCCAGAGACGCCGCCGCCGCGAATCCCATCTCGGGGATTCAGGAGATCGCCCGGCACCTGCCGGAGAGGGATTCATCTCCGGAGGACTCTACACCGCCATGGTCGCCTCCGGAGTGATGAGTGAGTAGTTCACCCCTGGACCATGGGTCCATAGCAGTAGCTAGATGGTCGTCTTCTCCTTGTTGTGCTTCATTGTTGGATCTTGTGAGCTGCCTAACATGATCAAGATCATCTATATGTAATTCTATATGTTGTGTTTGTCGGGATCCGATGGATAGAGAGTACTATGATTATGGTGATTATCAATCTATTGTTTATGTGTTGTTTATGATCTTGCATGCTCTCCGTTATTAGTAGAGGCTCTGGCCAAGTTTTTACTCTTAACTCCAAGAGGGAGTATTTATGCTCGATAGTGGGTTCATGCCTTCATTGACACCTGGGACAGTGACAGAAAGTTCTAAGGTTGTGATGTGCTGTTGCCACTAGGGATAAAACATTGATTCTATGTCTAAGGATGTAGTTGTCGATTACATTACGCACCATACTTAATGCAATTGTCTGTTGCTTAGCAACTTAATACTGAATGGGGTTCGGATGATAACCTGAAGGTGGACTTTTTAGGCATAGATGCGGTTGGATGGCGGTCTATGTACTTTGTCGTAATGCCCAATTAAATCTCACTATATTTATCATATCATGTATATGCATTGTTATGCCTTTCTCTATTTGTCAATTGCCCGACCGTAATTTGTTCACCCAACATGCTTTTATCTTATGGGAGAGACACCTCTAGTGAACTGTGGACCCCGGTCCTATTCTTTACATAGCATACAATCTACTGCAATACTTGTTTACTGTTTTCTTTGCAAACATCTTCCACTCGATACGTTTAATCCTTTGTTACAGCAAGCCGGTGAGATTGACAACCTCACTGTTTCGTTGGGACAAAGTACTTGGGTTGTGTTGTGCAGGTTCCGCGTTGGCGCCGGAATCCCTGGTGTTGCGCCGCATCACATTTCGCGACCATCAACCTTCAACGTGCTTCTTGGCTCCTACTGGTTCGATTAAACCTTGGTTTCTTTCTGAGTGAAAACTTGCTACTGTGCGCATCATACCTTCCTCTTGGGGTTCCCAACGAACGTGTGAGTTACACGCCATCAGGTCACACATTTATGCCTTCTTCAATTCATTTGGTGTTTTGTCCAAAGTATATCTTTCTTGGATCTTTAAAAGTCTTTGTGCGTGCTTATATGTAATTTGTTTATATTTGTAGCATGCTTTCTTTCTTTGATCCATTATATAGGGTATACTCCATCAAATCCTAAATGGCTAAGATGTGCATGAAATTCAAATTTCATCTATAAATGTGCACATATTGATATGGAGTGTATCCTATGTATTGTGGTTAGTCTAACCATTTTGGACCCAATAAGTTTGGGGACCAAGATGTACTTGAATGTTATTTTAGGTACATTGGAGATGCAATGGAAGCTTGTCTCATCTATAATGAAGGTGTTTTCACCATATGAGAATTGGAGCCAAGCTAGGATGATCGATGAACTCTTATCTACTACATCATGCCATTGCTATCTCGGTAACAAGTATCTTATTCATGCATACTCATATAGCATCCAACCTCTTGTAGGTTGCATCTTGGCATGAAATTCTTTATTTCGAAAATATTGCGGTTCTTGAAAAATCCATTTTAGAAGAAAACTTCTTATTGTACATTTGAGTAAGTTGAGCAGATGCATACGGTAGGAATATAAATAATGTTTATGATTCACCTATCCCAAATATTCCCTCTAGCAATTTATTGCATATCAATTTCTCAAAGAGCTCTTATGTGCAATATTGATGAAATTGTGAAATAAATTCCTATTTATGATACTTGTTGCCTTTCTCAAAACATTTCAACTAGCTTAACTTCCCTTATTGATAGTTGTGATGTTTTTGAGATTTTCTTGGTTGAAGTCATTCATATACCATAAGTGAAAATTGGAGCCATGGGCTATATATGCTTTCAAGCAAACATCCTTTGGTATACTTTATGACTTCATCTTGGATATCATGTCTTATTTATTTTATTAACCTCTTGTGTATACATGTTTCTTTATGGATCATCTTGTCCACTTTAGAAACTTAATTATATACATGAGAGCGTTAATCCATCATCTTGATATCCTTGTTCTTTGCCAACCATCTACTTATTCTTTTGATTTTAGTGGTGTTGGTAAAGGAGATTTATGAGTGCTTGGTTTATTTTATTTTTCTTCATGCACTCATATCTCGTATTGTTGGACTCAAGTTGTTCTTGATAAGCATATTCTCTTTATCTTGGTTGTGTTCTAAATGATATAGAGGGAGTGAGGATTTCATGTTTGTGCATATTGTATTCCAATGCAAACATTATAAATTAGGGATTTCTATTTTCGTGCCCTCAGGTCCTTAGTTGTACTCAGTTTTCCCCAGCTCCTTAGTTTTTCCTCAGTTTTCCCCAAGCCCTTGTCTGAAACCCGCAGAAGGAGCTCGGACGGAAGGAATCCGTTAAGTTGACCATTCCGTGCTGACGAGTGGGGTCGTGTCGTTTGTGGGGTCGCGTCGTGTGGGACCGCGTCGTGTGGGGCTGGTAGGAAGGGACCGCGTGGGATAGGACGAGACCGTGTTTTTGTGGCCGTAGCGTGTGGGGCCGTAGCGTGTGGAGCAGTGTGGGTCCGGGAGGGGGGCACGAGTGGTTTCTGTCTCTTTCGCCCAGATTAGCAGTTTTCAATGTACCTTTTTCCTCTCTCTCGCTCGATCTCATTCATATTTGATAGCCCAAATTGGTAGCAAATCTAGAGCAGCTTCTCCTTCTGTTTTTTAACGCCATTCATTTCTTTATGCCTTCGTTTTTACCCAATCAGGTAGAAAATCTAGGGCACAAATCCAGAGAAAATATAGGATAAGCTGCATACAACAACCAACATAGCATAGATATATTCACGACAGATCCAAAAGTAGTACCGATAGATACAACATAAGCTATATTTTACATGAATTTAAGCTGCTCTACAGATAGAGCAGTCACATACAGAGAGTGCAGTAGGCACGTTCAACGCCTCCAGGTAGCGCGTGTGACTCGCTTGGAGGTTGCGCAGGTGAATCCCAAGTGCTTTGTGTTTGGCCATGAACGCATGCACGTTCACGGTCGTTCCAACTCTAGCGCCACATCTGCCAATGGATTCAGCATGGTTCACCAGGGAGTTGAAGTCGGTGGCGCGGAGCTTCCTGTTGCAGAAGGGGCACTTGTAAATGCCTCGAGCAAAGAGGCCATCGTAATGGCCGGACTGCAGCCTCCTGAGGACGTGACGAGTCTTGGTGTGGAAGGACTCGTCGTCGCTGTCGACGTCGCTGCTCTGCACCTGTCACGTAGCACCAAAGATCGTGGAAAAAACACGGAGTCAATTGCAACGATGATGGAACAGAGAGTGAACAAAAAATCATGCATGATAATATGGGCGCGAAAAAAAGAGGTAGCCTCAGTTACATTGGACACACTTATATCCAGGATTTGAGTCAGCAAACCAAAGATCATGCACAACAAATTTGTACACACCAATTGTTTACTGACCAAACCCTGAATCAATTTATGCCTAAATATTCATCATCATCGGCACAAATCTTAAACAAAAGCAAATCACAAACACTAATAACGCAAGATCTAACACAAAAGGATTGAACTAGGAACAGACGAACACTAATAACGCAAGATCTAACACAAAAGGATTGAACTAGGAACAGACGAACCCTAATAACGCAAGATCTAACACAAATGGATTGAACTAGAAACAGACGAACCCTAATAACGCTAGATCTAACACAAAAGGATTGAAATGAGATAAGAACAAGGGAACAAAGGGTTACCTCCGGCTCGTCGTCGACGATGCTGGTGTCGTAGGGGTTGTCCGGCGCGTCGTACGGCACTGGTTCGTACGGGTCCCAAGCGACGGGGGCCTGGACGGTGGCGGCAGCCGATGCGCTGGCGGCTGATGCGTCGGCTGCTACGTTGGAAGCAGCGACAGGGGCCTGGACGGGGGCGGCGGCCGATTCGCCGGCGGCTGATGTGCCGACAATGGGCATCTCATTCTTCTCCATCGCCGGCGGTTTTCTTCGGGGTTTTTTCTTCGGTTGTGGAGAAGATGATGGGACATGAGAGGCGGTTGCAGTGAGAACGTGCATCGAGGGAGAGAAAGAGGGGCTCTATAAAGACGAAGGTGGAGTGTACGACAACACGCGTCCGCTATGCACGGCTGCAGCGTGCACCGCGACACGATTCTAACCTGGGACGTTTGGTGTACTCAGTTATAACCTCAGGCCTTATACAGAAATTTTATCTGTACTCAGTTTTCCCCTCGAGGGCTTAGACCGGCAAGTGCAATATACTCAGTTTTACCCTCAAGTAGCTGGTCAACAAAGAGTCAACAAATGAGATTAACATAGCTAATTGAGTCATTTCATGCGCAAAAAAATCAAAAAAAAAAAACATAGTGGCACCTACTCATGGAGTCTTCCTACGCAACCTGCCACCTAGAAAACCTTAACAAACATATATAAATCAAGTTTTACCACAAATTGCCACTTCTCAGAATCACTAGTGTAGCTATGAAGATGCATGGTTTTCCACTCAAACCCCTTTGCAAAACATCTTTCCCAAAAACATAGTTTGTCTAAATGATGCCATAATTGTCACACTCATGTATATTTGAATTGCAAATAATTTGATGTAGCCCAATATGAATTATATTGTACAAAACACGCATTTTTCATTTTGTAATTCTTTTGTTCGAATCCCTTAGTCTATTTACTATTTTGGATTCTTAGTACTACTCAGTTTTGCCCTCAAGTACTGTCACAAATGCTCTCAAAAGCCCAAACTTATCCTGATTGGTTGAGCCGTTGTCACACGGATCGACTCCACGAACCGTTGATCCACTGATCTAACGGGCAGTATACCCCTCTCCGTCTCTTCGTGGCAACCTCTCTCTCTCTCTCTTCGTGGCCACCCCTCTCTCTCTCTCTGTCGGTGGAGAGTAACCACCCCTCTATTTATGTGCAATAACGAGTTTGCCACTTAATATAGTTTGGGATAGTATTGGTATAAACACGAGGCATACATATTTGCGGATTTCGGTGAATGCATTATTTGTCACCCCTCTAACAATTATCAACAATCTTTAGCTTTCGTTTTCTTTTAGGGAATATAGTTTGGGATATAGTATTGGTATTTTGAAACGGCCCAAAAGTGGTATAATTTTGGTATAAACATGAGGCATACATATTTGCGGATTTCGGTGAATGCATTATTTGTCACCCCTCTAACAATTATCAACTATCTTTAGCTGTCCTTTTCTTTTAGGGAATATAGTTTGGGATATAGTATTGGTATTTTGAAACGGCCCAAAAGTGGTATAATTTTGGTATAAACATGAGGCATACATATTTGCGGATTTCGGTGAATGCATTATTTGTCACCCCTCTAACAATTATCAACTATCTTTAGCTTTCCTTTTCTTTTAGGGAATATAGTTTGGGATATAGTATTGGTATTTTGAAACGGCCCAAAAGTGGTATAATTTTGGTATAAACATGAGGCATACATATTTGCGGATTTCGGTGAATGCATTATTTGTCACCCCTCTAACAATTATCAACTATCTTTAGCTTTCCTTTTCTTTTAGGGAATATAGTTGGTAATTTCGGTGAATGCACACACTAACTTTGAAAACAACTACAAGTACATGTAACTGAATAATGGATTTGTAACAAGGTATTCCTTGTAACAACTTCTAGCGCCTGGTGAGCAATGATAAGAATCCGATCGTAATTATACAACCAAAAAAACAACCAGCCATCAGATTAGCTTGCTTCTTCAACTCGATCAGCTGCCTTAACTGCTTGTTCATTTTCTTCAGTTCTCCCTTCACTTCCACCAGTCCTGCATTGGGAGCATTAGGCATAATCGGAACGGCTCCTCTCTCCGCCGCATTCTCTACAGCAAGTCCCCCCCCCCACCCAAATTGCGCTCCCCAATAGCGCCAATTGATTCCTGCAATTGAAGCCTCTGAACGTACACATCGATCCACTCGAAATGCCTGCATTTCTTCAAGATCTGAAAACAACAACGTGAACCCTAAATCCCAAATTTGAGGGAATATAAAGAAAATCGAGAGAAAACAGAGAAATTGGAGCGAGATCTAACCTTATCCCCTCTCTATATGGCAAGCTCTCGCATGCAACGAACTCACGTCCACGGTTGCCGTTCTCGTCCGTCTTACAGATCGACCGCTTCAGAGGCTCCTGGCGTGGGCAGTCAGGGCATCTTGTCAAAGGCACGGGTCCATACTGCGGCCATGAAGAACGGGAGGTCGAAGAGAAACTAGACATCACCCGCCTGCCGGAGAAGGGCTGCCGCTGGCGGAGAAGAAGAACAATGGGGCGCGGGGAAAGAAAGGGGAAGCAATGGCACGGGCACGGGCGCGGGGCTGGCTCGGGCTCCCATTTTGCAACGGTCACCTGGGTAAGCTGTGGGTCCGGCGCGCTAATGTGGACAAGTTGTGGGTCCCACGATGATCTGGATAAGTGGAGACGTGTCCACTACGGGGCACCAACAGCGGCCCCACTTGCCAGCACCAACCAACGTCAACTAAACGGGAATCCTCCGTCCGAGCTCCTTCTGTGGGTTATAGACAAGGGATTGGGGAAAACTGAGGAAAAACTAAGGAGCTGGGGAAAACTGAGTACAACTAAGGACCCGAGGGCACGAAAATAGAAATCCCTATAAATTATGCACGAACCTTGGGGAGCTTCCTATTTTTATTTAGAGCACTATATCTCTCTTATCATGATATCTTTGTTTGTCCAATTGGATCTTTGATTGCTGGCTTTATTTGTTAAAGCTTTCTCCACCATGTTATCCTTGTGCAATCTTTGATCCTCAATATAGTTTGACTTCCTTCAAGTATTCGTCATTGAATATGTGCATTTGATTCCACTCAAATTATGAGAAGTGCACACCTTGGGGAGGAACTCACAATATATTGCTTTCTAAATTTTTCACCCATTTTGGCACTTGATGCCAATGGGGGAGAAGTTTAGAGGGTTTAAGGAATGGTTTTATACTTAAGTTTGGTTTGTGCTTAAGTGTTTTGCCTCTCATGCATTCCATATTTATATGTCTTGCATGGTTGTATATATATAGTGAAAATTGTCCCGAAGGTTAATCTTGGCAATGTATGCAATGAATTCATGTTCATCACACGTACATACATTGTGGGGGAGTTTGCTCTATATGTGTTGGTTCTACGCACATCCCTTGCATTAGTTGTAGTTGTGTGAGTAGAGATGGTTTTGATATGGGCTAGTAGCTTTGTGTTACTCGACCATATAAAATACAACCTCTTGTATACAACTTAATTATTCTCGGATAAGTTGCGTACTTGTTTCTAATATTCATTATATAAACCCTCTTATTGTGGTTGTCATAAATTACCAAAATGGGGGAGATTGTAAGGGTATATTGCCCCTATGTGTGGTTTTGGTAATTAGTGACAACCCCTATGGACTAATGTTTTCATTGAGTTTATATGAAGGAATATTCCATAGGTACTACTTGTATTCCATGTGTTGGATTCAAGTATGGATGCCATGAAGATAAAGATATACCTTGTGTATTGGCATCAAGATCGTCGATTTGAAGATATATATGTGATATGATCAAGAAGAAGAAATGAAGATGGATTTCTTATGTGGAACTCAATATTAGCCATGCTCTAGCTTATGTGATGAGCAATGAATGATCAAGATCTTGAGTGCTTGATTCCAAGTGAAGAATTCAAGTTATGGCTCTAAGTCGGTGTCATGATAGTCTCATGAGTTGAGCTATGGTTGACTAAGATTTAGAGCATGCAAGCAAATGAAGAATTCTATATACACCTCAAGATAGTATGATAGAGCATGAGAAGATACAAGGTTGACCAATACAAAGAGTGAAGAATAGATTCAAGTTTGGTCAACACATGAAGCATGAAGAATGTGCCACGAGAAGTCTTGTGGTATGGTAAGCCATGTCAATCATGCTTTATGAACTAACCCATCATATATGTTCCCTTTTGTTGTCTATGTGGGTTAGGTATCTTTCCATGGGCATGCATCAAAAGAGAGATCTCATATAGCCCATGAGAGGATGACGTCAAGTGGTGATCGTCATCAAGGTTGAGTTGGGCAAGTTCAAGTTGAGCATCTCGAGAGGATCATATGCTTGAAGCTTGCCGTCCATTTGGTGATAATGGACATGTGAAGATGTGCATCAATGGAGTTTTCCCATCATAGTGTATGGGGGAGCATTTGTGAGTCCTCACGAAGCAACAATGATCCAGTGAGGCATTCCGGCTTGAGTGGAGCTTGAAGAGTTATCATCAAGATCAAGCGGGATGCGCAAGGCAAAGGTATGGCCTTGATAGATTTTCCTTTTACCGGTCTTAAGGTGGTTGATGGGAGACCGGATTATAGGATAGATAGCCGCACTATCAAGAGGGGCTTTCGGTTGGGTAACTTGATCACATCGTCTTAGGGAGCTCAACCCTTTGCATGCTTTGCATTCCATAAATCTTGTTGCTTCTTGGTGTTTCTCTGTGTGAGGTTCTTGAGCTTGTTGCTAGCTTTACAACAAGCCCAAGTTCATCGAAAACGGAATCCATATGCATCTTCTATTGCGGTTTCGAGCTTGGAGGTTTTACCGGTGTCTCTTTTATAGATAGGTCAAATCATTCATCTTGTGGTTTTTACTCCGTGGGTGGACAATGATGTTTCTATGCCAAAAGTTTCAGGGCTTGTTGTTCTGATTCCAACAAGCCCAAGATCATCAAAATCGGAGTCCAGACGCAAAAGTTATCATGGTTTTTGTAAAAACATGTTTTCATGATTAGCCCGGTGCCTCGCCCGGCGTGACCGGCCGTCCCACCGGATGGCCCGGTTTCAACCGGCCCTTGGACTGGTGCCAGCCGGGGCATGTCCAGTATGTCAACAGAACGAGCCCGGTCGTGGTCTGTCTCGACTCGATCTGGACCGGCCTGGTCCGGTCATACGCCGGTCGGACCGGCTCTCATGCCAGCGCCCCGGTGCGGCCTGGTCGACCGCCAGGCGTCCCAGTGCCTGGCCCAGTTGACCAGGCTGCTGACCTGGCTGCACGAAAAACTCCCAGATCTGGCCCAAACGGTCATATTTCGTTTGGCTATAAAAGGGGATTCTTCCCCAACAGTTTTCTAGGGTTCTTAAGCACGTTTTTTTACCACCATTGTTGAATCTCTTGAGCTTGCTTCCTCTCCCTTCCCTCCCATGATTCTTGCTCATTCTTGAGGGATCTAAGAGAGGATATCTAGATCTACAACCTGCACCAATCCATTTCTCCTCTAAGTGAGGGGAACTCTTGGGATCTAGATCTTGGAGTCATTTGTTGATTTCCTCCTTTTCTCCCCAATCTCATCCTAGCATTTGTTGCTTTGGTGGGATTTGAGGGTGAAGGATTTGAACACCTCTAGTGTTCTTGCTTTGCATCATTGCATAGTGTTGAGCTCTCCACCACGATTAGTTTGAGTGAGAGACCGTGAGCTTGTTACTCTTGGAGGGAGACCTCCTAGTTGGCTTGGCGGTTGGTGCTCCGGTGATCTCTTCAAGGAAGATTGTGAAGAGGCCCGGGCTTCTCCTTCGTGGAGCTTGTGAAGTGGTTTTGGAGCTTGCCATCTCCGAAGTGGAGGAAAAGCTAACCATAAGGAAAGGGCCATTATCCTTCGTGGGTTTGGCTCGGAGAATAGGGTGAGCCTTCGTGGTGTTGGGGAATGCTTCGTGGGACCTCCTCTCCTCCAAACGTGACGTACCTTCTTGCAAAGGAAGGGAACACGGGAATACATCCTCGTCTCCGCGTGCCTCGGTTATTTCTGTACCCGAGCTTACTTTCCTTGTGATAGCCATCGTGTTTGAAGTACATATATCTTGCTATCACTTGTGTTACATATATCTTGTGCATATCTTGCTTAGCTCTAATTGTTATTGTTGCACTTAGTTGAGCTTAGCATATTTAGGGTTTGTGCTTGTAAATTAAACGTAGGATGGTTATTAATTACAAAAGAATTAATGATAACACAGTAGATGATGCATACAATATACCCAATAATCAAGAATGGATTAATAGGATACAAGGAAGTAAATATTTCTCCAAGTTTGACTTAAAAGCCGGATTTTGGCAAGTGAAAATGGTTGAAGAATCTATCCCTTGGACTACCTTTACGTGCCCCAAAGGACATTATGAATGGCTAGTAATGCCACTAGGATTAAAAAACTGCGCCTGCATTATTCCAGAGAAAAATGCAAAATATATTTAATGAGAATCAAGCATTTATACTAGTCTATGTAGATGATTTACTAGTATTCTCGAAATCATACAAGGAGCATATTGCTCACCTTGAGGTGTTTTTTAGAAAGGTTGAACAAAATGGTTTAATATTGTCTAAAAAGAAAATGGAAATTTGCAAAGAAAAGATTAATTTTCTTGGACATGAAATAGGAGAAGGCAAAATACATCTACAAGAACATATTGCCAAAAAAATATTACAATTCCCTGATGATATGAGTGATAAAAAGGTTTTACAACAATTTTTAGGTATTGTAAATTATGCAAGAAATTATATAGACAACCTAGCAAAGCTTGCTGGACCTCTATATGCTAAATTGAGAAAGAATGGACAGAAATATTTTAATTCCGAAGATATAAAATTAGTCAAGGCTATAAAAGAAAAGGTTAAAAATTTGAAACCGTTAGAGTTACCATTAGAGGATAATTACTTCATAATCGAAACAGATGCATCTAAAGTAGGATGGGGTGCTATATTAAAACAAAAACCTAATAAATATTCTGCAAAGTCCGAAGAGAAAATATGCAGATATGCCTCAGGAAGCTACAAATTAAAAACAGTAAATAATATCGATAGAGAGATCCTTGCGGTAGTCCATGCAATAAATGCATTTAGACTTTACTTAGGATTTAAAGAATTTACAGTACGAACTGACTGTGAAGCAATATGTAGATACTATAATCAGATAAATAGCAAGAAAAGCTCTACTAGAAGATGGGTTCTATTTGAAGATATCATAACTGGGAATGGATATAAAGTTGTTTTTGAGCATATTAAAGGAAAGGATAATTGCTTACCTGACATATTCTCTCGCGCATCAATTTTGCAGGAATGAAGCGTGGAATTCTTCCCAATGGGACGGAAGTATTTGCCTTTGGAATAGAGAATACATTAAAAATATTTCCTCCCAATACATTCAAATTTAACCTTAAAGGTCATATCGTCCTCGATGACATTCAACAATGCATCCTTGACAATTTCTGGTTTCAATATAATGCTAAAAGAGAAGAAAAAGGCTATATGCTATCTATCTTGAATAGCCTTGCCGAATATTTCAATATGATGAATAAGAAATTACCGAAGTCGGGAAATATTGAGCAACAAGAAATCAAACCACTATATGTTTTATTTGATGGAAAGAAACCAGGAATATATATAACCTTTGAAGAAACATTACAAGAAAAGTTAGATGCAAGGAAAAAGAATGAAGATCTAACATGGAGAAAATATTTTGATTTGAATGAAGCCATATTTAGAGAAAAAACCATGATAGGAGAAAATTATTATACTGAACCAAAAGCCCAAGAATACATTTAGAAGAGTATCAGAACGAATAAAGGTACTACTCCACCACCAAGTCCACATTATACGAATGGATAATCATCAAATTCTAAGAGCATCTCCAACAGGCGCGCTATAAGTTGGCGCGGTATATGACGCTGCCGCCCCGGCGCTGTAAACCGTTGCCGCGCGCCAGAGCGATTTTTCCCCCGCCGGGTGCGCCATTTTGTAGCGTGCGTTGGCGCGGTAAAATAGCACCTCCGCCGGACGCGCCATTTCGCAGCGCGCGGGCGCGGCGCAAAAAACAAACACACACAACTATGCATCCAACAAGATCAAACAATTATATAAAAATTCACAAATAAAATGTACCATCCAAATACAATACATTGTTCACAACAATACTTCACACCAAATACAACACGTCCAACATACAACAATACAACATTGTTTTGAGACAATACAACACATAGTTTTCAAACAAATACAACAAGTATGCAACTATTGTTGTCCATTCCAATTCCACCATTCTTCCATGAGATCTTTTTGAAGCTCATCATGTGTGTCGTTGCACCGAATGGCATGGTATGAGACAATGAACCGGGCAATCCTATGTGCGGACCTCCTCACTTGCACGGGAACCCCCATCAAGTCGTAGTGGGTATGATCCACATCTTTTCCGCGAGCATCCTCTATAATCATGTTATGCATGATGACACACGCGGTCATGATATACCAAAGGCATTCTTGGTCCCAAAATCTAGCCGGTCCTCTAACAATGGCAAATTGGGCTTGCAAAATCCCAAATGCTCTCTCTACATCTTTCCTTGCCACCGCTTGTGCATTATGAAATCGGGTTTGGTTCTTACCTCTTGGTTGAATAATCGGCTTCACAAATGTTTGCCACCTTGGATATATGCCGTCGGCGAGGAAGTAGCCATAGTTTTACTTGTGGCCATTTGCTTCAAACTCCACCAATGGACCTTCCCGTATTGCAAGTCTTGTCATTAGTGGTGACCGTTGAAGAACATTGATGTCATTGCAAGATCCGGGCATTCCAAAGAAAGCATGCCATATCCAAGTCTCTTGGTCGGCCACCGCTTCAAGTACTATGGTGGCATCCTTCTTGTAGCCTTTGAATTGTCCATGCCATGCCGCTGGACAATTCTTCCAACTCCAATGCATACAATCAATGGAACCAAGCATACCGGGAAACCCCCGGTTGGCGTTGATCTCCAAAAGCCTTGCCGTGTCTTGAGCATTGGGGGCTCTCAAATATGTGGAGCCAAAGACATTGACAATTGCAACGACAAAGCGCTTCACACACAAGATAGAAGTGCTCTCTCCCATGGCCAAATGATCATCAATAAGATCCGCCGGTATACCATATGCCAACATACGCAAGGCGGCGGTCACCTTTTGATATGTGCTATGACCAAGTTCTCCGGCGGCATTCCTCCTTTGCTCAAAGAAGCGATCATATTTGGTGACCTCCGTTGCAATGTGCTTGAACAAGTTGAGACTCATCCGGAAACGCCGCCGAAAATAGCTTTCGGGGAATATCGGATTCTCATTGAAATACGACCGCATCAACTTCTCATGCCCTTCAATCCTTTCTCTCCACAACTTCTGTCTACCAAACACCGATCCACCAAATTTTGGCCTCTTAACGGCGCGGTATGCTAATAGTAGCGATATGTTCTCCACTTCCTCTTGGTCATACTCGTCATCCGATGAATCATATGATGAACTCTACAAACATATGCATGAAATTACTTAACTATTGTAGCTAATGGGCAAATAAAAATCACATGCTAATACAAGCCGGCCGGCGGAGGTGCATACCTTGCGAGCAAATGGGCGAGCACCATGGGCGCGCCATGTTGCTAGCAAGCTCGAGGATGACGAAGACGACATGTCGACGGCGGCGCGGAGGAGAACGCGACGACGGCGGGAAGGGGGACGCGGAGGAGGAGCGCCGACTACACGGCACGAGCGTCACAGTGCGGGGAGCGGCCGCTGCTGCCAGGAGGGGGTGCGGGCGAGGCGGATCTACGCCGCGGCGGCGCGCAGTAGCGGGGGCGGCGACGGAGTCGACCGGCGGCGGCTGGATTTCGCGCAGGCGGTAGGTGGGGAAATGAGGGCGCGGGCGTGGGTGGAAATTTTCCAGCCATTGGCTTTTCGCGCGGGCGCGGAGCGTTGCCGCGCGCTGTAGCCGACGCGTCACATATGCCGCTCCGGTTTGTGCAAAACGCCGCGCGCCCTAAAAATTTTACAGCGCCGCGCCGTTTACTTCGCCTACTGGAGCGCCTAATTCCCTCCCGCGCGCGGTATACCAGCCGTTTTTTTGCAGCGCGGCCTATATAGCGCGCCTGTTGGAGATGCTCTAAGAAGGTAAAGCAATAAGAATCCCCAATAACCCAGACATATAAAGCATGTCTTTTAAAAGGAGTTGATCCTTTGGATTCTGAGCATATAGACTTAAAGATAGATGAAAAATTTGCCGATTCCTCAAAGCAGATTAAGGAAGAATTAAAAGAAGAGATTTTAAAGGAATTACGAGAAGTATTTGAAGAAAAATTTGAAGAAATAAAGAAAGACATAAAGAAAGAATATGATTCCAAGTATGAAATAGACTTTTCAGATGAAGATCATATGGATATTGCAGGGCAGAAACTTGAATAAGCAAAATGAGACCTCATATATTACTAAATTGCATTTGATATTAAAATCAAATAATCGGGCGCGGAGGACCCAAATATTATATACATCTCAATTTGATATTACTATCAAATATTCGGGCGTGGAGGACCTATACCCGGATAACTGAAAGAATTTTCAAAAAAAAAAACGAAAAATAATGATAATAGAATAAATAGTAAATAGTACTAATGTATTTTAAGATCTCTATCATCAAAACACATGCAAGCAGCCCAAAGGTTTATAGTGGTGATAAATCTTCGCATGCGATCAGCAAGGAGGAAATTTAGTAAAAGTGAAGGCCAAAAAGTCCAAGACATAATCATGGCGAGGAAGAAGATTCTCAAGATGAAGATAAGAATGAGAGGCCACGTCTATAACAGGCCAAAGAGATGTGGAGGCTGCACAATTCTCTCCTCCAACATGCTCACATGAAGCTATAAAGAGGGGCTACAAAGGCTATAAAGCCTAGAAAGCCTAGAAAGACCTACAATATACAGGCATGATTTGCAAGAAGAAAGAAGAAGAAATAATAGAAGTGAAGGCACCAGAATGTTGCTCTCTCTCGACTATATAAGAGGACTCAAGCAGCGAAGGAAGGATACCAAGCAATCAGTAACCAGAGCAAACCAGCATTCACAAAGAGCAGAGAGTTAGGATAGCAGCGCTCCCTGCAGTAGTAGTAGTAGTAGTAGTAGTAGTAGTAGTACAATCACCCTTCCTGTAATAAAGAGCTGCAATAATCAAGGCATTGTAATATTGCAAAGGTAGGAAGGTAATTTCCCTCTTTGTGTAAACCCGTCGGGGGTTCCCGAAAGGGAAAACCGTATGTAAATTATATTGTGGACATGAAGTAGTTATGTATTTTCCCTTGACCTTTTTATCATGTTTATATGGGATGTGGTTTTATGCTAGGGATCCTATAGGAGAAATCTCTGCGTGGTAGTTCTCTGTTAAGCCTTACATGTGGCGTTAGAACGAGAACCGTAGCCGTAGAGAAGTGTTCCCTTCGGGTGGAACTGCCTGGGAAGACGATAAAAAACCAACCCATATAAATTTGACTAAAAACGTCTAGGGAAAGAAACTTAGCTACTCCTGAAGCAATATAGTGATAAATACGGTGAGTACCGAGTAGGACTAATACACCACTGCGCACACCACCGGACGTATATTGGCCTCGCCAGCCTCCAAGATCCTGCAAAAATCAACAAAAATAATTTAGTATTTAAGAAAAAAATTAGTATAATTTAATTTCGAAATTATTAATAAAATATTTAATTAATTTAAATCTCTAAGTAAATTTTTTTGTTCGTATATTCTGTAATAATTTTATTGTGTGAATTTTCTGAGTATTTGTGTATCCTATTATATTGGTATCAGAGCTCGCGTTTAATCATTGAAAGGTTAAAGTATTTAAATTTAGAAGTTAGCACAGGTAAGATAATAAAAACAAAGGAAAATATTGACATAAGGTGTAGAATAAATCCCTCTGAAGAACATACTTGGCATACTGCGCATAGCCAGTTAGATATAGTTGTTGATCTGATATATAACTTTTTCTTATCTTGGGGAAAAAGACAAGATATATTAGACCAAAAGCTTGAAAGTTTATTTATAGAATATCAAAAACTTGCAGAAAAATATTCAAGTTTGAATAATAAAGTTGATATAGCGCTACATAAGCTAGAAGAAGCAAAAGCAAGGCAGAACATGGTCGCTAGGAATAACGATTACATTAAAGAAGAGGTTCTATCCATTGGGAAAAGCCTAGGAATTTGTTTAAATAAAAATAAAGACTTGCTCTCAAACACTGAAACAAGAAAAGATATAATTGAAATCAAAGAGTTAGTGCAAGAAGTAAAAACATTGATCATTTCATAACTTGCATGTCCGAATATAACAAAGCACTAAAAGAAGTAGCACAATATTTGACTCCTCCTATCGGTTTTTCTGATTACGAGTCACAAAAAGAAGACTCCAAAGTAATTATAAAGCAAAATAACACAATCATCCAGTTATTAATTCAAGTTTTATAAAAGATTAATAGTGTACCAAGTAATAAAGACATTGTATTAGCTTCGTCTAGGATAGTATCATCATCAAGGAATATCAATTCAGAAAAATGGACATATCTAAAAGTTTCACCAGAAGAGACAAAAACTTGCAGTTGATAAGGCAAGATTCAAGGCCTTTGACAATGAGGCATAGACTATCATGCAGCAAAGCTGATGATATCGATAATTTAGAAGAAGTAATAGACCTTGAAAGAGACCTAGAAAGATATCAAAAAGACACACTAAGAAAAATAAAACCAGAACATGTATATCATATGGGCATGTTTGAAAGTAGGAGTAGTCTATATAGAATATCCAGAGAGGTAGAATTAAGTGTGCTAACACATCCAGTAGATTTAAGAATTGTTAGTAAGAATATTGAAGGAGAACTCAAATATTGTGGGTATAAATATATTCATCAAGGTATGTATATTATAGGGGTTAAAGGTATGACAAGAAAGAAACTAGGAGCAAAGGTTTTAATTACACTATTAGACAAAAGATGGGGATCAGTAGATAAAGCTGCATTAGGTTTTATGGAAGGAGATATGAATGAAAATAAATTAATAACCTACATAGCTCCAGACCTGATGATGCCTGTAAAAGAGTTTATTGAAAAAATGAGTTTTGGGTTTCAAACTAAAGGATATGAAGACTTTAGAGGTACAAATCTGTTAGTAAGCATAGAGTTCATAGGAAGGCTCACTAATAAAAGTAGCTCAAGATATAGAGTAAATGTGGATGCCGTAATTGAAATCATGCAGTCAAAAGGATTAAAATTTATGAGTCCGCTAAAAATTGGTTCTGAAGAAAGAGCAGGAGAAGAATGTAATATAGGTGATCTTATAGAAAAGAAGGAATTAAAATTGCCACAAGCTTACATAAGTTATCAAAATTGTGAAGGAAGTAGTAGCATTAGGTTCACAAATTATAAATCTACATCTATGGATGACACCGAATCTGTTATGTCAGAATCAGAATTTAGTGACAATAGGAGTAAGGATGCAACTGAATGCATTGAAAAGGCTGATTTAGACAATGAAATAAATCATTATGAACAAAAGCTTAAACACATAGAATGGGAATACAATAACTCTATGATAAAGGATTGGCCAAAGATAAGAGAAAATGAATTGTTTTTCATAAGAGAGATTGGAAGGTTAAAAAGCTAAAATATGAGAAAAGTATTGCTACTAGTAGTTCATACATGGTAAATAATAATATAACATCAAAAGACAATGATGTGGGTAATAAAAACAAAATTATGGAACAATACAATAAAGATAAAGCTTTAAGCGAAGAAGAGCAATGGGATATAAATAATAAATTATTAACTGAAAGTTATGAAGAAGAAGAAAATTTAATAAAAGAAATGCTAATAGAAGAAGAAAACTATGATGCGTCTGAAGAATATAGTGACTTTATAAACTCCCTAGATGATATAGGACTACATAATTAAGAAAATGCAATGGAAGCTATGGAAGTGGAAAATAGTAAAAGGAAAAGAACTCAATATGGGAGTACCTCAGTAAAAGAAGAAGGTCCACAAGAAAGACCAACCAGGTCAGCTGGAAAATGGCCTCCAGAAAAAGATGATTTTCAACCATCATATATTCCTGGACAATATAGTCATATGGGTACCAAAAGAAGAGATTTCTAAAAACCAGTAGAGTTTCAGAATACCAGGTATAATGGTGCAGTATTAAATTTAGCAGCCCATGATCCGATAGACTGGCCGAATATACTTAGCATTTGGAAAGGGTTAATAGTTCAAAAATACATACAAAATCAGCACAATATAGGACCTAAGGTAGAAGACATGTTGACATATCTTGAAACATTTTTAGGAGAATCTGCGAAGGTTCTATGGGAGCAATGGGTAGAAACATTCCCTAGTAATTATGAAGAATTGAAAAGGGCTGGAAGTAACCCAAATAAGTTTGCTAATGTTATATCAAGTATAATCATAGCAGAAGATCCAGAATTAGGATTTGCCGCACTACAAAATGAACGGTTGAGAGAAATAGAAAAATTAACACTAACAAGTTGGAAAGGTATTAAAGAGTTTTCTCAGCATTATTTATATAATGCTACCACTGCTAAACAAGGCTATAATGTAGGCGTGGTCGAAAGATATTTTAATAAATTACCAGACCCTTTAGGTTCGATAATATTTTAGGAATATAAGAAAGAAACAGCAGGATTAGGTCTAAATATATCCCAAGCCATAACATTTGTTTTCAAACAACTAAGAAAGATATGCACAAGTATTCAAACTCAAATATCTATGAAGAGATCAGATTATAATTTCTGCAATAACATTGTCCAAATACCATTAAAATATGGAGAGGAACGATATAAGAGTAAAAAACATTATAAGCCACAACAAAGAAACACCAATTTTAGAAGAAAGAAAAGATATTTCTTAAGGAGGTCAGATAATAGAGCTCCATTCTTACATAAGAGAAATGTAAGAAGATACAATCCTAGAAAATCTTATGATAAAACATGTAGGTGCTTTATATGCAACTCCCCAGATCATTGAAGTAGAACTTGTCCTAATAAAGACCAAAAAGGTACTCTAGTAAATATGAAGAGCAAGAAAGAGTGTTAATTATAGATAGTGTTAATGAGAATATATTGATATGTGATGATGAAATAAAAGATGATGAGTCAATATATTCAATCATAGAAACTGATGAAGTAGAGCATGATACCTTAGAAGATGAATCAAGTGAGGATGAGATGAATTAGTTGACGAATTAGCAGGATTAAAGGTTGAAATGATGAACCAAGTAGAATGCCAACATGATTGGGTTAGAGGAAAAGGAGATTATAATATTAAATGTGCTTTTTGCATATATTATCCTAGTCAAGAAATAGATCCACTTGTAGCATATGTTTAAGACAAGCTTGTGCCTCTTGTTTAAAATCCAAGAATCAAGGTTGGAGAGAAGAAGTAGAAATTGAACCAGAAGACCGAATATTATCTAGCCGGGTTAGAAATCTAGAGAATAGGATTAGTAAACTAGAAGCAGAATTAGAAGAGCTAAAATATAAGCTAGAAAATAATAAGGATAACGTAGATAAAGAACATAATACCGCCAAAAACACTGAATTAAAAGATCAAATGGTCACGGTAAGAGAGCAAAAGGGAGATAGGCTAATCCAACTAAAAGATGTGATAACTAGTTTTGGAAACAAATATATAGTACGATTACAATTTAAGGAAGTATTAGGAATAAGAATCCCGGTTAAAATAGTACTAAAGCCAAATTTTTCCTATAAAATATTAGCGCTATTAGACACAGGATGCACAAAGAACATCATCCATGACAAGTATTTTGTTAGATGTCCCGAAATAGTGGAAACCATAGATGACGATAAAGCTGAAGTATCTACAGATATGTTAGGAATAAAGAAAATACATAACCAATTAGCATATAATATTGAATCATACATAAATGGCAAAAAATATATAATAGATGAAATCACAATTAGGGACTTGTCAGTTATAAGTGATGATATGATATTAGGTTTGCGATTCTTGCAACAGTCTTTACAAACTACTATTATACATGAAGAAGGAGTTACATTCATCCCATACCAAGATAAAGTTCCATACATATCTGAAGTACGAAAGCAAAGAAAAACTTTACAAAATGTAGAGACATCTAATATAGAAGATGATGGTAGTACTAGTACAAAACCTCTCGAAACCTGCAAGGAAGATGAACCTAGTAACACTATAGAAGAATATCACATAGAAAATACATGCACGAAATGCATAGCGTTACAATCTTTTGCGCCAAATTGGTACATAGATATAAAATCCAAACAAGATATAGACAAGATAGTACAAAGACTAGAAGACATACAAATAATTGGAGAAATAGCAAAGAAGCAATGGGATAAGAACTCCATAGTCTGCAAAATAAATATTATAAACCCTGATTATATAATCAAGTTAGGACCAATAGAAGCAACTCCCAAAGATATAGAAGAGTGTAAAATGCATATCGAAGAATTATTAAAATTAAGAGCGATTAGAGAAAGTAGAAGTCCTCATAGATCAGCTGCATTTATAGTTAGAAATCATGCTGAAGAAGTTAGAGGAAAATCTAGGATGGTTACTAATTACAAAAGACTTAATGATAACACAGTAGATGATGCATACAATATACCCAATAAGCAAGAATGGATTAAAATGATAGAAGGAAGTAAATATTTCTCCAAGTTTGACTTAAAAGCCGGATTTTGGCAAGTGAAAATTGCTGAAGAATCTATCCCTTGGACTGCCTTTACGTGCCCCCAAGGACATTATGAATGGCTAGTAATGCCACTAGGATTAAAAAATGCGCTTGCATTATTCCAGAGAAAAATGCAAAATATATTTAATGAGAATCAAGCATTTATACTAGTCTATGTAGATGATTTACTAGTATTCTCGAAATCATACAAGGAGCATATTGCTCACCTTGAGGTGTTTTTTAGAAAGGTTGAACAAAATGGTTTAATATTGTCTAAAAAGAAAATGGAAATTTGCAAAGAAAAGATTAAAGGCAAAATACATCTACAAGAACATATTGCCAAAAAAATATTACAATTCCCTGATGATATGAGTGATAAAAAGGTTTTACAACAATTTTTAGGGATTGTAAATTACGCAAGAAATTATATAGACAACCTAGCAAAGCTTGCTGGACCTCTATATGCTAAATTGAGAAAGAATGGAAAGAAATATTTTAATTCCGAAGATATAAAATTAGTCAAGGCTATAAAAGAAAAGGTTAAAAATTTGAAACCGTTAGAGTTACCATTAGAGGATAATTACTTCATAATCGAAACAGATGCATCTAAAGTAGGATGGGGTGCTATATTAAAACAAAAACCTAATAAATATTCTGCAAAGTCAGAAGAGAAAATATGCAGATATGCCTCAGGAAGCTACAAATTAAAAACAGTAAATAATATCGATAGAGAGATCCGTGCGGTAGTCCATGCAATAAATGCATTTAGACTTCACTTAGGATTTAAAGAATTTACAGTACGAACTGACTGTGAAGCAATATGTAGATACTATAATCCGATAAATAGCAAGAAAAGCTCTACTAGAAGATGGGTTCTATTTGAAGATATCATAACTGGGAATGGATATAAAGTTGTTTTTGAGCATATTAAAGGAAAGGATAATTGCTTACCTGACATATTCTCTCGCGCATCAATTTTGCAGGAATGAAGCGTGGAATTCTTCCCAATGGGACGGAAGTATTGGCCTTTGGAATAGAGAATACATTAAAAATATTTCCTCCCAATACATTCAAATTTAACCCTAAAGGTCATATCGTCCTCGATGACATTCAACAATGCATCCTTGACAATTTCTGGTTTCAATATAATGCTAAAAGAGAAGAAAAAGGCTATATGCTATCTATCTTGAATAACCTTGCCGAATATTTCAATATGATGAATAAGAAATTACCGAAGTCAGGAAATATTGAGCAACAAGAAATCAAACCGCTGTATGTTTTATTTGATGGAAAGAAATCAGGAATATATATAACCTTTGAAGAAATATTACAAGAAAAGTTAGATGCAAGGAAAAAGAATGAAGATCTAACATGGAGAAAATATTTTGAATGAAGCCATATTTAGAGCAAACACCATCATAGGAGAAAATTATTATACTGAACCAAAAGCCCAAGAATACATTCAGAAGAGTATCAGAACGAATAAACGTACTACTCCACCACCAAGTCCACATTATACGAATGGAGAATCATCAAATTCTAAGAAGGTAAAGCAAGAAGAATCCCCAATAACCCAGACATATAAAGCATGTCTTTTAAAAGGAGTTGATCCTTTGGATTCTGAGCATATATACTTAAAGATAGATGAAAAATTTGCCGATTCCTCAAAGCGGATTAAGGAAGAATTAAAAGAAGAGATTTTAAAGGAATTACGAGAAGAATTTGAGAAAAAAAGAAAGACATAAAGAAAGAATTTGATTCCAAGTATGAAATAGACTTTTCAGATGAAGATCATATGGATATTGCAGGGCAGAAACTTGAATAAGCAAAATGAGACCTCATATATTACTAAATTGCATTTGATATTACTATCAAATAATCGGGCGCGGAGGACCCAAATATTATATACATCTCAATTTGATATTACTATCAAATATTTGGGCGTGGAGGACCTATACCCGGATAACTGAAAGAATTTTCAAAAAAAAAATGAAAATTAATGATAATAGAATAAATAGTAAATAGTACTAATGTATTTTAAGATCTCTATCATCAAAACACATTCAAGCAGCCCAAAGGTTTATAGTGGTGATAAATCTTCGCATGCGATCAGCAAGGAGGAAATTTAGTATAAGTGAAGGCTAAAAAGTCCAAGACATAATCATGGCGAGGAAGAAGATTCTCAAGATGAAGATAAGAATGAGAGGCCACGTCTATAACATGCCAAAGAGATGTGGAGGCTGCACAATTGTCTCCTCCAACATGCTCACATGAAGCTATAAAGAGGGGCTACAAAGGCTATAAAGCCTAGAAAGCCTAGAAAGACCTACAATATAGAGGAACTAGACCATAATAGCGTGTGTTGCCGCGCCCGTCCATTTTGAATAAATGATAGAAATTTTCGCAAATATAAGGGTACCAAATAATATACTGATGTTATGATTGTTTATTAGATAGTAGCAAGAAAATAAGTGTTAGCAAGCAGTATTTGATCAAGCCTAGAGTTGACAAATCCATCGGTCCATACTGAAGGGACTTCCCTTTCTTCAAGAGCACACATTTTCTAGAAGAAATAATCAATGCAAGATTATGATTAGTCAAAAAAAGAAACATCAAGAGATAGAAAATAACACAGGAACAATTGTCACCCAAGACAGGATACCAAGATGAAAATAATTTAACTTCATTAAAGAACCTATCTTGAGTTAGCAGCAAGATCTGGACATTACTATGAAAATAATTTAACTTCATTAAAGAACCTATCTTGAGTTTACCAAAAAATACTGAAATGCTAAACTAAGAGTTCTCCTTCCAAATAAAATTATATACACAGCAAAGTCTCAATTGATCGTTGGATGGAAGTGATAAAAATAAAATCACAAGCCTCATATTCTCAATATATCCCACTTCTCAATAAGTAATAAAAGCTTTAGCCTTTCACTTTATACATGAACTAAATACAGAGCTACCTAGGAATTCACTTGGTGCCTTAACTTAAAAAAAATGCACAGCAAATTCTGAACTATTATTCCCACTTTCTAGTTGTAATATTTTGGTACCCTGCACAGTTTAATCCATACTTTATATAGCTTCAGAAATACGAAAAGTAAAAAACTCGAAAAAATGTGGGTGTGTAAGTGTCATGGTGATCACTCAAAACTTTTTCCATAATATAAGATACTAATATTACTCCTATATTGGTTGCAATAACATATTATATCATGGGATGGAGGAAGTAGTTCATATGCACACAAGGACTATTACAGCAGAGCTAGAAAGATACAACCACTAAATTTTAGTTATCTTCATCCAATTGGAATTAGGCTAGCTAAAAGAGTAAGCATATTCTAAGTTACATTTGGCAAACTGAGCAAAAAACAGTGGATGGGGTTTGGATAGTTGCTTCATGTGCAGTGGAATAGTGTCCTCACCTGCTGAACTGTTTGATTTGACATGTAAATTTCAGTGAAGAATAATTAAACAGGCAACACAACTTCTAGGTATATAGGGCAGACAATTATTTGCCAAGCCTAGCTCTAGGGTTGTTCAGATGGAGAACATTGTGCTTTCAAATGAAAGGAATTATCTGCACAGAGTGAATTAACAGTTAGCATTTTCATGTCTAAGTGATAACTATATGTCTAACAAATGTCTTCAATAAAACACACACATAACAAGTGGGCTTCTGATAAACCTTCCAGTAACCAAGTACTGGTTGCTGATAAAGGCGTAGGGGTTGATTCTGGAGATGGCAATCATAAACAGTGCCAATGATACAAGGAAAACAAAACTCTTAGCTCCTGGAACTAAATACAATATAAGCAAACAGAACACATCATAAATTTTGACTAATATGAACATAACAGAAGCAGTTGAAAATAAACTTTTGGAGTGAACATAAAATAACTGTTCCAGGACCAGCGTTCACCCAATATCTCAACTGAAGTCATAATTCAATAGCTCACATGCATGAGAGCAAGCACCTCGATGTAAGAATTCAATGTACTAACAGTTACAAAATGCAAGGGATAAGCAACATTCTACACAAGTACCATTCACACAGGCATTTCCATTTTGAGTTAGGGGGCGGGGGTAAAAAAGGGCTGCATTTATAACAACACATACAACCTTGAGAAAAGATCGATTCAAGAGGGTACCTGGGACTGTCCTAAAATATGTTGGAAGCCTCTTACCTTTGGTACAGTTTTTCACTGGAGAAGACAATCATTCATCGATCATGATAGACATGCCACGAGCACAGTAAGCTTATAGGATAGTCGGATCATTGACAGTAGCCATAAAAGGATATCATAGAATTATCCAAGAAACTTCTCAAACCAACAATACATAAATCAAAAAAACTATCTGCATAGTAGGAATAAGAATCAGTACTCTGCATTCCTTGGAACATTCGTTAAACTGAAAGGTTGGGACATTCTTATAGTTGGCCTTATGATAGATGAGAAGGCGACATAATCAAATCAGCTCCACAATAGCTTGATGGTATCACCTGGTGTATTCCTGCGAAAGACAAACTGTCACAATTTGCTAGCAGAAATAAACCATGCACAAAAATAAAGAAAGGTAAGCAGCCATGACCAGCGAGGCAGGTTCGTGTTCTCTTGTGTTGGAAAGCTGCAGTTGCGGATGCTTCCTTGTAAGGGAAAATTCTCCTTTGCGCTTGCCCACTATCGAAAAGAGGCCACGAATCCAGCAGGCTTCTCTATCGACGCAAAGGTTTAGTGACCTCCGGACAAATCAGGCCTCCCCCAGAGTTAACTTTGCCTTGCTGGATTCATTGCGGATGATTATGCTTAAAATTATATCAAACACGGAGTATCATTTAAATAGTTGTGCACTTGTGCCCCTGTTAGTTTGTATATATGTAAAAAAAAATACATGGACATCATTGACACTTTTGTAATCAGATCGGAGACTTAAACTCTGACCTGAAGATCAGACCATACGAAGGGAACAAATAGAACATGTCTGTCAGATCCGTTGTTCAGAACCAGCACATGAGGCCGGTTACCTAGAAAAAATTGCTGATAGGAAAGGGGAAATGGGGGATTCAAATCCATTGACTATTCGTGTTACATAACTCCTTACCCAGATGAAGTCACGGCGCACTGCAGCCTCAGCGTGGTCCTCCCCTCCCCTGTGCTGCCATGTTCGAACCTGGGTATCCCAAGATAGAATATGACTACCTCCCGCGCACATCTCCCCGGCTGCATGGAGCCCCCTCACACACACCGCCTCCGCCGCCTCGCCATCGACCGAGAGTGAGAATGAGAGCTAGGAGGTCGGCCAAACCATAGGAGGAGGATAGGCCTTTCGTTTCACCTCAAACAGTAATGTATCGCTTAAATCAATGCCGGTTTCAATTGCCCGCATCGAGTAACTTAGCAGCCGTAGCGACGCTTCGCTCTTCCCTACCGCAGCACATGGATCGGCAAGACCTGAAGTGGAACGGATGGTGACCAATCAGCCCGTTTGAAGGAATTTTGGCCCGGTTCACGAGAGAACTCCCAGGTCGGTTTGCCGAGAAGCGGCCCATATAATGTTGGGCTGCCTTTTGACGCGAATTGACGGTGGAACTCGGTTCCAGTGACCTTTCGCCGACCTGGGACGATCTGGTGCGTCGAATGATTTGATCCGACGGTTTAGAGCGCCAAATCGCTGTGGGAGGGCATAGGTGGTTAAGTTATACTGTTAACTAATGATTTGCAAGAAGAAAGGAGAAGCAATAATAGAAGTGAAGGCACCAGAATGCTGCTCTCTCTCGACTATATAAGAGGACTCAAGCAGCGAAGGAAGGATACCAAGCAATCAGTAACCATAGCAAACCAGCATTCACAAAGAGCAGAGAGTTAGGCTAGCAGCACTCCCTGCAGTAGTAGTAGTAGTACAACCACCCTTCCTGTCATAAAGAGCTGCAATAATCAAGGCATTGTAATATTGCAAAGGTAGGAAGGTAATTTCCCTCTTTGTGTAAACCGTCGGGGGTTCCCGAAAGGGAAAACCGTATGTAAATTATATTGTGGACATGAAGTAGTTCTGTATTTTCCCTTGACCTTTTTATCATGTTTATATGGGATGGGGTTTTATGCTAGGGATCCTATAGGAGAAATCTCTGCGTGGTAGTTCTCTGTTAAGCCTTACATGTGACGTTTGAACGAGAACCGTAGCCGTAGAGAAGTGTTCCCTTCGGGTGGAACTGCCTGGGAAGACGATAAAAACCCAACCCATATAAATTTGACTAAAAACATCTAGGGAAATAAACTTAGCTACTCCTGAAGCAATATAGTGATAAATACGGTGAGTACCGCGTAGGACTAATACATCACTGCGCACACCACCGAACGTATATTAGCCTCGCCAGCCTCCAAGATCCTGCAAAAATCAACAAAAATAATTTAGTATTTAAGAAAAAATTATTCAGTATAATTTAATTTCAAAATTATTAATAAAATATTTAATTAATTTAAATCTCTAAGTAAATTTGTGTGTTCGTATATTCTGTAATAATTTTATTGTTTGAATTTTCTGAGTATTTGTCTATCCTATTATATTGGTATCAGAGCTAGCATTTAATCATTGAAAGGTTAAAGTATTTACTAAGTAAATTTGTGTGTTTGTATATTCTGTAATAATTTTATTGTGTGAATTTTCTGAGTATTTGTGTATCCTATTATGTTGGTATCAGAGCTAGCGTTTAATCATTGAAAGGTTAAAATATTTTTCTGCAAGTTTTTGATATTCTTTAAATAAACTTTCAAGCTTTTGATCTAATATATCTTGTCTTTTTTCCCCTAGATATATATATATATATATATATATATATATATATATATATATATATATATATATATATATATGTTGTTTTTATCCATAAAAAACAAGGTAGGGCAGCCGCCTTACGTTGCTCTATGGGGACCTCCACGCCTGACTGAATATTCGGGATCATGCATGATTGTGACATTCGAATGCAGATTTAGATTGCCGAGAGTTCTCCTAGGTCAATTAGTACTTAGAGGATTGTTCCTAGCTACACGGATAGAAAAAGCACAAGAAAACCATGCACGAACGATTTGATGATCAGTAGGGAGGCTTCGCTGAATCTCCAATTTGTTACCCTCGTGGCCAGAATACATGTTGTGCAATTTGAGGCGAAGATGCTATGAAATTGATCAAGATCTTTTTTGTGTGTGCAGCTGCGAATTCGAATTTCAGTTGTAGCCTCACATTTTCTTGCATGTTTCCTCATGCTATGAACACGAGAGAAAACTTATTGATCAATGTGGCCGGGAGACGTGAATGCGTTTGGTCTAGTTAGAGAGTCGCCATTACACTATGATAAAGGGTTCCAAGGTAAGTCATCATAAAATTCACTACAAAGTACTCTCTGCGTTTACTGAAACTGGTGCATCATAGTACATAACATGAGCTTGAGAATCGGTAATGTGAGTTTGCCCACATCATTAATACTAATACGATGTCTTCCTCACAAACACAACCATGAGCGGCTCGTCAGTCACAGCCAACCAGATCTTATCCTTGGAAGCATACACACCCAGATCCTTGCAAGCCTCTTTCTTGGCGCACACCATTAGCTTGTATCCCATCACGTCCGCTCCATATTTCTCGATTCGGAGCACACCGAACGACCTTCCGCCCCATTCCTCGCCAGCGGCCAATAGCTGACGCCTTCCTAATAGTGTCTCCAGGGAACGATCGGTGAGGTGCCAATCTAGCATTGTTGCGCAGAAACTATCAAGGTCATGGAACTCAATCCAGATATCGCTCGACAACCGGATCGGCTCTTGAGTTGATCTTTTCCACGGTAATGGTTTCAAACGCAGGGGTGTGCCGAGGTTTGTACCGTTGCGCTCCTGGAGCACGAAATGGAGACATTGTTTGCCATTCTGGATTGTTGTAAGGCCACCGCCACTTAGGCGTTTGGCCGGGAGGATATAGTAGTTGTGCTTGCTAGTTAGCTCCTTACCATCTGTGTCATAGACTAGTTCGGCAACATTTCTTGGAATGCAAGGGAGAGAGATGGCGAGAAGCTGGAGGAGGAAAAGGAGGAAATTCATGTAGTCGATCTACGGGGTCACCAGTAAACTTAGGAATGTCTTTGGTCGGTGTTTCTCCATATTCAAGTTCCTTGGGTTTTTATATTGAAGGTGATGCATCCATCATTTATGTCTATCCATTTAATTGCATGATTTCCTTGTTAACCTCTTTAAATCATTTCTTTTAATGTGCCTTCTTTTAGAAAACATTAAACATGATAACCCTTCTTCTTCTTTTTGGAAAAAACTAAAGGCTGGTAGGCTTTTTATCAATAGATAAGACCACAACACAATCTAGATTTATAAGTTATAAAATAAACAAACTCATTATATCAGACGATTTTAGCTTTCTATGGATATGTACAAACACTGATAATATTAGATGATTTTTTCTCTCTTAATTTTGTTCCCACCGGCTCTATAGACCGGTCGATGGGTAACCCTCATGAATCATGAGGCAGACGGTTGCCACTCCGTGCTGATGGAATAGTTGGTGGTGAAGCGAATCAAGATAGTTATGACGCAATGAAATTGCTTGATCTGTTTTAATTGACACAAATACAATGCACTGCGTCCTCCTGATCATTACAACTTTCCGTCAATTTAATAAAATTGGAGGGGGTATGTATTAAGTTGGATCTCACAACATTGAGTGATATGTACCAATTGTTTTCCTTGGTGTGGTAACTGAGGCTTCATCAAACCAATGGGAATGTAGGTGAATCTTATCTCTGTCTACTAGCAACTACATAAAACTAAAATCTCTCTTGGTGCCCCCAAAAAGATAGGTATTTGGAGTTGACAACATATATTAGATAAAAAAGGATAAATATATTTTTGAGTTTTCTAAACTGTAAATACTTTAATTAAAAGTTTATTTACAACATAGATTTGCTACCATGGGGCATAGATATGCATGCCGCAGGAACCCATCGATGATCACCGTCTGAAACTGCCACTTGACAGCCACTTCACGGTCGTCACGCGAGCCATTGACAAAAAAGAGGTGGTCTCCACCACATGTTACTACTTCCTTGGACTGACGGTGGTTCCCTTAGAGCATCTCGAGCGGCCCGACGCATTTCGAACATGATTTGTATCTGTTTGGATAGAATCGAGGACACGAAAATGGCTAATTTTCGGCGTTGTCTGTTTAGTAGAGAGCTTTAGATAGGGTTTTTTTCATGGCATATCAGCTTGGGTAGAGAGATTTAGATAGATTTTTGTTTTCATTTGGGTTTAGGGCCTCCGCCAGTTTCTCTTCTCAAGAAACTAGTACCATGTAAATGCTTTATTTATATAAAATAAAATAAAGATATACACTGGGGAAACCTATTGTTCAGCCTCAAAAAAGTAATCTAGCGGGACGATTGCCCTTACCAAGGGCGGGTTGGGTAAATAGCAAGGCACTCTCGACTCTATTCTTTCGAAGTCGGAAACCTTACGCATGATTTCCAAACCAGAACGAAGATCCAAAGAAGGGAGGTCAGCAGGGTCAACCAAACAGTTGGGCTCATGCATGGTTGTGAAATTCTAATGCAGATTTAAACTGCCGAGATTTCCGCTAGGTCAACTAGTAATTACATGATTGTTCATATCTACACGGATGGAAAAAAATAGGTGAGAAAACCATGCATGAGTAATTCGATGATCAATAGTGAGGCTTTGCTGAATCTCCGATTTGTACCATCGCTATCAGAATACATGCTGAAACTTGAGGCGAAGATGCTCTGAAATTGATCAAAATCTTTTTTTTTTGTATGTGTGTGCCCGAGAATTTAAATTTCAGTTTGTAGCTTCACGTTTTCTTGCATGTTTCCTCACGCTATGAACACGAGAGAAAATCTTGTTGATCAATGTGGCCGGGAGAGGTTAATGCGTTGGGTCTAGCACTCTAGCTAAAGAGTCGCCATGCATTACACTATGAGAAACGGTTCCACGGTGAGTCATCATAAGATTCACTACAAAGTACTCTCTGCGTTTATTGAAACTTGTGCATCGTCATATTACATAACATGAGCTTGAGAATCGGTACTGTGAGTTTGCACACATCGCTAGTAATACGATGTCTGCCTCACAAACACAACCATGAGGGGCTCATCGCTCACAGCCAACCAAGTCTTATCCTTAGATGCATACAAGCCGAGATCGTTGCACGACTCTTTCTTGGCGCACGCCATTAGCTTGTATCCCGTCACGTTCGCTCCATTTTTCTCGATTCGGAACACGCCAAACGACCTTCCACCATCCTCGTTGCCAGCGCCTAATAGCTGACGCCGTCCTGACAAAGTCTGAGGCAAACGATCGGTGAGGTGCCAATCTAGCCTTGTTGCGCAGAAACTATCAAGGTCATGGAACTCGATCCAGATATCGCTCGAGAGCCGGATCGGCTCCTTAGTTGATCTTCTCCACGGCAATGGCGTAAACCGCATGGGGGTGCCAAGGAGAGTGGTGTTGCGCTCCTGGAGCACGAAATGCAGACATAGCCAGCCACTTGGGCTTGTTGTAAGGCCACCACCACTCAAATGTTTGGCTGGGAGGATGTAGTAGTTTCCCTTGCTACTTAGCTCCTTACCTTCTATGTCATAGACCAGTTCGGCAACAGCTATTGGAATGCAAGGGAGAGAGATGGCGAGAAGCTGGAGGAGGAAAAGAAGGAAATTCATGGGTTCGGTCTAGGGGATCAATTGTAGGGTTAGGAATGTATTTCAGTCGGTGTTTATTTCGATCCAGGTTCCTTGGATTTTTATATTGAAGGTGATGCATCCAACATTTATTACTATCCATTAATAGCACGGTTTGCTTGTTTAACTCATTTAAATCAGACCCTTTTAATGTGTATTATTTTAGAAAACATTAAATGTGAAACCCTTCTTTTTTGGAAAAAAGTAAAAGGCTTGTATGACTTTTATCAATATATAATCTCACAACACAATCTAGATTTATAAGTAATAAAATAAACTTATACTATTAGATTATTTTAGCTTTGTATTGATATGTACAAACATGAGTACTATCTAAAAGAATCAACAAATTTGAGGCAAATTTTAATCCATAATATGGAAATTCAAAAAGAAAATGGAAAACTTGCGCACGGAGTCAACCTATGTGATGTAGTGCTAATAAAAATACAAACACATGTATATGAAGGTTTCAGAAAAGAACCCTTCACAATATTTGTTACCATGTATGAGTTTGCTTGGCTTTTTACCCAAGTGAGCATGTGGCATGCGAAATCCATATCTAACTTAGTCATCATGACCATATTTTTGGCAGAGTGTGCATCTCGTCATGGAAAAGAACTTTGCGAACTAGAGTCCGCTTGGCTTTTTGCCTAAGTGAACATTTGACATGAGAAATCCACACTAATCTTACTTATTATGGCCCTATTTATGGCAATGATGTGCATCTCATCATAGCAAAAACTTTCCTAGCAAGTGTATGAAACTTTTATTCATACAAATGTGATTTTACATTTTATTAGTGCACAAAGAAGGCCATATGTGTGTTATTTTGTGAAGGGGCTACCAAACAGAAGGTGCACACTGCCATCATTCAAATTTTCGCAAGCATTAGTCCTTATAGGAAGGCTAGTTCCTTGGTTTGAGGATTTATCTCGATTTGCAGCAATATATGGAACTATTTTTAAGCCCGGGCCAATTAAACTTAAATTTGAACTATAGGTGAAAGCTCAAAGTCTCCTTTTGGGTTTTGTGTGTTTGATGGTGTTGAAGAATTTGTAGGCGGACTACGGTCTTTGACCCCTCAAAAACCGAAAGCTCGAAGACCAAAGCCATAGTATACACTAGGACTTAGGTGTGGTAGTTTTTCCCCTTTTTTCCATGTGTGTCTCAAAGCGTTGGATGGAGAGATATTTTTCTGCTATGGCTAGTAGTACCGGTGCTAGAAGCGGTAGTACTGTTGTTGCTTTGCATCACACGTGTACACACAAGCAGAAACCCATCCAGCGGTACCGCCTCTCCTAAACTAGAAGCGGTAGTTCCGGCTCTGGTACAGCTCGCGGTACAACTTTTTGTGTCAAATCATTCCGTGTCCAGACCGGTACCAGACGTGTACTTGTCCCAAAACTGCCGCTCGAACCACCCCTGTTCTGTGATCGCGGTAATCTGGCTGAGGTACCACTTAGGTACCGGCAAATAGACTCATGGCAGCAGTAGTACCGGTCTTGTAACGTTTGCGGTACCGCCCGGGACACTGAACTCGCAGTAATTGAGATGGTACCGTGACCGGTATTTGTACCGGTAGTACCACTTGGCGAGTCCATGTGTCGCTTTGACCGTAAAGGTAACACAGAAGCGGCAGTACTAGTCATGCGCGGAATCTCAGGAAAACGGTTGGATCTGAGGATCCCTATAAAAAGGGGTCTTCTTCCCTAGCCCGCTCCACGTTTTTCCACTCTCTCTCTGATGCATGTAAAATGCATACATGAACTTTGTCCTTTATCATATTGAATTCCCACATATTTGCAACATATATGATGATAATACCATCTTTTACATTGATTTATGGGTATTTACAAATGACGCCCTTTATTTGGTTTATAACTGCAGAACAGGAAAACCCTGTTTTGCGTATTTTTCACTTTCACAGACCTGTACGGAGTCACATTGACCTGGAGTTTTTGGAGCGACACTTTTTCATCAGGAGAAGCACCCTGGGCCCTGGAATCACACATGAAGAGGCCTGATGCCCGAAAGAGTGCAGGTGGCGCGCCCTACCTTGGTGGGCGCGCCACCCACCCTCTTTTGGCCGCCGATCGTCTGATTGCCCCGATTCTTTCGCCCACTGACGTATTTTGACCTTAAAATCACTATATATATGGCCCCGAAGAGTTCTCGGGAGGAGAGCACCGCACAAACATAGAAACACGAAAACGGAGGCTGCTGCAAAGAAGATTGGAGGGGGAAACTCCGCCGGGATCACCGCCGGAGGGATCTCCACCTTCTCCAACTTCTTCATCATTATTACCACGATCAAGGGAGATCATTCCACCTCAAGACTATGGGTTTGTGGCAGTAGCTTGATCTATTTCTCTCATGTTCTTTATAGTTCTTGGTGCCATATGAGCTGCCTCACATGATTATGGCCCTATTTATAATACCTATGTGGTGGATCCTTATTCTGATATTGTGCTATGAGATCTGATCATATTATGTGTAAGATGTATTGATAGATGCATATTATGTACCCCGTTCTTAAGCATTTGTTCGGATCCAACATCTATGCAAAAAACGTTTGTGGGGTGATGTGTGTATTAGATGGAGTAGCAAGGTTTTAGCGATTGGATAGTGACAATATTTTCAAGATCTATTATGGCCTTGGCCTTTTATTTTGCTACCTCACTAGGGATAAGTGAATGCATATGCTATGTTCGTCACGTGACAGTAGTGATGATCTTGTTTGTTCAAGGTAGCATATTTGATATTCAAACTTCATGTTAAAGTACTTATGGCTATGCTATGTTAATTCTTAATACAAAATTACATGGAGTTTTCCCCTTCTTGTGGAGTATAAGAGAGATGTGTTGCATCATCTCTATGTTAGGACGTGATGCACATATTAATTTTGATCTTACGCATACTATTATTCGCACCTTCATATCTCATTGATGAATTGATATTTATCCACTACAACTTAAAGAGAGAATAGTCAAGTAAACCCATAAACCCCGGTCCACTTTTTATCATAAGAAACACCTTTATATTGCTTTTATCTTGTTTTCTATTTTCTGCATTATTTTAATCCGAAAATACAAAATGTTTACTTCTCCTATTTGCATCCAAAACACCAAAAACAATCAAACTCTTTATAGTTTTTACTTAGTTATTTTAGCTAGTCTAGTTTTACTTGTTTTATTTTTTACTTGTTTTATTTTTTACTTGTGTTTATTTACTTACACGAAACCTTGTGCTTGACAACCACACGGTGGAGTTGGGGACACAAGGCATTTATTTTACTTGGATGATTGCTAGAAGAAGGGAGAAGAGAATACTCTTTGTCCAGTTCCCTGAGAGTTCGATATAAACCCTTGAGTCACCCTTGTGGGGAAAATACTTTGCTGACACTACACTCTGCACTTGGAGTCCCAACGTCATCACTCTCCTCCATTGTTGTTGATCTTCAAAGCACTAGGTCTCCCTCCCTAGCCACCCAATAAACCCCAAACTTTGGGAATCGAAGGAGGAGGGCCCGATCTACACATCTGCCCAAGAAATTTCGAATTCCCTACCAATCCTTAGTGGATCTTGGAACCGTAGATCTTCTTTTGTGGAGGTCCTTGTTGAAGATCTCACCTTGAGGTTTGTTTGGTGTTGTTCAAGCCCTTGGTGATGTTGGGAGTACTGCTGGGCATGGGTAGCCCGACCCGGATGACCCGACCTGACCCGGTCCAAATGTCCTGACCTGACCCGTCTCAAAAATCCCGGGCCGGGCTTGTATGTCGGGCCGGGTTCGACCTGAATTTGGAGCTCGAATGTCATGCAGGGCTAGGCTTGGGCTTGCAAAAAATAGGATTTTAGCCTAGTTCGGGTCGGTCTTGTGATAACCCTCAAGTGCAGTGATCACCGCAGTGCAATTCGATAAGTATTTGAGTGTCGAACCCACGAGGAGCTGAAGGTAAACTATCTATTCTCAAAAGCCCTATAATCCACTTATGTGGCTTTCTATGCAAAGCTACGATATATGTGATGACGGCTACAAGCAACACCAAAAAGATCTTGATGCGTTGGGACTCCAAGTGCAGAGTGTTGTATCAAGGGAGTACTTTTCCCCACAAGGGTGACTCGAGGGTTTATATCGAACTATCGGGGAACTGGGTGGAAAAGTGTTCTCTTCTCTCTTCTTCAAGCAATCCTGCAAGTAAGTTAAGGCCTTGTGTCCCCAACTCCACCGTGTGGTTGTCAAGCACAAGGTTTCGCGTAAGTAAATAACACAAGTAGTAATAAAACAAGTAGAAACTAAACTAGATAAAGCAACTAAGGAAAAATCTTTAAAGAGACTGATTGTTTTTTGGTGTTTTCGATGCAAATAAGAAAAGTAAATATTTTGTATTTTCGGATTAAAATAGCGCAGAAAATAGAAAATAATGTAAAAACAATATAAATGTGTTTCTTATGATAAAAAGTGAACCGGGGTTCATGGGTTCACTTGACTATTCTCTTGTAAAGTTGCGGTGAAAAAAACAATTCATCAATGAGATAGGCAGGTACAAATAATATTATATGTACGATCAGAATTAATAGGGGCATCACGTCCTAACATAGAGATGATGCAACACACCTCTCTTATGCTCCACAAGAAAGAAACTTAATCAATCTTGTATTAATAATTAACAGAGCATAGCAATAAGTACTTTGACATGAAGTTTGAACCTTGAACAAACAAGATCATCATTACTGTCACATGATGAACATAACACATGCATTCACTTAACTCCTAGTGAGGTAGCAACAGAAATGCAAAGCCATAATAGATCATGAACATATTATCACTATCCAATCATTAAAACCATGCTACTCCATCTAACACACACATTACCCCACACACGCTCTTGCATAGATGTTGGATCAGAACATAAACTTAAGAACGGGATACATAATATGCATCTATCAATACATCTCACAATATAATAAGATTAGATCTCATAAAACAATATCATAGAACAAGGATCCACTACATAGGTATTACAAATATGGCCATAATCATGATAGTGGCTCATATGGCACTAAGTACTATGAAGAACATGAGAGAAATAGATCAAGCTACTGCCACAAACCCATAGTCCAGAGGTAGACTACTTCCTCTTGGTCACGGTGATGATGATGAAGACATTGGAGAAGGTGGAGATCCCTTCGGCAGTAATCCTGGCGGAGTTTCCCCCTCCAATCTTCTCTGCAACAGCCTATGTTTTGGTGTTTCTGTCTTTCTGCGGCGCTCTCCTCCCGAGAACTCTTCGAGGCCATACATATAATGGTTTTTAGGGCAAAATACGTCGATTCGTGAAAGAATTAGGGAAAACGGGTGATCGACGGCTGAATGGAGGTGGGTGGCGCGGCAAGCCTTCCAGGTCGCGCCACCTATGCTCTTTCGGCCCTCGGACCTCTCCAGGTGTGCTTCAAAGGCCCATGTTGTTCCTCCCGATGAAAAAATGATGCTCAAAAAATCCCAACTCAATTTGACTCCATATAGGTCTCTGAAAGTGAAAAAAAATACACGAAACAGGGTTTTCCTGTTCTGCAGGGTTATAAACCAAATAAAGGGGATCATTGGTAAATCCCCATAAATCAATGTAAAACATGGTATTATCATTATATATGTTGCAAATATGTGGGAATTCAACTTGATAAAGGACAAAGCTCATGTATGCATTTTACATGCATCAATACGGTGTGTGTGTGAAGAGGTTTTACTATGAAACTACAAGTGCTAAAATGAAAATGCAAAAAGTAAAACTAATGTAAGACAAGTAAAGTGCAATAAAGCAAAATGCAATGAGATGAAGGGAAGAGAAGTGGAGTAACTTGAGGGAGTAAGTGTGATGGGATTCGTAGCATAGAAAACAAAAAATTTCCTACCGCAAGAACGAAAACACAAGCCAAGATCTAATCTAGTAGATGGTAGCAACGAGAAGATCATGAGACTAACCCTCGAAGATTTCCAAAGCCTAACGAGATTAGATCTCGTGGTGGATGTAGTCGATCACTTGCCGCTTGCAAAGCGCGTAGAAGATCTTGACCGCTTGCAAAGCGCGTAGAAGAACTTGACGGTGCCACAATCGGGCAGGACCTCCGTACTCGGTCACACGTACGGTGTTGATGAAGACGACGTCCTCCTCCCGTTCCAGCGGGCAGCGGAGTAGATCCTCCTCGGAATCCCGTCAGCACGACGGCGTGGTGACGGTGGTGGTGGAGATCTCCGGCAGGGCTTCGCCGCAAGCGCTGCGGGAGAAGAAGGAGGAGGGAATAGCTAGGGTTTGGGCGCAGGGTGGTGCTGCGACTTGGGGAGCTAGGGCTGCGACTTGTGGTGCCCTTGGGGTGCCCCTTGGCCTCTTTAAATAGGTGGCCAAGCCCCTTGGGTCGTCCAAAAACCTGCCCCCAAGTTTGACTGAGTTCCGATAGGTTTCCGGTTCCGAAAACCTAGTCCTACTCGGACTCTTTTGCCAATTCCGAAATTGCATTAAGGAAAGACTCCTTTTCCCTTAAGGCAACGTGGTTGCACCTATTATGGAACCCTCCGGACTTCCTTAGACATCCCGGGTCGTCCCGGACACTTCCGGAACCTTCCATAATATTCCGGACTATTCCGGTCCTTCTAGAACCTTCTAGAAGCTCCGGTCAAAACACCGAACTTTTCCGAACCCCGGAAAATGACTTCCCATATATGAATCTTATTCTCCGGACCATTCCGAACCTCCTCGTGATGTCTCGGATCCCATCCGAGACTCCGAACAACATTCGAGCTCCATTCCATATTCCATATCTACTTAAAACGACATCAAACCTTAAGTGTGTCACCCTACGGTTCGAGAACTATGCGGACATGATCGAGACTCCTCTCCGGTCAATAACTAATAGCGGGACCTGGAGATCCATAATAGCTCCCACATATTCAACGATGACTTAGTGATCGATTGAACCATTTACATACGATACCGATTCCCTTTGTCACGCGATATTTTACTTGTCCGAGGTTTGATCATCGGTATCTCTATACCTCGTTCAACCTCGTCTCTGACAAGTACTCTTTACTCGTACCGTGGTATGTCATCTCTTATGAACCATTCATATGCTTGCAAGCCAATTAGACGACATTCCACCGAGAGGGCCCAGAGTATATCTATCCGTCATCGGGATGGACAAATCCCACCGTTGATCCATATGCCTCAACTCATACTTTCGGATACCTAATCCCACCTTTATAACCACCCATTTACGCATGGCGTTTGATGTAATCAAAGTACCCTTCCGGCATAAGTGATTTACATGATCTCATGGTCGAAAGGACTAGGTAACTATGTATCGAAAGCTTATAGCAAATGAACTTAATGACGTGATCTTATGCTATGCTTAATTGGGTGTATGTCCATTACATCATTCATCAATGACATAACCTTGTCATTAATAACATCCAATGTTCATGATCGTGAAACCTTGATCATCTATTAATCAACAAGCTAGTTATACAAGAGGCTTACTAGGGACTCCTTGTTGTTTACATAACACACATGTATCAATGTTTCGGTTAATACAATTATAGCATGGTATGTAAACATTTATCATAAACATAAAGATATATAATAACCATTTTATTATTGCCTCTTGGGCATATCTCCAACAAAGTGTTCTAGCAATTTCTACTTCATTTGTGTGGTTGTCACAGTTGGTGAAGCTCATTATAGTCTTTTTGGTGTTTCTTCTAGAGAGGAGCCATAGATAGGTGTAGCCATGGATATGCGCAAATACACCCCTAGTGATTGATCCCAAGCCCGTTAAGAGCAAACAAGGGAATTATTAAGACATGAAGTCCAACCACCGCTGCAATTTTAAAGGTCCTCATAGTTATACCCCCGTTTGATTAATCATGATTAATTTAACATGCATGAATTAGGACATTGTTTATGTCAGCTCCCGTTGTCCCTCTCCCTATCAACATGCAACGGTGACAACCTTATGCATCCCCCGACATATGTGTGCACTCATATATCAGTACAAAAGATCATCATAGAAGATAACAAATACTTATATGCAACCATCACAAAGTATCTTACAATTGCCATGAACAAGTCACTACTCAAACAAAGACATAGAGTTACAATACATCATGGGAAAACGATAGATTGCCTCACACATCATGTTTGCTAAGATATTGCAATGGGTAGATGAAGATGGTGCTGCTGTAGAAGATGATGAAGATGGTGTTGATGCCTTCACCAGAGGGGGGCTGGAGTCCACCGGAGGCAATTCCGGCAGCATTTCCCCCCTTTGATCTCCGCTGACGGCGGCCTGCTAACTCTTTGTTTATGTGTTTTTGATCTCCGCCGCCATAGCCTCGACGAAACCCCCCAGGGTCGTATATATAGTAGTTTTTTTGTCAAACTAAGTTGGTTCGCGAAAAGATGAGGCGAAACGGACACTCGAGGCGAGAAAGGGCACAAGTGGTGCGCCTAGAAGGGGAGGACGCGCCACCAAGCCTCTTTCCTAGAATGTTGGTCTACTGGAGTCCCTCTTCATCCCATCTTGTTCGTCTCGATAATTCCGAAGTGTGGCCCCTGACCTTTCCCTTTTTGGAGTCCTGTAGCTCCTGTAATGTCAAAAACACTAAAAAAGGCGTTTTCTGCCAAACAGAATTAGAACCGGAGGAGAAGGGATTGTTTAGAAAATCCCCTAAAACATCATAAAACATGGGAATTTTTGATAATGATAATTGCAAAACCATCTGTCTCCTTCGAAGGGTCATGTCGTGGCAGAACCGTCGCAGTATTCTTCATCATGACATCTTGCCTTCACAACTTCTGCACGATTTGACAGTTCTGCACCACGTCCTCAGAAACTGCTTAAGCATTAAATCGCTATATCCCCTTTTTATTTGGCCACTTCCTGTAGCTCCCTTCTTCATCCCCTTCGCACTAGCACTTCCAAAAGACCCTCCTCGGCCACCATGTCTTCTTCTTCTTCCTCCTCTGCTGCATCAAGCCTCTCTGTCCAATCCTCCCCCCTCCAAGAGCCGACACCAGAGTGGGACCTGCAAGAGGCCCACGCGGCCAACATCCGCCGCGCCATTGCCGACGGGGATGAGTTGAGCCACGACTTCTCCGTCTGGTCGGAGGACGACAAGTCCTCAACCGACGGGGAGAGCGACCTCCGCTTCCTCGCAGACGGGGAACCGGAGGAGGAGAGCGACGACGGCCGCTTCTCCTGGGACGATTTCACCTCTTCCGAGGAGGTGAAGGAAGAAGAAGAGGAGGAGGACAGCACCTCCTCCGACGAGCCGCCGGCCAAGCGCCTCTGCCCTTGGCCGGGCAACCTTAGTGACTTCGACAGCGACGAAGACGACGCTGGCGAAGACGACGAGGACAATGAGGGCCCTCCAGGTGGTCGCGGCAGCAGCGACGACGAGCCCGCCGAAAGTACCGACAGCGGCGGCGACGGCGATGACGAGGGCGGCAATGGCCCCTAGATAGGATCCCTAGAATAGGATCAGTAGTAGTAGGAGGGGCAATGCATCCCCCTAGGCATTCCTTTTGAGAGCAATCAGCTCTTTTCATGTAAGAAATCTAATTATCAATGAAGAAAGTTTGACTCTGCCGATTCCTTGCAAATTAATTTAGCCGATTCTCCCTTGTTTTGATTTTGCCGATTGTTACCTGGGTCGATGCTCAATGAGCCGATGGTAATGCATCAGCTTTTCCAATAAATTGCAAGACAGATCAAACTAATCGCCTTCTCAGATGTTAACTTGCAATCCATGAAATTCAGATCCAAACTTCCAACCGGACAGGTCCAACGCGCAGCCGTGAGACCCCTAGATCCTTAGACTTCAAAATCATCCGATCGTGATGTTTGTCCTGACGGCAAAACTCCTGGATTAATGCTCCCAGGAAAGCTCCTTAGCCCGTTGCTGACAACCTTGACGTTGAAGATGATACCCCTGCAAAACAGGTGTTTGCTCACAGCTTCCCTTACGATGTTCTACTCCTTCGCAGAAACAAACTGGTCTAGAGCCTAACCACTGATGATGGCTCCTTCTTCAAACTCCTCCCATTAACCCTGGTGCTTTTCCTCTGCAAGAGCTCGCCACCTTTCCACATGGTTACGATGCAGAGACAACCGATTTCAATACCATCGGCTCTTCAGAGCGAAGAATCTTCGGGGTCAGCTGCCCCCCGAGCGTCAGTCAAGGCGAGAACAGAAGTGGACCAGCCAAATGGGCCATCTTCGGCTTCCCAACTGTAGTGCAGCGTCAGCCGATTCTGACCAAATCGGCTTTCAATAGCAGAGAACCTCCAAGGTGAGCTGCCCCCCGAGTCACTCCAGCTCTTCATCAAAACTGGGCAGGAAAGCTTACGCCCAAGGAGACAATGCACTAGGACGGCTCTGGAAGGATCAGCAGCTCCCTTGAACTAAGAAGCCTCAAACGCGGTGGCCCTTGAACTCTTCCTAGCCCCATTCTTGCGTCTTGCTGCTCAGATCGGCTCATCACCTCGGGCGGACTAATGTAACCTCTGGTGACGATGTTTGGTGAAGTTGTCACCTTGGTCAAGCCCCAGGAGGAAATGTCACAGCCAATTGGATGGTCATCGGCTGTTCTCATGATCCTAACCTGATCTGCATGCTTGCGCAGGTGCTGCTGATCTTGAAGATTTGCTAATGGAGCCACCAACCATTCCACTGAGGGGTTCCTTCAGTAGAGCCTCGCTACTTGATGACTGCTCCATTAGGCTTCTGCTTGTAACAGTCGCATCCCTTGAGTCGATGGCCGTGCATCGGCTTTTAATCCTTAAGTCGATGTCTATGCATCGGCTGTGCTCAAATTTTTTGGATTTTCCATTTTTAAACCTTGAGCTACTGGGCCTTTGGCATGCATCCTCAGCTTCGTATCCTCGTGTCTCATCCATCTATGTGCCCCCGAGCCGATTCTGTCAAGTAATTGATGGTATCGGCTCTTCAGGCATCTATTGGATCAATGCTGAACACAGACAAATGTATGTTGAGGATAGTTTTGGCCGATTGCCAGAATCGGCCTCCTTTTTTGTTGCAATGCTTGACGATGGTTTCCAACTTCTTGGACTTCCACTGTAGCTACGTGACCTGTTGGAGATAAGATCTTTTGCTTTTCATTTTTTGAGGGCCGATCGCAGGGATCGGCCTTGCCACGTACGTCCAATGTCTTGGACCTGCTACTCTGTATGGACCACGGACACCATGTTTGTGTCAGCCGATGCCTATGCATCGGCACCAGCCGATGCCTGTGCATCGGCTTTCGTCTGTTTGGGGCGCCATACTTTCTTTGGCGGGCGCGCCTTCGTCTCCATTGTTTGCTGAATTTTCACGGCCAGATCGGGCCGCGCTCTTCTCAACGTGTACAGGTACTGTGCCTCGGCTTCTTCCAGGTTTCGCAGCCGCTGCACTCTACGCTTCGAGAATGGCTGAGTCCATCAGGGCACCACCTTGGTCGGTGATACCTATCTTCTTCTCCATCTGACTCCTCAAAGTCTTCTTCTTGAGATGACTCAGCTCGTTTATTCAGAGGTGGGAGAGGCCCTAGACGCTCGAACACTGAAACTTCATTTGTCCTCCTTCTTTGCTGTTTGCATTCTGGGCAGTTCTCGATTGTTGGCAATCGGCTCATTCCGGAGTCCTAGCAATGTTTGAAGAAAGGACAGTCCCAGTGTTTATCCACGTTGTCTTGCTCCCTTGACCTCCCTCTAGCGCGACGTTCGTACCCGTCGTTGTTCCTGTCGTGCTGACGATACCTCCTGTTTTCTGCATCAGACCAACGATGTGTTTCATCGTCTTCGTCGTAGCGCCGACGTCGGTCGTACTACTGCTCATATTTGTTGAGGAGATGCACGGAGAGTGGGCGCTGATACCGTATGCTTCTCACCTCCTCCTCGGTTAGGTACCGTCTATCATCATCTTGGGGCCGGTCGCGTGGAACAGCCTCCTCTTTATCTTTGCCACGAGAGTGGCTGCTCTCTGCTTTATCATGGCGGATCACAAACCCTGCCATATTGACATCAAAAGAGAACCCTGGCTCCCTTATGGAGTGGCTTAGGTCCACCATGTTGACGTCCGGAAACGGACGCATGTCTACCTTCATGGCAAACTGTCCGAAAGTTAATCGGCCTGATTCTATCGCCATCTGAATTTGTGCGCGCAATACTTTGCAGTCGTTGGTGGCGTGCGTGAACGTATGATGCCATTTGCGGTATGGCCTTTTGTTCATCTCTTGTGCCGTAGGGATCTTGTGGCCTTCGGGTAGCTTCAACTGTTTCTCTTTCAGTAGCCGATCGAAGATCTGTTCAGTTTTGCTCACGTCAAAGTCCAACCCTCTTGGAGGCCCTGGCGGATTCACCCATTTGCAGGACACAGTACGCCGTCCGAGTCCATTCGGCTCTGCGACTTCCTGATCCTCCGAGAATCTTCATCCTCATCGGCATTGACCAGGGTTATCGCGCTTGAACTTGTCGTACAGTTCTCGATGGCGCTTGTTCATATAGGTCAACTGGACCATATGCGCCGAGTTGTACTCCACTTGGAACGTCGGATCCTTGAATGACGCTGCAAGGCCTGCCACGGCCAGCTCGTTTCTTTCTCGCTAAATGAACCGAATAGCATCGGTTCTTGACAGCTCTGAACGATGAATATATTCGACATTGTCTCTCCTCGCCTTTGCCGAACTGTGCTAGTTCGGCAATGCCAGCTTAGCTTCGAATGATATTGTGTGTGAAACTGTTCCTCCAGCTGCTTCCATGATCGTACTGAATTTGGCTGCAACGAGGTGTACCATCCAAAAGCTGGACCGGTGAGGGATTGCGAGAAGAACCTCACCCGTAGCTGATCCGATGCTGAAACCATGCCCAATTGGGCCAAGTATCGGCTCACGTGCTCGATTGAGCTTGATCCTTCTGACCCACTGAATTTGTTAAAGTCCGGAAGCCGGTACTTAGGTGGTAGTGGGATCAGGTCAAACTCATTGGGGTACGGCTTGGAATAGCCGATTATCTTTTTCTTCGGCAGGATGCCGAACTGGTCTCTCAAGACTGCACTGATCTGATCCGCGGTGGAGGTAGTAGCAGCTGAGCTTTCATGGACTGGTGGCATACTTGGCTAGCCACGCCTGTTTCTCAGCTTCGCTCCTGAACTCCCGCTTGCAGTCGTTCCTCCTGCCGGAACAATTGCTCCTGCTCCGGCAATCCCTCCTGTTGGAGCCTGGATCGCCTGCGTCCGTTGTTGCAGTCCGGCACAAACGTGCACACGTATCCGTGCGGGATCTCTTTGGGCGGGTCATATAAGAACTGATAGTCGCCGGGATCACCTCCAACCTTGTAGACAACGATGCCGGTGAACCTTGTTGCTGTGGAGCTGCCATCGCGTACGGCAATGGTGGCCTGGTGTGGAGTTGCACCTCTCCCTGGTGAGTCCCTAGAACAGGTCCGAAGGGGAGTACCGACGCTCCATGATCTCTTGCACCACATGGAGTGCAACGCGCTCCAAAGTATTTACCAGGCTCTCGAATGCCGGCAGTGAATGAGCCACCACGTAGTTGATTTCCTGTCGCAGGGCTCTGCACGTTGAAGGGAGAGACAGATCCAACCCCTCGAGGATGCCTTGTGGTGCGAATCCTTTGAACCTGACGCCGTGCGACCGGGTCTTCTCAAAGGAGCCGATGAGTTCGGCTTCAACGATGGCCTTCAGGTCATCGTACTTCTTCTTGTGCTCCGTAGGGAGATCCTCGTATGTGATCTGTTCCTCTGCCATCTCGGATGTCGGTGTTGACGTGGATGTTGCAGAAGATGTCCCACCGGGCGTGCCAGAATGTGTTACCCTCCAAAACCCACCGACGGGCAATGGTTAAGCAACACGAAGAGCCGGGAGGCCCCAAGGCCGCTTAGTGGACCCTGGCACCTCGCGTCATCCCGCAAATCTTCCAGCCACGTCCCGGCGGTTGCTAGGGTGCCACCTGACCTAGACCCGATCGGGAAGGTGTTAGAGTGCTTCGATTGTTCCTGCATGGTAGACACGTAAACATTAAATACGAGCCCTATCGGCTCTCAGTTTCGTGGATCGGCTCAAGGAGCCGATCGCCCCATGGTTCACGTTGGATTTACAATGACATGGGGATCCTGCTTGATCAAAACAAAGCTAAACCGATCTACGACAGTTTAGGGTTTTCACCGCATAACCGGAACGTCCTACGTGTGATCGGGCCTAGCAGCTACGGAAGATGATGCAAACTACCCCTACAAGAGGCCTAAAAACCAACATAACGTTGATTCCCGGAACATCCCTCGCAGGGACGGTAAACAACACCTAACGCACTACCGGATCGTCCGACCCCAGCATAAGGCCTAACTATGCAGATATTAAACTAATCCTGGCGGAGCAAGGAGCAACTATAACGGATCGGATCTACTAAGTAACGAACAAGCAAGATGCTGCGCCCTTACACCCAGATAGGTGTAAGGGCAGCTAGGTGTCGAGGGACGGCATTGCCACGCAGATATGCACGAGAAAGCATCAACGCGAGTCCCTAGACACCTAATGATAAGTAGTACTACTCGCCATCAACAGCGCTTCAGCACGAGCAGTACAAGGTAGACGAATAAACATATACTGCCTAGATCGCGAGATGCGATCTAGGCAGCATGGTGCTTACCCGGAAGAAACCCTCGAAGAAAGGGGTGGCGATGCGCCTGATGTGTGTTTGTTGTGAACGTGATTGTCCTCCTTTTCCGATAACCCTAGATACATATTTATAGTCCAAGGGACTTTCTAATTGAGGCGTGCACCTAACCGTGCACGGGCCAGACTCTATCTTTTAATCTAAACACGATACGATCTACTATATTACAGATACATGAGCAACTTAGCCCAAACTCTTAGCGCAAGGCCGTTTCGAAGATGCTCCATGTGTACGTCCTTCAAGCCCATCTTCACTTACGGCCCATCTCCTGATTTGGCCAAAATCCGGTGATAACAGGAATAACATTATATAAGATGCAAATATGTGGTAATATGTTGCAACACAGTGTAAAGTTCATGTATGGATTTTACATGCATCGGCTTGTCAGGCCGGGTCGGGCTTTTGTCTATTCAGGCCGGGTTCAGGCCTGATTTGCAATCCAAAATGTCGGATCGGGCCAGGCTCGGGCCTGGGAAATTAGGTTCACGCTTTTTCAGGCCCGGCCCAAAAACCGACCCGGCCTGAGGAATGCCCAGGTGTGGTTGGGAGCCTCTAAGCTTGGTCTTTCCACAACCTTGTGTGAAGGTTTGCCGCCTCGACCGATCGTGCTTAATGGAGAAGTGAGTACACCTTGGTGGTGTGATCACTGGGGAAGAAGGTGACATCTTTGTGGCGGTTGGTGGCCTTCATGGCACCACACCTCCCCAACGTAGACGTACTTCCCTTGGGAAGGAACTATGAGAAACATCTTGCGCATCTCGCCTCCACCTTGGTCCGATTGCATTGTCTCCTTTACCTTGCTCTTTACTTGTGGCTATTTTCTCATTGCTCTTTTATTAGCTTAGTTCATCTTGCTCTCGCAGCATCTAGGTTCATCTTGTCTTAAAGCAATCACCTTTACTTGTTGAAAATCCCCTAAAATTGAAAAAAGGATAAAAATTGAAGTATATCATACTCACCCTCCATCTAGTCATTGAAACCAACTTTCAATTGGTATCAGAGCCTCAGCTCTTATCGAGCTTAACCTCCTAAGAGAATGGCAATAATGTGGGTAAGGATAAGGCTACCAGTCATATGATTGGTGGCGCCGCTATCGAGCATCCGTTTCGACCCACTAGAAGCATAGTCCTACAAGGAATCAATTCTTGGTTTTAGGCACAAATTTTACAATGGGTCCTTTCTTGTTAGCAACAAGACGCTTGGAAACCCAAAAAGTCCAATCAAAATTTTTCTTATAAGGAACAATAAAACGAGCATGAATATGACCATAGTAATCAATAAAGAGAACACAAGATGGGTTAATATGAAGTAAATCTCAACTCAATCCTCACCTAAATAAAAGAGATCATAAACTAGGTTTTTCATTCCTAATAACGGCTCGTAGACCAAAGGATAACTTTCATCCCCTTATAAACAGATGACGATGATGCAAGTTGCTAAATGCAACACACGAGAACATCTAAGTATTGTTAGGAATAAAATTATTAAAAATATAAAGACTAAGGTATTAAAAATTCTTATTTCTCTAGAAAAAAGTGATGGAGGATCAAATAATCCCTTGCGATCCTGCATGATGAGAGCTTCCCGTAGAGTCTTGTTGCGTTCTTCAAGATAAATAATCCTACAATTGTTTCTGTATATGTCTTCACAAACCGTGTCCACATAATTAGCAAAAACCTTGCACATAACATTAGGTGAATACTTGTGCTCAAGTTTGTCAAGACGCTCATGCACATTACCGTAGTGGGAAGGTTCTTTACCCTGGTTGTACTCAAGATTACCAACCCTTTCTTCAAGAGTCAATGGGTTCCTCTTTGGGATGAGCATGCTGGGAAGATTTTTAGCCTTCCTGGATGTGACTCCCTCCTGCTCGTCCCTCGATCTTGCAGCGGTCTTATTCTTGGGGAGAAGGGCGGTGTTGACGTACTCAACTGCTTTTGCATGTTCCTTCTCGCTGACATTGCTTAGCGGTTGGAGTTTTCTCATGATCTTGGACATTCTCTATGCAGAGATCATCATCAGAGTTGTATCCAAAGTGCCTAGGGGGAGATGTATGGTGAGACATCGTGGTTGCCCTGGCTTGATTAGACCTGAGTAGATGAATGAAGAACAAAATCTTTGGAGGTATATATGGGGGTTATGACGTTAGGTATCATAGGTTTAAAGAGATTAGATCCGCATAAAAAGAAATCTAAAGAAACTTGGAAAGAAATAAACAGTTTTAAGCCATTCAGACAACTTAACGATCGGTGGTACGGTTCACGATGACCGTACCCCATGATCGTACCTCTTGTTTGGATGAGATATTTTCCTTTTAAAAATATATTACCGAATTTGGTTCTGACCCGTACGGCACGCATGCCTGTACCGGACTTCGGTCAACCGACTTCATTTTAATATTTTTCTTACGAGTGAATAAATTTAGAGAAAACTCACATAAGGTATAACGGGCTGAGGTACGGGTATAGTGACTGTACCGCTTACCCGTACCAGATTCTCGAGCTCGTCCTTCTATAAACAGAGAACTTAACAACCATCGATACAGTCAGGGTCGATCATACAACCCGACCGTACCGAGTCCTCTACAAAAACATCATAAGTTACTATGAGATTAACGAGCGCTGGTATGGTATGGTCAGGTATGACCGTATCATCTAACCATACCAACTACGGAAAGCCTGTTTTCATCACAAAAATAAAAAGAAAGCAAAAAAATAAGGTCTACAACTATAAAAACTTAAAGTTACTTATTGATTTGGAGGGAAACCATACTCTAACTATTGGGAGATGTCTGGTGGATGGCTTTCATCCGCAAGATTATCTTTGTCCATCTCCTTTGGCATTACCATGACGTCTTCTGCAAGACCACCAAGACTACTATATATCAAGTATCTTAGGGAATCTTCAGAAGGTACTGTCCCTTGAGGAATGCATATTTGCATTGCTTCATGCTCTCGTCATCAAACTTTAGTTCTATGATATTTGGTTCCTCTTTTGCCTCTTGAGGGGTTCTCTCCATCATTGCAGTTCAAAATCTTCCAAGAGAAAAATCGAACAAATCAACCTTGGCTTAAGATCTTTTCGTTTGATTATTCCCTTTAAGCCTTGGCCATATGTATGAACTTTAACTTTCGACACTGAAATGTAGGACCTAAAATTATCACATCCATAGACCACAGAAAATAATTATTTCCCAGCTATAGGGTATTTTCTTTGAGCTCCATTCAAACTTTTACTTGCATAATGATACGTCTCCAACGTATCTATAATTTCTTATGTTCCATGCTAGTTTTATTACAATACCAACATGTTTTAGTCATACTTTATAATGTTTTTATGCATTTTCTGGAACTAACCTATTAACAAGATGCCGCAGTGCCTTCCTGTTTTTGATTTCAGAAAAGTTAGTTTGCAAATATTCTCGGAATTGACGAAACAAAAGCCCACGGTCTTATTTTCCACGGAGTCTTCCAGAACACCGAAGAGGATACAGAGAGGGGCCACGAGGCGGCCACCCCACCTGGCGGCGCGGCCAAGAGGGGGGGCGCCCAGCTATGGGGTGGGCCCCTCGAGCGCCCCCTACGCTGCCCTTCGCCTATTTATTCCTTCCGTCGAAAACCCTAGTACCGAGAGCCCCAATACGGAAAAGTTACTGAGACGCCGCCGCCGTCAACCCCATTTCGGGGGTTCAGAAGATCGCCTCCAGCACCCTGTCGGAGAGGGGAATCATCACCGGAGGGCTCTACATCACCATGCCCGCCTCCGGACTGATGCGTGAGTAGTTCATCCTTGGACTACGGGTCCATAGCAGTAGCTAGATGGTTGTCTTCTCCTCTTGTGCTATCATGTTTAGATCTTGTGAGCTGCCTATCATGATCAGGATCATCTATTTGTAATGCTACATGTTGTGTTTGTTGGGATCCGATGAATATTGAATACTATGTCAAGTTGATTATTGATCTATCATATATGTGTTATTTATGTTCTTGCATGCTCTCCGTTGCTAGTAGAGGCTCTGGCCAAGTTGATACTTGTGACTCCAAGAGGGAGTATTTATGCTAGATAGTGGGTTCATGTCTCAATTGAATCTGGGGGAGTGACAGCAACCCCTAAGGTTGTGGATGTGTTGTTGCCACTAGGGATAAAACATCAATGCTTTGTCTAAGGATATTTGTATTGTTTACATTACGCACAGTACTTAATGCAATTGTTTGTTGTTTGCAACTTAATACTGGAAGGGGTGTGGATGCTAACCCGAAGGTGGAATTTTTAGGCATAGATGCATGCTAGATGGCGGTCTATGTTCTTTGTCGTAATGCCCTAAGTAAATCTCATAGTAGTCATCATGATATGTATATGCATCTCTATTTGTCAATTGCCCAACCGTAATTTGTTCACCCAACATGCTATTTATCTTATTGGAGAGACACCACTAGTGAACTGTGGACCCCGGTCCTTTTCTTTTACATCTGAAATACAATCTACTGCAATCATGTTCTGTTGTTTTCTGCAAGCAAACATAATTCTCCACACCATACGTTTAATCCTTTGTTTTCAGCAAGCCGGTGAGATTGACAACTTAAGTTGGGACAAAGTAGTTTGATTGTGTTGTGCAGGTTCCACGTTGGCGCCGGAATCACTGGTGTTGCGCCGCACACACTCCTTCACCAACAACCTTCACGTGGCCTTCATCTCCTACTGGTTTGATAACCTTGGTTTCTTACTGAGGGAAACTCGCTGCTGTACTCATCATACCTTCCTCTTGGGGTTCCCAACGGACGTGTGCTTTACCGTCACAAGGAAGCTACTTTTCTGGCACCGTTACACCTCAGAGATTTCTAACTCCCACACGCCAGCAGCTAATTTTCTGGTGCCGTTGCCGGGGAGAACAAGACATGCTGCAAGGGGAGTCTCTCACATCCAATCTCTTTACTTTGTTTATTGTCTTGCTTTATTTTATTTTCTGTCTTGTTTGCTTTCTTTATATCAAAAACACAAAAAAATTAGTTACTTGTTTTACTTTATTTAATTCGGTTTGCTTTATTATTGCTAAAATGGGTACTCCTGAGAACACTAAGTTGTGTGATTTCACTAGCACAAATAATAATGATTTTATATGCACTCCCATTGCTCCACCTGCTACTACAGCAGAATTTTATGAAATTAAACCCGCTTTACTAAATCTTGTTATGAGAGAGCAATTTTCTGGTGTTAGTACTGATGATGTTGCTGCCCATCTTAATAATTTTGTTGAACTTTGTGAAATGCAAAAGTATAAGGATATAGATGGGGATATTATAAAACTGAGATTGTTTCCTTTCTCCTTAAGAGGAAGAGCTAAAGATTGGTTGCTATCTTTGCCTAAAAATAGTATTGATTCTTGGACTAAATGTAAAGATGCTTTTATTGGAAAATATTATCCTCCTGCTAAAATTATATCTTTGAGAAGTAGCATTATGAATTTTAAGCAATTGGATAATGAACATGTTGCCCAAGCATGGGAGAGAATGAAATCTTTGGTAAAGAATTGCCCTACCCATGGACTAACTACTTGGATGATCATCCAAACCTTTTATGCAGGATTGAATTTTCTTCGAGGAACCTATTGGATTCAGCTGCTGGAGGTACTTTTACGTCCATCACTTTGGGTGCTGCAACAAAGCTTCTTGATGATATGATGATCAACTACTCTGAATGGCACACTGAAAGGACTCCTCAAGGTAAGAAGGTAAATTCTGTTGAAGAAACCTCTTCTTTGAGTGATAAGATTGATGTTATTATGTCTATGCTTGTTAATGGTAAGTCTCATGTTGATCCTAATAATGTTCCTTTAGCTTCATTGGTTGCTCAAGAAGAGCATGTTAATGTGAATTTCATTAAAAATAATAATTTCAACAACAATGCTTATAGGAATAATTTTGGTAACAACAACTATAGGCCATATCCTTCTAATAGTGGTAATGGTTATGGTAATTCTTATGGTAATTCTTACAACAATAGTAGAAGTGTACCCTCTGATCTTGAAGTCATGCTTAAAGAATTTATTAGTACACAAACTGCTTTTAACAAATCTGTTGAGGAAAAGTTTGGTAAAATTGATGATCTTGCTTCTAAGGTTGATAGTCTTGCTCTTGATGTTGATCTTTTGAAATTGAAAGTTATGCCTAATGAAGTTAAAGATACTAAATCATTTGCTAAAACGAATGCTATCCAAGTTCGAATTAATGACAATATTAGAACGATGGCTGAATTGCATGCTAGGTGGGAAAGAGAAGAAAGAGAAGAAAAACTTGCTAAAGAGAATAATATAACTAAAGTTTGGACTATTACCACCAATAGTAATGTTGATGCTTCACATGTTGCTAAACCTCCTACTATCAATGGTAAAATAATTGGTGTTGGCAATGTTTCTAATTCTACTACAAAGCGTGCAAAATTGCTTGAAACTGCTGAAACTGTTTGTGATAAAAGTGCTGAAATTTTTCAGAATGCTGTAGATCATAATGGTTTTGATTTTGATAATTGTCATATTTCTGAAGTTATTAAGTTCTTACAAAAACTTGCTAGAGGTCCTAATGCTAGTGCTATAAATTTAGCCTTTACAAAACATATTACAAATGCTCTCATTAAAGCTAGGGAAGAGAAATTAAAACTTGAAGCTTCTATCCCTAGGAAGTTGGAAGATGGTTGGGAGCCCATCATTAAGATGAAAGTCAATGATTTTGATTGTAATGCTTTATGTGATCTTGGTGCAAGTATTTCTGTTATGCCTAAGAAACTTTATGATATGCTTGACTTGCCACCTTTGAAAAATTGTTATTTGGATGTTAATCTTGCTGATAATTCTATAAAGAGACCTTTGGGGAGAATTGACAATGTTCACATTACGGTTAACAATAACCTTGTCCCCGTTGATTTTGTTGTTTTGGATATTGAATGCAATGCATCTTGTCCTATTGTTTTGGGAAGACCCTTTCTTCGAACTGTTGGTGCTATTATTGATATGAAATAAGGAAATATTAAGTATCAATTCCCTCTTAAGAAAGGTATGGAACACTTCCCTAGAAAGATAATGAAGATGCCTTTTGATTCTATTATTAGAGCAAATTATGATGTTGATGCTTCATCTCTTGATATTACTTGATTTGCACTTTCTGCGCCTAGCTGAAAGGCGTTAAAGAAAAGCGCTTATGGGAGACAACCCATTGTTTTATTTCTGCAATTTTTGTTTTATATTTGAGTCAACGTGCTTATTACTACTGTAGCAATACCTTTGTATCTTTATTTTCATGTATTGATGTGCCAAGTAAAGTCTCTAATAGAAGGTTGATACTAGATTTGGATTTCTGCGCAGAAACAGATTTCTTAGCTGTCACGAATTCGCGTTTTTCTCTGTAGAAGAATCAAAAAAATCTGCGAAAATTCATGCGTGATCCTCAGATATGTACGCAACTTTAATTAGTTTTGAGTTTTTCCATCTGAGCAAGATAAGTGCCTCAAAAAAATTCGTCTTTACGGACTGTTCTGTTTTGACAGATTCTGCCTTTTATTTCACACTAGCAGGGTGGCCCTCGCAAATGCGAGGGCATCGTCTTGGTGTGTCAAAAAATGAAAGAAAAATAAATCTGTGATTTTACACTCATATTTATTATATGTTAGGAATCGATAGAGGTATAAAATCAACACAAATATTATGTTAAAGCTAAATAGCGCCTAAGTGAGGGACATCTTAGTGGCCCTCACAAATGCGAGGGCATCATCTGGAAATGTATATATAATATACTTTTATTGTTCTACAGAAACTTCGAGTCCTATGTGACTATAATTTACACGGTTCTAGTCAATATAAATATTTTGCTTGATAAAATATCATTTATGTGGAAAATATATTTAATCATTTTTAATGTAGGCGAATGATTAATGTTACATTGAAAACAATTGTATGGATGACCACATATGTATTTTGTATCTGAATTTATTCCATAAGTACAAATAATTCAATGTAGTTTTTATTTGATGCTACTCTAGTGTGAGGTCGAAAGAACAATTATATTTGTTGATTTTAGATTAATTGAATCTCACATGATGTCATTCATGCTACTAATATCAATTAGTCGTGGTTTATTAGTTCCAATTAATCTATTAATTTTTTTTATATGACTATCAACTAATCTTGTTAGATAAATCCTGGTTACATATTTTAGATCCAATCATGTATCTCGATCTTCAAATTACTATGGCAGTGTATCTCTTCAAACTATTGTTCCCACTATTACATACATGTAACGAAGTCCACTAGCGGTTTTTACCGTCGCTAGAAATGATAGAACTGTTAAATTGAAGGGAGCGGATTTTTGGAGCACAACCTATACTTTATATGTTCAAAATTACACTATGTTTTAAGTTTAGTCAGAATTAAAATTTATAAAGTTTAACCAAATATATAAAAAATATTTAAAATATAAAATCATTATTATTACAATCATAATAATAATTATTCTCATATTCTATGAATTTGCTATTATAAAAGTTTTTATTTGTTGCTACATCTTTTCTCAGACTTTACAAATTTTGTATTTATCTAAATTCAGAATCGCAGGGTAAATGAAAACGGAGAAAGTACTAATTAATTTACACTTCATAATTATTTTTTATAAGTACCTACAAGCCATCCATGGTAGCTAGTTAGTTTTCGGAGGTCTCGATTGGGTTGTTTTCCATGCCTTCACTTTTCACGTCATGCCACCACGGTTAGCTAGTTTGGTTTTTTTTTTTCCAGACAACTACCATATCATGATCTACCGAGATAGCTACTTTGCACGTTTTACTTACTGAGGAACATGCGCGGTTGCTTTTACTGGAGGCAGCATTGATCGCTTAATTAGGGCATCTCCAACATGGCGACGTGTATCGGACGCTCAAAAGTGATCCCGTGCATTCGTTTGCGTCGCTTGCAGACATATTTTGACCGTGCATCCGTTGTCATCCGGATGTGCTCCCAACGGGGCTATCCATTTTTTGTTTTTCAATAATATTTAAAAAACATAATATACTACAAACTACAGTCGATACAAGCCCTAGGCTACTTGCTGCCCGACGGCCTGGCCCCGTCGTTGCGTCCCTCCCTCGTCTGCTTCTCCGCCGCCCGCCGTGCAGCCTCTAGAGCTCGGTGCGCCGCCGCGTCCTCTAGCAGGTGCCGCCGCAACGTCGCGTTGGCGGCATCCTCGGCCTTCTTGAGTGTCTCGAAGGAGTTGACTAATGTCTTCTGCTCCGCCGCCCTCTCCTCCAGGGTAGGCGCATCAAGGTCATCAGATGACCATGCGATGTCGGAGTCGCCGTCCCTTGCGGCGGCCGCCTCCCCGCAACGTTCCATCTCGACGTCGAACGCCGCATGGGCCACCTGCTCCTCCTATGCTTCCTGCTGCGCGTCAGCCAAGAACTTCGCGTCACTGGCAGCGTCGAGGACGTTGTCACTGCTTTCGTCATCCTCCAACTCCTCGTCGGAGCTCTCAACCAAGGGAGGTGGAGTCGGAGGTGGAGGCGCGGTAGCCTGGCCACAGCCGGCGCTGCTTATGGCAAAGGTGGAGGTTGTGCGGCGGCGCTATGGTGGAGGTTGTGCGGCGGCTAGGGTTTTTTGTGGGAGGAGATGAGATGCGCGCCCCTGTTTATATAGGCCGAAGGTAGGCGACGGCCGCGACACGCGTGGCATCTCCATGACTTTGTGCGCAAAGGTAGGCAACGCCCGCGCGCCACGCGAGGCATCGCTATTAACGTGGCCGCAGACTGCCGAAGAAACGTTTCGGCGCCAGTGCTGGTGCGCCTGAGAAGACGCATCGATCCTAGGTCACTATCAAGCGGGCCCGACGAAACGTCCGTCAGACGCGAGCGGACATTTTGTGCAGCGTCCGTAAAGACGGATCCAAGACGTATATTTGGGCCAGGTATGCGTCGCTGCGGAGGGCCCGGTCACTATGCGTCGCCGCGCTGGAGCAGAGCCCAGACGCATACAGTCGCTCAACGTCTGATTGCATCGCTCCGTTAGAGATGGCCTTAGAAACCCAATCCAGATTTGTTCCAGTTTATTTGAAGCAACCACGTTCTATCCAAGGTAGGCAGGACTGGGTTTGGACGTAGATAAAGTCTTGGCTGCTTTTAAACGGATGACGAAACTATTTTTTCTTGCAGCCAGAGTCCAGACAAGTTACGGTACATAAATCAGTTTTGCTAGTTTTTAAACAGACGTAGTAAGGTAGTTTTTCTTTTTTATGCTATCACGTCCAGCTAAGTTGCGGTACATAAACCGTGTCATGCATGTTACATGACTATTAATATTTCATAAAATCTCAGCCATATATTTTAGATCTAACTATCAAAATTAATTTAGATGATGTGGATTAATGTGGTGGCTCTATTAAACCCCTTATTTTGCTTTTAGTATATAATAGATTGCCTCTTTTACTGTGTTTGATTGGACACTACTAGGAAACAGCTTTTTAGTGGCGCACCACTTTTCCCCTTCAGTGGCGCACTGCTGGTGCGCCACTACTATCACGCCACTGCTAAGTTTTAGTAGTGGCGCACTACTGGTGCGCCACAACTACCCTAAGTAACAGTGGCGCACTATGCCGTGCGCCATTGAAATGACTAGTGGTGCGCCACTATTACCCCAAAGGCGTGTGAGCAGCAGTGCGCCACTACTGCCTGTTGTTGGTGCGCCACTACTGCCTCCTGGGGTGCGCCACTGTTACCTCGAGCTGGTGCGCTATTGCTGGTTGTCGAGGTGCGCCACTATTGTATTTCAGACGTGCGCCATTGCTAGCAGCTTTGGTGCGCCACTGCTACTTTCGAAAGGGATCACCAAGTAGTGCGCCACAGGTTGCAAAGTAGTGCGCCACTGCTACTTTGTGGCCGTGCGCCACTCATGGTCCACCAGTGCGCCACTGCTAGGAGTCCCTGGTTTTTATTTTTTGCATTTCTGGCTGGTATTTGTACATGTTGTATAGAACAGTATAACAACACAAATACAGGATATATAACACATATAAACAACAGCACAATATATCAATACATAGTTCTTCACAGTAGCCTCCATGATTCACAAGATTTCAAATATTAGACGAGTTACGGAGTTACAAATTCACAAATGAGATAGTGGTTACACAAGGTCGATCATCTAAACGACCATCACATAGAAGAGAGCTAGAGTGACTACTAGCACCGTCCCGATGAAAGTGGTCTTCATCCGGTTCCTCCTCCGCTCCGTCCTCTCTCCCGCCAGATAGCGTGCGTATCTGTCTTCGGCCTCCGCTCTAGTGGTGTACCCTTTGTAGCTGTTACCGCTAAAACGGTGAACCTGTCTCCGACACTCCTCCCAGTCGTTGTAGACTCCGGGAACCTTGCCCTTGTACACGACATACCACGTCATATCTGCACATATATGAACAAGCCAAAGAAACATTAGTGCACGCTCATAGATGTTTGCAACGAATAAGAGCAAACTCAAAAACGATCCAAGTAGTATGAACTAAAAGGCATGCCTCATACATTGTTGGTCGGAACAAATATTAACATTCCGCGAAGGGGTAAGTGAAACCAAGTAGGATGCACAAGAGATTGATACTTGTGTCATCGCACCAGGTTCACTTGCCCCTCCCCAGAGAGTTGACCAACCATTATAATCATCGGCCAATGCAATTAAGAAGTACCAATTCAAATAAGAGACAAGTAGCTAGTATGAACTAAATGGAATGCCTCATATTTTGCTGGTCGGAACAAATATTAACATTCCGTGATGGCGTAAGCGAGGCCAGGTAGGATGGACAAGAGATTGTTATTTGTGCCATCACACCAGGCTCGCTTACGTCACCACGGAGTGTACAGTTGACCGAACATTCTAATCATCGGCATTTTGAGATACCAAAGCAAATGGAAGAATGACAAGGGCCTCATACTTTGTCGGTCGAAACAAATATGAACATCCCGGGATGGCGTTAGTGAGGCCAGGTAGGATGCACAAGAGATTGATATTTGTGCCATCACACCAGGCTCACTAGCGACACCCCGGAGTGTACAAGTGACCAACCATTCTAATCATCGGCCAATGCAATTAAGAAGTGCCAACTCAAATAAGAAGATAAGTAGCTAGTATGAACTAAATGGAATGCCTCATACTTTGTCGGTCAAAAAAATATTAACATTTAGGGATGGTGTGAGCGAGACCAGGTAGGATGCACAAGACATGGATATTTGTGCCATCACACCAGGCTCGCTCACGCCATCCCCAAGTGTACGGATGACCAACCATTCTAATCATCGGCATATGCAAACAAAATTAACGACCAAATCAAGTGCGGAAAACGACAGAGCCATATATATAAGTTCACAAACATAGCCGAACTAGTAATTAATAGCAAGTAAAGTGCTGGATAAAGTTTATTACAACAGAAGCTCGTCTTTAGTTCACAACTACATAACTAGGCTCGCACATCAAGACTTTCCACTCGGAGCGTGGATAAAACCGCCGCCTTTCTTCAAGCACATCCATGAGCGGTAGTCGTCACCCTGCATTTGGAGCATCGTGTCTATGTCACTGTTTGACGGCTGATGGCCGGCGTAGAACTCCCCCGCGCTTCTAATGACATCTTGATGGATGATTTCACAAAACTCTACTTGGATGCGGAAGAAGTCTTGCTTGATGCCGTCGTCAGGGACCCGCGCCAATTTGTTGGCCCAGTCTCTGAGATGCTCAGGTAGCGTAAGCTGCTGCTGGTCCCGTATGAACTTATCCATGTGATAGAGGGCGTAGTAGGCATCCTTGTTACTAGAAGGCGGCTTCTTGACGCAGGGAAACTTTGTTTGGTGCTTGAACACATGCTTCCCGTACCTAATATTTGGCCTCTGCATGTTGCCTTTCGCTTTGACGTAGCCATTGAGAGCATCATCAAGTACGGCCTTGACATTCGTGTAGTCCGTGGTTGACTTACCGTCCGCATCGAGGTATGTGGCCATGGAATGTTTCGGGGTTATGGAGATGAGTGTGCAGGTTTTGTCTCTGCGTAGAAGACATAATGTTTAAGAACATGACGATTGAAATCTAAAAAAATCACGAGTTAAGACCGGTACGGTGAGGGGGTGACTTACTCGGGAAATACAGGCAGGACGATGTTACACTTCTTCTGGTTCGCTAGAAAGAAGTCTTTGAGGTATCCACTCGCGACTGCCCGGTCTCCGGCGGTGGCCAAGTGGACGGCACGCATGTAGAAGGGGTCGGCTATCGCGATGTCCGGGATGTTGTGTCTAATGATCCGCATCGCCTTGCTGAGCGAGTATAGGCGAATGAAGGTGTAGTGCAGCGGATAACTGTTCAGCATGGCGAAGATGTCATCATACCGCAGGAAGATCTTCTCCGCGAAGCCACTATCGACAAAGCCATGGCCCAAGGGCACCTTGGCAATATACACCGGGTATCCATGATCTTTCTCCCTGATACGCCGCTCCTCCATAAACTGAATACCGTCAACCAGAGATCGCATAGGACCGGGTGCAGCATCGTACAATCTTTTAATTAGCATCCGCTCACCCGACACATGCACCCTCGCCTCGATATTCTTGGGCACTGGTGGCCCGTCCTGAGCACGGATAGGTGCCGGCTGGCTGGCAGACTTGTCGTCCTTCTTCTTTCTTTTCCGTCCCTTCGGCTTCGTATTTACTGGGACTGCATTCTCCTCTTCGCAAGCCTTCTTCAGTGTGTTAGGACTGATAACACTTCTCACCTCGGCTATCGGCTGAGTCTCGGTGAAGTCGGCAGCTGGAGGCGTCTCCTGAGAACAGAATAGGCGCCGCTTGTTGCAATAGGTTTTCCCCTCGGCGGCAGCTTGAGAGGGTTGGCTACTGAGATCGTAGTCCATCACCCCAAAATCGAAGTTGCAGTCCAGGTTGGCGAACGTACTGTCCTCGTCCGGACCGTCGTTCGGATCCTGTGCCATCTGCATGTCCACATCAGCTGATGGCGGCACCGTTGGGGTGGTCTTGCCATGGCTTGGCGCCGGCACGGCTGGGGGTGCTGTCTGTGGGGTGGTGTCCCTCGCCCCCAAACGAATCTGGCTCTTTGGCCAAACCATGGACCAATTGAAGCAATGCTGGAGGGTAAGGACCTCATCTTCGTCGGCACCATGGGGTTGAAAGGGAGGTACCACGTCGTCGTAGCCGCTAAGCACCCGAACCAGTTGAATCCTATACACGTCGGGTTGCATGGGTCTACCGTGTAACTGGCGGTTGCTCGGTTGAACGATTTTGGCCTTGGCAACATCGATCAACTCGCCGTTCACAAAGTGCAGGAGAGTGCATGGGACGTCGACGGCGGAGCTCTGCGGAAAACATGTAGGGCGTTAGGGATGGCTAGCTAGTCAAAGGCAAGGATATGGAAGTCATTGGCCGAGGGTTGGTTACCGTGATGGCGTCCAACTCGGCTAAGGTCGAGGCACCGCCGGCGGCGGGCGTGCAACTGATGGAGTGGCCGCTTGTTGGCGCGGTGCCGGGCGGCGTATTATCCGCAGCGACGGGTGCATTGAGCTGAAGTAATGGCGCCGCGGGAGACACCAACGTTGGCGCCGCGGGAGACACCAAGGTTGGCGCCGCCGGAGCCACCAAGGTTGGCGCCGCCGGAGCCACCAATGTTGGCGCCGCCGGAGACACCATTGTTGCCGCCTGCGGACTCACCGATGGCTCCACGTTGTGGGAGTTGCTGCCCGTGAAACTGGGAACCGGGGGAGGCCCCTTTTTTCCTCCCCTATACCACTCGTCAAGACCGGCAACCAAGGTAGGGATGATGGAGCTAAGCGTCGTGCCCACTTGGTCCTCCACTTGCTGTCGTTGCGTCCTCTGTTGGGTCTCCACGATTTGTTGCACTTGTTGCCGCACTTGCTCCTCGACCAATGTCGGGATCTGCGCAACTTGTGCCTTGAGCTGTGCGACCTCCTTCTCATCGATGGGGGCCTTTCTCTCCTTTTTCCCCGACTTATAGTAGTCTGACCATTTCATAGAGCATCCTTCGCCGGCCACACGACCAGCCGACGTCGGCTTACTCAATGGATCCCTCTTCTTGTGGGCATTCAACGCCCTATTTAAAGGGTTGTCCCAAGGGGCACACTGCGAGGAGCTCATGGACCCCGCGCCGCTACTAGCTTCCTTTTCACTTTCCGCAGCGATCTCCTTAGCCTACGGGAGGAACATGCATGAACCATTTAGAAATTTGGATTCATCAATAAGAATGCAACCATAAAGGCGCTAATTAAGCGGGTGCATTCCTTACCAGAAGAGTCTCAAACTCCTTCACCTCCGGAGTGGTGGTGAGCTCCTTTGTTTTCGGGTCAATACGGTACCGGGCCAGGAGAAAGTTCCTGGTTTGCTTGTTTTTGTATTGCGAGAAGAGGGGCTCGAGGCCGTTCTTCACACGCTCCTCATCCGCGGCGTCCCATTTCGGTTGCGCCACCCTAAAACCGCCAGGACCTAGTTTGTGGGTGCCTAAGTTCAGTTTTCGCATGTCCTTCCCCCACTGACTAGAATCCGACGTTGACTCGCTCTCGCACTTGATCTTGAAATCAGCGTAGTCTTGCTCGGTGATCGAGGGATTTGACTCCTTGATCTTGTCGTAACTCGCACCACTATTAATCATTTTCTTCACTCGGTTCCTCCAACTAGCGAGGGCGGTGCTCATCTTCGTGAGGGCGGCATTGTGCACTTTGTTCCGCATGAGACGCTTTTCTGAGCAGTCCACCGGGAACTCGTATCGTTCGTGCAGCTTCTTGAAGAGGAGGGTGCGCAAATTCGCTCGGTCAGGATGCCTGAGGTTCTCGGTGTTGATCGAGACCGTGCTCCGGAGGATGCACCCGAGTTGGGCAGAGTACCCTTTGACTAAATCAGGGGGCGCCGTTGGATGCCCACTGGCGTTCACTTCGGTGAATGCCTGCTTCACGGTGCTGAGCACATTCGGGCGACGCTCCCTCCGTAGCTTCTTCGGTGCGCCGGTGTCATCCTCGGCGGCACCATCCGTGGTGTCATCCTCGGCGGCACCATCAGTGGTGTCATCCTCGGCGGCATCATCCGCTCGGTACTCTGGATCGGTGCCATCATCCTCGCCGTCGTCGCGGCGAGGTTGTGACTCCATCACCTCCATTTCATCGGTTAGCATCCAGAATGGCTTGCTACCGCTGCCGCCGGCCTCTTCGTTGTTGGCCATGTTCGAACTAAGTAGGAAAAAATGCATAAAGTTAGCGCAAGATTTCACGGAAAAATTGGGCATGACCTATGCTAATTTATGGACATATGAGTGCCCCATTTTCGCCGAAACGGAAATGAATCAACATTTCGGCGATAATGGGCAACTCTGTCGATCCCTGCACAAGAAAATGACAATATATAGGTGCACGACAGAAATGTTGATACCACCACATTCACACCAGCAACAAACTAGCAGAAGCTAGCAGCAGCTAGCAGCATGCATCAACAGCAAGCAAGCAGAAGCTAGCAGCAGCTAGCAGCAAGCAACAACAAGCAGCAGCAGCAAGCATCATCAGCAAGCAAGCAACCTTGGAGGATGCGGCGGCGGTCTTCTGCAGCGGCGTTAGCAGTTGAGGGCGACGGCGGCGTGCTTGTCCTGCTCCTGCTCCAAGTCTCAGCCTTGCAAATGTTCAAAATAAAAAGTCAGTAAACTTTAAGGACCTAGCAGCAGCAGCAATCAACCTAGCAACTAACAACCTAGCAACTAACAGCAACTAACTAACAACCTAGCAGCAGCAAGCAAGCTAACAACCTAGCAGCAGCAACAAGCAAAAAATACCCAATTTTACAGCCCTAGCAAGCAGCAGCAGCATCAAGCAAGCAAGCAACCTAGCAGCAGCTGCAGCAGCAACCAAGCAACCTAGCTCTGCTCTCTCACTCTCTACATTCTAGCTTAACAGCAGTAGGAGTGCTGATGCTCATACAGACACAACACTAGTTCAGAGAGGGAGGGAGGGGAGAAGGGCCTCACCTGCGGCGACGGTGATGGCGGCAAGCAGCGTGCTTCTCCTGCTCCTGCTCCAAGGCGCGCGTAGCGGTTAGGTGCTCAAGTCTCAGCCTTGCAAATGTTTAAAATAAAAAGTTAGTAAGCTTTGAACTCTGAAAATAAAAGAGCTACAGTTGCTACTATGATGGCAGAACTGCACCTAGCACTAATATGCATGCTAGCAGCAGCACCTAGCACTAATATGCTAGCAGCAGCACCTCCACCACTTAATCTTGTAAGGTACCTAGAATAAAGATGAAATCCTCATGCTACAGTTTACGGTGTTCATTCCAAAACAAAACCTTGCAAGATATATACTATAGCAGCCAAATACAGACACAACACCAACTACATATTTACCATGAATTTCTTTGATCAGCCAAATGAAGCAAGTGTGCTATTTGTATGAACAGAACCACAGAACTAGATATGAACATGCCCACATTCAAGAATGGTTTCACCTTTTCCTCCTATTTTCTTATAGTGGAATACAAGTTCAATAATCACTCAATACTGCTTGATATATTGCTCCTCTAAGGAAAATTATATCCTCAAATTAAGTTTTAGCATGCACGCCAACCCACTTCTCAGCATCTAGGCCTAACACCCATTTCTCATTCATCAAGTCGGGCAGATTTAATAAAAATCAAGTTTAAGCTACTTTGGTGAACTACTGGTCCAGACCAGCTCCAGTGATCTCCAGGTTCTGCCCATATTTAATAAAAATCAAGTTTAAGCTTCACATTCATCAAGTCAACTAAACAACAAGTTCAATAAAATCTCAACCATAATTCAAAGCTAGAGCTACAAATGGTCTGATTCTCAATTTATTTCTTGTTAAAAGAAGAAATTCACATAATTGCTGACAGGGTTAATCTTGACATTCATAAAGTTGACCAAACAGAGGACGTTGATCAGCTATTTAAACATGTTAAATCAAGAAAACAACACTAACCCAAACAAAATATAAGCACATTGCGTCAGGACATGATCAACTAAACAAATCATGATGAATTAAAAGCTTGTGGCTGCTGTACTACTCCATCAACACTTAGGTGAATCAACACTTGCTTCTCACCAGCACATGAACAAGATAGCAGATAACACACATAATTTCTTCTCGAGGGGAAGCACCGAGCAGCAGGAGTAGCGGCGGCTCGAGGGGGAGCACCGAGCAGAAGTAGCAACTAACCTAGCAGAGGAGAAGGAGGGGAGGAGCACGGCGGCTACCTGGGAAGGATGCGCGGTGGCGTCAGCGGTCGAAGGCGTCAGCGGTCCTCTGCGGCGGCGTCAGCGGTCGAAGGCGTGGCGGCGTCAGCGGTTGAAGCCGCGCTTCTCCTGCCGGTGCTCCACGACGTGTTGCGGCGAGTACGGCGAGCAGGTGGGGAAATCTCGATCTGGCCACAGTGGGGAATGGAGGGCGAGCAGGTGGCTTCGGAGATCCAGGAGAAGGTGGGAGGGCGCAGTGGTGAATGGGCGCAGGGCGTCGCCGGCGGAGAGGAAGAAGGGGAGGGGTGGCAGCGCGAGGCAGATCGAGGGACGGCGGCGTCGCTCAGGGGAAGAAGGGGAGGGGTGGTCAGGTGGGATCTGGTCGGGACGGGGGAAGAAGGGGAAATTTCTAAGTCCCCTGACGCCTTAGCAATAGCGCACCTCTCGGGGTGCGCCACTATGAGCCTTAGCAATGGCGCACCTCTAGGGGTGCGCCACTGCCTCCTTATGTCTGGGTCAAAACAATAACGCGGGGGGGATTGACATATCCCGCTTAGTACCGCACTGGCTCTGTCCCTGGTTGGTTTGTGCCAAACCCCTGCCGGCCAGGTTCGAACCCTGGCGGCCCCATTTTTTTCCTTTTCTTTTTAAATTGATTTAACACTATAATAAACATCCAAAATAGCATAATACACCAACATAAAAGGCATAAATAATTATAATTATGTAGAATATTTAAAATACTATAGAATCTAGAAAATATCCAAAAATATGAATTATATGTCTATTTTGATCGGTACAACATGTGTAGATTAACAATATGACATCCATTATTCATACAAGAAAATGATACATAATTATCTTTTCACAATCTTCTTGCCCTTCTTTCTCGCGGTTGAATAATTTAGCCCCGGAACTCCTAGACTTCTTCTCTTGAACGGACGGCCTTTAGGTAGGGTGGTCCTGCTTCTTCTTGTTGTGTATGGTTCTTCATCATCGTCGTCGTCATCTTCCATCTTCGGATCGCCGTACTGGTCAAAGTCTAGCTCGTTGGCGGCTCCATCCATTCCGATGATGCTCCTTTTGCCTCTCCTCACGACAACACGGCTGGGCTTTTGCGGGTCGGTAATGAAGAAGCATTGGTCCACTTGGGAAGCTAGTACCCATGGCTCATATTTCGCGGTGACCTTTGCGCCCGCTGTCTTGGATTTGGCTTCGGGTATAACCATGGTGGTGAAATGTCGGTCTTCTTTTACGACGTTCTTGGCCCACCTGACACGGAACATCGACACATTCTCTCCGGCGTAGCTCAGCTCCCAGATCTCCTCGATCTTTCCGTAGTATCTCTGCTTGATGTCACCGGTGTAGGACTCCATCGTTACCCCGGAGTTCTGATAATCGCTCTTCATGTCCTTTTCCTCGGTGTAGAATGTGTAGCCGTTGATATCGTACGCCTGAAATGTCATCAGGTTGTGTTCGGCGCCCTGTGACAAGGCGAAGATGAGTTTTTCTTCCGCAGAAGAATCCTCGTCTATAGGGTATGTCAGCATCTTGTCCTTGAACCACCGCGTGAAGGTTGAGTTGTGCTCTTTGATTATATCTCCGTCCGTCCTCTGTTTGCCCTGATCACTGTACGTCTTTGCGATGAAGGTTTTGTGCTCTACCACCCAAGGATCGACCACGTCTATGTGTTGTAGCGCGACTAGGTTTGCTCTTTCAAAGTCGGCGATTCGACCCTTGAAGTCGACATGCATTTCGCGGCTACCCTCGCGGTGACCCCATCCAGCGAGCTTCCCGAGATGCCTGTTTACGGGCAGGCCAACGGGGTTCTCGATTTCTAGATAACTCGTGCAGAAGGAGATGCACTCTTCGGTCAGAAAGCCCTTGGCTATGCTTCCGTCTGGACGTGCCCTGTTGCGAACGTACCCTTTGATGACACCATTCATCCTTTCGAACGGCATCATGCTGTGCAGGAACGTCGGCCCCAGTTGGATGATATCCTCCACGATATGTACCAGCAGATGCACCATAACGTCGAAGAATGCGGGCGGGAAGTACATCTCAAGCTCGCACAGTATCACCACGATCTCTTCCTGTAGCCTTCTAAGTTGCCTCACGCCAACAGACTTCCGAGAGATGACGTCGAAAAAGTTGCATAGGCCAAAAAGCGTTTCACGGACGTGCGCGTCCATGATCCCACGGATTGCAACCGGAAGTATTTGCGTCATCAGCACGTGACAGTCGTGAGACTTCATCCCGCTGAACCTCTGCTTCGCTTTGTCTAGGTACCTGCTTATCTTCCCCGCGTAACCGTAAGGAAGTTTTACTCCTAGGAGACAGTCGAAAAACTGCTCGATCTCCTTCTGGCTTCTCGTACGTGGCCGTCTTCGGGGTTCGTCTTGACCATCGAACAGATCCTTGCGTTTCCTCCATGGGTCTTCGTCGCGAAGCCACCTTCGATGTCCCATGAACACCGTTTTCGAGGACCCCGGATCTCTATCTAGCTGGCGGTACGTTGTGTCATCCATGCACCTGACGCATGCATTGAATCCGTGGACCACCTGCCCCGCGACATATCCGTAACCGAGAAAGTCGTGCACCGTCGTGAGCAGCGCGGCTCTCATAGGGAAATATTCTTCCGCGGCGGCGTCCCACGTATTGGCAGGCGCGTCCCATAGCGTGGCTAGCTCCTCTTTCAGAAGCCCCATATACAGATTGATGTCGTTCCCTGGTTGTTTCGGCCCTTCAATTAGCATACTCATTTGAATGTACTTCCTCTTCATGCACAACCAGGGGGGAGGTTGTACATCCACACAAACACGGGCCATGTGCTATGCGTGCTGCTCTGGCTGCCAAACGGATTGACTCCATCGGTGCTCGCGCCCAGCCTTATGTTCCTAGGATCGTCCCCAAATTCTGGGTACTCGAGGTTCAACGCATTCCACTGGCTAGCATCCGAAGGGTGTCTCAACATCCTGTCCTTTTTCTTTTTCTTCGGATCATCAACGTCATCTTCTCCCTTCCTCATCTCCGCGTGCCAGCGCATTAGCTTTGCTTGCTTAGGATCCGCGAAATACCGCTGCAGACGAGGAGTGATCGGAAAGTACCACACCACCTTCCGAGGAGCTTTCTTCCCCTTCTTGTACCGACTGACGCCGCACTCCGGACATATGGTACACTCCGCGTGCTCGTTCCGATAAATGATGCAATCGTTCAAGCACACATGATATTTCACATGCGGTAAATCCAGAGGACACACGATTTTCTTGGCCTCCTCGATACTAGTCGGACACGTGTTACCTTTGGGAAGACGTTCGTGCCAGAATGACATGTTGTCGTTGAAGGATGTGTCGGTCATTTTGTGCTTTACCTTCATCTGCAGAGCCATGAGCGTTACTTTCAGGCGGGTATCCTCCGGCCTGCATCCTTCATACAATGGAGTAACCGCGTCTACCTCCAGTTGATCCATCTTGGCTTTCTCTCGGGCGGCATCCCTTGCGTTACTCGTCTGCTTGAGAAGCAGCTCTTGAAGATAAGGGTCCTGCACCCAGTCCATCGACGATGGTCCATCGTCTTCATCTTCATGATCTTCATCATCGGGTCCTCCATCTTGATCTTCCATATCATCGGGTCCATGATCTCCTACATTGTGATCATGATCATGGCCGGGATCTTCTACATCCTGATCATGTCCGGGAACTTCTACATGGTGCTCACCACCTTCCTTATTTCTTGTTGAAATCCCATGGACAAATTCATAATCATCTTCGTCGCCTTCCCACCGATAGCCATCCATGAAACCACGCACGAGAAGGTGGTCCCGTACCATATCGGCTTTAGGGTCCATAAGGCTCGTCAGCTTGCATCTTCGACACGGACATCTTATCTCCTTTTGGTTATTTCTAATCATCTCGGCCGTCGCAGCTTTCAAAAACCTAGCCACAACGCCTTCGCTCATCATGCGGACCATGGTCGCCTGCGGGTATAGAGAAAATGGATATCTTAGCATACCAAAAGAAAATTTTGGCATGACCTTCCCTAAAAATAGGACATATGTATATGCGTAGTATGCCCACTATTCGCCGAAACGGAAATGAATCAACATTTCGGCAAAATATTGGCAACTCCATCGCATTTCAAATCCCTGCAAACAAAAACATGCATGCAACACATGTGTGGAGGCTTCGCATATACAACACATGTGTGGAGAGGCTTCGCATACAACACACATGCACGTGATAGAGACGCTTTTCGCGCATGCGCACAACACATGAGCTTCACATAACATATGTGCACACACACGTGTGTGTGCAAGACGATCGGAACCGGTCACACACAAAGCATAAAACCAACAAAGTTACCGATACGACGAGACCTAGAGTGTTGGATGAGGTGAAAAGTTGAGATTGAGTAGGGTATTGAGCTAAGAGAGCTTCACCATTACTTACCTATGAAGAAAATTTAAGTTTACCAACTTAATTTTGGTGAATGAAGAGGTGAAAATGAGGTGGGAAGGAGGGGCAACACGACCAGATCCAGATTTGGTGGGAGGTGGTGGTGGAAGAGTGTTTGGGGAAAGTGGGTGGCACATGTGAGTGGAGGGTGAAAAGCAGGAAATGGTCCCAGGTTAGCAGTGGCGCACCACCTAGTCGTGCGCCACTACTAGGGTGACATAGCAATGGCGCACTGCCAGGTGGTGCGCCACTGCTAAGCCTCTCATCTCTAAAGGGGCTCTGGCCACCCCCTAGCAGTGGCGCACCTAAAGACATGCGCCATAGGTAACCTATGTAGCAGTGGCGCACCACTGATGTGCGCCATTGCTAAGCCTATCATCTCTAAACGGGCTCTGGACACCTCCTAGCAGTGGCGCACCACTTTAACGTGCGCCATAGGTAAGTAATGTAGCAGTGGCGCACCCCGGAGACGTGCGCCACTACTAGGTTGGGGGAGGAGCTGGCCTCCTGTCACCACTTACTTATGGCGCACCACATTCGAGGTGCGCCACTACTACTTTTGTAATAGTGGCCCACCATTTTGTGGTGCGCCACTACTAAGTAGTAGTGGCGCACGGCAGTCGTGGTGCGCCACTGCTGGCTGTCTTACGGCTAGGCCTTTTCCTAGTAGTGGGATTTCTTTGCTCCATTAAATTTCAGTAGCCTTGGTTAATGTCCAGAAGTGTTGAGAATGATTGTGTCCTTGCTGAACATGTGAATTTTTTATTATGCACTAACCCTCTAATGAGATTGCTTTGAGTTTGGTGTGGAGGAAGTTTTCAAAGATCAAGAGAGGAGGATGATATGATATGATCAAGAAGAGTGAAAAGTCTAAGCTTGGGGATGCCCCGTGGTTCATCCCTGCATATTTCAAGAAGACTCAAGCGTCTAAGCTTGGGGATGCCCAAGGCAGCCCCTTCTTCATCAACAAACTTATCGGGTCACCTCTAGTGAAACTATATTTTAATTCCGTCACATCTTATGTGGTTTACTTGGAGCGTCTGTTTGTTTTTATTTTTGTTTATGTTTGAATAAATTTGGATCCTAGCAATCCTTGTGTTGGAGAGAGACACGCTCCGCTTTTTCATTTGAACACTTGTGTTCTTCATTTTATCTTCAATATGCATGGCGAAAGCTGAAAGCCGGAACACTTATTTATTTGGTTGGAAACAGAAAATGCCTCATATTGTCTTGAATAATTTGATACTTGGCAATTGTTTTGAGCTCTCAAGTAGATCATGTTTAAGCTCTTGCATCATGTAGTTTAAATCTATTAGTGAAGAACTACCGTAGAGCTTGTTGAAATTTGGATTGCATGATTGGTCTCTCTAAGGTCTAGATATTTTCTGGTAGAAGTGTTTGAACAACAAGGAAGACAGTGTAGAGTCTTATAATGCTTGCAATATGTTCTTGTGTAAGTTTTGCTGTACCGGTTCATACTTGTGTTTGCTTCAAACAACCTTGCTAGCCAAAGCCTTGTACTGAGAGGGAATGCTTCTCGTGCATCCAAATCCTTGAGCCAAAACCTATGCCATTTGTGTCCACCATAACTACCTACTATGTGGTATTTTTCTGCCATTCCAAAGTAAATTGCTTGCGTGCTACCTTTAAAATTTCATTCCTTGTCTTTGCAATACATAGCTCATGGGAAAGTAGCCTAAAAAACTATTGTGGTAATGAATATGTTGCTATGTATCTTAGTTCTTATAAGTTGCTTGTTGTGCGGTAACCATGTTTCTGAGGACACCATCAACCTGTCACACCTTTGTTGAATATCATGTGAGTTGCTGATGACCCACAAGTATAGGGGATCGCAACAGTCTTCGAGGGAAGTAAAACCCAATTTATTGATTCGACACAAGGGGAGCCAAAGAATATTTGTAAGCCTTAACGGAGTTGTCAATTCAGCTGCACCTGGAAATAGACTTACTCGCAAGAGTTTATCAGTAGCAATAGTTTTATAGCAGTAGCAGTGGTGAAATATAAGCAGCAGTGTAATAAAGACAGCGGTAGTGATTATAGTAAACAGCGGGATTAAAATACTGTAGGCATAGGGATGGATGAACGGGCGTTGCATGGATAAGAGAACTCATGTAACAATCAAGGCAGGGCATTTGCAGATAATAATAAAACGGTATCCAAGTACTAAACAATCATAGGCATGTGTTCCGTATATAGTCGTACGTGCTCGCAATGAGAAACTTGCACACCATCTTTTGTCCTACCAGCCGGTGGCAGCCGGGCCTCTAGGGAAACTACTGGCAATTAAGGTACTCCTTTTAACAGAGTACCGGAGCAAAGCATTAACACTCCGTGAACACATGTGATCCTCATATCACAGCCTTCCTCTGGTTATCCCAATTTCTGGCACTTTGGGGCCTCGGGTTCCGGACAGCAATATGTGTATACAACTTGCAGGTAAGATCATAAAACAATGAATATCTTCATGAATCAATAACATGTTCAGATCTGAAATCATGGCACTCGGGCCCTAGTGACAAGCATTAAGCTTAACAAGTTGCAACAATATCATAAACGTACCAACTACGGATACTAGGCACTATGCCCTAACATCTTATGACTATTACATGATCAATCTCATCCAATCCCTACCATCCCCTTCAGCCTACAGCAAGGGAATTACTCACACATGGATGGGGGAGTCATGGATGGTCGATGGAGAGGCGTCGGTGGTGATGATGGCGATGATCTCCTCCAATTCCCGTCCCGGCAGGGTGCCAGAACGGAGTTTCTGGTCCTGAGGCGGAGTTTCGCGATGGCGACGGAGTTCTGGACGTCTTCTGGAAATATGGTCGAACACCCTGGCGTTTTTTGGTCGAAAGCCTTAAGTAGTCCAGAGGAGAGCGTCGGGGGGCGGTCGAGGCGCCCTCACCATAAGGCGGCGCGCCCCCCTCCTTGGCCGCGCCGGCCTATGGTGTGGGGCCGTGGGTCCCCTGGCTTGCCCTTTTGGCCCTGAGTTCTCTGTGAAAATAGGCCCATTGCGATTATTTCCGGGGATTTTCCTGAAAGTTGAGTTTCTGCACAAAAATAAGACACCAGTGCAATTCTGCTGAAAACAACGTTAGTCCGTGTTAGTTGTATCCAAAATACACAAATTAAAGGCAAAACAATAGCAAAAGTGTTCGGGAAAGTAGATACGTTTTGGACGTATCAACTCCCCCCAAGCTTAGCTTATTGCTTGTCCTCAAGCAATTCAGTTAACAACTGAGTGCGATAAAAGAACTTTCACGAACACATTTGCTCATATGATGTAAATATTCTCATGATATGGACGAGTACTTAGGCAATTCATAATAAGATACATGCAAATAAAGTCATCTAATAGCTGTGTCAATCATGAAAGAGATACCAACAAACTAATAACAAGCATCATGAAACACTTCCATAAGCAGGATTGCAATGTTCATAGAAAGATATGATAAAGTGGTATCTCGCTTGCCCGTATTTGTACAGCAAAACATAAATGCCCAGGCACCTCTGAAGTTCATGGGAAGACTAGAAATAGAGACTATCAAAGATAAAAGCATCAAAGTCATACCACAGTTAACTATATTCTGGGACAAGCATATTACACTAAGAATGACAATTATGCTCTCAAGAAGGTGCTCAAAGAAAGGATGGTGACTCAACATAAAAGTAAAAGATTGACCCTTCGCAGAGGGAAGCAGGGATTAACATGTGCTAGAGCTTTTCATTTTTGAAACAGAAGTAAAATTGTTTTGAGAGGTGTTTGTTGTTGTCAACGAATTATAGTGGGTACTCTAACTACCTTGTCAACCAGACTTTCAAGAGCGGCTCCCATGAAGGACGTTATCTCTACCAGCAAGGTAGATCATCCCTCTTCTCTTTTGTTTACACATGCATTTTAGTTTCATTATGGATGACACTCCCCCAACCTTTGCTTACACAAGCCGTGGCTAACCGAATCCTCGGGTGCCTTCCAACATTCACATACCATGGAGGAGTGTCTATTTGCAAGTTAAGTTGCTTACTGATAAATCGGGCAAAACATGTGAAGAGAATTATTAATGAAAGTTGTAATTAATTGGGGCTGGGCACCCCGCTGCCAGCTCTTTTTGCAAAATTATTGGATAAGCGGATGTATATGCCACTAGTCCATTGGTGAAAGTCTGACCGACAAGATTGAAAGGTAAAACACCACATATTTCCTCATGAGCTATAAAACATTGACACAAATTGAGAAATAGTTTGAAGGTTTTAAAGGTAGCACATGCAAATTTACTTGGAATGGTTTGAAATGCCATGCATAGGTATTTATGGTGGACACTGGAATAACTTGGTTTTCAGGGATTTGGAAGCACGAGCAGCATTCCCGCTCAGTACAAGTGAAGGCTAGCAATAGACTGGGAAGCGACAATCAAGAGAGCAATAACTGTCATAATCATGCTTGCGACAAAATAAATTAACGGAGGCATAAAAGTGATACAAGAACTCTGAAGTAAAGTAAATCATCGAGGCTTAATTGACTTTTTGTTTTTCAGTCATATGCATGCGTGAGCATGTGCCAAGTCAATCCAAATGAATTATTCAGAGGAGGATACCACAATGTCATACCTATCTATGAATAAAACAATGCAAGCAGATATTCATGACATGCTACTCATTATTAATAAATTGGAGCTAAACATGAGAGATCATGAACTACTAGACTTCCATTAAATGACATATACCTCACATGAACCAACTAAGCATGCTCACATGGATGAGTATATGTACAAAAATGAAAACAAATAGAGTTCATACCAGCCTCTCACCACAATCAGTTGTCGTAGATCGTCATTATTGCCTTTCACTTGTGTAGCTTGAATAATAATATGGAATGAAAACCAAGCTCCAACCACCGGAGACCACTGAACTCCCTAATAAACTTTACAAAACCAAAGAAGAACAACAAATATTTTTGGCGTTTTCGATATTAGAGTTACTGAATAAAAGTAAAATCTTTTTGGATTTTCTCATAGCAAACCAACGATAGCAAATAAAGCAAAATAAGAACAAGAAACCAAAATAAACAAATGGTAAAGAGAAACAACAGAAATATTTTTGGTCTTTTTGTGTTTTAGGAAAGAAACAAAGCAAAAACAAGAGAATGAAAACTAAAAGAATCACAGAAAAGCAAAGTGGCAGAAATCTGCCAAAACTTGACAGCAGTACAGTAATCAATTTTTCGGAAAATCTTCTGCTGCTCAACTCGAAAAGTGCTCAACTAATGAAAGTTAGATAATAACCTGGGGAACATGCACAAAAATTGGCAGCTCAAAATAACGTTCTGGCTACGCACAGGAATTTTTTTAGTATCAGCCCAGAATCTGTTTTTTAGACAGCACTTCCCCAAATATCATCTTCCTCATATTAGAGGCACCCATCGGCACACAAATGAAATAAAGAAGTAAAAGTAAAGATTACTACAGTAGTAACAACCTTCAAAAACTAAAAAAAAAACTTACTGAAATAAAAGTAAACGAAAGAGAAACAACCGAAAGAAGTGAAACAAGTATATACACATGACCGGCAATTGTAATATGCGATGAATGAGTGATGTCGGCATACCTCCCCCCAAGCTTAGGCTTTTGGCCTAAGTGGAGGTCAATCCCACGGTGCCCATGAGGTGATGCCTCCATAATACGATGAAGGAGGATCCTGTCCTTGATACCCGCTGGAGGACGCACCAGGATATGTGACCGTGTACCCGTCAGAAGGCTCGGCGTCCTCGGAGTCGTGCTGCTGGTGAAAGCCAAGTATCCTCAGCTGATCATCCACCTCCTCCTTGGAGCGCGACCACGGCTTCCTGCGAACACTGAACAAATCGGCCTGCGGCAAAGGGATTTCTCTCTCATCCCCGTCAATAAACAACATTCTATAGACAATATTTTCTAAATTAGAGTCAGTTGTGACAAATTGGTGACTCTTCATGGCAGCAATATCAAGCCTAACAGGGGTTAGTATCTCATCATTTGGATCAATAGAAAGACCTAGACGTGCAACAATACGTGAAGCAATAATTCCTCCATAGATAGGTCCCTTACTAGATAAGCGACGAGCAATGAGAGCACCAAGATGATAAGGTGTACTACCAGTCAGTGCAGCAACAAGAAAAGCAAGATGATAACTAGAAATGTTGCTAGTGTTCTCCCTACCAAGAATGCTAGTAGCAAGGTAGTAAGCGAAATATCTAATGGCAGGGAGTTGAATGTTCCTTATCTTGCCGCGCTGAATGGCACGGTCATCATCGTTGGTAACCTCTCGATAGAGTTCCGTCAAAGCCTTGGGGCGGTTCTCGATCTTCTTCGATGTACCTAGCGGAATAATATCCAGTGCAGCACAGAAATCACACAACTTCATAGTAACAGGCCTATCATATATCTTAAATTTAACTGATGGGGTGTGATACGTCCCAAACGTATCTATAATTTCTCATGTTCCATGCTACTTTTATGACAATACTCATATGTTTTATAAATACTTTAAATCATTATTATACATTTTCCGGCACTAACCTATTAACAAGATGCCGAAGTGCCAGTTGCTGTTTTTTGTTGTTTTTGGTTTCAGAAATTCTACAAAGGAAATATTCTCGGAATTGGACGAAATCAACGCCCAGGGTCTTATTTTTCCACGGAGCTTCCAGAAGACCAAAGGAGATACGAAGTGGGGCCGCGAGGGCCGCCACTAGGCGGCGCGGCCTGGGGCCCGCGCCGGCCTATGGTGTGGCCCCGCGCCGCCTCGACCTACCCTTCCGCCTACTTATGGCCTTCGCGAAACCCCCGTACCGAGAGCCACGATACGGAAAACCTTATCGAGACGCCGCCGCCGCCAATCCCATCTCGGGGATTCATGAGATCGCCTCCGGCACCGCCGGAGAGGGGAATCATCACCGGAGGGCTCTACATCATCATGCCCGCCTCCGGATTGATGCGTGAGTAGTTCATCCTTGGACTATGGGTCCATAGCAGTAGCTAGTTGGTTGTCTTCTCCTCTTGTGCTATCATGTTTAGATCTTGTGAGCTGCCTAAAATGATCAAGATCATCTATTTGTAATGCTACATGTTGTGTTTGGTGGGATCCGATGAATATAGAATATTATGTCAAGTTGATTATCAATCTATCATATATGTGTTGTTTATGTTCTTGCATGCTCTGTTGCTAGTAGAGGCTCTAGCCAAGTTGATACTTGTAACTCCAAGAGGGGGTATTCATGCTCGATAGTGGGTTCATGCCTCCATTGAATCTGGGACAGTGACAGAAAGTTCTAAGATTGTGGATGTGCTGTTGCTACTAGGGATAAAACATCGATGCTTTGTCTAAGGATATTTGTGTTGATTACATTACGCACCATACTTAATACAAATGTCTGTTGTTTACAACTTAATACTGGAAGGGGTGCGGATGCTAACCGAAGGTGGACTATTTAGGCATAGATGCATGCTGGATAGCGGTCTATGTACTTTGTCGTAATGCCCTGATTAAATCTCATAGTAATCATCATGATATGTATTGAATCTTTATTTGTCAATTGCCCGCCTGTAATTTGTTCACCTAGCATGTTATTTATCTTATTGGAGAGACACCACTAGTGAACTGTAGACCCCGGTCCATTCTTTACATCTGAATACAATCTACTGCAATTGTTCTCTACTGTTCTTTGCAAACAAACATCATCTTCCACTCGATACGTTTAATCCTTTGTTTTCAGCAAGCCGGTGAGATTGACAACCTCACTGTTACGTTGGGGCAAAGTATCTTGATTGTGTTGTGCAGGTTCCACGTTGGTGCCGGTTTCAGTAGTGTTGCGTCGCACTAAACTCCTCCACCAACAACCTTCACGTGTTCTTTGACTCCTACTGGTTCGATAACCTTGGTTTCTTACTGAGGGAAAACTTGTTGCTGTACGCATCACACCTTCCTCTTGGGGTTCCCAACGGACGTGTGCTTCACGCGTATCAAGCTCTTTTTCTGGCGCCGTTGCCGGGGAGATCAAGACACGCTGCAAGGGGAGTCTTCCACATCCAATCTCTTTACTTTGTTTTTGTCTTGCTTTACTTTACTTTATTTACTGTCTTGTTTGCTTTATATCAAAAATACAAAAAAATTAGTTGCTTTACTTTCTGTATTGTTTACTTGCTTTATATCAAAACACACAAAAAATTAGTTACTTGCATTTAGTTTATTTTGTTATCATGTCTAGCTCTGTACCTGTTACTTCTTCACCTGAGGAATTAGTCTTTACTTTTAAACAAGGGGATGAGGAGAGTTTTAAAGATGCTTGGTCTAGAATTTTTGATTCTTATCGTAAAGCTGAACCTAAAATGACTCTAAGTCTGCTCCTTAGTAATTTTTATTTTGGGCTTATGATTCGCTATAGATATGCCTTGGATGCTGTAGTGGGAGGAGATTTCCTTCATTGCGACGGTGATCAAGCTTTTAATGCCATAAAAAAATTGGTTGCATCACATAGTTCAGCTAATAACTTTGATTCATCTCTTATTAGCATTTATAATAGATTAAACACTCTAGAGACAAATACATCTTGCTTGAAAGAAAGGTATAGTCATATTCGTAACCGTCTTGATCAAGTTTTAGTAAACTCTGAACCTTCAATGTGGGACCCTACTATTAAAGTTATTATTGGTGGTGAAACTTTTCATGCCCATTGTGATATTATGTCTGAATTTTGCCTTATGCCTAAGAGTATTTATGAATCTTTGACACTCTGGGGACTTGTTGAAGGTGGAGAAGGAATAACTCTTACTGATAACTCTGTTATAATTCCTAAGGGAATAGCCGAGGGTGTGTTCACAACCATTCTTGGAAGAACGGTATCCACTGATTATCTTGTTATTGAATGTGTAGGCCAAATCAGGAGGTGGGCCGTAAGTGAAGATGGGCTTGAAGGACGTACACGTGGAGCACCTTCGAAGCGGCCTTGCGCTGAGAGTTTGGGCTAAGTTGCCCGTGTATCTGTAAATTAGTAGATCGTGGTGTATTTAGATTAAAGAGATAGAGTCTGGCCCGTGCACGGTTAGGTGCACGCCTCAATTAGAAAGTCCCTTGGACTATAAATATGTATCTAGGGTTATCGGAAAAGGAGGACAATCATCGTTCAACCAACACAAATCAGGCGCATCGCCACCCCTTTCTTCGAGGGTTTCTCCCGGGTAAGCACCATGCTGCCTAGATCGCATCTAGCGATCTAGGCAGTATACGTTTATTCGTTAACCTTGTACTGCTCGTGCTGAAGCCTTGTTGATGGCGAGCAGTACTATTTATCCTTAGGTGTTTAGGGGCTAGCATTGATGCTTTCACGTGCATATCTGCGTGGCAATGCCGTCCCTGACACCTAGCTGCCCTTACGTCTATCCGCACGTAAGGGCAGCATCTTGCTTATTCGTTACTTAGTAGATCCGATCCGTTATAGTTGCTCCTTGCTCCGCAAGGATTAGTTTAATATCTGCATAGTTAGGCCTTATGTTGGGGTCGGACGATCCGGCAGTGCGTTAGGCGTTGTTTACCGTCCCTGCGAGGGATGTTCCGGGGATCAACGTTATGTTGGTTTTTAGGCCTCTCGTAGGGGTAGTTTGCATCATCTCTCGTATCTGCTAGGCCCGATCGCACGTAGGACGTTCCGATTATGCGGTGAAAACCCTAAACTGTCGTGGATCGTTTTAGCTTTGTCCTGATCAAGCAGGATCCCCATGCCATTGTAAATCCAACGTGAAACATGGGGCGATCGGCTCCTTGAGCCGATCCACAGGGAAACCTGAGAGCCGATAGGGCTCGTATTTAATGTTTACGTGTCTACCATGCAGGAACAATCGAAGCATAACACCTTCCTGATCGGGTCTAGGTCGGTGGCACGCCCTAGCAACCGCCAGACGTTGGCCGGAAGATTTGCGGGACGACGCGAGGTGCCAGGGATCCACTAAGCGGCCCTGGGAGCTTCCCGGCTCTTCGTGTTGCTTAACCAACGCCCGTCGGTGGGTTTTGGAGGGTAACACATGGCACGCCGGTGGGACAATCTTCTGCAACATCCATGTCAACATCGACATCCGAGATGGCAGAGGAGCAAATCACCTACAAGGATCTCCCGCGGAGCACAAGAAGAAATACGATGAGCTGAAGGCCATCTGTGAAGCCGGGCTCATCGGCTCCTTTGAGAAGACTCGTTCTCACGATATCAAGCTCAAAGAAAACACGCGTCCGTCGCATGGCGTCAACACGATAGATCTCAGCCACTCCATAAGGGAACCAGGGTTCTCCTTCAGTGTCAACATGGCAGGGCTTGTGAACCGCCATAGCGCGGACAAGGCAGAGAGCAGCCACTCTCGTGGCAAAGATAAAGAGGAAGCCGTTCCACGTGACCGGCCACAAGATGATGATAGACGGTACCTAACCAAGGAGGAGGTGAGAAGCATACGGTATCAACGCCCATTATCCGTGCATCTCCTCAACAAATATGAGCAGCAGTACGACCGACGGCCGCTACGACGACGACGATGGAGGATATCGTCGGTCTGATGCAAACAGGAGGTATCGTCAGCATGACGGCAACAACGACGGGTACGAACGTCGCGCCAGAGGGAGGTCAAGGGAACAAGACAACGTGGATAAGCACTGGGACTGTCCATTCTTCAAACATTGCTGGGACTCAGAATGAGCCGATTGCCAACAATCGAGAACTGCCCAGAATGCAAACAACAAAGGAGGAGGACAAACGAAGTTTCAGTGTTCGAGCGTCTAGGGCCTCTCCCACCTCAGAACAAACGAGCTGAGTCATCTCAAGAAGAAGACTTTGAGGAGTCAGATGGTGAAGAAGATAGGTATCACTGGCCAAGGTGGTGCCCTGATGGACTCAGCCATTCTCGGGAGCGCAGGGTGCAACTACTCCGAAACCTGGAAGAAGCCGAGGCACAATACCCGTACACATTGAGAAGAGCACGGCCCGATCTGGCCGTGAAAATTCACAAACGTGGAGATGAAGGCGCGCCCGCCAAAGAGAATATGGCGCCCAAAACACGAAAGCCGATGCACAGCACGGCCGATGCCGACGTGCAGACGTCGGCCGGTACAACACAGTGTTCAGGATCTCGTCGAGATTTATGACCCAAGACATGGTGAGCATGCCTCCGTCGAGCCACGTCACCATAGTAAGAGACTAAGAAGTTGTAAACCCTCATTAAGCATTACGATGGAAAAGGAGGCTGATTTCAGCGATCGGCCAGCATTATCCTCAACATACGCTTTGCCTGTGTTCAACGTTGACTTGGCAAACGATGGCAAGCTGGGTTATGGGTTTACGTCAGCCGACAAGCTAGAGGGGATTGAGGAAGTCAAGAAGGATATCGCGATGATGGACGCCGGTGCCTCAGCCGTACAGGTACATGAATGGATTTCCAATGATGTACTTACGAAGAAAAAGGATGGCCGATGGCGCGTCGCTATAGATGCCCGAACCTCAATGGCGCTACTCTACCGACGAATAGTCGGATCGACAGCTGCATGGGAAGCCGATTCCAGCGATCGGCTAAAATTATTCTCACTATGTGGATTCACTGTTGTGCTGTTTATCATGGTGAGTTGTGAGATAGTCTTGAACTGGCTGAAAAGCCGACATCCTCAATCATTTGAAGGATTCGGCTTGGGGGGGCATATACACAGAGAAGGGTTAAGGCCACGGAGTTTGTACCCAAAGGAGCCGATTCATGAGATCGATCGGCTAAAAAAAAAATCCAAATTTCGACGCAAGAGGCACAAGCCGTTATCCGCGCGAGTTCAGTACAACATTCAGTAGCTTACACAGGAAGGTTCTTCTGAAGAAATTCATCAAGAGCGCGAAGGGCGTCAGCACGGATACGATCCACTTCGGCAATCTCAGCCTTCGTCTTCGTCTTTGCCTATCACCAATTGGCCGCTCCGCGAATCTCCGGTTTTCAGATCGGCTGTGAGGCCTTGCGCTTCCTCTCGAGAGCGGGCAATGAAGGCCTCCTTCTCTTGGATAAGCTGCTTGGTCATCCTCACCTTCTCTTCAAGGCTCTCCAGTTCCTTGCGCAGGGTTTCGAGTTCCGCATTATTGGCAGAAGTATCAGTCTTGGCGTCCAGTCTTTTTCTCGTTAAGCCGTTGACATTTCTCTGCAATATCGGCTCTCAACGGGAGCTGAGCGCGACGAAGGGTAATTCTTTGGCGAGCCGATTGCACTCCTGACTTGAAAGCCGATAGAGTCGCAGCTGGCCAAAGCTTCACCCGCAGTGTCATGGGGAGATGAGGCTGGATTTCGTCAAGGATACCTTTGATTGCCTCGGGATTTTCGACCAAGATCTCAATTGAGGAGGAAAGCAAAGCCTTGAGGCGCTGAAGGGGACCGTGGACCATCTCAAGGCTTGGCCCTTCACTTGCTTTGGGAGCAGCTGGCTCGATGGATTCATGATCGAACGTCAGTAAGCTTGAAGGATCACACCCCTGACAGACAAACAAGAGCGACGTGAGTACACAACACATGGGAGGATAGGACCCAGGGAGTAGAATTACCTCTCCCAAAGAAGGAGGAGCGGCCGGTTTAGGGATAATCGGCTGTGCTGCGGGTTTGGCCAGATTAGCCACTTGTCCAGCCACACTTGTCGAGGCGGCCAAATCTAGTGTGGCAGATGGCCTCAGTACCTCTTCCACTTCCCCGCTAGAGGTCTCATTGGTCTGCAAAAGAAATGGTGAGTCGACACGAGCCGGCAATGGGATGACATGAGGCATGGATTGGTGAAGTAATTACGTTTGAAACCTCCTGGCTTGGCGAGGAGACTTGTGAACCTCTGCGAACCCGTTTTACACAGCGACGTTTCATGCGGGACCCTGTCTTGATCGGAGCGGGGGTGGCAGCAGGTTCGGGAGCAGACCTTTGCCCGGTCGACGAAGGTGAGTCTGTCTGGCTGTGTGGTGGACCTCTCGGAGTCGCCCGGGTTCATGTCCCTCCGGAGAGTGTTCATCCTCGCTAGAGTTCTCCTCGGTGGAAGTCTGTGAAAAGAGGCATAAACATGTTGTGGAGGACCAGGAGGATGGGTAAATGTGAGCAAAGCACGGGTTGGCTTACTTGCAAGTTGTCTTGGACGGGAGCTTTGCGCTTCAAGGTCTTCCTGGCAGCTACTTTCCGCACTGCCTTCCTCGCTTGGGTGGAAGCTCGGGGGGCAACTGACCCCGAGGACGCTTTATTTTTGGAAGCCGATTTCGGTGAAATCGGCTGGCCTTGCATTATGACTTGTTTCAGGGATGGCGAGTTTCGGCAGAAGAGTACCACCGGGGCCGGTGGGAGGAATGTGAAGGGAGAACCATCGGCTTGCTTGGGCTCTGGACCATCTTGTTCCTGCCGAGAGATAGAGCCAGGGTTTCAGACAACCATTATGAACAATCACAAGAAATTTATATGCAATGGTACCTGATGTGTGGTGTCATATTCGGCATCAAGCTGCTTCAGCGACGGTCCTAGGGCTCTTCTGAAGGCGTGGGTCTTCCACATGGTCCACCAAGTCTCAAAACCATCAGTAGTAGTAGTGAGCCGAGGTTGTTGGGGATTGGGATTGCCAGGGCATCAAAGAAGGTGTAACACCTTTGCCGCAAGGATGTCAGGCAGCTCAGCTCGTTTGCCGTCGTGATGAAGGAAGAGGTGTGGGGCACTTGCCCGAGACCAAGTTGCCGTGCTGCTATCACCGGTTGATAAGACTCGTAGCCGGGCTTGGTGATCCGGCTAGAGGTGCTCATGCTGGACGGGGAGGAAGCAAGGGCGGATCATGATAGAAAACAAGTGCCGGGTGCTCATCGGCAAAGCTGTCCAACCGGAAGGAGACTGGATTCTCAAAGTTTTCCGACTCGGTGTAAGGGAAGAACAGGGGGTTGCTTAAGCCTTGGAAGAAGATCTGGAACCACCCTGCTGCTTCTTTAGGAATTAGCCTGCTGCCTGGAAGGCCACAGGGCTTGACCATAACGGTGCATCGGATCTCCCTCCCGTCGGTATCTGGGAAGGTGCAGTGGTCAAAGGTGGAAAGTCTGGGATTTGGTTCTGAAAGTATAGCTGAGCCCATAATTGAATAAACCACCAGGGACCCCCTGTCTTTACTGCTTTGAGAGAACATTGACCGACATCAGCTGGAGAGATCGATAGACCTCCCCAAGGAACAGTTTGCCAAGGCCAAGACGAGTGCCTTTAGCAAGTTCGTAGGCCAGGGAAAGGTAATTCTTAGTTGGAGCGAGAGAAGGACCGCAGAATATGAAGTGCTCCAGCCAGAAGTTTAAGAAGGCCGTGTGTTCTCTCTCGGTTACAGGGCCTTTGGTTTTCATGTAACGCTTCAGGTAGGCGCCCCAGCTTGTGCACTCTGTTTTAGAAGAGAGGGTGAACGGGACTTTTGGCAATTTGAAAGCAGAGGGGCTGGGAGATGCAATATCAAGGCCTGTGATCATGGTTACATCCAGCAGAGTTGGCGTCATGGGGCCATGGCCAAACATAAAACAGTTTAGTGCGTCGGACCAAAAGTAGCCGATGGTTTTCAGAATGTTCTCATTCTTTTCAAGAGGAGACAGTGATAATGACATGCATCGGCTATCCCTATCGTTTCCCAGGTGGCGTAATGGGTCTTGGACACTCTATTGTACCATGCCACCCAACCTTCAGGGGGATTAGGCCAGCCGGCAGTCGCCCAGGAAGTGATCTAAATTTGATTCGCGAAGGGGATTCCGTTGGCCTCACAGAGATTAAATGGGCAGGACTCTCGGAAGAACGGGGGCCAAGACACATGGAATTTGGGAGAGAAGGATGCGGCAACAGGATGTCGGAGACCTAAAATTAATAACGGAATAGAACATTAATTCAGGTGTTCCTTTGTTCAATCTCGAGATTGATCCTAATAGCGACGGAGCAGTGGAGTATTACCTTCAGACCGGAGACCATAGCGTTGGTGTTGGAGGACTCCGCCATTTGATGCGCTGCAGAGTTGGGGCGGCGCGGCTGAGATCTGAAGCTCGTGAAGCTGTGCGGGCGGCGGATTTTGGGGATCTGAGGTTGCTTTTTCAGACGGAGGTTGCTAGTTACCGTTTGGAGGGACAATTAGGTTTGCCTTGCCAGTTTTATGGTGGAGGCCGATGCGACATCATCGGCTCTTTTTTGGAGGTTGTTTGACTTCGGCCGTCGACCAATTTAATTAGAAGCCGATAGTTTAAAAGAGGAAAGACGAAAAGAAGAGCCGATTACTCGGGAGTTGCCAGAACCGTCAAATCGTGCAGCGAGGGAGGCAAGACATCATCACGAAGAAAACTGCGACGGTTCCGCCACGACATGACCCTTCGAAGGAGACAGATGGTTTTGCAATTACCATTATCAAAACCAGGGGGGGGTTGTTACCACCCGATTTTGGCCAAATCAGGAGGTGGGCCGTAAGTGAAGATGGGGCTTGAAGGACGTACACGTGGAGCACCTTGCGGCCTTGCGCCGAGAGTTTGGGCTAAGTTGCCTGTATCTGTAAATTAGTAGATCGGCATTTAGATTAAAGAGATAGAATCTGGCCCGTGCACGGTTAGGTGCACGCTCAATTAGAAAGTCCCTTGGACTATAAATATGTATCTAGGGTTATCGGAAAGGAGGACAATCATCGTTCAACCAACACAAATCAGCGCATCGCCACCCCTTTCTTCGAGTTTCTCCTGGGGAAGACGCGCCTAGACGATTCTAGGCAGCATACGTTTATTCGTTAACCTTGTACTGCTCGTGTGAAGCCTTGTTGATGGCAGCAGTTACTATTTATCTTAGGTGTTTAGGGGCTAGCATTGATGCTTTCACGTGCATATCTGCGTGGCAATGCCCCTCGACACCTAGCTGCCCTTACGTCTATCCAGACGTAAGGGCAGCATCTTGCTTATTCGTTACTTAGTAGATCCGATCCGAGAGGTTCCCTGCTTCGCAAGGATTAGCGTTAATATCTCGCATAGTTAGGCCTTATGTTGGGGTCGGACGATCCGGTAGGCGCTAGGTTGTTTACCGTCCCCACAGGGATGTTCCGGGATCAACGTTATGTTGGTTTTTAGGCTCTTCTCGTAGGGTAGTTTGCATTATCTCTCGTATCTCATAGGCCCGATCGCACGTAGGACGTTCCGATTATGTGAAACCCAATCGTCGTGGATCGTTTTAGCTTTGTCCGATGGCAGGATCCCCACAAATCCAACGTGGAAAGGGCGACGGCTCTTTGAGCCGATCCAAAGGGAAACCCGAGAGCCGATAGGCTCGTATTTAATGTTTACGTGTCTACCATGCAGAACAATCGAAGCACTAACACCTTCCGATGGGTCTAGGTCGTGGCACGCCCTAGCAACCGCCGGGACGTCGGCTGATTTGCGGGACGACGCGAGGTGCTGGGGATCCACTAAGCGGCCCGGGAGCTTCCCGGCTTTCGTGTTGCTTAACCAACGCCCGTGGGTTTTGGAGGGTACGCTATTGAATGCAGGAACAGACAATCAAGTTGGAAGATCCCGTCGAAGCTATTGGGAGCAATCATAGATGTGGTGGCACCTCAAAATTCACCTCTACACCGGGAGGCATACATGTATTCCCTAAACCAAAGAGTAAGAAGGGTAGGCGTAAAGCCCGAGGTAATAATGTTGATGCTTCTTCTAGATAATACTTGATTTGCACTTTCTGCGCTAGCTGAAAGGCGTTAAAGAAAAGCACTTGGGAGATAACCCATGTTTTATTTTACTAATGTATTGTTGAGTCTTGAAGTTGTTACTACTGTAGCAACCTCTCCTTATCATGTTTTTAAGCAAGTAAAGTCTCTATAGTAAAGTTGATGCTAGATTTGGATTGCTGCGCAGTAACAGAATTGCGTTCACACAATTTGAGAACTCTGTAAAAAAATCAACAAAATTCACAATTTACGTGCGTGATCCCGCATATGTACGCAACTTTCAATAGTTTTGAGTTTTTCCATCTGAGCAAGTTAAGTGCCTCTGAAAATTCGTCTTTACGGACTGTTCTGTTTTTGACAGATTCTGCCTTATTTCGCATTGCCTCTTTTGCTATGTCGAATGGATTTCTTTGTTCCATTAACTATCGTAGCTTTGTGCACTGTCCAGAAGTGTTAAGAATGATTATGTCACCTCCGAATAGTGAATTTTTGATTATGCACCAACCCTCTAATGAGTTTGCTTTAAGTTTGTGTGAAGGAAGTTTTCAAGGGTGAAGAGAAGAGGATGATACAATATGATCAAGAAGAGTGAAAAGTCCAAGCTTGGGGATGCCGGTTCATCCCTGCATATTTAAGAAGACTCAAGCATTTTATATTGAGATATTACGTCCGCTGTTTCATATGGGAATACCTGCAATTTAGTTGTATGAATGTTCATGGCTAAGGCTGAAAATTGCTTCGTTGATTGCTATTTGCTTGGAATCAGAAAATGCTTCATAAGGGTTTGAACAACTGAAACTTGCAAATGTTTTGAGCTCTCATAGATCATGTTTAAGCTTTGCATCATGTAGTTTAATCTACTAGTGAACTACTGTAGAGTTTGTTGAAATTTGGTTTGCATATTGGTCTTTCTAAGGTCTAGATATTTTCTGCTAAAAGTGTTTCAACAAGGAGACAATGTAGAGTCTTATAATGCTTGCATTATATTCTGTAAGTTTCGTCGCACTGCTCATAATTTGTGTTTGAGTTTTAAACAACCTTAAGAATAAAGCCTTGTACTGAGAGGAAAATGCTCGTGCATCCAAACACCTCGAGCCAAAATCCATGCCATTTGTGTCCACCATACCAACCTATGGTATTTTTCGCCATTCCAAAGTAAATTACTTGAGTGTTACCCTTTTAAAATTTCATTCCTTGTATTTGTGGAATATATAGCTCATGGGAAAATAGCTTAAAACTATTGTGGTGATGAATAAGTAGTTATGTGTCTATTTCTTATAAGCGTTTGTTGAGCGTAACCATGTTTCGGGGACGCCATCAACTTTTACCTTTGTTGGATATCATGTGAGACGCTATGCATGTTCGTCTTGTCTGTGTTGGTGGTGATGTCATGACTCAATGTTTGAGTATGCATATGTTAGAGAAGAACATTGGGCCGCTAACTAAAGCCATGTATCATGGTGGAAGTTTTCAGCTTGGACATTCATCCTCAATCTCTTATGAGAATATCTGTTGTTGAATGCTACATGAAAGAGTACATTATCTGTTGTCTATGTTGGCCCGGTATGTCCTATGTTGAGATCTATTAAAAACGAGAAATCAAATGTAATTGATCTCCTAGGACCTTTGTACGCATAGAGGTATCCCTTTGTGACACTTGGTTGAAACATATGTTATGCAATGATAATCCATGTAATCCAAGCTAATTAGGACAAGGTGCGGGCACTATTGGTATTCTATGCACGAGGCTTGCAACTTGTAGGAAGTATTATGCCTAGCACATATGAATTATTACTACCGTTGACAAAATTGTTTCTATGTTTTCAAAATAAAAGCTCTTAGCACAAAAACAAGAATCAGCTTCCTCTCAAGGGCCATTCTTTACTTATGTTGAGTCACTTACCTACTTCTTTCTTATCTTAGAAGCAACACTTGTGTTAATGGGTGCATTGATTCTTACATGTTTACCTATTGCATTTGTTATATTACCTACATGTTGACAAATATTCATGAGATATACATGTTAAGTGCTGAAAGCTTTCAATTGCTGAAACTTAATCATCCTTGTGTTGCTTCAATGCATTCTACTTGAATCTATTGCTTATGAGTTAGCTCCTATGCAAGTCTTGTTGATGTTTGTCTTGAAAGCACTATTCATGAATTTGTTATATGATTCAATTGTTTAGTTATTATCTTTTTGTTAGCAATTTTGCTTCGAATCACTCCATCCATCTCGTATGCTTTACAATAATGTTGACCACAATGTTATGTTGGTAGCATGTCACTGCAAAATTATTTGTTGTTATCGTTACCTTACTCGAGGGCGATAGGAACTAAGCTTGGGGATGCTTGATGTCACCCCAAAACGATCTATAATTTCTTATGTTCTATGCTACTTTTATGACAATACTCATATGTTTTATACATACTTACATCATTATTATACATTTTCCGAAGCACTAACCTAATAACAAGATGCCGAAGTGCCACTTCCTGTTTTCTGTTGTTTTTGGTTTCACAAATCCTACAAAGGAAATATTCTGGAATTTACCCAACAGTCTGTGGTCTATTTTCTTAAGGCGCGTGAGCTTCCGTAAGACCGAAGGAGATACGAAGTGGGGGCCGGGCGAGGCTCTGCATCATAGGGACACATGCCTGCCCCGGGGCCTACAGCACGCTCACAATGGTGTGGGGGCCCCGCGCAGCCTCCCTGACCTACCCTTCCGCCTACTTATAGCCTTTGTCGCGAAAACCCCTTGCATCGAGAGCCACGATACGGGAAAACCTTCGACGCCGCCGCCGCAATCCCATCTCGGGGGATTCAGGCTCCCTGCCGGAGAGGGGAATCACCACCGGAGGCTCTACATCATCATGCCCGCCTCTCGGATTGATGCGTGAGTAGTTCATCCTTGACTATGGGTCCACAGCGCATTGCCAAGCTGCTCCCTCCTCTCATGCTGAACATGTTTAGATCTTGTGATGCCTAACATGATCAAGATCATCTATTTGTAATGCTACATGTTGTGTTTGTGGGATCCGATGAATATGGAATACTATGTCAAGTTGATTATCAATCTATCATATATGTGTTGTTTATGTTCTTGCATGCTCTCCGTTGCTAGTAGAGTGATACGGGCATGGAGGCCTGTCAACACCCGGATTTTTATTTATGCTCGATAGTGGGTTCATGCCTCCATTGAATCTGGGACAGTGACAAAAAGTTCTAAGGTTGTGGATGTGCTGTTTCTACTAGGGATAAAACATCGATGCTTTGTCTAAGGATATTTGTGTTGATTACATGCGCACCATACTTAATGCAATTGTCAGTTGCTTAGCAAGGGGTGCGGTTGCTAACCCGAAGGTGGACTTTTTAGGCATAGATGCATGCTGGATAGCGGTCTATGTACTTTGTCGAATGCCCTGATTAAATCTCATAGTAATCATCATGATATGTATTGAATCTTATTTGTCAATTGCCCACCAGTAATTTTTCACCAAACATGTTATTTATCTTATTGGAGAGAAACCACTAGTGAACTGTGGACCCGTTCTTTTACATCTGAAATACAACCCACTGCAATCATTGTTCTCTACTGCTTTTTGCAAACAAACATCATCTTCCACTCGATACGTTTAACCCTTTGTTTTCAGCAAGCCGATTGGACAACCTCACTCACGTTGGGGCAAAGTATCCTGATTCTGTTGTGTAGGTTCCACGTTGGCGCGGTTTCACTGGTGTTGCCCGCACTACACACCTCCACCAACAACCTTCACGTGTTCTTGACTCCCCTGGTTCGAGCAACCTTGGTTTCTTACTGAGGGAAAACTTGCTGCTGTACGCATCACACCTTCCTCTTGGGGTTCCCATCGGACGTGTGCTTCACGCGTATCAGGGTGAAAGCTGAGTTGCTAAATTTGAAACTTTCAACAAAGATTTTTGTTAGCCTATAATATTGATTACTCTCATCCTCCATATAAGTAAACAAGCCCACTCGATTAATAAGAAACAAGAAATCATCAAGTAGCCCTGCATTACGCAAAAAGTCAAAGCATGGAAATGATGAAGCATTAGGAACCCCATTATCCTCTTCAGCTTCAAAGCTCGGCGCGATGACATCCTCATCGTATCGTCTAATCCGAGTAGCTTCCCTCGAAGGCCTTGTCATTCTTGGCATATCCCTCTCAAACACCTCTCCAAAGGTGTGGTTATTCATTTTCCTTTTCTGAAATTTTCAACAATCATTATAAAACTTGATTTCAAGACATATAATTGAGGGAAACTACTATAGAAACTTGCTAAGTACTAAACATGCATCAAAACTCATTTCTACAACTTGAACTGCTACAAGCTCACTTAACATGTCACCTACAGCAGAAAATTACTCAAGATATACTCAACCATTCAAAATTATAATTGGATAATCAAAGGAGTCACATACCGGAGAACAAATGCTCCAAATTTCAGCAGCAAAGATGGGCTGAGCAAGGAGATCGAAAAATCCTGAGCTCTTGGGCGAAAACGCGAGTGAGAACGAACTGGTACGAGTTTTTTCGGGAGAGAGAGTGCAATGAGTGGAAGGGATGACGAAGTGGGGCCAGGACGACACCACAGGGTGGCGCGCCCCCTGCTGGCCAAGCGCCAAGACATGGTGCCGCCCTGGGGTGCCCTAACGTCAGCCCCAGTACTCCCAAAGTTGCATTTCAAAAATAGGACCAACGGTATAATTTTTGTAATTTTTGAAAATTTCGAAAAATGCACATTTCGGTGTTAAAGTAATTATTTCAGGGCAGGAAAAAGATTTCCAAAATTTTAAACAACCAAAGCACTTTTCAAACAAATAGTACTACACAAGTAAAACAAGTGGAGATGAAAGAAATGTTGTTTATCCTCCACATTTAAAATATACTTGTTAACAAGGTTGATCAAGTCTTGCTACCAACAAATTTTACATGACATAAGAAGAAATAAACCTCAAATCAATCATGTTATCTTATATTTGAATTGATACGGATCCAATCACAATAGTTTGATATTCTTCTTTAGGCTCATATATAGGACAATCAATAGTTCCATCAATGGGCTTCTCAAATTAGAAATTGTATTGACTCCATATACTTTATCAATCCTCTTGGGAAAATAAACAGTATGTTCCTTGTCATCAACATTGAAAGTAACTTTTCCTTTGTTGCAATCAATAACAGCCCCTGCAGTGTTAAGAAAGGGTCTTCCAAGAATAATGTACATATTATCATCTTCGCATTTCCAACACAACAAAACCAGTTAATATTAAGCAATTTTAAGTAACTTGAAGTGAACATCTTCACATATACTAACAGGAACAGTAGATTTATCAGCCATTTGTAAAGATATATCACTTGGTATCAACTTATCTAAATCAAGTCTTTTAAGAGAGAAAGGCATCACACTAACTCCCGCTCCCAAATCACATAGAGCAGTACTAATACTTGATGTATATATGGATAGTTAGGCCTGGGTCTCCTAGCTTCTTTGGAACTTTGCCATTAAAGGAATAATTAGCGAGAATAGTGGAAATCTCCTCATTTGGAATTTTACTTTTGTTAGAGACAATATCTTTCATATACTTTGAACAAGGAGGCAATTTAATAGCATCAGTCAAAGGGATTTGCAAAAATAAAGGTTTCATCCAATCACAAAATTTATTATAGTGTTCCTCCTCCTTTGATTTTAGTTTCTTAGCAGGAAAAGGCATTTGCTTTTGAACCCAAGGTTCCCTTTCATTACCATGTTTCCTAGCAATAAAATCTTCTTTAGTATACTTTTTATTTTTAGCATGCTTTTCAGGTTCTTCTTCAACCTCTTCTTTATCAGAAGCATCATTCTTATCATTATCTTTATCATGTCCATTACCACTTTCAGTTTCAGCATCAGAAGTAGAAATACTATTAGATCATTAACAGAAACCAAGATTCTACAAACAGTTTTATGTTTTCTTCTTAGAAGGACCACTAGTTTCTTTAGTTCGTTGAGAAATCTTGGTTCAACTCTTTTGGGATGCCCTTCGGGATATAGAGGATCCCTGGGTAGAAACCCCACCTCTAGTTGTTACTTCATAAGCATGTTTTTCTTTATGAGTATTTTTCAACAAGTCATTTTGCACTTTAGTAAGTTGATCAATTTGAGTTTGAATCATATGAAAATGTTTAACAAGCATCTTAACATCATTGGAGGTTCTTTCCACAATATCATGCAATTTACTAATAGCTTGAGATTTTTCCATTAAATGATTCTCTACTCTCATGTTAAAGTTTTCTTGCTTAACAATATAATTAACAAATTCATCTAAACATTGATCGGGAGGTTTTGAGTAAGGACTTTATCAAAGCATTGAAGAGAATGTACCTCAATCGTGGATGAAGGGGGAATTATCTTACATAGGTCTTCTATAGGAGGTAAATTCTTCACATCTTCAGATTTAATACCTTTCTCCATAAGAGATTTCTTGGCTTCTCATATCTTCATCACAATTCCAATCATACCCTCTTTCAATACTTGTGTTGGGGTTGGTTCGTGTAGTCCAATCATCATTAGATTTATTATTCTAGCAAATAATTCTTCACTTTCGTCTCCGAGTTCTTTTCCGAAACACAATCAACACAACTATCCGTATGCCCTAGACTCAATGGTTAGTCCAATATAAAAATATATCAAGTAAGTCATGTTTTCCAATTCATGTCCGTGTCACAGCTCTAAAGAGAGCAAAACCTTGCCCAAGCTTCACGCAATTTCTCTCCATCTTCTTGATCAAACTAGTAAATTTTTTGTACGCAATATGTTGAGCACTAGCAAGAAAATATTTTCTAAAGAAAACATCAAGCAAAACAACTTGACTATTATCAATAGAATCAAGAGGCAAACTATTATACCAAATCTTAGCATCATCCTTTAATGAGAAAGGAAAAAATTTAGCAACAAAATAAGTACGCATCTTAATATCATCGGAAAACAAGCCACTAAGAGTAGATAGCTCAGTCATGTGTTCAACAGCACTTTCTTTTTCAGTACCACAGAAAGGTGTTTGCTCAACAATAGATATATGAGATAAATCAAGAGAAAAATCATAATCTCTATCCTTAATGTTTATAGGAGATGTGGCAAATTTTAGGATCAGGAGACAGTTTATATCTAACAGCATGTTGTGCAATAAGCTTTTTAAGGTTACTTGTACCAGCAGTAGCATTGCATTTATCAATAAAATCATCATCAAGTTCCACATAATCTTCATCAAGATCATCGCTAGAGTATTCAACAGACTCAGATTTTTCATTAGGGATTCTCGTGATTTTCAATCGTCTAGACCTAGCAATTATAGCATCTAGAAAGGACCCAACGAACCATTTTCATCAAGCACAGTAGAAGCATCATCAAAATTATCGAGAATTTTCAGATTCAGCAGAAGTACCAACATGTGAAGGTGGAGAAACAAGTTGACTTATCACATGGTGAATCAAGAGCTAAAGCAGGTACCGAGTTGTACCTTTCAGTGGATGGTAATATGGCTAACTTTAGCATCGCGACCACCATGATGGAGGATTTGCAACGAACAATATCAATTCATGTGAAGTTTCAATAAGTTATGTCACCGCAACGGCGCCGTAAAATAGTCTTCATGACCTGCCAAGTATTGGGGATCAAGAAACAGCCTCCTTCGAGAAGTAAAACCCAATTTATTGATTCGACACAAGGGGAGCCAAAGAATATTTGTAAGCCTTAACATCGGAGTGATGTCTATGCACGCTTCTATTCCTGTAGACAGTGTTGGGCCTCCAAGAGCAGAGGTTTAGCAGTGGCAGTAGTGAAATATAAGCAGCAGTGTAATAAAGACAGCAGTAGTGATTTTAGTAAACATCAGGATTAAAATACTGTAGGCATAGGAATGGATGAACGGGCGCTGCATGGATAAGAGAACTCATGTAATAATCAAGGCAGGGCATTTGCAGATAATAATAAAACGGTATCCAAGTACTAAACAACCATAGGCATGTGTTCCGTATATAGTCGTACGTGCTCGCAATGAGAAACTTACATAACATCTTTTGTCCCACCAGCTGTGTGCAGCCGGGCCTCTAGGGAACTACTGGAAATTAAGGTACTCCTTTTAATATAGCACCGGAGCATTGACACTCCGTGAACACATGTGATCCTCATATCAGCCTTCCCCTGTGTTATCCCAATTTCTGTCACTTTGGGGCCTCGTGTTCCGGACAGCAATATGTATACAACTTGCAGGTAAGATCATAAAACAATGAATATCTCATGAATCAATAACATGTTCAGATCTGAAATCATGGCACTCAGGCCCGAGTGACAAGCATTAAGCATAAAAAGTTGCAACAATATCATAAAAGTACCAACAATGGATACTAGGCACTATGCCCTAACATCTTATGACTATTACATGATCAACCTCATCCAATCCCTACCATCCCCTTCAGCCTACAGCGGAGGAATTACTCACACATGGATGGGGGAGTGATACGTCGCAAACGTATCTATAATTTCTTATGTTCCATGCTACTTTTATTACAATACTTGAGTGTTTTACACATACTTTATGTCATATTTTTGCATTTCCGCCACTAACCTATTAACAAGATGTCAAAGTGCCAGTTCCTGTTTTTCTCGCTATTTCTGGTTTCCGTAAATCCTAGTAAGGAAATATTCTCTAAATTGGACGAAAACGCCCAGGGTCCTATTTTGCACGAAGCTTCCAGAAGTCCAAGAGGAGACGAGTAAATACGAGGTGGCGACACACCAGACGGCGCGGCCTGGCCCCCGGCCACGCGCCCTCGTAGTGTGGGCACTGCCTCCGAGGCTGCCCTTCCGCCTATCTAAAGCCTCCGTCGCGAAACCCCGTACCGAGAGCCACGATACGGAAACATTACTTAGAGGCCGCCGCCTGTCCCATCTCGGGATTCAGAGATCACCGCACCCGCCGGAGAGGTGAAATCATCACCGGAGGCTCTACATAATCATGCCCGCCTCCGGATTAATGCGTGAGTAGTCATCCTGGAGTCCAGGGTCCATAGCAGTAGCTAGATGGTTGTCTTATCCGCTTGTGCTTTCATTGTTATAGATCTTGTGAGCTGCCCAACATGATCAAGATCATCTATTTGTAATGCTACATGTTGTATTTGGCGAGATCCGATGAATAGAATATTATGGTAAGTTGATTATCAATCTATCATATATGTGTTGTTTATGTTCTTGCATTCTCTCCATTGCTAGTAGAGGCTCTGGCCAAGATACTTGTAACTCCAAGAGGGAGTAATTATGCTCGATAGTGGGTTCATGCCTCCATTAAATCCGGGACAGTGACAGAAAGTTCAGGATGTGCTGTTGCCACTAGGATAAAACATTGATGCTTTGTCTAAGGATATTTTGTGTTGATTACATTGCGCACCATACTTAATGCAATTATCTCTTGTTCGCAACTTAATACCTGAGTTGTCTTCGATGATAACCTCAAGGTGGATTATTTAGGCATAGATGCATGTCGGATAGCGGTCTATGTACTTTGTCGTAATGCCTCCATTTAAATCACATAGTAATTATCGTTGATATGTATTGAATCTTCATTTGTCAATTGCTCCGCCTGTAATTTGTTCACCCCGCATGTTAGTTATCTTATTGGAGAGACACCACTAGTGAACCTGTGGACCCCGGTCCATTCTTTTACATCTGAATACATTCCACTGCTTTTACTGTTTTTTGCAAACAACCACCATCTTCCACTCGATATGTTTAACTTTGTTTTCAGCAAGCGGTGAGATTGACAAATCTCACTGTTACGTTGGGACAAAGTACTTTGATTGTGTTGTGCAGGTTCCACGTTAGCGGTTTCACCGGTGTTGCGCCGCACTACATTCCTCCACCAACAACCTTCACGTGCTTCGTGGCTCCTACTGGTTCGAACCTTGGTTTCATACTGAGGAAACTTGCTTCTATACGCATCATACTCTCCACTTGGGGTTCCCAACCTTGTCGGTGCATCTACGTTGCATCACAAATTTCCGCGCCGTTGTCGGGAGACTGGACACGCCCGCAAGGGGAGTCTCCACTTCCAATCTCTTTTACTTTGTTTTTTGTCTTGTTTTGCTTTATTTTATTACTACTTTGTTTGCTGCACTTAAACAAAACACAAAAAAATTAGTTGCTAGCTTTCCTTTATTTTATTTACTGTCTTGTTCTATATCAAAAACACAAAAAAAATTAGTTACTTGTCTTTACTTTTTTTGCCTAGTTTACTTTAATAATGCTAAAATGAGTAATCCTGATGAAGTTTGTTCTTTTAAGCAACAAGGTGGAGAAAGTTTTAAAGATGTTTGGTACAGAATTAGTAATGCTCATCATTGGTGCATTAAGAAACACTCCACTACTATCCTTCTTAGGAACTTATGTTGGTTTATCTAGTTGGAATAGGTATGTTCTTGATACTCTTCGGAGGTAATTTCCTAGGTACCCCTGCTTGAAGCTAATTGCATCATTGAGAGTCTAGTTGGAATACCACCCATGAAGTTAAAATTGAAATATCTCTTGAGGATGTTATGAAAAAATTGGAAACTATAGAGAAAATTTTTCCAAGTATCGAAACTAAATTGGAAATGTTACTTGATAAATCCTTAGGAGGAATTGATGAAAGGATTAGTGTCCTAGGAACTTGTGTTGTCCAGGATAATCAAACCAATAGGATTGATGAACTTGAAAAAGCTATGGGAACCTTTGCTCAACCTTTTCTTCTCTCATGTATAAAGAGAAAGCTTATGTGGGTAAAGAGCAAAAAAATTCATGTATGCCTCTAAAGTGCCTAAACAAAAGAATTATTATAGGCCTAAAATTGCTAAAACCCTAGCACCACCATAGAAAATTTAGATAATGGAGCACCTAAAGTACCCCAACAAGTTGTGTTTGCAAGAAAATAATGTTGATGCTTCTACTCTTGATGTTACTTGATTTGCACTTTCGCCTAGCTGGAAGGCGTTAAAGAAAAGCACTTCTTGGGAGATAACCCATGTGTTTACTTACTACAGCAATTTTTGTTTTATTGAGTCTTGGAAGTTGTTTACTACTGTAGCAACCTCTTATCATGTTTTTGTGCCAAGTAAAGTTTCTATGCTAAAGTTGATGTTATATTTGGGATCGCTGCGCAAAACAGCATTGCTTCTGTCACGAATTCTAGCACAAGTCTCTGTAAAAAATTCGACAAAATCTGCAAATTTACGAGCGTGATCCTCGTATATGTACGCAACTTTTTATTAGTTTTGAGTTTTTCCATTTGAGCAAGTTAAGTGCCCAGTCCAGATGCATCTTTACGGACTGTTCCGTTTTTGACAGATTCTGTCTTTTATTTCGCATGGCCGCTTTTGCTATGTTGAATGAGTTTCTTTGTTCCATTAACTTTCAGAAGCTTTGTGCAATGTCCGTATGTTCAATGATTGTGTCACCTCCGAATATGTGAATTTTTGATTATGCACTAAACCTCTCATGAGTTTGCTTGAAGTTTGTGTGAAGAAAGTTTTCAAGGGTCAAGAGAAGAGGATGATATACTGTGATCAAGAAGAGTGAAAGGTCTAAGCTTGGGGATGCCCCTGGTTCATCCCTGCATATTTTAAGAAGACTCAAGCATCTAAGCTTGGGGATGCCCAAGGCATCCCCTTCTTCATCGACAACATTATCAGGTCACTTCCAGTGAAACTATATTTTTATTCCGTCACATTCTTATGTTCTTTACTTGGAGCGTCGGTTTGTTTTTATTTTTGTTTTGTTTTGAATAAAGTTGGATCTCGCCATCCTTATATTGGAGATATTACGCTCTGCTTTTTCATATGGAACACTTGTGTTCTAATTTGTGCTTTAATGTTCATGGCGAAAGCTTATCGCTTCATTAAATTGCTATTTGGTTAAATTGGAAAATGATGCATATGGTTTGGCAATTTTGGCAATTGATTGAGCTCTCACAGATCATGTTTAAGCATCATGAAGTTTAATCTATTAATGAAGAACTACTGTAGAACTTGTTTAATTTGCTCTGTATGCATTGATCTCTCTAAGTCAAGATATTTTCGGTAAAGTGTTTTGAACAACAAGGAAGACAGCGGTAGAGCCTTATAATGTTTGCAATATGTTCTTGTGTGAGTTTGATGCCTGCTCATACTTGTGTTTGCTTCAAACAACCTTGCTAGCCCAAACTTTGTACTGAGAGGAAATGCTGCATCCAAACACCCTGAGCCAAACTCCATGCCATTTGTGTCCACCATATCTACCTATTATGTGGTATTTTTCTGCCATTCAAAGTAAATTACTTGAGTGATACCTTTAAATTTCATTCCTCTACCTTTACAATATATAGCTCATGGACAAATAGCTTAAAAACTATTGTGGTGATGAATATGTAGTTATGTGTCTTAATTCTTATAAGCTGCTTGTTGAGCGGTAACCCATTTTCCTGGGGACGCCATCAACTTTATCTTTGTTGGATATCATGAGATGCTATGCATGTCTGCCTTGTCTCGGGCTAGTGGACTTACGATCAAATGGTTTGAGTATGCATATGTTAGAGAAGAACATTGGGCTGCTAAATCAAAGCCATGTATCATGGTGGAAGTTTCAAGCTTGGACATACAACCTCAATCTCTCTATGAGAATATTAACTATTGTTGAATGCTTAAGCATGAAAGAGGAGTCCATTATCTCGTTGTCTATGTTGTCCCGGTATGGATGTCTAAGTTGAGAATAATCAAAGCAGAAATCCAATGCGTGCTTTCTCCTTAGACACTTGTACGGGCGGCATAGAGGTACCCTTTGTGACACTTGGTTGAAGTATATGTTATGCGATGAGAATCCGTGTTTTCCGAGATAGACAAGGTGCGAGCACTATTGGTACTCTATGCATGAGGCATGTGCAACTTGTAGGAAGCATTATGCATGCACATATGAATTATTACTACCGTTGACAAAATTGTTTCTATGTTTTCAAACAAAAGCTCTAGCACAAAAATAGTAATCAATGCTTCCTATGCGAAGGGCCAATCTTTACTTTATGTTGAGTCAGCTTACTCCATTCCCTTCTATCTTAGAAGCAAACACTGGTGTGTTAACCGTGTGCATTGATTCTTGGCATGCTTACTATTGCACTCATCATATTACTCTATGTTGACAAATATCCATGAGATATACATGTTACGTTGAAAGCAATTGCTGAAACTTAATCATCCTTTGTGTTGCTTCAATGCATTCTACTATGAATTTATTGCTTATGAGTTAGCTCTTATGCAAGTCTTATTGATACTTGTTTGAAAGTATTATTCATGAAAAGTTTTGCTATATGATTCATTTGCTTAGTCATTATCTTTGTTAGCAATCTTTTGTTCAGATCACTCCATTCATCTCATATGCTTTACAATAATGTTGATCAAGATTATGTTGGTAGCATGTCACTACAGAAATTATTTGTGTATCGTTTACCTACTCGAGGACGAGTAGGAACTAAGCTTTGGGATGCTTGATACGTCGCAAACGTATCTATAATTTCTTATGTTCCATGCTACTTTTATTACACATTTGAGTGTTTTACACATACTTTACAACATAACGTTATTTTACATTTTCCGGTACCCAACCTATTAACAAGATGCCGGAGCGCCTTGCTGTTTTTTTTGCTGTTTTTGGTTTCAGAAATCCTATGAAATATTCTCGAATCGGGACGAAATCAACGCCTGTGGTCCTATTTTGCACGAAGCTTCCAGAAGAAGAGGAGACGAAGCGGGGCCACGAGGTGGCGACACACCGTGGCGGCGCGCCGGCCCCCGGCCGCTGCCCCAGAGTGGGCACTGTGACGCCCCCCCTGACCTACCCTTCCGCCTACTTAAAGCCTCCGTCACAAACCCCCCGTACCGAGAGCCACGATACGGAAAACATTATTGAGAGGCGCCGCCAATCCCATCTCGGGGATTCAGGTGTTCGCTTCTCCTCGCACTGGGCGGGAGAGGGGAATCATCACCGTAGGGCTCTACATCATCATCATGCCCGCTCCGGATTGATGCGTGAGTAGTTCATCCTTGGACTATGGGCCCATAGCAGTAGCTAGATGGTTGTCTTCTCCGCTTGTGCTTTCATTGTTATAGATCTGTGAGCTGCCTAACATGATCAAGATCATCTATTTGTAATGCTACATGTTGTGTTTATGCTAGATCCGATGAATAGAGAATAATATGTTAAGTTGATTGTCAATCTATCATATGTGTTGTTTATGTTCTTGCATGCCTCCGTTGCTAGTAGAGGCCTGCCAAGTTTTTTTTCTTAACTCCAAGAGGGAGTAATTATGTTCGATAGTGGGTTCATGCCTCTTGTAAACTGGGACAAAGGGACAGTAAAGTTCGAAGGTTGTGGATGTGTTGTTACTAGGGATAAAACATTGATGCTTTGTCTAAGGATATTTGTGTTGATTATACTACACACCATACTTAATGTGTCTATCTCATGTTCGTAACTTAATACCGAAGGGGTCTGATGATAACCCGAAGGTGGATACATTTAGGCATAGATGCACGTCAGATAGCGGTCTATGTATCATTTAATGCCCCTGATTAAATCACATAGTAATCATCGTTGATATGTATTGAATCTTATTTGTCAATTGCTCGCCTGTATTTGTTCACCCCGCATGTTAGTTATCTTATTGGAGAGACACCATTAGTGAACTGTGGACCCCGTCCATTCTTTTACATCTGAATACACTCTACTGCTTTTACTGTTTTTTGCAAACAACCACCATCTTCCACTCGATACGTTTAACCCTTTGTTTTCAGCAAGCCGGTGTGAGATTGACAACTCCATCAAGCATGCTGGGACAAAGTACTTTGATTGTGTTGTGCAGTTCCACGTTGGCGCCGGACTCTGGTGTTGAGCCGCACTACATTCCTCCACCAACAACCTTCACGTGCTTTTTGGCTCCTACTGGTTCGATAAACCTTGGTTTCATACTGAGGGAACTTGCTTCTATACGCATCATACCTTCCACTTGGGGTTCCCAACGGACGTGTGCATCTACGCGTATCGAGAGTCATGGATGGTCGATGGAGAGTGTCGGTGGTGATGATGGCGATGATCTTCTCTTAATTCCCCGTCCCTACAGTGGTGCCGTAACGGAGTTTCGGTCCCAGGCGATTTCTGGCGATGGCGTCGGAGTTTTGGACGTCTTCTCGAAATATGGTCGAACCGGCGCGTTTTTAGGTCGAAAGTCTAAGTAGTCCGGTAGGAGAACGGCTGGGGCGGCCGAGGCGCCTCAACATAAGGCGGCGCTCCTGGGCCACGCCTATGGTGTGGGGCCTCAGTCTCCCCCGTTCTGCCCTCTTCTTTGGCCCAAAGGAGTTCTCTCCGGGAAAATAGCTCCATTGCGATTATTTCGGATTTCAAAATTGAGTTTTCGCACAAAAATAAGACAAGCACTGTGCAATTTGTCGAAAAACAACGTGTCCGTGTTAGTTGTATCCAAAATACACAAATGAGGCAAACAACAGCAAAAGTGTTTGGGAAAGTAGATACGTGTTGAATTTCATGTGACTTGCTATGCATGTTCGTCTTGTCCGAAGTATGGGAGATTTGCCATGAGTTGAATGGTTTGAGTGAATGCATGTTGTTAGAGAAGAACATTGGGCTGCCAACCAAAGCCATGTATCATGGCAGTTTCAGCTTGGACATTAATCCTGCACTTTATGAGAATATTATTTTATGTTGAATGCTTAAAGCATTAAAACGAGGAGTCCATTATCTGTTTTCTATGTTGTCCTGGTATGGATGTCCTGCTGAGATTCATCAAAATCGAGAAATCAAATGCGATTTATCTCCTTGGACCTTTGTACAGGTGGCATAGAGGTACCCTTTGTGACGCTTGGTTGAATCCATGGAAATCCGAGCTAATTAGGACAAGGTGCGGCACTATTAGTATTCGATGCATGAGGCTTGCAACTTATAGGAAGTTTTATGCATAACCCATATGAATTATTACTACCGTTGACACAATTGTTTCCATGTTTTGAAAATAAAAAGCTCTAGCACATGAGTATCCCTGCTTCCCTCTGCTAAGGGCCTTTCTTTTACTTTTTATGTTGAGTCAGTTTACCTACTTCTTTCTATCTAGAAGCAAACACTTGTGTAAACTCATTGATTCTTACATGTTTACTATTGCACTTGTTATATTACTTTGTGTTGACAATTATCCATGAGATATACATGTTGAAAGTTGAAAGCAACTGCTGAAACTTAAATCTTCTTTGTGTTGCTTCAATGCCTTTTACTTTGAATCTATTGCTTTATGAGTTAACTTTTATGCAAGACTTTTTGATGCTTGTCTTGAAAGTACTATTCATGAAAAGTTTTTGCTATATGATTCAGTTGTTTAAGTCATTATCTTTTTGTTAGAAAACCATTGCTTTGAATCACTTCATTCATCTCATATGCTTTAAGGTCAGTATTGATCAAGATTAGTTGGTAGCATGTCACTCGTAAATTATTGTTTTTTATCGCTTTACTCACTGAAGTAGTAGGAACTAAGCTTGGGGATGTTGATATGTCTCCAACGTATTATAATTTCTTATGTTCCATGCTAGTTTTTTATGACAATACTAACATGTTTTAATCATACTTTATAATGTTTTTATGCATTTTCCGGAACTAACCTATTAACAAGATGCCGCAGGCTACTCCTGCTTTGTGCTGTTTTTGATTTCTAAAAGTTAGTTTACAAAAATTCTCGAATTGACGAAACAAAATCCCACGGTCTTATTTTCCACCGAGCTTCCAGAACACCAAAGAGGAGACGGAGAGGGGCCACGAGGCGCCATCCTGCACCGGCGGCTGCCAAGAGGGGGCGCCAGCTATAGCGGCCTCCCCAAGCGCCCCCTACGCCGCTCTTTCGCCATTTATTCCCTCCTCCGTCGAAAACCCTATACCGAGAGCCACGATACGGAAAGACTACTGAGACGCCGCCACCGTCAACCCCATCTCGGGGGTTTAGAAGATCGTCCCACCCTGCCGGCGAGGGGAATCATCACCGGAGGATCTACATCATGCTCCGCCCTCCCAGATCGATGCAAGAGTAGTTCATCCTTGACTACGGATCCATAGCAAAGTAGCTAGATGGTTGTCTTCCTCTTGTGCTATCATGTTTAGATCTTGTGAGTTGCCTATCATGATCAGGATCATTCTATTTGTAATGCTACATCTTGTGTTTGTTGGGATCCGATGAATATTGAATACTATGTCAAGTTTATTATTGATCTATCATATATGTGTTATTTATGTTCTTGCATGCTCTCCGTTGCTAGTAGAGGCTCGCCAAGTTGATACTTGTGACTCCAAGAGGGAGTATTTATGCTAGATAGTGGGTTCATGTCTCCATTGAATGTGGGGGAGTGACAGCCCCTTGTGGATGTCTGTTGCCACTAGGGATAAAACATCAATGCTTTGTCTAAGGATATTTGTATTGTTTACATTACGCACAGTACTTAATGCAATTGCATTATTTGTAACTTAATGGAAGGTGCGGATGCTAACCCGAAGGTGGACTTTTTAGGCATAGATGCATGCTAGATGGCGGTCTATGTTCTTTGTCGTAATGCCCTAAGTAAATCTCATATTAGTCATCATGATATGTATATGCATCTCTATTTGTTAATTTCCCAACTGTAATTTGTTCACCCAACATGCTATTTATCTTATTGGAGAGACACCACTAGTGGAGTGGACCCGGTCCATTCTTTTACATCTGAAATACAATCTACTGCAATCAAGTTCTCGTTTTTCTGCAAGCAAACATAATTCTCCACACCATACGTTTAATCCTTTGTTTTCAGCAAGCCGGTTTGACAACCTCACTGTTAAGTTGGGGCAAAGTAGTTTGATTGTGTTGTGCGGTTCCACGTTGGCTGAGGCGCCGCACTACACTCCTTCACCAACAACCTTCACGTGGCCTTCATCTCCTACTAGTTTGATAACCTTGGTTTCTTACTGAGGGAAAACTCACTGCTGTACTCATCATACCTTTCTCTTGGGGTTCCCAACGGATGTGTGCTTTACCGTCACAAGGAAGCTACTTTTCTGGCGCCGTTACACCTTAGGGATTTCTAGCTCCCACACGCCAGCACATAACAAATAATATTAAAAGTATCACCATCATGTTGGCCCAGAGTTACTCCTATGGAATTATGACTAGATTCACATGTCATTTGAAAAAAATCATTATACTTGGGTAGTTTCATAGTGGGTGCATTAATAAGGGCTTGCTTAAGATGATTAAAAGCTACTATGCATTCATTATTGAACTTAAAACGAGTTCCTTTTTGAAATAGCACAGTCCAAGGAATTGCAACTTGATAGAATTTTTTGATAAACCTTCTATAGAAACCCACATGGCCGAGGAAATTTCTTATTCCATTCACATCACAAGGCGGTAGTAGTCGATCAATGGATTCTATTTTAGCGCAATCAACTTCTATTTGTGCCCAAGAACTATGCCTTCTTTGACCATGAAGTGGCATTTCTTCTAGCTTAAAACAAGTTTAGTATCGTCACATCTCTACAAAAATTTATCAAGATTATTCAGACAATTATTAAAAGGAGGTTCCATAGTTGGAGAAAATTTCCATGAACACTTACATATTATAAAGTCAGCAAAGATAGAAATCATGCATCTTTTAAAGGTGACTAAGGAATTACACAACCCAAAAGGCATACGACGATAAGCATATAATCCAAAAGGACAAATAAAAGTAGTCTTAAATTGATCATCTGGATGACCTACTATTTGAGAAAGCCTAGAGTAGCCATCCAAATAAAAAAATGAGAATGATTTGCAAGTCTTTCTAAAATTTGATATTAAAGGTAGAGGATAATGGTTCTTCCTAGTTTGCTTATTCAATTTTCTAAAGTTGATACATATTCTAAATCCTACAATTGGTCTAACAGGAATCATCTCTTGATTCGCATTTGGTTCAACAGTGAATCTTCCCTTCTTAGGTTCTAGCTGTTAGAGATGTATAGTCTCCTTTCCTGTATGTCCCCACTCTATAAGGGGTTTTCTGCACTTTGACACACATGTACAAGTATTGCCCTTTGTCCCCTGTGAATGATAGTTGCTCATTCCCAACATGGTATCAGAGTTCTAGGTTTGGCTCTCTCGCGTTGCAACTCTGTGCTTGATCCGTGCCGCTGCCATCGCTTATTTCGGACGCTGCGGCTCCTCTCTCTTCTTCTGTTTCCTCTACCATTGGTGCTCGAATTTTTGGGCTCCAACAAGCTCGATCTGGCCGCCTCGCTCGAAATCTGGCCGCTGCAAATCCGGGAGCTTCCATCCTCGCCGTCGGCTTCTGGCGCCCCTAATTCGGCTGCCCCGGCCCGACACCGCCCGGATTCACATGCCCATTCCTTTCCTCACAGCCGATCATCGCCGCCCCGGCCCAGAATCGGCCGCCCCATCCCGCACTTATCGCTGGCCGTCGTCGCCCAGGCTGTCCAGGCCACGGCCGCTTGGGGTTGTGACTGTTCCGGCCGCGCCCGGCTGTGGCGGCGCCCGTGCTCCCCCACGCCTGGTTTGAGCATTTCGCCTCTATGGTGACAGAGGTGCTCGATGCCCGCCTGCCTCCAGCTTCAAACTCCTCTCATGTTCATGGAGGTGAGCGACGCTCGTGTGCCTCCAACGATGCATGCCAACCTCACCTCCTAGCTCCGGCGACGCCCGCCAATCTCACCTCCAGCCGCCACCTACCTCCAGCGACGCCCCCAAGTTGAAAATAATTAGTGATCTTTGTTTTCCCCTCAGGTCGCCTCGCGCGGGCGGCTCTAGGGCGACCAAACCCTATACAAAAAGGCACCAAATCGTCTCCTCCCTTGGCGGCTGCCGCCGCTGGAGCAGGCGGTAGCGGCCGTACCTGGCCATCGAAGGCAGCGGGCGAGGGCAGCGCGCCTCGACGGGTCCCCTACACGCGGAGGCGGGACATCACCCGGACGCCGCGGTTGGTGGGTGTGTCCGGCGGCGCGTCCCGGCGGCGCTTGCCGGCACACGGCAGAGGGTATGGAGGTGCGGAGGAGCTCGGCAAGGTGGGCAGAAGGTTGCGGCAAGTGGAGTGATGGCGCGATCTAGTGGCGACGGTGCGAGTCCAAGGTCGTCGTGGCGGCGGCAAGGAGGCTCGGCCAGGAAGAGGTCCAGGCGAGTAGCAGCCGGCCGCCTGGCGTTGCGGGCGCGCAACGGTGTCCCCCGGTGGCGTCCGGTATGGGGGCTGGAGGAGTGGGTGCGGGCGCGATCTGGGCTTCTGCGGGTCCAATTTGGGCTTCACGGCCCTGATCTGGCCAGTGGTTGGAGTTGTTGCTGCTGCGGAATGTCTGCGTGGAGTTGGCGATAACCTCGGCGAGCGGTTCTGCCTCGTGCCGGTGGAAAGGGAGGCTGGCGTTTCCTTGCTGAGTGAGAGGTGGAAGATGGATCAAGCCCTCGGCCGTGTGGTGTGCTGGAGACCACGGATCTGTGACAACGGCTGGGAGGTGATGCGGTGACGGCGGTGTCTGACTTCTTGGACAGTGTTGTCCAACCCTCGAAGGTGCGGGATGCGGATGACACGGATGAAAATCCCGCCTGACCTTGGTCGGGCCGGCGTCGATTCCACCCGCGGGTGTCGTTTTTCCTTGTTGGGGGCATCGTCGAGGGGCATCAACATCTTTGGCTCTCTCTCGTGGTGTTTGTGTTGTCTCCGGGCGAAAGCCTAGATACGTAGTTGGATCAACGTGATGGCGGTAGTCTTCCTCTGTTGGGAGTATCACGTTTGGAGACGCGGTTTGGATGTCCCAGGTTGCGTTCCTCCGGTGCTCGCCGCTGCCCGAAGGTTGTTCTTCAGGGGCGCTATGAACACCATTGTCGGCGAGTCCAAGACCAAGCTTCCTGGGGTTCACCCGGGTTTCGTCGTCTATCTTCTTTAGATGGTGCGTCGACAAGGAGGGTCCTTTTTGGAGGGTTCGTTCTTCGAAGGCGTCCATTGTTGGTCGAGACGCGGCTTTGTAGTCTAGCTTAGGCAAGCCCTTATAGGTTGTGTTGTTGTTGGTGTGTAGGTGGTGGCTAGCCGGTGTGGAGTTGTGCTATGCTTATTGCTTCGTCTTTGGCGTACTCTTGAAGAAAAATTTAAAAAAAATTAGGGCCAAGCCCGACGCATAACATAAGCAGCAACTCATCACACTGGAGAGCAATGCATGCGGGCGATCGACAGGCCCCCAGGTTCGAGTCCAATGTGATGCGAATCAATTTTTCCTTTTAATTATCCCTAACATCCGCGACCCACATATCGGCGTCGGCCACCTATTTCCTGTACCAATAGAGAAAATAATACATAGAGTATGTGATGTGGGCCAGTGCAGTCAGTGAGAGTAGTAATTTGTGCTTTTTCTGTTCTGTGAAATGGGTCCAAGGTTTGATTTAGACCTGAATTACTTTTATTGTACAAACACTAGTAGAAAATAGGGCTTCTGTCCAAAACCCTTGGGGGCTTTAGTCCCGGTTTTAAAACAAACTGGGACCAGTGGGTGGCATTAGTCCAGGTTCGACTAGCGCGGCGCGACGCCACCCTCTAGTCCCGCTTCGTTTGGAGTCTTTGGTCCCGATTTGTATTACAAACCGTGACTAAAGGGGTTGCAGCAGAGCGCTTGAGGCCGTGTTAGGCCCCGATTCCATTTAGTCCCGGTTGGTATTACCAACCGGGACCAAAGGTCTACCCTTTAGTCCCGGTTTGCCTTACCAACTGGGACCAAATGTCCATTTGTATATATAACCTTACCCTGCCCAAGTGTGAGCCACACTTAGCATTTTCCACTTCTTAGCACAAGAGAGGTGTATGTTGCTTTGCGCTTTTCATATGCACAAGAGGTGTTCGATGAAATGCCTAAAAGCTTTTGCCACTTGAGTTCACACAAAACAAGTCACACTTAAAGCTTATCCTTCTGGTTGGGCGAACGCTGACTGTTGGGACGTGTAGTTGCTCCTGTCCCATGTTTGGTGCCTTGATGCCAAAGGGGGAGAGTGAGGTCTATTAGGGTGATCATAGTTGGGTATTTGCATGGGGAGTCACAAGCTCGTGCTTTCTTTGATTCTTCTCGCTTGTGAACTTATGGTATTTGTTATGTGTTGTTGAACTCCGTTCGTAGATGCTATTTGGTTTGTGGACATTATTTATGTATGTGGTAAACACCTTACGTGTGACATAGATTATCATGGATTATCTATGTGTGTGGTATGATCTCTATCTCAAGCCTAGTCCTTATTTCGTTTATTATACATGTGCTATGTAGGCTTATGATACATATTGTTGCTATTACTTATGTATGATGGTTGCAATATATAGGGGGAGTGTTGATTCTAGTGTGCCTATTTCGTTTATGATACATGTGCTATGTAGGCTTATGATACATATTGTTGCTATTACCTATGTATGATGGTTGCAATATATAGGGGGAGTGTTGATTCTACTGTGCGCGCCTTTGCATTCAAAGGAAAACTCCGTACATGCACACATCTAGGGGGAGCTCATCTATATCTTACATATGCTGGTTGCTTCAATTGTTTATTCCTTGTGAATACTTGTGGTGTCATCAAACACCAAAAAATGGGAGATTGAAAGAACATTTCCCACCCTATGTGTTTTGTGTGTTAGATGTCAACACAATTACCAGTTTATGTGTGTTGATGTATGCAGGTTTGTAGAAAGATGATACATATTGTGGTCTTGGATATATCAATCAAATAGAAGAATCATGTGTTTTTTCTATGGGCGGAAGTTCCGGTCGCAGCAGCCGGTACTTCCGGCGGGATTTTGCCTACAACAGCATCAACACAACGCACAGAAAGGCGAAGGCCGGAAGTTGGCCGGTAGTACTGATGAGGACATCCCTACCTCACTACTACCTCCGTCATTACCAACTGAAGATGAACCTGTTGTGAAGCTCAAGTCCAGTGAAGTCGGGATTGGACCAATGACACGAGCTCGTGCGAAGCTACTTAAACAACAGGTGAATTTGTTCCTAAACGATACCTTGATTGATGAGAACTTTATACTACCTAAGTCCTATTATTTATGTATCATCAGGTATGAAGAGGAGACAAGCATCGCACGAGGAGAGGAGCAGCTGGACGGGAAGATGGACGTGGAGCTGGACAAGGAGCTGGACATGAAGATATCTCATGGACGCGCGAGGCATGCGCGAGAGGAGAAGATGAAGTCCAGGCCGGCCCAGCACCCGGTCAGACCGGCCGCCCCGCCGGCGAGCCCGGTCCCTGGTACGGTCCAACCGGGCGCCAGACCGGATCCACCCCGGCGCCGACTAGGCGCCACGCTGATACCAACCGGGAGCGTTACTGCGCGACAATTCCTGCCCCAAACCCGGTCCCTGGCCCGGTTTTGAACCGGCCAGCCCGATCCCGAGGCCCGGTCGACCGACCTGGGTCCGAGTCTGTCTCGACCGGATCTATGCAGGTCGGTTATTTTCGTACCTTTTCGCCTTGAGGCCGTCCTGGACGCCTATATAAGTCCATATGACGCCCCCAAAGTTGCTTTAGACCACGTTTAAGATAAACCCTAGTTCATAGTTGTTTGCTTTGCAACTCTATTGAATCTCTACACCCGATTGCTTTGATTTGGTGTGGAATTGCTGAAAGTCTTGTGTGATCTGCTATTCCATTGGGTATTGGGAGGTTTGCAATTTACCGCTTCGTGGTCAGCGGCTACGTGCGCAAGTGTGTGGAGTTGCGAATATCTTGCAGGGTTGAGAGCTGTTGCATCTGGCGACAGGGACCAATCGAGAGATCTCGTTGCGTCATACAAGTTATCTTCAAGTTATCTCCGCTGTGTTCATCGTGTGTTCATCACCATCCACCTCGCTTACTGAGAAGATCGGGCACCCTTATCATCTTGGTATCAGATTTCGAGTTTTCCTCGGTAAGCCATCCACAATCCACCCCATAGTTGAGTTGTGAGTGTTTTCCTATCCAGAAAAGCCAAAAAAAATTAGGGTTAGGGTTTGCCATAGCCATAGCTTGCACTAATTTCGAGTTTTAGTTGCTTATCGTAGTTGTTTTTGCGTACCTTTATCTTTATTCTAGTAGAATTATTAGGGTTTGTGTTTCTGTTTCATCTAGTTAATCATCTAGAGTCAGTTTTTGTTTACTCCGAGTCCCATAGCTTACAGTGTGTTTGTCCAAACCATAGACACAACCTATCGATATAAGTGACTAGGAACTTCCCCGGAAGAGACTAGTTTTACTCGACAGGCTGCTCATTAGGTTTTGGTGCTTTGCATATCTTGTTGGCCGTGTTATCAAGGAGTTGAGTCATAAAATCAAAAAAAAGAGAAAAGTTGAAAAGAAGCAAAAAGAGCTACATAGCTGCGTGTGATACAAACGAAAAATCCAAAAAGAAAAGTGAAGTACTAGTAGAATCAAGTGAAGGCCTAAGTTTTCTTTACTGCACCTGTAGTTGAGCAATCTTGTGCCTGTCTCGTTCAGCTTTGCTAGTGTCTCTCGAGTGCATTGCAACCTTTCATCCATATAGTTGCATTGCCACATTTATCGCCTTGTGTGAGTATCTTTGGTTGTCTACGGTCAGCGCTCTTGTTATTGGTGCAAATAGGTAGCCTACCTACAGCCCCACATATACCCTGCTTTGTCATGTGATTGTTCTTATACCCTTGATATTCGCTTACATCCGTGCACTAGTTGTTACTACAAGTGGTAAGCAACACTAATTTACTTTGGAACGGTAAGATCACCTTTTCTTAGTTTTGAGTGAGTTGTGAGAGTACCACCATATATTTTTGATTTAGTGCACTAACCTACTAACCATGGCTTCTAGTGATGCTAAACTTGTTAACCAGAAAGACAAGGATGCTGCAGATCTGATGACATGGAGGGACTTTGAGGCTCTTCGTAATGAGATGCGACGTGAATTCCACGTTGAGGATGATGAGCTTCGGGGTACGATTGATGAGATCAACCAAAAGATAGAAGCTACTAATGAGACCGTTACTGCAATGGCGGATCAAATGACAGATATTCAGCGTACTCTTCAAACTTTACAATTGGATGTTGACAATCTCACAAACCAACAACAACAACAAGATGAAGATCCCGATGAAGTACCTGGTCGTGGTAATCGTCCCCGTGGTTGGGCTCCACTTGGCCGCCATGGTCGTGGACAAGATGAAGAAGATGGATTGGGTAAGCCCAAGTTTTCCATACCCAAGTTTGAAGGAGGAGCTGACGTTGAAGAATACCTCACTTGGGAGCTCAAGATTGAGAAGTTATGGAGCTTACATCCAACTACAGTGAAGATAGGAAGATCAAGCTTGCTTCTTCCGAATTTGATGGTTATGCATTGCGTTGGTGGGATGCACTTGTTCGTAATCGCCAAGCAGATGGTGAGCTGCCTATTATTACATGGCGTGCTATGAAGGAGGCGATGAATGCTCGGTTTGTGCCCACTAATTATTTGCGTACAATATTTGATAAGTTGACCCTGTTGATGCAAGGTGTGAAGACTGTGGATGAGTACTACATGGAGATGGAGATGCTTATGCAGCGTGGTCGTGTCCGTGAGTCTCTAGAGATGACAATGCAGCGTTTTCTCAATGGATTGAAGTATGATGTTAAAGGCATTGTTCGTCATTACACACCAATATGAATCAATTGTTACATCATGCAAGAGAAGTTGAATCACAGTTGGCTGAAGAAGCAAAGGTTAAGGGACGTGCTACGGGAGCTGGGCGCTTCACGCCTCGCGCGCCCACCTGCGGCGCCGGCGCCCTCAACGCGCTCTACAACATACTCTACTCCGCCTAGTAATCGGGCTCCAATGTGTCTACCGCAAAGAAGTCCGAATCTGCAAGTAAAGTGGTTCTAGCATGTCTATGCGCGCAACCGTGATATAGTTTGTCATACATGTGGTGGCAAGGGTCACTTCAAGAGAGATTGTCCTAACCGCAAAGTTATGATTATCAATGAGGACAATGAGTATGAGACTGGAGATGATGTTGATCCAAATGCTCCAGACGATGATGACTATGACACTGATGGTGAAGATGCATATCCTTCTGATGCTCGCACTATTGTTGTGTCGCAGCGTGCTCTTAATGTGTTGCCAAGTGCATCTACTCAGCGCTGCAATTTGTTCCAAACCAAGGCTTTAGTTGGTCCTAACAAGGCTTGCAAGGTCATTATTGATGGCGGGAGTTGCCGCAATTTAGCAAGCAAGGAGTTGTGTACCAAGCTGAAGTTGAAATATCTACCGCACCCGCATCCATACTATATTCAGTGGTTGAGCGACAATGATGAGATGAAGGTAAACCACATGGTGCGTGTTGAGTTTGCGATTGGACCGTATAAGGATTGCATTGACTTTGATGTGGTTCCTAGGACGGTGTGTCACCTACTATTGGGTCGGCCTTGGCTCTATGACCGTTCTGTGCAACACAATGGCCGTGCCAATACATATCACTTGGAGTACAAGGGCAAGAAAAATAACTTACAGCCTATGTCACCACAACAAATTGTCAATGAGTCTCGTCGGAAGATTGAAATAAACTTGGAGGATGCACCTTTAGATAGGCGAGAGAATTGTAATATTGTGGGTGATATAACGAAAAGTGAGCAAGTGCATTCCTTAGTTTCATTAGCCACCAAAGAAGACATGAGAGAATTTAGTGAGGATCCTACGGCCATGCCTCTTGTGCTTTTGTAAAGGGGTACGGTTTTGGTTTCTAACGACATGACCCCTCTTCCTCTTGGTGTTTCTAATGTTTTGCAAGAATTTGGCGACGTGTTTCCGGAGGAGGTACCCGCAGGACTACCACCATTGCGAGGTATTGAGCATCAAATTGACTTGATTCTCGGAGCTTCGCTGCCCAATAGAGCGCCTTATAGAACAAATCCCGAAGAGACGAAGGAGATACAGAAGCACGTACGAGCGCTACTCGACAAAGGTTATATCCGCATACGCCTTAGTCCTTGTGCTGTTCCTGTTATTCTAGTTCCTAAGAAAGATGGTACATGGCGTATGTGCGTAGATTGTAGAGCTATAAACAACATTACTATTCGATATCGTCATCCTATTCCCCGTTTAGAGGATATGCTAGATGAATTGAGTGGTGCTGCTATGTTCTCTAAAATTGATTTGCGTAGTGGTTATCATCAAATTAGGATGAAAGAAGGATATGAATGGAAAACTGCCTTTAAAACAAAATTTGGTTTATATGAGTGGTTAGTAATGCCTTTTGGTTTGACTAATGCACCTAGCACTTTCATGAGACTGATGAACCATGTTTTGCGTGAATTTATTGGCAAATTTGTGGTTGTTTACTTTGATGATATATTAATCTACAGCCGCAATGAATCTGATCATACTATACATATTCGACATGTTTTGCAAGTGTTGCGTGATAATAAACTCTATGGTAATCTTGAGAAGTGCACATTTTGCAAAGATAAGGTCATATTTCTTGGTTATGTTGTCTCTAAGCATGGAGTAGAAGTAGATGTGTCTAAAATTGAAGCTATTCAAAATTGGCCTACTCCCATGAATGTGAGTCAAGTAAGAAGTTTTCATGGTCTAGCTGGGTTTTATCGCAGATTTGTGCCCAACTTTAGTACTATTGCTGCACCTTTAAATGATTTGATTAAAAAGGGTGTTATCTTTGAGTGGGGCGCAGCCCAAGATCATGCTTTTGATGAACTAAAGAGATTGTTAACTTCTGCACCGTTGCTTGCACTTCCTGATTTCAATAAGCAATTTGAGATTGAATGTGATGCTAGTGGTATTGGAATTGGTGGTGTGTTGATGCAAGAGGGTCGCCCAATTGCATATTTTTCAGAAACTTTCTGGTGCTAAGTTGAACTATCCTATATATGATAAAGAATTGTATGCTTTAATTAGAGTTCTTGAGGTTTGGCAACATTATTTGTGGCCAAAAGAATTTATCATACATTCTGATCATGAAGCTTTAAAATATCTGAAAGCTCAATCTACTTTGCATAAGCGTCTAGCTAAGTGGGTTGAGTTCATTGAGTCTTTTCCATACATCATTAAGCATAAGAAGGGAAAATAAAATATTGTTGCTGATGCTCTATCTAGGAAGAATATGCTGTTAACTCAACTAGATGTTAAAATTCCTGGTTTAGAGATTCTATGTGATTTGTATGCCACTGATCATGATTTTGCTGAACCATATCGCTTATGTGCTCTTGGTACAGCATGGGAAAAATATCACATACATGATGGGTTCTTGTTTAGAGCTAACAAACTATGTGTTCCAGAATCGTCTGTGCGTTTGCTCTTATTGCAGGAATCACATGCCGGAGGTTTGATGGGTCACTTTGGGCGTGAGAAGACGCTACTCATGCTAGCTGACCACTTTTATTGGCCAAATATGAGGCGGGACCTGGACAGGTATGTGAAGAGATGCATTACTTGCAACAAGTCCAAGTCCAAGCTGAAGCCTCACGTGGACAGCTTTTCTAAAATGTCACACTTTATTGCCTGCCACAAAAGCGACGATGCGTCGCATATTGCTAACCTGTTTTTCAGGGAGATTGTACGTCTACATGGAGTCCCGAAGACTATTGTTTCTGATCGTGACGTGAAGTTTATGAGCTACTTTTGGAAGACGCTTTGGAAGAAGCTGGGGACGAAGCTGCTTTTCAGCACTACTTGTCATCCTCAAACTGATGGTCAAACCGAAGTGGTGAATAGAACCTTGTCACAATTGTTGAGATCCATGATCAATAAAAACTTGAAGGAGTGGGAAGAGTGTTTGCCGCATGTGGAGTTTACTTACAACAGGGCGGTACATTCTACCACAGAGCTATGTCCTTTTGAGGTGGTGTGTGGTTTCAAACCCATTACTCCGCTTGATTTGTTGCCTCTACCCATACATGAGAGAGTCAATATGGAGGCATCCAAGAGGGTAGATTTTGTGAGAAAGATACATTTGAAGACTAAAGAGTTGATCGAAAAGAAAGGCAAGAGCAATGCTGCAAGAATGAACAAGAAGCGCAAGGAGATGTTGTTCAAGCCTGGTGATTTGGTTTGGGTACACTTTCGCAAGGACAGGTTCCCGAAGCTACGGAATTCCAAGTTGCTTCCTCGTGGCGCTGGTCCTTACGAGGTGCTTGCTAAGATCAATGATAATGCATACTCGATAGATCTTCCAGAAGATGAGTTTGGTGTCAGTACTTCTTTCAATGTTGCTGATTTGACACCATATGACGGAGAAGACCTTGGAGCGTCGAGGTCGACGCCTTTTGAAGGGGGGGGAGATGATGAGGACATCCCTACCTCACTACTACCTCCGTCATTACCAACTGAAGATGAACCTGCTGTGAAGCTCAAGTCCAATGAAGTCAGGATTGGACCAATGACACGAGCTCGTGCGAAGCTACTTAAACAACGAGTGAATTTGTTCCTAAACGATACCTTGATTGATGAGAACTTTATACTACCTAAGTCCTATTATTTATGGTATGAAGAGGAGACAAGCATCGCACGAGGAGAGGAGCAGCTGGACGTGAAGATGGACGTGGAGCTGGACAAGGAGCTGGACATGAAGATATCTCATGGACGCGAGAGGGAGGAGCGGGAGGCATGCGCGAGAGGAGAAGATGAAGTCCAGGCCGGCCCAGCACCATTTCAGACCGGCCGCCCCACCGGCGAGCCCGGTCCCTGGTACGGTCCAACCGGGCGCCAGACCGGATCCACCCCGGCACCGACCGGGCGCCACGCTGATACCAACCGGGAGCGTTACTGCGCGCGACATTCCCGCCCCGTTGCAACCCGGTCCCTGGCCGGTTTGAACCGGCCAGCCCGGTCCCTGGCCCGGTCGACCGGCACACCGGCTGAGTCAGTGCGTCTCGACCAGATCTATTCTGGTCGGTTATTTTCGCCTTTTCGCCTTGAGGCCGTCCGGACGCCTATATAAGTCCATAGGACGCCCCAAAGTTACTTTAGACCACGTTTAAGATAAACCCTAGTTCATAGTTGTTTGCTTTGCAACTCTATTGAATCTCTACACCCGATTGCTTTGATTTGGTGTGGAATTGCTGAAAATCTTGTGTGATCTGCTGTTCCATTGGGAATTGGGAGGTTGCAATTTACCGCTTCGTGGTCAGCGGCTACGTGCGCAAGTGTGTGGAGTTGCGAATATCTTGCAGGGTTGAGAGCTGTTGCATGGCGACAGGGACCAATCGAGAGATCTCGTTGCGTCATACAAGTTATCTTCAAGTTATCTCCGCTGTGTTCATCGTGTGTTCATCACCATCCACCTCGCTTACTGAGAAGATCGGGACAACCCTTATCAAGTACCGGCGACCGGTACTACCGCCCAACTTCCGGTTCTACTTCCGAAAACTGCATTTTTGAGGCAGAACACAACCAGTAGCAATTTCACATTTTCGGAAGTAGGACCGGAACTTGGTAGGTGGTACCGGCCACCGGTACTACCGCCCTTGTTCCGCCTGCTGTTTCAACAACACCAGCTCCGCTCGCCAGGGAATCTGGCCGGTACTTTCGGCCGCAGCAGCCGGTACTTCCGGTTTTACGCAAAAAGTTCCATAACGGTCAGATCTGAAGTGGATACTCATATAAATAGTCTTCTTCCCCAATGGAGTAGGTTGCTCGTCCATAAAAGAAGATTTCCACATTGTTGAGCCATAAGAATCACTTAATCTATTCACTCAACCACCCAAAACTCTTGATCTTTAGAGAATAGAAGGAGAAGACCCCGATCTACTACTTCACCAAAGCATTTATCGTTTCCCCATCATTCACTTGAGGGCCCTTGTGCTAGTGTTTCTTTGAAATCCTAGTTGTTTGATTACTCTTGATAACTTGTCTTTGTGAGGTCACTTCAAAGATAATCCTTGTGTAGGGCTTCGTGGTCATCTTGGGAGCCTCCAATTCGGTTGTGGATGCGTGCCCCAAGCTTTGTGTAAATGTGTCGGTTGCGACCTTAAGGCAACCGCTTAATGGAGCGTGAGCTAGGCCTTTGTGGAGTTGCTCACCGGAGAATCGGGTGAGGCCTTTGTGGTGTTGGTTGGCCTTCGTGGAACCACACCCCTCCAACGTAGACGTACTTCCCTTTACAAGGAAGGAACTACGGGAATCATACCCTCGTGTCTCCGCGTGCTCCACCTCGGTTACCTCTATCCTTTTACCGCACTTTACTACTTGTATCTTATATTGTGTATTGCTTGCTTGCATCTTGTCATATAGGTAAATTCACATAGTTGCATATCTAGAGAATTTAACCTTGTGTCAAGCCTAAATTGGAAAAAGAATTAAAATTTGATGAAGCACCTATTCACCCCCTATAGGTGCCATACGATCCTTTCAGAGTTGGGTCTCGGATCTATTCTGTTACAATCATTCTCCATGATGCCTGGCTCATTTCCACATTGTTCTCTTCTTCTCGAAATAGGCTTTCACCCCGCTATATTAATATAGTAACCACACGATACAACGAGCATATATATTGGTGCCGCAACACAACCAAGCCCAAAAGAAAAAACAGAGAAACAAAAGAAGAAACAAATGCTAACATCGGCAGATCGGCGAGAACAAATACGACCCGCAACCGCTGCAGTTGCCAATGAAGTCCCACCATTCTCCTAGCACACCGATGCGCTACATACCAAGCAACACATTCAACAATGAAAGCGACGATGATGTCACTGCTGCCCGGACTAATCCTAGGGTTCCCCCGGTACACGGAAGGGATTGGAGAGGAGGTACATCCAACACCCTTCAGGAAGGTAGGCAGCACACTAGGCGGCACCGCATCGGTGTCGGACATGCCGACAAGGATTTCTCCTGACCACCAAACCCACCACGCCGGACGATCCGAAATGCTCCACCTAACTTGTCGCCCACCAGCGCGCACCACAATGGTCTTGTAGCCATCCTCGCCGTCTCAGTTACCAAAACAAGCCTTGAAGAATAGAAGGGAGGCAACAAGGTCGGGAGTAACATCACTGTAGCCGGGCGGGAGGGAACTACCTCCACCACCTTCATGGTAGCTGACCAGATGTGGCAAGGAGGACAAATCAGGCCCTTACTGTCCCTGATAGGCCCACACTAGCCCGCAAAGTCGCCACTGCCATGCTGCAGTAGGCCGCAAAAGCGTTGCCGCCACCAACCAACGTCGTCGCGCCTTCTCCGCCTCCAGGGAGCACCACCGGTGCCCCAGAAGCAAATAGACCACCTAGCCCATATGCGCCCCGGTCTGGGCCTAGAACTGGGCAGAATGAGCGCCTCCATTGCTCCTCCCGCCTGCACTGCTCCGTCTGTCATTGCGTGAATGACGAGTATGCCATGGAGGGTATCTCACGGCTACCGGGATGGTGAGACACGAGTTACCCAGCTTCAGATCTCGCAATGGTGGCGAAACCCTACGTGCTACTATAATTCACTATAATGCCAATAAGTGCGCGATTACAATGTGAGGATTGGTTCTGCCTCAAGGGCTGAAGGGATCCGGCTTATAAAGGCGCCGGGATCTAGGGTTACAAGGAGATGTCTAGGTCAGACTCTTCTAGCACTAACCTAACTTGGTACATCTTTCTGTACATACACGTGAGGATCCGCCTAAGCTATGTCGGTACGGATCCGGCTAACCTATGTCGGTGACGGATCTGGCTAGAGGTTATGATTCTGGACTCCCTATCTTGGTTAATCAGCAACTAGGTCGCTCGGTTGGTCCATAGGCCTATCCACCATCTGTGGGTCACTTGGGCTTTGCCGGAAATAGTCTATGTCATAGGTATACCCAAGAAGTATATCCACAACAGTAGCCCTAGAGTTCTTCGAGATTCCAACATTCTTTCATCTTGCTCAAGTCACACCATTTTTTCGTCTTGTTTCTTCCAGGCGGATTCATACTGAACCTCGGAGGACTCCAGAATTTTAATATTTTCCACCTAACATCTCGCGAGGAATCTATTCCTTTTCTTCAAATTGGTATCCAACGATAGATCCTTGGAATATTCGTTCCAACGGTCACTTCCGGAATTCTTGTATAATCGAATTGAAGTTACCACAAACTTTCCCGAAATCTGGGACAAAATTTCTGCTCCACCTAAATTGGCATCAGATCCAAGTAGTTCCAATGGTAAGAAATCTTCGTGGCCGATTTTGCGCTAGGGTTTGGACACGTGTCATCAATCCAATGGTCACGATGGTTGCGTTCGACCATAGGATGTGGAACACAAATCTCTACCTCCAACCTATAAATACCGTGCCGAGAGAGATTAGGCGCATTCTCCCCATTCACATGTCACTCTCACCTTCTCTGGCTAGCATCGCCTCTGAGCTATTCATACCTCCGCACCGGAGCTTCGCCGCCGTTGAGGCGCCGCACCGTGTTCATCGCAAGTTTATCACTCCGATTAGCCATTGTGCCAAAATCTCATCGCCATCACCTTGCTTCGCCGCAACCGCCATTCCGGTAAGTTCTTCTCCACCTAAGCTTGCCAACCAGAGTTATTAGTGATGGCTAGGTTTTTTAGGGTTCTTCGTAGTTTTTTTCGACATGATGCGTACTTTTTGAAAAAAATCACCCTTGTTCATGAATATGCATAAATGGCGTCTCCTTATCCCTCCTCGATATCCAACCCTTTAGACGTTCCTCCCATATCCAGCGTGCCTCCGCCTCTAGCTAGCTTTACTTAGGACCTGAATCTTGCCAAGATTCTGTCCCAACTCTAGAGGACCAAGAACTGCCAGATCCAGCAGAACAGGCTAGCTCCGAGAAATTGAAGCAAAAGATGGAAGAGGTCACCAAAAAAAATCTAAAACCCGGAACCGCGAATAACAAGTCAAAGAGAAATGGTGGCCTTGCAACGTCACCGAGACGGAGTTGCAGACTATTTTCCTACAGATTTGGAAAGTAAACACCCGATTTTGGATGAAGACATGGTGTTGTATAAGTGTTCTGGAATTTTATTATCTTTTCTGCCTTGTGTTTGGATTGGACTTCAGTTCCTGCATCCTTTTAGAGGGGTATCTGATTGTTCCAAATAAGGGGAGCGATGTTTTGGCACATGGGAGCGTATGCTCCCTTTATCTTTACTATTAAATGAGAGTTGGTCGTTTGACACTCAACGCACTTTGGTGGTCGTCATTAAAACAATCCGGACCCTCTAATCTATTCTCTCTATCTCAGCTTCGTCCGATCAAGTCACACCCCAAATATCTCCACACACAAATTAAGTATGGTATAAAAATCAGTCACGGTATCTCTGGCTGTTGTCAACGCTGAATAATTACGGTAACATCAAAATATGGTAACATCAATTATGCTCTAGACTTGATTCTCCTCAATCAATTATGCTCTAGACTTGATTCTCCTCAATCAATTATGCCTCAAATCAATCTAGCTATCACGCTAAACATGTTTGACATCAAATAGCACAAACATCTGGATCATTCAATTGTTCGAACTCCCCTCAACATCTAACGCGCGCCTCAAATCTGACGCACTTAGATTGTTCCATCTCTTTTAGGCATACATCGCACCATCCATTGTCAGATTTTTTACTTTCCAATTTTTTCTAATTATCATCAGTTCTTACTTGCCAAATCCCCACCTTGAGTCTATATTAAGTAACAGTAAAATGGAACCACCAGGACCCTTCCTCAGCGATTTGACGCTCTCAGCCGTCGGATCTTGGTCTTGAACGTCCCAGATCATCCACTCGTCATGCTCAACTTCGCTGCTTTGTTTTGACTGTGTCTATCGTCATGGCTGTGTCAACGTAGCTGGGCCGTTGCTCCAGAAACTGAATTGGAGGCCTTGCAGTTAACTGGGCCAAAACCACCAGAACTGCGTAGCAGAGTTTTGATGGGCCTATGCAAGGTCACTCGGCCAGTTCCTCCTCGTTAACTTTCCTTGCAAGTGGTTTATTCGGGAATGCGAAGTGGTCGTAGAGGGAGGCCCGCCGCGCCGCCACAATTATCATGCGATCAAGGTGAGCGTTACTACTATCTTTTTGCCCCCTCTTTTCAGCCGGTTCTTAAATCCTTAATATATGTTGATTCTCCCAGTTTAATCTCATCATGTTTCATCAAAACTGTAGAGGTGCAGGTGCTAACCCGTGCGGCCGTGCTGTTTTGTTTTGGTGATTATACAGGAATCATGGAGGTGGTGGCGACAGGCGAGAGACTAATGGCGTCAGCAACGGCCGGCGAGGAGGAGGATGCTGGATGCGGCGACGGAAGTGGCGTCATCAACGGGCGTCAGCGATGCCGCAACAGGACAAAGTGGTGTCGCCTGGTGTAAAAGGAGGAGTCGGAAGAGACCGCCGGCATAACAACCTCGACAGCTATGAGTGCAGATCGAATCATGTTCACCTAGATCAGTTAAACTCTTACTCTACCATTTCACCTTTATCTTTGAGCAGTGGCGCTCTCCTTAACTTGGCTCTGACTGGTGCACGGTAGGAGGGTCATGCCGTCATGGTGAGGATGCAGGATGTAGCCCTGTTCTGCAGTTCAGGAGGAAAATGAAGTTCTGCTGATGGTACAGGTTTATTCTTCTTTCTCTACTTGATTTGTATCATCTTTTTTGACCCCTTCCGTTTCGCCGTCGGCCTCCCCGGCTCCTATTGTTCATCAGAATGTTCCTTTCTTAGGATTTTTCTTTTTTTCTTTTTGCCCTCCATCCTCTGTAATTTCATGGACGTCAAGGTAGCCACATCCCACATGACCTACAATTATTTGTGACGTGCTTGTTCCTTTGGGATTTTATTCAGGAGGTGCTCACAGAAACTTATTGACCATGCCTGCTGAGTGCTGACAGGTATCATTTATGCAATTTTTATTTCTTAATGGTCCATTGTTATTGTTTTATTTAAATTTCTTCTCTACTGTCCACCAGCTGTTCAATTTTTATTTATCCCAGACAAATAGGTAGAAATGGAATAATCTGCAGGTGGAGGTGAGAGGATGCAGCCTTGAAGAGTGGAGATTCACGAGGAAGCATTGATACAATTGGAGGCAACACTCTAGCCAAGAACAGGTAATAGAGCACATATTGACATCCATTCCGTTTATAAAATTGTATATATTAGTTCCTATTTTTCTTCGGGTTCTGATTGTTTTGGAAAAAGGTCCTGGTCAAAGATCTTCTGTAATGTGCAATTTTGTTCATAGAAGCTTCTACTTTTTGTTCCGGTATGTCGAAATTGTTTGCAGCTTATTGATGTATCACCTTCTACAGTGAGATGGGTGATGAGAGGAGGATCAGCTAGAGGGTGAAGTTTATGGACAATATGAAGCGTACCCTCATGAAAACAATTTAAGTACTGTCTCAACGATAAACCGTTAGAGTGCTCACATAAATACTCAGCATGCTGGATCCCTTCTGTTAGAAAAAAATAAAACAACATGGTTGATTGTACTATTTGAGTGAATAGCTTCTGAAAACTGTGTAAACCTTATTATAACTTCCTATGACTTCTCCAGTACTTTTCTGAAATAGTACATGCTAATGTTAGGCTGTTGTGGTGGCGCTGGCACTGAAATGAAGTGTGTGTATTCTGAATAAATTATATTGTCGTATTTCCTTCATGATATCTTTACTATTAAATTGGAGTTGGTCGTTTGACACTCAACGCGTTTGATGGTCGTCATTAAAAACATCTAGACCGTCCAATTTAATCACACGGTCTCCGCAGGACACCTAAGCCACCTAAACCGTCAGATTTTTTTCTCTCGGTAGGTTACCTAATCCTCCGCTCATTAGGGAAATTCTGAACTATGATCAGATCAATTATTACGGTTTGATTATTCATCCTTACCATTTTTACTACATAGTACCATCCTTAGAAAAATCATAAACGTTCGATCGCAACCTCGCCACAATCACGGTAATCATGGGTTGTATTATAGGAATAGGAAAGCAACCAGAGATTATTAGGGAAGCAATCAAGTTGTTTTTTCTATCCCGCTTGTGTAGCTCAGATACCCAGGGCACGAGGCATACCTCCACACCACATACATTTCGTAAGAATTCCCCAGTAACAAATCTTCAACTTCAATGGTGAGACATGGTTCAAACAAAAGACGGCGCCCGCGCTCGAGTTCACGCCACGCACCGCTGCGGATGGCAATGACGAGGTGGTCTGGCACTCGATTGACCACAGGATTCTCACACTCTTCATGAAGGACGAGATATAGATGCAGGTATGTCCACCTGATCTCGCCCCTGTCCTCAAGGATCCGATGATATTCACGAAGGACGGGCTAAAAGATGAAGCAAATTTCTGATCTTTCTATCTGCCAGCAGCCCACCCAGTGCGATGTCCCAGCTCTTTGCCCTGACGTGCCACTCAGCGCACCACCCGTACCAGCTCTGGCCTCCGGCACCACCGGATCCCGACTGTCCCGCCAGACCGCCACCAACCTACCCACCGCGGCGCCGACAACTTTCATACGCTACAGCGCCACTGGTGTGGATTCCCAGCCGACAAAGCTTTCGCGGTACATGCACATCTAGCCGGCTCGCCGCCAATCAGGAATCACCCCGGCTCGCTCAAGGCGAGCACTGAGGACAAGGCCAACGCGCGCCTTGAGGTGGCCGACCGGAGAAGACCCGGTTCCCTGAAGCTTCTCCAGGTTAAGAAGGCGGAGGTGGCGTCCATATCCAATGACGTCTCGAGCCTCTGCCATCGTCACTAGAAGTAAAGTCCCTTGCTGTTGTGAAGACGATGACGAAGAGGGCGACAGGAGGCCCAGCTGTTGTAAGTACCGGAGCCTCACCTCTGCTTCCTTCCTGCCCATGTCGACATGTCCGATTTCAGATGCCGATTAACATATTTTTCACGTATGCACGGCTATCTTGGCACCACCCAAACTGATGGGTGCTGTTGTTATCTTGCAGGTTGCAGCTCAGAAATATGTGTGCAGTTTGTGTCTTGCATATGCTGGCTGGGTCCGTACAAATAGGGATGCTCAAGATGAAATTATCATACCTATTGGAAGAAAGCTTTTAGAATTAGTGGTAAATTGTAGTTTCTTTCGAGTTTCAGGTCTTCGCCAAAGTTTACTATACAATTTGCATGAACAATAATAAACTATGTTTCCTCTTGCATATGATCTGATTAGTTTCTTCTTGCGCCATAGGATGGTCATACAGAAAGTGTAAGTGGAATTGGAATTGAAATTGAAATTGGAAGCTTTCTTGATTGGTGATTGTAGGCCATAATCTATATGGGCGGTCCACTTCCCCAGATTTACTTACGTGTAAGACTGAGAACAAAGGGATTTTTTTCCTTTTCTTGTGCTTAGCAAAAATACTTCTCCAGTACTTAATGTTGGTGCTAGGTATAGTACACATATCATTTTAAAAAATGATTTGTGATTTGAGAAAGACAAAAGAGGTTCCGTAAAATGCTGGCTTACTGATGTTCCTACTCTGTTTGTTTCTATCGCAAATGCTTATCTGACAATGGTGAATAATACGATCCTGGTTAACCTCGAGAAACTCTTTACAACACTATAGTGCAAAATATGTCATATTTTTGTTATATCTAACATCTCTCTACTACTGTGCAGATGCAAAGAGGCGACTGGGTAACTTGGCCCTAAGAGGAATCAGCCTACAACATCTATATGCCAAGAGTCAAAAAATCATTTGCATGCAATACACATGGATATAATTAGGTAAAAACGCACCTTACTTGTTGATTGGGACACATTACTTGTCGTAATGTTTCAAAAATGGTTCTGCAGGGAAAAGTTTGTGTTAGTATTGGCGTTTAGTTTAGGCCATCTTCAGTTAATGTATATGGTCTTTCCACTGCATAGTGTTGCTGCACCTCGTTTTGATAGCACCTCTTGGACATGTGCCCTACTTGTGGATATATATATCATGCAGAATTATAATTCAAAAGTATGCATAACTTTATTATCATCTAGCCTCCATTTATTCACTTATTTTGTTGATTGATAAGGTGAATCACAGCTGACTATTCTACGAAGGAATTGTAGTTGTACTTTGAGTACATTCATATAAAAGGGGCTATAAAATTTATATGGAATATGTTTTTTTTAGTTTTTTCAACGTTGTCAAAAAGGACTAGCATTCCTTTCACATGTCCACGGAGCAAATTTTTGTCTAATTCAAAATGATAGGATGAAGAAATTCATTTTTCTCTCATTTTCATGAAGCAACTTTATTTTCTTACATAAAAATCGTGACGAATGAATAAAGCATCACTATTTCAAATGTGGTAGGCTTTAACTACAAAGTTAACTAATCATTCTTCTTGAGTTTGTTATTGTTGTAGATGATAAAAAACACTGACAATGAAGGTTTATTTTGTCATGGCAGCTTATTTAGATACCCCGGATTCAATTGTATTAATTGTATTAATGATAAGAAATAGTTCTGGAATCATCTTGGTGGGCATGAAGGAAGAGGATCTTGAAAGATTGATGCTTGCTATGATGTTTCTGGTTACGGAAATTTGTAACGTTTCAACTGTTGTGTAAACAATGAGAGTGGTAAGTATCTAATGCTTAATAACATTGTTATAGGCACTATATGGTCACTAATTGATAAGGTTCATAATCCTTATTTACGACAGTAACTTGAGCATTGTTTTGTCTATCTATGCAGGCGCGAGAGTACGCAGATACTCACAAGCAATGCCTAGATTTCATTGATATAGTAAAACATAAGGTATGGACACTGAGGTAGCAAGTCATGAGTATGAAATTTTGGTGTGTGTTGTTTTCAATGTGTGGAGAGAGAAAAAATCAAAAACATGGGTGATAGCTATAGGGATCCAGTAGATCTGTAGATGCAAGGTGATAATAGTTGCAACAGTCATCATGCATATATTGTAAACAAAAATATTTTTAAACCAATGTGTGAGGTCTTACCGTAGCAACGCACGGGCATTCAACTAGTCTTGAAATACATGTTAGACACATTTTAAAATGTTAAAAAAATTGAAACAAAAATTTCGCACGTACATCTTCATGTGCTACACGCTCACAAAGTCATTTCATGAAAAATCGACATGTCATGTGGCGTGTGTAAAAAAGACAAAATTCGGTGCTGAAACCAAGACTTGTCACAAGATAAATTTTCTCTTTTTCGCTTAGACTACAAAAAATATCATTTTTTCGTGAAACTTGACGAACACACATATGTTATGGAGATGTACATGTAATTTTTTTTTTAAATTTTTTTAACACTTGGAAATATGTTTTTATGGTAGAGGGATCATACGCACCCGGGAGCCGAATTGAGTTTCTGCCAAATAAGCCAAGTTATATGTCTAAGTCCATGCCAAATTTTAGAGGAAGCGACACTGTTATATAGTATAGCATACTTCCATGGAGTACTGAATGTCTTACCTTTTGTCTTATTTTGGGAAAATAATCTTATCTTGGTCCCACTGCATGACAGCTATGGCTTAGTGGCAAATGTTGCAGGTGCTTATGATCATGCATCAGGGTTCGCTGAAAGGAACAGAAATAACCAGTTCAGGCCATTAGGGCATCCAATGATTGCATCAGGTTGTTGTGCCCTTTTTGCTACTGTAGGCAAGTTCACCGGGAACAGTTTATGTACTCTCTACAATATTTTCCCCTCGACATTCTTAATGTCTCATGTGGTTGGCGCATGCTACATTTATGAATATATTAACCAAAAGAAAGTTATTGATGTTGTTGAGTAGTAAACATGGACTGGTTTATTTATTGGGGCAATTGTTTGAAGTCGTGAGCCTTCACAATCCCCCGCAAAAAAAAGTGAGCCTTCACAATCGACATTCATGTGTTGACCTGCCTTTCCATTTTGATAACACTTGTTAATCTCTATGTAAAATATAAACTTGTTATCTTCTTTGCTGAATATGGAACGATATGCGAGTTCATGTCATACACTGCTCTTGGAATCATTATTCTTGAGGTATCTAATGATGTTATGCTTGTAAGGTACGATATTTATTATGTATGATAAGATGAAGTAAACCGTGAACTTCCTCTAATCCCCTCCCTTTACTTTGACACAATACTTTGAACCGATTTGTAAAAGGATGAAGTAAGGTACGCTATTTACTATGTGTTTTTTTATTTCGCAGGATTGTGTTGTCCTCCCATCCTTCAGGATTCTTTAAAAGCGTGGAGATTGGTGGTGGTCAATTGGTTATGGACTCATGGTGTGATAATCTTTCCGTTCCAAGCTGTGATTGGTGGTGGTCGTGGTGTGATAATCTTTCTGTTCCAAGCTGTGACATCTGTCCTCCAAACGATGCAGTTGTAACATTGCCGGCATTTCTCTAATGTCGAATGTTTATATTGTAAGATAATGAGTATTGTTTCTTTTTAAGTGCTGCTATTTTGCACCGTCAAACAAAGAGGATAAGCTATCACCTGTTTGCCTGCTAGAAAATGTGTGTGTGTGTGTGTGTGTGAGAGAGAGAGAGATTTGTATAATATATCTAATAGGTGGAATATTTCTCTTTTTTTTAATTCTCTTTCCTTGTGTTAATATGGTTAGTCAAGAATGGTCTAGTGTTTTTTTTTTGTTGAGCAAAACTTTGATTGATTGATCCTATTTTGGTAAAGAAGGATATTGGACCAACAAAGATAGTATTTAATGAACGCATGTACAAAATCAACAAGCATATTATTTCTACTTCATGACCATAATTCCTTACATCCTCAAAGCCTATGTACCCAGCCATGTTGCCCGCATGTTCAGCGGCTCAATGCTCATAACTCCGCAAACTTTGCGAACCAGGAATGAAACCTAACTTTATACATAAAGGTAAAAAAGAGTCACGCCACAAAGGCTAAACACTAGTATCAGAGAACGACACCACAGACAGGGGCGGAGCTCCCCTTAGGGCAAGATGGGGCAGCTGCCCTACCTTTATTTTTGGATAAAAACTACATATATTCACGAATGTTCTTATGTGTATACGATGTTCATTATTTTTTGTTAAGTAAATCAGATTTTTTTGGTCCCATAAAAACTCAGATTTCGATGTTTAAATAGGCAAACGAAAGTTTTAGAAGAGGCACACAACTCTCATGTCTTGATTTACTTTATTTGATATCATCTTTCCAAAGCCTTTTGGCGATCTAGAAGAACAAGTCTACGAGGAATAAATTTTGAGAAATTCCAAGTTTCAACACAATGAGAGGCTACTTTGTGATTAGTCTAATATACATGCAATCCTTACATATCAAAGTGTAATTAAAAAATATGTGCACTTTTACAACTATTAATATGTTGGTCCCAATAAATATAATAAAACTTATCAAGTATCATGAATAATAACATTAGAAACATCAAAATAGTAGAGATGTTTCGTATGAGCGTGCTACATAGAGCGAGATATATTCAAAAGCAAAAATGATATACTCATGGGCAGATCTGTACGAGATTTGTTTACGGGCACGATGTGTACTTGAGTGATTAGAAGAGAGTCCTTCACCAGTTCTTGCAAGATTTCATGCGGTCGCTCGCTGGTTGCCAACTCATCCCCTAAGTGTAGCATTCTTATCATGTTAAAACTAAGAAATATTTTCAAAAAGAAGCTATAGCTTTTCTACTGTCTACGACTTTTGGATGAAAATAAAACTTCATTTTTGGTATGTTTATAGGTTCTACTTCTATTAAAAGATATTGCTATTACCTTGCGTTTATAAATAGTATACCAATTTAAATAAACAACTTTTACGTTGAGTGATGCGATCAAATTTTGATTGGAATCCTTTAAAATTGAAAAAAAACTGACTTACACAATACAAATATAGGGGAGGGGGCATCTGCCCCCCCTTCCCCAAACTACCCATGGTTCAAGTTAAATAATAATGTATGCCTATGATTTGCCCTACCAAACTTTCGGAACATCCCCCGTCGCTGACCATAGAGGGCGCTAGGTTCATCTAGATTATGAAATAAGGAGGGCCATGTCCTCTCGAGGTTTTCTGAAAAAAAAGAAGCAAAAGAAAAGAAAAACTGAAGTTTGGCTCACGACCACAAGCAGTTGCAACTGGCAGAGAGGGTCGTTCCGTGTGTGCGGCTTAATTAACTCGCAAAGTCGTCGTCGTCACACGTATCTCCGGCCCAACTTTAACTTGGTGGGTGCGATTGCTGATGCTATTGCTGGGTTTTGGTGGGGGATACAGAAATACAAAAGAAGATGCATTGATGTGCGTGGTGGAGAATGTGCATTCCTTAGAAGGAGGGTGGTATGAGGTTTAGGGATCTATACTCCTTTAATAGAGCAATGTTAGCAAAGCAAACTTGGAGGCTCTTATCTAGTCCTGAATCTTTATGTGCCAGAGTGCTAATGGCTAAATATTATCCCACTGGCGATCTCTTGAAAGCGGGACCAAAAAAGGGCTCTTCATTCACGTGGCAAAAGCACCTTGGAGGGGCTCAAAACTTTCAAACGAGGACATATTTGGAGGGTTGGGGACGGCATAAAAATTAATATATAGACTGATCACTGGATTCCTACTAGTGCTTACCGCAAGGTGGTGACAGAAAGAGGCCGATGCATCTTGAGTACTGTTGATGAGTTGATTAATCCAATTACTAGTACATGGGACGAGGATTTAATTAAATCTATTTTCAATCCTTTTGATGTACAGCAAATCTTAAGAATTCCTTTGAGCCAAAATCTGGAGGATGATTTCATTGCTTGGAATAAGTCAAAAAATTATATGTTCTCTGTACGATCTGCTTACTATTCAGAATGGGAACATCAATTTGGGACAAGAATAAGAAGAGCTGATGAACAAGGTACTGAATTGATCAATCTTGTGTGGAGTACTCTTTGGAGTTTAAATGTTCCTGCCAAGATTAAATTTTTTGAATGGAAAGCTCTCCATGGTTTGGTTCCGGGAAGAGGGATCTTAGCTAATAGACATATTAAAGTTTCTGCTCAATGTCCTGTCTGTAATTTTGGCTGTGAAGATATAGAACACCTGATGTTTACTTGTAAGCGTGCAAAGGAGGTCTGGAAGGAGCTGGGTCTAGAAGATTATATAAAAACGGCTTGTGATATTGACCACTCTGGTTCAGTAGTGTTGGAAGAAATTTTGCGAGGTCCTCTGAAGAACAATCCAGTTATTGGTCTGTTAGGCCTAAACGAAACAATCCTAGTTGCTGCTTGGTATATTTGGTGGCCACGTCGGGAAGTAGTGAAGGGAGAAACCGTGGCTCCGGTTAAATCGGTTTTCTCAATCCAGGCAATCACAACAAATTATAGGGCGTCATCGCATGTGACAGTTAAAATGGATGGACGAAACCTCCACCAAGTAATTATAAGATGAATGTCGATGCATGTTTCTTCCCCTCAGGTGCTGGCGCGGTGGCGACAGTGATTCGAGATTCAAAGGGTTCAGCGATGGCGGGAGGAGCGTGGCCAATGACTAATATGTTGGATGTAGGTACAGCGGAAGCGTTGGCGTTAAAGAGGAGGCTAGAATTACTAGAGAGAATAAAGTGTTCACCAACAATAATCGAATCTGATAACGTGGCTTTGGTGGATGCTTGCAATGGAGAAGGGGATATTTGGATTCCGAGCACAGCTATTTTAATGGACTGTTTTGATATTATACAAAGAATAGGATCTGTATCCTTTAATTACTGCCCTAGGGAGTCTAATAGGGTAGCCCACAATTTAGCTAGATTTCGTTTTAAGGCTAACAGAGTTATAGCTTGGGATGATGATCCTCCGGATCATGTGCTTTCTGATGTAATAGCTGATGTAACTCTGTTTTGAACTCGGGCAGCAAGTTTCAGACGCACTTTTTTCCTTACCAAGCTACCAAAGGGGACTAAAAGGTTTTTAATGAGACGGTTTGTTAGCTTAATATATTGTGTTTTACCCTTAAAAAAAACTTGGTGGGTGCGATTGCGCGAACGTGCGTGCGCTGCTGTATCCATCTATCTGCCAGGACTCGCCGTCTCCTCCGCTGCTCCCTGTCGCCAATCGCCGTTGTCGGTGGCGCAAGAGCAGGCGCGCCGGGGCTCGAGGGAGGGCCATGGCGGGGCGCTACGATGGGGGCAACCCCTTCGAGGAGGAGGACGTGAACCCTTTCTCGGTAAGCCTCTTGTCCAGAACCAGGATCCCTTTCCGCCATCGCCCGGATGCTGCGGATCTTCTTCCCTTCCCTTCTCCTTGCCGCGAGCCTACGGCGAGGTGCTCCTTCGCGTTCGATCTGAGCACGGCGCAGATCTAACCACGCCTCGGCGATGGATAAACCCATATAAATTAAACAGATTTCCAAAACACTGGTAAAAAAATTGAGATTGTCTTTATAATATCAGAAGTCTGTATTTTATTTCAAGTTTTATGACATGCTAAACTATATACTAATATTTTTTCAGAGGTAGAAATGGTAGGTCATAATAAGAATAAATCCTCTTTTACTACATACTAGCAAAAATGCCCGTGCGTTGCACCGGGAAAAAAACGCGAACACAATAAATCGCAAAAAACATCTTTCTTCAATTATGCTTGTAAATTTACTCCCTAACACATAGTAGAAGCTTGCAAAAGAAAATTCAGAAGCCATGGAAGATGCAATACTTATGCCCACTATTTTTTGTCTAGATATTTGGGCAATCTTGGATTTTAATAATGTTGGACAACTCGAACTACTGTCTTTTTTTCTTGGTGGTCTTGTCCGAGCTCGCCTGTCAGGGCTACGATATGTATTGTCCTTGAGATTTTACATGGTCGGGTTTATGCTCTCCTCCTGGATATCCCTCTCACATTTACATAGATGGCCTTGGCCGATCATACTTTAAATTGTTTGACATTTAACAAAAAGAATTGCAAAATACATTGAACAAAATTTGTAACATTGTTTTGAGAAACGGATGGAGTGTTAATAAGAATTGGAGAATTACAACAATAGCCCTATAATAAGCATTGTATCGACCAACTGTTCTCATTAAACCACCTTGCAGTAGGATAAAAATAAATATAAAGCACCATTCTCATTAAACCTATTCAGAAGCATCCACTACCTACAGCCGTATGTTGCCAGAAGAACACAACTGCCGTCCTTTGCTGAAACTTAGGAGACGACATGCATGAGGATGATCTAGACATTAGACTTGGGTTATACTATATCTGATCAAATTAACTTTCAAAGAGGAACATACAAATTATAATCCGAACTACAGTATGTGGTATGATCCAATAGATAAAGGTGGAACATAGATTTTTTTTGTTCACTCATGCATTGAACATCTGATGAACTGATATTGAGAGAGCCGATAGTAAGTGGTGCTTTGAAGGATTGTGGTGGCTTTGCTTTCTTGTTATGTTTGACACAAAACGCTTCAGCATGCCCAGAAGGCATGGGAGGAGCTTCTTTCTCATTGCTTTCCCATTATTGATGATTTTCACATGATTAGATATATATAGCATAATGCACGTGCGTTGCTACGAATTAAAATATAATTTTTCAAAATGGTTTACATTATGTAACTGAGGTAGTACACTCTTTTTGTTTATAAATGATAATGTACTACGTTGATCCAATTGTTGTCTCACGTCAAACCAAGCGTACATGCGTAATCTCAATTGATGGGAGTCTGAGGCTGCGATCACCCTTCGTCAGTACAGTATGAAGTACCAAGCAAATACATGCATGTATGACATGACCTAATCTCAGAAGATAGAAAATACAGAAGAGAAAAGTCATGCCTAATCTGTTTCAGGTCATGTCATGTTTGCTTTGAGATAGAAAATACAGAAGGGAAACTCTTTGGCTGTGTGATACAGCGCGACACCAAATCCCTATCTTTGAGTTCCTGTGAAAGACACGTGAGATATCAAGGAGCTGAGCGAGTCAATATAACCATACTAGATGCGGAGGATCCGAGCCTTAAACTCAGTTACAGAGGCCTGCGCTGATGTACCCGCTAGTCCCGACTTACCAAGAAAATTCAATCGGAACAAAATTGATCAATCAAAGCACAAAGGAAACTTAGTAGTCCTCCGATTTGAATCCAATTGTGCACTGTCGCCGCCGCATAACTGGATTTGGTTACATTGCTCATGGCTGGGGAGCTGGATTTGCGGTCAAAGGAATTCAAAAGCTGTCATCAAAGGTGCTCGTCACCGCTGCCGGGCTTGCACTGTCGTTCGTTTCTCCCTCGCTGCCATCGTTACGGCACGGCGCAGAGGGCCGACCGCCGACGCTCTGTTCCTGATGGTCGAAAGAGGTGCCACACAGTCATCGTGGAATCAGTGTGCACCCTGGGTTGCCTCCTAACCCAGGATCGCGTGGGTGGCTACTGGAATCATGGCGCCGATCGCACCTCTAGTCGGGTCAAGCGGGAAGGATTTTCTCGTAAATCTCTGCCATCTCTTTTGGAGTAGATGATTTGGGAGAGGTGGGGATCTTCTCCTGGCTTTTAAGCGTACGTGCGGGATATCGCGGGAGGGCAAGACGGACGACGAATCTGCCTCTTTGAGTTCATGTCCAATACGTGAGGTCTTTGATTGCAACAAACTCGTTGTGCGACAACCGAACGATACCAAAAATAAATCGACTAGTTGATTGCCCGTGCGTTGCTACGGATATCATCTGCATTCCTTCTTTATCCCCCTCCACTATTTGATGTCCTCTTCAAACGAAAACATCATATCCGAAGGAATTTGTGTGAACAATTTACCATTACACACTTCAATTCTGCGTGCACCTGAATTTCAACCGAAAAACGAACTTAGAATTCTGCGTGCACCTGAATTTCAACCGAAAAACGAACTTAGAATTAGCCAATGTGCCATAGAATAACAAACAATTTCAGATCAGTAATATTGTCTTCGAGATAACACAGAGTTTTCAACAATATCAAAACAAATCTGAAGCCTTATGGGTATTGCTGATTTGCTCAACGCCATGTGACATACAGAGAGGAAAGATACATCAACACAAATTCCTCATTTTTGTTCTACTATACCGGAAATTCAATTCGGAACATGGGAGCATATGCTCCTGCCACCGGAAAAATATTTTGAAATGTTCAAAAAATTCGAACAAAAAATTTCTTGCTTACGTATCAACATTTTACGTGCGCAGACCAAGTCATGCGAAAAACCGACATTTAAAATATACTACAATCACAGATATGCAAAAAGTTACATACACATGTATATGAAAACGTGCTAAGAATCAACCCATTGTGAAAGGCCTTAGTGACATCCACCACAAGGGAGCCTCGCACGCTATACCCTAGCCGACAACATCATTTTCTACTGCAGATCAGTAACCTATTTCTTGTTGTGGCTCCTACAATGATTGAAGCAAAATATAATGTGGATAACAATACTTTGCAACAATTTGAAGAACAATACACTCAGATCACCATGATACATCAATATATTAAGCACATGATTTATCATTTATCATCATGAAAGTAATATTTTATATTTGTGCTCAAACTTCATAAAAATATATAGTATAACCTTCCATATCCAACTATAGGGGACACATCATAGTGTCAAAATGCTAAAATGGATCTTCTTGCTACTTATACCACCTTCTGGATCTTCTGCACACATGTACTGCACATGACAAGACAAAGGAAACACTCAATTTTTTAAAAATGAGTACAAAATATAGGCGAACTGCTGAAGTTGATCCTTTACATCACATCAATTTCAGCATTATTAATTATTATTTTAAATAAAATCAGTATTAGGAAGATGCACTCATACATGAACAGATGACACTAACTGAATGGTATGTAACCTTTCTTCATGACCCTAGTGCCATGCTAAACTGGTGAACACATTCCGGTTGCAAAATAAATAAATAAATAACAAGGAGTGGTTGGGCTAACATAGAAAAAGTTATGACATATAACTTCACATCTAAATGGGTTTCACATGGAATTAGAGAATCATGAGATCCACATCTTCTTGGTATAAAAGTAGACAATACTGCAGCAGGCTGGGAGCAAGGCCGGTCTCTAGTCAGAAATCTGTGTGAGAAAAAATATTGACAGTTAACTAATTAGAGTTTGCTACGAAGTCTTCAAGTTTGTTTTAAATATTAAAACAATTTCGACCTGACAGGATCTACATATAGATGCTTCGCTCTCCTGTCCTTTTCAGCTCTTAATAGTAGCTTGATTGCACCTTGCAAAAACTAAAATAACAATAGCATAAACCGTGTTGAGCCAAAGTATTCAATATTCCAAGCTCCAGAGTAACTTACGCAAACCAAGTCGTTGAGTCTTGTGTGTACCGAAATAGCATTACTAACCTAACAAAGTAACTTAGGAACTTCTTCAATTGCTGAAACATGCACGTTTTGTCATCCCAACAAAAGAGGATTATCAAATAACTTGTTCAAAGTCATCCAGGTCACTCCTTTGTTTCATCCCCTCAATACTTGATGTTTGAACTAATTTTTCCATTTCATTGGTTGTATCTTCTAAGAACTTTCAAGATTCCATCCCCGTGCGTCACTAAGCAAATACCTTGGTTCAAAAAAATGAAATGAATCAATGAGCATGTTTGTTTATATTTAATAATATTCCTAGCCGGCCAATACGGGAAATGTCATTACCTCTTCTTTCATCTCGTCTTGGATAGTAGATGGCAACATGTTTGGGAATAGCTTGAGGAACACTGGCAGTAAGAGGTGCATGAACGAAATTATGAAACACAACGAAATGTACGAGCCTGAACATGTCTGTTGTTGTGTGTGTAAGTTGTTGCCGCTCTCTCCTTGTAAGGCTCTTCTCATCTCATCTTGATTAGAATTCCATGCCAGATATAATCACATATTAGCATGTATTCTAAACAAACAATAGAAAGATCAATATCATATGCATACAAATATAAAACTCAGACTGAACTGAATTGCTGGTGTTGATTTGTTCATGTATCGAACTGAAAATTCAGGGATTGTGTATTGGTGCTAGATCACATGCCGACCACCCCTTTTTGGTCATAAGACAGTAGCATTCTAGTACATATATTTATTATTTATATTATTATACATATGTACAGAGAAAATATAAGGATTGCTCAAAGGGCCTAGCTGAATCTGTCCATCCAAGATGGAAACCACGAGTACTTTGTCCTCGCAGCCCTATGGATAACCCAAACAATAAGGCATGTACATTAGTCTTTTATCATGCATGCCCTCTAGGGAATAATCCATATAGTACCCTTGGTTAAAATTACCCATTCTAGGGAATTTAAATACTAAATTGTTGGCATAGACATGTCCGATTATAAAGCACTACATGTCTGCATGAGAGTTTATTCCAGATGTATTTTGAAGTGAGCAGATCTATGCAAAAATATACATGTTGATATTTCCATAGAAATGACAAAACTGAAAGTTGAAATCATATGCATGCACAATCCTGCCTAGAGTCATCAGGGATCTCTATTCAAACTTCCAGCGGTGGTGCTTTACTATTATTCGGACCTTTAGAAGTCCATATTGCATACAACTATCAAGCAACCCTTTAGAAGTCCATCTCTATTCTCTAGGTGGTGCTACAATTAAAATATCAGCATTGGGAAGTCAACAAATGCATGTAGTAGGAAGAATATGTGGTTCTTACCTCGGTAATGAATGTCTTGAGAATTTCATTTGTTTGGTAGTACAGGGTGTCAAGAATTTTCTATTCACCTTGTTCAAGGATTCTAACCTAGCATGGCATGCCAGTAAGAAAAAAATATGGACGGAGGAAATCCCAAATAAACTTGTTGACAGCTGCTACTTATGGATAGGGGCCGAGGGCTGCATCCTGCCAGCTTTGGCTCAGAGCCGCATACCGGCATTGTCATGCCTCCTCCTAGACAGACCAAGGAAAACAAACAGGTAACAATCCCCAAAAAATTGTCCAACAACACGATAATGGTCAATAACTAAGTGCAAGTGATATAAAAACAATAATCATTGTGTACTTACTGAAGGATCACTCATTGCTAAAATTATAATCAATGTTTACCTCAACACACAATAATGATCTCCAACCCAAACAGCTTCTTGCAATGATAGAATGGTGGGTCACAAAATTATGTGCACAACTTGACAATGTGAACATATAAGATGTCATGATACAGTTGAGTGAAAAATTATCCACATAACTTATTTTTCTAGAGGGCAAGCAAAAATACCCAGTTCGCATTAGCTCTTGCAAGTTGGCGCTACCAAAAATACGTGACATGCAGAAAATTAGCAATGGGTAAATATTTTTCTTCAGGTTAACCCTTGTGAGGCCCTTAATTGACTGTCTGTGTAGCAGAAAAAAGTAAAACTTAATACTCAGAATCTGATAATGATAAAGTCAACATTGGGTTGGATCTTGATGAAGCACCAGTATATGCCCCATACCAAAAAGACATGATTTTAGATTATCTGCAGCTCATAAGTTGGAATTTGCGATTAGCCAAAAGTATCTGTTAGGTAACTTAGAGCTTTGAGCAATCGAAGTTAGGAGTCTTGTTAAAGTGCAGACAAACTAAGATGTACAGAACGGAGAAGCAAGTTCATACAAGTGCATCAAATCAAATCCATATCAACAACAAGATATGAAGACCAGGATTGGGGGTTACCTTGCACAACAGCGTACAAGTACAATTGCGGATACTATACAATGGCTCTGATCTGCAGGTAGCATGCCCTAAATCATATTCCAAAGCTTGTCGCATATCTCAGATGTTGACATTGTCTTCTCAAACTCAAACTTATCTAGCTTCTTCTTGTTCTTTTCAACAATATCTGGTAAAGGCTAAGGACTCCACAAAAGATTTGTTCACTGCAAGACAAAAGTAATAGGCAGAGTGCAGAAACTAACGTCCTTGAGTCCTCGACTATTAAAAGGGGAGTCAAAACAGTAACACATTGAAAGGATACATGGAAGAATCTTATCGTGATCTTTGAAATTTGGCATTATATCGTAACTGGCACACACATTCTTTTGCGGGGTAATTGACACAGACATGGAAAGCTTACTTATGCACAAAAAGGTAGCCCATCAATTTAACTGAGAAAGAGGGCAACCAGTACAAGTAGCAGTGCCTAATATCATCTCATACTGATTAGGAGGCATTATTCACATAAATTTCAAAGCAGGGCGGTACCACAGTTCTTCCTCTGTGTTGCAGAGAGCGTGGGGAAGAGCGGTGTGCCAGATCTCGCTCAACAACATCAACAATATCTGCTACAGCTCGTGTGCTTCTCGTCAGCGTACGGACTGCGGGCATGCTTGACCACGAGGGCGACGGGGTAAGGAGGCGTCTACAGCTTTGTCCCTTTTGGAAGTCCTCGCTGAGATCCATGCCACCAGTAATTCCGCTCGTCCACGCCTGACCTGGGAAAGGATCGGGGGGTTGGGGATTGGAATAGTTGCGGCATGTCCTCCTGGACGGGCATGGAAAGGTCATCGGCAGCGGCGACCTCAGACCACGTCGAGCTGGAAGGAGGAGGGCATCCGGCTTAAAGGTGCGGGCTGCTAGTGGTGACGGGAGGGCGGGCTGGGCGAGGGAGACGGGAGTGGCGGCGGCTGGACTTCGTGGTAGGGTTTCATGGGAGAGGTCAGGGATGATAGGTCGGCCGGTCGGGTGTAGTGTTCCAACCGGTATTTTACACTTATCGGTGGCACGAAGCGTAATTAGGCTAAGCTAGCGACTATGAGACTCTACTTTATCGTTAGATGTAGAATGAACGGATAGGATGGCTCTAATGACGACCATCAAACGCGTTGGGTATCAAACGACCAACTCCAATTTAATAGTAAAGATTAGGTTGCAGCCTCGCGCGACGTACTATCTCGAGGCAAAACCTATACACCGACCAGGTCGGTGGCTACCGGCCACCGCACACCCCCTGGTCGGGTATAGGCCAGGCCCATTTACGTCTGTTTAGTCTGTAGCAGTTCGTTTTTCCTTTTTTTTTCGGTTTCTTATTCTGTTTTTTTTTCTTTTTTCTGTTTTCGGTTTTGTTTATACTAGCAAAAATACCCGCGCGTTGCTGCGTGTAAAATCACATAACCATAATAAAAAAAAAGGATATGTTCTATCTTCCCCTCTTCGCATAACCTAGCACTTCTCAGGTCCACCGATACAAATTTTGTTGGCATCTATTTTTTTACTTACATTCTAAACTAACTACTTCCATGTTATCATCACTAAGATCAAAGTTGTCCAGTGTTTGCCCCAGTCAACCGTAATGATAATACATGTGATAATTCACCGGGCTCAGTTTTTTCGGCTCGATCGGGGTGGATGGCTCTCGCCGAGTGGCCTCGCTCTCCAACCCCATCGATCTGTTTGGCCTGCTGAAAGTAGCGGCCGATCTAAAATCCAAGAAGAAAAATCCAAGAACCAAACAACACTAAAATTATAACTATCCCCTCTTTTTCTTTAAGGACTTGTACTCTTATTTGTAGGCACATGCACAACAAGCACATGCAGCAGCTTGATGTGCGATGGTAGCTGTAACAAATCGAAAATTAATTGGTTACTCCTTTCATACAAGAACGGGCAGCCATGCTCTTCCCCCCAAAGGCCACCTACTAAATATGCTAGCATGACACGTAGAAAGGCTACTGCGTTGGTCGGCTCCAATTCTGAATTCCCCGATGAATCTAGAGAAAAGTCTAAACAGATAACTCCACACTTGCAGGAGGCAGCACCACATCAGCTACGTTTCGAGATTGCGTCGGTGTTCTAGGACGTGCGGCCGTTTCTGAACAAAAAAAGCAAGTCACGAACGCGGCGTTGGAAATAGCTCGCGTCGCCGCCTCAGAGTGTTGGATCACAAGATCGTGAAAAACTTCTTTCGCGACCCCCCCCCCCTCCTCCCTGCCAAGAATCCGGCGAGTATATGGCGCCGTGTGCTCCTCCGTTACTCCTGCATCGAAACACCTGAATTCCACCACACCCACCCACTCATTCAGTCGTTGGAGGTCAGTCTGGCCGATTCGTCGGAACTCTAACTGCACCGCCGCCGCGCCAGCACAGTCCCACCGCATCCGCGATCGCCCTCCGCCACCAATCTCCGGCTCCTTGGTCCTCCAGCTCTGCTCTCCGAGCCCACCGCAACGGCGGATTTTGTTGACCTCCTGCTGACGCCGCAGCCTCTACCACCGATGAGATGGACCGCGGCGATGCCATGCAATCGATTTGACAGAAAAATCACGCACAAGATGGGTTACATAGGTAGAATTTCGTGGAGGAGACAACAAATTAGATGGAACAATCTGGGATTCGATTGAGGAGATACCGAGTTGAACTCGTTCTAGTTCGCTAGGATGGGCCGATTTCGGGCCGGCCTCAACTTGACTTGAGTGTACAAGCAAATTTGGTGCACATGAGCACCAGTGCTCCTGGTTTTTAAAATATTAAAAAACTGTATATCTACGTTTCAAAAAATTGTCATATTTATTCTGTGAATACATACATATGTCATGAATACTCGTGCAAAATTCCGTTAGAGATTGCATTGTATTTTGAGCTACAGGAAAAAAACAAATTTGTTGCTACGTATAGTGGCATATATTTGTCAGAAATTTGTCTTTTTTGTATAGCTCAAAATACAACATATTTTTCTACAAAATTCACGCTGTATCTTCCAAATATTTATATGTATGTGTGTATTTAATATCAATTTTTTTGGAATTCAAAAAATATGATTTTTAGAAAACAGGAGCACTGGTGCTCATGTGTCAAAGACACTTTCCGGTACAAGAGATAGTATTGACGAAGCGTTTTTACTGACTTGCGGTGGCAGGACCTGTAATTTCAACGAAAAATAAGGGTAAAAATAGAAGGACCAACAAGAAGCTCTTTTGCTTTTATTATTAGGTATAGACTAGGAAAAATGCCCATGCGTTGCAAACGGGGCGAAAACAACAAACATGTATAAAAATGATCTAAATTTTTGCCTCATAGTTGATCGCCCTGCGTTAACCACCCAAGTTCGTCTTTTAGTCGTAGTATTAAGCTTTCACTCCATTCATTACATATTAGTTGTCATGTCGTACAAAGCAACAACTAATATTGAACATATAGGGGGTATTACATTTTATTTGATACGTTCTTTTGTACTTCACTTTTATTGGTTATTTAATGTACATGTTAGACCGAGTAATCTACCTACTTTGTTTTGTCCCTCTCGTTGCTTATCTCTCCTCGGACCCTTTATGTTCTCTCCTCTCCTGGACCGACCCACCGCCCCAACTACTCCATGCTTTCCCTCGACCTCCTCCCCCTAGGTTCCCCCTCTTCCACAATTGCCACGACAACCTCCCTCCTTGTCCCCCTCACCTCACCCATGTGTGGATCTCGATGGGGGCACACAGGCAGCTACTGGATGCGTCGTCCGTGCGGAGAAGCCACTAAATTCAGCATCAAACGTAATAATCAAGTTGCATGTGTGTTGCTACGGGTTGATTTTAGTTAAGTATTTTTTAGACTATACATAATTTGAGTTCTATCATTGCATATTATGCGTATCGACGGTCATCAAAATGACACAAACAATATACTGTTAGATAGATAACAATCTCCGGCAAGTTTATGATATAGAGCACTTTTTGAAGATCCCTACGGTTTAGTGTTGTTTCAGATATGCTTAGATCTGTTTTCCCCAATTTTATGGTTTTTCATATCGTTTGTCAATGTGGAATTATAGGTACTCGTAGGTTGAATAGAAGTTTAGGAACCAGCCTCAACATCACTCAGATTCAGTGGAAGCATTAGCCGTAAAGCCCAATCAATCCCGGTTTTGAACATGCAGATCTTAAAGAGCATTATTTTAATCGTGGACTTCCATGGGAAAAGCAACTCAGATAATATTTATATATTGACCTAGTATTCATAATATGCATTCTGATTGTAAAGGTGTACTTTCATATCCTCAAACCGAATTGAAAGTCACGATATCGTTAAACTTTATGTCTTGACCCGACTTGATGTCATGCAATTTCTATTGCCATCATCTCAAAGATGAGAAAGTTAAACTACAGTCGGCCTAATATTTTCCTGAACTGAACCTGCGTAAGTAATAGCTACACTTTTCTTGACCTGACCTAGAGATTGCTTCAATTGGAAAATCGCATCTGGCCTCGCATCACTCCTACAGGATATTCAGAACGGCACGACCTGGTGGTTCAGAGCGACGTCCCGCCAGGCAAGTTCACAAACCCGGATGCGATAAACTCCAGACTTCCATGTGGCCTCCAGCGGACGATTCAGGGCAGCTCGGCCGGGAGGTTCAGACCAACTTCCTGCCCGGCAGATGCCAGACGACCCACCGGCTCAAGCAACCTCCCCCACGGCACCCATGAACAGAGGGAACTGAAACCCCGCGCGAGGACGGAGCATACCTGAGTCTTTGGCCACAAGCTCAGGTGCTCAGTGCTTACCGCCAACATAGTCTCTATCTGTATCTCCCGTGGAGATGATATTAGGAAAGCAAAGAATAACAGAGTAGCACGCCACCACTTCCACACGCCTCACCGCCGGGTACACCTGCTAAGAGCACCCATAGCGAAGCGCTAATTTGCAAGCACTGGGAAAGAAAACCCAGACGTTTTGGCGGTTCCAGCATCAGTCCCGGCTATTTTCTTAGCATCGGCGCATAAAGTGTTGGATAATTAGACACAATTTCCATGATTAATTTCAGAATATAAAACATGATGGCAGCAACTACTAACATGTGAAACTCGAACATACTAGATGCATTAATCAACATGAGTAGCAGCAGCGCAAACGGTAAAGCATCCATCGCTAAACAGATCGAGATATGTCGCACGTACCGATCTGGTGGAGGTGGCGGTGGAGGTGTAGCAGATGATGTCGCAGCAGTAACGTTGTTGACGACGGAACGACGGGTCGAAGTAGACGGCGTTGAAGACGACGGAAGGCAGCACCGCCCGACTTGGACGGAAGGCGACCCGTGATGAAGAACTTGAGCAGTCGCGCAGAGCGCTTCCCAAAAACCTAATTCGCCCTCTCCCGTACAGGATCGCAAGGACGAGCGGTTCCGGAGACCTGCTCTCCCGTTCGCCGATGCACGTCGGCGCGCGGGATGGAGTAGGCTACGATGGCGGCGCAAGCAGAGAGAGGTGGAAACCCTAACTCGTGTATTCGGTGTGTTTCTGCGGTAGCCGGGCAAGAGATTATATAGGCTCGGGAAACCCTAGGCAACGTGGGCCACGCCCACGTCGCACGAACGTTTCAAGTCGGTTACAGATAGCCCACGATCCGGGAGCGACCCGAACCGACTAACTGTGACGCGTCCGTCTAGAACTCTGTTCGTTTTCCTGAGCTGCAAAAGTAAGGAAAGTCTCGGCTCGAGGCTCAATCCACTCACCACGAGCGCGGCGCGCGTCGTGACGTGACGTGACGTGTCGAGTCGAGTCGAGACGAGACGAGCGAGCGAGGAGGAGGAGGAGCGCGCGTGTAGCACTCCTATTCTCACTCACTTACTAGTGGTGAAACAACCCACCTTATAAGGTGGTCTAACTTCCTCCCAACTTTCCATGTGGGACTAAACTTCCCACCTCTTGCCACTCACTAGTGAGCTGCCACCAACTTGGGCTCAAACTCACAAGGCTGCCACTATGTGGGCTTTGAGATTTATAGGGAAAACTGAAATCTAATTTGGGCCACTAAAAGTGGGCCCAATATTTCAACAATCCCCCACCAGATCTCAAATCCCCATTTAGAGATTTACCAATACTCGCTGCTTGTTTATATACCAGTGTTTCAGCGGAGACTGTTAAGTTGAACTTCCGCCTAGAACCTTAAGCTACATCCATTCACACTTGAACAATGGACTAAGCCTTGAATTGCAAGTTTTGCGTGAACATGGTTTCACTCAAAGTCATGACCAGTACATGGCTGCCAGTAGCCTACCCCGCGGGTGAAGCATATGCGTCATACTTCATGGTCTCTTCATGAGTTTACTAGAGATCACCCAAATCTCATAGATTGCGACGTTTAACAATCGACTCATATAGGTGTGTTATTTCAAGAATGCTCTGTAGGACAGCATCTTTGCTATAATAGCCAACATAAACACATTAAGGCTTGTCGCCAACCTGCCTTACAGCAATTGAGAGTTGTGCATCTTCACATAGAGAGGGTTACATAATACTCTCCTCAATTAAACCACTAGTTTGTTCTTCCCAGGTCCTAATTCACGGGATCTCCGATCACAAAGGTTGGGTTACCACTATGGTGTAACATCAACGGGTCTCAAACCCATCTCCCTCGATGCACTTTCTATCACATTACGTGATAGTCCCTTTGTAAAAGGATCTGCCAGGTTTTTGTCTGTTTGAATATATGTAACAGTTATTACTCCGGAGTTTCGCAATTTCCTGACAGACTTCAAACGTCTCTTGACGTGTCTTGATGACTTCGCATTATCCTTAGAATTGTTCACTTTGACAATTACAGTTTGATTGTCACAATTCAAAAGGATTGCCGGAACAGGTTTTTCAACCACAGGCAAGTCCATCAAGAGCTCACGCAACCATTCTGATTCAACAGTGGTTGTGTCTAAAGCAGTAAGTTCTGCTTCCATAGTTGACCTCGTCAATATGGTTTGCTTGCAAGATCTCCATGACACTGCGCCACTGATGACCCACAAGTATAGGGGATCGCAACAGTCTTCGAGGGAAGTATTACCCAATTTATTGATTCGACACAAGGGGAGACAAAGAATACTTGTAAGCCTTAACAGCGGAGTTGTCAATTCAGCTGCACTGGAAACAGACTTGCTCGCAAGAGTTTATCGTAGTAACAGTTTTATGGCAATGGGAATAGTGAAATTACAGCAGCAGTGAAATAAAGACAGCAGTAGTGATTATAGTAAACAGCAGGATTAAAATACTGTAGGCACAGGGATGGATTTAACGGCGTTGCATGGATGAGAGAAACTCATGTAACAATCAAAGCAGGGGCATTTGCAGATAATAATAAAACGGTATCCAAGTATTAATCAATCAATAGGCATGTGTTCCATATATAGTCGTACGTGCTCGCAATGAGAAACTTGCACAACATCTTTTGTCCTACCAGCCGGTGGCAGCCGGGCCTCTAGGGAAACTACTGAATATTAAGGTACTCCTTTTAATAGAGTACCGGAGCAAAGCATTAACACTCCGTGAACACATGTGATCCTCACATCATTACCATCCCCTCCGGTTGTCCCGATTCTTGTCACTTCGGGGCCATTGGTTCCGGACAGCGACATGTGTATACAACTTGCAGGTAAGATCATAAACAACGAATATCTTCATGAATCAATAACATGTTCAGATCTGAGATCATGGCACTCGGGCCCTAGTGACAAGCATTAAGCATAACAAGTTGCAACAATATCATAAAAGTGACATCTACGGATACTAGGCACTATGCCCTAACAATCTTATGACTATTACATGACCAATCTCATCCAATCCCTACCATCCCCTTCAGCCTACAGCGGGGGAATTACTCACACATGGATGGGGCAAACATGGCTGGTCGATGGAGGCGTTGGCGGTGATGGCGGTGAAGATCTCCTCCAATTCCCCGTCCCGGCGGAGTGCGGAAACTGGCTCCCGAGACGGAGTTTCGCGATGTGGCGGCTCTCGGAGGTTTCGGCGACTTCGACTTCTCTCCGTGCGCTTTCAGTCGAAACCAATAAGTAGTCCGAAGGGGGGCCGAGGGGCCGACACCACATGGCCGCGCGGGCCCCCGGGCCGCGCCGCCATGTGGTGTGGGGCCCTCGGGCCTCCACCTCTCTGCCCTTCTGGCTCCGTCAATATTTTGGTAAAATAGGGCCTTCTGCAAGAATTCCGAGGATTTTCCGAAAGTTGGATTTCTGCACAAAAACGAGACACCAGAGCATCTGCTGAAAACAGCGTTAGTCCGTGTTAGTTGTATCCAAAATACACAAATTAGAGGCAAAACAATAGCAAAAGTGTTCGGGAAAGTAGATACGTTTTGGACGTATCAACTCCCCCAAGCTTAGCTTATTGCTTGTCCTCAAGCAATTCAGTTAACAACTGAGCGATAAAAGAACTTTCACGAACACATTTGCTCATATGATGTATATATTCTCATGCTATGGCTAATACTTAAGCAGTTCATAATGAGATACATGCAAATAAGATCATCCAACAGCTATGTCAATCATGGAGAAGTACCAACAATTAATAATAAGCACCATGAATCATGTATATAAGCAGGATTGCAATGTTCATAAGAGAATATGATAAAGTAGTATCTCGCTTGCCCGTATTTGATCGGCAAAACATAAATGCCGAGGCACCTCTGGAGTTCATAGAAAGACTAGAAGTAGTGATTGTCAAAGATAAAAGCATCAAAGTTATACCACAATCAATCATATTTTGAGACAAGCATATTATACTAAGAATGACAGTGCTCTCAAGATAGTGCTCGAAGAAAGAATGGAGACACAACATAAAAGTAAAAGATTGACCCTTCGCAGAGGGAAGCAGGGATTAACATGCGCTAGAGCTTTTCATTTGTAAAACAGGAGTAAAATTATTTTGAGAGGTGTTTGTTGTTGTCAACGAATGGTAATGGGTACACTAACTACCTCATCAACCGGACTCACAAGAGCGGCTCCCATTTATTTATTTTTGGTTGGCACTCCTTCCAACCTTTCTTTCACAAACCATGGCTAACCGAATCCTCGGGTGCCTGCCAACAATCACATACCATGAAGGAGTGCCTTTTTATTTAAGTTTTATTATGATGATGACACTCCCCCCAACCTTTGCTTACACAAGCCATGGCTAACCGAATCCTTCGGGTGCCGTCCAACAATCACAAACCATGGAGGAGTGTCTATTTAAGTTAATTAATTTGGGACTGGGAATCCCATTGCCAACTCTTTTTGCAAAATTATTGGATAAGCGGATGTGCCACTAGTCCATATGAGAGTCCGTCAAAAGTAAATGACAAGGTTGAAAGCTAAACACCACATACTTCCTCATGAGCTATGAAACATTAACACAAATTGAGAAGCATTTTGAAAGTTTTAAAGGTAGCGCATGAGAATTTACTTGGAATGGTTTGAAATGCCATGCATAGGTATTTATGGTGGACACTTTGGAACAACTTGGTTTTCAGGTGTTTGGAAGCACGAGCGGCGTCACCGCTCAGTACAAGTGAAGGCTAGCAAAAGACTAGGGAGCGACAAATCAAGAGAGCAGTAATGTCATAATCATGCTTGCGGTAAAATAAATTAACGGAGGCATAAAAGTGATACAAGAACTCTGAAGCAATATAAATCATCGAGGCTTAATTGACTTTTTGTTCAGTCATATGCATGCGTGAGCATGTGCCAAGTCGATATAAATGAATTATTCAGAGGAGGATACCACAATGCCATACTTACTTATGAATAAAACAATGCAAGCAAACATCCATGACATGCTACTCATATTAATAAATTGGAACTAAACATGAGAGATCATGAACTACTAGACTTTCTCAAATAACATATACCTCATATGAACCAACTAAGCATGCTCATATGGATGAGTATATGTACAAAAATGAAAGCAAATAGAGTTCATACCAGCCTCTCACCACAATCAGATTGTCGTAGATCGTCATTATTGCCTTTTCACTTGTGTAGCTTGGATAATATGAAATGAAAACCACGCTCCAGCCACCGAAGACCATTGAACTCATGATGAACTTTACAAACCAAAGAAGAACAGCAAATATTTTTGGTATTTTCGAATTAGAAACAAGAGCGAAAGAAAACAAGCAAACAAAGCAAAATCTTTTTGGGTTTTCTCATAGCAAACCAACGATAGCAAATAAAGTAAACTAAGAGCAAGGAACCAAATAAACAAATGGTGAAGAGAAACAACAGAAATATTTTTTGTCTTTTTGTGTTTTAGGAGAGAACCAAAGTGAAAACAAAAGAACGCAAACTAACAGAAACACAGAAAAGCAGGATGACAGAAATCTGCCAAATCCTGACAGCAGTACAGAAATCGAAATTAACAAAAATCTTCCATTGCTCAGACCAAAAAGTGTTCAACTAATGAAAGTTAGATAACAACCTGGGGAACATGCTCAAAAATTGGCAACTCAAAATAACGTTCTGGCTGTGCGTACGAATTTTTTTGGTAACAGCACAGAATCTGTTTTTGGACAGCACTTCCCCAAATATCATCTCCCTCTCATTAGAAAACCACTCTAAAGACTAAACAAGTATGTACAAGTATCCAGCAACCATAATATGCAAAGAATGAGTGATGCCGGTATACCTCCCCCAAGCTTAGGCTTTTGGCCTAAGTGGAGTTCATTCCCAACGAGGGTCGGAGTTCCACGCCGGTGGATCATACATGGAGTGGTAATAGGGCCCCTGCGCAGAAGAATATCGTGGAGGCTCCACATGACCATGATGTTGATATGAGGAGCTTGCTGCATCGGATGAAGAGTCGGGATGCTCCTCGGTCTCCTCCACATCTTCCCTTGCACGACGGCTTTCCCTTTCTATGTATGCGTTTAGCTCATTTTCTGTGATCGACCACCCGTCCCTGGCATCAAGGTTAAACAAAGCAGGTGCAGGCAAGCGTACTAATTTTTCAATTTTCTTAGTTATACTCCAAATTTTCTTATACAAAGTTATCCTATAATGCAGGTTGTTCAAACTAGATGCATCTGAAATAAACTCATGCCTGATCATGGAGAAAACATCAAGTTTCTCTATAGAAAGCGGAATATCTAAATGGTGAGGACCTACACCATGCATAGCTAATAAGCGAGAGGCAATAAGACCTCCACAAATTCCTCCTTTCTCACGGTTAGTAGCAAGTCTACAAGCTATTAAAGCACCCAAATTATAAGTCCTATCCTGTTGCAAAGCAGCAGCTAAGAAAGCCAAGTCTTGGACAGATAATTTACCTCCAGTTCTTCTCGCAAGAACGCACTTTGTAATGAAATAGGCAAAATAGCGGATGGCTGGATGTTGAATGCTACTAATCTTACCACCATCATTGGAGAAGCTCCTCCCATTACAAATCCTTGTATAAAGATTCGAGAGCTCCCGCGGTGTTCCCCTGATCTTCTCGCAGGATCCCCACCGCGGCACTCTAATCGCTGCACAAAAATCACTAAAAGGCAAGTCGATAGTTTTGTTATAAATCTTATACCGGACCATGGGGTTAGTTTGAGACCGATGAAATTCGAAATCCTGCACAACCGACACCGTTAGTTTAACATATTGGTGAGGTTCACCAACAGTAAAACCTTCCAATCCTGCATTGGAAATCAGTGTTTGAACATCTTGCAGGATTCCTGCATTCCGCATAAAGTCCGTGCATGGGTAATAAGAGGGGTATACTCCCTCTTCACGATGAACTCTCATGACTTGCTGTACCTCCAACTCTTCTTGGTTAAGTTGGTGCATACTTCCTTCCATTTTCTGAAATTTTTCAACAATCATTATAAAATTTGATTTCAAGGTATGTAATTGAAGGGAACTACTATAGGAACTTGCTAGAGTACTAAACATGCATCAAAACTAATTTCTTCCACTTAGAACAAGCATGCAAGCTCACTAAACATGTTATCTACAGCAGCAAAATATTCAAGATATACTCAACCAAATGAAATTCTAATTGGACAATCAAAGGAGTCACATACCAAGGAGTAAATGTGCCAAATTTCAAACAGAAATCTGGGCTGAGCAAGGAGATCGAAAAATCGCGAGTTCTTGAGCAGAAACACGAGTGAGAGAAACTTGGTACGAGCTTTTTCGGGAGAGAGAAGATGCTGGGAGGAAGAGATGATGAAGTGGGGCAAGGGGTGGCCCACACCACAAGGTGGCGCGGCCCCCTTGCTGGCCGCGCCGGCCTATGGTGTGGCACCCCTGGTGCCCCACAGGTCATCCTCTGGTGCTCCCAGGTGCCTCGTCGAAAAATAGGACCAACGGTGTAATTTTTGTAATTTTTAGAGAACTTCGAAAAATGCACATTTCTGGGTATTAAATTAATGATTACTGCGCAGGAAAATGATTTCTAAAATCTTAAATGACTAAAGCATATTGCAAAACAAAAGTGCTACAGCAAGTAAAATAGGTGGAGGGAGAAAGAAAGAAAGAAATGTTGTTTAGCTCTTTTATGCAATAAAATATACTTGTTAACAAGGTTGATCAAGTCTTGCTACCAAATAAATTTTATATGACATAAGAAGAAATAAACCTCAAATCAATCATGTTACCTTATATTGAATTGATATGGATCCAATCACAAGAGTTTGATATTCTTCTTTAGGCTCATATATAGGACAATCAATGGATCCCACTTTGATAGTTTTCACATTAAAAATTGTATTGACTCCACATACTTTATCAATCCTCTTGGGAAAATAGACAGTGTGTTCCTTATCATCAACATTGAAAGTAACCATGCCTTTATTGCAATCAATAACAGCCCCTGCAGTATTAAGAAAGGGTCTTCCAAGAATAATGGACATATTATCATCTTCGGGCATTTCCAACACAACAAAATCAGTTAATATCAAGCAATGCTGAGTAACTTGCACAGGAACATTTTCACATAAACCAACAGGAATAGCAGTAGATTTATCAGCCATTTGCAAAGATATATCAGTTGGTATCAATTTATCTAAATCAAGTCTCTTATAAAGAGAAAAAGGCATTACACTAACACCTGCTCCCAAATCACATAGAGCAGTTCTAACATAATTATTCTTGATGGAACAAGGAATAGTAGGTATACCTGGGTCGCCCAACTTCTTTGGAATCTTACCATTGAAGGAGTAATTAGCGAGCATAGTAGAAATTTCCTCATTGGGGATTTTCCTTTTGTTAGTAACAATATCTTTCATATACTTTGAATAAGGAGGCAATTTAATAGCATCAGTCAAAGGGATTTGCAGAAATAAAGGTTTCATCCAATCACAAAATTTATTATAGTGTTCCTCCTCCTTTGATTTTAGTTTCTTAGCAGGAAAAGGCATTTGCTTTTGAACCCAAGGTTCTCTTTCATTACCATGTTTCTCAGTAATAAAATCTTCTTTAGTGTACTTTTTATTTTTAACAGGCTTTTCAGGTTCTTTTTCAATTTCTTCTTTATCAGGAGTATCATTCTTATCATTATCTTCCTCATGTTCATTACCACTTTCAGTTTCAGCATCAGAAATAGAAATACTATTAGGATCATTAACAGGTTCAGAAGATTCTACAACATTCTTATGTTTCTTTTTCTTTTTCTTAGATGGAGCACTAGTTTTAATTAGTTGAGAATCTTGTTCAACTCTTTTGGGATGCCCTTCAGGATATAGAGGATCCTGGGTAGAAGCACCACCTCTAGTTGTTACTTCACAAGCATGTTTTTCTTTAGAATTATTTCCCAACAAGTCATTTTGCACTTTAGTAAGTTGATCAATTTGAGTTTGAACCATTTGAAAATGTTTAACAAGTATCTTAACATCATTGGAGGTTCTCTCCACAATACCATGCAATTCACTAATAGCTCGGGAATTTTCCATTAAATGATTCTCTACTCTCATATTAAAGTTTTCTTGCTTAACAATATAATTATCAAACTCATCTAAGCATTGAGCAGGAGATTTTGAATACGGAATATCTTCCCTAGTAAAGTGTTGAAGCGAGTGTACCTCAATCATGGATGAAGGGGGAATTGTCTCACATATATCTTCTATAGGAGGTAAATTCTTCACATCTTCAGGTTTAATACCCTTCTCTTTAAGAGACTTCTTGGCTTCCCTCATATCTTCATCATTTAATTTAATCATACCCCTCTTCTTCACTATCGGTGTCGGGGTTGGTTCAGGTGTAGACCAATCATCATGATTCCGGCCTATTTTAGCCAATAATTCTTCAGCGTCGTCTGGAGTTCTTTTCCTGAAAACACAACCAGCACAACTATCCAGGTATGCCCTAGACTCAATAGTTAGTCCACTATAAAATATATCAAGTAAATCATGCTTTTCCAAATCATGGTCAGGCTGAGCTCTAATAAGAGAGCAAAATCTAGCCCAAGCCTCAGGCAATTTCTCTCCATCTTCCTGGTCAAAATTATAAATTCTCTGCAAAGCAGCGTGTTGAGCACTAGCAGGAAAGTATTTTCGAAAGAAAACATCACGCAAGTCAATTGGACTTTTAATAGAACCAGGAGGCAAATTATTATACCAAGTTTTAGCATCATCCTTTAATGAGAAAGGAAAAATTTTAGCGACAAAATAAGTACGCATCTTGACATCATCAGAAAACACGCCACTAAGAGTAGATAACTCAGTCAAGTGTTCAACAGCACTTTCTTTTTCAGTACCACAAAAGGGTGTTTTCTCAACAATAGCTATATGAGATAGATCAAGAGAAAAATCATAATCTTTATCCCTAATGTTTATAGGAGATGTGGCAAATTTAGGATCAGGAGATGGTTTATATCTAACAGCATGTTCTGCAAGCAACTTTTTAATTTTTCTTGCATCAGTAGTAGCATTGCATTTTTCAATAAAATCATCATCAAGCTCTACATAATCTTCATCAAGATCATCACTAGAATATTCAACAGACTCAGGTGAATTAACAGGTGTAGCAGCATTTTCATTAGGAGTTTCAGTATTTTCAATTTGTCTAGACTTAGCAATTGTAGCATCTAGAAAAGATCCCAATGAACCACTATCATCAAGCACAGCAGAAACATTATCAATATTATGAGAATTTTCAGATTCAGCAGAAGTACCAGCACGTGAAGCATGTGGCGGTGAAACAAGTTTATCAATAACAGATGGTGAATCAAGAGCAGCAGAGGTACTCAGAGTTGTACCTTTTCTTGTAGTGGATGGTAATATAGCGATCTTAGTATCGCGAGGTTTACCCATAATGGAGAATTTGCAGCGAACAATATCAATCCAAGTGAACTTCCAAATAAAGCTATGCTCCCCCGGCAACGGCGCGAGAAAATAGTCTTGATGACCCACAAGTATAGGGGATCGCAACAGTCTTCGAGGGAAGTATTACCCAATTTATTGATTCGACACAAGGGGACAAAGAATACTTGTAAGCCTTAACAGTTGTCAATTCAGCTGCACCTGGAAACACTTGCTCGCAAGAGTTTATCAATAGTAACAGTTTATGGCAGTGGGAATAGTGAAATAACAGCAGGTTGAAATAAAGACAGCAGTAGTGATTATAGTAAACAGCAGGATTAAAATACGTAGGCACAGGGACGGATTTAACGGCGTTGCATGGATGAGAGAAACTCATGTAACAATCAAAGCAGGGCATTTGCAGATAATAATAAAACGGTATCCAAGTACTAATCAATCAATAGGCATGTGTTCCATATATAGTCGTACGTGCTCGCAATGAGAAACTTGCACAACATCTTTTGTCCTACCAGCCGGTGGCAGCCGGGCCTCTAGGGAAACTACTGGATATTAAGGTACTCCTTTTAATAGAGTACCGGAGCAAAGCATTAACACTCCGTGAACACATGTGATCCTCACATCACTACCATCCCCTCCGGTTGTCCCGATTCTTGTCACTTCGGGGCCATTGGTTCCGGACAGCGACATGTGTATACAACTTGCAGGTAAGATCATAAACAACGAATATCTTCATGAATCAATAACATGTTCAGATCTGAGATCATGGCACTCGGGCCCTAGTGACAAGCATTAAGCATAACAAGTTGCAACAATATCATAAAAGTGACATCTACGGATACTAGGCACTATGCCCTAACAATCTTATGACTATTACATGACCAATCTCATCCAATCCCTACCATCCCCTTCAGCCTACAGCGGGGGAATTACTCACACATGGATGGGGGAAACATGACTGGTCGATGGAGAGGCGTTGGCGGTGATGGCGGTGAAGATCTCCTCCAATTCCCCGTCCCGGCGGAGTGCCGAACGGAGACTTCTCTCCCGAGACGGAGTTTCGCGATGTGGCGGCTCTCTGGAGGGTTTCGCGACTTCGACTTCTCTCCGTGTGTTTTCGGTCGAAACCAATAAGTAGTCCGAAGGGGGCGTCGGAGGCCGGCCGAGGGGGCCACACCACTGGGCCGCGGGCCCCCCTGGCCGCGCCGCCATGTGGTGTGGGGCCCTCGGGCCTCCACCTCTCTTGCCCTTCTGCCCGTCAATATTTTGGTAAAATAGGGCCTTCTGCAAGAATTCCGAGGATTTTCCCGAAAGTTGGATTTCTGCACAAAAACGAGACACCAGAGCAATTCTGCTGAAAACAGCGTTAGTCCGTGTTAGTTGTATCCAAAATACACAAATTAGAGGCAAAACAATAGCAAAAGTGTTCGGGAAAGTAGATACGTTTTGGACGTATCGCTCCCCCCAAGGTAAATACATACCCACTTGTGGCGTACAGATCAGCTACATCTGAGATCCAATTCGAATCACTATATCCTTCAAGCACAGCTGGGTGCCCTGAATAGTGAATCCCATAACTCATTGTACCACATAGGTAGCGCATGACCCTATCAAGTGCATGCCAATGATCAGTACCCGGGTTTGACATGAACCTACTCAACTTGCTAACAGCAAAAGAGATGTCGGGTCTAGTCGCGCTCGCTAAGTACATGAGTGAGCCAACGATCTGAGAATATCTCAATTGATCTATGGCGATTCTCCGGTTCTTGCGTAATGTCACACTGGGATCATAAGGTGTTGAAGAAGGCTTGCTATCAATATAGCCGAACCGGCTCAAGATCTTCTCAACATAATGGGATTGCGTTAGAGTAATCCCACTCTCGTTCTTAATCAGCTTGATGTTCAGAATCACATCAGCTTCTCCCAGATCTTTCATATCAAAGCTCTTTGACAAGAAAGACTTGACCTCGTGTATTACTTTCATGTTTGTACCAAAGATCAGAATATCATCCACATACAAACATAATATAACACCTTCGCCCCCACCATGGCGATAGTAAACGCACTTGTCAGCCTCATTGACAACAAAGCCTACAGAAGTTAAAGTTCTGTCAAACTTCTCATGCCATTGCTTAGGTGCTTGTTTTAGGCCATATAAAGATTTTAGCAACTTGCACACCTTTCTTTCTTCACCTTTTACTACAAACCCATCAGGCTGATCCATATAGATTTCCTCTTCCAACTCTCCATTAAGAAAAGCTGTCTTTACGTCCATTTGATGAACGATAAGACCATAGGAGGCAGCCATGGATAGTAGTACTCGAATGGTGGTAAGTCTAGCGACAGGTGAATAGGTGTCGAAGTAATCTTCGCCTTCTCTCTGTGTGTAGCCTTTCGCTACAAGCCGCGCCTTGTACTTCTCAATAGTACCATCAGGTCTTAGCTTCTTCTTGAACACCCATTTGCAGCCCACAGGCTTGCATCCATGGGGTCGTTCTGATAGCTCCCAAGTTCCATTAGAAAGAATCGAGTCCATCTCATTATGGACAGCTTCTTTCCAGTCATCTGCATCTGGAGATGCATATGCCTCTGCAATGGACGTGGGAGTATCATCCACAAGGTACACAATGAAATCATCACCAAAGGATTTTTCAATCCTTCGTCTCTTGCTCCGTTTAGGAGCTTCATTGTCATCCTTCTCAATAACAATCTCATGTGATTGTTCAAAATACTCATTAGATGTACTAGATTCAGGAACTATCTCAGTAGAAATTCTAGCAATGCTATGCATATCTTTCATAGGAAACATATTCTCAAAGAATGTTGCATCACGAGATTCCATAATAGTGTCAACATGCATATCAGGTACTTCAGATTGAACTACTAAAAATCTATAGCCTACACTCCGCGGAGCATAACCTAGAAAGATACAATCCACTGTCTTTGGTCCGAGTTTGCGCTTCTTAGTAATTGGAATATTGACTTTCGCCAAACATCCCCATGTGCGCAAATACGAAAGTGATGGTTTTCTCCCAGACCACTCCTCGTAAGGGGTTTTATCTTTATTCTTGTTAGGAACTCTATTCAGGACATGACATGTAGTCAACAAAGCCTCCCCCACCATGCCTTTGATAAACCAGCAGTGGCTAACATGGAATTCACCAAGTCAGTCAGCGTGCGGTTTTTCCTCTCGGCAACCCCGTTTGATTGGGGCGAATAGGGAGGCGTCCTCTCATGAATAATACCATGTTCCTCACAGAATTCATCAAAGATTTTAGGAAAATATTCACCACCACGATCAGACCTAAGACGCTTGATCTTTCTCTCTAGTTGATTTTCAACTTCGGCCTTATAAATTTTAAAGTAGTCTAAGGCTTCATCTTTAGTTCGCAACAAATAAACATAGCAAAATCTAGTCGCATCATCAATCAATGTCATGAAATATCTCTTTCCACCTTTTGTCAACACACCATTCATCTCGCATAGATCAGAATGTATGAGTTCTAGAGGTGCCAAGTTTCTCTCCTCGGCCGCCTTGTGAGGCTTCCGAGGTTGCTTTGATTGCACACAACTATGGCACTTAGAACCTTTGGCAATGGTGAACTTCGGAATTAAACTTAAACTGGATAGCCGAGACATTAAACCAAAATTAATGTGACATAAACGAGAATGCCAAACACTGGTATCATCACTAACATTGCCACAAATATGGTTCACAGACTTATTACTGAAATCAGAAAGCGAAAAGCGGAACAAGCCTCCGCACTCATAGCCTTTACCAATAAATTGTCCAAACTTGGAAACAACTACTTTATTCGACTCTAAAACAACCTTAAACCCATCTCTACATAGAAGGGAGCCGCTAACGAGATTCTTGTTCATAGTAGGGACATGCTGCACGTTCCTCAGCTGCACGATCTTCCCCGAAGTGAACTTCAGATCTACCGTGCCAACACCACGAACAGAAGCATGTGACCCATTCCCCATCAAGACGGAAGAATCCCGGGCGACCTGGTAAGAAGTGAACATGGATATGTCAGCACACACATGAACATTAGCACCCGTATCAATCCACCAACATGGAGATTGAAATACCGAAAGAACAGTAAAGAGATTACCGTACCCATCAGCATTGCTAGCGGTCACCGTGTTGACTTGCCTCGCCTTTTTCTTGCGGTCTGCCCTCTCTGGACAGTCCTTAGAAAAGTGGCCAGTCTCTCCACAGGTAAAGCAGCTCAGATCTGCTTTGTTTATCATCTTCTTCTTCTTGAAGGTTGTAGTCTTCATAGGCTTATTGAAGGAGGGCTTGTTATTCCCTTTGTTCTTGCTGTAGGGTTTCTTCTGCACCATGTTGGCGCTAGACTGACCCTCTCCTTTCTCAGTAGTATCCTTAGCCCGAGCTTTCTCCTCAACATCAAGAGACGCTATCAGGTTTTCAACTGATATCTCCTGTCTCTTGTGTTTGAGAGTTGTGGCAAAGTTCCTCCATGAAGGGGGCAACTTAGCAATAATGCATCCAGCCACAAACTTATCAGGTAAGGCACACTTAAGGAGTTCAAGCTCTTTCGCAATGCACTGTATCTCATGAGCTTGTTCGACTACAGAACGGTTGTTCACCATCCTGATGTCATGGAAGCTCTCCATGATGTACAGTTCACTGCCTGCATCGGTTGCACCGAATTTAGCATTCAGTGCATCCCAGAGCTCTTTACCGTCTGTTATGTGCATGTACACATCACACAGACGATCAGCAAGAATACTCAGAACGCATCCGACGAAGAGAGTATTGTTTTCCTTGAACTTGTTCTGATCTTGGTCAGATATAGTTCCTTCAGGTAAACCATTACTAACTTCGAACACTTTCAGATGAGTAAGCCAGAGCGTGGCCTTAACCTGCCACCTCTTAAAGTGCACACCGGTAAACTTATCCGGCCTCAGTGCATCAGCAAAACCAGCCATTGTTAACTCAGGAAATTGCCTACAATTAGGTTTTTGGATTGTTGGATAATTAGGCACAATTTCCATGATTAATTCCAGAATATAAAACATGATGGCAGCAACTACTAACATGTGAAACTCGAACATACTAGATGCATTAATCAACATGAGTAGCAGCAGCGCAAACGGTAAAGCATCCATCGCTAAACAGATCGAGATATGTCGCACGTACCGATCTGGTGGAGGTGGCGGTGGAGGTGTAGCAGATGATGTCGCAGCAGTAACGTTGTTGATGACAACGTTGTTGACGACAGGGACGACGGGTCGAAGTAGACGGCGTTGAAGACGACGGAAGGCAGCACCGCCCGACTTGGACGGAAGGCGACCCGTGATGAAGAACTTGAGCAGTCGCGCAGAGCGCTTCCCAAAAACCTAATTCGCCCTCTCCCGTACAGGATCGCAAGGACGAGCGGTTCCGGAGACCTGCTCTCCCGTTCGCCGATGCACGTCGGCGCGCGGGATGGAGTAGGCTACGATGGCGGCGCAAGCAGAGAGAGGTGGAAACCCTAGGCAACGTGGGCCACGCCCACGTCGCACGAACGTTTCGAGTCGGTTACAGATAGCCCACGATCCGGGAGCGACCCGAACCGACTAACTGTGACGCGTGAGTCGAGTCGAGTCGAGTCGAGTCGAGTCGAGTCGAGTCGAGACGAGCGAGGAGGAGGAGGAGCGCGCGTGTAGCACTCCTATTCTCACTCACTTACTAGTGGTGAAACAACCCACCTTATAAGGTGGTCTAACTTCCTCCCAACTTTCCATGTGGGACTAAACTTCCCACCTCTTGCCACTCACTAGTGAGCTGCCACCAACTTGGGCTCAAACTCACAAGGCTGCCACTATGTGGGCTTTGAGATTTATAGGGAAAACTGAAATCTAATTTGGGCCACTAAAAGTGGGCCCAATATTTCAACATAAAGTGTCCCAAAGCTTGAATAGCCCCTGCAGATTAGAGCTTCTAGGCTGTGGCGCTTGCTACATGCAGTACCTGAGTCCATCCAAAGAATTTCAAGTGCATTGGCCAAGCTCACAAGGACAGCGATGCGCCGCCGAGAAAACCCGCAGATTGCCTAGTCACCTAAGGCGACCGCCGCAGTCCCATATGCAGACGCCCGCCGACCAGGGCAATCTCAGCCGCAACCATTCGCTGAACGGCGCAATCCCCACGGCAGTCGGGCGCCGCTTGCCTCAACCCAAAAACAATTCAAGAACCACACCTTGATTGTTGCTGCTAAACATGCAGCTTCGCCTCTGGAGCATCTTGTTCATCCAGGCCTCCTCTTTGCCCGCCATGGGCCATGGCCTTTGACCAGAAGTGAAATCGATCGAATCTTGCAGGTTAGGGGAAGCCCTCCTCTTTGCCCCTTGGACCAGAAGAGAAATCGGGTTAGGGGAAACCCTCCTCCTTGCCCGTCATGGCCAGAAGAAAAATCGACAAAATCTTGCAGGTTTGGAGATTTGGGGATAGGAGGAGGCGTTCTCCTCGTTTATATATAAATCAGATTCCGTGGAGAGGGGGTTGATTTGATTTGGTATATAGGAGTCGAGTTTGGTTTGAACCGCGACCTGTTCGGCAATACCTCCCTCTAGGCGTTGGATTCCCAGAGAAGCACGACTCGCGAAGGCAAGACACGGGGCAGCGGGCGAATCGCGGCAGCGTGAAGACGATGGAGTCAACAACAGTTCACGTTGGCCCACTCGGTCAGACGATGGAAGCAACGGAATAAAAGAACGAACCGGTACGTGGCAATTCTGCTGTAATATGCGGATTGGTGGGAGGGCAAAACAGTCCAATGAAAAGTTGGACGAAAATTTTGGCAGAAACCTTAGCTCCTTTATTATTAGGTATATGTACTAGGAAAATTGCCCGTGCGATGCACCGGGAAAAAATTATTGCAACGGTTGATGGTCGCCGGATAAATTAAGCTAATAACATGTTTGAGCGTTGTTGTGTAGCTACTCTTCATGTCGCCAATAGCCGCCTCCATCATCCTGGGGTCAATGAAGTGGTCGTAGCGCTTACTGCGCTTGTGGTCGAACACCATCTTCTTGAACTACCAGACCTCCCTATATAGTCGCTAAACACGATTTAGTTTCCGATGGTCACATTTAGGATCTCGATAGATGTAACATCCCAGAAATTTAAAACAAAATAAACAAATTTCCCTAGTTCCAAATTTTGGAACCAACAAAAACTTTTATTAAATTAAGATTGATACATAATAATCTTGCATAATTCTTGTGCTATTGCCATGATTGCTTGTTATTAGTATTTGAAATAATCTTAAACCCTAAAACCTCACCCCTCTTTTCACCATCCTAGTTAAAATAAAATAAAAGGAAATTAAATAAGAAAAAGGCATATGTGCCTATGGCTATAATTATAAATATTTACCCTAGACCTTTCCACTTTACTTAAAGGATTGGAAAAGCTTTATAAACCTTATATAGTACTTCTTAAATCATTTCTAGGTTGAAACCAAAAAGAATAAAAAGAAAACTAAAAATGCCATAGAGGCATATGAGAGTAAAATAGCAAATAAGGGAATTTAAGAAAATTGACCTTAGGACTTGTTGTGAATGGTTGGATCACCTCCATATATCATTTCAACAATTCACAACACCATTGTGAATCAAACCAAGTCAAATTAAAAATAAAATACCACATATGCATAGAAGCCTATGTGACACATAGCCAATTCACTAAACTTTGACCTATGACTTAAACCTTGACCAAATGGTGTGAAACCCTCTCTAAACCTATTATAACACTAAATGGACCCTAACCCATGTCCAAGTGAGGCAAGAACAACCCTAGTACAAGTTTATGAAAATTTGACACCTCATCTCTTATGTATTAAGGCCAAATTTGCAAATCTTTGCACAAGACCATTTGAATTGGTTTCAATGCTCTCAAAATGTTTCTAAACTCATAAGAACCACATTAGAGTCAACCAAAGTCAAATCAAATAAAGAGAAATCAAATAGGGAGAAAATTCCCAAATTTCACTCACATACACATTATGCCAAATTGCAAATCTTCAACCAAGGCCACCATTGATTGATCTCTTGCTTGTAAAATGTTTATATATGATAAATAAACACATTTGCATCAAAGAAACCAAAATCAAATCAAAGCAAAACTCAAAATCAACATACATGTGATAATGGTCATATGGCCATTTTATAAAATGTTCCCCACTTTACCCCCCTGTAATTCTCAAATCCTAAACTAAACTTGGTCAACTATGACCATGTCATCCAAGACCATGTCAAGGTCAACAACTTTCATGTTGACCATCTCTGCTAATGTTGACTAGGTTGACCAGAAAGACAGGGACAAGTGGAGACTTTGAATCTATGTGAAGATGACCCACTTTTTGAATTGTTGCAAATCTTCACCAAATTGAACCACACCACCACCAATCCAACACATAAATTATATAAATGAGATCCACCAAAAAGAACTGCAAAATTCCAACATTTTCTTCATGCGGCCATTTAGTCGAACACCTTGCAGGCATGATTCATATTTTTGCACACATGCTTTTATCCAGTGGGTTTTGGCCTAAACCACCTCTAACTTGTGATGATCATCACCCCTCTACACCCCTGCACCTCTACACGTCCTTGCTCTTGGTACTTTAAGCATGGAAAAGCCCTATACTATTCACACTATGCACCATGCCGGCCACCATGGCACTCGAGCAACCTAAGCCCCTACTCTCCCCTACACCTTGTCATTGAGCATCTCTGGTACACCAGGACACTGCCTGTGCACGGCCAAGCCTCCCCCTTGCACGCCAGTGGCCAGGCAAGCCGTGCCCAGACGCGCCCGAAGCATGCCAGGCACGCGGTGACCACTGATGACCCACAAGTATAGGGGGTGTATCGTAGTATCTTCGATAAGTAAGAGTGTCGAACCCAACGAGGAGCAGAAGGTGTTGGCAGTTTCGATGGAGGATTCACTGTAAATGCTCACAGACAAGTATTCAGGGGGTTTTGATATTGCAGATAAATAAAGTACAAGTAAATAAAATGCGAGAGAAATAATTGCAGCGAGTGGCCCAATCCTTTTTAGCACAAAGGACAAGCCGGTTTGTTTACTTATAATGACCAAACGTTCTGAGGACACACGGGGATTTTAGTCTAGTACTTTCGCTTCATGTGGTTTAATAATCTTCATTGTTTTGATAAGTGTTGTGTGGGTGAACCTATGCTAATGCACCGCCCTTCCTAGGACTAATACATACTTGTGATTATACCCCTTGCAAGCATCCGCAACTACAAGAAAGTAATTAAGATAAATCTAACCACAGCCTTAAACTCTGAGATCCTGCGATCCCTCCTGCATCGATATACTAACGGGGGCTTAGGTTTCTGTCGCTCCGGCAACCCCGCAATTAGCAACCGAATACAAGATGCACTCCCCTAGGCCCATAAATGGTGAAGTGTCGTGTAGTCGACGTTCACACGACACCACTAGAAGAATGACACCACAACTTAAATATCATAACATTGAATATTACTCAACCATAATTCACTACTAGCATCTAGACTTCACCCATGTCCTCAAGAACTAAACGAACTACTCACGAGACATCATATGGAATACAATCAGAGGTGATATGATGATGAATAACAATCTGAACATAAACCTTGGTTCAATGGTTTCACTCAATAGCATCTACAACAAGTATAGAATAACACCGGGAGAGTTTCCCCTATCAAACAATCAAGATTTAACCCGAATTGCTACAGCGGTGACGAGGTGCAGCGGTGGTGATGGCGGTGTAGATGATGGAGATGATGATGATGATGATGGAGATGATGTCCCGCTCGATGACGATGGCGATGGCGTCGATTTCCCCTCCGGGAGGGAATTTCCCGCGGATTCCTGCCCGCCGGAGAGCTCTTTCTCTCTGTGTTCTCCGCCCCGCAGAGGCGGCTGTAACCCTTCGTGAGGTCCTCTCTGTGGCTTAGGTTTTCGGGACGAAAGAAAAGGAGGCGAAAGGGGCTGTGGGCCCCCAGAGCACAGGTGGCGCGGCCAGGCCTTGGGCCGCGCCGCCCGTGGTCTGGGCCCACAGTGGCTCCTCTCTGCTCCCCCTTTTGGCTCCCTCCGTCATCTGGAAAAATAGGAATTTACGTGAAATTCCCTTCCACAGTTGATCTTCCGAAATATTGCGTTCTGACGGTGCTTTTTCCAGCAGAATCCTGGCTCCGGTGCTTGATCCTCCAATGATGATGAAACATGCAAAATAGATGAAATAACATAAGTATTGTGTCCCAATATGAAATATATCAATGAATAACAGCAAATTATGATACAAAATAGTGATGCAAATTGGACGTATCAACTCCCCCAAGCTTAGACCTCGCTTGTCCCCAAGCGAAACTGAGCTCGATAAACAAGACCACATGTTTATGGAGTGAAGAGTCGATAAATAAAATACGGACAAGAAGCATCATATTCATTCACACAAGACATTCTAGTAAACAACTTCCTCATATAACTCATCTTGAAATAGGTAAAGAGAAATCACAAGTAAAGGTGCATAAGAAATCATAATTGGTGATGGCAAACTTTGTTCTTGGTCAGAGAACTACTAACGGATTGTACTTCTAAGCAAAGCTTTCATATTAGATTTTATAGCTGAGCCTTCATATTTAAGCATAACAATCTTTTCATAATCATTGATAACTTCAAAGTCATATTCATTCGGATAAAATTGGTACTAAACAAGAAAGTATAAAAGACATGATTAACTGAATCATAGCATAAATGATTGGTTCACAACAACTCAATTGCTTGCTTGAGATAGAGAGAAATAGGTTTACTGACTCAACATAAAGGTAAAAGACAGGCCCTTCGCAGAGGGAAGCAGGGATTAAATCATGTGCTAGAGCTTTTCAAGTTTTGAAATCATATAAAGAGCATAAAAGTAAGATTTTGAGCGGTGTTTGTTATTGTCAACGAATGGTAGCGGGTACTCTAACCCCCTTGCCAAACGAACCTTTAAAGAGCGGCTCCCATGAGGGACGGCATTTCTACCAGCAAGGTAGATCATCCCCCTTCTCTTTTGTTTACACATGTATTTTAGTTTTATTAAGGATGACACTCCCCCCAACCTTGGCTTTCTCAATCCATGGCTAACCGAATCTTCGGGTGCCTTCCAACATTCACATACCATGGAGGAGTGTCTATTGCAAAATTAAGTTGCTTACTGATAAATCAGAGCAAAACATGTGAAGAGAATTATTAATGAAAGTTATTAATTGGGGCTGGGAACCCCGTTGCCAGCTCTTATTGCAAAATTATTGGATAAACGGATGTGCCGCTAGTCCATTGGTGAAAGTCCGCCCAACAAGATTGAAAGATAAAACACCACATACTTCCTCATGAGCTATAAAACATTGACACAAATAAGGAGTAGTAGTTTGAATAATTTAAAGGTAGCACATGAAGTATTTACTTGGAATGGCAGAAAATACCATGTAGTAGGTAGGTATGGTGGACACAAATGGCATAGGTTTGGTCTAAGGTTATGGATGTATGAGAAGCATTCCTCTCGATACAGGTCTTTGGCTAGCAAGGTTTGGTAGCAAGCATAAAGGTTGAGGGAAACAAACAAATATACATATGATAGAAACAATCATGCATCTTTCTCATAAGCACAAGCAATTTTAACTTCAGAATACTAAGCATAGAGATAATAGTAATATATCTAAGTGTATTTCTCTCTTTTATTAAACATCAAGATGTTGTTGCTATTGACCAATGCTAAGTTTGCCAAAACCAAATAGATTTACTTGATGCTCCCAAAGTGATATCAATATTCATGTCAAGAGTAATCATATAATGGAGATTGCAAACTAAAATAAGGTGTGCAAAAAGTAAATGATAAGACTTCTCATTAATATTCCATAACGATAACTCACACCAACGGATACATAGATAACTAACTAAGAGAGATACTTCCACATTGCATACTATTCCATATGATAACTTCCCTACTCATGATATGACACTACTTGATAGTAAAAGATAAAGGTGGTGATGATGTGATACCGCGGCACTCCCCCAAGCTTGGAACAAACCAAGGGGATGCCAATACCGATGATGAATTACTCCTTCGGTGATGATGGTGATGGATTCTTCTCGCGCTTCATAAGGATCTCCTTCAGCTTCAGTTTCAATTTTGCAATTCTGCACCAAAATTTGAAGAGACTTATTGTTATCCGAGGGTGGCGGTGACGGCCTTGTGCTGGGAATTGAGTAATATTCCAGCATTCTGCGAAGTCGCTGGTTCTCCTCTTGAAGTATCTCCACTTCCCTTCTTAGAGCACGATATTGATCACAAAACTCATCAGCAACCCGTATTGCTTCCTCCACACAAGGGAAAGAGTCGAGGTCCAGAGCAGGCGGAAGAGCTCCCTGCAAGTTATGAGAAAAAGAACGCCCAGTATTAACCGATCCCACCAAAATTGGCTTACTCCTCGTAGTTTCCCACTCTCCTTTTGCTGATGCTATCTTCTCCTTCTCCTTATTGATCCTTTCATCCATCTCTTCCCTCCAAGGCCCCTTGTCTTTGTTGCTGGAGACCATGGTGCTTCTAGATCAAAACAAATCTGGCAGAAAACAGCTCGAAACAAAACACGACGAGAAAACGATATTACGGACCTCCAGGGGTCCGGGGGATTATATAGCAAATATTTTTACGACAAAAGGAAGGTTCCAGGCCGAAAACGAGTGGAAACGGGACGCCGAGGCGGCCAGACCATAGGTCGGCGCGGCCAGGTGGGGCCCGCGCCGGCCTATGGTGGCACGCCCTCGTGCGTCTTTTCCACTCCGTTTCGATTCCGTAATTTTTCATATTTTCTAAAAACAGCAGAAATAATGTTCGGAAAGGTAAACGCGGACTTTTTATTACCTATACTGTTACCTATTCAAAGTCCAGTTCTGGCGGACTGTCAATTTGTCCTTTGATGAAGGCCTCCGGTGTTTCCACTTGAATAATATCAACATCAACATTATAAGAATCACCCGAGATATAATGCTTGAGTCTTTGTCCATTCACCACTTGCGTGGCATTGCCTTGGAGAGAGCTAATTTTAATTGCTCCTGAACGATACACCTCCTCAACAACATATGGTCCTTCCCACTTTGAGAGTAATTTCCCTGCAAAGAATCTGAGACGAGACCGATATAATAGAACTTGATCTCCAACATTAAATTCTCTTTTAATGATCCTTCTATCATGCCACTTCTTAACTTTTTCTTTAAAGAGTTTAGCATTTTCATAAGCTTCACTTCTCCATTCATCTAGAGAACTTAATTGCAACAACCTCTTATTACCGGCTAATTTAGGATCTTTATTTAGTTCTCTAACAGCCCAATAAGCTTTGTGCTCTAGTTCTAGAGGTAAATGACAAGCTTTTCCATAAACCATTTTATAAGGTGACATTCCCATAGGATTTTTATAAGCAGTTCTATAAGCCCATAGTGCTTCTTTCAATTTGCTAGCCCAATTCTTTCTAGATTTATTAACAGTCTTTCCCAAGATAGCTTTAATCTCTCTATTTGATAATTCTACTTGACCACTAGTTTGAGGGTGATAAGCAAGCAATTCTATGATTAATACCATACTTAGCAAGAGTTTTTCTAAAACCTCCATGAATAAAATGAGAACCTCCATCAGTCATAATATATCTAGGTACTCCAAATCTAGGAAATATAATATCTACAAGCATTTTTATAGAGGTCTCACCATCAGCACTTTTTGTAGGTATAGCTTCTACCCATTTAGTAACATAATCAACAGCGACAAGTATATGAGTGTTACCATCTGAAGAAGGGAAAGGACCCATGAAGTCGAATCCCCAACAATCGAATGGTTCAATAACAAGAGTATAATTCATAGGCATTTCATTGCGTCTAGAGATATTACCAACTCTTTGACATTCATCACAAGATAGAATAAATTTCCTTGCATCTTTGAAGAGTGTTGGCCAATAAAAACCTGATTGTAGAACCTTTTGCGCGGTTCTATCTCCAGCGTGATGTCCTCCATAAACACTTCCATGACATTTATTCAATATCTCCTGTTGTTCATATTCAGGAACACATCTTCGCATAATACCATCCACTCCTTCTTTATATAAGTGTGGGTCATCCCAAAAATAATGCCTCAAGTCATAAAAGAATTTCCTCCTTTGCTGAGCTGAAAAGGTTGGAGGCAAATACTTCGAAACAATAAAGTTAGCATAATCTGCATACCAAGGGCTCTCTCGCGAGCTCACCTTTATTACAGCCAATTGTTCATTTGGAAAACTATCATTAACAGGAACAGGATCATAAGCAATATTTTCCAATCTAGACAAATTATCAGCAACAGGATTATCAGCACCTTTCCTATCTATAATATGTAAATCAAATTCTTGCAACAGAAGTACCCATCTAATAAGCCTTGGCTTAGCATCTTTCTTTGTCATAAGGTATCTAATTGCAGCATGATCAGTATGAATTGTAACTTTCGAATCAACAATATAGGGTCTAAACTTATCACAAGCAAAGACTACAGCTAACAATTCTTTTTCAGTTGTAGCATAATTTCTTTGAGCAGCATCAAGAGTCTTACTAGCATAATGAATAACATTTAATTTTTTATCTACCCGCTGTCCAAGAACAGCGCCTACAGCAAAATCACTAGCATCACACATAATTTCAAAAGGCAAATTCCAATCAGGAGGTTCAACTACAGGAGCAGTTGTTAAGGCTTTCTTTAGAGTTTCAAAAGCTTCCTTACAATCATCATCAAAAACAAAAGGTACATCTTTTTGAAGAAGATTAGTAAGAGGCTTTGAAATTTTAGAGAAATCTTTAATAAATCTCCTATAAAACCCAGCATGACCAAGAACACTACGAATACCTTTAACATCCCTCGGATAGGGCATCTTCTCAATTGCTTCAACTTTAGCTCTATCAACTTCAATACCTCTCTCAGAAATTTTATGTCCCAATACAATTCCTTCATTAACCATAAAGTGGCATTTCTCCCAATTAAGAACAAGGTTAGTTTCTTCACATCTCTACAAAACTTTATCGAGGTTTCGCAGGCAATTATCAAAAGAATTCCCATAGACAGAAAAATCATCCATGAACACCTCTACAATACTTTCGCAAAAACCATGAAAAATAGCAGACATGCATCTTTGAAAAGTAGCAGGAGCATTACATAAACCAAAAGGCATACGCCTATAAGCATAAGTTCCATAAGGACAAGTAAACGTGGTTTTCTCTTGATCTTTAGCTTTAACAGCAATTTGTGAAAACCCAGAATAACCATCAAGAAAACAAAAATGAGTATTTTTAGATAACCTTTCTAGCATTTGATCAATAAAGGGTAAAGGGTAATGATCTTTCTTAGTAACTTTATTAACTTTTCGAAAATCAATGCACATTCTATAACCTACAACTATTCTTTGAGGAATAAGCTCATCATTATCATTAGGCACAACGGTCATTCCTCCTTTCTTAGGAACACAATGCACAGGACTAACCCATCTACTATCAGCAATAGGATATATAATACCAGCTTCAAGGAGTTTTAATACCTCGTTCCTTACCACCTCTTTCATCTTCGGAATTAGACGACGTTGATGTTCAACAACAGGCTTTGCATCTTCTTCCATATTAATAGCATGTTGGCAAATAGAAGGAGAAATCCCTTTCAAATCATCAAGAGTATAGCCAATAGCTCCTCGGTGTTTCTTCAATATTTCCAATAACCTTTCTTCCTCAATCTCTGAAAGCTTAGAACTAATAATAACAGGATATATTTTCTTATCATCAATATGAGCATATTTAAGATTATCAGGTAAAGGCTTTAAATCAAAAACAGGATCTTCCTTTGGTGGCGGTGTTGTACCCAAATCTTCCACCGGTAAATCATGCTTGAGAATAGGTTGGCGAAGAAAAATTTCCTCAAGCTCATCTCTTTCTTTCCTAAAAGCTTCACTTTCACTATTCTCCAAATGTTGCTGCAAAGGATTATTAGGAACAAGAACAATAGATGCACACTGCTCCATTTTAAAATCATTACTAGGCAAATCAACTTTATAAGGAGTTTTGGTAAATTTAGAAAAGTTAAATTCATAAGGTTCACCAGCAAATCTAGTCAAAATTTTCTCTTTCTTACAATCTATAATAGCTCCACAAGTATTTAGAAAAGGTCTACCAAAAATGATAGGACAATGATCACTAGCAGCAGAACCAAGTACCAAAAAGTCAGCAGGATATTTAATCTTACCACATAGAACTTCCACATCTCGAACAATACCAATTGGAGAAATAGTTTCTCTATTAGCCAAATGAATAACCACATCAATATCTTCAAGTTCACAAGAACCAATTTCGTGCATAATCTCCGTGTAAAGCTCATAAGGAATAGCACTAACACTTGCACCAATATCACATAAACCATAATAGCAATGATCACCAATTCTAACAGATAGCATAGGAACACTAACTTGTTTGGATTTATTAGGATGTGAAACAATATTAGAAGCATCTTCACAAAAATAATATGACCATCCTCCACATTTTCAGTCACAAGATCTTTAACTATTGCAACAGCAGGTTCAATTTTAATTTGTTCTTCAGGTTCTTTAGGTTTCTTTTCACTTTTATTAACCGCACTAGATATGACAGAGTACTCCTTCATTTTAGCAGGGAAAGGAGTTTTTTCAATATAAGCTTCAGGAATAACATTATCAACAGTTTCAACCACTACACATTTGTTTACAGATGAATCAACTTTATCTTTATACGGTTCATGATACTTATCAAAATTCTTCTTAGGCAATTCATAAGAGGCAAAAGCTTTATAAAGATTTGCAACAACTTGGGAATCAAGACCATATGTAGCACTCATATTACGAAATTTATCGGTATCCATAAAAGCTTCAATGCATTTATAATCATAAATTATACCTGATTCTCTATCTTTGTCGTTCTCCCATCCTTCAGTATTTTCTTGGATCCGATCAAGAAGGTCTCTTTTAAACTCTTCATTCTTGCGTGTAAATGATCCAGAACAAGAAGTATCCAGCAAGGTCTTGTCTTGAAAAGAAAGTCTTGCATAGAAATTATCAATAATAACATTACCAGGAAGCTCATGAATGGGGCATTTGAGCATTAAAGACTTCAATCTCCCCCAAGCTTGGGCAATACTCTCTCCATCATGAGGCCAGAAATTATATATGCGGTTCCGATCTTTGTGAATTTCACTTGGAGGATAAAATTTGGAATAAAATAAAGGCACAATGTCCTCCCAATCAATAGAATCACCATTCTTCAGCAATTTATACCAGTGCGCCGCTTTACCAGACAGCGATATAGTGAATAGTTTCTTTCTAACTTCATTCATAGAAATACCTGCACATTTGAATAACCCGCATAATTCATGCAAAAACAATAAATGATCACCAGGATGAACAGTTCCATCCCCTTCATAGCGGTTATCCATAACACGTTCAATAATTTTCATAGGTATTTTATATGGTACTACTTCCTCACCTGGCGCTTCATCCACTACCGTTGCAGTAGTAGTAGATTTCCCAAATAGAAATTGAAGAGAGGATCTCTCCATAATGATTTATAGCAGCAGGCAGAAATAAAATCAGCACAAACAGTAAATTTCCTTACCAATTCCGCTTACCAATAGCGCTTCACTCCCCGGCAACGGCGCCAGAAAATAGTCTTGATGACCCAAAAGTATAGGGGGTGTATCGTAGTATCTTCGATAAGTAAGAGTGTCGAACCCAACGAGGAGCAGAAGGTGTTGGCAGCAGCGATGAGGATTCACTGTAAATGCTCACAAACAAGTATTCAGGGGGTTTTGATATTGCAGATAAATAAAGTACAAGTAAATAAAATGCGAGAGAAATAATTGCAGCGAGTGGCCCAATCCTTTTTAGCACAAAGGACAAGCCGGTTTGTTTACTTATAATGACCAAACGTTCCTGAGGACACACGGGGATTTTAGTCTAGTACTTTCGCTTCATGTGGTTTAATAATCTTCATTGTTTTGATAAGTGTTGTGTGGGTGAACCTATGCTAATGCACCGCCCTTCCTAGGACTAATACATACTTGTGATTATACCCTTTGCAAGCATCCGCAACTACAAGAAAGTAATTAAGATAAATCTAACCACAGCCTTAAACTCTGAGATCCTGCGATCCCTCCTGCATCGATATACTAACGGGGGCTTAGGTTTCTGTCACTCCGGCAACCCCGCAATTAGCAACCGAATACAAGATGCACTCCCCTAGGCCCATAAATGGTGAAGTGTCGTGTAGTCGACGTTCACACGACACCACTAGAAGAATGACACCACAACTTAAATATCATAACATTGAATATTACTCAACCATAATTCACTACTAGCATCTAGACTTCACCCATGTCCTCAAGAACTAAACGAACTACTCACGAGACATCATATGGAATACAATCAGAGGTGATATGATGATGAATAACAATCTGAACATAAACCTTGGTTCAATGGTTTCACTCAATAGCATCTACAACAAGTATAGAATAACACCGGGAGAGTTTCCCCTATCAAACAATCAAGATTTAACCCGAATTGCTACAGCGGTGACGAGGTGCAGCGGTGGTGATGGCGGTGTAGATGATGGAGATGATGATGATGATGATGGAGATGATGTCCCGCTCGATGAAGATGGCGATGGCGTCGATTTCCTCCGGAGGGAATTTCCCATTTCGCCCCCGCCGGAGAGCTCTTTCTCTCGGTGTTCTCCGCGAGGCGGCTGTAACCCTTCGTGAGGTCCTCTTGGCTTAGGTTTTCGGGACAAAGGAGTACGCGAAGAAAAGGAGGCGAAAGGGTCTGGGGCCCCCAGAGCACAGGGTGGCGCGGCCGCCTTGGCCGCGCCGCCCTGTGGTCCTGGGCCTGGCTCCCTCTCTGCTCCCCCCTTTTGGCTCCCTCCGTCATCCGGAAAAATAGGAATTTACGTGAAATTCCCTTCCACAATTGATCTTCCGAAATATTGCGTTCTGACGGTGCTTTTTCCAGCAGAATCCTGGCTCCGGTGCTTGATCCTCCAATGATGATGAAATATGCAAAATAGATGAAATAACATAAGTATTGTGTCCCAATATGAAATATATCAATGAATAACAGCAAATTATGATACAAAATAGTGATGCAAATTGGACGTATCAACCACGCCCTGGACGCCGCCAGTACACCAAGCGCTCGAGCGCCCCGCACTTCTCCTCGCATCGAGCACCTACTGCCCGCCCTCTACAAGCTAGACAAGCCCCCAGGCCTGCCCCTGCACCGTCGACGTCGCCATGATCACCACCCTACCGCGCCGGTACTGCCAGCCCTTGATCATTGCCAGCACGCTCCCGTCCTTCCCCTCGCTGCTCTTCACGCGCGCTAGCTTCTCCTAGCGACGCCTACACGACGCCCCCATCGCCTTGCCCCTTCGCGTCCTGAAACGCCGGCGCCATGGACGACCTCCCACGGGCACCCGCAGCACCTCGCGCCCCTATAAAAGCAAGCACTCCCTGGACGATTTCTTCACACCATTCGCTTCACCTCTTCCCTCTGATCATCCTCAACACCTTCCCTCCTCGATTAGCCTGCCTCTCGCCGGAATTTGACCGGAACCCGCCGCCACAGTAGCTCCTCACCGTCGACGATCCGCGCCTCCCCAAGCTCCGCCACGGTACCAGGGGCCTATTCGCCCTCGCCAATGACGCCTCGACCACCGCCCTCGACCGCCGGCGACCTCCTGCGCTCTCCGACCCCCTACCTCGCCGGCGCAACACGCCCTTCTCCCCCGTCGACGACGACGACGCTCGACCGTCGATCGTCCGTCTGATCCAACGGCCCAGTCACAGTACCGATTCGGCTGTTGTCGCTGATGTGTGGACCCCCTGTCAGCTGGCCCGCGGAGTGGTCAGTTAGTTGGGCCCAGTTAGTTTAAATTGGTTAGCCCTGTCGTTTTCCCGCGTGGCCCAGTAGTTCAAATTCGATTTAATCTATTTTAGTTCAAATCCAATACTGCTGCAAACTTCAAAATTTAATAGTTTGAAATCTACTGCACCAAATCTAACAAATTTTATATATTTAGAAAGCCCATAAAATTATCTAAACAATGTCACTGGCCTCATGTCCAAATTCGAAATTAAATTTAAATGATAAAAATAACAAGGCAGGGACTTTTCTGACTTCAAATAAATATTAGAAATTATCTAGAAATGATTTTAAGTTGATTCCAACTCTAATAAATCACATTTGACATAATATAATTGTTTATGCAAAAATATAGCATGGTTGTTTTGCATGATCATGGACTAGAGTTAAATAATGGCTATGGAACCATTTCTAGAACATTTAATACATACACATAGAATTATTTAAATAGTATGAGGGCTTATCTCTCATTTAATTTGTGATCTTAAGTAATTCAAATAGAGGTACTGACCTTGATCAAATAAGTCTCATGCTTGGTTAATTAGAGAGGTTAATCATTTAGATGATAGTTTAACTTATATGAGGTATAGCCTCTCACATAAACCATTAGTCCAAATAGTTCAATAAGAATTAATAACACATAATTAATGACCCATAGGTTTATATTTGAAAATACTTAATCCTTCTCATAAGTAGTATTTAAATATTTCAAACCTATTTATTAAATCATATAATAGACTTTGGTCTCATTTAAATTCTGCCTCAACCAAAATAATATGAGGTAGATCCCATGGTCAATTTAAGACTCACATTAAATTAATTAATAATATTGAACCATTGCAAGGTGTTATTAAAATAATATGAGGTACCCACCTCATTTAAATCATCTTTCTCAAATAAAATGAAGTAATGTATTGACCTTTAATTTCCTAGGCTCATACTTGCTCACTTATAATCTTAAATCTAAATAATATTTAAATTTTCCAAAGATTAATTAAATCACATGAGATGATGAATCTCATTTAACTCACTTTCTCAAATACTAAGTGTGAAGTGTTGACCTTGGTCAACATAGGATCATCCCTGGTTGTTTTGAAAATATTAAATCACCTCAATAATAGTCCTTTAAATTTGTTACACTTATGTGCTAAATTATATGAGGGATACTCCTCTCATTTAAATCTTGTTCTCAAGTAATCCAATATGAAGTAGTGATCATAGTTTAAGTGATCTCATATTGAATTATTTGGTGGCCTTAAATCACTCCCATGTTAATATTAAATTGCATGAGGTATGGAACCTCATTTAAATCATTTTCTCAAATGATAAGTATGAAGAGGTTGACTTTAGTCAACCTAGGTCATATATTATTCATAAGAGAAATTAAATCTTAAGAAGATTCAATGAGAGGAAATTATTTTCTCACAAACTAAAGAGAAACCCTAACTCCATTTTCAATGAGAGGAAATTATTTTCCTATTATTAAATAAGGAAACCCTAGCATAATCTTGTAATAAATATTAAGTAGTGATGCTAGATCATTGTGTGAGCCACTAAGGCTAATTAAGAGTACTTAAGTATTGTTTGGTGATTGTATCCTCGTATTCGTTTATAGACGCTAGTACCGGAGACTATCAAGAGGAGGAAGTATTCTACCAAGAGGAAGAAGAAGAATACTTTGATCACTTCACCAATCAAGGCAAGCTAGTCTACTGCAAGCTGATATTAATATTACCCCTACAAGCAAGATAATACTCTTGCAAGCTATTTGGTTTGCAAGCTAATAAACTTGTTAACCATCATGGTGCAAAGCTCTACCAGAGCAAGGCATCATTACATTTTATTTTATGAACCTATCCCAAGTTTTTACTTTACAAGCTTTATTGTTTTTGATTTACTAAAGTTTACTTTTTGATTTATGATTCACTTGGTCTAGAGTAGAACAATACTTGATTTAGATTGGCACCACTCAAAGCTAGATAGCACCCCTCATATAGTTGCTATCGCTAATCAATTAAAATTTGGACTACTCTAGATGGGAACATGTGACTTTGAAATGAAGTTGAAACTTTGGAATGATGGTTCATTCCATTGAATGACTTTGAAGGTGAATATGACCAAGAGAAGATGGTGATTTTTGATATAAAACTGATGGTTGGGTTCGGATGCGATACCATTCCAATTTTGAAAGTACCCCCACAATACCCAAAATGGGTACGGGCTTAACTAGAAATTTATGTGCTTTAGTATGGGTTCCCTCTAAACAAGCGTCATAGGGGTTATGCCAAGGGCTGCCTCCGAAGCAATATGAGATATTGCGAAATGACGTGAATGAGGTGAATTGTCCGGCCCAAGCCCTGTGCAGTTCCCGGGTTAACAGGTTGGTTTTCACCGGGAGGCCAAGCTCATGGGGAGAGGTGCCTGTACTAGAGTATATAAGTGAAAGGTTATGGTTGGTAGTCCGCATACGGAGTATGATAAATCAGGGCCAGCTAACCCTGACGGATTATTGCAAATATTGTGGCACAAGTGTACGACCTCTGCAGAGTGTAGAACTATTCGAATAGCCGTGTCCACGGTTACGGACGATTGGAAAGGCCATACTGTTCCGTCATCAGACCATTTTCAAAAATGTGACATATGACTGGTGACTTGAAGTTGACCGGTGAATGGTGACTTTGAGTTGGACCACAACAGAGTTGTGGGAATGACACTAAGGTTCCCACCTGAGTTAGTCTAGTGATTCAAGCATCTTTACTAAATGTTTATGAAATAAACTTGGCTTTATGCAAATAAACTTAGAGCTTAGTATCCCCTTACCACAATTGATAGTGCTTACACTAGTATTAGTTTGCGAGTACTTTAAAAGTACTCATGGCTTTGTCCCTGGCTATTCAAATGGCCAGACTATGAAGGTGAACAGTTGTACGAAGAAGATGGTCAGCAGAACGTCTACGACAACTAGGACGCCCCTGACGTCAACAGTTGCCTGTGGAAGATGGACCACGACCGTTATTTCGCTTCCGCTATGTGTTTTGTAATAGGATCTCTAGATCCACTATGTTGTATTAAGACTGGATCAGGTGATCCTTTGTTGTAAGACGATTTCGTGTTGTAATAAATGATGTGTTGTGATATCAAGCTATTATGTCTCGCAAAAACAATATTCCTGGGATTGCGATGAATGGCATAATAGGCATCTGGACTTAAAAATCCGGGTTGGGGATGCTGATACGTCTCCAACGTATCGATAATTTCTTATGTTCCATGCTACTTTATTGATGATACCTACATGTTTTATGCACATTATATGTCATATTTATGCATTTTCTGGAACTAACCTATTAACAAGATGCCGAAGAGCCAGTTGTTTTCTTGTTTTTGGTTTCAGAAATCCTAGTAAGGAAATATTCTGAATTGGACGAAACGCCCAGGGTCCTATTTTTGCACGAAGCTTCCAGAAGACCGAAGAGATAACGAAGTCCACGAGGCAGCCAGCTAGGGCGGCGCGCCGTGCCCGGCGCGCCGACCTACCCCCTGGGCCCTCGTGTGGCCCCCGCGTTGACCTTCCGCCTACTTAAAGCCTCCGTCGCGAAACCCCCAGTACCGAGAGCCACGATACGGAAAACCTTCCAGAGACGCCCGCCGCGAATCCCATCTCGGGGATTCAGGAGATCGCCTCCGACACAGAGGGGATTCATCTCCCGGAGGACTCTACACCGCCATGGTCGCCTCCGGAGTGATGAGTGAGTAGTTCACCCCTGGACCATGGGTCCATAGCAGTAGCTAGATGGTCGTCTTCTCTTTGTTGTGCTTCATTGTTGGATCTTGTGAGCTGCCTAACATGATCAAGATCATCTATCTGTAATACTATATGTTGTGTTTGTCGGGATCCGATGGATAGAGAGTACTATGATTATGGTGATTATCAATCTATTGTTTATGTGTTGTTTATGATCTTGCATGCTCTCCGTTATTAGTAGAGGCTCTGGCCAAGTTTTTGCTCTTAACTCCAAGAGGGGGTATTTATGCTCGATAGTGGGTTCATGCCTTCATTGAATCTGGGATCGTGACAGTAGGTTCTAAGGTTGTGATGTGCTGTTGCCACTAGGGATAAAACATTGATGCTATGTCTAAGGATGTAGTTGTTGATTACATTACGCACCATACTTAATGCAATTGTCTGTTGCTTAGCAACTTAATACTGAATGGGGTTCGGATGATAACCTGAAGGTGGACTTTTTAGGCATAGATGCAGTGGATGGCGGTCTATGTACTTTGTCGTAATGCCCGGATTAAATCTCACTATATTTATCATATCATGTATATGCATTGTTATGCCTTTCTCTATTTGTCAATTGCCCGACTGTAATTTGTTCACCCAACATGCTTTTATCTTATGGGAGAGACACCTCTAGTGAACTGTGGACCCCGGTCCTATTCTTTACATAGCATACAATCTACTTGTTTTATTATTTTCTTTGCAAACATCTTCCACTCGATACGTTTAATCCTTTGTTACAGCAAGCCGGTGAGATTGACAACCTCACTGTTTCGTTGGGGCAAAGTACTTGGGTTGTGTTGTGCAGGTTCCACGTTGGCGCCGGAATCCCCGGTGTTGCGCCGCATCACATTTCGCGACCATCAACCTTCAACGTGCTTCTTGGCTCCTACTGGTTCGATTAAACCTTGGTTTCATACTGAGGGAAACTTGCTTCTATACGCATCATACCTTCCACTTGGGGTTCCCAACGGACGTGTGCATCTACGCGTATCAAGCTAAATTTCTGGCGCCGTTGCCGGGGAGATCAAGACACGCTGCAAGGGGAGTCTCCACTTCTCAATCTCTTTACTTTGTTTTTGTCTTGCTTTATTTTATTTACTACTTTGTTTGCTGCACTAAATCAAAACACACAAAAATTTAGTTGCTAGTTTTACTTTATTTACTGTCTTGCTCTCTATATCAAAAACACAAAAAAATTAGTTACTTGCATTTACTTTATCTAGTTTGTTTTATTTACTGTTGCTAAAATGAATACCCCTGAAAATACTAAGTTGTGTGACTTCACAAATGCAAATAATAATGATTTCCTATGCACACCTATTGCTCCACCTGCTACTACAGCAGAATTCTTTGAAATTAAACCTGCTTTACTGAACTTGGTTATGAGAGATCAATTTTCTGGTGTTAGTTCTGATGATGCTGCTGCCCATCTCAATAATTTTGTTGAACTTTGTGAAATGCAAAAGTATAAGGATGTAGATGGTGATATTATTAAATTGAAAGTGTTTCCTTTCTCATTAAGAGGAAGAGCTAAAGATTGGTTGCTATCTTTGCCTAAGAATAGTATTGATTCATGGACTAAATGCAAGGATGCTTTTATTGGTAGATATTATCCTCCCGCTAAAATTATATCTTTGAGAAGTAGCATAATGAATTTTAAGCAATTAGATACTGAACATGTTGCTCAAGCATGGGAGAGAATGAAAACTTTGGTAAAGAATTGCCCAACCCATGGACTGACTACTTGGATGATCATCCAAACCTTCTATGCAGGACTAAATTTTTCTTCGCGGAATTTATTGGATTCAGCTGCTGGAGGTACCTTTATGTCCATCACATTGGGGGCGGCTACAAAACTTCTTGATGATATGATGATAAATTACTCTGAATGGCACACGGAAAGAGCTCCACAAGGTAAGAAGGTAAATTTTGTTGAAGAAACCTCTTCCTTGAGTAATAAGATTGATGTGATTATGTCTATGCTTGTGAATGGTAGATCTAATGTTGATCCAAATAATGTTCCTTTAGCTTTATTGGTTGCTCAAGAAGAAAATGTTGATGTGAATTTCATTAAAAATAATAATTTCAACAACAATGCTTATAGGAACAACTCTGGTAATAACTATAGGCCATATCCTTCTGCTAATGGTAATGGTTATGGTAATTCTTATGGGAATTCTTACAATAATAATAGGAGTGTACCCTCTGGTCTTGAAGCTATGCTTAAAGAATTTATTAGTACACAAACTGCTTTTAACAAATCTGTTGAGGAAAAGCTTGATAAAATTGATACTATTGCTTCTAGAGTTGATAGACTTGCCTCTGATGTAAATCTTTTAAAATTGAAAGTTATGCCTAATAATGATATTGATAATAAGATTACTACTACAGCAAATGCCATCCAAGTTAGAATTAATGAGAATATAAGATTAATGGCCGAATGCGTGCTAGGTGGGATAGAGAAGAAAATGAAAAACTAGCTAAAGAGAATAATGTAGCTAAAGTTTGGACTATTACCACCACTAGTAATGCTAATTCTCCACATGTTGCTGCACCTCCTACTATCAATGGTAAAATAATTGGTGTTGGCAATGTTTCTACTCCTAGTGCAAAGCGAACAAAACTGCCTGAAATTGCTAAAACTGCTGAAACTGCTTGTGATAAAACTGCTGAAATTTTTTCCAACCTTGGGAACAATGATCCCATTGCTGTAGCTCATAATGATTTAGATTTTGATGATTGCCACATCTCTGAAGTTATAAAGTTCTTACAAAAACTTGCTAAAAGTCCTAATGCTAGTGCTATAAATTTAGCCTTTACAAAACATATTACAAATGCTCTCATAAAAGCTAGAGAAGAGAAACTAAAACTTGAAACTTCTATTCCTAGAAAGTTAGAAGATGGTTGGGAGCCCATCATTAAAATGAAATTCAATGACTTTGAATGTAATGCTTTATGTGATCTTGGTGCAAGTATTTCTGTTATGCCTAAAAAGATTTATGATATGCTTGACTTGCCACCATTGAAGAATTGTTATTTGGATGTTAATCTTGCCGATAATGTTAAAAAGAAACCTTTGGGGAGGATTGATAATGTGCACATTACGGTTAACAATAACCTTGTCCCCGTTGATTTTGTTGTCTTGGATATCGAATGCAATGCATCTTGTCCTATTGTGTTGGGAAGACCTTTTCTTCGAACTGTTGTTATTGATATGAGGGAAGGTAATATTAAATACCAATTTCCTCTCAAGAAAGGTATGGAACACTTCCCTAGAAAGAGAATGAAGTTGCCTTTTGATTCTATTATTAGAACAACTTATGATGTTGATGCTTCTACTCTCGATGTTACTTGATTTGCACTTTCTGCGCCTAGCTGAAAGGCGTTAAAGAAAAGCGCTTATGGGAGACAACCCATGTTTTTACCTACAGCAATTTTTTGTTTTGTTGAGTCTTGGAAGTTGTTTACTACTGTAGCAACCTCTCCTTATCATGTTTTTGTGCCAAGTAAAGTTTCTATGTCAAAGTTGATGTTATATTTGGGATCGCTGCGCAGAAACAGCATTGCTGTCTGTCACGAATCTGGGCACAGTTCTCTGTAGAAAATTCGAAAAATCTGCCAATTTACGAGCGTGATCCTCAGATATGTACGCAACTTTCATTAGTTTTGAGTTTTTCCATTTGAGCAAGTCTGGTGCCAGCTTTAAATTCGTCTTTACGGACTGTTCTGTTTTTGACAGATTCTGCCTTTTATTTCGCATTGCCTCTTTTGCTATGTTGGATTTATTTCTTTGATCCATTAATGTCCAGTAGCATTATGCAATGTCCAGAAGTGAAAATAATGATTGTGTCACCTCTGAATGAGTGAATTATTAATTGTGCACTAACCCTCTAATGAGTTTGCTTGAAGTTTGGTGTGAAGGAAGTTTTCAAGGGTCAAGAGAGGAGAATGATATACTATGATCAAGAGGAGTGAAAGCTCTAAGCTTGGGGATGCCCCCGTGGTTCACCCCTGCATATTTTAAGAAGACTCAAGCGTCTAAGCTTGGGGATGCCCAAGGCATCCCCTTCTTCATCGACAACATCATCAGGTTCCTCCCCTGAAACTATATTTTTATTCAATCACATCTTGTGTTCTTTACTTGGAGCGTCGGTTTGTTTTTGTTTTTGTTTTTGTTTGAATAAGATGGATCCTAGCATTCACTTTGTGGGAGAGAGACACGCTCCGCTGTTGCATATGGACACATGTGTCCTTAGGCTTTACTCATAATGTTCAAGGCGAAGTTTCTCCTTCGTTAAATTGTTATATGGTTGGAATTGGAAAATGCTACATGTAGTAATTCTAAAATATCTTGGATAATGTGATACTTGGCAATTGTTGTGCTCATGTTTAAGCTCTTGCATCATATGCTTTGCACCCATTAATGAAGAAATACATAGAGCTTGCTAAAATCTGATTTGCATATTTGGTCTCTCTAAGGTCTAGATAATATCTAGTATTGAGTTTTGAACAACAAGGAAGACGGTGTAGAGCCTTATAATGTTTACAATATGTCTTTTATGTGAGTTTTGCTGCACCTGTTCATCCTTGAGTTTGCTTCAAATAACCTTGCTAGCCTAAACCTTGTATCGAGAGGGAATACTTCTCATGCATCCAAAACCCTTGAGCCAACTACTATGCCATTTGTGTCCACCATACCTACCTACTACATGGTATTTCTCCGCCATTCCAAAGTAAATTGCTTGAGTGCTACCTTTAAAATTCCATCATTCACCTTTGCAATATATAGCTCATGGGACAAAATAGCCTTAAAAACTATCGTAGTATTGAATATGTACTTATGCACTTTATATTTTATTAAGTTGCTTGTTGTGCGATAACCATGCTTCTGGGGAACGCCATCAACTATTGTTGAATATCATGTGAGTTGCTATGCATGTCCGTCTTGTCTGAAGGATCTATCATTTTAGTGGTTGGAGCATGCAAAATTGTTAGAGAAGAACATTGGGCCGCTAACTAAAGCCATGAATCATGGTTGAAGTTTCAGTTTTGGACATATATCCTCAATCTCATATGAGAATAATAATTGTTGCTACATGCTTATGCATTTAAGAGGAGTCCATTATCTGTTGTCCATGTTGTCCCGGTATGGATGTCTAAGTTGAGAATAATCAAAAGCGAGAAATCCAAAATGCGAGCATTCTCCTTAGACCTTTGTACAGGCGGCATGGAGGTACCCCTTTGTGACACTTGGTTGAAACATGGCATGCAAAGATCCGGTAGTCCAAGCTAAGTAGGACGAGGTGCGGACACTATTAGTATACTATGCATGAGGCTTGCAACTTTTAAGATATAATTTACATAACTCATATGCTTTATTACTACCGTTGACAAAATTGTTTCATGTTTTCAAAATAAAAGCTCTAGCACAAATACAGCAATCGATGCTTTCCTCTTTGAAGGACCATTCTTTTACTTTTATTGTTGAGTCAGTTTACCTATCTCTCTCCACCTTAAGAAGCAAACACTTGTGTGAACTGTGCATTGATTCCTACATACTTGCATATTGCACTTGTTATATTACTTTATGTTGACAATATCCATGAGATATACATGTTATAAGTTGAAAGCAACCGCTGAAACTTAATCTTCCTTTGTGTTGCTTCAACACCTTTACTTTGATTTATTGCTTTATGAGTTAACTCTTATGCAAGACTTATTGATGCTTGTCTTGAAAGTACTATTCATGAAAAGTCTTTGCTTTATGATTCAGTTGTTTACTCATGTCATTACCTTTGTTTTGATCGCTGCATTCATTACATATGTTTACAAATAGTATGATCAAGATTATGATGGCATGTCACTTCAGAAATTATCTTTGTTATCGTTTTACCTGCTCGGGACGAGCAGAACTAAGCTTGGGGATGCTGATACGTCTCCAACGTATCGATAATTTCTTATGTTCCATGCTACTTTATTGATGATACCTACATGTTTTATGCACATTATATGTCATATTTATGCATTTTCTGAACTAACCTATTAACAAGATGCCGAAGAGCCAGTTGCTGTTTTCTGCTTTTGGTTTCAGAAATCCTAGTAAGGAAATATTCTCGGAATTGGACGAAACTTTCGCCCAGGTCCTATTTTTGCACGAAGCTTCCAGAAGACCGAAGAGATAACGAAGTGGGGCCACAAGGCAGCCAGAGCTAGGCGGCGCGGCCCAGCCCTCGGCCGCGCCGACCTACCCCCTGGGCCCCTCGTGGCCCCGCGTTGACCTTCCGCCTACTTAAAGCCTCCGTCGCGAAACCCCAGACCGAGCCACGATACGGAAAACCTTCCGAGACGCCGCCGCCGCGAATCCCATCTCGGGGGATTCAGGAGATCGCCTCCGGCACCCTGCCGGAGAGGGGATTCATCTCCCGGAGGACTCTACACCGCCATGGTCGCCTCCGGAGTGATGAGTGAGTAGTTCACCCCTGGACCATGGGTCCATAGCAGTAGCTAGATGGTCGTCTTCTCCTTGTTGTGCTTCATTGTTGGATCTTGTGAGCTGCCTAACATGATCAAGATCATCTATCTGTAATACTATATGTTGTGTTGTCGGGATCCGATGGATAGAGAGTACTATGATTATGGTGATTATCAATCTATTGTTTATGTGTTGTTTATGATCTTGCATGCTCTCCGTTATTAGTAGAGGCTCTGGCCAAGTTTTTGCTCTTAACTCCAAGAGGGGGTATTTATGCTCGATAGTGGGTTCATGCCTTCATTGAATCTGGGATCGTGACAGTAGGTTCTAAGGTTGTGATGTGCTGTTGCCACTAGGGATAAAACATTGATGCTATGTCTAAGGATGTAGTTGTTGATTACATTACGCACCATACTTAATGCAATTGTCTGTTGCTTAGCAACTTAATACTGAATGGGGTTCGGATGATAACCTGAAGGTGGACTTTTTAGGCATAGATGCAGTTGGATGGCGGTCTATGTACTTTGTCGTAATGCCCGGATTAAATCTCACTATATTTATCATATCATGTATATGCATTGTTATGCCTTTCTCTATTTGTCAATTGCCCGACCGTAATTTGTTCACCCAACATGCTTTTATCTTATGGGAGAGACACCTCTAGTGAACTGTGGACCCCGGTCCTATTCTTTACATAGCATACAATCTACTTGTTTTATTATTTTCTTTGCAAACATCTTCCACTCGATACGTTTAATCCTTTGTTACAGCAAGCCGGTGAGATTGACAACCTCACTGTTTCGTTGGGGCAAAGTACTTGGGTTGTGTTGTGCAGGTTCCGCGCTGGCGCCGGAATCCCTGGTGTTGCGCCGCATCACATTTCGCGACCATCAACCTTCAACGTGCTTCTTGGCTCCTACTGGTTCGATTAAACCTTGGTTTCATACTGAGGGAAACTTGCTTCTATACGCATCATACCTTCCACTTGGGGTTCCCAACGGACGTGTGCATCTACGTGTATCATCAGAGCCATTGTTTGACCTTAGGAGACCCTAGTTAGAATGGACGTTCGGAAAATTTTAGTTTCTAAAACAAATGAAGGAAGTATTTGTGAAAAACTTATTCATTTCCTTCTCTACCAGATCTTCTTAAAAATAATAAGCCATGCACCTCCTTATAAATCCATTTAAAATTTTGCCACACTTGTTCACATCTCTAACTTACTCATCCATTTCACTTTCAGATGGAGCCCTACGTCCAGACGGAGACCTACGATCTGGAAAACGGAGGAAGTCTGGTGTTTGAGCGCGACTTGTACCTAGTGTCCGAGAAGCTCGAACGCCCACCTCCCCAGTTCCACGGAGTCCGGATCCACAACACCCCCGCTGGGGAACAGCAGTGGATGATCACCGCTGACTTGAAGGGAAGCTCGGAACCTCCCATCTCGGAGAGGATCCTTTTCTCCTTCAAGGCATACAGCTGGGTGGACGGTCTTGCTCACGCCCTTCAGGAGGGACTTGCTCGGGTGTGTGGACAGAACATCGCCGCACTCCGGGGAAGCCGCTTCGCTCACTTCGCGAGGCACGACACTATGGGGGAACCCATGGCACTCTCTTCGCACCCGGTGCTCAAGATCCATGTGCAGCATTTGGACTTTATGCTTCATGAGACCCGGAAGGACCTGGAGCTGACACGTGTCCACTCCCACCGTGCCCAGATGGCTTTGGCTCATCATGCCGACGCCATCAGGCTACTCGCCAAGGACCGCCGGTCACTCCGCCTGCAGCGCGCCAAGAATGTCGCTACTATCACCCGTCTTCGCGAGAAGATTCGCACCTTAGAGATGACTGTCCGGACACAGCAGGACCAGATCCAGGAGATGGAGGAGGATGGAGAAGACATCCAAGGAGGCAATGACTTCCTGAGTGACGACAACGACTTTGAGGATGACGAGTTCACTGATGAGGAGGACTACGAGTTTCTGGAGGCTGCAGAGGATGGGATCATTCCCATCGATGTGGATGAAGACAATGAGGAATAGTTGCACTAGCTTCACTTACGTAGGTGTGAGTTGTATCCCGCACCATGTATCGTAGATTGTGGAAGAAGGGTTCTTAAAACCCTTAGTGCTTTAGCTTGTAATGTGTGATGTTTGTTGTGAATAAATAAAATATGTGTTATGTTCATCCTGAAAATATCTTAAGTTTAAGTTTAAACTTAACTCAAAATAAGCCATAGAAAATTTCCCTCTTACCTCATGATATATCTACATAATCAGATGGCCCCACCAAACCGCAACGCCACCCAGGATGCCATGATGCAACTACTGCAGACAATGATGGCAGACCAGGAAACCGAAAGAACTGAACGCCAAGCAAACCTTGCTGCACTGCAACAGATTGCTTAGAACAATCAAGGCCATGGAAACCACGATCACCCTGGGTCAAAGCTGAAGAATTTCCAGAACACCAACCCTCCAATGTTCAGCAAAACCGAAGAGCCCCTCGATGCTGATGACTGGCTTCAGACAATAGAGAACAACCTTGAAGTTGCGGGAGTTGAAGCCGCAGAAAAAGTACTGTTTGCCACCCACTACCTGTCAGGACCTGCAAGAGCCTGGTGGACTAGTGCCCGTGCAATGAATGCGGGACAGATGATGACATGGGAAGACTTCAAGCTGAAGTTCAGCAAGTACCATGTGCCCCAAGGATTAATCAAGAAAATGAGAGACGAGTTCCGCGAACTCAAGCAAGGAAGAATGTCCGTGGTGGAATACCGCGACAGGTTTCTCACTCTGTCAAGGTACGCCCCGGATGAGACCGACACAAATGAGAAAAGAAAGGAAAGCTTTTTGAACGGACTGCATGACGAGATGCAAACTGTGTTAGTGAATATTCCGTTCGCTGACCTCGAAGCCCTCGTAGACTCAGCCATACAGATGGAAGGAAAGCTGCATCAGGCCAATGAGAACCGCAAGCGCAGAATGATGAACCAGAGTGGACCCCACCATACCCAGAAGCACCGCAATAACTCCTCTGGAGGATTCACCCCCAGAAACAACAGGCCACCTGCTCAGACTTATCGCCCCAACTACAGCAACAACAACGGAGGACCCCCGAAGCCCGGAGGAAACAACAATAACAACCGCAACCCCAACAGCCACCACAACAATGGGAACAACACCAACACCAACACTGGCCCGAGAACTGGAAGTAATGCCATCCCCGTCGCCCCGAAGGACAAGTCCACTGTAAACTGTTATGAATGTGGAGTTGTGGGCCACTTTTCCAAAGAATGCCCCAAGAAGATTGCCAAGATCGCTGCCAACACCGCTGCACCTGCCCAGCAACAGCGTCGCTTCGCAGGTAGAAGGAACCAGAACAACAACAACGGCCGTTTCTACCACATGACTGCCACTGAAGCCCAGGAAGCACCCCAGACCCTGACAAGTATGCCTTCCTGTTAATCAAAATGCTCAATCTCTCTTAGGAACCTAACTCCTCTTAAAATCTCGGGACGAGATTTGTTTAAGGGGGAAGGGTTTGTAACATCCCAGAAATTTAAAACAAAATAAACAAATTTCCCTAGTTCCAAATTTTGGAACCAACAAAAACTTTTATTAAATTAAGATTGATACATAATAATCTTGCATAATTCTTGTGCTATTGCCATGATTGCTTGTTATTAGTATTTGAAATAATCTTAAACTCTAAAACCTCACCCCTCTTCTCACATACTAGTAAAAATAAAGTAAAAGGAAATTAAATAAGAAAAAGGCATATGTGCCTATGGATATAATTATAAATATTTACCCTAGACCTTTCCACTTTACTTAAAGGATTGGAAAAGCTTTATAAACCTTATATAGTACTTCTTAAATCATTTCTAGGTTGAAACCAAAAAGAATAAAAAGAAAACTAAAAATGCCATAGAGGCATATGAGAGTAAAATAGCAAATAAGGGAATTTAAGAAAATTAACCCTAGGACTTGTTGTGAATGGTTGGATCACCTCCATATATCATTTCAACAATTCACAACACCATTGTGAATCAAACCAAGTCAAATTAAAAATAAAATACCACATATGCATAGAAGCCTATGTGACACATAGCCAATTCACTAAACTTTGACCTATGACTTCAAACCTTGACCAAATGGTGTGAAACCCTCTCTAAACCTATTATAACACTAAATGGACCCTAACCCATGTCCAAGTGAGGCAAGAACAACCCTAGTACAAGTTTATGAAAATTTGACACCTCATCTCTTATGTATTAAGGCCAAATTTGCAAATCTTTGCACAAGACCATTTGAATTGGTTTCAATGCTCTCAAAATGTTTCTAAACTCATAAGAACCACATTAGAGTCAACCAAAGTCAAATCAAATAAAAAGAAATCAAATAGGGAGAAAAATCCCAAATTTCACTCACATACACATTATGCCAAATTGCAAATCTTCAACCAAGGCCACCATTGATTGATCTCTTGCTTGTAAAATGTTTATATATGATAAATAAACACATTTGCATCAAAGAAACCAAAATCAAATCAAAGCAAAACTCAAAATCAACATACATGTGATAATGGTCATTTGGCCATTTTATAAAATGTTCCCCACTTTACCCCTCTGTAATTCTCAAATCCTAAACTAAACTTGGTCAACTATGACCATGTCATCCAAGACCATGTCAAGGTCAACAACTTTCATGTTGACCATCTCTGCTAATGTTGACTAGGTTGACCAGAAAGACAGGGACAAGTGGAGACTTTGAATCTATGTGAAGATGACCCACTTTTTGAATTGTTGCAAATCTTCACCAAATTGAACCAAACCACCACCAATCCAACACATAAATTATATAAATGAGATCCACCAAAAAGAACTGCAAAATTCCACAAAAATCTTCATGCGGCCATTTAGTCGAACACCTTGCAGGCATGATTCATATTTTTGCACACATGCTTTTATCCAGTGGGTTTTGGCCTAAACCACCTCTAACTTGTGATGATCATCACCCCTCACCCCTGCACCTCTACACGTCCTTGCTCTTGCTGCTTTAAGCATGGAAAAGCCCTAAACTATTCACACTATGCACCATGCCGGCCACCATGGCACTCGAGCAACCTGCCCCTACTCTCCCCTACACCTTGTCATTGAGCATCTCTGGTACACCAGGACACCTGTGCACGGCCGAGCTCCCCTTGCACGCTGGCCAGGCAAGCCGTGCCGCGCGCCAGAAGCATGCCAGTGCACGCGGTGACCACGCCCTGACGCCAAGCACTGCGCGAGCGCCCGTCCTTCTTCGGCCAAGCTACCTCGATCCACCTACTGCCTCCTCACAAGCTAGACAAGCCTTGCCACCCCTGCACCGTCGACGCCGCCATGATCACCACCCACCGCGCCGCACGTGCAGCCCCTTGATCATTGCCGCCGCTCCCGTCCTTCCGTCGCTCTTCACGCGGCTAGCTCCTCGCACGCCACACGACGCCCCCATCGCTTGCCCCTTCGCGTCCTGAAACGCCGGCGCCATGGACGACCTCCCACGGCACCCGCAGCACCTCGCCCCCTATAAAAGGAAGCTCCCGCGATTTCTTCACACCAACGTTGCCTCTTCCCTCTGATCATCCTCAACACCTTCCCCTCCTCGATTAGCCTGCCTCTCGCCGGAATTTGACCGGAACCCGCCGCCACAGTAGCTCCTCACCGTCGACGATCCACGCCTCCCCGAGCTCCGCCACGGTACCAGGGGCCTATTCGCCCTCGCCAACGACGCCTCGACCACCGCCCTCGACCGCCGGCGACCTCCTGCGCTCTCCGACCCCCTACCTCGCCGGCGCAGCACGCCCTTCTCCCCGTCGACGACGACGACGCTCGACCGTCGATCGTCCGTCTGATCCAACGGCTCCCAGTCACAGGTACCGTTTCGGTTTTGTCGCTGACGGTGGACCCCACCCTGTCAGCTGGCCCGCGGAGTGGTCTTGTTAGTTGGGCCGGCCAGTTAGTTTAAATTGGTTAGCCCGTGTCGTTTTCCCGCGTGGCCCAGTAGTTCAAATTCGATTTAATCTATTTTAGTTCAAATCCAATACTACTGCAAACTTCAAAATTTAATAGTTTGAAATCTACTGCACCAAATCTAACAAATTTTATATATTTAGAAAGCCCATGAAATTATCTAAACAATGTCACTGGCCTCATGTCCAAATTCGAAATTAAATTTAAATGATAAAAATAACAAGGCAGGGACTTTTCTGACTTCAAATAAATATTAGAAATTATCTAGAAATGATTTTAAGTTGATTCCAACTCTAATAAATCACATTTGACATAATATAATTGTTTATGCAAAAATATAGCATGGTTGTTTTGCATGATCATGGACTAGAGTTAAATAATGGCTATGGAACCATTTCTAGAACATTTAATACATACACATAGAATTATTTAAATAGTATGAGGGCTTATCTATCAATTAAATTGTGATCTTAAGTAATTCAAATAGAGGTACTGACCTTGATCAAATAAGTCTCATGCTTGGTTAATTAGAGAGGTTAATCATTTAGATGATAGTTTAACTTATATGAGGTATAGCCTCTCACATAAACCATTAGTCCAAATAGTTCAATAAGAATTAATAACACATAATTAATGACCCATAGGTTTATATTTGAAAATACTTAATCCTTCTCATAAGTAGTATTTAAATATTTCAAACCTATTTATTAAATCATATAATAGACTTTGGTCTCATTTAAATCTTGCCTCAACCAAAATAATATGAGGTAGATCCCATGGTCAATTAAGACTCACATTAAATTAATTAATAATATTGAACCATTACAAGGTGTTATTAAAATAGGGATTTCTATTTTCGTGCCCTCGGTTCCTTAGTTGTACTCAGTTTTCCCCAGCTCCTTAGTTTTTCCTCAGTTTTACCCAAACTTTTGTCTGAAACCATCACACGTGATGTAACGGCCAGTTGCCCGACGGTTGACCGTTATCTTCTGACTAGTGGGGCCACGTAGAGCCCGCAAAGACACGTCAGACCATCCATCTTTGTTTGACCGTAAGCATCGCTGTATCCCTGACCAAAACGCGAACGAGTGGGGCTTCGGTATATCGAATGACAAGTGGGGCCATGACGCTGATACAAGGGGCAATACACGGGTAGGATTAGATTTTTAAATGGAGCTCTACAGCGATGGCACGGAGGAGGTGGCATGCGGGGTGCCGAGATGAGATCGACGTCCACAATGAACTGCATGAGGCGAGACCAGACGCATTAGATAGATATGAACTAGACGCGTTTAACCATGCAAAGAAGAGAAGAAATGGTCGACGACATCGAAGACTACGTCAAAACTTTGACTGACCGTGTCGGACACGAACACGAGCAATGTAGAGAAAACTAGTGTCTCTCCTTTCTGGCGTGTATAGGTGGGTGCTAGGAGAGTGTGGTGGCGAAGGGAAAGACCTCGCGGCGGTCTGTGGCGTCCAGCATAGCGGGTCGGCGTGGCCGTGCCCACAGCGGCGTGCATGCATGTTCGGCATTGGCATCAGCATGTACGTTCGGCATTGGCCTCGGCGGTATCTCTGGTGTGTCAGTGATCGAATGAGGGGACGGGATTGAGGGTGCATCCCGACGTTGACCTAGCAGTGGCGGCGAGCATAGCCGTTCTGACCATGCCGATATCGGCATCGGCATCGTTTGGAGTCTGTGGTGCTCGAATCAAGTTGGGATTTGTTTCTCGTAGGCCAAAATGAATTTGAAACAAGTTTCATGTTGAAGGTTAGGTAACGAAAGTTTGTAACTATCCCAAAATTATACTAGCGCCATGGTGAGGTTCTTTTTGATAGAGCTATACGGTTGGGCAAACTTTTTTGACACTTTTTAGATAGGGTTCCTTGTTGTTACACGTATGGCATCATGTATGGAAAATTTGTGGTCATTTGGAGATGTTCGAAAAAATCACTTTGCTTAAGCGCATGCCGTTTCGTCTCGCTGAAACCAGCTTTTCTAACAAGGTGATTTTTTCTACCTTCTCTAAATAACCTCAAATTTCATACAGCTGATCTTCTATACATAGATAGATAGATTGTTTCGTTTTTACATTTTTCGAACTTTTTATTTCCCTTTATAATACCCAATTGATTTTCAGGTCAAAACCTCGAAAAACAGCATCATGTATGGCATCATTTCACCCTAAATTTCAAATTTTCTGAAACTTTCCCTTTTAGATATTCCTTGTTGTTATAGGTATGCCATCATGTATGCCAAACTTGGTTAGGTCTCACTGAAACCAGCTTTTGTAACAAATTAGGTGATGGTTTATCATTTTTTTGCGTGAAAAGTAATGGCAACAACAAATCGGTGATGGTTTATCATTTTTTTGCGTGAAAAGTAATGGCTACAACAAATTGTTGATGGTTTATCATTTTTTTGCGTGAAAAGTAATGGCAACAACAAATCGGTGATGGTTTATCATTTTTTTGCGTGAAAAGTAATGGCTACAACAAATTGTTGATGGTTTATCATTTTTTTGCGTGAAAAGTAATGGCAACAACAAATCGGTGATGGTTTATCATTTTTTTGCGTGAAAAGTAATGGCAACAACAAATCGGTGATGGTTTATCATTTTTTTGCGTGAAAAGTAATGGCAACAACAAATCGGTGATGGTTTATCATTTTTTGCGTGAAAAGTAATGGCAACAACAAATCGGTGATGGTTTATTTTTTTTGCGTGAAAAGTAATGGCTACAACAAATTGTTGATGGTTTATCATTTTTTTGCGTGAAAAGTAATGGCAACAACAAATCGGTGATGGTTTATCATTTTTTTGCGTGAAAAGTAATGGCTACAACAAATTGTTGATGGTTTATCATTTTTTTGCGTGAAAAGTAACGCCTAAAATAGTTTATAATTTTTAGCGCGTGAAAAATAATACAGAAAACCGCCCTTCAGCATACTTAGAGGGTGGAAGCTAATTAACCGCCAACAGAGAGAGAGAGGGGTTATCCTGCCCGTTCCCTATATCATACGATCAACGGTCGGCGGGCACGATCCGCGTGACATGGGCTAGACCAATCAGGGCGATGATGCACGTCTGCGAGAATTTGTGAAGAGAGAGGGCAAAACTGAGTACTATCAAGAAACCAAGGGCACCTGAGTAGTAAACAGACTAAGGGATTCAAATTTGAGATTTGAAAAATGGAAAATGTGTGTTTTGTACAATGAAACCCATCTTGGCCTACCTCAAACTATTTGCAATACCAATATACATCAGTGTGAGAATTGTGGCCTCATTTAGACAAAGTATGATTTGGGGGAAGCTGTTTTGGGAAGGGCTTGTTGTGGAAAACCATGCACCTTCATAGCTACTAGGTGATTTGAGAAGTGGCAATTTGTGGTAAAACTTGATTTATCTATGATTTGAGAAGTGGCAATTTGTGGTAAAGACTCCATGAGTAAGTGCCACTCTTTTTAGGATTTTTTTGCACATTAAATGACTCATTTAACTAGTTAATCCCATTTGTTGACTCTCTGTTGACCAGCCACTTGAGGGTAAAACTGAGTATATTGCACTAGCCAGTATTAGCACTCGAGGGGAAAATTGAGCACACAAAAAATGCTAGTATAAGACTCGAGGGTATACCTGAGTATATCTAAATTTCCAGGGTTAGACTCGAGGACACGTGCAATTGTTGACGCGTAGACGCGGGTCGCGGTGGAGAAGTCGAGACGTGCAATCGTGGACGCGTGTCGCGTTGCAGAAGTCCAAGACGTGCAGACGTGCACCGGTGCACGCGTAGGACGCGGGTCGCATTAACCACCCCTCGCCTTTATAGACGCCTCCTCGCACTCTCTCTGTCACTCTCACTCGCTCACGCATCGCCAACTCTCTCACGTCCCATCATCTTCTCCAAAGCAAAAAACCCTCTCCCTCTCCCTCTTCCTCTTCCTCCGCCGTAGAGATGGACAAGGAGAATGCCAATCCCATCGTCGAGGTGGGCGCAAAGCGCGACGCCTCCATCTTCGGCGCCGTCCCCTATACGGACGACGACGCCTCCGCCGCCGCCGCCGCCGCCGGTGCATCGGACGCTGCTGCCGCCGGTGGCAGTCAGATCCCGGCGGGATGGGTCGACCCCTACGACCCCGTGCCGTACGTCCCGCCCCCGAACCCCTACGACACCTCCCTGGAGGACCCATGGAACGAGGTAACTACGGTTTGCTTCCTTTTTTGTTCCCCATTCCTTTTTGAACCCTATTTTTGCTGGTGTAGATGGATCTGTAGATGGATGAGTATTGGGCTAATATTTGCGCCGATTTTATTCCATTTTGTTTTGATCACTTCTTGATTTCGTTTAAGATTTGGGGTTCGGCTGTTCGGTTAATTTATGCAAGTAATATTGGATCTCAATCAGTTAATTTATGCAAGTAATCATGGGATCTCAATCAGTTATTTTATGCACTAATCAAAAGATATCAACCGTTTAATTTTGCAAATAATCTCGAATGTGTTCAAGTTTAGATCTAGTTCAGATCTAGAATCTGTTTCTTTGCCTATGATGAATGGTTGGGCACAAATTTTTACAGGGAGGGTTCAGCGAACCATTGCTGTGTACAAATCTGTTGTGCATGAGCTTTAGTTCGCTAACACCTTCCCTGTAGATATATAATCATGTCCACTCTAACTGAGGCTGACTCTGTTTTTCTTAACTTTGTTATCATGTACGTTAGTCATCGTTGCAACTCATTCACTAGTTTCTGTTTGATATGGATCAGATGTCTGGCAGCGACGTCGGCAGCGACGAAGAGGAGGAGGACGTCAAGACTCGCCAAGTGCTGCGGAGGCTGCAGGTCGGCCAGTACATCTCCTACTTCGCCAAGGAGGTGTACAGGTGCCCCTTCTGCACCAGGAGACTCGGCGCCACGGACTTCAACTGCCTCGTCACGCATGCTGAGAACATCAGCAACACCTTCCCCAACGTCGGCACGACGGTGAACGTCCACTCCTTCCGCGCCAAGCACAGGGCGCTCGGCATGCACCTCCGCAGCTTGCAGCGGGTGGAGATCTCCGCCGGCCGCATGCCTCCGCTCAAGCCCAAGGCTCCCAAGGGGAGCAAGAGCAACAAGTGGAGGCAGAGCCAGATGGGGTAGGCGGAGTCCCTGGACGTGTGCTGCTGCTGCTGCCTCCTAGTTTGTTGTTGGGATCCCTTTGTTGTTAGCTAGGGATCCCTTGTTGTTATGTTAATATGATGGTGCTGTGAAGAACCTGTTACTATGTTGGCTGCTGTGTATGCAGCCTATTATCTATCCATATTATCTAGGGATTATCTATCCCTAGTCTACTATATTTTGTTGGCCGTACTTAGTTTTCTTGATTTACTATGACTGTGAATTTATCGTACATTATCCTGGAGATTTGCTTCTAGATTTAACTACATACATATGGACCAGAGGGAGTACTAGATTTGCTGCCATATTGGGCAAACAACGAGGGCCAAAAGGCACAAATAATTGAAGAAAGTCAGAAATGCAAGCTTCTCTAGATTTTATACTAATTTGGTGAAAAGGACAGAGAGAAAGAGGGGAAAAAGGTGCACTAAATAATGCCAATTTGGGGCCGAGAGAGACAGAACCCAGCTCCTGCTCACGTGCAACCAAACGCTTCTCGTCCTGTCCCACGCGGTCCCTTTCTACCAGCCCCACGCGACGCGGGCCCACACGACGCGGCCCCACACGACGCGGCCCCACACGTGACAGAACGGTCAACTAAACGGGAATCCTGCCGTCTGAGTTGCTTCTGCGGGTTTCAGACAAACGTTTGGGGGTAAAACTGAGGAAAAACTAAGGAGCTGGGGAAAACTGAGTACAACTAAACCATTGCAAGATATTATTAAAATAATATGAGGTACCCACCTCATTTAAATCATCTTTCTCAAATAAAATGAAGTAATGTATTGACCTTTAATTTCCTAGGCTCATACTTGCTCACTTATAAATCTTAAATCTAAATAATATTTAAATATTCCAAAGATTAATTAAATCACATGAGATGATGAATCTCATTTAACTCACTTTCTCAAAATACTAAGTGTGAAGTGTTGACCTTGGTCAACATAGGATCATCCCTGGTTGTTTTGAAAATATTAAATCACCTCAATAATAGTCCTTTAAATTTGTTACACTTATGTGCTAAATCATATGAGAGATACTCCTCTCATTTAAATCTTGTTCTCAAGTAATCCAATATGAGGTAGTGATCATAGTCTAAGTAATCTCATATTGAATTATTTGGTGGCATTAAATCACTACCATGTTAGTATTAAATTGCATGAGGTATGGAACCTCATTTAAATCATTTTCTCAAATGATAAGTATGAAGAGGTTGACTTTAGTCAACCTAGGTCATATATTATTCATAAGAGAAATTAAATCTTAAGAAGATTCAATGAGAGGAAATTATTTTCTCACAAACTAAAGAGAAACCCTAACTCCATTTTCAATGAGAGGAAATTATTTTCCTATTATTAAATAAGGAAACCCTAGCATAATCTTGTAATAAATATTAAGTAGTGATGCTAGATCATTGTGTGAGCCACTAAGGCTAATTAAGAGTACTTAAGTATTGTTTGGTGATTGTATCCTCGTATTCGTTTATAGACGCTAGTACCGGAGACTATCAAGAGGAGGAAGTATTCTACCAAGAGGAAGAAGAAGAATACTTTGATCACTTCACCAATCAAGGCAAGCTAACATTCTTGCAAGCTAGACTAATGCAAGCTGATATTAATATTACCCCTACAAGCAAGATAATACTCTTGCAAGCTATTTGGTTTGCAAGCTAATAAACTTGTTAACCATCATGGTGCAAAGCTCTACCAGAGCAAGGCATCATTACATTTTATTTTATGAACCTATCCCAAGTTTTTACTTTACAAGCTTTATTGTTTTTGATTTACTAAAGTTTACTTTTTGATTTATGATTCACTTGGTCTAGAGTAGAACAATACTTGATTTAGATTGGCACCACTCAAAGCTAGATAGCACCCCTCATATAGTTGCTATCGCTAATCAATTAAAATTTGGACTACTCTAGATGGGAACATGTGACTTTGAAATGAAGTTGAAACCTTGGAATGATGGTTCATTCCATTGAATGACTTGGAAGGTGAATATGACCAAGAGAAGATGGTGATTTTTGATATAAAACTGATGGTTGGGTTCGGATGCGATACCATTCCAATTTTGAAAGTACCCCCACAATACCCAAAATGGGTACGGGCTTAACTAGAAATTTATGTGCTTTAGTATGGGTTCCCTCTAAACAAGCGTCATAGGGGTTATGCCAAGGGCTGCCTCCGAAGCAATATGAGATATTGCGAAATGACGTGAATGAGGTGAATTGTCCGGCCCAAGCCCTGTGCAGTTCCCGGGTTAACAGGTTGGTTTTCACCGGGAGGCCAAGCTCATGGGGAGAGGTGCCTATACTAGAGTATATAAGTGAAAGGTTATGGTTGGTAGTCCGCATACGGAGTATGATAAATCAGGGCCAGCTAACCCTGACGGATTATTGCAAATATTGTGGCACAAGTGTACGACCTCTGCAGAGTGTAGAACTATTCGAATAGCCGTGTCCACGATTACGGACGATTGGAAAGGCCATACTGTTCCGTCATCAGACCATTTTCAAAAATGTGACATATGACTGGTGACTTGAAGTTGACCGGTGAATGGTGACTTTGAGTTGGACCACAACAGAGTTGTGGGAATGACACTAAGGTTCCCACCTGAGTTAGTCTAGTGATTCAAGCATCTTTACTAAATGTTTACGAAATAAACTTGGCTTTATGCAAATAAACTTAGAGCTTAGTATCCCCTTACCACAATTGATAGTGCTTACACTAGTATTAGTTTGCGAGTACTTTAAAAGTACTCATGGCTTTGTCCCTGGCTATTCAAATGGCCAGATTATGAAGGTGAACAGTTGTACGAAGAAGATGGTCAGCAGAACGTCTACGACAACTAGGACCGCTCCTGACGTCAACAGTTGCCTGTGGAACAGATGGACCACGACCGTTACTTCGCTTCCGCTATGTGTTTTGTAATAGGATCTCTAGATCCACTATGTGTATTAAGACTGGATCAGGTGATCCTTTGTTGTAAGACGATTTCGTGTTGTAATAAATGATGTGTTGTGATATCAAGCTATTATGTCTCGCAAAAACAATATTCCTGGGATTGCGATGAATGGCATAATAGGCATCTGGACTTAAAAATCCGGGTGTTGACAATAGAGACATTCGCTGCGACACAGTGAGCAATTGTCGATGAATGACCTGTCGATGATGATGACAATGAAGCCAGCGGAGTCCTTGTCGAGGCCAGTAAGTACACTTTGTGGTATATTAGATTTAGATTTATATAAGTTATTTCCTTGTGTTTCGGTGCAATGAAAATTATGTAGCTTTGCTAGCTAAAATTTGCACGTTACAAGTTGACATCAACTAAACCTAAAATCAAAAGAAAATTAAAGATCATATGAGATAGATTTGGTACAAATATTTGCAAAGCACAAAAAACGTCAGCTAAGCCTTTGATCAACTTTTGTTTCACGAACACATCTAGTAGCAACATCCAACTGGCCAGCGTCGGCTGTACAGCTGCGTGCTTTGCCCTCTCTCTGCCGTCGACCTGGATCAATCCTCTTCCTTCCCAGACAGGAGGTCGACAGTATTACCACACTCACTCTCTAACTCAATTGGTCCAGCGCCCAAGGACATCATGCAGTGTAGGCCACGAACAGCTTCAATAAATTCAGATTATTCAGGGTGAGTGTATCCGGAATTCCAGTGTATCCTCCAGGTCAGTAGAGAAGATTGATTCACCAGGCATCGACCACTACCTTATCTAGTGTCCTGAATAAAGGAATTCCGTATTAATTTTCATCCAGCCTGGCTTTGGTTTCTTCTAGACTGCAGAATCTGGATGCGTAGTACACTATTTGTTTCAGAGCTCACATCTGCAAAGAGTGGCTGTTATCCTTATATCACCAGTGCAACTTCTAAGATCTATCCAATTAGTTTTGAAGGCAACACATTTATCCAACTTGTGAAGCCTTTTTTTTTTTTTTGCGGGGGAACTTGTGAAGCCTTCAGCAATCGAAATCAGCATTCATCTCATTTGGATGCCAAGAACAGAGCGACGCTTCACATCAACATTGCCACCGCGCGTGGTCTCAAGTAGAATGCTTCAGCCACTTCCATCAAGAATATCCGAATTTGCACTCCAAAATAATCGAAATCGTCCTAGCTGTAACGGGCTAAGCTGAATCTTTCTTGGCCTCGAGCTGCTGCGTCCAGGACAAATCTGCAAGAGGGGGAGCACGGTGACTGCGTCCAGGCGCCCGAGGCATGGCGTTGTGGCGATCTCGCTGGACAAAGGAATCGATGCGTGGAGAGATCCTTGGGACCAACACGACTTGGCCTTCTTCCGGCCGTGCAACTCCCTGGAGAATCAGAGGGGAAAAAAAGTCAAGAATCGGGCCTTTTCCCCGGCGGCCTCCTTAAGGCCCTCAAGGCGCGCGTTCGCTTCAAACTTGGTGCCGGCCTCGACCCTCGAGCGTGTTCTTTGATTCCGTGATCCGGAGGGAACTCCTGAATAGCGGAGAGGCGCGCGGAGGCCTTGGCCGCGAGGGAGGCCCCGGAGAGAACAGCCGCCACTGCGTTGGAGGAGGGCGGGCGACGGGCGTGGTGGAGGAGATCGGGGCAGCGCCAGATCCGTCCACCTCACAGGCGTGAAGGATTAGCTCCACTTGGATCGAACCCAGTACCACAGATCCAGCTTCCTAGCATCCTCCCAGTGCCGCCGACCCGGCCGCAACGGCGCCGTCCCGGTATCCACGTCGGCGTCCTGCTTACCGCCTCGGCCGCCACATGACCATGCCCAGCATGCACACAGGATGATTGTATCCCCAAATTTCCGATGATTGTATCGCCGGGATTTTCCGGTGGCTCGGTTTCGATCTGCAATGGCCGATCGATTTGATGCAAAGATAGCACCTTATTTAAAGGCTCTTAGAAGGAAAGAAGATGAGTCATGCGTGGTCGGGACTATACCTCTCCCGACGGGCGCCGCCGTGAGACTGGAGCGGGGGCGCAAGAAAAGGAAGGTTGAAAAAGACGGAAACTGTATAAACTGAACGAGTATCGTGGCAGGACCAGTATTATGTGATTTGGTGGGAAGGTAAAACGGTCTAACAAAAAACGTTGATGAAACTTTTTGGCAGAAACCTTAGCTCCTTTATTATTAGGTAATAGATATAGACTAGGACAAAGTCCGTGCTTCGCTACGGAGCAAATCGCGGGTTTGTCCCGTAGTTGTTTGTTGTCGCCTAGGACACAAACAACGTCTTTCTGCTAGCCCCACCACCCTTGGGCAAGGTTACATGGTTGTGTGTTACACTCGTACCGTACCAGCCATGTCCCTTTCTTTCATCGCTCTCTATTTCTTTCGTTTGCACCCCTCATCGAGAATTTATGACGAGCTAAAACACAAAGTTCGTAAAACAAGCAATGTTTTTGTCTATAACCGGTTGTTTTTTGTTAAATATTTATTGATGGTGCAAATTGTTTTTGACATGGTGAGATGCTACTCTAAGAACCAGTATCAAGTAGGAATAACAACACAATTCTACTACAATGAGACTCAAATTGAACCAAATTTGTTTGAGGCAATTTTAAAATGGGAAATACCCAACCTATCTATTTAAGCCTCGTATAGCCAAGGATTGAGGCACCGCTTGCCGAGTTTGCTTCCTCGCCGGTGCGACCACCCTTAGAAATTGTCGTCATGCTGGAGTCAACTCCTCACCGGCGCTTGCAGCCACCGTCTGCTTGCAGTCATTTGTGCGGGATGCTCACCGTCATCATCGGTAGGATGTGCTCCATATCCCTGGTCGTCGTCTTAATTTGTCTCAGGGTATACTTTTCTTAGGTGGACATATGGTGGCATCTAGGTTGATCTTCAAGCCTCCTTTAGGGTGATAGAAGTTTCCCAATTCTAGGAGGGTTCTTTTTCCACTTGGTAGGACGAGCAGATTTCAAAAAATGACCACATTACGACATCAAGTTTGAAAAACCACCGCCATTCGTCCAAATTGCGAAAGTTTACATATATTGAGAAAATTGGTTGCAATATACACTGATTTGGGAAATAACTCACAGTAGTGCTCGTGTTGCCAACCGCCTGTTACTCTTTTTTCGAGGGAGATGTGTGGCATTCTTTCCATCCATGACCTTGGGAGTATTCCTTTTATTATCTCAGGATGTTCTTTTCCAATCAATTTTTCTAGATCCGTTTCTTAGATTGTGTCTCCACATCAACTGACTATATTGTCGATTATTTGCTTTCCGTGGATTCTTATCTATACTTTTCTTCTTGCACCTTCAGCCTTGAGCTGTTGACTCTGTTAACTGTAAGAGAAGATTGATGTGCTTTTCCGCTCGTTCTTTGCCGAAACTCGCCGCGCGTGCTCGCTCGCCGAGCTCACCTGTGGCCGCCCATGCCGCACCACGCCCTGCCCTCTGCCGGAGCTCGCCGCGCCCGTCCCCTGCCAGAGCTCCCATGGCCGTCCGTTGCTCGAGCTCAACCACGGCCGTCACTGCCAGAGCTCGCCGTGGCCGCCACTGCCATGGCCCGCTCGCGGGCGCCCTGTCGGAGCTCGCAGCGGCCATCCCCTGCCCAAGATCGCCCGCGGCCGCCGCCTGCGCCTGCTCGCTCGCGCACGCCGCTCGTCCTTTGCGGGAGCTCGCCCATGGCCGCCCATGCTCGCCCACGGCCGTTGGAGCTTGCTGCGCCCACCCCTGCCCGAGCTCGCCGGCTTCCGCCACCCCGGACTGCTCGCTCGCTCGCGCCGCTCGTCCCCTGTGGGACACGATCGTTGTTGCTGGTGATGCATATCCCTCGCCTGCCTGCGCTCAGCCGCTCCTCCACCGAACTCGCCGCTGTCTACGCGAGAAGTTCATCCTCCACCCAGCTAGCTTCCGATTGGACAGATTCAGCAGCCGAGCATGATGGACCTGAGCGTAGGCCCCCGCCTCCACGGATGTTCCTCGCGCAGGGGCATGCTCTGCAGCGGAGGCGCACACCTTCGGACGCTAGTAGACTGCAGCCAGTTCCCCTTGGTGCTACCTCTCCTCTGGTCGGGGGAGTCATTGACGGCGGTGGTGGGGGTGAAGCAAGGATCCAAGTCTCAGCGAATCTTATCTCCGTCTAGCTGCCACTATTACTTGGATCAACCGACGGGCTCATTGCGCATTAAAAAAAAGTCGCCATCTGGTACGGCACATCACGACGCCTCCAAAGGCTTGGCTCCAGAGCGCGGCGCCGTTCGATTTGAGGCACGGCGGCTTCGGCCGGATACGCCATTGAAGGATTGGCTCCAGAGGGCGACCCTGCTTGATTTGAGACAGGCCAGCTTCGGCCGAATCGGGTGATTCTGCAAGAATCCCGCACAGAGAATAGGGGCGCCGTCGAAGGGTTGGCTCTAGAGGAAGGGCGGTGCTGCTCGATTTGGGGCACGGCGGATGCAGATAAATCCGGTGGTTCTGCAAGAATCCCGCACAGAGAACAGGGGCTATATATTGTGGATTTTCGTGGAGAGGAGGAAAGAAATCAATCGAGTTTGGTAGTTGCTCGATACGATACGATTCGTGTGGAGAGACGGGAGAAAGCCCGACGGACGAAGCACAAGCAGATCCGCGGCTTGCGCTCCGGTGTCTCGGTGGGAGCAGGAAAATAAGGTTGAAACTGAATCGGTACTGTGGCAATTTGATGTATTATGCGATTTGGTGGGAGGGCAAAACGTGCAAAGTTGTACGAAAATTTTGGCAGAAACCTTAGCTCCTTTATTATTAGGTATAGATTTTTTCAGATTCCAAAATTTTAATTTTTTAAAATTGTTTAAATTGAGAAAATGTTCAAATCTGAAAACCGTTCAAATTTAAAAACCGTTCAAATCTGAAAACCGTTCAAATCTAAAAACCGTTCAAATTTGAAAACCGTTCGAACGTGAAAAATGCTCAAATTTTAAAAAAATGTTCATATTCGAAAATTTTCAAATTTTGAACAAAAAATAAAAATGTTCAAATTCAAAAGTTGTTCAAATTTCGAAAAAAAAAATCTAAAAAAATGTTTTCAAATTCGAAAAATGTTCAAATTTTGAAAATATTTAAATTTCTGAAAAAACTAAATTTGAAAATTCCAGATTTTAAAAATTGGTTTTATAAAGAATCTGCTTTTAAAAAACGTAAAAAGATAAATCAAACAGAAAACGAAATAGCAAAAAAATAATCGGAATGTTGGGCCGCCCAACAACCCGCTGGGGTGGCGCGCCTGATCCGCGCCGACCAGGTCGGCATACAGACCCCCCCCTATCGATACGAAACAAAGAAAACGTTTCCCCTCTTGGATGAGATATTGGGCCTAGATTTGAAGAGAGGTCGGGCAACTTTCTGCTTGTACACTGAAAGCAGCCACCTATTACAATTTAATACTAGTAAAGAAGATCAGCAAAACTAAGAAAGCTTTCCCTGGCATTGAATAGGTTTGGTTTGCTGTCTTTTCTGGAACGTCATAGCAGTTACTACAGCCTGGATCAAGGGGAAAGGTAATACTCAGCTTCTTTTGTTGTTCCATGTGCCCTATGCATCGGAATTATTTAATGTTTGAATACTGAACGGTTTATCCATGCACAGGTGTGAAAATCTGGTTGCTAGCAATAATCTACTTCATCTCTGGGGTTCCCGGTGCATATGTGTTATGGTATCGCCCTCTTCATAATGCTATGAGGTATATGTTTGAAAGATATCTGTATTATTTTTATATGTTTCTTTCTTCCTCATGGATTTTTGCATATGTATAAATAACATTCTATTGCAACTTGTGTTATAGGATTGACAGTGCGTTAAAGTTTGGATTGTTTTTCTTGATCTACTCAAGTCTTACGAGTAGATTACTCAAGAATACCTTGGTTTATCTCTGTAATAATGTTAAATGTTTGATAATACCAAAAATCTGTGGGCGTACCTCTCCTTTTGGCTTTGCTTGCTGTGAGTCATTGGATTCAATTTGGAAGGTGGATGGAAGGGGGCATGGCACGCCGTGCCCTGCTGTTATAATGTTACTGAATCCCAGTCGGTCGCAGATGAGCTCCCCGCGGCGATGTGGAGAAGTGCCTGGCCCGCCATCGCTTCTCCTGTGATTTGGTGCCGTCGGTGATGGATGAGGACGACGACCTGGGGCTTCTCCTCGCCGTGGGGAGAGTAAATCAAGCAGTGATGCTCGCAGATCCAGCAAGCTAGCGTCGAGGAAGCAATGCAGCGGCGTTGTATTGGATAGAAAAGTCAAATCTTGGGTGGCGGCAGTGGTCTTCCCAGGCGGCAACCGAGCAGGGGAAGTGGCCGCGGGGGAAGCTGTAAGGGTATTTTACCCTTATCCATTATTTTGGTAACAATGACACCGTGCTAGAGTATTTGGCCTAATACGTTTATAAGGATAATCTCAGGTATTAGGCAAAGAGGCATAAATGGTGTATCAAAGGAACAAGAAGGCTAAAGGAGACCCCCCCACTTCAACAACAATCGAAAAGGGGTCTCAGCAGAAATCCGGTTGCCGCCCGGTCCGGGCACCCAACCGCGCCCGCCAGCTCGGTCAACTGTCGCCAACCGGCGCCAAACGTGCGAATCGATCCGCCCGGCCGCCGGTCCGGCCTACGACCGCGGGCCGGCGTGCCGTCCGGCCGACCGGCGCAACCGGGCGCCAACCGGAGGAGCTCCTAGATGACGCAGTGACTCGGTCCCTGGTCCCGTCCGACCGGCTCTTCGCACCGGCAATCCGGTCTGTGGTCCGGTTGACCGAGTTTGTCGAGAGAAAAGCTGAGGTGGCAAGTGACCAACGGCCATATTTCGAAGAACACTATAAATAGCCCTTCTCCTACCTCTGAACAGTTAGGCACTACATTGCAAACTGTTCTTGAGCTCTCTCTCATACTCCATTGCTAGAAACACCAAGCCTCAGATCTCCCTCCTCCTCCACCCAAACTCAAATCCCTCCGGGGAAACGATAGAGGAGGACCCGATCTACTGTTCTACCAAGCCAAATCTCATTCCCCCTTGTATTCATCAAGAAGCTTGCTCTCTAGGGTTCCTTGGAAACCCTAGGTGGGCAAGAGTGGTCCGGAAGCATCCGGGCTGTGGATTTGCTCCTGACAAGATTGTGAAGGTTTGGAGGCTACCTCAAAGTCTACCACAAGTGAGTGAGCTATTCCTTCGTGGGATAGGCTCCGGAGAATAGGGTGAGCCTTCGTGGCGCGGGGAATCCTTCGTGGGACCTCCACTCCTCCAAACGTGACGTACCTTCTTGCAAAGGAAGGGAACACGGGAATACATCCTCGTCTCCGCGTGCTATCGGTTATCTCTAACCGAACTCCTTACTTGTGATTTAACTGCCTGTGAGAGCCTTCGTGCTCGAGTTAGTTGTATCCTCATATAGGTTGTTTCACCTAGTTTGCATTAGGCTCACCTTTATATTCCGCAAAGCCTAATATTGCAAAGAAAGAATTAAAATCTGTAGAAACCTATTCACCCCCCCTCTAGGTTTACCATCTCTGAACTTTCAATTGGTATCAGAGCCTGGACTCTTATTAAGGGCTTCACCGCCTTAAGAGTGAGATGGAAAAACTATTCGAGGGTCTAGATGATGACTCTAACCTTTCGGTTAAAGAAATGAAATCTAGACTCTTGGCATATGATGCCGAGAAGAAGAAAAAGGAGGATGAACTACAAAGCCAAATGGCAGAAATGACTGCCATGCTTAAGAACCTAACTGCTGGTGGAGCTCCTAGTGGGGCTTCGGCCTCTAAGGAAACCTTCCATGAAGTTAACCATGACTATCCCAAAAACACTTCACCCATGCCTCATATAAACCATAGTGGGACCGTTCCCCATTTTGATGGAACTCACTTTCCACATTGGAAATCTTCTATGGAATCTCATATTCGCAGCTGCAGTGTGGAGCTATGGGAGATCATTCTTCATGGATACCGGGAGCCACAAGATCCCGTTCGGTTGACCTCCACCGAGTTCTACAACCGTCAACTCAATGCCTCCGTGACACGATTGATCATCAATTTAAGTTATTCATTGATATATTTCATATTTAGAGATGATACTTATGTTATTTCACCTATTTTGCATGAATTGGAGTATTCAGAGAGGGAATTATTTGATCCAAAAACTCGTTGTGACACCCATTTCTGAAGATCAACAATTGACGAAATGATACGGAACATCTTATTTTTCCGAAGACAAACCAAAGGAGGGACCGAGGAGGGCAGCCATGGCCCCCATAGGCCGGCGCGGCCTGGCCTGGCCGCGCCGCCATGTGGGGAGGGGCCCACAGCCCCTCGCCGCCTCTCCTTCGCGTACTTCTTCGTCCCGAAAACCTAAGGCACGGGGGTTACAGACACAGCCGCCTCTACGGTGCGGAAAACACCAGAGAGAAAAGAGCTCTCCGCGGCAGGAAGCCGGGGAAATTCCCTCCGAGGGGGATCGACGTCATCGTCATCGAGCTGGACTTCATTGGGATCATCATCACCATCATCTCCATCACATCTCCACCGCTGCACCTCGTCACCGCTGTAACATCTAGGGTTAAATCTTGATTGTTTGATAGGGGAAACTCTCCCGGTATTACTCATTGTTATTGATGCTATTGAGTGAAACCATTGGATCAAGGTTTATGTTCAGATTGTTATTCATCATCATATCACCTCTGATCATGTTCCATATGATGTCTCGTGAGTAGTTCGTTTAGTTCTTGAGGACATGGGTGAAGTCTAAATGTTAGTAGTGAACTATGTTGAGTAATATTTAATGGTTTGATATTTAAGTTGTGGTGTTATTCTTCTAGTGGTGTCATGTGAACGTCGACTACATGATACTTCACCTTTATGGGCCTAGGGGAATACATCTTGTATTCGTTTGCTAATTGTGGGGTTGCCGGAGTGACAGAAACCTGAACCCCCGCTGGTATATCGATGCAGGAGGGATAGAAGGATCTCAGAGTTTAAGGCTGTGGTTAGATTTATCTTAATTACTTTCTTGTATTTGCGGATGCTTGCAAGGGGTATAATCACAAGTATGTATTAGTCCTAGGAAGGGCGGTGCATTAGCATAGGTTCACCCACACAACACTTATCAAAACAATGAAGATTAATCAACTATATGAAGCGAAAGCACTAGACTAAATTCCCGTGTGTCCTCAAGAACGTTTGGTCATTATAAGTAAACAAACCGGCTTGTCCTTTGTGCTAAAAAGGATTGGGCCACTCGCTGCAATTATTTCTCTCGCATTTTACTTACTTGTACTTTATTTATCTGCTATATCAAAACCCCCTGAAAACTTGTCCGTGAGCATTTACAGTGAATCCTTCATCGAAACTGCTTGTCAACACCTTCCGCTCCTCGTTGGGTTCGACACTCTTATTTATCGAAAGTACTACGATACACCCCTATACTTGTGGGTCATCAAGATTATTTTCTGGCGCCGTTGCCGGGGAGTGAAGCGCTATTGGTAAGTGGAATTGGTAAGGAAACTTTTACTGTACGTGCTGATTTTGTTTCTGCTTGCTGCTATAAGTCATTATGGAGAGATCTTCTCTTGAATTTCTATTTGGGAAATCTACTACTACTGCAACGGTAGTGGATGAGGCGCCAGGTGAGGAAGTAATACCATATAAAATACCTATGAAAATTATTGAACGTGTTGTGGATAACCGCTATGAAGGGGATGGAACTGTTCATCCTGGAGATCATTTACTGTTTTTACATGAATTATGCGGGTTATTCAAGTGTGCAGGTATTTCAATGGATGAAGTTAGGAAGAAATTATTTGTTATGTCGCTGTCTGGTAAAGCGGCGCATTGGTATAAACTGCTGAAGGATGGGCGTTCTCTTGATTGGAAGGATATTGTGCCTCTATTTTATTCTAAATTCTATCCTCCAAGTGAAATTCACAAAGACCGAAACCGTATATATAATTTCTGGCCTCATGATGGAGAGAGTATTGCCCAAGCGTGGGGGAGATTGAAGTCTTTAATGCTCAAATGCCCCATTCATGAGCTTCCTGGTAATATTATTATTGATAATTTCTATGCAAGACTTTCTTTTCAAGATAAGACTTTGCTGGATACTTCTTGTTCTGGATCATTTACACGCAACAAAGAAGAGTTTAAAAGGGATCTTCTTGATCGGATCCAAGAGAATACTGAAGGATGGGAGAACGACAAAGGTAGAGAGTCAGGTATAAATTATGATTATGAATGCATTGAAACTTTTATGGATACTGATAAATTTCGTAATATGAGTGCTACTTATGGTCTTGATTCTCAAGTTGTTGCAAATATTTATAAAGCTTTTGCCTCTCATTTTGAATTGCCTAGGAAGAATTTTGATAAGTATCATGAACCTTACAAAGATAAAACTGATTCATCTATAAATAAATGTGTTGAAATTAAAACTGTTGATCATATTCTTCCTGAAGCTTATATTGAAAAAACTCCTTTCCCTGCTAAAATGAAGGAGTATTCTGTTATAACTAGTGCGGTTAATAAAAGTGCAAAGAAACCTATAGAACCTGAAGAACAAATAAAGGTTGAACCTGCTATTGCAATAGTTAAGGATCTTGTGACTGAAAATGTAGAAGATGGTCATATTATTTTTTGTGAAGATGCTTCTAATATTGTTTCACATCCTAATAAGTCTAGGAAAGCCAGTGTTCCTGTGCTCTCTGTTCGAATTGGTGATCATACTATTATGGTTTATGTTGATGTTCCATGCTAGTTTTATGACAATACCTACATGTTTTGTTCACACTTTATATCGTTTTGATGCATTTTCCGGAACTAACCTATTGACGAGATGCCGAAGCGCCAATGCCTGTTTTCTGCTGTTTTTGGTTTCAGAAATCCTAGTAAGGAAATATTCTCGGAATTGGACGAAATCAACGCCCAGCATCTTAGAAATCCACGAAGCTTCAGAACAATCTGAGAGGACCTGAGGGTGCCACAGGGCTCCACATGGAAGGCGGCATGGCCGAGGCGCGCCGCCTCGTGTGGGCCCCCGTAGCCCTTCCGACTCGCCTCTTCGCCTATTTAAAGCCCTGACCTAAATCTTCGATACGAATAAGCCATGGTACGAGAAAAGTTCCGATCCACCGCCATCGCGAAGCCAAGATCCGGGGGACAGAGTCTCGTTCGGCACGCCGCCGTGACGGGAAGTGCCCCGAAGGCTCCTCCATCGACACCACCGCCATCTTCATCAACGCTGTTGCTCCCATGAGGAGGGAGTAGTTCTCCATCGAGGCTAAGGGCTGTACCGGTAGCTATGTGGTTAATCTCTCTCCTATGTACTTCAATACAATGATCTCATGAGCTGCTTTACATGATTGAGATCCATATGATGAGCTTTGTATCGCTACTAGTTATGTGCTACTCATGTGATGTTATTAAAGTAGTTTATTCCTCCTGCATGGTGTAATGGTGACAGTGTGTGCATCGTGTGATTCTTGTCGTAGATTATGATCATAATCTCTTGTAGGTTGTGGAGTTAATTATCATTATGATAGTATTGATGTGATCTATTCCTCCTTTCATAGCGTAATGTGGACAGTGTGTATGCTATGTTAGTTCTCGGTTTATTTTGCAATGATCTATTATGCTCTAAGGTTACTTAAATATGAATACCGAATGTTGTGGCGCTTGTTAACTCCGGCTTGAGGGAGCTCTTGTAGCCCTACACAACGACTGGTGTTTGTCATCCAACAAAGAGTGTATGTAGCACAAATGAGAGAAGTTATTATTTATTATGCGATCAATGTTGAGAGTGTCCACTAGTGAAAGTATGATCCCTAGGCCTTGTTTCCAAACATCGAATCTCCGTTTATTTACTGTTCTGTTGCATGTTTACTCGCTGCCATATTTTATTCAGACTGCTATTACCACTCATATGCATCCATACTACTTGTATTTCACTATCTCTTCGGCGAACTAGTGCACCTATACATTTGACAAGTGTATTAGGTGTGTTGGGGACACAAGAGACTTCTTGTATCGTGATTGCAGGGTTGCTTGAGAGGGATATCTTTGACCTCTTCCTCCCGAGTTCGATAAACCTTGGGTGATCCACTTAAGGGAAACTTGCTGCTGTTCTACAAACCTCTGCTCTTGGAGGCCCAACACTGTCTACAAGAATAGAAGCACCGTAGACATCAAGCACTTTTCTGGCGCCGTTGCCGGGGAGGTAAGGTAAAAGGTATTCACATCCTCTGACTACTAAGCTATTTCCTAGCACTGTTGCCGGTGTGTGAGTGCTCGAAGCTATTTCCTTTAGATCCTGCAATTACATCTTTTTGTTTCTTGCTTACACTAGTAAGGCATAATGGAAAGCAACAGTGAGCTTTTTAATCTTTTCCCTGAGATAGAATTGTTTGTGCGAAAATTAAAAACCTATGGAATCTTATTTGCATGCTAGTAGCAATGTTATTAGTATGAACACCATTGTTGATAATGCTATGGAAGAATTTAAGCTTGGGGAGGTCGGTTTTGATGAAAATGATCTCTTTAGTCCTCCGGGTATTGAGGAGAAAGTTTATGTTGATTATGATATGCCTCCTATTTATGATGATTATAATGATAGTGGTCTTTTGGTGCCGCCTACTATGGAGAGTAAATTTTATTATGATTATAATATGCCTCCTACACTTGATGAGAATAATAATGATAGCTACTTTGTTGAATTTGCTCCCACTACAATTAATAAGAATGACTATGCTTATGTTGGGAGTAGTAATTCATTCATACCACTTGTATTTCACTATCTCTTCGCCGAACTAGTGCACCTATTAGGTGTGTTGGGGACACAAGAGACTTCTTGCTTTGTGGTTGCAGGGTTGCTTGAGAGGGATATCTTTGACCTCTTCCTCCCTGAGTTCGATAAACCTTGGGTGATCCACTTAAGGGAAAACTTGCTGCTGTTCTACAAACCTCTGCACTTGGAGGCCCAACACTGTCTACAAGAATAGAAGCACCCGTAGACATCAAGCTATTTTCTGGCGCCGTTGCCTGGGAGGAAAGGTAAAAGGCACTCATACTCCGGTCCCAGGTAACTAAGTTATTTTCTGTTGCCGTTGTAAGTGCTCGAAGCTATTTCCTTTAGATCCTGCAATTGCATCTTTTGGTTTCTTGTTTACACTAGTTAGGCATAATGGAAAGCAACAATGAGCTTCTTATTCTATTTCCTGAGTTAAGACATGGATTGTTTGCTGCAAAAATTAAAAAACCTATGGAATCTTATTTGCATGCTAGTAGCAATGATATTAGTATGAACGCTTTGAACACCATTGTTGTTAATGATATGGAAAATTCTAAGCTTGGGGAAGCTGGTTTTGATGAGCATGATATTTTTAGTCCCCCAAGCATTGAGGAGAAAATTTTCTTTGATGATACTTTGCCTCCTATTTATGATGATTATAATGATAATGGTCTTTTGGTGCCGCCTACTATGGAGAGTAAATTTTATTATGATTATACTATGCCTCCTACACTTGATAAGAATAATAATGATAGCTACTTTGTTGAATTTGCTCCCACTACAACTAATAAAATTGATTATGCTTATGTGGAGAGTAATTATTTTATGCATGTGGCTCATGACAAGAATGTTTTATGTGATAGTTATATTGTTGAGTTTGTTCATGATGCTACTGAAAGTTATTATGAGAGAGGGAAACATGGTTATATGCATCTTAATAATATTAAGTTTCCCCTCTTTATGTTGAGAATCTTGAAATTGCGCTTGTGTTGCTTTTCTATGCTTGCCACTTTGTTCTTCATGAATCTATTTGTGTACAAGATTCCTTTTCATAGGAAGTGGGTTAGGCTTAAATGTGTTTTGAATTTGCTTCTTGATGCTCTCTTTTGCTTCAACTCTCATCCTTATGAGAGCATCATCATTAAAATTGCTGAGCCCATCTTAATGGCTATAAAGAAAGAACTTCTTGGGAGATAACCCATGTCTTTATTTTACTACAGCAATTTTGTTTTATATTTGAGTTTTGGAAGTTGTTTACTACTGTAGCAACCTCTCCTTATCATGTTTTTGTGCCAAGTGAAGTCTCTATGATAAAGTTGATGCTAGATTTGGATTGCTGCGCAGAAACAGATTTGCTGTCTGTCACGACCAGCGCAGAAGTCTCTGTAGGTAACTCAGAAAAATATGCAAATTTACGTGCGTGATCCTCAGATATGTACGCAACTTTCATTAGTTTTGAGTTTTTCCATTTGAGCAAGTTAAGTGCCCCTGCAAAATTCGTCTTTACGGACTGTTCTATTTTGACAGATTCTGCCTTTTATTTCGCATTGCCGCTTTTGCTATGTTGAATGAGTTTTTTTGTTCCATTAACTTTCAGAAGCTTTGTGCAATGTCCAGAAGTGTTAAGAATGATTGTGTCACCTCTGAACATGTGAATTTTTGATTATGCACTAACCCTCTAATGAGTTTGCTTGAAGTTTGGTGTGGAGGAAGTTTTCAAGGGTCAATAGAAGAGGATGATATACTATGATTAAGAAGAGTGAAAGGTCTAAGCTTGGGGATGCCCCGTGGTTCATCCCTGCATATTTCAAGAAGACTCAAGCATCTAAGCTTGGGGATGCCCAAGGCATCCCCTTCTTCATCGACAACTTATCAGGTCACTTCTAGTGAAACTATATTTTTATTCCGTCACATCTTATGTACTTTACTTGGAGCGTCTGTGTGCTTTTATTTTCGTTTTGTTATTTTCATTCTCTGAATAAATTCATGCTTGTGTGGGAGAGAGACACGCTCCGCTGTTGCGTATGAACACATGTGTTCTTAGCTTTACTTTTAATGTTCAAGGGCGAAAGTTGATCGCTTCACTTGTTGCTATTTGGTTGGAATCAGAAAATGCTTCATATGGTCTTGAATAATTTGATACTTGGCAATTATTTTGAGCTCTCATAAATCATGTTTAAGCTCTTGCATCATGTAGTTTAAATCTAGTAGTGAAGAACTACTGTAGAGCTTGTTGAAATTTGGTTTGCATGATTGGTCTCTCTAAGGTCTAGATATTTTCTGGTAAAAGTGTTTGAGCAACAAGGAAGACAGTGTAGAGTCTTATAATGCTTGCAATATGTTCTTATGTAAGTTTTGTTGTACCGGTTCATACTTGTGTTTGCTTCAAACAACCTTGCTAGCCAAAGCCTTGTACTGAGAGGAAATACTTCTCGTGCATCCAAAACCTTGAGCCAAAACCTATGCCACTTGTGTCCACCATATCTACCTACTATGTGGTATTTCCTGCCATTCCAAGTAAATACTTCATGTGCTACCTTTAAACAATTCAAAAGCTATTATCTCTTATTTGTGTCAATGTTTTATAGCTCATGAGGAAGTATGTGGTGTTTTATCTTTCGATCTTGTCATTTACTTTTGACAGACTTTCACAATGGACTAGTGGCTCATCCGCTTATCCAATAATTTTGCAAAAAGAGCTGGCAATGGGGTTCCCAGCCCCAATTAATTAACTTGCATTAATAATTCTCTTCACATGTTTTGCTCTGATTTATCAGTAAGCAACTTAAATTTGCAAATAGACACTCCTCCATGGTATGTGAATGTTGGAAGGCACCCGAGGATTCGGTTAGCCATGGCTTGTGTAAGCAAAGGTTGGGGGAGTGTCATCTAATAAATAAAACTAAAGTACATGTGTAAACAAAAGAGAAGAGGGATGATCTACCTTGCTGGTAGAAATAACGTCCTTCATGGGAGCCGCTCTTGAAAGTCTGGTTGATAAGGTAGTTAGAGTACCCATTACCATTTGTTGACAACAACAAACACCTCTCAAAATTTTACTTTTATGCTCTCTATATGATTTCAAAACTTGAAAAGCTCTAGCACATGATTTAATCCCTGCTTCCCTCTGCGAAGGGCCTATCTTTACTTTATGTTGAGTCAGTTTACCTACTTCCTTCCATCTTAGAAGCAAACACTTGTGTCAACTGTGCATTGATTCTTACATACTTGCTTATTTGCATTCATCATATTACTCTATGTTGACAATTATCCATGAGATATGCATGTTGAAAGTTGAAAGCAACCGCTGAAACTTATATCTTCCTTTGTGTTGCTTCGATGCCTTTACTTTGAATTTATTGCTTTATGAGTTAACTCTTATGCAAGACTTTTTGATGCTTGTCTTGAAAGTACTATTCATGAAAAGTTTTGCTATATGTTATCTATTTGTTAGCAAACTATAGATCATTGCTTTGAATCACTCCATTCATGTCATATGCTTTACAATAATGTTGATCAAGATTATGATGGTAGCATGTCACTTCAGAAATTATTCTTATTATCGTTTACCTACTCGAGGGCGAGTAGGAACTAAGCTTGGGGATGCTTGATACGTCTCAAACGTATCTATAATTTCTGATGTTCCATGATAGTTTTATGACAATACCTACATGTTTTGTTCACACTTTATATCGTTTTGATGCATTTTTCGGAACTAACCTATTGACGAGATGCCGAAGTGCCAGTTCCTGTTTTCTTTGTTTTTGGTTTCAGAAATCCTAGTAAGGAAATATTCTCGGAATTGGACGAAATCACGCCCAGCATCTTAGAAATCCACGAAGCTTCGAACACCCGAGAGGGACCAGAGGGGGCCACATGGGCCCACATGTGGCGCGGCGCGCGCAGAGGGGGGCGCGCCGGCCTACTGTGTGGGCCCCCCGTAGCCCTTCCAACTCCGCCTCTTCGCCTATTTAAAGCCTCGTGACCTAAATCTTCGATACGAATAAGCCACGGTACGAGAAAAGTTCCAGAGCCGCCGCCATCGCGAAGCCAAGATCTGGGGGACATGAGTCTCTGTTCCGGCACGCCGCCGGGACGGGGAAGTGCCCCGGAAGGCTCCTCCATCGACACCACCGCCATCTTCATCACCGTTGTTGTCTCCCATGAGGAGGGAGTAGTTCTCCATCGAGGCTAAGGGCTGTACCGGTAGCTATGTGGTTAATCTCTCTCCCTATGTACTTCAATACAATGATCTCATGAGCTGCTTTACATGATTGAGATCCATATGATGAGCTTTGTATCGCTACTAGTTATGTGCTACTCATGTGATGTTATTAAAGTAGTCTATTCCTCCTGCATGGTGTAATGGTGACAGTGTGTGCATCGTGTGGTTCTTGTCGTAGATTATGATCATAATCTCTTGTAGGTTGTGGAGTTAATTATCATTATGATAGTACTGATGTGATCTATTCCTCCTTTCATAGCGTAATGTGGACAATGTGTATGCTATGTTAGTTCTCGGTTTATTTTGCAATGATCTATTATGCTCTAAGTTTACTTAAATATGAATACCGAATGTTGTGGCGCTTGTTAACTCTGGCTTGAGGGAGCTCTTGTAGCCCTACACAACGAATGGTGTTTGTCATCCAACAAAGAGTGTATGTAGCACAAATGAGAGAAGTTATTATTTATTATGCGATCAATGTTGAGAGTGTCCACTAGTGAAAGTATGATCCCTAGGCCTTGTTTCCAAACATCGAATCTCCGTTTATTTACTGTTCTGTTGCATGTTTACTCGCTGCCATATTTTATTCAGATTGCTATTACCACTCATATACATCCATACTAGTTGTATTTCACTATCTCTTCGCGAACTAGTGCACCTATACATCTGACAAGTGTATTAGGTGTGTTGGGGACACAAGAGACTTCTTGTATCGTGATTGCAGGGTTGCTTGAGAGGAATATCTTTGACCTCTTCCTCCCTGAGTTCGATAAACCTTGGGTGATCCACTTAAGGAAAACTTGTTGCTGTTCTACAAACCTCTGCTCTTGGAGGCCCAACACTGTCTACAAGAATAGAAGCACCCGTAGACATCAGTGATCATTGCTATTATGGTTTGAGATTTCTATTTTCGTGCCCTCAGGTCCTTAGTTGTACTCAGTTTTCCCCAGCTCCTTAGTTTTTCCTCAGTTTTACCCAAACATTTGTCTGAAACCCGCAGAAGCAGCTCAGACGGCAGGATTCCCGTTTAGTTGACCGTTCTGTCACGTGTGGGGCCGCGTCGTGTGGGCCGCGTCGCGTGGGGCTGGTAGAAAGGGACCGCGTGGGACAGGACGAGAAGCGTTTGGTTGCACGTGAGCAGGAGCTGGGTTCTGTCTCTCTCGGCCCAAAATTGGCATTATTAAGTGCACCTTTTTCCCCTCTTTCTCTCTGTCCTTTTCACCAAATTAGTATAAAATCTAGAGAAGCTTGCATTTCTGACTTTCTTCAATTATTTGTGCCTTTTGGCCCTCGTTGTTTGCCCAATATGGCAGCAAATCTAGTACTCCCTCTGGTCCATATGTATGTAGTTAAATCTAGAAGCAAATCTCCAGGATAATGTACGATAAATTCACAGTCATAGTAAATCAAGAAAACTAAGTACGGCCAACAAAATATAGTAGACTAGGGATAGATAATCCCTAGATAATATGGATAGATAATAGGCTGCATACACAGCAGCCAACATAGTAACAGGTTCTTCACAGCACCATCATACTAACATAACAACAAGGGATCCCTAGCTAACAACAAAGGGATCCCAACAACAAACTAGGAGGCAGCAGCAGCAGCAGCACACGTCCAGGACTCCGCCTACCCCATCTGGCTCTGCCTCCACTTGTTGCTCTTGCTCCCCTTGGGAGCCTTGGGCTTGAGCGGAGGCATGCGCCCGACGGAGATCTCCACCCGCTGCAAGCTGCGGAGGTGCATGCCGAGCGCCCTGTGCTTGGCGCGGAAGGAGTGGACGTTCACCGTCGTGCCGACGTTGGGGAAGGTGTTGCTGATGTTCTCAGCATGCGTGACGAGGCAGTTGAAGTCCGTGGCGCCGAGTCTCCTGGTGCAGAAGGGGCACCTGTAGACCTCCTTGGCGAAGTAGGAGATGTACTGGCCGACCTGCAGCCTCCGCAGCACCTGGCGAGTCTTGACGTCCTCCTCCTCTTCGTCGCTGCCGACGTCGCTGCCAGACATCTGATCCATATCAAACAGAAACTAGTGAATGAGTTGCAACGATGACTAACGTACATGATAACAAAGTTAAGAAAAACAGAGTCAGCCTCAGTTAGAGTGGACATGATTATATATCTACAGGGAAGGTGTTAGCGAACTAAAGCTCATGCACAACAGATTTGTACACAGCAATGGTTCGCTGAACCCTCCCTGTAAAAATTTGTGCCCAACCATTCATCATAGGCAAAGAAACAGATTCTAGATCTGAACTAGATCTGAACTTGAACACATTCGAGATTATTTGCAAAATTAAACGGTTGATATCTTTTGATTAGTGCATAAAATAACTGATTGAGATCCCATGATTACTTGCATAAATTAACTGATTGAGATCCAATATTACTTGCATAAATTAACCGAACAGCCGAACCCCAAATCTTAAACAAAATCAAGAAGTGATCAAAACAAAATGGAATAAAATCGGCGCAAATATTAGCCCAATACTCATCCATCTACAGATCCATCTACACCAGCAAAAATAGGGTTCAAAAAGGAATGGGGAACAAAAAAGGAAGCAAACCGTAGTTACCTCGTTCCATGGGTCCTCCAGGGAGGTGTCGTAGGGGTTCGGGGGCGGGACGTACGGCACGGGGTCGTAGGGGTCCCATCCCGCCGGGATCTGACTGCCACCGGCGGCAGCAGCCTCCGATGCACCGGCGACGGCGGGGCGGCGACGTCCGTAGAGGGGACGGCGCCGAAGATGGAGGCGTCGCGCTTCGAGCCTACCTCGACGATGGGATTGGCATTCTCCTTGTCCATCTCTCCGGCGGAGGAAGAGGAAGAGGGAGAGGGAGAGGGTTTTTTGCTTTGGAGAAGATGATGGGACGTGAGAGAGTTGGCGATGCGTGAGCGAGTGAGAGTGACAGAGAGAGTGCGAGGAGGCGTCTATAAAGGCGAGGGGTGGTTAATGCGACCCGCGTCCTACGCGTGCACAGGTGCACGTCTGCACGTCTTGGACTTCTGCAACGCGACACGCGTCCACGATTGCACGTCTCGACTTCTCCACCGCGACCCGCGTCTACGCGTCAACAATTGCACGTGTCCTCGAGTCTAACCCTGGAAATTTAGATATACTCAGGTATACCCTCGAGTCTTATACTAGCATTTTTTGTGTGCTCAATTTTCCCCTCGAGTGCTAATACTGGCTAGTGCAATATACTCAGTTTTACCCTCAAGTGGCTGGTCAACAGAGAGTCAACAAATGGGATTAACTAGTTAAATGAGTCATTTAATGTGCAAAAAATTCCGAAAAAGAGTGGCACTTACTCATGGAGTCTTTACCACAAATTGCCACTTCTCAAATCATAGATAAATCAAGTTTTACCACAAATTGCCACTTCTCAAATCACCTAGTAGCTATGAAGGTGCATGGTTTTCCACAATAAGCCCTTCCCAAAACAGCTTCCCCCAAATCATACTTTGTCTAAATGAGGCCACAATTCTCACACTGATGTATATTGGTATTGCAAATAGTTTGAGGTAGGCCAAGATGGGTTTCATTGTACAAAACACGCATTTTCCATTTTTTAAATCTCATATTTGAATCCCTTAGTCTATTTACTACTCAGGTGCCCTTGGTTTCTTGATAGTACTCAGTTTTGCCCTCTCTCTTCACAAATTCTCGCAGACGTGCAACATCGCCCTGATTGGTCTAGCCCATGTCACGCGGATCGTGCCCGCCGACCGTTGATCGTATGATATAGGGAACGGGCAGGATAACCCCTCTCTCTCTGTTGGCGGTTAATTAGCTTCCACCCTCTAAGTATGCTGAAGGGCGGTTTTCTGTATTATTTTTCACGCGCTAAAAATTATAAACTCTTTTAGGCGTTATTTTTCACGCAAAAAATGATAAACCATCACCGATTTGTTGTTGCCATTACTTTTCACGCAAAAAATGATAAACCATCAACAATTTGTTGTAGCCATTACTTTTCACGCAAAAAAAGATAAACCATCACCGATTTGTTGTTGCCATTACTTTTCACGCAAAAAAATGATAAACCATCACCGATTTGTTGTTGCCATTACTTTTCACGCAAAAAATGATAAACCATCAACAATTTGTTGTAGCCATTACTTTTCACGCAAAAAAATGATAAACCATCACCGATTTGTTGTTGCCATTACTTTTCACGCAAAAAAATGATAAACCATCAACAATTTGTTGTAGCCATTACTTTTCACGCAAAAAATGATAAACCATCTATCTTTGTATAGAATGATAAACCTATCACGTATGATTTTTGAGGTCATTTAGAGAAGGCAGAAAAAACCTAATTTGTTACAAAAGCTGGTTTCAGTGAGACCTAACCAAGTTTGGCATACATGATGGCATACCTATAACAACAAGGAATATCTAAAAGGGAAAGTTTCAGAAAATTTGAAATTTAGGGTGAAAATGATGCCATACATGATGCTGTTTTTCGAGGTTTTGACCTGAAAATCAATTGGGTATTATAAAGGGAAATAAAAAGTTCGAAAAATGTAAAAACGAAACAATCTATCTATCTATGTATAGAAGATCAGCTGTATGAAATTTGAGGTTATTTAGAGAAGGTAGAAAAAATCACCTTGTTAGAAAAGCTGGTTTCAGCGAGACGAAACGGCATGCGCTTAAGCAAAGTGATTTTTTCGAACATCTCCAAATGACCCCAAATTTTCCATACATGATGCCATACGTGTAACAACAAGGAACCCTATCTAAAAAGTGTCAAAAAAGTTTGCCCAACCGTATAGCTCTATCAAAAAGAACCTCACCATGGCGCTAGTATAATTTTGGGATAGTTACAAACTTTCGTTACCTAACCTTCAACATGAAACTTGTTTCAAATTCATTTTGGCCTACAAGAAACAAATCCCAACTTGATTCGAGCACCACAGCCTCCAAACGATGCCGATGCCGATATCGGCATGGTCAGAACGGCTATGCTCGCCGCCACTGCTAGGTCAACGTCGGGATGCACCCTCAATCCCGTCCCCTCATTCGATCACTGACACACCAGAGATACCGCCGAGGCCAATGCCGAACGTACATGCTGATGCCAATGCCGAACATGCATGCACGCCGCTGTGGGCACGGCCACGCCGACCCGCTATGCTGGACGCCACAGACCGCCGCGAGGTCTTTCCCTTCGCCACCACACTCTCCTAGCACCCACCTATACACGCCAGAAAGGAGAGACACTAGTTTTCTCTACATTGCTCGCGTTCGTGTCCGACACGGTCAGTCAAAGTTTTGAGGTGGTCGTCGATGTCGTCGACCATTTCTTCTCTTCTTTGCATGGTTAAACGCATCTAGTTCATATCTATCTAATGCGTCTGGTCTCGCCTCATGCAGTTCTTTGTGGACGTCGATCTCATCTCGGCACCCCGCATGCCACCTCCTCCGTGCCATCGCTGTAGAGCTCCGTTTAAAAATCTAATCCTACCCGTGTATTGCCCCTTGTATCAGCGTCATGGCCCCACTTGTCATTTGATATACCGAAGCCCCACTCGTTCGCGTTTTGGTCAGGGATACAGCGATGCTTACGGTCAAACAAAGATGGATGGTCTGACGTGTCTTTGCGGGCTCTACGTGGCCCCACTAGTCAGAAGATAACGGTCAACCGTCGGGCAACCGGCCGTTACATCACGTGTGATGGTTTCAGACAAACGTTTGGGTAAAACTGAGGAAAAACTAAGGAGCTGGGGAAAACTGAGCACAACTATGGACCCGAGGGCACGAAAATAGAAATCCCTTATGGTTTATGCGACATTGGTGCAAGTATTAGTGCCATACCTTATGAACTCTACACGGAAATCATGCATGAAATTGGTTCTTGTGAACTTGAAGATATTGATGTGGTTATTCGGCTAGCTAATAGAGAAACTATCTCTCCTATTGGTATTGTTCGAGATGTGGAAGTTCTATGTGGTAAGATTAAATATCCTGCTGACTTTTTGGTACTTGGTTCTGCTGCTAGTAAGTCTTGTCCTATTATTTTTGGTAGACCTTTTCTAAATACTTGTGGAGCTATTATAGATAGAAGGAAAAAATTGTGACTAAATTTGCTGGTGAATCTTATGAGTTTAATTTCTCTAAATTTGCCAAAACTCCTTATAAAGCTGATTTGCCTAATGATGATTTTAGAGTTGAACAGTGTGCATCTATTGCTCTTGCTCCTAATAATCCTTTGCAGCAACATTTGGAGGATAGTGAGAGTGAAGTTTTTAGGGAAGAAAGGGATGAGCTTGATGAAATTTTCCTTCGTCAACCTATTCTTAAACATGACTTACCGGTTGAAGATCTAGGTGTAACGCCACCACCAAAGGAAGATCCTGTATTTGATTTGAAACCATTACCTGATAATCTTAAGTATGCTTATATTGATGATAAGAAAACATATCCTGTTATTATTAGTGCTAAGCTTTCAGATTTTGAAGAAGAAAGGTTATTGGAAATATTGAAGAAACACCGAGGAGCTATTGGCTACACTCTTGATGATTTGAAGGGGATTTCTCCCGCTATTTGCCAACATGCTATCAACATGGAAGATGATGCAAAGCCCGTTGTTGAACATCAGCGTCGTCTAATTCCTAAGATGAAGGATGTGGTAAGGAATGAGGTATTAAAACTTCTTGAAGCTGGTATTATATATCCTATTGCTGATAGTAGATGGGTTAGTCATGTGCATTGTGTTCCTAAGAAAGGAGGAATAACTGTTGTACCTAATGATAATGATGAGCTCATTCCTCAAAGAGTAGTTGTAGGGTATAGAATGTGCATTGATTTTAGAAAAGTTAATAAAGTTACTAAGAAAGATCATTACCCTTTGCCATTTATTGATCAAATGTTAGAAAGGTTATCCAAAAATACTCATTTTTGCTTTCTTGATGGTTATTCTGGGTTTTCACAAATTGCTGTTAGAGCTAAAGATCAAGAGAAAACCACTTTCACTTGTCCCTATGGAACTTATGCTTATAGGCGTATGCCTTTTGGTTTATGTAATGCTCCTGCTACTTTTCAAAGATGCATGTCTGCTATTTTTCATGGCTTTTGTGAAAAGATTGTAGAGGTATTCATGGATGTTTTTTCTGTCTATGGGAATTCTTTTGATAATTGCTTGCGAAACCTTGATAACGTTTTGCAGAGATGTGAGGAAACTAACCTTGTTCTTAATTGGGAGAAATGCCACTTTATGGTTAACGAAGGAATTGTATTAGGACATAAAATTTCTGAGAGAGGTATTGAAGTTGATAGAGCTAAAGTTGAAGCAATTGAGAAGATGCCATATCCGAGGGATGTTAAAGGTATTCGTAGTATTCTTGGTCATGCTGGGTTTTATAGGAGATTTATTAAAGATTTCTCTAAGATTTCAAAGCCTCTTACTAATCTTCTTCAAAAAGATGTACCTTTTGTTTTTGATGATGATTGTAAGGAAGCTTTTGAAACTCTAAAGAAAGCCTTAACAACTGCTCCTGTAGTTGAACCTCCTGATTGGAATTTACCTTTTGAAATTATGTGTGATGCTAGTGATTTTGCTGTAGGCGCTGTTCTTGGACAGCGAGTAGATAAAAAATTGAATGTTATTCATTATGCTAGTAAAACTCTTGATGCTGCTCAAAGAAATTATGCTACAACTGAAAAAGATTATTAGCTGTAGTTTTTGCTTGTGACAAGTTTAGATCTTATATTGTTGATTCAAAAGTTACAATTCATACTGATCATGCTGCAATTAGATACCTTATGGAAAAGAAAGATGCTAAGCCAAGGCTTATTAGATGGGTACTTCTTTTGCAAGAATTTGATTTACATATTATAGATAGGAAAGGTGCTGATAATCCTGTTGCTGATAATTTGTCTAGATTGGAAAATATTACTTATGATCCTGTTCCTGTTAATGATAGTTTTCCAAATGAACAATTGGCTGTAATAAAGGTGAGCTCGCGAGATAGTCCTTGGTATGCAGATTATGCTAACTTTATTGTTTCGAAGTACTTGCCTCCAACCCTTTCAGCTCAGCAAAGGAGGAAATTATTTTATGACTTGAGGCATTATTTTTGGGATGACCCACACTTATATAAAGAAGGAGTGGATGGTATTATGCGAAGATGTGTTCCCGAATATGAACAACAAGAGATATTGAGTAAGTGTCATGGTAGTGCTTATGGAGGACATCACGCCGGAGATAGAACCGCGCAAAAGGTTCTACAATCAGGTTTCTATTGGCCAACTCTCTTTAAAGATGCAAGGAAGTTTATCTTATCTTGTGATGAATGTCAAAGGGTTGGTAATATCTCCAGATGCAATGAAATGCCTATGAATTATACTCTTGTTATTGAACCATTTGATTGTTGGGGATTTGACTTCATGGGTCCTTTCCCTTCTTCAGAAGGTAACACTCATATACTTGTCGTTGTTGATTATGTTACTAAATGGGTGGAAGCTATACCCACAAAAAGTGCTGATGGTGAGACTTCTTTAAAAATGCTTTTAGATATTATTTTTCCTAGATTTGGAGTACCTAGATATATTATGACTGATGGAGGTTCTCATTTTATTCATGGTGGTTTTAGAAAAACTCTTGCTAAGTATGGTATTAATCATAGGATTGCTTCCGCTTATCATCCTCAAACTAGCGGGCAAGTAGAATTATCAAATAGAGAGATTAAATCTATTTTGGGAAAGACTGTTAATAAATCTAGAAAGAATTGGGCTAGTAAATTAAAGGAAGCACTATGGGCTTATAGAACTGCTTATAAAAATCCCATGGGTATGTCACCTTATAAAATGGTTTATGGAAAAGCTTGTCATTTACCTTTAGAACTAGAGCACAAAGCTTATTGGGCTGTAAGGGAACTTAATAAAGATTTTAAACTTGCCGGTAAGAAAAGATTGCTACAATTGAGTTCTTTAGATGAATGGAGAAGTGAAGCTTATGAAAACGCTAAACTTTTTAAGGAGAAGGTTAAGAAATGGCATGATAGAAGAATTATTAAAAGAGAATTTAATGTTGGGGATAAAGTCCTATTGTATCGGTCTCGTCTCAGATTTTTTGCAGGGAAATTGCTCTCAAAATGGGAAGGACCATATGTCATTGTGGAGGTGTATCGTTCAGGGGCAATTAAAATTAGTTCTCTGCAAGGTGATGCCACACAAGTAGTGAATGGACAAAGGCTCAAGCACTATATTTCTGGAGATTCTTATCCAAGTGGTGACTCCGGAAGCTTTCATCAAAGGGCAAATTGACAGTTCTGCAGAGTTCGACTTTGAATAGGTAACATTACTGTTAATGAAAAGTTCGCGTTTAACTTTACGAACAATGTTTTTGTTGTTTTTGGAAAATATGAAAAATTACGAGATCGAAACGGAGTGGAGGAGACGCACGAGGGCGTGCCCATAGGCCGGTGCGGGCCCCAGCCTGGCCGCACCGCCCTATGAGGAGACCCCTCGTTGTCCCTCTCGACTGTTCGACCACTTTCCTTCGTCGTGAAAATTTCTGCTATATAATCCCCCGGACCCCTGGAGGTCCGTATATCGTTTTCTCGTCGTGTTTTGTTTCGAGCTGTTTTCTGCCAGGATCTGTTTTTGGTCTAGAAGCACCATGGTCTCCAACAACAAGGACAAGGAGCCTTTGGAGGAAGCACTCGGGACCGATGAGTTTTGTGATCAATACCGTGCGCTGAGAAGGGAAGTGGAGATACTTCTTGAGGAGAACAACCGACTTCGCAGAATGCTGGAATATTACTCAATTCCTATCACAAGGCCGCCACCGCCACTTTCAGATAACAATGAATCTCTTCGAGTCTTAGTGCAGAATTGCCAAACTGAGAAGCTGAAGCTGAAGGAGATCTTTAAGGATCGCAGGAACGGGCCATCACCATCATCACCGAAGGAGTAATTCATCATCGGTATTGGCATCCCCTTGGTTTGTTCCAAGCTTGGGGGAGTGCCGCGGTATCACATCATCACTATCTTTTACCTTTTACTATCAAGTAGTGTCATATCATGAGTAGGGAAGTTATCATATAAGATGGTTTGCAGTATGGAAGTATCTCTCTTTAGTTGGTTATCTATGTATCCCTTGGTGTGAGTTATCATTATGGAATATTAATGAGAAGTTTTATCATTTACATATTGCACACTTTATTTTAGTTTGCAACCTCTATTATGTGATTGATCTTGTTGTTAGTATTGGTATCACTTTGGGAGCATCAAGTAAATCTATTTGGTTTTGGCAAACTTAGCATTGGTCAATAGCAACAACACTTTGAGTTTAAGTAGAAAAGAGGAAATACATGTAGATATGTTAGTTCATTATCTTTCTTTCAACTATGAGCTTAGTATTCTGAAGTTAAAATTGTTTGTGCTTACAAGTAAGATGCATGATTGTTTCTATCACATGTATATTTGTTTGTTTCCCTCAACTCTTATGCTTGCTAATCAACCTTGCTAGCCAAAGACCTGTACTGAGAAGGAATACTTCTCGTGCATCCAAACCCTTAAACCAAACCTATGCCATGAGTGTCCACCATAACTAGTATTTTGCGCCACTCCAAGTAAATACTTCATGTGCTACCTTTAAACAATTCAAAACTTTATTACTCCTTATTTGTGTCAATGTTTTTATAGCTCATGAGGAAGTATGTGGTGTTTTATCTTTCGATCTTGTCATTTATTTTTGACAGACTTTCACAATAGACTAGTGGCTCATCCGCTTGTCCAATAATTTTGCAAAAAGAGCTGGCAATGGGGTTCCCAGCCCCAATTAATTAACTTTCATTAATAATTCTCTTCACATGTTTTGCTCTGATTCATCAGTAAGCAACTTAATTTTGCAAATAGACACTCCTCCATGGTATGTGAAAGGTTGGAAGGCACCCGAGGATTCGGTTAGCCATGGCTTGAGAAAGCAAAGGTTGGGAGGAGTGTCATCTCTAAATAAAACTAAAATAAATAGACACTCCTTCATGGTATGTGATTGTTGGAAGGCACCCGAGGATTCGGTTAGCCATGGCTTGTGAAAGCAAAAGGTTGGAAGGAGTGTCATCCATAAATAAAAACTAAACTAAAGTACATGTGTAAACAAAAGAGAAGAGGGATGATCTACCTTGTTGGTAGAGATAACGTCCTCCATGGGAGCCGCTCTTGAAAGTCTGTTTGATAAGGTAGTTAGAGTGCCCACTACCATTCGTTGACAACAACAAACACCTCTCAAAGCTTTACTTTTATGCTCTTTATATGATTTCAAAACTGAAAAAGCTCTAGCACATGATTTAATCCCTGCTTCCCTCTGTGAAGGGCCATTCTTTTACTTTTATGTTGAGTCAGTAAACCTATTTCCCTCCATCTTAAGCAAGCAATTGAGTTGTTGTGATCCAACCATCTATATTGTGATCTATTTAATCATGCCTTTTATTCTTCCTTGTTTAGTACAAGTTTTATCCGAATGAATATAGCTTTGAAAGTTATCAATGATTATGAGGAGATTATTATGATTGAGTATGCAAGTTGTGCTATATAAGCTTTAATATAAGAGCGCTGCTCGATAAATAAGTATAATATGTTAATTGTTCTTTGACCAAGAACGAAGTTTGCCATCACCAACTATGATTACCTATGCACCTTTATTTGTGATTTCCTTTTACTTGTTTCAAGTTGAATTATATGAGGAAGTTGTTCACTAGAATGTCTTGTGTGAATTAATATGATGCTTCTTGTCCGTATTTTATTTATCGACTCTTCACTCCATAAACATGTGGTCTTGTTTATCGAGCTCAGTTTCGCTTGGGGACAAGCGAGGTCTAAGCTTGGGGGAGTTGATACGTCCATTTTGCATCACTATTTTATATCATAATTTACTGTTATTCATTGATATATTTCATATTTAGAGATGATACTTATGTTATTTCACCTATTTTGCATGTTTCATGATTATTGGAGAATTATTCACCGGAGTCAGGATTCTGCTGGAAAAAGCGCCGTCAGACACCATATTTCTGAAGATCAACAATTGACGGAAATTCTACAGAACATCTTATTTTTCCGAAGACGAAAAAAAAGGAGGGACCGAGGAGGGCCGCCATGGGCCCCCCATAGGCCGGCGCGGGCCCAGGCCTGGCCGCGCTGCCATGTGGGGAGGGCCCACAGCCCCCTTCGGCCGCCTCTCCTTCGCGTACTTCTTCGTCCCGAAAACCTAAGGCACGGGGACAGGCCAGACAGACACCGCCTGCGGGCGGAAAACACGATAGAAAGAGCTCTCCGGCGTGAACCGGGAAATTCCCTCCCGGAGGGGGAAATCGACGCCATCGCATCGTCATCGAGCTGGACTTCATTGGGATCATCATCACCATCATCTCCACATCATCTCCACCGCTGCACCTCATCACAGCTGTAACATCTAGGGTTAAATCTTGATTGTTTGATAGGGGAAACTCTCCCGGTGTTGATTACTACTTGTTATTGATGCTATTGAGTGAAACCATTGGATCAAGGTTTATGTTCAGATTGTTATTCATCATCATATCATCTCTGATCATGTTCCATATGATGTCTCGTGAGTAGTTCGTTTAGTTCTTGAGGACATGGGTGAAGTCTAAATGTTAGTAGTGAACTATGTTGAGTAATATTTAATGGTTTGATATTTAAGTTGTGGTGTTATTCTTCTAGTGGTGTCATGTGAACGTCGACTACATGATACTTCACCTTTATGGGCCTAGGGGAATACATCTTGTATTCGTTTGCTAATTGTGGGGTTGCCGGAGTGACAGAAACCTGAACCCCCGTTGGTATATCGATGCAGGAGGGATAGCAGGATCTTAGAGTTTAAGGCTGTGGTTAGATTTATCTTAATTACTTTCTTGTATTTGCGGATGCTTGCAAGGGGTATAATCACAAGTATGTATTAGTCCTAGGAAGGGCGGTGCATTAGCATAGGTTCACCCACACAACACTTATCAAAACAATGAAGATTAATCAACTATATGAAGCGAAAGCACTAGACTAAATTCCCGTGTGTCCTCAAGAACGTTTGGTCATTATAAGTAAACAAACCGGCTTGTCCTTTGTGCTAAAAAGGATTGGGCCACTCGCTGCAATTATTTCTCTCGCATTTTACTTACTTGTACTTTATTTATCTGCAATATCAAAACCCCCTGAATACTTGTCTGTGAGCATTTACAGTGAATCCTTCATCGAAACTGCTTGTCAACACCTTCTGCTCCTCGTTGGGTTCGACACTCTTATTTATCGAAAGTACTACGATACACCCCCTATACTTGTGGGTCATCACTCCGCACGTGACAAGATTAGAAGTGGCATCAATCGCAAGCTCCTTGATCAAGTCAATGACATCGGCTCCGCTAAAGAGTTGTGGGATCGAATCGTAGTACTCCAAGAGGGAACCGATTTGATCCAATCAGCTCTTTATGAGACCGCAAAGCAAGAGGCCCACCAGTTCATGATTCGAGAAGGAGAATCCGTGGCCGATGCCTATGCAAGGCTTGGTGCTCTTAGAGTAAGGGTCAAGGGACTTGGAGTTGAGAAGTACAATGACGGCTTCGAGATGAATGAAGCATTCATAAAGTCCAAGGTCATTGCTATGATTGCTGTCAAGCAAGAAGACACCAACCTTGCACTCAACTTGCAAATCATGACCAAGAGTGCCGATCTGAACTCCGATGATCTAGTCTCCTATGTGGCCGCCAATGAAAACATGGCCAAGGCAGGAAAAAGGCTCATGGCAATGAACCGTGTTGATGAAGCCTCACACAACCATGAAGCATCACACAACCTTGCTCTCAAAGCTAGAGCTGACCATGGAAGAGAAGAAGACTATGAAATTGAAGAAGATGAAGAGATGACTTCAACTAGTGACATTGCTACCGACTTTGCTTTCTTTGCCAAGAAGTACAAGGCAAAGTTCCCAATGCTCCTCAATGACAAGAAGAAGAAGAGAACTTGCTACAATTGTGATGAAGATAACCACTTTGCAAATGAGTGCCCTTATGAGAAAAGGGTAGACAAGCCAAAGTTTGTCAAAGGGGTCAAGCCAAGATTGAAGCCAAACCCAATCAACGATCGATACAAGAAGAACAAGGGAAGAGCTTTTGTTGGGGCCGAGTACTTGTCCGATGAAGAAGAGGAAGATGAGGAGAAGGAGGCCGGAGTGGCCGGTTTGGCTTTCTCCAAGCCCGGGTCACTCTTCACATATGACTACTCCAAGGACTACTCCACGGAGAATGATGTTGGTTCTTCCTTCATGGCAAGAATGACTCAAGATGATGACTCCGATGATTCTCTCCCCTCTACGATCGTTGGCTCTTGTCTAATGGCAAGAGAAACCAAGGTAATGGAATCCCCACCTTCTCTATCTAGTGTTCTTGATGATGAATCTGAAAATCAAGAAGAATTAGCCATGCTTAAGGAACTTTACAAAGTTAGATGCACCCTTCGTGGTGAAGCTCTTGTCAAGTTTGATTTCTTGATGGACTCCCTCAAAGAAAAGGACGAGTCCATTGAGGAATTAGAATATCATTTGAATGATAAGGAACGGAGATTCAATCTCCTAAGACAAGAGCTAAAAACCGAAAGGTGCATATCTCAAGGCCTTAAGCAACAAATTGAAACTTATGAACTAGATAAAGTTAAGGATCTTGAAACTATTGAAAGGGCTCAATCATTGACTCAAGAGCTCAATGCCTCAAAGGAGGAGCTTGAAGTTGCTCATGCTTCTCTCACTAGGGATCTTGACCACCTTGAAAGAGCTAACAAGCTTGTTAAGGATGAGCTCAAGAAACTTGGAGAGAACCATGATCTACTCCAAGAAACCTACTCGAAGGCTCTTGAATCAATGAATGATCCCATTATTGATAAAGATGTTGCTAGTTCCTCCACCACCTTTACTAGTGAGCATGCTAAGCTTGTTGCGGAACATGTTCGTTTACAAGAGGAACTATCTTTGCATGTTGAGACCAATACATATCTTGAATCTTTGGTAACCAAATATGGTCTCAACTATTATCCTAATGAATCGGCTTGTGAGCAAGCAACTATTCTTGAGGAAAATGTTAGGTTGAAGAAGGAACTTGCCAAGTTCACCACAACCAAGAATAAGATGGGATTGGATGACCTCTTGAGTAAGCAAAGGTCAAACAATCAAAAGCATGGACTTGGGTATGTTCCCAAGCCCTACAAGAAGAACAACTACAAGAAGGAGAAGCCCGCTCAAGAAAAGAACAAGAAGGTCACTAATGATGGCAAAGCCCCAAAGGGCAAAGCCACTAGTGGTGACCGCACGGGGCCAAACAATCACTATGCTTTATTTATTGATTATTATGGTGATGTTTATGCTAACTATGTTGGCCCTCGTAATGGCTATGCTTATAGAGAGTACTCAATTTGGGTACCAAAAGATATTGTTGCCATTGCAAAGGAACCCATTAATCGATGGGTTCCTAAATCCTCTACTTGATTTTGTAGGGGTATTCCTCCGGTGGTCCAAAATGGGTGTTTGATAGTGGATGCACCAATCATATGACCGGAGGAAGAGGTGTGCTTGATCAATTCATTGAGGATATCAACAAGAAGTCAAGCATCACCTTTGGTGACAACTCAAAGGGAAAGGTACTTGGGTATGGCAAGGTGGCAATCTCTAAGGACTTGTGCCTTGAGACGGTCATGCTTGTTGAATCCCTTGGCTATAACTTACTTTCTATATATCATCTTGCCGATGCCGGTTACAATTCATATTTTACTAAGTATTATGTGCAAGTCTTTAGGAGTGACAATCTCAAATTGGTCCTTGTTGGATATGTGGAGAACAACCTTTACGTGGTTGACCTCTCGAAAGAGAGCCCCTCTCCCTCCACATGTCTAATGGCGGCCAAGCATGATGAAGGATGGTTGTGGCATCGCCGCCTTGGTCATGTTAACATGAGAAATCTTAAACAACTCCTAAAGGGTGAGCACATTGTTGGACTAACCGACATTTCTTTTGAGAAAGATCGTGTATGCAGTGCATGTGTAGCCGGAAAACAACTCAAGAAGAAACATCCTATCAAGAGTATCGTCACCACATCTAGGCCTTTGGAGCTCCTTCATTTGGATCTCTTTGGGCCATCACATTATGATACTCTTGGTGGGAGCAAGTATGGACTTGTCATTGTTGATGATTACTCAAGATACTCTTGGGTCTTTCTCCTTAAGTCTAAGGATGAGACACATAGAGAGTTCATCACCTTCGCCAAGAAAGCTCAACGTACATATGAATCCGAGATCAAGGCGATTAGGACCGACAATGGTACCGAGTTCAAGAACTACACTATGCAAGAGTTTGTTGATGATGAGGGCATCAAGCATGAGTTTTCAGCTCCATATACCCCTCAACAAAATGGTGTTGTTGAAAGGAAGAACCGGACTATCATTGAGATGGCAAGAACCATGTTGAGTGAATTCAACTCACCCCACAACTTTTGGGGAGAAGCCATCTCTACGGCTGTCCACTACTCCAACCGGCTCTTCCTCCGCCCCCTCCATAACAAAACTCCATACGAGCTTCTCACAGGTAACAAGCCTAATGTCATGTACATTCGTGTCTTTGGATGCAAATGTCTTGTTAAGAACAACAAAGGAAAGCTCGGTAAATTTGAAACTAGAACCATAGAGGGCATATTTGTTGGATATGCGGAGAACTCTCACGCCTATAGATACTACAACCGGTCCACTGGGACTATTGAAGTATCTTGTGACGTGGTGTTCTTGGAGGATAATGGCTCCCAAGTGGAGCAAGTTGTTCCATGTGTTGCAGGTAATGATGATGATCCATCTAGTGCCATCAAGCATATGGGCATTGGACACATCCGGCCCATGGAAGTTCATAATGATGATCAAGATGATGGAGTAGAAGTATCAAGCTCACCTCAAGTTGAGCCTAGCTCAACTCAAGTTGAACCATCAAGTGCAACCCAAGATTTATCCTCCACTCAAGATGAGCCACATTCCGAAGAACAAGAAGAAAGCCCTCAACCCACTGAGCAAGACCATGATGATGATCAAGAAACATCCTCAACTCATGTTCAAGCTCAAGTTGTCCCTCATGATCAAGTACTAGCAAGAGATGAATTTATTGATCATGAAGGAACCATTCGGAAGATCAAGGCTGCTACAAGGGCAAGTGACATGAAAGTAGATCAAGTCCTTGGTAGCATCTCAAAAGGAGTGGTAACTCGTAGACACCATGCATTACTTATCACTTATTGTCAACATCATGCTTTTGTGTCTAGTTTTGAGCCACTCAAGGTACATGAAGCCTTGGTTGATCCGGATTGGGTTATTGCCATGCAAGAAGAATTGGAGTGTTTCACTCGTAATGAAGTATGGTCTCTAGTTGAGAGACCCAAGGATCATCGCATCAATGTTATTGGGACCAAATGGGTATTCAAGAACAAGCAAGATGAGAATGGTATTGTCATTAGAAATAAAGCAAGGTTAGTGGCGCAAGGGTTTGCCCAAATAGAAGGTATGGATTTTGAGGATACCTTTGCGCCGGTAGCCCGTCTTGAAGCTATTCGTCTTTTGCTTGCATTTGCATCTTTCCACAATTTCAAACTATATCAAATGGATGTGAAAAGTGCATTTTTGAATGGTCCTCTAAAAGAAACCGCATATGTAGCTCAACCCCCGGGTTTCGAAGACCCATGCCGACCCAACCACGTGTATTTACTCCATAAGGCACTCTACGGTCTCAAGCAAGCTCCACGTGCTTGGTATGAGTTCCTTAGGGATTTCTTACTACATGATGGGTTTTGCATGGGTACGGTCGATTCCACCCTTTTCACCAAACGGGTTAAAGGGGGTGGCTTGTTTATATGTCAAATATATGTTGATGATATTATATTTGGTGGAACTAACCCCAATCATAACAAAGCTTTTGAGCTATTGATGACTAGGAAATTTGAGATGTCCATGATGGGAGAGTTGAAGTTTTTCCTAGGCTTCCAAGTGAGGCAACTTGCAAAAGGCACCTTCATCTCTCAAGAAAAGTATGTGAAGGACATGCTCAAGAAATTCAACATGACCAATGCAAGCCCAATGAAGACACCCATGCCCGTAAAGGGGCAACTTGGCTCATGTGACGGTGAGAAGGATGTGGATATAAAGGTATACCGCTCCATGATAGGATCCTTGCTCTACCTTTGTGCCTCTAGGCCGGATATCATGCTAAGTGTAGGGATGTGTGCTCGTTTTCAATCCGCTCCTAAGGAGAGCCATTTAATGGCGGTCAAACGGATTCTAAGATACCTTGTTCTCACTCCTACTCTCGGGCTATGGTATCCAAAGGGGTCAACCTTTGAACTCATTGGCTATTCGGATTCCGATTGGGCCGGTGATAAGGTTGACCGGAAGTCTACCTCCGGGGCTTGCCAATTTATTGGCCGGTCATTGGTGAGTTGGTCATCCAAGAAACAAAACTCCACCGCTTTATCCACCGCCGAAGCCGAATACATATCCGCGGCATCTTGTTGCACTCAATTGTTATGGATGAAGCAAACCTTGAAAGACTATGGTGTGTCTCTTGGTACGGTGCCTCTTCTTTGTGACAATGAAAGTGCAATTAAGATCGCCAATAACCCGGTTCAACATTGTCGCACCAAACATATTGACATTCGCCATCACTTCCTACGTGACCATGTTGCCAATAAGGATATTGATCTCACTCATGTGGGGACAACCTACCAATTGGCGGATATTTTCACTAAGCCTTTGGATGAAGCCCGGTTTGTAAACTTGAGAGGAGAACTTGGTATTCTTGATCCTAAAAACTTGGATTGATTAACTTCTTGCACTATATTCTTGCATTTATCTAACTATCTAGCTTAGAGGCATAGCACATATGGGGATAGTCATCTTACCATGTCTTGGTATGATGCATACCTATGTGTGCAACATAAATAGACCCAATGTCATTATATGGACCCAAGCATGTCTCTTCGAGGTCTCATGACATTTGCGCTTTCACATAGGGGGAGTAATCCCCCGCCCCTCATTTAGCCTCAATTGCAACTTGATTTGACTATACAAGGCTAAATGATCTTATTGCAAAAATCACTTCAAAATGACTTATGATTCTTGATATATACTTCGAATCATGCCCATTGTTGCTATTTACATCTTGTTTGGATTTTCACTCCAATGGGTATGCCTAGAGAATTTTGTGTTTCCAACCCCATGTCTATGCTCATCTCATCATCATCTATCTATCTATATGTACATGTCATCATCTGAGCATTCACACACATTTACACAAAGAATAGGGGCAAAACGAGACAAAACTGGGCAGTTAGTCCCGGGCCGGTCGGGCCCGGTTGGACCGGCCTCTGGGCCGGACCAGCCGGCGGTCGACCGGGCGCCCGACCGGCCGTGCGGCCTGATATGTGTTGGGAGAGGATACCCCTTGGGGTCTTCTTCCTTATTACCCCCAAACTCCCAAACCTCCATGGTTGCCGCCTCCATCACCTCCACCACGTTCTAGGACCTTCCCACCACAAGAATTCTCCCAAACTCCACCAAACCATAGATCGGGCCCCTTGGAACAACTCCACCAAAGGATTTGGTCCCTCTCAAGCTATTTTGGGAAATTTTGGAGTTCTTGGGTTTCAAGCCCTACCTAGTGTTCTTCTTGCTCTCTTGATCAAGAAGGACCATGTCTTCGGGTAATATGCTCTCCCTTTCTCCCTATTTTCTAGTCCTCATCACACATTGCAATTTCTTGACAAGATTTGAGGAAATTTTAGGGTTAGGGTTAGGGTTTGTAAGTCCTCATGCCTTTAGAGTGTCTCACAACACAATGCACATACTCCACTCTATTGCTATAGTCTATATTCAAGTTTATGAGTTTTTGCATGATTTTGTGGTAGAAAATCTGGGCAACACATCACAAGTCGACAGATCCGGTCACCAGCCCGGTCAACCGGCCCCTCAACCGGCCGGCCCGGCGTGCGCCCGGTCAACCGGTCGGCAACCGGCTCGTCCGGTCGCCCGGTTGGACCGGCCTGTGCGCCGGATCGCCCAGTTTTCGCACAATCTCATCAATACACTTGGATATATGCTATGCTTTTTGGCTTCCCTCTTATTGATGACATGTACACTTACCCCACTGCTATCCTCGCTCTATTTTCTCATTCACAGATAGTTGGAGTGGTGAGGCACGTGGCACTGTTGCCAAGAGAGGACGGACTGCTGAGAATCCACCCCGCCGTACTAGTGGTCGCGTATCCACTAAAGCTCATCAGACTACGACACGGCAGCTCGGCTAGGGAAGAACCAAGTCCGTTGGTAAGAAAAGGATAAGCATGCCGCCCAAGAGGATGATGAAATAGTGCCAACTTTCAATGTTGCGGATGCAAACCGTCTTGATTGGCAGGAATTGAGGACGGTGAATCCGTATCGCTATGAGCAACGGACTTACACTGGTGGGGACAAGTTCTTCTGGACCAAGACACAAGCAGCCCTATGGGATGGTTTCTATAATACTCGAGAGTGTATGAAGAATGGTGCTGTTGTGATGCCCAAGGCCATCAATCCTGAAGAGCTTGCCTTGTGATGTCTACGGGTGCTTCTATTCTTGTAGACAGTGTTGGGCCTCCAAGAGCAGAGGTTTGTAGAACAGCAGCAAGTTTTCCCTTAAGTGGATCACCCAAGGTTTATCGAACTCAGGAAGAGGTCAAAGATATCCCTCTCAAGCAACCCTGCGATCACAATGCAAGAAGCCTCTTGTGTCCCCAACACACCTAATACACTTGTCAGATGTATAGGTGCACTAGTTCGGCGAAGAGATACTAAAACACAGGTGGTATAGATGGTGGTAATATTGCAGAAAGTAAAGATGCAAAGAAACAGAAACAAGCGGCGCCAAAATAGCTTGCTGGCGTGGGAAGCAATTCTTTGTGGTGGAAACAAGGCCTAGGGATCATACTTTCACTAGTGGACACTCTCAACATTGATCACATAATAAATAAGTTCTCTTCCTTGTGCTACATATACTCTTGTTGGATGATGAACACCACTAATTGTGTAGGGCTACAAGAGCTCCCTCAAGCCGGAGTTAACAAGCGCCACAACATTCGATATTCATGTTTAAGTAACCTTAGAGTATAATAGATCTTTGCAAAATAGACCAAGTACTAACATAGCATGCACACTGTCACCATCACACTATGAAGGAGGCATAGATCACATCAATACTATCATAGCGATAATCAACTCCATAACCTACAAGAGATTATGATCATAATCTACGACAAGAACTACACGATGCACACACTGTCACCATTACACCATGCAGGAGGAATAGACTACTTTAATAACATCACATGAGTAGCACATAGACTAGTAGCGATACAAAACACATTGCAATCATAAAGGGATATAAATAAGCACTTCACTATGCCATTCATAACAGTGAATAAGTATTCTGTGAAATATAGCCTAAGAGACCCACACGGTGCACACACTGTCACCTTTACACACGTGGGACAAGGAGTCTCCGGAGATCACATAAGTAAAACCCACTTGACTAGCATAATGACATCTAGATTACAAGCATCATCATATGAATCTCAATCATGTAAGGCAGCTCATGAGATTATTGTATTGAAGTACATAGAGAGAGATGAACCACATAGCTACCGGTACAGCCCCGAGCCTCGATGGAGAACTACTCCTCCTCATGGGAGCAGCGCGGTGATGAAGATGGCGGTGGAGATGGCAGCGGTGTCGATGGAGAAGCCTTCCGGGGCACTTCCCGTCCCGGCGGCGTGCCGGAACAGACTCCTGTCCCCGATCTTGGCTTCGCGATGGCGGCGGCTCGGAAGGTTTCGCGTACCGTGGCTTATTCGTCTCGGGTTTTAGGTCGTGGACCTTAAATAGGCGAAAGGGAGCTCGGAGGGCCCCGGTGGGGCCAGACAACAGCCGGCGCGCCTCGTGCCGCGCCGCCTTAGTGTGTGGGGCCCCGTGGCCCCCTCTGGCGACTCTCGGGTCTTGGAAGCTTCCGGTGAAAATAGGGTACGGGCGTTGATTTCGTCCGATTCCGAGAATATTTCCTTACTAGAATTTCTGAAACCAAAAACAGCAGAAACAGAACTGGCACTTCGGCATCTCGTCAATAGGTTAGTTCCGGAAAACGCATCAAAACGATATAAAGTGTGAACAAAACATGTAGGTATTGTCATAAAACAAGCATGGAACATTAGAAATTATAGATACGTTTGAGACGTATCGCATCCCCAAGCTTAGTTCCTACTCGTCCTCGAGTAGGTAAACGATAACACAAATAATTTCTGAGGTGACATGCTACCATCATAATCTTGATCAACATTATTGTAAAGCATATGACATGAATGGAGTGATTCAAAGCAATGATCTATAGTTTGACAAATAGATGACATATAGCAAAACTTTTCATGAATAGTACTTTCAAGACAAGCATCAAAAAGTCTTGCATAAGAGTTAACTCATAAAGCAATAAATTCAAAGTAAAGGCATCGAAGCAACACAAAGGAAGATATAAGTTTCAGCAGTTGCTTTCAACTTTCAACATGCATATCTCATGGATAATCGTCAACATAGAGTAATATGATGAATGCAAATAAGCAAGTATGTAAGAATCAATGCACAGTTGACACAAGTGTTTGCTTCTAAGATGGAAGGAAATAGGTAAACTGACTCAACATAAAGTAAAAGATAGGCCCTTCACAGAGGGAAGCAGGGATTAAATCATGTGCTAGAGCTTTTCAAGTTTTTAAATCATATAGAGAGCATAAAAGTAAAATTTTGAGAGGTGTTTGTTGTTGTCAACGAATGGTAATGGGTACTCTAACTACCTTATCAACCAGACTTTCAAGAGCGGCTCCCATGAAGGACGTTATCTCTACCAGCAAGGTAGATCATCCCTCTTCTCTTTTGTTTACACATGTACTTTAGTTTTATTTATTAGATGACACTCCCCCAACCTTTGCTTACACAAGCCATGGCTAACCGAATCCTCGGGTGCCTTCCAACATTCACATACCATGGAGGAGTGTCTATTTGCAAATTTAAGTTGCTTACTGATAGATCAGAGCAAAACATGTGAAGAGAATTATTAATGCAAGTTAATTAATTGGGGCTGGGAACCCCATTGCCAGCTCTTTTTGCAAAATTATTGGATAAGCGGATGAAGCCACTAGTCCATTGTGAAAGTCTGTCAAAAGTAAATGACAAGATCGAAAGATAAAACACCACATACTTCCTCATGAGCTATAAAACATTGACACAAAATAAGAGATAATAGCTTTTGAATTGTTTAAAGGTAGCACATGAAGTATTTACTTGGAATGGCAGAAATACCACATAGTAGGTAGATATGGTGGACACAAATGGCATAGGTTTTGGCTCAAGGTTTTGGATGCACGAGAAGCATTTCCTCTCAGTACAAGGTTTAGCTAGCAAGGTTGTTTGAAGCAAACACAAGTATAAACCGGTACAGCAAAACTTACATAAGAACATATTGCAAGCATTATAAGACTCTACACTGTCTTCCTTGTTGCTCAAACACTTTACCAGAAAATATCTAGACCTTAGAGAGACCAATCATGCAAACCAAATTTCAACAAGCTCTACAGTAGTTCTTCATTACTAGATTTAACTACATGATGCAAGAGCTTAAACATGATATATGAGAGCTCAAAACAATTGCCAAGTATCAAATTATTCAAGACCATATGAAGCATTTTCTTATTCCAACCAAATAGCAACAAGTGAAGCGATCAACTTTCGCCCTTGAACATTAAAAGCTAAGAACACATGTGTTCATATGAACCAGCGGAGCGTGTCTCTCTCCCACACAAGGATGAACTTATTCAGAGAATGAAAATAACAAAACGAAAATAAAAGCACACAGACGCTCCAAGTAAAATACATAAGATGTGACGGAATAAAAATATAGTTTCACTAGAAGAAACCTGATAAGTTGTCGATGAAGAAGGGGATGCCTTGGGCATCCCCAAGCTTAGATGCTTGAGTCTTCTTAAAATATGCAGGGATGAACCACCGGGGCATCCCCAAGCTTAGACCTTTCACTCTTCTCGATCACATTATATCACCCTCTTCTATTGACCCTTGAAAACTTCTGCCACACCAAACTTCGAGCAAACTCATTAGAGGGTTAGTGCACAATCAAAAATTCACATGTTCGAGGTGACACAATCATTCTTAACACTTCTGGACATTGCACAAAACTTCTGAAAGTTAATGGAACAAAGAAACTCATTCAACTTAACAAAAGCGGCAATGCGAAATAAAAGCAGAATCTGTCAAAAACAGGTCACCAAGAAAAGTTGCCATGAAGTTGAAGTCGCGCCGTGGTTGCTGGTGTACCATGGCCGACGATTTTGGTCCCTCCGTGGTGCATGTCAAAACTTTTTTTTCTCGTTTTTGAGGCCACCTAGCCCGACGAAAGCGGCCAAAACGTGGCGTATGGTGGCCCGGGACGTGGTGCATCTCGAAATCTCGGGTTCGCCGGCCGAGTCAACGCAAATCCGCACCGCCGAGGGATGTAGGGCCCAGATGGCAGCCTCTCTGGCATTGTTTTTTTTCTACATCGCGCCATCTCGTTCAACGTTCTCCGATCGAGCCGTTTACGATGCAGGATCATGGGTCCCGCATGTCATCCTCTATGAACCAAAATTCTTTCTATTCTTGGATTTTTTGACCCCCTGATTTCTGCTACTTCCTTTTTCTTTTGATCCCTTGCCGCCTTGGAAACGTTGAGACCGCTGCTAAATGGGACCCGCATGTCATCCTCTATGTGCAATCAACTTTCTTTTCTTGGAGTTTTTTTGGCACCTCAAATTTGGTCACTTGCCTTTTTCTTTCGATCCCCTGCCTCTCAAACGGTGATACCGCTGCTGCTAAATGGGACCCGCATGTCATCCTCTATGTACTATAAAACTTTCTTTTCATGGATTATTTTTGGCACCTCAAATTTGGTCACTTGCCTTTTTCTTTCGATCCCCGCCTCTCAAACGGTGATACCGCTGCTGCTAATGGGACCCGCATGTCATCCTCTATGTACTATAAAACTTTCTTTTCCGGATTATTTTTGGCACCTCAAATTTGGTCACTTGCCTTTTTCTTTCGATCCCCGCCGCCTCTCAAACGGTGATACCGCTGCTGCTGACCCGCATGTCATCCTCTATGTACTATAAAACTTTCTTTTCCTGGATTATTTTTGGCACCTCAAATTTGGTCACTTGCCTTTTTCTTTCGATCCCCTGCCGCCTCTCAAACGGTGATACCGCTGGCTAAACTGACCCGCATGTCATCCTCTATGTACTATAAAACTTTCTTTTCTTGAATTATTTTTGGCACCTCATATTTGGTCACTTACCTTTTTCTTTCGATCCCCTGCCGCCTCAAACGTGATACCGCTGCTGCTAAATGGGACCCGCATGTCATCCTCTATGTACTATAAAACTTTCTTTTCTTGATTTTTTTTGGCACCTCATATTTCGTCACTTGACTTTTTCTTTCGATCCCCGCTGCCTCTCAAAGTGATACCGCTGCTGCTAAATGGGACCCGCATGTCATCCTCTATGTACTATAAAACTTTCTTTTCTTGGATTTTTTGGCTCCTCATATTTGGGCACTTTGCCTTTTCTTTCGATCCCCGCTGCCTCTCAAACGGTGATACCTGCTAAATGGGACCCGCATGTCATCCTCTATGTACTATAAAACTTTCTTTTCTTGAATTATTTTTGGCTCCTCATATTTGGGCACTTGCCTTTTTCTTTCGATCTCATGCCACGTTTGAAACGTTGAGGAACCTGCTGGCTCATGGGACCCGCATGTCATCCTCTATGTGCTATAAAAGTTTCCTTTGTTGGATTTTTTTTCACCCTCTGATTTTTGGCTTGCCTTTTTCTTTTGATCCCCTGCCCCCTTTGAAACGTTGAGTAAGCTGTTGGCTCAAGGGACCCGCATGTCATCCTCTATGTCCATCAACTTTCTTTTCTTAGATTTTTTTTCACCCCCTAATTACTAGCTACTTTCTTTTTCTTTTGATCTCAAGCCGCATTACAAACATTGAGACCGCTGCTGCAAAATGGGACCCACATGTCATCCTCTATGTACAATAAATCTTGGATTATTTTTGGCTCCTGATATTTGGTCACTTGCCTTTTTCTTTCGATCTCATGCCGCCTTTGAAACGTTGAGTAAGCTGCTGGCTCATGGGTCCCGCATGTCATCCTCTACGAACAATAAAAGTTTCCTTTCTTGGAGTTATTTTTTACCCCTAATTTCTGGCTATTTGCCTTTTTCTTTTGATCCCCTGCCCCCGTTGAAACGATGAGGACGCTGTTGGCAGGTCGGTCCCACATGTCATCCTCTATGAACAATAAAAGTTTCCTTTGGTGGATTTATTTTTGACCCCTAATTAATTTCTGGCTATTTCCTTTATTTTTCTTTTGATCCCCTGCCGCCTTGGAATTGTTGAGAATGCTGCTGCCTCATTTTTCTTTTGGTCCTGTGCCGCCTTGGAAACGTTGAGACCGCTGCTACAAAATGGGACCCGCATGTCATCCTCTATGTACAATAAAGTTTCTTTTCTTGGATTATTTTTGGCTCCTGATATTATGTCACTTGCCTTTTTCTTTCGATCTCATGCCGACTTTGAAACGTTGAGGATGCTGCTGCCTCATGGGTCCCGCATGTCATCCTCTCAGAACGATAAATGTTTTGTTTTCTTGTATTTTTTTACCAACTGATTTTTGGCTTTTTTTATTTTCGATCCCCTGCCGCCTTTGAAACGTTGACTCCGCTGCTGGCTCATGGGTCCCCGATGTCAGCCTCCCCGTACAAGAAACATGTGATATTTTATTTTGCAGACAATAAACGTTGTATTTCGCTCTGAGCTATTGCAAACGGATAAATTAAATCTTTATATCTACATAAACAAACTTATATGTTGAATCTCCTTGTTTTTTGTTTTTGCGAAGCATAGGACTTTCCTGTTTTTTTTTGAGAAAAATCCGACCTTTCCTGTTTTGGAGTGGGCTGAAATTGTACGAGTCAAAAGGCCCAGCAGGATAGTTCGAAGGCCCAGATGTCCAGATAGCCCAATTAAAATCTTTCTTTTCTTGGATTTTTTTCACACCCTGATTTCTGGCTACTTCATTTTTCTTTCGGTCCTGTGCCGCCTTGGAAGCGTTGAGACCGCTGCTACAAAATGGGACCCGCATGTCATCCTCTATGTACAATAAAGTTTCTTTTCTTGGATTATTTTTGGCTCCTGATATTATGTCACTTGACTTTTTCTTTCAATCTCATGCCGACTTTGAAACGTTGAGGAAGCTGCTGGCTCATGGGTCCCGCATGTCATCCTCTATGAACAATAAAAGTTTTCTTTGTTGGATTTATTTTTTTCCCCTAATTTCTGGCTATTTGTCTTTTTCTTTTGATCCCCTGCCCCCTTTGAAACGATGACGACGCAGCTGGCAAGTCGGTCCCACATGTCATCCTCTATGAACAATAAAAGTTTCCTTTGATGGATTTATTTTTTACCCTAATTAATTTCTGGCTATTTCCTTTTTTATTTTGATCCCCTGCCGCCTTGAAATAGTTGAGGATGCTGCTGCCTCATGGGTCCCGCATGTCATACTCTCAGAAAGGTAAATGTTTCTTTTCTTGAATTTGTTTACCAACTGATTTTTGGCTTATTTTTTCTTTCGATCTCCTGCCACCTTTAAAACGTTGACGACGCTGCTGGCTCATGGGTCCCCAATGTCAGCCTCCCCATACTGCAAATCCTCTTTCTGCAAAGGTTGTATTTCTAGATAGATAAGGTGGATTCGAATCTGCCATGGTTCAGGCAGCTCAGGTAAGCCTTCTTGCACTAATTAATGGAAGTAGTGTATCGCAAGGTCAAGACATGTGGCTCGGTGTAATGAATCTATATGAATCATGTTGTGGGTTCAATCTGATAGTTCTCTAACAGGTCAGCCAAAATAGAAATTAAGTTTTTTTCTAAAAGGGAAATGCAAATTAAGATGAACACAAACATTAGTTATCATAATAGCTGATCATACATACATACTTGCTAAGAGCAAAAGCTTGCCAGAGTTTTACCACCCATACAATTAATTAGCAGTTCAGATAAGATAACCTTATATAAGTATAACTACAAATGCATTTGCTAAGGGCTCATGGGACAACAGAACTAGACAACCGCGAACTTTATGACCAGCATGTCACAGCGGCATCGAAAGATCTTGACCTTCAACTTTGATCCAATGCGAAGTTTGGCACCGTCAATGAACTTTTTCCACCTGGAAGTAACAGCCAAGCGGCCATCTGTGGGACTGACAGAGTACCGTCCCTCCACGGTGAGACCTTCACTCTCCATGACGAGGGATATCTTGCCCCTTCGGCCAGCATTGAGATCCTTGGAGATACTTTTAGGCAATTTCTGATTCAAAGCAAGAGATACCACCAAAAATTAGTCAATGGCACCAATGCACTGAACCATGTGAGACTTTGAGCAGAGAAGACATCAAGATAAGAGCAGTTATGCTGTCATATACTCACGAACATAGCCTTCAGATGCGTCCTGGTCACCACACGGGTGGCCACAGCAATGAGCTGAGACCTCGGTGATCTGGCTGGGGCAGGTGCATGAGCCTGGGCTGGTACACGAGCTGGTGCTGATGCAGGAGACTGCTGGGCAGGTGCAGTAAACGGTGCCTCTAGAGGAACCGGTGCTGATGCAGGAGACTGTTGGGCAGGTGCAGTAAACGGTGCAGCTAGAGGAACCAGTGCTGATGCAGGAGCCTGCTGGGCATGTGTAGTATATGGGGCCTCTACAGGAACCAATGCTGATGTAGGGGACTGCTGGGTAGATGCAGTAAACGGAGCTGGTACAGGAACCGGTGCTGATGCAGGAGAGTGGGAAGCCGGTGCCGGTGCTGGTGTGGTTGCCCTTTGTGACATCCGCTCCTGTTCCGTCAGGGGATCTGCAGCTTTGATCATGTTAAACCCAGCAAGCTAGAACAGAGGGAATGGTTTAGAACAACTGCTCAGAATGCAGTTATCAAAAGATATGAGTAGAAAAAAGTTACATATTATATATTTGGAAGTGTCTCCAACTCTGTAAGCAGTTACGTATATCTGCCCGTTTGAGTTTCTGATCCTCAGCTCGTCGCCCTTCTTCAGACCGTAGTCAAAAGCAAACTTTCTCCAATCATGTCCATACAAATATGTGATGGCCTGCGTCTTGTAGACATACACCTCATAGACCGTGTAGGTGTTCATCAATTTGCCATTGCCATGCATAGTGAAAGATCCTTCATGCGGACACATCTGGTTAATCATTGGACGAAGTTCACAAGGTACAGTCTGCATGTGAAAATTGATACAAATGTAAGAAGCAGGAAGACTAAAAACAAGACTTTACTATATGCCAATTCATGCTAAACCACTGAGAATACATACCTGTAACTCTGTGAAGGAGCTACTAGAAAGGTAGATAGAGCCATAGGAGGTGTTATATGCGGGGTATGTACATGGGCCCGCCATATTCCCGCAAGCTCGGCATCGGGATGGTGAAGGAAACATGGGAGGTACTACTGGTGCGTAGCGCTGAACGTAAGTGGAAGAATTAGGTTGTGTAAAGTGCATAGTTCAGAGCAATGCAAATGTTGACAAGCAAGTGCATAACACTATGTTACAAACTGAACAGTGAAAAATTAGTGTATGATGAATATAAGCATGCTAATTTGGTGTTTCCGAATTCCAAAAAGCATTAGACAGAGCCAGTGATAATATCAGACATAAATCATGGCATGTATATGTGGCTTAAGAAAATATACCCGAACCCTTGGATGGTTACGGCCCGGCTGATCCTTGGACTTGAGCTTATATAAGCATCCAGAAGGTGGGGCTGACAGTAACTTGGTGGCAGCCTCTGCAGATGCCTCATCAGCAGCAGTTGCAATCCTTTTGACCAATGAAGGCTTAGCAGTTTCAGTCTGCATATAAAAATTGAAGAGCAACAGACATCAGCAGTGATATATAAAATGAATCTATGAGACACTGATGCATATAGTGCTGGATGTAAGTGGAAGAATAGGTGTGTGTGTTTCTGAACTATTGGTAAGCATTAGACAAAGCCGGCAATAAACAGACAAAAATCAAATCATGTATGAGGATTAAGAAAATATACCTGCTTACTGAAAAGGGTACCACCCAGCTGGCCCGTGGCCTTGTGCTTGAGGAGGTTTTCAGAAGATGGTGGCAGCACCATCGTCTTCACAGCAGCCTCATCAGGATCATTTTTTATCCATTTGAGTAGAGGAACAGAAGTTTCATCCTGCATATGAATAGCAACAGAACTCATCATTGATATTTAATAAATCTATGAGATAGACTGATGCAAATAGTGCGGGTGTAAGTGGAAGAATAGGGTTGTGCATAGAGAACAGTTGACAACAATGCAAATGATTACAAAAGAAGCCAATGGAAATCAACAGTTTATATACTGGATGAGACAGACTGAAAAGTGAAAAATTAGTGTATGATGATTGTAAGCAAACGCAGTGTTTCTGAACTTTTGGTAAGCATTAGACAAAGCCAACAGTAATTAAACAGATAATAATGAAATCATGTATGTGGATTAAGAAAATATACCAGATTCATTAAAAGGTCACCACCCAGCTGGCCCATGGCCTCGTGCTTGTAGAGGTTTTCGGAAGATGGTGCCGGCACCATCGTCCTCACAGCAGCCTCATTAGCCCCATTTTGCATCCACTTGAGTAAAGGCGCAGCAGTTTCAGCCTGCATAAGAATGGGAACAGATCTCAGCAGTGATATTGAATGACTCTGAGACAGACTGATGCATATAGTGCTAGATGTAAGTGGAAGGGTATGGCCGTGTATGGACAACAGTTCACAACAATGCAAGGGTGTGTTCGGTTCTGAAACAGCGTGGAATGGAATGGAATGGTTCCATTTCAGAGGAATGGAATGGTTACATTTTTGTTCGGTTGGGAAAAATGGAGAGCAGAAGAGATCGAGGTTAAACTAACCAATTGTCTCAAAATTGTAATTAACAATTGCAAATGACATTTTAATCTCAAAGTCGTAATTAACAGCGCCTAATGGTGCTCTTTTAATCTAAAAATCGAAATTAACATCATTTTATGTTGGGTTAGGGGAACTGGAGTAGATGAACATTACTGTATGATGATTGTAAGCAAACGAATTTGGTGTTTCTAAACTTTTGGCTTCGAGATCTTATGGGTTTCAACTCTAGCCTACCCCAACTTGTTTGGGACTGAAAGGCTTGGTTGTTGTTGTTGTTGTTGTAAACTTTTGGCAAGCATAGAAAAAACCGACAATAAACAGAGAAAAATCAAGGCATGTTTTGTGGATTAAGAAAATATACCATATTCATTAAAAGATCACCACCCAGCTGGTGCGTGGCCTTGTGCTTGTAGAGGCATTTAGAAGATGGGGGCGGCATCAACATACTGGCAGCCTGATCAGCCGCAGTTTTGATCTTCCTTTTGAGTAAAGGCCCTAAAGTTTCAGTCTGCATATGAATAGCAAAACAAAAGGCAGACCTCAGCAGTGATATTGAATTACTGTATGAGATAGACTGATGCATATAGTGGATGCTCTTAGCCTTTTGCAGCGTGAACACTAGCTATGGACAGACAAAAAACTAGTTAACTCAGCTTTGTCTAGATATGAATGTACTACCACCATCCAAAAGCTTAAGCCTTATTTATTTTTGAGAAATCAAAACAAGCAAAGTTTGACCAAAATTTTAGAACATTCTATCAACAAATATAATACTGTGTAGATACCGTAGGAAAATATATTTTATTATCTATTTAATGATATTAATTTTGTATTTTGCATGTTACTGATTTTTGGTAAAAGCTTAGTCAAACATGGTATAGTTTGACTTTCTAAAAATAATATAAGCCCAAAGCTTTGGGATGGAGGCAGTAGTATCTAGAGCTAAAACACATCTAGATACATCCGTATCTACAGATAGTTGAGTCAATTAATTTGGATCTGAGGGAGTATCAGATTCAGACTACATCATGGTAAGTTGGTTAAAAAAATTACCCCTGGGCGGTCCCTGCCCAGCTCGGCAGTGGCATTTCGCTTCTTGTGCTGCAGATCGGGCCATGCTCCTGCAGCAGGTGGGGCGCTATTCTCGTTCCCCATAGCCTCAGCACGGAACCTGGAGGTACCAACCTGATACAGAGAATATAGAGCATGGTGTCACAGAGGCTTTACGCACAAACAGCTGAAGACATGTGCTACTTTAAGCATATTCCAGAACAGGAACAGATTGAGGATGCAGAGACCAGAGAGACACTTAAAAGGTAAAGAGTGGATAAGCAAACGGAGTACCTGCTTCGCGGGGCTGGGGACGCAGCTCAGGCTCAGCCAACTGCCCACATGCGTGGTGGCCTTACGCTCCATTGCCCCCACCGCCGAGGTCTTGCCTTTCCTGTACAAGCTGACAAAAGATACAGTGAGGATCAGCAGAAACTACAAAGGTTGCAAATGTCGACAAATAAAGGAAGAACACCCCAATCCAAGCAAAGGTAGCCCCCGCCCCCCACCCCCATCAATCACTCCCAGCTCGAGGGTGACCAGAAAGACACCCCTTTGCCCAGAATAGGAAAGAGATGCGCAAGATATCGAGGAGAGGAAAAAAGAACCGATCTCGAGAAAGGAGAGAACATTACTAGTCCTACCTAATCCGCTTGGGCTAGATGCAGCTTGCCCCTCCAAGCTGGATGCCTGGACGGTGGAGGCGAAAGGAGGGGATCGAGCTAGCGGCTTGCATCCGTCGGCAATCGGCACTCGATCGGGAGAGAAGGGGTGCTACATAAAGGGGAGGGGTAACATATTTTATTACACAGTGAACTTACTGATGTGACTAGTCATTACATGTCTCACTGAAACTAGGGCCCATAGTGTGGCACCCCAAATTTACTTGAAGCTGCCCGGCGGGACGCATTGGCGCGTCAAGAAACCCCCGAATTGTAGCGGGGAAATGAAACATTTCACAAAAATTCGAAATTCAAGCACACCGCCACGCGCCAAGCACGCGGCTGTTCCTTCCTCTTCCTCGGTTCCTCCTCCCCTATCCGAAAAAACCCCAAATCCCAAGCTCAAACCAAAAAAAAACAAAAAACAAATCCCCTGGCCGCCATGCATGTCCTCGTTAACCCGCTGGAGATCGTTCCCGGACGATGCGGACCACCCGCCCTGAGATCCAGAATTCCGTCCACCTCGAGGCACTGCGTGCTGTCTCGCAGCAGCGGCTTGAGGGCGCTGAAGAGGAAGTTCCGCCGGAAAGTGCTCATGGCAACCGTGCAAGCTCACCGGCGTGCTGTATCCCGAGAGGAACTGGTCAAAGCTTTGCTATTCGCCACACACAAAAAAATTGCGGGCCAAGATCTGGTCAAAGCTTCGTCGATGGCTTGCCGCGAGAGGCTTGGAGTCCAGAGTCAATAAACTAGCTGCTCGAGGACTTGGGCGGTTTACACGGATTCATATTAACTGACTCAAGTTTGTTAGTCTAGTTAACAAATGCATCTAGATACATCCATATCTAGACAGAATTGAGTCCATTAATATGAATCAGAGGGGAGTACCTGAAAGTGTTTCATGCTACCAACTAATGCGCTGGCAGGAATCGCTGTAGAAGTAATTGTGCTACTACTTGTACGATGAACTGATTGTGTGGGTGTCGAATTTTGCAACGCGATCATCCACTGAATGCTTAATCTAGCGCCAAAGGCGTACAAATCATAACATACTACAGCACCAGAACATAAGAGTACGAATCATAAAGTAGCTCAACATTTTGCATCAGGGCTGGGTGGTCCTGAGACTACCGGGACGCCCCTGATGATCTCCGGGTGTGCATCCTCTTCAACGCAAAGCTGTGTACTCGGTCCACGGCCTCCTTCTGTAGGCTGGATAATCTCAGGTGCAGGACCTTCGTCTATGAGAGGCTCGTCATCAGTACCATCCACAGGTGCATCAGGGCTGGGTGGTCTTGAGACTACCCGGACGCCCGTGATGATCTCCGGGCGTGCATCCACTTCAACGCAAAGCTGTGTACTCGGTCCACGGCCTCCTTCTGTAGACTGGATAATCTCAGGTGCAGGACCTTCGTCTATGAAAGGCTCGTCATCAGTACCATCCACAGGTGCATCAAACTGAGATTCATCTTCAAATCTCCCATCAAACTGAGAGACCTCTTTAACTCTATGCTTCTGCAATTAGTACATCAACCGATTAGACAAACATCTAAGGGATGCAACCTGAACAAATGCCGTTTTACATATTTACCTTCTCATCTGGCACAGCACATGTCCCAGAGCTGAAACCCGTTTCCTGAAGCAAGCGCTTTTTCTCTCCTTCCCGTCCATCCATCTGCAACAAGTTAAATTTGAGTACAGAACCTTGCACAGCAATGCAAACTATTGATTGAAACAGCGGCAGCATCAATATAAATAATTAACTACATATGCCAGCACACATACAGTGTGAGCAAGATCTGCTTCTCCTGCTAAAGGATCATTATATGGTTCACCATGCTAAACCCGCCTAACATATGTGCGGTCCATCCCAAAAATGTGTAAATGATCTGCCACTACAGGGTGAGGCCTCTTCTCACCATTCATACATGTGCAGCGCGGGCAATACACGTCCAGGTTGTGACCATCATGAGCTCTAATAAACCCCATAAAGGGTTGAACACCATTTATATATGAAGGGGAACATAAGTGTCCATGCAGTTTCCAAGTTCTGTCCATCTGTTTAATTATGAGATACAGTGGTTGGTGATTAATTTAAGGCGAAGTAGGAAATGTATATCCATCGAGTACAAAACTATACTACATGATTATGCATTTCAGCAATCATGTCGAGTACAAAACAAAAAATGCCCATCGACATTTTAGCAAACAGATCGTGTACAAAACTCTGCCATGGCATTTCAGCAAATTAACGGATCGAGTGCAGAACTGACTCTATATGCCCACGCAAATGAACAAATTGATCGATGACAAATCGAGCGGAAAACTATAAAGTGCCAATTAGTTCGAGCATACTGACGAATTTTTTTAGCAGCATCAAGAAAATATAAATCGTTAGGCTGTCTTGCCCGATACATGATTGAGCTAGAGATAGCAGCCCTACCGTGGATCAACTTGACCGCCGGTGCGTCTCGAGAAGAACGACGGGGAGGGGAAGCTTCTTCTTCGCACGGACGGGACGGGGAGGGGAAGCTCTTCGCACGGACGGGGATAAGTTGTGTACGGGTGGGTGGGGGGTCATGCGGCCGGGCCGCCGGGGTGATAATTAAGGTTGGTAGGTGGCGTTTAATGGAGTTGCGTGTGTAATTTGCCGTGCACAAGGTTGAGGAATAGGCGGTTCCCTTTGCCGCGCGCACAATTCAAACTATCCCGCCCATGTAGTTTAAATTCGCCATATTTTCGTTAAATCGACATAAAGTCATGTGAGTGGGGGAAAATTAGCAAAGTTGCTTGAAAAATAGTAAAACTCTGGAATTATCCTTTAAATATGCTCTACTTCGTGTGAAAATCGGGGTGTGGAAGCATGTTGAGCTGTTTTATTTGTACTTTCTTCATTAAAACTCCCATTTTATGCACTTTGGATGGAAAGAAATCATTTGTACATAAATTTTGACAACGCCATTTGCAAACACTAATTGTTTACATGCCAAGATGCACCCATCCACCAAATATATATGTGGCAAAAGTTTATCACAATCTAGCAGATATGCATAATTAGTGAGGGACCCCTTTTGATTTTGTGCAATTTCCACTAATTAGGTAGAGATCGAGAAGGGTTAATTAATTAGGCCATGTTAGGGGTTATGTGTTTTAATAGGTTGTGTGGATTCAAATACAACTTCTTTATTTGTGTGCTATGATTAATCAAAACTAGATCGATCGACTGCGCACACATTATTAGAGGCGCATGCCTTTGCGCACAAAGTGCATGTGTGTGTTGTTGGCCACCAACGAGAGAGAGAGAGAGAGAGAGAGAGAGAGAGAGAGAGAGAGAGAGATAGAGGTAGAGAGAGCTACATACGAGAGAGCGATTGAAATCCCCAAATTAAACACATATATATGCATGGCACATTTAATTTAATTAGAGGACCGCGAGGCACCCCTGGCCTGCTTGATGCATAATTAAGTGTCATTGGCCTATATATATAGGGTTTAATTAGGGTTTAGGGTTTAGGGTTAGGAGGTTAGGGTTTAGGGTTTAATGTTTATGGTGTTTAGGGTTTAGGGATTAGGGATTAGGGTTTATTTAGGGTTTAAGGTTTAGGGATCATCGATCGAGTGCGCACACACACATTATTAGAGGCACACGCGCCTTTGCGCATAAAGTGCATGCGTATATGTGTGTGTTTTTTGGCCACCAACGACATATAGATGATCGAGAGAGAGAGATTGAAATCCCCCAAGAATATGTTCAAATATATATTAAAATATATGCACGAATTAATGCATGCATGGTAGGCCATGCATGCACACTAATTATATATATATTATGAGGAAACTTAATCAAATGTGTTTTCATTCGAGAGAACTTGTCAAAATTCAAGTTAATTAATTTATCATCGATAATTATATAATTAATTAATGAATCTCAGGGAGATGTTATACAACATATGATCGATATATAGGCCATGTATATATTAATTGGTTTTAATCTACCGTTTTTGCTAGCTAGCTGCATGCTATATATAGAGCATGTTTTTATTAGATCGGGTTATAGCTAGTATAGTTTAGGGTTATGTGTTTTAATTAACTAGGGTTTGATTAGCTAGGGGTTAGTTATATATATATGGTTTAGGGTTAATGCATGTCACATTTAATTTAACTAGAGGACCGCGAGGCACCCCTGGCCTGCTTGATGCACAATTAAGTGTCGTTGGCCTATATATATAGGGTTTAATTAGGGTTTAGGGTTAGCTAGCTGGGTTTAGGGTTTAGTGTTTTGGGTGTTTAGCTAGGGTCTAGGGTTTAGGGTTTAGTGTTTACTGTGTTTAGAGGGTCTAGGGTTTAGTGTTTAGGGTGTTTAGGGTCTAGGGTTTAGGGTCTAGTGTTTAGGGTCTATGGTTTAGGGTTTAATTAGTGTTTAGGGTGTTTAGGGTTTAGGGTTTAGTGTTTACGGTGTTTAGGGTCTAGGGTTTAGGGTTTAGTGTTTAGGGTCTAGGGTTTAGGGTTTAATTAGTGTTTAGGGTGTTTATAGGGTTTAGGGTTTAGGGTTTAGGGTTTTAGGGTTTAGGGTTTAGGGTTTAGGGTTTATGGTTTAGGGTTTAGGTGTTTAGGGTCTAGGGTTTAGGGTTTAGTACATGTTTAGGGTGTTTAGGGTCTAGGGTTTAGTGTGTTTAGGGTGTTTAGGGTTTAGGGGATTAGGGATTAGGGTTTTAGGGTTGTTTAAGGTTTAGGGATCATCGATCGAGTGCGCACACACACATTATTAGAGGCACACGCGCCTTTGCGCATAAAGTGCATGCGTATATGTGTGTGTTTTTTGGCCACCAACGACATATAGATGATCGAGAGAGAGAGATTGAAATCCCCCAAGAATATGTTCAAATATATATTAAAATATATGCACGAATTAATGCATGCATGGTAGGCCATGCATGCACACTAATTATATATATATTATGAGGAAACTTAATCAAATGTGTTTTCATTCGAGAGAACTTGTCAAAATTCAAGTTAATTAATTTATCATCGATAATTATATAATTAATTAATGAATCTCAGGGAGATGTTATACAACATATGATCGATATATAGGCCATGTATATATTAATTGGTTTTAATCTACCGTTTTTGCTAGCTAGCTGCATGCTATATATAGAGCATGTTTTTATTAGATCGGGTTATAGCTAGTATAGTTTAGGGTTATGTGTTTTAATTAACTAGGGTTTGATTAGCTAGGGGTTAGTTATATATATATGGTTTAGGGTTAATGCATGTCACATTTAATTTAACTAGAGGACCGCGAGGCACCCCTGGCCTGCTTGATGCACAATTAAGTGTCGTTGGCCTATATATATAGGGTTTAATTAGGGTTTAGGGTTAGCTAGCTGGGTTTAGGGTTTAGTGTTTTGGGTGTTTAGCTAGGGTCTAGGGTTTAGGGTTTAGTGTTTACTGTGTTTAGAGGGTCTAGGGTTTAGTGTTTAGGGTGTTTAGGGTCTAGGGTTTAGGGTCTAGTGTTTAGGGTCTATGGTTTAGGGTTTAATTAGTGTTTAGGGTTTAGTGTTTACGGTGTTTAGGGTCTAGGGTTTAGGGTTTAGTGTTTAGGGTCTAGGGTTTAGGTTTTAATTAGTGTTTAGGGTGTTTATAGGGTTTAGGGTTTAGTGTTTAGGGTTTAGGGTTTTAGGGTTTAGGGTTTAGGGTTTAGGGTTTAGGGTTTATGGTTTAGGGTTTACGGTGTTTAGGGTCTAGGGTTTAGGGTTTAGTGTTTAGGGTGTTTAGGGTCTAGGGTTTAGTGTGTTTAGGGTGTTTAGGGTTTAGGGGATTAGGGATTAGGGTTTTAGGGTTGTTTAAGGTTTAGGGATCATCGATCGAGTGCGCACACACATTATTAGAGGCACCCGCGCCTTTACGCATCAAGTGCATGCGTATATATGTGTGTTTTTTGGGCCACCAACGATATATAGATGATCGAGAGAGAGAGAGAGATCGATTGAAATCCCCAAGAATATGTTCAAATATACATTAAAATATATGCACGAATGCATTGTAGGCCATGCATGCACACTAATTATATATATATTATGAGGCAACTTAATCAAATGTGTTTTCATTCGAGAGAACTTGTCAAAGTTCAAGTTAATTAATTTATCACGATAATTATATAATTAATTAATGATTCTCAGGGATATGTTATACAACATGATCGATATAGGCCATGTATATTTTAATTGGTGTTAATCTACGGTTTGCTAGCTAGCTGCTATATATAGAGCATGTTTTTATTAGATCGGGTTATAGCTAGCTAGTATAGTTTAGGGTTATGTGTGTTAATTAAGTAGGGTTGATTAGCTAGGGTTAGTTACATATATATGGTTTAGGGTTAATGCATGGCACATTTAATTTTATTAGAGGATCACGAGGCACCCATGACCCACTCGATCGATGCACAATTAAGTGTCGTTGGCCTATACATAGGGTTTAATTGGGGTTTAGGATTAGCTAGGGTTTAGGGTTAGGGTTAGGGTACGTTTAGGGTCTAGGGTTTAGGGTTTAGTGTTTAGGGTTTAGGGATTAGGGATTTAAGGTTTTAGGGTTGTTTAAGGTTTAGGGATCATCGATCGAGTGCGCACACACATTATTAGAGGCACCCGCGCCTTTACGCATAAATTGCATGCATATATATGTGTGTTTTTTGGGCCACCAACGATATATAGATGATCGAGAGAGAGAGATCGATTGAAATCCCCAAGAATATGTTCAAATATACATTAAAATATATGCACGAATGCATTGTAGGCCATGCATGCACACTAATTATATATATATTACGAGGCAACTTAATCAAATGTGTTTTCATTCGAGAGAACTTGTCAAAGTTCAAGTTAATTAATTTATCACGATAATTATATAATTAATTAATGAATCTCAGGGATATGTTATGCAACATGATCGATATAGGCCATGTATATTTTAATTGGTGTTAATCTACGGTTTGCTAGCTAGCTGCTATATATAGAGCATGTTTTTATTAGATCGGGTTATAGCAGCTAGCTAGTATATATAGTTTAGGGTTATGTGTTTTAATTAAGTAGGGTTGATTAGCTAGGGTTAGTTACATATATATGGTTTAGGGTTAATGCACGACACATTTAATTTTATTAGAGGATCACGAGGCACCCATGACCCGCTCGATCGATGCACAATTAAGTGTCGTTGGCCTATACAGAGGGTTTAATTGGGGTTTAGGATTAGCTAGGGTTTAGGGTTAGGGTTAGGGTTAGGGTTAGGGTATGTTTAGGGTCTAGGGTTTAGGGTTTAGTGTTTAGGGTGTTTAGGGTTTAGGGATTAGGGATTTTAAGGTTTTAGGGTTGTTTAAGGTTTAGGGATCATCGATCGAGTGCGCACACACATTATATTATTAGAGGCACCCGCGCCTTTACGCATAAATTGCATGCATATATATGTGTGTTTTTTGGGCCACCAACGATATATAGATGATCGAGAGAGAGAGAGATTGAAATCCCCAAGAATATGTTCAAATATACATTAAAATATATGCACGAATGCATTGTAGGCCATGCATGCACACTAATTATATATATATATATATGAGGCAACTTAATCAAATGTGTTTTCATTCGAGAGAACTTGTCAAAGTTCAAGTTAATTAATTTATCACGATAATTATATAATTAATTAATGAATCTCAGGGATATGTTATACAACATGATCGATATAGGCCATGTATATTTTAATTGGTGTTAATCTACGGTTTGCTAGCTAGCTGCTATATATAGAGCATGTTTTTATTAGATCGGGTTATATCTAGTATAGTTTAGGGTTATGTGTTTTAATTAAGTAGGGTTGATTAGCTAGGGTTAGTTACATATATATGGTTTATGGTTAATGCATGGCACATTTAATTTTATTAGAGGATCGCGAGGCACCCATGACCCGCTCGATCGATGCACAATTAAGTGTCGTTGGCATATACATAGGGTTTAATTGGGGTTTAGGATTAGCTAGGGTTTAGGGTTAGGGTTAGGGTACGTTTAGGGTCTAGGGTTTAGGGTTTAGTGTTTAGGGTGTTTAGGGTTTAGGGATTAGGGATTTAGGGGTTTTAGGGTTGTTTAAGGTTTAGGGATCATCGATCGAGTGCGCACACACATTATTAGAGGCACCCGCGCCTTTACGCATAAATTGCATGCATATATATATATGTGTGTTTTTTGGCCACCAACGATATATAGATGATCGAGAGAGAGATTGAAATCCCCAAGAATATGTTCAAATATACATTAAAATATATGCACGAATGCATGGTAGGCCATGCATGCACACTAATTATATATATATATATTATGAGGCAACTTAATCAAATGTGTTTTCATTCGAGAGAACTTGTCAAAATTAAAGTTAATTAATTTATCACGATAATTATATAATTAATTAATGAATCTCAGGGATATGTTATACAACATGATCGATATAGGCCATGTATATATTAATTGGTGTTAATCTACGGTTTGCTAGCTAGCTGCTATATATAGAGCATGTTTTTATTAGATCGGGTTATAGCAGCTAGCTAGTATAGTTTAGGGTTATGTGTTTTCATTAAGTAGGGTTGATTAGCTATGGTTAGTTACATATATATGGTTTAGGGTTAATGCATGGCACATTTAATTTAATTAGAGGACCGCGAGGCACCCCTGGCCTGCTTGATGCACAATTAAGTGTCGTTGGCCTATATATAGGGTTTAATTAGGGTTTAGGGTTAGGGTTAGGGTTTAGGGTCTAGGGTTTAGTGTTTAGGGTTTAGGGATTAGGGATTAGGGTTTCAGGGTTGTATAAGGTTTAGGGATCATCGATCGAGTGCGCACACACATTATTAGAGGCACCCGCGCCTTTGCGCATAAAGTGCATGCGTATAGTTTAGGGTTATTTGTTTTAATTAAGTAGGGTTTGATCAGCTAGGGTTAGTTACATATATATGGTTTAGGGTTAATGCATGGCACATTACATATAGTTTAAATCTCAAGAATGTTTATACATGATAGGCCATATGTGCAAAGGAATTTTTTTCCTCGTGAACTTGTCAAAATTCAAGTTTATCAGTGCCAATGGAAACTAGTCCAAAAAATTACATAGAGGACCAAAAGTACTAGACAATAACTAATAGAACCTGCAACTTTACAAAAAGGACCCCAAAACATATAGAAGAAAATCAATCGAGTCCTTCTGGACCGCACATCAGATCTCTGCTCCGCATCCTTTCCAGCAACTCCGTCGCCGGGGACGCACCACTTGGGACGGTGTCGCCGGTAGTCGCCAGGACGAAGGAGAAGAAGGGCCTCAGCAACGGCATATTGGCTCTGAGAAGGGTCGCTGAAAGTCCAAGATGTGCACGGGCAAGACGGATGACGCCGTCGTATGCCCCGAGCTTGTGAACTTTAGCAGCTTGACTTCCCCATTGGCCAGATCTGAAGCACTGACCAAAGCAAGCCTCACCGTTAGCGCCATCACATTGATGGCACCAGATCGGGGTTTGGCCGGCAAGATCCGCCAGATTCACCATAGGCCAGATCTGAAGCCGATGACGAGATCCCCGACTCCATTGCGCCATTCTGCTCATGGGAAACACTGGATCTAAGCTTACAACAACACTAACTCCCTCGGATCCAAATTAGCTGACTCAACTTTGCTTATCTAAATATGGATGTATCCACACATGTTTTTACTCTAGATACATACACGTCTAAGGAAAGTTGAATCAATTAATTTAGTTCGGAGGGTGTACAATATACAGAGAGAAGTCGGCCTCGTCTCCGGCCGGCGAGGCCGCCGGAGAGAAGGGGGAGAGGAGCCGGGGGAGTGGGAGAGACTCGAGAGAGAAAGAGAAGAGGAAGAAATGAGAGCTCCCTGGGGAAGAACATTATTTTTGTCGTTCTGCTCGTACTGTAGCTTGAAACTGAAAATTTCGGCCACGCGCCAAATCATCCCGCCGCATCCATTCGAAAATCCCGTGACCAGTTTTACCCTTTTAACCCTGGTCCGGAAGCTACAACCCACCGACCATGGAGGGCTCATTCGGTAACAATGAAATATCTTGCCTAGATCCCGAACCCTCCCCACAGGCCCACACCCACCCACCAACCATTCGCCCCATTAGCTCAAAAATACTCTCACAAGCCAAAGCTCTGACTCTCTACAGTACTAGATCTGCTTCGCCGCCGGCATACTCCTCCACAGCGTAGCCTTGATCGTGTTGGCTGTCCACCCACCTGATCCGCTCCCCCGCCGCCCTCGTCACCGACGGATCTGCTTCACCGCCGACCTCGCCACCGACGGATCTGCTTCACCGCCGACCTCGCCACCGACGGATCTGCTTCACCGCCGACCTCGCCACCGACTACCTCGCCGCAGCGGCTGTATCAACTTCACCGAATACCTTGCCAGCCAACCAGATCTGCTTCACTAACGCCCGCTTCTACTGAAACATGGTCGATTCATCGTCTCCCGCGTTCGCCGCCGCTGGAATGCAAGTTGCCGCCCCCGTCCACCCCGCCGCAGCTTGGTTAGTACGCTGGCCCGTTAGATCGCGGTGTTTCTTTAGCCATGTTTTGTGTAGTTATTTGCAGATCTCATATGCCGTTAACTTTCTTGATGTGTTGCTTCGCATGAAGTTTGTTTAAATGTTGTACAGTACAAAAGCATTATCCGGTCGCTACCATCCTGTTCATTCTACTGACACCTGTGTGCATCCACATATTTATAGCCTTGTACCCATTCATTTGCTGCCAACTGTTTTTGTACTGCATGCTATTGTCGCACTGCTTTTATAGTCGTGCTATGGGCATTTCCAATCTGCTTGTTCTTATACCACGTCATTAGCTCACCGCTAGCTGTTTTCTCGTGTCTGCTATTCTCACACTGCTTTTATAATCATGCTATGTGCATTTCCAATCTGCTTGCTCTTATACCTCGTCTTTAGCTTATATAGTTATTGCTGCGTGCATGTCTGGTCTTTGTATTATCGTAGACTGACTTGTCAATGTTATTTTTCCTTGGGATTGATCATGCGAACCACTTATTAGAACATCCAACATTAACAGCGGGGACGCTAGGTAAGGTTGGAATCTGAGTTCGTGGTTGGTAATTTTGGCAGTTTACTTCCGTTATTATCTATAACCTATATGCATTGTTCCTTATGCAAGAGATTAACACTTGGAACCCTGCCATAGCAATGCCATTCATGCTTTACTATGTTTCTGCCTATTTGATATGCTTGTCTTGGAGAAACTTCGAGGGTGATTTGAACCTGACATTTGGTCATTCTTAATGCCAGTTTACTTTATGTGTAAAACCTTGGCATTACCCTACTCTAAATCTGAATGTCTGAAATTCGTATCTCATGCAAAGCAACATCTAGTTGGTTTTAATTTGATATCTGGTAACTATTGGCTTATTCATTTGGCAGCTCAAGTTTTTTGTTATTTGAAACCAGCTGACTTGGTCTTAAATGTGATATCTAAACACAGATTAAGGACAATGGAGCAGGAGGATTAGCATTTCACTTGATGGCTGAACCTAAAATGATAGGCATGTTGACCACGACTAGTGCACGCAAGAGAAGGACCTGCAGTGAGCCAGTATGTGCTTAGTACATGCATCTTATCTTATCTTGTGCTTATTTCTGCTACATGCTGTTATCTGATCTCTACATTGCGTAATACATGTTTGAATAGTTAATTGTTGTAACTATGTTTACAATGTTACCAGAATGCTGTTTTAATGAAGCAGTCATCATTAGAAGATAGTCGCCAAAAAAGGATCTGTAGCGACCCTGTGCAACATTATGATGTAAGTTTGTGCTTAGTACAAGTTCCATACATGTCTTATTTATGCAACTTGTTATTATCTTATATCTACATTGCATAATAAATGTTTGCATAGTTCATCGTTTAACTCTTTTTGCATTATTATCAGAATGCAGTTGTGATGAAGCAATCTTCATTAACTGTGAGGCCCACAAAAAGTTCTGATCTTTCTTCTGATGCATCTTCTCATAGCCGTCAACCTAGACCATTTCTTTCATCAGACAGTAAATATCTCAAGGCTGTACTTTATAAAAGACATGGTATTGCTGCTTTAAGATCTGTAGCTGATATGTTGACAAAGAGTACACAAGATTCAATCAAGGCGATTGCCAAATGTCAACCTGTTATTGATGATGCTAATAGAAGTCCTCAATGATTCTATGTAATTTTTTTATTTGGGCACATTAATTGCCTTGTAATTTTCCTATTTGTTTTATTTGTGTATGTAATTGTGTGTATCATTGAAATCAGATTTTAGGCTCATGAAATTTAATGCAAGTTGACTAGTCAAACAAGTAGGGCCCTACAACAGATTGGGCCGGCCCACTTACAGTAGTGTGGGACCCACTTTCATTTTGGGCCGGCCCACTTCTTTAGTAGGCCGGCCCGGTTACACGATAGTGGGCTCCACATGCTTATTGGGCCGGCCCACTTGCTCTATGGTGGTCCCACATGGTAAATGGGCCGGCCCTTTAATAGGAAGGTGGGACCCACCTGTGTTTTGACCCGGCCCACTATCTTGTTGGGCCGGCCCACTTTCTAGATGGTGGACCCCACATACCAAATGGGCCGGCCCACTTTCTATATGGTGGACCCCACACACCAAATGGGCCGGCCCTTTAATAGGATGGTGGGACCCACCTGTGTTTTGGCCCGGCCCACTATCTCGTTGGGCCGGCCCACTTTCTACATGGTGGACCCCACATACCAAATGGGCCGGCCCATTAACAGGAATGTGGGACCCACATGTGTTTTTGGCCCGGCCCACTATCTTGGGCCAGCCCACTTGCTATATTGTGGACCCCACATACTAAATGGGCCCTTTAACAGAAGATGGGTCCCACCTGTGTTTTTGGCCCGGCCCACTATCTTGTTGGGCCGGCCCACTTGATATATGGTGGACCCCACACACTAAATGGGCCGGCCTTTAACAAAGGACCCACCTGTGTTTTTGGCCCGGCCCACTAGCTTGTTGGGCCCACTTGCTATACGGTGGACCCCACACACTAAATGGGCCCTTTTTAACAGGCAAGTGGGACCCACCTGTGTTTTGGCCCGGCCCACTTGCTTCTTGGGCCGGCCCGCTGTAAGGTGGACCCCACATGTTAAATGAGCCGGCCATTTAACTTTGACCAGTCAACATTAGAGGTTAGGCCCGGCCCACGTAACTAATGGACCGCCCAGCTATATAGTTGACCGGTCAAACTATGTCATCTGGCCCGGCCCGCTTAAGACGTGGCAGGCCTCGTGTGGGCCTACCATCTACCACGGGGTTTCAGCCGTTAACGCCGTTAACTGGCTTAACGGCGTCTGCCACGTGTCAGTTTGCATGACGTCAGCAGTCAACGGCTCCCGAAAACACTTCCGCAACGGTCCGATTTTCCGTGGCGGAAGGGCGCCCAAGCGCGACGGACCGAAAAAATCGTCGTTGGACTTTGCCTGACGCAGTTTCCACAACGGAACCCATATCGTCGGGTTAGGCCCATAGGCGACGAAAAATACCCCTTTGCGGACGATTTTGAGACGTTGTCTATCAGAACTTTTCTTGTAGTGGTCCGTAAAGACGAACCTGGAAGGGGCACTTAACTTGCTCAAACGGAAAACTCAAAACTAATGAAAGTTGCATACATATCGAGGATCACATCGTAAATTTGCAGAGTTTTTTGATTTTTACAGAGACTTCTGTCAAATTGTGACAGAAGCAATGCTGTTCTCGCAGCAATCCAAATCTAGCATCAACTTTACCATAGAGACTTTACTTGGCACAAAAACATGATAAGGAGATGTTGCTACAGTAGTAAACAACTTCCAAGACTCAACAAAACAAAAATTGCTGTAGTAAAATAAACACATGGGTTATCTCCCAAGAAGTTCTTTCTGCCATTAAGATGGGCTCAGCAGTTTTAATGATGCACTCGCAAGAAATAGTATTTGAAGCAAAAGAGAGCATCAAGAGGCAAATTCAAAACACATTTAAGTCTAACATGCTTCTATGCATAGGAATCTTGTAAATAAACAAGTTCATGAAGAGTATAGTGAAGCATAGGAAGACAAAACAAGTGTAGCTTCAAAAATTTCAACACATAGAGAGGTGTTTTAGTAACATGAAAATTTCTACAACCATATTTTCCTCTCTCATAATAACTTTCAGTAGCATCATGAGCAAACTCAACAATATAACTATCACATAAAGCATTCTTATCATGAGTCTCATGCATAAAATTATTACTCTCCACATAAGCATAATCAATTTTATTAGTTGTAGTGAGCAAATTCAACAAAGTAGCTATCATTATTATTCTCATCATCAAATATAGGAGGCAAAGTATCATCAAAGAAAATTTTCTCCTCAATGCTTGGGGGACTAAAAATATCATGCTCATCAAAACCAGCTTCCCAAGCTTAGAATTTTCCATATCATTAACAACAATGGTGTTCAAAGCGTTCATACTAATATCATTGTTACCAGCATGCAAATAAGATTCCATAGGTTTTTTAATTTTTGCAGCAAACAATCCATGTCTTAACTCAGGAAATAGAAATAAAAGCTCACTGTTGCTTTCCATTATGCCTAACTAGTGTAAACAAGAAACCAAAAGATGCAATTGCAGATCTAAAGGAAATAGCTTCGAGTACTTACAACGCGCCGGGAAATAGCTTAGTAGCCGAGATCCGGAGTGTGAGTACCTTTTACCTTTCCTCCCCGGCAACGGCGCCGAAAATAGCTTGATGTCTACGGGTGCTTCTATTCTTGTAGACAGTGTTGGGCCTCCAAGAGCAGAGGTTTGTAGAACAACAGCAAGTTTTCCCTTAAGTGGATCACCCAAGGTTTATCGAACTCAGGGAGGAAGAGGTCAAAGATATCCCTCTCAAGCACCCTGCGATCACAATGCAAGAAGTCTCTTGTGTCCCCAACACACCTAATACACTTGTCAGATGTATAGGTGCACTAGTTCGGCAAGAGATAGTAAAACACAGGTGGTATAGATGGTGGTAATATTGCAGAAAGTAAAGATGGTAAAACGAAACAAGCGGCGCCAGAAAATAGCTTGCTGGCGTGGGAAGCAATTCTTTGTGGTGGAAACTGATACGTCTCCGACGTATCGATAATTTCTTATGTTCCATGCTACATTATTAATGATATCTACATGTTTTATACACATTATATGTCGTATTTACGCATTTTCCGGCACTAACCTATTAACAAGATGCCGAAGAGCAGTTGCTGTTTTCTGCTGTTTTTGGTTTCAGAAATCCTAGTAACGAAATATTCTCGAATTGGACGAAATCAACGCCCAGGGTCCTATTTTTGCACGAAGCTTCCAGAAGACCGAAAGGATAACGAAGTGGGCGACGAGGCGCCGCCACACCAGGGCCGCGCGGCCAGGGTGGGGCACCGCGCGTGTGGGCCCTCGTGTCGCCCTTGACCTACCCTTTCGCCTACTTAAAGCCTCCATCGCGAAACCCCCAGTACCGAGAGCCACGATACGGAAAACCTTACAGAGACGCCGCCGCCAATCCCATCTCGGGGGGATTCAGGAGATCGCCTCCGGCACCCTGCCGGAGAGGGGAATCATCTCCCGGAGGACTCTTCATCGCCATGATCGCCTCCGGAGTGATGAGTGAGTAGTTCACCCTGGACTATGGGTCCATAGCAGTAGCTAGATGGTCGTCTTCTCTTATGTGCTTCATTGTTGATCTTGTGAGCTGCCTAACATGATCAAGATCATCTATCTGTAATACTATATGTTGTGTTTGTCGGGATCCGATGGATAGAGAATACTATGTTATGGTGATTATCAATCTATTACCTATGTGTTGTTTATGATCTTGCATGCTCTCCGTTATTAGTAGAGGCTCTGGCCAAGTTTTTGCTCTTAACTCCAAGAGGGAGTATTTATGCTCGATAGTGGGTTCATGCCTCCATTGAATCTGGGACAGTGACAGAAAGTTCTAAGGTTGTGGATGTGTTGTTGCCACTAGGGATAAAACATTGATGCTATGTCTAAGGATGTAGTTGTTGATTACATTACGCACCATACTTAATGCAATTGTCTGTTGTTTGCAACTTAAGTGGACTTTTTAGGCATAGATGCAGTTGGATGGCGGTCTATGTACTTTGTCGTAATGCCCTGATTAAATCTCACTATATTTATCATATCATGTATATGCATTGTTATGCCCTTTTCTATTTGTCAATTGCCTGACTGTAATTTGTTCACCCAACATGCTTTAATCTTATGGGAGAGACACCTCTAGTGAACTGTGGACCCCGGTCCTATTCTTTACATCGCATACAATCTACTGCAATTGTCTTTACTGTTTTCGCAAACAATCATCTTCCACACAATACGGTTAATCCTTTGTTACAGCAAGCCGGTGAGATTGACAACCTCACTGAAGCTTGCAAAGTACTTGGTTGTGTTGTGTGTTCCACGTTGGCGCCGGAATCCCTGGTGTTGCGCCGCATCACATTTCGCCACCATCAACCTTCAACGTGCTTCTTGACTCCTACTGGTCCGATTAAACCTTGGTTTCTTTCTGAGGAAACTTGCCACTGTGCCATCATACCTTCCTCTTGGGGTTCCCAACGGACGTGTACACCTACGCGCATCAAGCAAATTTCTGGCGCTGCTGTCAGATCAAGACACGCCATGGGTCTCCACTTCCCAAACTCTTTACTTTGTTTTTGTCTTGCTTTATTTTATTTACTACTTTGTTTGCTGCACCTAAACAAAACACAAAAATTAGTTGCTAGTTTTACTTTATTTACTGTCTTGCTCTCTATATCAAAAACACAAAAAAATTAGTTGCTTGCATTTACTTTATCTAGTTTGCTTTATTTATTGTTGCTAAAATGAATACCCCTGAAAATACTAAGTTGTGTGACTTCACAAACACAAATAATAATGATTTCCTATGCACACCTATTGCTCCACCTGCTACTACAGCAGAATTCTTTGAAATTAAACCTGCTTTACTGAATCTTGTCATGAGAGAGCAATTTTCTGGTGTTAGTTCTGATGATGCTGCTGCCCATCTTAATAATTTTGTTGAAATTTGTGAAATGCAAAAGTATAAGGATATACATGGTGATATTATAAAATTGAAATTGTTTCCTTTCTCATTAAGAGGAAGAGCTAAAGATTGGTTGCTATCTTTGCCTAAGAATAGTATTGATTCATGGACTAAATGTAAGGATGCTTTTATTGGTAGATATTATCCTCCCGCTAAAATTATATCTTTGAGAAGTAGCATAATGAATTTTAAGCAATTAGATACTGAACATGTTGCTCAAGCATGGGAGAGAATGAAATCTTTGGTAAAGAATTGCCCAACCCATGGACTGACTACTTGGATGATCATCCAAACCTTCTATGCATGACTAAATTTTTCTTCGCGGAATTTATTGGATTCAGCTGCTGGAGGTACCTTTATGTCCATCACTTTGGGGGCGGCTACAAAGCTTCTTGATGATATGATGATAAATTACTCTGAATGGCACACGGAAAGAGCTCCACAAGGTAAGAAGGTAAATTCTGTTGAAGAAACCTCTTCCTTGAGTGATAAGATTGATGTGATTATGTCTATGCTTGTGAATGGTAGATCTAATGTAGATCCAAATAATGTTCCTTTAGCTTCATTGGTTGCTCAAGAAGAAAATGTTGATGTGAATTTCATTAAAAATAATAATTTCAACAACAATGCTTATAGGAACAACTCTGGTAATAACTATAGGCCATATCCTTCTGCTAATGGTAATGGTTATGGTAATTCTTATGGGAATTCTTACAATAATAATAGGAGTGTACCCCTGGTCTTGAAGCCATGCTTAAAGAATTTATTAGTACACAAACTGCTTTTAACAAATCTGTTGAGGAAAAGCTTGATAAAATTGATATTATTGCTTCTAGAGTTGATAGACTTGCCTCTGATGTTAATCTATTAAAATTGAAAGTTATGCCTAATGAGGATATTGATAATAAGATTACTACTACAGCAAATGCCATACAAGTTAGAATTAATGAGAATATAAGATTAATGGCTGAATTGCGTGCTAGGTGGGATAGAGAAGAAAATGAAAAACTAGCTAAAGAGAATAATGTAGCTAAAGTTTGGACTATTACCACCATTAGTAATGATAATGATTCACATGTTGTTGCACCTCCTACTATCAATGGTAAAATAATTGGTGTTGGCAATGTTTCTACTCCTAGTGCAAAGCGTACAAAGCCTGAAATTGCTAAAACTGCTGAAACGCTTGTGATAAAACTGCTGAAATTTTTTCCAATCTTGGGGACAATGATCCCATTGCTGTAGCTCATAATGATTTAGATTTTGATGATTGCCACATCTCTGAAGTTATAAAGTTCTTACAAAAACTTGCTAAAAGTCCTAATGCTAGTGCTATAAATTTGGCCTTTACAAAACATATTACAAATGCTCTCATAAAAGCTAGAGAAGAGAAACTAAAACTTGAAACTTCTATTCCTAGAAAGTTAGAAGATGGTTGGGAGCCCATCATTAAAATGAAATTCAATGACTTTGAATGTAATGCTTTATGTGATCTTGGTGCAAGTATTTCTGTTATGCCTAAAAAGATTTATGATATGCTTGACTTGCCACCATTGAAGAATTGTTATTTGGATGTTAATCTTGCCGATAATGTTAAAAAGAAACCTTTGGGGAGGATTGATAATGTGCGCATTACGGTTAACAATAACCTTGTTCCCGTTGATTTTGTTGTCTTGGATATTGAATGCAATGCATCATGTCCTATTGTGTTGGGAAGACCTTTTCTTCGAACCGTTGGTGCTACTATTGATATGAAGGAAGGTAATATTAGATATCAATTTCCTCTCAAGAAAGGTATGGAACACTTCCCTAGAAAGAGAATGAAGTTGCCTTTTGATTCTATTATTAGAACAAGTTATGATGTTGATGCTTCTACTCTTGATGTTACTTGATTCACACTTTCTGCGCCTAGCTGAAAGGCGTTAATGAAAAGCGCTTATGGGAGACAACCCATGTTTTTGCTACAGTACTTTGTTTCATATTTGAGTCTTGAAAGTTGTTTACTACTGTAGCAACCTCTCCTTATCATGTTTTTGTGCCAAGTAAAGTTTCTATGTTAAAATTGATGTTATATTTGGGATCGCTGCGCAGAAACAGCATTGCTGTCTGTCACGAATTCTGGCACAAGTTTCTGTAGAAAATTCGAAAAAATCTGCAAAATTACGAGCGTGATCCTCAGATATGTACGCAACTTCATTAGTTTTGAGTTTTTCCATTTGAGCAAGTCTAGTGCCCCTTTCAGGTTCGTCTTTACGGACTGTTCTATTTTGACAGATTCTGCCTTTATTTCGCATTGCCGTATTTGCTATGTTGGATGAATTTCTTTGATCAATTAATGTCCAGTAGCTTTGTGCAATGTCCAGAAGTGTTAAGAATGATTGTGTCACCTGAACATGTGAATTATTAATTGTGCACTAACCCTCTAATAAGTTTGCTTGAAGTTTGGTGTGAAGGAAGTTTTCAAGGGTCAAAAGAGGAGTATGATATACTATGATCAAGAGGAGTGAAAGCTTCTAAGCTTGGGGATGCCCCGTGGTTCATCCCTGCATATTTTAAGAAGACTCAAGCGTCTAAGCTTGGGATGCCCAAGGCATCCCCTTCTTCATCGACAACATCATCAGGTTCCTCCCCGAAACTATATTTTTATTCAATCACATCTTATGTTCTTTACTTGGAGCGTCGGTTTGTTTTGTTTTTGTTTTTGTTTGAATGAAATGGATCCTAGCATTCACCATATGGGAGAGACACGCTCCGCTGTTGCATATGGACAAATATGTCCTTAGGCTTTACTCATAATATTCAAGGCGAAGGTTGAAACTTCTTCGTTAAATTGTTATATGGTTGGAATTGGGAAATGCTACATGTAGTAATTCTAAAATGTCTTGGATAATGTGATACTTGGCAATTGTTGTGCTCATGTTTAAGCTTTGCATCATATACTTTGCACCCATTAATGAAGAAATACATAGAGCTTGCTAAAATTTGGTTTGCATATTTGGTCTCTCTAAGGTCTAGATAATTTCTAGTATTGAGTTTTGAACAACAAGGAAGACGGTGTAGAGTCTTATAATGTTTACAATATGTCTTTATGTGAGTTTTGCTGCACCTGTTCATCCTTGAGTTTGCTTCAAATAACCTTGCTAGCCTAAATCTTGTATCGAGAGGGAATACTTCTCATGCATCCAAAATCCTTGAGCCAACCACTATGCCATTTGTGTCCACCATACCTACCTACTACATGGTATTTCTCCGCCATTCCAAAGTAAATTGCTTGAGTGCTACCTTTAAAATTCCATCATTCACCTTTGCAATATATAGCTCATGGGACAAAATAGCCTTAAAAACTATTGTGGTATTGAATATGTACTTATGCACTTTATCTCTTATTAAGTTGCTTGTTGTGCGATAACCATGTCTGGGGACGCCATCAACTATCTTTGTTGAATATCATGTGAGTTGCTATGCATGTCCGTCTTGTCTGAAGGAGATCTACCACCTTAATGGTTGGAGCATGCATATTGTTAGAGAAGAACATTGGGCCGCTAACTAAAGCCATGAATCATGGTGGAAGTTTCAGTTTGGACGTATATCCTCAATCTCATATGAGAATATTAATTGTTGCCACATGCTTATGCATTAAAGAGGAGTCCATTATCTGTTGTCCATGTTGTCCCGGTATGGATGTCTAAGTTGAGAATAATCAAAAGCGAGAAATCCAAAATGCGAGCTTTCTCCTTAGACCTTTGTACAGCATGGAGGTACCCTTTGTGACACTTGGTTGAAACATGTGTATTGCGATGATCCGGTAGTCCAAGCTTATTAGGACAAGGTGCGGGCACTATTAGTATACTATGCATGAGGCTTGCAACTTGTAAGATATAATTTACATAACTCATATGCTTTATTACTACCGTTGACAAAATTGTTTTCATGTTTTCAAAATAAAAGCTCTAGCACAAATATAGCAATCGATGCTTTCCTCTTTGAAGGACCATTCTTTTACTTTTATTGTTGAGTCAGCTTACCTATCTCCTTCCACCTTAAGAAGCAAACACTTGTGTGAACTGTGCATTGATTCCTACATACTTGCATATTGCACTTGTTATATTACTCTATGTTGACAATATCCATGAGATATACATGTTATAAGTTGAAAGCAACCGCTGAAACTTAATCTTCCTTTGTGTTGCTTCAATACCTTTACTTTGATTTATTGCTTTATGAGTTAACTCTTATGCAAGACTTATTGATGCTTGTCTTGAAGTACTATTCATGAAAAGTCTTCGATTCATTTGTTTACTCATGTCATTACCATTGTTTTGATCGCTGCATTCATTACATATGTTTACAATAGTATGATCAAGATTATGATGGCATGTCACTCCAGAAATTATCCTTGTTATCGTTTACCTGCTCGGGACGAGTAGAACTAAGCTTGGGGATGCTGATACGTCTCCAACGTATCGATAATTTCTTATGTTCCATGCTACATTATTAATGATATCTACATGTTTTATACACATTATATGTCGTATTTACGCATTTTCCGGCACTAACCTATTAACAAGATGCCGAAGAGCCAGTTGTTGTTTTCTGTTTTTTGTTTCAGAAATCCTAGTAACAAAATATTCTCGGAATTGGACTAAATCAACGCCTAGGTCCTATTTTTGCACGAAGCTCCCAAGACCGAAAGGATAACAAAGTGCACGAGGCGCCACACCAGGCCGCACGGCCAGGTGGGGCCCGCCGCCCGGTGTGTGCCCCCTCGTGTCGCCCCTGACCTACCTCTTCGCCTACTTAAAGCCTCCGTCGCGAAACCCCCAAAGACCGAGAGCCACGATACGGAAAACTACCGAGACGCCGCCAATCCCATCTCTGGGATTCAGAGATCGCCTCCGGCCGGAGAGGGGAATCATCTCCTGGAGGACTCTTCATCGCCATGATCGCTCCGGAGTGATGAGTGAGTAGTTCACCCTGGACTATGGGTCCATAGCGTAGCTAGATGGTCGTCTTCTCCTTATGTGCTTCATTGTTGGATCTTGTGAGTGCCTAACATGATCAAGATCATCTATCGTAATACTATATGTTGTGTTTGTCGGGATCCGATGGATAGAGAATACTATGTTATGGTGATTATCAATCTGTTACCTATGTGTTGTTTATGATCTTGCATGCTCTCCGTTATTAGTAGAGGCTCTGGCCAAGTTTTTGCTCTTAACTCCAAGAGGGAGTATTTATGCTCGATAGTGGGTTCATGCCTCCATTGATACAGGGACAACAGAAAGTTCTAAGGTTGTGGTTGTGCTGTTGCCACTAGGGATAAAACATTGATGCTATGTCTAAGGATGTAGTTGTTGATTACATTACGCACCATACTTAATGCAATTGTCTGTTGCTTGCAACTTAATACTGGAAGGGGTTCGGATGATAACCTGAAGGTGGACTTTTTAGGCATAGATGCATGCTGGATGGCGGTCTATGTACTTTGTCGTAATGCCCCGATTAAATCTCACTATATTTATCATATCATGTATATGCATTGTTATGCCCTTTTCTATTTGTCAATTGCCCGACTGTAATTTGTTCACCCAACATGCTTTAATCTTATGGGAGAGACACCTCTAGTGAACTGTGGACCCCGGTCCTATTCTTTACATCGCATACAATCTACTGCAATTGTTCTTTACTGTTTTCTTCGCAAACAATCATCTTCCACACAATACGGATAATCCTTTGTTACAGCAAGCGGTGAGATTGACAACTCTCACTGCTTCGTTGGGGCAAGTACTGTTGTGTTGTGCAGTTCCACGTTGGCGCCGAATCCCTGGTGTTGCGCCGCATCACATTTCGCCACCATCAACCTTCAACGTGCTTCTTGACTCCTACTGGTCCGATTAAACCTTGGTTTCTTACTGAGGGAAACTTGCCATTGTGCGCATCATACCTTCCTCTTGGGGTTCCCAACGGACGTGTACACCTACGCGCATCAGAAACAAGGCCTAGGGATCATACTTTCACTAGTGGACACTCTCAACATTGATCACATAATAAATAAGTTCTCTTCCTTGTGCTACATATACTCTTGTTGGATGATGAACACCACTAATTGTGTAGGCTACAAGAGCTCCCTCAAGCCTGAGTTAACAAGTGCCACAACATTCGATATTCATGTTTAAGTAACCTTAGAGTATAATAGATCTTTGCAAAATAGACCAAGTACTAACATAGCATGCACACTGTCACCATCACACTATGAAGGAGGCATAGATCACATCAATACTATCATAGCGATAATCAACTCCATAACCTACAAGAGATTATGATCATAATCTACGACAAGAACTACACGATGCACACACTGTCACCATTACACCATGCAAGAGGAATAGACTACTTTAATAACATCACATGAGTAGCACATAGACTAGTAGCGATACAAAACACATTGCAATCATAAAGGGATATAAATAAGCACTTCACTACGCCATTCATAACAGTGAATAAGTATTCTGTGAAATATAGCCTAAGAGACCCACACGGTGCACACTGTCACCTTTACACACGTGGGACAAGGAGTCTCCGGAGATCACATAAGTAAAACCCACTTGACTAGCATAATGACATCTAGATTACAAGCATCATCATATGAATCTCAATCATGTAAGGCAGCTCATGAGATTATTGTATTGAAGTACATAGAGAGAGAGGAACCACAGCTACCGGTACAGCCCGAGCCTCGATGGAGAACTACTCCTCCTCATGGGAGAGCAGAAGCGGTGATGAAGATGGCGGTGGAGATGGCAGCGGTGTCGATGGAGAAGCCTTCCGGGCATTCCCCGTCCCGGCATGCCGGAGACTCCGTCCCCCATCTTGGCTTCGATGGCGGCGCCTGGAAGGTTTCGCGTACCGTGGCTTATTCGTCTCGGGTTTTAGGTCGGGGACCTTTATAGGCGAAAGGGAGCCTCGGAGGCCTGGTGGGCCGACACAGCGCGCGCCCTTGCGCCGCAGTGTGTGGGGCCCCGTGGCCCGCCTCCGGCGACTCTCGGGTGTTCTGGAAGCTTCAAAATAGGGTACTGGCGTTGATTTCGTCCGATTCCGAGAATATTTCCTTACTAGGATTTCTGAAACCAAAAAGCGAAATCCTGCACTTCGGCATCTCGTCAATAGGTTAGTTCGGAAAACGCATCAAAACGATATAAAGTGTGAACAAAACATGTAGGTATTGTCATAAAACAGGCATGGAACATCAGAAATTATAGATACGTTTGAGACGTATCACCTTGCATGAAGCCACAAAGTACCGCTTTGTGGTTGAAACCTTGAGGGGTATGGGACTATATGACCTTGTGTGCCTAAAGCCCGATGATGAACAAGAAGATCCCACCTATTGTCCCCTTCTAGTCCGTCAGTTCCATTGCACCGTCTTCTTCCATGATGATGCGGACCGCACCATGACTTGGATGACTGGCAGGGAGAAGTACTCCTGCACCTACACTCAGTTCTGTGCGGCCATGGGTTTTGGTGGTGGCCGTGCTGAAGGGTACATAATTCATACTCGGCCTAAGCTCACTAGGGGTGACATCTCCTTTTGCTATCCCACTAACCCCACAGCTGGGCCTCCCACTATCTCTGGGATGTACTACTCATATCTTGTCCTTGCCAAGATGTTCCGTGAGAATCTCATCAGCAAGTCAGGCGATACTAGTGAAGTCAGGAACTACCACCTGAATCTGATGTACTATTGCCACCCTGCCAGGATAAGGAAAATTGATGGTTGTGATCTTATTCACTGTGAACTGAAGCGTGCAGCTATGGACCGCATGACTCCCAACTATGCTCAGTATGTTCAGCGGCTCATCAACTACATTGTTCCTGCTCCTCTCAACACTCTTGATGAAAGAGTCATCATGGAACCATTCAAGTTCCCTACTCAGGAGGGTCGCCCGGAAGTCCCTTCCATGATGCCCTCCAATGAGCGCCGTTCCAAGGAACACCATGATCCTGCAGCTAGCTCCAGCTACTCTCGGCGCCCCAAGCACGGTGCCGCTCGCTTCTTCTCCAGCATGTGGCAAATGTGCAAGAACACCAATGATGTTGCACATCAGAGTCTTGCTTTGAACCAAGAGACAAGGAGGCGACAGAATGAGTTCATGGCTTCACGGAATGCCCCTGTTCCTCCTTCTGGACCTGAGATGGAGCCTGTGGTTGCACCTCAGTGGGAGATGCCTCCCTTACCGATGAGATAATCCAGAACTTCGACTTCTCCATGTATGCTCATGGTGGCCTTCCTCCTAGGACTGCTCGTGCTCCTACTCCTGCTGATGATGATGGTGATGAGGATGAAGGTGATGCGGCTGCACGCGATGATGGCGAGAGCTCCTACTCCGTCGGGCATGAGTTCTATTGATGGGTGCGATAGCATCTCTCCTCTTTTCTTCGCCTTTTTGGTGTTCCGATGCCAAAGGGGGAGAAGAGAGTAGAGTCTAGGACCACGGGGTTCTTTGATTGTCACAAGCCATGGGTGTTGCTTTATTTGATTCTTATATGGCTTGTGCTTATTTGCTTTGATTTCTCAAGAACCATTTGGATTTGCTACTTCGAATAATTCGTGTATGGACGAATATTATGTGTGCTACTCTATGTTAGGATGATTATGTGTGCTATGCTTATATATCTTGATATGCACATCTCCATACCATGCTTGTTTCCTAAAGATATTGGGGGAGCTTCTCATGATCCACTAGTGTTGCACTTTGCATTCAAACGCAAATTCTCCAAGTGCACACTTTATGGGGGAGCCGTCTCAATATCTTATATGGAATCAAGGTTTAAAGCTTATCATAATATTTATATATGACTCTAGCTCGGTTTGTCATCGTATACCAAAAGGGGGAGATTGTAAGGGTATTTTACCCTTATCCATTATTTTAACAATGACACGTGTTAGATATTTAGCCTAATACGTTTATAAGGATAATCTCTATTAGCAAAGAGGCATAACTGTGTATCAAAGGAACAAGAAGGCAAAAGAGACCCCCACTTCAACAACAATCGAAAGGGGTCTACATCGAAATCCGGTTTGAGCCGCCGGTCAGCCGGCCACCCAACTGCAAATCCGCGCAGTCCGTCAACCGCCGCCAACCGGCGCCAACCGATGGGCTCCTGGACGACGCCAGGCGGCGTGCGGTCCGTCGACCGGCGTCAACCGGTGCCAAACGGAGGAGCTCCTGGACGACGCAAAGTGACTCGGTCCCTGGTCCGGTCCGACCGGCCTACCGGCAATCCGTCCGTCTGTCCGGTTGACCGAGTTTGTCGAGAGAAAAGCTGAGGTGGCAAGTGACCAACGGCCATATTTTGAAGAACATTATAAATAGCCCTTCTCCTACCTTTGAATAGTTAGGCACTACATTACAAACTGTTCTTGAACTCTCTCTCTCATACTCCATTGCTAGAAACACCAAAAGCCTCAGATCTCCCTCCTCCTCCACCCAAACTCAAATCCCTCCGGGAACGATAGAGGATGACCCGATCTACAGTTCTACCAAGCCAAATCTCATTCCCCCTGTATTCATCAAGAAGCTTGCTCTCTAGGGTTCCTTGGAAACCCTAGGTGGGCAAGAGTGGTCCGGAAGCATCCGGGCTGTGGATTTGCTCCTGACAAGATTGTGAAGGTTTGGAGGCTACCTCAAAGTCTACCACAAGTGAGTGAGCTATTCCTTCGTGGGATAGGCTCCGGAGAATAGGGTGTTCCTTCGTGGCGCGGGGAATCCTTCGTGGGACCTCCACTCCTCCAAACGTGACGTACCTTCTTGCAAAGGAAGGGAACACGGGAATACATCCTCGTCTCCGTGCTATCGGTTATCTCTAACCGAACTCCTTACTTGTGATTTAACTGCCTGTGAGAGCCTTCGTGCTCGAGTTAGTTGTATCCTCATATAGGTTGTTTCACCTAGTTTGCATTAGGCTCACCTTTATATTCCGCAAAGCCTAATATTGCAAAGAAAGAATTAAAATCTGTAGAAACCTATTCACCCCCCCCCCCTATGTTTACCATCTCTGAACTTTCAGAAGCGGTGGCGGGATAGCGGCGGTGGCAACGCGGTGTGGTAGAAGAAACTCGCCGGCTTGGGTCAGGAGGGGGTGGAGCAAGGTGGCTGGTCGGCGTCAGCGTCGGCGGCGGTCGGCGTCACGAGAGCGAGAGGAGAGGGCGACGAAGTGAGCGATGAAACATGAAAGTTGTTGCTAGGGACCGAGAACTTGGTTGAAAATCTGTTAGGGGGATTCTTGCAAAAATGCCATCCGGCACCTATTACGCGAGGGAGGAGCATTAAATTGTTTCGATTTCATCGTTCTTCACTGGAGTGGGATGATGCGCATCTTAATGAGTGCATACTATATATGAAAAGTGACAGGCACGTTTGGAACCTGAAAGCGCGCACCAGTTTTCCAAAAAAAACGAAAACATGTTATTTAAAAGTTTTTAAAAAATTGAAATAATTTTTTGCATGTACATATTATGTTAATACTTACTTATATATTTTTTCACAAAAAATATTATTATATGTGGCCTACACGAAAATAGAAAAATATCCAAATGACATTATAATATTTGGATTTGTACTATTCACAGGAATTTACATTTTGTCATTTTGTGTAGGACACATACAATCATTTTTTTCCGTGAAACTTACACCAGTAAGTACCAACATAATATGTACATGAAAAAAAATTATTTCAATTTTTTTGGAACTATAAATAGCTTTTTTTGAATTTTTAAAAACTAGGTGCGTGCAGACCGAGGTTCTGTTTGGCATTTCCGATATGGAAAGATGCTAAATTGTTCCAACTTTATCGCTTTGCGATTGATCTTTTCTGCGGGATGACACATAGATTTTAATGAGGTGAATACTATAGTAAATGGAAAGATAATAAATTGTTCCAACTTTATTGCTTGACCATTGATCTTTTCTACGGTATGACATGCATATCTTAACTAGTGGGTACCCAGCGCGCATTGGCGGCGCTGGGGGTATTCCCCTGTATTCACGTGAATACCAAAGGATTTGAGCAGATTTTTTATTTTACATGTAATCAACTAGCAAGCCCATAGCTGAGAGCCCACACAGAAGCCCAACTAGAGAATGCTCCTCCATCGGTCGCACGGCACAACGCCACGAACTGGTCGATCCACTCACACGGTCGCACCACGCGCACACACAGGAGTCGGCAGGCGTGCGGCGGTGGCGGCGAGCCGGCGACCAGCGGAAACGGCGGAGCAGCGGCAAGTAGCGAGCGGCATCGGAGCATGCTGCAGACCAGGAAGCCACTCGCCAGGTGCTGTCTTATTCCCCTGGTCCCTAAATTTCTATTCTCCTAAGATTCGAATCGAATGCCTGTCTATTTTGTTCTCTCTTTTTTTTTTTTGAAAATCTAGGAGATTTCTGCCAGGACGCCTGCAGTAGTGTAGTCTGCAGGTCTCTAGCAGATTAGCATAGTTGCACCTAGCAAGTAGTAATAGCAGTACCAATCTACCATTATATTAGCTGTTTGCAAGCTTTGTGTACTAGCCTATTTTTCTGTAATTGACTAATTTCCCTGTAAACACCTAGATTATACTGTTATGTAGATGAAGAAGAAGGGTGCTGCTAGCAGTAGCCTATTTATATTGTGGGAAAAAGCATCAAAAGCAAAGAAGACAGGTGAAACTATGTTTGTATTGATTCTTCCAGTGCCACTGTTGAAGGAGTATTCTCCTCAATGAACTATGTCAAGAATAAGCTAAGGAACAAGATGGGTGATGACTACTTGAACAATTATTTGGTTATATTTGTTGAGAGAGAATTCTTCAATCAAGTGAAGGATAAGGATGTCACCAATCTCTTCCAACAAGGCAATCACAAAGTTATACTGTAATATCATCAATTCTTCACCCAAGAGTCAAAAGGTACTGCCTAAATGCAAATTTATTGTTGTAGTATTGACAATTTATTATGGATTTGGGGTCTTAAGTATTATGTACTATTACTTGAACAATTGTCAGTGCTACTGAAAATACAGTCCTACTGGAATTGTGGCTATGTGTCTTATATATAGTGGTTGTTTTTGTTCTCAAATTTCTTGGGAGAGATTTTTTTTTGCAATGAATACACGGTCTCCAATTCCTGGAGCCGCCACTGCCAGCGCGTTGCTGCCGAATGTAAGACGATTTTCATATAATAGATGCATGCAACGGGTTGAATCGTCTTAAAAAACTAGATGATACCTCGCGCGTTGCTGCATAAATTCTTGGTAATATAGAAGCTTTTACTAAAATTACATTTGTGAAGACCTTAGGCCATATTCTTTGTGCATGAAGTACTCAACCATAAATTCACGTACAATAATGGTAGTAATATTTTTATTCACGTACAATAAAATAAGTTGACATCATATTAGTACTTGTTTTGTCACTAACTATTAAGTTTGAAAAAGGATTAGGTATATGAAACTCGTAAAAAACAATGTAATATTAGAAAAGGAGAAAAATTTACATTAGCATGGAAGGAGTTTTGCTGAATCTAAGCTATATATGAACAAACTACAAAACTTCGGACGTGCATGCATTACCAGTAGATTATCTGATTTAGCAACAAGTAGGATGTCAACATTTGTTGTCTGAAATTGCGTTGAAACGGTGTATAGAAAATAGTTAGAAGTTTTAAAAAGTTATTGTCTATAAACTTCTGAGGGCATTCTAGAAAGATGTAGAAAATATTAAATATCATGAAAGGCCGCTTTCATCAATTTTCTCTTTAAGTGCAACAGTTGTTGTACTGGAACTGCATTTTAAGTCATTGGTCCAAAACGTCTAGTCCTACATCTGTCTTTATATAATATATCTGGTTTCGATTGTAAAACTCAGAATGGATATCACTTGAGTTCCTTTTTCTGCGAATAAAAGTACAGTTGAGAAGGCAGAATACCATGAATAAACTTATGGTAGACACACTATATATTCTCCCGGCATGGTCTGAAATAATGAAATATCAACGTCAATGAAAGTAAAATGACACCGAGCAGTGCTGCTACAAAGAATCAGCCCCCTCCGACATATTCTTTTAGCACAGTAGAGAAAATGCCTCATACTTCCATTCAGCTTTATCTATGCCTTTCTGAGGACACAGTCTTGATTCATACACATGTATATGATAACCAATATGAAAGCGATGTACAAAGCTCCAGGTGCATGTGACATCAATCCAATAGAGAGAACTATCAAGAATATGCATGGATATTTCGGTTGGCTATATCTATAACATATTCATGTCTGCAAAAAACACACGAAGAAAAATATAATTAAATTTCACAGAAAATGAAGGTAGACTGCTGAGATAGGACAACTTGCTGAGCCATGATTTCCTTCAACACTGCTCAAGCATCATTAGAGAAATACGTACCTGCCTAAGGATATGGCCATAGTTGGTCAAGAGGGGTTTACTATGAATATGTAGGAACATAAACTGCAGTGGATCTTACAACCTTCAGTTGATCCAACAAAAGGAAAATAGATGCAATGTTTGATGATGTGGCCTTGTAGGTGCAGAAGGAAAAACGCAATGACTTCCTCTCATAGATTAGAAACACCTTATATGAACAGATCTCGCGAGTAACTAGCAAAAATCCATGTTAAGAGGATGGATCGGTAAACACATCAGCATGCTAGAGCAAGCGCCACTGCTGCGCGGAGGCGTGATGGATGACCTTTGGGCTGGTAGAGACTTCCGCGATGTTCGTCGCCGAGGTGGAAGACTGAAATGATCCAGACTCCCAGTTGTGGCCTACTGTAGAGCAATTGATGCAGGCACAAATGGTGACCGACTGCAGCTGATAGTCCGCTGGGAGGTAGAAAGCTTCTCTAGCAAAGATGGTGAGCAGCAAACTCTACAGGGAGGACGGAGGACGGCGCTGGTGGAAGGCAAGGATATGAGTGTAGCAGGAGGAGAATAAAAAAGGATGCCGCCTACTCGACTACCTCATCTAGAGGGCAGGATCGATTTGTTTCTGAAGTGGAAAATAAATTAGGAGATGAAGAGGTGATTAATGATGAGAAGATGATAGGACCACATAATTCCTTGGAAGGTGGACGTACGGGGGAAGTTAATTGGGCACTGCGTTTTTTCCTGCTCACCGTTTGAACTGAACAACAATTGAAAAATTATTGACTTGGTAGGCTAAGTGTTGAGAAAGAAGTTAGTGGTGGGCCTGCTGATGTGGCATAGCTGCATGTGTAGAGAAATAGGTTAGTATGGCCATAGTTGGTCAAGAGGGGTTTACTATGAATATGTAGGAACATAAACTGCAGTGGATCTTACAACCTTTAGTTGATCCAACAAAAGGAAAATAGATGCAATGTTTGATGATGTGGCCTTGTAGGTGCAGAAGGAAAAAAGTAATGACTTCCTCTCATAGATTAGAAACACCTTATATGAACAGATCTAGCGAGTAGCTAGCAAAAATCCATGTTAAGAGGATGGATCGGTAAACACATCAGCATGCTAGAGCAAGCGCCACTGCTGCGCGGAGGCGTGATGGATGACCTTTGGGCTGGTAGAGACTTCCGCGATGTTCGTCGCCGAGGTGGAAGACTGAAATGATCCAGACTCCCAGTTGTGGCCTACTGTAGAGCAATTGATGCAGGCACAAATGGTGACCGACTGCAGCTGATAGTCCGCTGGGAGGTAGAAAGCTTCTCTAGCAAAGATGGTGATCAGCAAACTCTACAGGGAGGACGGAGGACGGCGCTGGTGGAAGGCAAGGATATGAGTGTAGACGGAGGAGAATAAAAAGGATGCCGCCTACTCGACTACCTCATCTAGAGGGCAGGATCGATTTGTCTCTAAAGTGGAAAATAAATTAGGAGATGAAGAGGTGATTAATGATGAGAAGATGATAGGACCACATAATTCCTTGGAAGGTGGACGTACGGGGGGAAGTTAATTGGGCACTGCGTTTTTTCCTTCTCACCGTTTGAACTAAACAACAATTGAAAAATTATTGACTTGGTAGGCTAAGTGTTGAGAAAGAAGTTAGTGGTGGGCCTGCTGATGTGGCATAGCTGCATGTGTAGAGAAATAGGTTAGTAGGGATGAACTTCTTAGTTATATAGGATTCGAACATGCATAGTTATGTGGATGACATCAGTTGGCTGATGGCGAATACTTTGCATGTGCAGCTTGCAAATCTCTAAAGCTCTAAGCTCCCAGGCTTTTGGGAGCCTGTGGTTGCTCGTGACGTGGCGTTGGTTGGGGCCTACATGGAGGTGAGTCGCGATGTCGGTTCGATGCTGTGTTGACTGGGGTTCGGTCCTTCTCTTGTTCTTTTCATCTCTTGCACCCGCACGCCGCCGCTCGCCACTCCTTCCGTAGCCGAATTCGCACCGCTCGCCGCTCCTTCTTCCATAGCTGAATCATCCTGCCCGGCGGCCGCCTCTCTTGTTTCCAGATGAAGCCTCATCTATTTTCCGGCGTGTCGCATCTAAGCTCTAAGCTCCCAGGCTTTTGGGAGCCTGTGGTTGCTCGTGACGTGGCGTTGGTTGGGGCCTACATGGAGGTGACTCGCGATGTCGGTTCGATGCTGTGTTGACTGGGGTTCGGTCCTTCTCTTGTTCTTTTCATCTCTTGCACCCGCACGCCGCCGCTCGCCACTCCTTCCGAGGCCGAATTCGCACCGCTCGCCGCTCCTTCTTCCATAGCTGAATCATCCTGCCCGGCGGCCGCCTCTCTTGTTTCCAGATGAAGCCTCATCTATTTTCCGGCGTGTCGCATCTAAGCTCTAAGCTCCCAGGCTTTTGGGAGCCTGTGGTTGCTCGTGACGTGGCGTTGGTTGGGGCCTACATGGAGGTGAGTCGCGATGTCGGTTCGATGCTGTGTTGACTGGGGTTCGGTCCTTCTCTTGTTCTTTTCATCTCTTGCACCCGCACGCCGCCGCTCGCCACTCCTTCCGTAGCCGAATTCGCACCGCTAGCCGCTCCTTCTTCCATAGCTGAATCATCCTGCCCGGCGGTCGCCTCTCTTGTTTCCAGATGAAGCCTCATCTATTTTCCGGCGTGTCGCATCTAAGCTCTAAGCTCCCAGGCTTTTGGGAGCCTGTGGTTGCTCGTGACGTGGCGTTGGTTGGGGCCTACATGGAGGTGAGTCGCGATGTTAGTTCGATGCTATGTTGACTGGGGTTCGGTCCTTCTCTTGTTCTTTTCATCTCTTGCACCCGCACGCCGCCGCTCGCCACTCCTTCCGTAGAGCTGAATCATCCTGCCCGGCGGCCGCCTCTCTTGTTTCCAGATGAAGCCTCATCTATTTTCCGGCATGTCGCATCTAAGCTCTAAGCTCCCAGGCTTTTGGGAGCTTGTGGTTGCTCGTGACGTGGCGTTGGTTGGGGCCTACATGGAGGTGAGTCGCGATGTCGGTTCGATGTTGTGTTGACTGGGGTTCGGTCCTTCTCTTGTTCTTTTCATCTCTTGCACCCGCACGCCGCCGCTCGCCACTCCTTCCGTAGCCGAATTCGCACCGCTCGCCGCTCCTTCTTCCATAGCTGAATCATCCTGCCCGGCGGCCGCCTCTCTTGTTTCCAGATGAAGCCTCATCTATTTTCCGGCGTGTCGCATCTAAGCTCTAAGCTCCCAGGCTTTTGGGAGCCTGTGGTTGCTCGTGACGTGGCGTTGGTTGGGGCCTACATGGAGGTGAGTCGCGATGTCGGTTCGATGCTGTGTTGACTGGGGTTCGGTCCTTCTCTTGTTCTTTTCATCTCTTGCACCCGCACGCCGCCGCTCGCCACTCCTTCCGTAGCCGAATTCGCACCGCTAGCCGCTCCTTCTTCCATAGCTGAATCATCCTGCCCGGCGGTCGCCTCTCTTGTTTCCAGATGAAGCCTCATCTATTTTCCGGCGTGTCGCATCTAAGCTCTAAGCTCCCAGGCTTTTGGGAGCCTGTGGTTGCTCGTGACGTGGCGTTGGTTGGGGCCTACATGGAGGTGAGTCGCGATGTTGGTTCGATGCTATGTTGACTGGGGTTCGGTCCTTCTCTTGTTCTTTTCATCTCTTGCACCCGCACGCCGCCGCTCGCCACTCCTTCCGTAGAGCTGAATCATCCTGCCCGGCGGCCGCCTCTCTTGTTTCCAGATGAAGCCTCATCTATTTTCCGGCATGTCGCATCTAAGCTCTAAGCTCCCAGGCTTTTGGGAGCTTGTGGTTGCTCGTGACGTGGCGTTGGTTGGGGCCTACATGGAGGTGAGTCGCGATGTCGGTTCGATGTTGTGTTGACTGGGGTTCGGTCCTTCTCTTGTTCTTTTCATCTCTTGCACCCGCACGCCGCCGCTCGCCACTCCTTCCGTAGCCGAATTCGCACCGCTCGCCGCTCCTTCTTCCATAGCTGAATCATCCTGCCCGGCGGCCGCCTCTCTTGTTTCCAGATGAAGCCTCATCTATTTTCCGGCGTGTCGCATCTAAGCTCTAAGCTCCCAGGCTTTTGGGAGCCTGTGGTTGCTCGTAACGTGGCGTTGGTTGGGGCCTACATGGAGGTGAGTCGCGATGTCGGTTCGATGCTGTGTTGACTGGGGTTCGGTCCTTCTCTTGTTCTTTTCATCTCTTGCACCCGCACGCCGCCGCTCGCCACTCCTTCCGTAGCCGAATTCGCACCGCTAGCCGCTCCTTCTTCCATAGCTGAATCATCCTGCCCGGCGGTCGCCTCTCTTGTTTCCAGATGAAGCCTCATCTTTTTTCCGGCGTGTCGCATCTAAGCTCTAAGCTCCCAGGCTTTTGGGAGCCTGTGGTTGCTCGTGACGTGGCGTTGGTTGGGGCCTACATGGAGGTGAGTCGCGATGTTGGTTCGATGCTATGTTGACTGGGGTTCGGTCCTTCTCTTGTTCTTTTCATCTCTTGCACCCGCACGCCGCCGCTCGCCACTCCTTCCGTAGAGCTGAATCATCCTGCCCGGCGGCCGCCTCTCTTGTTTCCAGATGAAGCCTCATCTATTTTCCGGCATGTCGCATCTAAGCTCTAAGCTCCCAGGCTTTTGGGAGCTTGTGGTTGCTCGTGACGTGGCGTTGGTTGGGGCCTACATGGAGGTGAGTCGCGATGTCGGTTCGATGTTGTGTTGACTGGGGTTCGGTCCTTCTCTTGTTCTTTTCATCTCTTGCACCCGCACGCCGCCGCTCGCCACTCCTTCCGTAGCCGAATTCGCACCGCTCGCCGCTCCTTCTTCCATAGCTGAATCATCCTGCCCGGCGGCCGCCTCTCTTGTTTCCAGATGAAGCCTCATCTATTTTCCGGCGTGTCGCATCTAAGCTCTAAGCTCCCAGGCTTTTGGAAGCCTGTGGTTGCTCGTAACGTGGCGTTGGTTGGGGCCTACATGGAGGTGAGTCGCGATGTCGGTTCGATGTTGTGTTGACTGGGGTTCGGTCCTTCTCTTGTTCTTTTCATCTCTTGCACCCGCACGCCGCCGCTCGCCACTCCTTCCGTAGCCGAATTCGCACCGCTAGCCGCTCCTTCTTCCATAGCTGAATCATCCTGCCCGGCGGTCGCCTCTCTTGTTTCCAGATGAAGCCTCATCTATTTTCCGGCGTGTCGCATCTAAGCTCTAAGCTCCCAGGCTTTTGGGAGCCTGTGGTTGCTCGTGACGTGGCGTTGGTTGGGGCCTACATGGAGGTGAGTCGCGATGTTGGTTCGATGCTATGTTGACTGGGGTTCGGTCCTTCTCTTGTTCTTTTCATCTCTTGCACCCGCACGCCGCCACTCGCCACTCCTTCCGTAGAGCTGAATCATCCTGCCCGGCGGCCGCCTCTCTTGTTTCCAGATGAAGCCTCATCTATTTTCCGGCATGTCGCATCTAAGCTCTAAGCTCCCAGGCTTTTGGGAGCTTGTGGTTGCTCGTGACGTGGCGTTGGTTGGGGCCTACATGGAGGTGAGTCGCGATGTCGGTTCGATGCTGTGTTGACTGGGGTTCGGTCCTTCTCTTGTTCTTTTCATCTCTTGCACCCGCACGCCGCCGCTCGCCACTCCTTCCGTAGCCGAATTCGCACCGCTAGCCGCTCCTTCTTCCATAGCTGAATCATCCTGCCCGGCGGTCGCCTCTCTTGTTTCCAGATGAAGCCTCATCTATTTTCCGGCGTGTCGCATCTAAGCTCTAAGCTCCCAGGCTTTTGGGAGCCTGTGGTTGCTCGTGACGTGGCGTTGGTTGGGGCCTACATGGAGGTGAGTCGCGATGTTAGTTCGATGCTATGTTGACTGGGGTTCGGTCCTTCTCTTGTTCTTTTCATCTCTTGCACCCGCACGCCGCCGCTCGCCACTCCTTCCGTAGAGCTGAATCATCCTGCCCGGCGGCCGCCTCTCTTGTTTCCAGATGAAGCCTCATCTATTTTCCGGCATGTCGCATCTAAGCTCTAAGCTCCCAGGCTTTTGGGAGCTTGTGGTTGCTCGTGACGTGGCGTTGGTTGGGGCCTACATGGAGGTGAGTCGCGATGTCGGTTCGATGTTGTGTTGACTGGGGTTCGGTCCTTCTCTTGTTCTTTTCATCTCTTGCACCCGCACGCCCCCGCTCGCCACTCCTTCCGTAGCCGAATTCGCACTGCTCGCCACTCCTTCTTCCATAGCTGAATCATTCTGCCCGGCGGCCGCCTCTCTTGTTTCCAGATGAAGCCTATTTTCGGCGTGTCGCATCTACTCCAGCTCAAATCCGGACAGATCGAGAGAAAATTAGGCACCAGGCATGTCGTCGATGAGGGCTAAAGGAGGTTCAGCGGCTACATCAGATGCAACACCAGCTTTTGCAATCACATCAAGGTGCCCAACACTAGCAAGATCCTATTGTCTGCTCCAGCCTCTTCTCCCCTCTCGATCCAACGGCATAGGCGTCACCGGCGCTTCTCCTTCACCACCCGAGTTGCGGCCGGCCATGGTGGACCCTAGGATGCGCGTGCCTACAGTGTGCTGGGCGGGTTGCCTCTGAAAGCTGAGGGGAGGAGGAGGCGGACAGGTCAAGGAAGGAGAACATGATGACGAAGATGGCACGATCAGCTGCGCTCTTGCAACCGGCCGTCTCGCCGGCGTAGCTGGCCGGGTGGTCTACATGCTCTCTACGCTGCCTCCTATTTCCACTTTCCACCAATGTCCAATATACAATGTGATGTAAGCATTATCAAACTCCCTTCTTCATCACGGCTTAATCCATCTTTCTGAGTTTGCTCACAGTGCTAGAATTACTGTTGTACATTTTGTGCTGCAGGTTTGGACGCCTTCCACATGTTCGATGAAATTCCCAAACACGTGGGTCACATGAATTTCGTTCTTTCGCAATAGCAGGGAAACTATAATTCGATTTATGAATCTGTTGCTTAGAAATTTATTCTCGCAAAGCAATGAAATTGGGTAGGTTTAGAGTAGGCTCCATTAAGGTAAACAAAATCTAGGCCATCTCGGATTTTGTTTTCTAGCTTTCCTGAAAATATCGATAACTGGTTGTCGATGGTTCTTGCATAACTGAAACTTTTCCCCGTGATCTGTGTGAATCTGATAAACATTGTTTTCCCTAATTATATTGCATGTACGGTCTCATAATAATGTTCTAAGTGGTCATGTATGTGTTTCTGTTTAGATTCAGTTTTTTCAGCTATTTTTTGCCTACGATAAATTTGCAGTTTTGTGCACGTAATTAGAAATCAAGACGAGGTGTTGGTTTATTATGTACACCACACAGGGATAATTCCCCCCAAGTATTTGTTTAATTTGTATTTACCTGGCTATATTTATTTGACCCATTTCCGTGTGGAGCAGCATTTATAGATGGATATGTGTGTTGTTTGTGTGACGGTGAGGATGAGCACCAGAAGTTTATCCAAAGGTTGGATCCTCCAGGTACCACCAATTTCTAACACCCGAACGCTGTTAGCAAACTGAAAATTTATTCACTGTCAGATTAGTATAGGTGCTAACAAAATAATTTTATATGCACCTGGTCGGTGACTTAATTCATTCAGTGACTTTTTTGTTAAATGGTCTAGGTTGAATTCCACTGGAGTCAGTGTCTTAGGGTCAAGTAGGGACCTTTGTAGACTAAATATGCTTCATGATAGTTTTTTTTTATCATTGCTTAAATTTTGTTATTAGCTTATTTACATGCATGCAAAGTGGGGTATAATGGTGACATGATAAATGTGCATTCTAATCATCAGGTACAGACCGAAGACATTCCTATACAAATAAGGGAAACATATAAACCACTACACACAGGTTGTTATTCTCTATTTCTTAATATTTGTTTTTGAGAGCAAACCAGTGTATTATATCTCCCAAATGCACCTGATGTTATACTCTAAATCTGACAGAGAGCATATGAATATATAATAGGTGGTAAATTCCTTATCAGGTGAAGTAAGAAACTGCGTTGAATGCGAGTAAGCGAGATTGTGGCTTCATGAGTTCCTTTAACATCTTACAGACTTTTAGCTACCCGAGTTTATGCAGTGTCATTCTGTTGTTGAACTGCCAATTTCTTTCTTCACGTTTTGTTGTATAATATATATTCACTAGAAAATAAAAATGGATGGAAATTTCTGATAACTTGTGTGGCGTTGTCAGGCTCCAAAAACTAGCACGTATTATCATTGCATTATTTCATTACAGAACTAGACAATGGCGCTCCTCTTGATACTCAAGTGTTCTGGTAGAGTGTCGCTACCATCTCTCTTATGTACTCTCTGTCTCGATCTTTTGTAGCCTTGGTAGCCATTAACAGGTGAATTAGATAGACAGCACATGTATTGCATGCAGTTCCATCCTGTTCAAAATGTAGCTCTTCATTTGTACTGAATTGGGAACACCACATAATTCCTTTATTCAAAATAGACTGAACCACAATACTTACTGCAAGTCTTCATGATGTTTTCAAAGCTTCTGGATTACTTGCCAAGTATTCATTGTTTCGCAGTTTACTTTGGTACCTCTTTAGAGCTTTCCCTGCAGTCTTCCTATTTTAGAATCTATGTTCTTTACTTAAGTCTTTAGGTCAATACTTTTGTTGTTGCGGCTGTGCTTGGAAAATTAAATTTGCAATGAGATCAGAACATATACATTGTCATATTGCACATAGTTTATTTTCTTTCTGAAGTATAGGTCCATCAAATTACACTTTTATTCGGTGTTGTCTCAAATCAGAGATGATGTTAAAATATTGTGTACGAACATAGTCCTTTTTATGCTAAATAGTTTTACATGTTAGAGAATCAATAGTTTTGGGTTTGTTCATTCTTTGCTTTGCCTTGCTAGATTTTATTCAGCTAGGTGGCCACTCCGGGTCGATAAACTGAAATTATTTATGTTTCTTTCTATACATAAGCAGGGTATGCTCCATCTTTCAGGAGGCTTCTATCCTTAGGTATGAATTGTTGAGTAGGCTGTGACGAATCTACAAAAAGTTAAAATCTGGTAATGGCTGATCCAGTAAATGCTATTGTTGAGTAGATTATCACAATCTGGTAATGGCTGATCCTGTAGACTGTAGTACATGCTATTACTTTTGAAAGAAAAAAAAAAATTCCTTTTAGGAACCATATAGGCATAGCAAAGGGAAGGCATGCTGGTTGGGTGACACTACATGGATTCTGGAGGATTTTGTTTCGCAATTGAAATCTCTTCTGAAGTATAATATCACACTGAAGAATGAATCTCGGTATGTAAGGTATTTTGGATCAAGTATCTCGATTCAATCTGGTGCGAACTTACCACTGATTAATTTTATTATTTGTTGCAAGTATAGATTGGATAGACCAGATGATGCAGGTTACTAAGATAACTATATACTGATAGTTTGTTCTCAGTCAAACCTTATGTTGTTTACATCACCTATTTTATCTCGATTTGTTCATTCATTTTTCTTACCAAAAACGAAATAGTATCATACAGTATACAAAACACGTCGAACGTTCATTTATCTTGATCTTGACAGGGTTGTAATGCCAAAATAAGGAATGAAGGAAGATGCCGGGAAACGGGTGAAGTGCTCAACCAAGTGTCCATCGGGCATCGACCTACTCGGGTGCTACCGCCCTCGGTGTTGTTCTTGCTAGGCCACTACGTCCGCTGCCGATTGGCCACGTGCCAATGGTATCTATGAACCTAGCTTGTTATTTCATGATTTCTGCTTCAACTGATGCATGTTGTTTCCCTTTTTGCAACTAATGTGGTTGTGGATGGATTATGCAGTGAGGAGGTCCAATGGAATTGATTACCTCCGTCCATGTTGGATATCATGTGGTGAGCTTTGTGTGTTAATATTTCCAATCTGTTGGATTGCGCAAAGGGAAATTCAACTTCTTGATTACATGTAAGATACATCATGCTTCAGGCTGTTGTTTTATGTGCATATTTGAGCTAAGACCTTAAAAATGTTCATATACATTGTGAACGAGTCACAGCCGTTTTAGTTCAGTCATGTATATGTCTGGCGGAGTGCCCAAAGCTTTAGCAGTTCAGATGTCAAGTTTGTACCAATATCATGTGCAGCTACGGCGCGACCAAAGGTTTAGAGATAGCACGAAAAATGTTAACGATACAACAAAGAACGGTGCGGCAAAGCGCGCTAGGTCCTTCTAGTTTAAGGTTACATGCGCTATGCTAGAAGACAACTCGTGCATGCATGGTCATTTTTCCCTTGCATTTGAGTTCTCTTTACAAAATGAAAAATATTTGCACTTCTACACTTGATAAGGTGAACACAAATATCTTTGGTTAATTCATCATCATGTGCGTGTCCGTGGAAGGAGTGAAACCGCCATATTTCCTAAAAAGCCTTAATAATTGACATAGTTTCCGGTGTTAGAGGAATTTTGGAAAGAAGTTTGGCCTTATTTACCTTATGTAAATCCCTTGCTCGCTCTATTTTAGGGTTTCCATAATTATTTAAAGAGATATTTGGTAGACTTCTTTATTTCCCCTCCCATCGCATTGCCGTGGGATTTTGTAAAAATAAAATGGTTGGGAAATTAAATATTATTGTACAATTTACAATGCAAGATGATACTTATAGAGAATTTGGTCTCATTGGGATACATGGTGCCGTCTCCAACGTTACATGTTTTTAATTAGTGTATTTGGTATGCATGAATGACTACCACACATGTCAGATCAATCTCCTCATCTTCAAATTCAACCGAACAATTCATGGCACCTTCTCAAATAGGGGGCAGCAGATCGAGTATGTAATCAATAAGTTAACAGGTGGGTCTTCTAACCTGCATATTCAGGAATATATATATATATATATCTTTACTATTATATTTCAGTTGATCGTACGTCATACAACGTGTTTGGTGAAGGAGATTGGGAACATCGTATCCGTTAAATCTATATCAAAGCCCCCCTTAAAGTCCATCCGTCCGATCCAATTTTTCCATTCCTCTGAACTACTTTCATGGTAAGTCGTCCCTCCTTTGCTTTCCTTAGCGTTAATCATGGTATCGATTATGGTAATCAACACGGTAATCTTTTCTTGTGCCGAAAAAACAAATCTCGCAACCATGGTATCCGTCGCTGCTTCTGCAGGTCACCCGCGAATAGGTAGCGTCCAGGTACGTAGTCGCAATTAATTCTCGTCTATCCTCTTGTGTCGGCAGCAGCGCAAAGGAACGCGATGAATTGAGCCTACAGATCCTCGAACCACTGGGAGATCCTCGACGCTGCGCTGCTCCGCACGATTCCCTTCGCCGCCAGGTGTTCGTTGGGCTCCGCCGTGAGGAGATCATGGACCCTGATGTGTCTCTAAGTGTGGTGCCCATGCGCACGTCTGGGCTCAGCGGCGCCGACCTCGCCGACCTTATGAATGAGGCCGCCATCCTGGCCGGCCGCCGCGGCAAGGACCACATCTCCGTCAAGGAGATCGACGACTCCATCTTTCACATCGTCGCCGACCTCGAGGGCACCAGCGTGATCAACGGTAAGAGCGAGATGCGAATTGCCTGCCACGAGATCGGTCACGCCATCACGCGGGGCGCACACAGATACCTCATCTCGTTTCTCATCATTATTTCACTGTGAGTTTTTGTCATGTAATTCTTGCAGGACACTTGATCCTACGGGGGCAGGCACAAGGCCTGATGTCGTTCCTAGCTTCCTGGCCGGCGCTCGTGTCCAAGCGGCGATCTGCGCCAGGATAGGCGGTGGTCGCATTGCTGAGGATGTGATCTTCGGCGAGCTCACAGTGACCACGACACGGCGGGGAACATGCAGCAGGTGGCACGTAGATGGTGAGTTGGTGACTATGTTTAACATGTCCGACATCAGGTCATGGTCGCTGACGTACCAGGCCATGCAGAGCGAGGACGTCGTGTTGCGGATGCTGGCCAGAAACTTAGGTGCCGCCGATATCAATAGGACACGTTGAGGCCATCGTTGGCGAGGACGTATGTGGTCGCCAAGTCTCACATCAAGAGAACCTGGTCAGCAATCGACCAGCCTGTGCACGTACTCACAGAGAAGGATACACTCACCATCGAGGAGTTTAGAACGATCTTGTCAGAGCACGTCGACATTGCCCATCTCACTACATAGTTTCATATTATGCAAATTAGAGATCGTAGTATCAAGAAGGCACACTAGCAAGGAGACATTGTCCAGCTCACTAAATAGTTGCTGACGCAAATTGATGAGATCATGTCATCGCCTGAACCAAATGTGTTCGTTTTCTTGGTAGCAAATGTGTTTGTTTTTCTTGTAGAGATCCAGTGGAAGAACCATACTGCTGTGAGCTAAGCCACTTTCATTCAGTATTCAATTTCGAGCTTCATAAGTCGAGTAGGTATTGATCTGATTGCTAAGGGTCATCCAGATCAGTACATTGTTTTCTTGTTTTAATTCAGTATAATGTTTTCTTAATAGAGGCCGAAAAAATATTGTAGCATCTGGTAACAGGTTAATCATGGAGATAACAATTTGTTTTGTAAACTGTACATTGGCGGAAGATGTATCTTACTGCCTTGCCCAGAAGAAATGTTGTATCCTTTTGAAGAGAAGATACAACCGAGGTAACCATCCTGCATGATGTTGCACTATTTCATGACATTACTTGATGCTAATATAGATGTATCTAGATATATTTTAGTTATAGATACATTCATTTTAGCATCAATTAATTTGGACGGAGGAACTAGGATATTTTATGAACTAGATGTATCCACCACTGGATTTAACAGTCGCTAATTGTTATTGCATTTTGGAGAAATGTGCCAGAGCAAGCTATATGATAAACTATCTATGATACTATAACTTAGATCAGGAAACCTATGCAACACTGTCATCTTTCTTTGGATGCGAGTGTGCACTTCTATATATAATATGGTGACCCTCTTAATATTGATAACCAAATGCATCAAATAGCCATACCCGGACAACGCTGCATCGAGGCAAAAAAAGAAAAGACAAGTCATGCATGCAAAGGTGGATAAAAAGGAGATGGACAGTGGCAGGAAAGGGAGCCAAGATGCCATTGGAGAGAGCACTGTAGTTACCAGAATAGGATGTTAATTTATAGAATGTGTTTTTATAAAAAATTAGCAACTGAACTTTGTTTGAAATGCACAGCTTTTTAGAAGAAACATTTTCGCTTATGCTTCCAAATTAGCTTATGAATCCGATGTGATGCAGACTGCAGTACCTGCTTCTCATTATTTGATCACTACTCTTGCTTCTGTACTTTACTGAAGATCATTTATGTAATATTAGATGGTCCATTGTCATCTTCATCAGGATTATAAGGTAACCATATCTGAACCATTGACTTTCATTGTTAAAATAAATATGTTTGGCCACTCTATAGAAAATGTCCAAAAGGTGTCGGGGAGTGAATTAATCACCAAGGTAAATTGGCAGCATGATGATTCTTCAAAACGGCCACTTAGAAGAAGCAGCATTCATTCTTATCAACTTGGTTTGCCATTTTGGTCCTCAATATTCAGAAATTATATGAGATGACACTGAGTGGCGCATGAATGTTATTTTTAGGAATGCCTCTGCAGACTGGTGGCAGCATGCTTGTGGCTGGCTCTCTAATAGCAGAACGTTTCTTCTAGGAGTGAGGTTCTGTCCCAACAATTAGGAAAAAACAAAAATGGTTATTGCAGGGCTAGGATTTTGTTCTATCAATGAACAAGCATGTCCCATAAAGTCGGTTTACAAATCAAGTAAGTATAATTGAGTTGTCTTTCTAATTAAGTCGGAATTTCATATATTATATGTTGCTTAGTTTTGTGAATGACACTCTCGTACTGATACTTACTATCTACTTTGTCTTAGTCAACACAAGATATACATTTTAGGTTGTTATGCATAGATAATGTCCATTTACAGATTTCTATCTAATTGTATTAGATGCAAAGTAGTTTTTTTTTGCAAAATAATGTGGCTATCACTTTACATAGTTTGAATTATCATGTGTTAACTTTCCATGTGTGGAAAGAAAAATATTTGAGAGATCCGTAGCAACGCACGGGCATTCAACTAGTATATATTACTTTTCAAACCGAGTAAAAGTAATATTAATGTAATTTTTTAAATTGAAATATCAAATTTGCCGGGCAAATATATATCAACCTACACAACACGGCAAGATCGCTTTGGTAGGTGTCTGATTTTTTTAGGTAGAGAGACTGTTTAGAATAGTGTCTCCTTTAAGTCTAGGCAAAGGCAGAATGGATTACGCAATGAGAATGGCCATACCATGGGGTGCCCTTTTTTTCCTCTCGCGAAACACATCTGAGTCCCCAAACCTTCGCTTGCTCCAGCCCTTCTTGCCCTGATAAATATGAATTGTGGCAGGCAGCCTTGGTGGAAGGAAAATAAACTTTGAGCATGGTTGACAACCTGTTCGTGCATATAGAACATAGAATTTCATCACTTATACTCCAATGAGGCAACCAAACCAAGCAAAAATTAAAGGGACTGGAGGTCACAACCTACTCATCCGGGAGAGTGAGGCACCAAGACCCAATGGCAACACGGAGAACCAAAGCGCAAGGAAGAAAGGTGATTTGGGTACTGTAGAGTGCTGGAAGTTCTGCTCAATAAACAACCATATACAACATTCGTGCACCATTTATAGCCTATAGGAGGGAATCAGTGGCTTGCTGAAATTAATTGATGGTAGACGAAGATGGAGAGTTGCGCCTAGTGACAAGGGATTAACTTGTCAATGCCTACAGATTGTAGACTAGGGTTTTGCTAGAAGTAGAGGGCAAGTAGATCTCGAAGGTTTCAGCCGAAAAGTACTCGCTGATTGTAAAAACTAGGGTTCTGTTGACAATAGATTCGATCCTTTCTTTGTCCCTCGACTCCCCCTTATATAGAAGGTGGAGTCGAGGGTTTCGTAGTATACAAGTTACAGAGTCCGGGAGGGTTTCGTACCCGTCCCGTAAGATTACAAGTCTATATTTCCTAATACAATTCTATCTTTCCTTAACACTAATTGGGCTTCCGAATCTTCTTATCCTTCGAGTCCTGGGCCTTCAGTAAACCCCGGGTACCATCTTCGGCAGGCCCATTGGGGATGCCTATGTCAAGCCCCCGAGATTTTGCTTGAATCGAAATCAGGAAAAATTTAATCAACTTTAATCATTTAATAAAGTCATATGCAATTTATATAAGTATTTGTAGTTGGGGCTAGTTAATCTGACGGATTAGGATTTAACTGCTAGTAATCGCAAAAACCTACTTCAAGATCACGTCCCTGGACTCGCATACTATGGACTGATCTTTTAAGATTCCTGGCCAGTCCGTATCCCAAAAATTCCTATCGCAACACGCAAGCCAAGCCAAGATGCAATCTAGAAGACGTGCCAAAGAATAATCTAAAGACCAAAGTATAAGAGTAGGCTCTTATTGCTGAGTAGACGATTTCCGCGCATTTGAAGATCTTGCCACGATCGGTTCCCGCCGCACGGGTGACGGTCAGGTTCGTTGTTGAAGACGACGTCCACCTCCCCGTTCCAGAATAGTAGCCTTCTTCCGGAAAACACGACGGCGTGGTCGGTGGGTGGAGAAATGGAGCTTCGCTAAGCGTGCGGGATATGGTGGAGGAGAGGGGCTAGGGTTTGGGAGAGGGGGTGGCCGGCCTCAAGGGGTGCGGCCAGCTTGTGGCTTGTTGTGGTGGCCGGCCCCCTCCCCTTGGCTCCTCATTATATAGGTGGAAGCCCCAAGTGTTGGACTACAAGTCTCCGAATAAGACCCGAACCCAAAACCTTCCATGTGATAGGGAAACCAAGGTGGGAATCCCACTTGAGGTGGGATTCCCCCTTCCATGTGGGGGTGGCCGGCCCCCTTGGGGAGTCCACTTGGGACTCCTCCCTTTTAGGGTTGGCCGGCCATGGGAGGTGGAGTCCCTCCGGACTCCTCCTTCCGGTTTCTTCCGGACTTTTCTAGAACCTTCTAGAACCTTCCATAGAACCTTCCGAATCATTTTCAAACACATAAAATGACATCCTATATATGAATCTTATTCTCGGACCATTCCGGAACTCCTCGTGATGTCCGGATCTCATCCGGGACTCAACAAATATTCGAACTCCATTCCATATTCAAGTTCTACCATTTCAACATCCAACTTTAAGTGTGTCACCCTACGGTTCGCGAACTATGCGGACATGGTTGAGTACTCACTCCGACCAATAACCAATAGCGGGATCTGGAGATCCATAATGGCTCCCACATATTCAACGATGACTTTAGTGATCGAATGAACTATTCACATACGATACCAATTCCCTTTGTCACGCGATATTTTACTTGTCCGAGGTTTGATTATCGGTATCACACTATACCTTGTTCAACCTCGTCTCCGACAAGTACTCTTACTCGTACCGTGGTATGTGGTCTCTTATGAACTTATTCATATGCTTGCAAGACATTAGACGATATTCCACCGAGAGGGCCAGAGTATATCTATCCGTCATCGGGATGGACAAATCCCATTGTTGATCCATATGCCTCAACTCATACTTTCCGGATACTTAATCCCACCTTTATAGCCACCCATTTACGCAGTGTTTGGTGTAATCAAAGTACCTTTCCTATAAGTGATTTACATGATCTCATGGTCATAAGGACTAGGTAACTATGTATCGAAAGCTTATAGCAAATAACTTAATGACGAGATCTTATGCTACGCTTAATTGGGTGTGTCCATTACATCATTCATACAATGATATAACCTGTTATTAATAACATCCAATGTTCATGATTATGAAACTAATCATCTATTAATCAACAAGCTAGTTAAGAGGCATACTAGGAACTTCTTTGTTGTCTACATATCACACATGTACTAATGTTTCGGTTAATACAATTATAGCATGATATATAAACATTTATCATAAACACAAAGATATATAATAACCATTTATTATTGCCTCTTGGGCATATCTCCAACAGTCTCCCACTTGCACTAGAGTCAATAATCTAGTTTACATATGTAAAGATATAACACCTTGGCCTTCGGTGCTTTATCATGTTTTGCTCACGGGAGAGGTTTTAGTCAACGGTTCTGACATGCTCAAAACGTATGTATTTTGCAATTCATATGCGTCTCAGCGCATCACTCATTTTCCAAATGAGTCGGCATATATGCTTAGTCCTCTGGTGGAACCTTAATTCCGCGGTCTGAAATATGTCACTATTATTGTCACACACAATATAGCTTCAAAGTTTGACTTTGTCGGAACTACACCAAGTTCTCAAAGAACCTCCTGACTTAACATCCTTTGTCATTGTCAAAACAATGACATATTCTGCCTTCTTTTGTAGAATCCATCACAATATTTAGAACTCTTCTAAATCTAGCATAGACAACTTCTAGCTCATTGTGCTACCTTTTAAACAACACTTAGTCTAATTTGAGATTTGAAATTATATTTTATATGTGACAAAACCAATATCGGTGTAACACCTTACAGCGATTTGTTTGTCATTTCTTCATACAAAAATATATATATATCCTTAGTTCTTCTAAAGTACTTAAGGATATTCTTACTGTCGTTCAATGATCATCATATGAATCATTCTGGTATATGCTCATAACACTTTATAGCACATGATATCTGATTGTGTACATGTTATTCGTGATCTATAATCACTCATGTGTTTTTCATTGAGTGTCAGATACACTCAAGTCTTGTTAAACCTTCACATGACAAGAACATTTTCTTAATATTTCTATATTGAACTACTTCAATATCCATCATATGTACTTTGACTTAAACTTATTTATGTGTTTCAATCTATCTTCATAGATCTTGACACTAAATTTGTTTTAGTCCATATCCTTTCATTGAAGTTAATTCTCAATGAAACCTTTTAATCAAGTATATAATTACATCATTTATAACCAACTATATGTCACCTACATAAAGTATTATAAATGTGTCTTAGCGCTCCCACTTAATTTCTTGCAAATGCAAGCCTCTTCATCGTCTCTGATGAAATCAAAAACTCTTTGACTATTTCATCTGGTGAAGATTCTAACTCCGTGATACTTACTTCATCCAATTGAAGTTCGTATACCTATCTAGTATTCCACGGACCAGCAAAACTCTTGGTTGTATCTTGTGTACACCTTTAATACACACTTCTGTTAAGTAGTGTATTTTGCCATCCTACTAGCATATCTCATAAAAGAAATATGTAGTGATTACTAGAATAATCCACATAGACTATAAGCATTGCTACGGAAGATCTAATCTTATCGTAGTCAACTCTTTGAACTTTGTCGTAAACAATTTTTCGACAAGTCGAGCTTCTTTAAGGATATTCCATCCAAGTCCATCAATTTTATAGATCCATTTACTTTCAAAAAGTATTTATCTATCTTGGATTTCATGGCGTATAGCCATTTTAACGGAGTCAGGCCCATCATAACTTCTTTGTTTGTAGTTGGTTTATCATTATTCAAAATCAATCCTTTGTTCACAAATCATTTATTTGATCACAAAGTAAACCATACCTACAAGGTTCAATATGTACTTCGATCTCCATGGCTAAAACACTTTGTAGTCATGGGAGCCATGATTGTCGTGGCCGCTTCCGAAACAAATTCCGATGCTGCGCTACTCTGATCATTATGCTCAGGTTCATAAACCTTATCAAATTATATTGTCCTCCCACTCAAATACTTCACTAGAAACAATTTCTCGGAAATAAGAAACATTGACAAACACTTTTGTCTTTGTCTCGTGGGAAGAATTCCCAATTAATTCTCTGGGATAACCAACAAAGACATTCATCCGATTTTGGTTGTAAACTCTTAGACCAAAATTTAAAGAAAGACTATTAGGGTTTATACCCATACCATAACTCGTATGGTGTCATTTCAACGGATCATGATGATGCTCTATTCAGTGTAAAAGCGGTAGTCACTAAAGCTTAATCCACAAAAATATAATGGCGTCATAATATTTTATCTCATCATTAATCCAACAAGGTTTGGATACATATCTCGGATACTACATCATCATTATGATACTCCAAAAATGTGAGTTGTAGAACAATTTCATAACTCTCTTAGATGTTCGCTAAAAATCGTAATTCAAATATTTCTACCATGATCCAATCATAGATATTCGACTTTTCTATTACGATGATTTCCACTTCATGCTGAAATTTATTTGAATCCATTCAAATGTTTCAAACTTCTTCCTTATTGAATATATCCACATATATACTCAATTCATTGTTGAAAGTTTTCATGAAGTAGAAGAATCTCCCGCACACAACTATGCCCAATGAACCACATACATCATCATGTATTTTTCCACTAAGTTAGTTGCCCGTTCAACTTTTGACCTATGAACGGTATTTTAATCATTCTCTTTAGAAAAGATTTGCAAGCGTCAAATGATTCAAAAATCAAGTGACTCCAAAAATCCATTTACATGGAGTTCCTTCATGCGTTCCTTTCTAACATGACCTAAATGGCGGTTCCACAAATGAGTGGAATTCAAATCACTTGCCTTATGGCATTTTAGCGTCAGTGTTATGTATGTGTGTTTCACCATTAAGATTTATAATAACTTATCCATCGTTCATGGAGTAATGTCATAATTTGAACAACTCATTGTTTTCATTTGACCAGAGCAAAATAACAATTATTAAGTTCTTTATTATAAATTCTAAGGGCTAGATAGAATGCCAACGACGAACATAATAACACTTTATTTTTGTTCCAGACGTGCATTCTTATCATATTCCTTGTCAGTCACTTAGGCCATTGTATTCTTGTATTGCATTGTTTTGTATGACACTTCATACCAATCAATATGGTACAAATACCCAAGAATTTCATTGTGTGACCTAACTAGGAATACAACCATAACATGTATATCATTTATATACACCTGAGCTAGACTTTCTAGTCTTTTCTTTCTTTTTGCCAAAATATCTTTTGCAGTTTCTCTTTTAGCTTTCCTCATTATTCAGAAAAACACTTCAACATCAATAACTTCTAGGTTTGTTGGTCAAATACCAATAACCTTGAGGTTCTTACTTTGAAGTTGATCATCATATGACAAGTGTTCTAGATTTCACTTATTAGTAACCTTTTAATATGATGAACAATTTCACTCATAATTTTATCCATCATATCATGACGACTTTTTGAGACCATGTATGTACATGCTAGGCTCATAAAGTTTAACCTTAGTATTCGTATGTGCAAATCTGGCTTGCACCCATTGTAAGCACACGTAGAATCTATAACACCCGATCATCACGTGATGCTTCGATACGACGAGTCTTAGCAACGGTGCATACTTAAGGATGATAACTTCATGGATATGCGAATATCGTTAGTGCTCCAATAGTTGGAGGATTGTGACGCCTGGCGTCTTCAACCTTCATACATTCCCATAAAACTTATGAGTTTATGTAGTCTCACCAAATTATATTCTATCATCTTGCAATAAGGTCTTAGATATCACATATATCTCATACCTTGATTATTTCTGAAAACTAAATTTTCAGCTCCTTACTTTTCAAACAGATTTGAACTTCAAGTTTCACGGAGACAAGATAACTTTAGGTACTAATTGAAACCATAGCTCTCTGAATCAACAAAGTGAGTTTCACTAAAAGTTTGCAATAGGACTTAATCAATTCTTGATTCTTTAACAATACGGTACTAATCCGTAAAGTTTCTTATCAGATTTTAACAGTATTTCTATCTCAATAACAAGACTAGCGCATAGTAGTAAACGGATGCCAATACTACAAAATTAATTCAAAATACTACTCAGACTATGTTTATGATAATTAGTTCATGTTTTAATCTAATTACTAATGAACTCCCACTTAATACAACATCCCTCATAGTTGTTAAGTGGTACACGATCCAAATCCACTACATCAAAACCGATCATCACGTGAGATGTGTAGCTTCAATGGTGAACATCAACATGTTGATCATATCATCCATATGACTCGTGTTCAACCTTTCGGTTTCCGTTGTCCCGAGGCCATGTCTGTACATGCTAGGCTCGTCAAGCAAACCCAAGTATTCCGCGTGTGCAACATGGCTTACACCCGTTGTATGTCGAGTTTATCACACCCGATCATCACGAGATGCTTCAAAACGTCGAACAATGCAACGGTGCATACGAGGGAAGAACACTTTATTATCTTGATATTAATGTGAGGGATCATCTTATAATGCTACCGTCGCGATCTAAGCAAAATAAGATGCATAAAGGATTAACATCACATGCAATTCATATGTGATATGATATGGCCCTTTAGTCTTTGCGCCTTTGATTTTCATCTCCAAAGCACGGACATGATCTCCATCATCAACGGGCATGATCTCCATCATCATCGGCGTAGCGTCAAGGTCCATGGCGCCGTCTTCATGGTTGTTCACCTCATGTAGCAACTATTACAACTACTTTGAAATACTACTCAACATGAAATATAAAGACAACCATAAGGCTCCTGCCGGTTGCCACAATACAATAATGATCATCTCATACATATTCATCATCACATTATGGCCATATCACATCACCAAACCCTGCAAAAACAAGTTAGACGTCTCTAATTTGGTTTGCATATTTTACGTGGTTTAGGGTTTTCGAGTAAGATCTAATCTACCTACGAACATGAACCACAACGGTGATACTAGTGTTGTCAATAGAAGAGTAAATTGAATCTTCACTATAGTAGGAGAGACAGACACCCGCAAAGCCACTTATGCAATACAAGTTGCATGTCGAGCGTGGAGCAAATCTCATGAACGCGGTCATGTAAAGTTAGCCCGAGCCGCTTCATCCCACTATGCCACAAAGATGCAAAGTACTCAAACTAAAGACAACATAAGCATCAACGCCCACAAAACATTGTGTTCTACTCGTGCAACCATCTATGCATAGACACTCATACCACTGTAGGATAACGTTGCATAGAAAACAAAAATTTTCCTATCGCGAACACGCAATCCAAGCCAAGATGCAATCTAGAAGACGGTAGCAACGAGGGGATGATCAAGACTAACCCTTGAAGAGATTCCAAAGCCTATAAGAGTAGGCTCTTATTGCTGCGGTAGACGATCACTTGCCGCTTGCAAAAGCGCGTAGAAGATCTTGATCACGATCGGTTCCGGCGCCACGAACGGGCAGCACCTCCATACTCGGTCACACGTTCGGTTGTTGATGAAGACGACGTCCACCTCCCCTTCCCGGGCAGCGGAAGTAGTAGCTCCTTGAATCCGACGCACGACGGCGTGGTGTCGGTGGCGGTGAGAAATCCGGCGGAGCTTCGCTAAGCGTGCGGGATATGGTGGAGGAGCGGGCGCTAGGGTTTGGGGAGGGGGTGGCCGGCCTCAAGGGGTGCGGCCAGCTTGTGGCTTGTTGTGGTGGCCGGCCCTCCCCCTTGGCTCTCATTATATAGGTGGAAGCCCCAAGTGTTGGACTACAAGTCTCCGAATAAGACCCGAACCCAAAACCTTCCATGTGATAGGAAACCTACCAAGGTGGGAATCCCACTTGAGGTGGGATTCCCCTTCCATGTGAGGGTGGCTGCCCCCTTGGGGAGTCCACTTGGGACTCCTCCCTTTTAGGGTTGGCCGGCCATGGGAGGTGGAGTCCCTCCGGGACTCCTCCTTCCTTAGCGGTTTCTTCCGGACTTTTCTAGAACCTTCTAGAACCTTCCATAGAACCTTCCGAATCATTTTCAAACACATAACATGACATCCTATATATGAATCTTATTCTCCGACCATTCCGGAACTCCTCGTGATGTCCGGGATCTCATCCGGGACTCGAACAAATATTCGAACTCCATTCCATATTCAAGTTCTACCATTTCAACATCCAACTTTAAGTGTGTCACCCTACGGTTCGCGAACTATGCGGACATGGTTGAGTACTCACTCCGACCAATAACCAATAGCGGGATCTGGAGATCCATAATGGCTCTACATATTCAACGATGACTTTAGTGATCGAATGAACTATTCACATACGATACCAATTCCCTTTGTCACGCGATATTTTACTTGTCCGAGGTTTGATTATCGGTATCACACTATACCTTGTTCAACCTCGTCTCCTGACAAGTACTCTTTACTCGTACCGTGGTATGTGGTCTCTTATGAACTTATTCATATGCTTGCAAGACATTAGACGACATTCCACCGAGAGGGCCCAGAGTATATCTATCCGTCATCGGGATGGAAAATCCCACTGTTGATCCATATGCCTCAACTCATACTTTCCGGATACTTAATCCCACCTTTATAGCCACCCATTTACGCAGTGGTGTTTGGTGTAATCAAAGTACCTTTCCGGTATAAGTGATTTACATGATCTCATGGTCATAAGGACTAGGTAACTATGTATCGAAAGCTTATAGCAAATAACTTAATGACGAGATCTTATGCTACGCTTAATTGGGTGTGTCCATTACATCATTCATACAATGATATAACCTTGTTATTAATAACATCCAATGTTCATGATTATGAAACTAATCATCTATTAATCAACAAGCTAGTTAAGAGGCATACTAGGAACTTCTTTGTTGTCTACATATCACACATGTACTAATGTTTCGGTTAATACAATTATAGCATGATATATAAACATTTATCATAAACACAAAGATATATAATAACCATTTATTATTGCCTCTTGGGCATATCTCCAACAATTTTATCGGGTACCTAACGCGTCCGTTAGGATTTTTCTTCGTATCTGTTGATATGGAAAAAAGTAGCAAACCGCCGTCAGAGACGGTGCCACGCCGAACGGATCTGGGTCTTACCTTCGCAAAGTTTTGCGGCATTCAGAGATTATTCGCGACTTTTAGCGCTCTGAGAATATATTGTCGAGTGCTTTTTGGCTGTTGGAATAGCACATTTTATTGAGTCATATTTGATGACTTATTTTGCCTTCCCGATGGGAGTATATGTAGAGTTATCTGTATAACTCGAAATATACTCACTTCTTTTTCTTTCTCTATATTTTTGTATAATTTCATCGGGCACGCGAACAATGTTCCCGATGGGAGTAGCCCCCGAGGCTACAGCCAAGGACTTGTGCTTGGTTGTAGGCTCCACAGTTTAATATCTTCTGCCGCTATATTGTTAATCTTTCTCGAGCTTTTCATATCTATCGGGTGCGCGACCAGCACTCCCGGTGGGAGTAGCCCCTAGGCTCTCGCCATTTCTATTTTGTTGTACTCGAATTTTTCTTTTTTCCGAAGTAGCCCCCAAGCATTTGGGCAAAAACTTGTATTTGATCAAAGGCTCACGAAATAATCAATAATCTTCTGCTGTCGAAATTCTTGTCAAGCTTTACTGTCGAAATTTTCTCTTGCAAAGGTGACATCATTGCTTACGATAGCCACGATCGCTGTATCGGGAAAACGCGAGAACTCCTCTCTCGCTGTCACATGGGCCCAAACTTCCCATTAAATTGACACGTCGTGCAAGTGGGGGACACACGTCCTCCACTTTTCCTGGCGCACGTACTGTAGCTCCTGTCATTTCTCGTCTATATGAAATTACTTTTTACCCCTTGTCCACGTGTACACCATCTGTCCCGCAATCTCTCAATCCAACGGCGCGTCGATTCACCGCACCTCTATATAAAGGTATCGTCTTCCTCCTCTAGTCCTTTCGCTCGCGCCGCACTTCTGCTTCTCTTCTGCAAAATCCTCCATTGCTCCTATTGCTTCAAGCGCTCAACCGCACTCACACCCTTCGCCGCCAAGCCCATTGATGCCGCCGCGCATCCGTTTGACTAGGCACAGCACGCCAGAGTCGAAGATGGCGACATCGGATCTGGGAAGAGCCGAGTGGGAGAGATCCAAGATCTCTGCCCAAGACATCAACATGCTGAAGAAGATGGGATTCAACAAGAAGGAGAACTCGCTCCAGTTCCCCAAGGAGGAGAGCTACCCAAGGCCTCCAATCGATTATCGGGTCGTTTCATTGACCACCTCATCCGAGGGCTTTCTCCCCCAATCCATGAATTTCTCCGTGGTCTCCTTTTTGTCTATGGGCTTCAGCTGCATCAACTGACGCCCAATTCCATCCTCCACGTGTCGATTTTTATCACACTGTGTGAGTGCTTCCTCGAGGTCCAACCTAATTGGGCTCTGTGGAAGTGTATCTTCTGCCTCCGCCGTAATGGCTCCCACAACATCGCCTACAACATTGGCGGCGTTGTTACCTGTGTTTGTTCTGACGTCGAATATTTCGACGTCAAATTTCCCGACTCTGTCCAAGGTTGGCGGAAGAAGTGGTTGTATATCCATGAAAAAAGCTCCAATCCAGTGGAGGAGAACATCGCCCCTTTTGACGGAGAAGCCAAAATCCTTCGCCGCCATTCCTGGGATGCTGAAGCCACCGAAGCTGAGAAATTGGCGATAGAAGCGCTGATGACTCGCATCCACGAGCTACAGAATACCCGCGGCAAGGAACTTTCGGGTATTGAGATTACTGCATATTTCCTTAGGACTAGAGTGCAGCCTCTCCAGGCTCGCAAAATCCCTTCTGGAAGTACGCTGGTGAAAAAGATGTCGATAGGCTCTCAGAAGATCTTCCTTTGAAGGATTTTGAAAAGCTTATCCGCAAAATCTCATCGCCCAACAAGAAGGATTCAGTTCCATCCTCTTGCCGCATTGCGCCATATAGTAGCGCCAATCCCCTTCCTGAGGTAATTTTTCCTTTTAGTTGCTATATTGTCTCCTCGAGTTTTATTATTTGCCGACTACTGTCTTGCTAACGTCTTTTTGTCGACACTCTTTCTTTATCTCAGAACCATCCCATCCTTGCTTCTCTTCCTCCTCTTCCTGAAGGTGGACAAGTTGAAGACCGTACCGTTGTCGATGATGACAACCAAGGCACCTCGCGCCCTGCCAGTGAAGTCGCGGGATCTCGAAAATCCGCGGCTTCACTTGAAAAAGAGGCTGAGTCTGAGGCCACTGCCTCGACACGCTCTTCTCTTCCAGTTGCTTCTCCGAAGAACAAGAGGAAAAAGGACGAAGTTGTCGACTCAGGCACCTCCGAAGCCGGTGTTGCACGTGCCGGAAAATCTGCACCTGATGCTGGAAAGAGAGCCTTTGACCCTTATGAGGCTGCTCTCGTCAGCTCGTAAGTTTTTTGATGCACTATACTTGTTTGTCTTCGATAATTCTCTCTTTTGTTTCTTATCTTTGTCGCTTTATTTTTGTAGTGGCGACGAAGATGAGGATACACCTATTGACACGACTGCTCGAACGAGCACGCCCCGTACTTTAGTTGTTTCTGAATCTCGACCTGATGGGGACGAAACTTCGCCTCCCCAACAAAACACCGAACATCCACCACCAGTTGAGAGCCCCCAAGCTTCTTCTCCAAAGAAAGCAAGGGTCGAGCCATCCAAGGAACCTATCCAATTCCCTGGTAGCTCTTCGACACCTTCATTAGATGATGTAAGTTCCAAACCTTTCAATACTTCCATCTCCCCTTTGTTTTTTGCTTAAGTGTTGTCGAATTCACACTGGCTATATTGACTTCTTTTTCTCCCTTGGTCGTCTCTTCAGCCTTTAATGAAGGAGTTTATTCGTCTTGGTACCCAATTCGTCGGGTATCGTGACCATACCAAAAAGCTTGAAGGTATTACTTTTATTCTTCTCTGTTGCATGTGTACCATTATTTTGTCATGATATTTGACTGTCGTTTATTTTGCCAGGAGATCTTGCGGAGGCCAACAAGCGTGCTGACGCTCTTGCTACCAAGTTAGAGCAAAGCGAGAAAGCTCGCAAGAAAGCTGAGGAGGATGCCAAGAAGGCTAAGGAAGATGCCGCCACTGTCGAAGAACTCCGAAAAAGACTTCACGACGCAGAAACTTCTCTGAGTGAAAACATAACTCAGCAATCTGCTCGTGAACAAGAAATCCTCACTCGCTTGGAGTCGCAATGTCGACGTTTTGTCAGTAAGTGCTCATATCCTTGCTGTTTCCCTGTGTCGTTGTTGTTCCCTTTTTTCCTTTAACCAACTCTTTTTCACTTTATTCAGGGAGAACCGATCAAGAGTACGAGCTAGAAGGTCCCGAAGGTGACCAGCTTCTTGACACACTTTCTCTTCTTGAGATCCATGGTGATGAGGCCCGTGATGGCCTTTCTGAAGCGAAGATTGGCCTGTCGCGGCTTTTTCCATACTTTTTCAAGAAGAAGGAAGTGCCCGCGACTTTTGTCGCTCTCGCCAAGTGCTTCAGCTCTCAAGAAAACCTTGGACTCCATCTTCGCCAAGAGGGGTTAAAAGTTGGCGTTGAAGGTACAATTGCCTTGGTTGCTGACACCCAGCAAGACGTCAACTGGGCAAAAGTTGGCGACACGGAGGAAATGGAGACGAAGAAGTGGCAGGCACTGATTAAGGCTGCCAAGCCCAACTCAAAGAAAATCCTTGCCTACCTTGGATACCAGCCAGCTCCTGCTCCCAGTTCGTCAAAGCCGGAGGTCAAGTAGACCACCTTGCCTTTTCTTTTAGTTTTTATCCTTTTTTGGCGCTGTCGCCTTAGTAGTGTTGGCGACAACTGCCTCAGTAGTTCGCTAAGAATCCTTCTTTTGTAATAGCTATGTACATACTTTAAGAATTAATTGAAATCTATCTTAGCTTGATGATTGATGTCGAAAATCTTTTATTTTTCAGTTGATTTTTGACAACTATACTGCGGCTCCTCGTCCTTCCGATATTTTTCCTGCGTCCTGTTTGAAGAAGAAACCTGTGGCTGTCGAACATATTGAAGATTCATCGAGTAAAGGTTCAAAACAGATCTTGGAAGAACTTCGCCAAGAACTCCAATCCACGAAGAAACAATCACTTATGATAATGGAACAATCTCGAAAATCTTCTGAGAGGGAAAAAATTGCGCTTCAACAGGCTCAAGACACCATAGCTGAAAAGGAAATCGCGGTTGCTGAGGCTGCTGCAGCTTCTGCTAGAGAAAATTTCATGCTGCAGCTGCTGACGGATACTAGCTTGGATATGGCAGGTGTGCTTCATTAACTTAGTCGTACTTCTGTTTTCTTTTGCTTGTCTCCTCTTCTTCTGCTGATACTTTCAGAAATAGGTTCTTTCTTGGATACTGCTGCCGAAGATGAGCGTGTTGAAGCTCGATCCAATGCACTTCTCAGGCTTGCGCGGCAACATGGTTCTAATTTTTGGGGCACACCTGAACGTACCCGCCAAATCGTCAGATTTCAAGATCGTGCGCTTCAGGTCCGCGAATTTCTCGACTTCTGTATGAAGACCTTGTCTCTGGTCTACGGCACCATGTTTCCGCGTAATAAAATGCCAGAAACTCTTCCTGCTCTGTTGAAAAAATTTCGGGATGCTCCTCGAATCCATGGCTTTGTGCGATCCCAATTAGCTGCTGGCACAAGGTTTGCTATGATCATGATAAAAATCTGCTGCCCGAAGTTAGACATGGGTCAAATTGTTCCGAAGTGCCTGGCCAAGATGGCGAAAAGGAAGAGGAACTTCGGCAAGTACGATGACATTGTGACCCCTGTTGCAGAGGACATGATGGATGAACTTCTTCGGATGGACGCCGAATTCTTCGTGAAGGGCAGTTATGCGGAACATAGCACTCGTGCTGTAAATAATGAACGGTTGACCATAGATAATCTACTGGGCAACAATTGAGAATTTACTTCCCAGAACTTGTATCATGTATGTTGTAAACATAATCTATATTGTAAAGTTACTAGATTCATCGTTTTTCATTGCCAAGCCCCCGGGCGTTTTGTTGGCGATGTTTTCTTTTTATAATGCGAGGTTGACCCAAGGCAAAATAATTTTTATCGAGTACTATTTTTGCAGGCGTTAGCCCTCGAGCTTTATGTCGATCACTATTTTGCACCACTGTTTTATTTTTGCGAGGTGCTTTGCACCAAGGCGAGATATTTTGCAAGTTGTATTTGTCGACATTGTGTATATATATATTGTATCTCTGGGTGCAAGCCCCCGAGCCTGTCGAAAAGAGATATAATTCCACTATCTTTATTATATTGCAGCACCGCGAGTCCTTCTCATTAAAAACCTTTCCCGACCCCACTCGGTGCCTCGAAAAAGGAAAAGAGTGCGTCTGAAAACTCGCGGGCGTTTCAGTACATTGTATGTTTACAAAGGAGACTATATTTCGGCTTCTAAGCGTAAACGCCTGAGCTGCGCCACGTTCCAAGGGTTTGGCTCAGCGATCCCCGTCTTCTTGTCCTTGATTCGTATGCTCCTCCTTCAATTACTTCTGTGACGATGTAAGGGGCAAGCCACGGCGACTCGAGTTTTTCATGGCTTTTTTTATTGAGTCGTAAAACCAAGTCTCCGACCTGAAAAGATCGTGGTCGCAATCTTTGACTGTGGTAGTTTTTCAGATCTTGCTGGTACTTAGCGACCCGTGATAGTACTTCGTCTCGAGCCTCATCTAGTGCGTCGACATCATCCTCCAAAGCTCTTCTTGAAGTTTCTTCATCGTACTCTGTTACTCTTGGGGAATCATGCTCTATTTCTATCGGCACATCTTCAGCTCCATGGACTAGAAAGAACGGCGTCTCCTGCGTCGCCGTATTTGGTGTTGTTCGGATACTCCATAACACACTTGGCAACTCTTCTGGCCAAGTATGTCGAGCTTTTTCCAATGGTCCTAACAGGCGCTTCTTGATACCATTGCAGATGATACCATTGGCTTTCTCGACTTGACCGTTGGTCTGCGGATGTGCGACAGATGCAAACTCAATTTGATGCCCACTTCCGCACGCTTTGAACTCCTTGGATGTGAAATTACTGCCATTGTCTGTGACGATGCTATGAGGGACTCCAAATCAAAAAACAATGCTTTTCAAAAACTTGATTGCCGACGCGCCGTCCGGTGAATTTATCGGCTTTGCTTCTATCCACTTAGTAAATTTGTCGACAGCAATGAGCATATACTCATATCCTCCTGGCGAAGCTTTGTGTAATTTTCCCACCATATCGAGACCCCATTGAGCAAAGGGCCAAGACAACGGAATTGGCATCAACTCTGCTGCCGGAGAATGGGGTTTTGCGGCGAATCTCTGGCACGCGTCGCAAGTTCGCACTATTTCCTTCGCGTCCTCAATTGTTGTTAACCAATAAAATCCTGCTCTGAAAACCTTGGCTGCGATAGCTCGACTGCTTGCGTGATGTCCGCAGATTCCTTCATATACATCTTTCAGGATTAGCCTTCCTTCTTCGGGTGTGACGCACCTCTGTAGTACACCCGAAATGCTGCGCTTGTACAGCTCCCCTTTGACCACAGTAAAGGCTTTAGAGCGCCTGATTACTCGCCTTGCTTCTATTGGATCGTCGGGTATTTTTTTCCTTAGGATATACGATATGTACGCATGCATCCATGGGACTTGCACCATCATGACTAGCTCCTGTTCCTCTTCTTCCTCTAGTGATTCTTTTGTAGCGCCCGAGAGTTTCTCATCCTTCTCCTTCTTTTTTGGTTTCATCGGCTTTGTGGATCTCTCGCTTATCTCTTCCCAAAACACGCCTGGAGGAATCGCGAGACACTGCGACCCGATGTTTGCAAGAACGTCGGCTTCATCATTACTCAGCCTGCTGATGTGATTTACCTCACATCCATCAAACAGTTTTTCGAGCTCGTTGTACATCTCCTTGTATGCTATCATACTTTCATTGACTGCATCACATTGATTCATGACCTGCTGAGCCACCAATTGTGAGTCGCCGAAGATTTTTAGTCGGGTTGCACCACAAGCTTTCGCCATCTTCATCCCGTATGAGAGCTTCATATTCTGCCTCATTGTTAGACGCGTTTGGGAACATCATCCGTAAGACATACTTCAATTTGTCGCCTTCAGGTGATATTAGTATCACGCCTGCTCCAGCACCCTCTAACCTTTTGGACACATCAAAGTTCATGGTCCAGGTTCTCGATAAATCTGGAGGTCCCGTCAAACTTTATTGCTTTTATTTTTCATACGTGATGTCCCGAGGGGAAAGCTCTATTCCTCAAAGGGAGACACGACCCGTAGCTTCTGGGTTGTTTAATATATTTGATAGAGGAGCCTCATTAACCACTATTATCGGTGTGCCGAAAAATAGTGTCGCAACTTTCTTGCTGTTGTAAACACTCCATATGCCGATTGCGGGTACCGCTGTTTTGAAGGCGATAGTACTTCACGATGAAATATACTGGCCTCTCACTCATGGAGCTTTCCTTCTTCCTCCCGACTACCAGAGCCGTGCTGACCACCTGAGGTGTGGCTGCGATGTATAGCAAGAGAGGTTCCTTATCTTTAGGCACCACCAAGATTGGTGGTGTCGAAATTGTGCGCTTGAGATTCTCGAAAGCTCTATCTGCTTCCTCGTTCCACTGAAATTTCTCTCCTTGTTTGATCAATGTGTAGAACGGCAGTGCTTTTTCTCCCAGTCTGGCGACGAATCTGCTTAAAGCTGCGACTCGCCCCGTTAGCTGTTGTATTTCTTTCAACTTTGTTGGCTTCCTCATCGTTACGATGGCTTGGATTTTTCTGGATTGGCCTCGATCCCTCTTGCTGTTACTAGGAACCCGAGAAGTTCTCCCGCAGGAACACCAAAGGAGCATTTTGTCGGGTTTAACTTAAGGCAGAACTTGTCGAGGTTGTCGAAGGTTTCTTTCAAATCCTCGATCAGTGTTGTCCCCTTTCTTGATGTTATGACGACATCGTCAATGTAAACTTGTACATTTTTTCCAATCTATGTTGCAAGGCACTTCTGCATCATCCGCTGATATGTTGCTCCCCGTTTTTAGACCAAAGGGCATTGTTCTATAGCAGAACACGCCATAAGGTGTTATGAACGCTGTCTTGGCTTCATCATCTTCTTTTAATCTGATCTGGTTATAACCAGAATATGCGTCTAGGAAGGAAAGACGTTCACATCCTGCCGTGGAGTCGATGATTTGATCGATCCTTGGGAGGGGAAGTGATCCTTTGGACAGTGTTTATTGAGACACGTAAAGTCGACACACATGCGAAGGACTTTCGTGTTTTCTTCGCACCATCACTGGGTTAGCTACCCATGTGGCTTCTGTGGATATTTCTTTAATAAAACCAGCTTCTTTGAGTCGATCTATCTCTGATAGCATAGCTTTGCGGTTTGGTTCCGAAAAACGCCGCAAAGGTTGTTTGATTGGCCTCGCAATTGGATCCAAGTTTAGGTGGTGCTCGGCAAGTTCCCTGGTACTCGGCATGTCAGCTGGGCACCATGCGAAGATTTTCAGTTCACGGAGGAACTCGACGAGCGCGCTTTCCTGCGAGGTCCATATTTGTTGCAATGGACGTCGTTTTCTTTGAGTCTGTCAGGTGGATCTGCACCTCTTTTGAATCCTTAGCGGTATTGAAGGTTGGTTCCCTTAGTGGCCTTCCTGTATCTGGCAGCACATCATAATCAGTGAGCCTTGGCGCCATATATTCTGCTTGCATCCCGAAAGTTTTCCGACAGTCGATGAAAATTTTTGTCGCGCTTATCAGCTAACGCGAAACTTCACTTGACTGTGATTGGTCCCTTAGGTCCAGGCAACCTCCACAACAAATATGTGTAATGAGGTACCGCCATAAACCTGGCATATGCTGGTCGTCCCAACAAGGCGTGATATTGCGACAGGAAATCCACAACTTCAAACTCCAATTTCTCTATCCTGTAGTTTTCTCGGGTCCCAAACTGAACGTCGAGATTGATCTTGCCCAACGGATAACTTGGCTTCTCGGCGTGATCCCGTGGAAACGTGTATCGTTGGTTTTAAATTTGCCGAGGATATGTTCATCTTCCTTAGTGTATCTGCATACATAAGGTCTGCTGCCGCCATCTATAAAGACTCTCGACACGTCGAAACCAGCAATTACTGCGGGTAGGATAAGTGTGGATTGCCCTGGACGAGGAACCAGCTGCGGGTGATCCGCAATTGTGAAGCCAATGTCCTGTCCCGACCAATTTAGGTACTGATCTGTTGGTGGAGGCATCTTTTCTGCATGAACACTTGTCGCGAAATTACTTTCTGAGATGGCCTAGCTTTCTGAATCATCGAGACCGCACCATTAGAGTTAGGGTCAACATATGGAGGTGGATGTGGTGCTGCCGCTATTCTGAGCTGGTGCCGATTTTCGTCCGTAATTGCGGGAGGAGGTGGGAGGTGGACCTCACTCCTTGGCCCCTGGGGATTTCTATTTATTGCTTGAGCATTGGCCATTCCTGCGGCTCGCAACATTGCTTGAAAATTTCGACAATCTTTCTGCAGATGTCCTGACCGCCTCTTCCCATTATTGTCGAGATAGAAGTGCATCTGACATGCTCCATTCATCATTTCCTCGGGAGACACATCTGGTCTCTGAAACCTTGGTCCACTATTTTGCCTGTTACCACGGAAGTCACCTCTGTTGTCGCCTTGTTTCTCATTACTTCTTTGGTAATCATCTCGATTATTTCCTCCAGAGTTTCCTCGGAACCAGCCGATATGTGGCCAGGAGCATCATTATTGTAGAACTGGCGAGAAAATCGCCTTCTATTTTGAAAATTTCGATTGCGGTCCTCCTCTGGCGACCTATGTCGCTTGTTGTGTATAGCATCTTCTCCATCTGCCCACTTGTTTGCTATTTCCATCAATGCTGATATTGTTTTTGGGTTGGTTCTCCCTAGGTCTTCGACGAAATCTCCCCGTCGAATTCCTGCCACGAACGCGTCTATTGCCCTCTCGTCAGATATGTCCTCTGCCGAGTTTTTTTATAATATTCCACCTCTGTATATATTTTCGCATTGATTCGTCGTGTTTCGTCTACACGCCCAGCTCTTCCAGTGACACAGGTTTCTTGAAGGTGGATCGGAAATTCTTCACGAAGATGTCCTCGAAACCGTCCCAGTTGTCGATGGAACCTGGGGGAAGTTTCTTTATCCAAGATCATGCGGCTCCACTCAGATGTACTTGGATGCTCTCCATGGCTGTTGCCCTGGTTCCTCCTATCAACTTCACCATCTCGAGATAATCAATGAGCCAATCTTCAGGATCCTGTAGGCCGTCGAATTTCTTGAAATTTTCGGGTAGCTTGAACCCCACGGGACTCGAGTTTTCGGACTCGTCTCGTAAAGCACGGGAGCCCGCACATATCTTCATCAGCAACTTCTAGTGACTGCCGATGTTCCCTTCTTTCTTGTCGCGCTCTATCCACCCTTGCTTGAGTCGCTGTATCCCTTGCTCCGCTTGTTCTTGGTGGATCTTGCACTGATGTCGTGTGTCGTGGACTATTTTGCCTTGCAGTTCCTTCGGGAGGTGTAGCTGCGAACGTTGTTCCCATGACTCCAACTCCAGCCATTGCCATGTTAAACAATGCTTCTCTCGGGTCTCCAGGAGGTGGTCTGGACGCGAGGATATAAGCTTGCGTTGCCATGTACCCAGCTTCGGTGTTTTAGGGATAATATTTCCCTTGTGTCGATCGACATGAAAGACATGTCGAGGTTTTGAACTAAATTCTCCTCTCTCAGGTATATTTTGCAGCCGAGATCTTGCTCTCCTTCGAGCTTCTGTGACTATCTCCGAATTTCCTGATTGTCGACTTAGTTCTGCTCTTCGTCTGCTTGATGCGGAAGCTGCCTCCTTTCTTCTGTTCAGGGAAGCTGTTTGTTTTTCCAACTCCCTACTCACACGAGCAAGTCTATATTGATAGGCTTGTAATTCTTCTACAGTAGCAGTTGTGGTCATTGGTTCTGAACCGTCCATGGCTCTTGCGGCTCTATCCCACGCTGCTTGCGGGAGTTGAACTCTTTCACGAGGTGAAGACCCGACATATTTAGTGCCTAGACCTCTTCTGAGATCAGCGGGATCGACGTATGGGTTTCCCAAATCATCGTAAGCCTCTGACGTCTCTGGTTCTGCTCGGTTTGCCTCCTCGATTGCATAGACTTGATGATATTTTGAGTGTTGGTTTTTGTCAGGATTGGTGACACCATCATAGAGATTGGTGAAGACCTTTCCAATGGCAGCAGATTTGTCGATGAAGTTGAAGCTGTCGACGCTGTCGGAGTCGCTGCTTATAACAGAGTCCGCAGACGACTCGAAGGACGTGTCGCTGAAGATCTTGGCGAGCTTTCCGCTTGCCTTGGTGTTGATGAAGCGTGGCGACGAAAGCTCTTCATCGGTCGATGAGAAATCAGAATCGATCGCTGAAAATTCCGACGAGACCGGAACTTCAAGACGATAAGATCCTTCCTAGTTGACGCCAAATCGGAATTCTCCGAACGTCATGACGATGGGCTCCTCTAGATACATACATGCATCCAAACGGGAGGGTGGGTGAGGAATAAAATCGACTAGATCAGTTTTTTCCTGTTTACCTCGATCCATCGCATTGCTTGCTACCGACGAAGTCGACGATTCTGGACGTGCCATCGAGATGAGCTCCTTGCAACATCTAATTCCCACAGACGGCGCCAATTGACAAGGGATTAACTTGTCAATGCCTACAGATTATAGACTAGGGTTTTGCTAGAAGTAGAGGGCAAGTAGATCTCGAAGGTTTCAGCCGAAAAGTACTCGCCGATTGTAAAAACTAGGGTTTTGTTGACAATAGATTCGATCTTTTCTTTGTCCCTCGACTCCCCCTTATATAGAAGGTGGAGTCGAGGGTTTCGTAGTATACAAGTTACAGAGTCCGGGAGGGTTTCGTACCCGTCCCGTAAGATTACAATTCTATATTTCCTAATACAATTCTATCTTTCCTTAACACTAATTGGGCTTCCGAATCTTCTTATCCTTCGAGTCCTGGGCCTTCAGTAAACCCCGGGTACCATCTTCGGCAGGCCCATTGGGGATGCCTATGTCACCTAGTAAAAGGATAGAGGATTTAATTGGAAGTGGAATGCGAGAGTTTCATCAGCCAGACGGAAGCATACTAATTGTGAGTTGATGTGTTTGGCCGTACCTAATAACTCTTTTAACAAAACTATTACAAATGCACGTCCGTTGCCACGGGTACGGTGCATAAATGTATCATCTGGCATTTTATTTCACAAATGTAACCAGTTTTCACCTCACACCTTTTTACCTCAACCTTGTAACGACATGTCATATTCCTTCTCTATCCAAAATCAAATTTTAATAATGCTTTATTGCATGCTGGGGATAATTTCAACAGATGAATCAAAATGTGTAGTTCATTTTCTGTTATCTATACTCGCTCTTAATTCAATTTCTTGCCGGTTGTTAATTGATATATCATCTCTATTAAAGAAAAAATCAATAATTCGGAAATTGTTACATGGACCAACAAATTGTGCAAAAAAATAATGTCATCCATTCGTAATTATAAATATGATAGAAGCATTTATGAGGAGAAATGATACACGTTTGTAGTTCCTTAGAACTTGCTTAGCCTCGTAGAAGCACCCGGTGCTTTTAGGTGGACTTAAAATCTCACTCATTAAACGAAAAAGAGAAGAACCGCGCTACAGTACGACCGTCGTAATGCAGTCCTGTCGCGTGAATGCATCCAGGCGACAACATCTTTCTCGTACTCCACCTGTCTCTTTTGCAGCCTAGTGCCTCGCATTTTACTCCTCCACCGAAGGCACTTCACCGCCCATTATCTTTCTTGAGTTCTCCAACACTTAGCATAGACAAATCCACTTGCGTCGATTGATCTTTGTACCCCCATTGTCACCTCCGGCGATGTCAAGTCCGAATTCCACTACTTGCCAGTGCGTTGCTACGTGACAACAAATTCTAGCGATTAAGGTATACAATTATTTGTGCAACTGTATTGTAATATAAACATATAGGATCCGCATGCACATCAAACGGGATTAGCAACTTTCTCCCTCTCTCTGAACTTTTGGTAGCATTTATATTCTAATTTTTTCTTAGGCATGCAATTTGATTTTTTAAATAATGTGATGATCACAAAAGAATTTTTAGTTTTGCTATTAGATGTGTGACTTCAAGTTGAATTTAAGTTTACATAATGTAGCTTAGCGATTAAGGTATACAATTATTTGTGCGACTGTATTGTAATATAAACATATAGGATCCGCATATATTGTAATATAAACATATAGGATCCGCATGCACATCAAACGGGATTAGTAACTTTCTCCCTCTCTCTGTAACTTTTGGTAGCATTAATATTCTAATTTTTTCTTAGGCATGCAATTTGATTTTTTAAATAATGTGATGATCACAAAAGAATTTTTAGTTTTGCTATTAGATGTGTGGCTCAAGTTGAATTTATGTTTACATAATGTAGCTTTAGCTAAGTACCCATGCGTTGTTGTGAAAAGAAAAGGTCTCAAGACATAACTGTAGTTTCTTTATAGCATCATAATACTTGTTGGTTACGTCTCCGACCTGCATTCCTACTCTATATCTCTCCGGTCCAAGCTGCTATAAGTATTGAGAGAAAACACAATATCCGAATTAATTTGCTACTATTTTTCATGTGAATAATGAAAAGGTAAAATTACCATGGACATGTTAAGCCCCGTAAAATGTAAAATAACGATGGATATGTTAAGCCCTGTAAACTGGCAACAATAAGACATCGATTACCTACACATTATATACTGAAAAGATATGACGATTTATGACCAGAAAAAATAGAAGGACAAAACTGGCTTGAAACAACATTTCAATTTCTAGCGAGTTGGCATTAATTGTGTCAAATGAATGACGGGACACATGAAGCATAAGCGTGTTTGAACAAAAGCTTAGTAGTGCATCATCTTTTTACTTAGCATCTGCAAGAACAAGCCTTTTAAGTTACATGAGGTGAGGTCTAACCGATTATCTAAATTAGAGTGTGTAGCATGTACATGTAACTACTCAGCCTAGTTCAAGCAGCGAATCAAGTGTGTAGCATGTAGCATAAGACTTTTCTGTCAAGAATCAAGCAGCGAATTCTTAGGCAGTTCTCAGCCAATTAAACAGAAAAGGCCTTGGTGATTATCTTCGCTACATGAGAAGAAAACACAAACAACACAATTCAGTAGTTCAAAAAAACCATTTAACGGACAATACTTTAACTTTAACAAACTCCAGTGACCTTAATTGAGATCATATGGATTCAGAACCAAAAGCAATTTGTGTACGTTCCCGCACCATGTTTCTCTTCCCAAACACCCGAATTACCTTCCAATGATGAACTATTATAACTGTCGGTGTTACTAATTCTGATTAACTATGCCATGTCTCATGTGTAAGGCTAGAGAACCTAGTGAATTGCAACTAAATTAATTCAAATGGCAAAGCATGATTTGGAGATTTGGATGTACTACTGAACAGCAAATGAAAGATGAAATAGTATAGCACCAGCCATGCCTAGGTTCTCTATAAACTAAATTGTGCAGGGCACAGGTCCACCTTATACATAATCATACAAAGATTTAAGGTTTTCATTTTATTAAGCCACAAACCATTCAGATTAACAGGATAAAGTAAAAAAGAATTCAGAAACTACCTATATTCTGCAACAATCTATACTACTAACATAGTAACAGGGGTCAAGAAATCGTGTGCTCCCAAATTATATATCTAGAAATAGTGACAGTCACTAAACTGCAAATTACAGAAGGCTCAAGTTATATGCATCTAATGGATTCACCCACTCAATGAACTGAGTTATGTGCAGTAAAAAAATTTGAGCAGAGCCTAAGCAGCACTCCTTTTCCCCTTTATTATGAAAAATAGCACAATTGCAATTCATAGACCTTAATATAACCACAAAGAGAATCAGCTGCCAAAATCCCATGTAAAACTAACATGGGCTTCTCTGAAACAAACTGCAACAAATATACTCAATAGTTTTACCTAGCTCCTCGTGATCCCCCTGCGACGCTGCACTCATATCCTGAAAGTAAAATAAAAACAATAGACAAGTTACTAAGGAAGCAAACAATATTGTGCAAAATTGGCCTCTAATTATTCTTAGTCAAAGGTTTCTTCTCAAATAATGTCTTCTAAAAATAGTGGGTAATTCATGAGCAGATGCACTTAAACTTTCCCCATTTCAGAAATAAAAGAGAACTTGTATATGTGTGCATCATTACTATTTTTGTCTCCTCAAGTTCACCTTTTTATTTACTAACAAGAGCCGTATATGTATACACCATTGTTGTGAGTACGATGTAGTGCAGCTGGTGAAGTAGTATAAAGTAATGATCGTAAGTGTGCACGTGCAACCCACGTCTCAATTCCAAGTAATACAAATTCCAATAACAAATATTTATAAACTACAAAATCGCTCTTTTATAAGTAGTTTAGATACAAGGGTGGACACTCTTTTTTGATCTTTCATATTATTTTGGTATGATGTAACCGAGCCTCAATTACCTAATCAATTTCCATATATGTATATTCCTCTATGAAATTAATTTTCTTGCTAAAATAAGTTATGAATAATTAGATTATTAAATTACCGCTGAATAGTACTGATTGCACAAAGCATATACGACATACTGAAGTCACCACTCATTTACTGAAAGTCCGCAAAGGCTTCTTTGAGAACTTCATTCCCAATAGATCATGCTGCGGCGAAACGATCTCGGAGATATAACATGTACGAACGTAAATATTTTCCTATTCTAAAAATTTCTTCAGCCTACAACTGCTTCGAAAACCATGCATGGTCATATTGGGTCCTATTCATATTGAGCGTGCATGGTAGCTTCTATAAAGAGAATATGCAAACATCAGGACTCGCATGCTTCAAGGAGGTACGGTGGCCTTTAATGCAAGCCAAGTAGTGACAGAACAAGGTGTCAATGCTCAATGAAAGAATTTTATCATAAGGTAAAACTTTATCAATTTCATTTTCAGAAACTCATCATGGGACAAAATGTAAAATGAAAATCGAGATGTGTACATATCAGGTATGTCATTTGTGCACAATATAATATTTCTTTAGCTATATATACTCTTTCAAAAAAAAAAGATCACATTGAAAGCCAAAATCTTTTTATAACCTTCTTCCCAAGTGACAAATTCCATCTGGAACAACAATTGCAGAAATTGTAGTGGCATGTTCATTACGAACTATGCCATAATTGTTTGGCTGAATATGTAGGCCATTTTTAATGTTTTGGTTGGAAACTTGCAGCTGCTGAAAGGAGATAAAACATGCTAGGAGAGTAGTCCTACAAAGGTGGGGTGTGTGGTGTAAACTTTTCAGGCTGTTCGTAACAATAAAAATATGATGCGCTGTCCGGCCGCTCCCTAGACCCCGCTCAAAGCGGGAGCTTCATGCACCGGGCAGCCCTTTGGTGCACTCTTGAAAACAATTGACACAACCATTATATCATTCCAATTACACCATAATTCAATAGTATGAACTATAGTATCTGACGTGTGAAAATAGCTCGGCTCGCTGCACTCATCTAGCCTATGCATTACTGCAAAAATTCACCTAACCTAACATTTACTAAGAAAAGAAAAACAAAAGCCTAATGTCTTGCTTACAAAATCTTACCTCACTAAATAATACTTAAATCATCTGCCGCTGTTGTGCTGCTCCCAATGCACAACTAGTATTCAGATACAAGTATAGTTGGGGAGTTTGGAGCAACAGTACGCAATTCATTCAAATAGCTGGAAACCAAATTGATTCATATTCTATCAGGTAACTAATATTATATCATAGAAAAAACCGCTAAAGAAAGTGGTCCATATTTGAAATTGCATCAGGGAACAATGCATAGAAGGGAAGAGTAGAGACACCTGAGCTTAGCAACACTGGTAGAAAAACGGCCTTTGGTCGCGGTTCGCAACTGCCATTAGTCGCGGTTGCGCAACCGCGACCAATTAAGCGCGACTAAAGGCCCCCCTTTAGTCGCGGTTTCTTACGAACCGCGACTAAATGCACGTCCACGTGGCCGCCAGCAGTCCGTCGGGGCGGAGGACCTTTAGTCGCGGTTCTCTGGCCAACCGCGACTAAAGGCCGCCGCAGGTTTAGGGTTTTAGCCCCCCCCCCAAACCTGGTTTCTTTTTAATTTGTATTGTTTTATTTCTTTTGTGTTTTATTTTAATTTTGCAGGAGTTTCACATATTCTACGGTACTACATACATGCATATGAATGTACAATTTCAAACAAATTTAAAATTAGAACCAAAGAGAATTCAAGAGGAATATACAATATATATTCAATATCGATCAGATGACCATATACAATTTTGAACAAGTTTCCATACATAATTTAGTGCATATGAAGTTCTACATCCTCTACATAGTGTTCTCCTTTAGGATGGACGACTTCCCTCGCGAACCATCCAGCTAGTTCCTCTTGAAGTGGTCGGAAGCGAGCTTCTAGACTAAGCATCTTCCGGAGGTTATTCCTCTTGATACTGTTATCACACGGAACCCGCTCACAGGTGTATCTCCGGATCATCTCACAAACATAGTATCCACATTGATTGGTCCCCGGTGGCTGAATATCCCCAGTCCCAGGCACAGACCTTTTAAATTGTAGCTCTTTTTGGAATTTTACCGACCTTTTGATCTGCGAACCGTCTCCAAACCCTACGAGGCAAAGAAAATTAAATGAACAAGAGAGTTATTAGTTACTTGATATTAGGAAATGAACGAAATAGGCCGATCGATATAGAGCGCAAATGAATGAAAATAATTACTTCTGCATCATTCTTCTCATGTCGGCCCAAAGCTTTGGATCCATATTCAGAGAGTCGTGGACGAGAACTGTGGAGGTGTGAAATTGAATTACTAGCAGAATCCAGTGGAACCTGCGGACACGATACATGCACAGTCATGCATAACTCATCGATTAGCCACATACCATGCATGGAGTAAACAGAAGAGAATGTGCTCAAGACAGAAACACTCACCCAAAATGGTAAGAAAATAGAATATCACTTTTGACTTGCTGTTTTGTAAGAAACCGCCACAGGTCTTGCTCCACGTCGGCGGGGTGTTTTTCTAACACATATCCCATTAACGATGTGTGGGTCAATGAACCCAACATCAAGGATGTTCCTTACTCTGCATTCCTTAATCTTCATTCTGCATAATAGCGTACACAACAATATAGTTAGGACATATATATAGTGCAGGCAATGAACGAGATGGGGTAGAAATAAATCACTTACAAAATGCAGCAACTGATGATAGATTTGTCGAGCTCGCGCAGATTGAAAAGCTGGAACAATTCACTCTGATGAATTGTTACATAGTAATGTTTGAAGTGATGCTCATGTCTAACTTCCGCATAAATATATTCTTTGGCATTTTTATTTTGTATGTAACCCTTGTACCAATTTAGCAGACTTTTCATTTGTGGAGGTAGATCCTCTTCCTGCGCAGCTCGACGAGAGGCCCATTCGGCACATATGTAATTACTACCTCCTTCATTGGCGCCTCATCAAGGCTAACAGCACGAAGAGTCATACCTAAGTTGGCCACTTGTTCTCTGGCACTCGTTACAGTCAATCCCTGTGCCGCAGCTGCTATGATATCGGGGGCATCCGGACCGCGGCTTTCACTATGAGCGGGGCGATTGATTGTTTACTTTGTTCCCGAGCTGGGCAACTTGTTTCCCCCTTTTTTACTTTCTAATTCTTTCTCGGCCTCCTCCAAGGCTTTCTTCTCCTGCTTCTCCACCAACTCTTTGTTCCTCTTGAACATGAGTGCTTGCCTACGAAGTTCACGTGCATAGTCGTCAGCATTCTTCGTGGCTTGGGACGGTGTGCTCAAAAATGCCTTAGCCCACTTCTTTTCCTTCTCAAAATACTGGCTTGGGCTCGGGCTCTCTTTTCTTCTTCCGCCTTCCATTTCTCATGCTGAGCAGCCACGGCCGCTGCATTTTCCTCGACACTAAGTTCCCAAGGTCTCGGGATGAGAGGCTTCGGTGATGGCTCCGGTACCTTTGTGGTCTTAGGTACATAAGGGTCCTGGTTAATAGTCCAGGACTCACTTCTTTGCCGGAGGTGGATTGGGGCGGCGTCTGATCACCCACCGGACGAGGACTGGGGCGGCGGTTGATCACCCGCCGGACGTTGTGGATCGGGGGCGGCGTCGGGTGACGAAGGAGGTGTAGGTGAACCACCACCACCGCCACCGCCACCACCACCGGAGGGGGGTGGACTTGTTGGCCTTGGCGCCCGCTGGAAACTTGATAAACTTCTTTTTCCATAGAATGAAGTGGCGCTTGACACCTTCTCTCCCCTTCTGTGTAGCAATGTCAATCTCCAGGTCCTCAAACCCTGGGACTATGTCCTCCACCGTGACACGAGCATAGCCATCGGAATGGGGTTGTTGTGGTGGAGTGCTCCGGGTAAACGTAAAGCACTGCCGATGGCTACCTTCATGGACATGTTCCCAATGGATAATGCAGATGACATTCTTTCATCTCCTTTACATCGTCCACGGGGTAGCGAGGAGGCTCGCAATATTGATCGCCGGTGCATTAGCAGTAGGCCTCCTCCGTGGAAGCCACGCTTCTCCGCTGCTGGCTTCCGAGATCCGCTGGATGATCTTCATTCGTCCCAGCTGCCGATCTTTCTTGTACTAGTGTATCCACGGTTTTCTTCATCTCATCGAATTCCGATGCCAACCGCGCCACAACATCTCATATCCGATCCATCTTTCTCTTACGGCTTCTGTAACCGTACGGGTCATCGTCCTGGGAGAACCCTATTTTCCACTGAATGTTCCCATGCCTCGTACACATCCTCCGTGTTCAGGTTTGAGGGCTTTTGTCAGCGCGTCGTTCTCTCTGTTGAACTTGATCTTCCCCTCTTGAGCATCCCTCATTGCGTCAATAAGGGCTTGGGTGGGATTAAACGTTTTGTTCCGGTGAACACACGCCCCTGTCATCCCGATAACCAGCATACTTGGGACGCCTTCTTCATCAATCGGCGTGAGAGGGCGCTCGCCAGGTATGAGGAGGACGGTCTGCCTCCTGGGAACTTCCACGAGGCCGGCCGTCGGCTATGGTACGGCCGGACTCTGTAGAGCGTCATGGACTACATCACGGCCGGCGACATCCTCGCCCGCGCTACCCTCGCTTCGAGCCACGAGCGCGCCCCGACGATAGCGACAGCGCCGACGACGGCGGCAACTTAGAAGGCGACGACTACCAGTACAACGGTGGCGACTATGAAGACTACGAGTATGCATATTATACGCCTAGGCAGGAGTATGACTAAATCACTCCAAATTTCATGTATCATCAGTGCTATCTCGAATCATTCGAAAATGAACACCAAAACACATCACGGATAATATAATTCACATGATCCATTCAACGAAGTTTGGTACAATAAATTATTACACATCATTTCTTCCCTTGTGTCCCTGCTTGCTTACGATTGGGCCGTATCCATGGAGCATCCTCATCATTTAACTTAATGCTTGGGTCGGTGTTCACTTTGAAGGGCATAATTTCACCAAACATATTATAATCTTCTGACATGTCTGTCTTGTCCTCCACTCCCACGATGTTTCTTTTCCCTGAAAGAACAATGTGACGCTTTGGATCATCGCATGATGTACTGATCGTTTTCTTATCTTTCCGTTTCCTCGGTTTGCTACTCATGTCCTTCACATAGAAAACCTGAGCGACATCTTTCGCTAGGACGAATGGTTCATCAAGGTAACCAAGATTGTTGAAATCCACCATTGTCATTCCGTATTGCTGGTCCACCTTTACCCCACCTCCTGTTAGCTTGAACCATTTGCACCGGAACAAAGGGACCTTAAAGGAGGGTCCATATTCTAGTTTCCATATCTCCTCTATGTAACCATAATATGTGACCTTTTGCCCATTCGCTGCTGCATCAAAGCGGACACCACTGTTTTGGTTGGTGCTCTTTTTATCTTGGGCGATCGTGTAAAATGTATTCCCATTTATCTCGTACCTTGGAAAGTCGTTATAGTCGAAGATGGTGTCTTGGCCAACATGTACAGCTGATCTACAACATAATTGTCATTCATTAAATGTTTTCTCAACCAACTGCCAAAGTCTCCATGTGGGCCTTCCTAATCCAGGATTCAGGCTTCCCCGGTTGTCCGAGCGTAAAATATTCTTGTGTTTCTCAAAGTACGGAGCCACCAAGCTGGAATTGGTCAGAACTGTGTGGTGTGCTTCAGTCATAGAATGGCCGTCCATACATATCGTTGATTTCCTTCCGATCGTGCCTTTTCCACTTAGTCTCCCCTCGTGCCGCGATCGAGGAAGACCAATCGGCTTAAGGTCGAACAAAGTCAACACAAAACTCAATTACCTCCTCATTTCCATAGCCCTTGGCGATGCTTCCTTCTGGCCTAGCACGATTACGAACATATTTCTTTAATACTCCCATGAACCTCTCGAAGGGGAACATATTGTGTAGAAATACAGGACCGAGAATGGAAATCTCTTCGACTAGGTGAACCGAGAGGTGCGTCATAATATTGAAGAAGGATGGCGGGAACACCAACTCGAAACCGACAAGACATTGGACCACATCGTTCAGTAACCGTGGTAGAACTTCTGGATTGATTACCTTCTCGAGAGATTGCATTGAGGAATGCACATAGCTTCACAATGGCTACTCGAACATTTTCCGGCAGGAGCCCCCTCAAAGCAATCGGAAGCAATTGCGTCATAATCACGTGGCAGTCGTGAGACTTCAGGTTTTGGAACTTTTTCTCCGCCATGTTTATTATTCCCTTTATATTGGACGAGAATCCGGACGGGACCTTCGTACTGCTTCAGGCATTCAAAAAAGATGACCTTCTCTTCTTTGGTCAGAGCGTAGCTGGCACGACCTTGAAACCATTCTGAATGTCGGTCATCAGGGTCTTTCAAACGTTGCTGGTCCTGCCGTGCTTCCTTTGTATCATTTGTCTTCCCATACACGCCCAAGAAGCTTAGGAGGTTCACGCAAATATTCTTCGTAACATGCATCACGTCGATTGTAGAGCGGACATCTAGGACTTTCCAATATTCTAGCTCCCAGAATATAGATTTCTTCTTCCACATGGGTGCGTGCCCGTCAGCTCCTTCGGAACCGATTGTCCGCCAGACCCTTTCCAAAGATGACTTTCAAATCCTTGACCATATCAAATACCTCAGCACCAAGTGCGTTCCGCAGGCTTCGGCCGGTGATCTGCCTTGCCGTTGTAATGCTTGCCTTTATTTCTTACTGTGATTTTCGGAAGAAATCGACGATGCCCAAGGTACACGTTCTTCTTACAATTTGGCAAATGTACACTTTCAGTCTCATGTAAGCAGTGCGTGCATGCATTGTATCCCTTATTTGACAGTCCCGAAAGGTTACAAAGAGCAGGCCAATCGTTGATGATTACGAAAAGCAACGCTCGTATGTCAAATTCCTCTTCTTTGTGCTCATCCCACACACGGACACCAGGTCTGCCCCACAACTGTAAAAGTTCATCAACTAATGGCCTTAGGTACACATCGATGTCGTTGCCGGTTTCGGACCTTGGATGAGCACCGGCATCATAATGAACTTCCGCTTCATGCACAACCAAGGAGGAAGGTTGTAGATGCATAGAGTCACGGGCCAGGTGCTATGGCTGGAGCTCGCTCGCCAAAAGGATTCATGCCATCTCGTACTTAGACCAAATCTTATGTTCCTTGCGTCAGCTGCAAAATCTTTGAACTCTCTCGACCTTTCTCCATTGTGTTTCATCTCGGGTGTCTCAACTCCCGTCCGACTTACGGTCCTCTTTGTGCCATCGCAACAACTTGGCATGCTCTTTGTTCCTGACAGACGTTTCAACCGTGGTATTATAGGAGCATACCACATCACCTTGGCGGGAACCCTCTTCTGGGTTTCTCGCCCTCAACATCGTCACCGTGGTCATCGCCTCGATCTTATAACGCAATGCGTGCATACCGGACATTCATTCAAATTCTCGTATTCACTGCGGTAGAGGATGCAATGTTGATGCATGCATGTATCTTCTGAACCTCTAAACCTAGAGGGCGAAACCTTCTTTGCTTCGTACGCTCAAGCAACTCGTTATTCTTTGAAACATATTTTCAACATTTTCAACAAGTTTTCAAATCCTGAAGTCAGCTACACCTTCCCGTGCCTTCCATTTCAGCAAATCCAATGTGCAGCCCAGCTTTTTTAGACCATTATCGCATCCGGGTACATCGACTTTTTGTGATCCTCTAACATGCGATCCAAATTCTCCCTCTCCTTTTCAGTTTCACCGTCTCCGTGCATCAGCAATGGTCCGACCAAGATTCAACCGGCTCATCACGTGCCTCTTCTTCACCTTCCCCTTCACCTTCAGCATCCTCCATGAAAGTATCACCGAAATGATCGAGATAGTTTTCATCGATTAAATCATCCCCTTCTTCATCTTCTTCCATTATAACCCCTCTTTCTCCATGCTTGGTCCAACAATTATAGCTTGGCATGAAACCGTGCCGAAGCAGGTGCATGTGAACATCTCTTGAGGAAGAGTAACCCTTCTGATTCTTACAGCCAACACATGGACAGATAACAAAACCCCCCTGCTTGCTCGCATTAGCCACTACGAGGAAATCTTTCAAACCCGTAGTGAACTCGCCGGAGAGTCGGTTACCGTACATCCATTGCCGATTCATCTGCATTATTATAATATAAAATATATAATTAACCATCATGCATTTGTTAAACTAACTAGCTACAAACAATAGAAATTAAACAATGAACTCCACACATGCATATTTTATCAATGACACATATGAAAGGTTCAAGTTGCTAACCGCGATCGAGGAGGAAAAAAAATGAGGAAGCTCAAGTGTGGCTCCGACACTTCATATCATGTTTGTTTCATGCTCCTGGGGCATTTCATCAAACACTTTGTGTGCATAAGAGGATCCCGCAAACCTAACACCCCTTGTGAAGTTTGTGAAGAGAAGTGGCACCAAATGGCTAAGTGCAGTGGGCTGAACGGTATATATAGGGGTGGGGCTTTAGTCGCGTTAGCCTCGGCCAACCGCGACTAAAGGCCTTCGGCACTTTAGTCGCGCTGGCCAACCGCGACTAAAGCTCCTCCCGTCCACCAGCTGGCCACCGAGCGCCCTGGGCCCAGGCCTTTGGTCGCGGTTCGCCTCCCGAACCGCGACTAAAGACTCCATTAGTCGCGGTTCCTATATTTTCGCGACTAATGGGGCTGGACGGAAGCCTCTTTTTCTACTAGTGCAAGGACGCAGTTTAAGTTAAAAGACTCATGTATCAATGAACCCACATGGCTGCTACCAATGCTTGTAGGAGAGGACAGAGTCCGGCCGTATGGATCAGATTAGAAGAATTTCTGAAAATAAAATTTGAAATTCGAACATACATAAACAACAATCCTCAGTTATGTATCATTATCGAGCAAAATGCTAATAACGGGCTGTGTTCGAGAAAATTAGGCCATACAAGCTACAATGCAGAACATGCATTTTTAGTCTGGTAGTATAACAGATACATCTTCCTTTCAGGTATTGAACAAAATACTAAGGGAGATTGCGTCCAAGAAAATTTAGGTGACATGAAGTTCCAAACTCAGGCTCATCTGTTGTCCATGAAGTTCCTTAAGCGATAAATAAAAATATATTCTAATGCTCAATAAGCATTTCCTGTACTATTTTAATAAAATGATGCTCTTTCGCCCTTCTTGTTTTCTGTTATAAAACAATTCATGCATCATCCGATATAGCAATATAGTAGACCATTTTGACTACTGTATCTACTACTACCAACTTACCGACTAACAAAGAGAACCACATTCGACTTGAACTTACTTCGCTATTCTAAAGTCTAACAGTGCTACTTAAAACTACAAAGATGGTGCACCAGTGAGAGATGCAACACTTCGAAGAATTCCTGTTGAATATCCAAGAACACCTCCACACAGTTATGAACTGATCACGGGACTTTTTGACATGAATACCTTTGTGCAACCAGGACATGAAAACCAAACGGCTGAGTTTTGCTCTTTGTAAAATGTGAAGAAGCTTGCACAAAAAATATTTACCTTGGGGGTGCAACATATGTTCCCTGGATTCCTTGGATAATATGAAGCAACACCATACTTCTCAGCTATCTCACATACATGTAGACCTAAATAAACAAAACAATTATGGTAAATAACAGCTAAGCAAGAAGAAAGTGAATGGCCATGTCAAGGGGAAGATGACTCTTATGGACATGCACTAACTTCAATCATGTTCTTTTCTAATGCCCTTTTCGCTATTGATCCATACATAAACCAGCAAAACTGGAAAAGTGAACAATGGAAACTGAGTAAGTGGGCACATATTGGTTTATATCCTAGTCTGATTGCAACAAATATATCAGATGAGAAACCGTAACAGCTCGTTTGGATCCCAGGTATTCATTTCATTTGGTATTCCAAATACGCATACATGTTTGGTTGCCACACAGTTTTGCAAGTGATTCTGGAATTTAATATGGAATTGCTACATTATCACATATATGTGAGCATGAGATGAATTGCATCAACTATTTTTTTCATAACTTTATGAACTCAGAACTACCCTTCTCCTACAATACATATGTTGAGTACTGCAACTCCGATAATAAAGAACCCAGCTACTGCCCGGTTCCGTCTCTTCCTCTTCTCATGAAATAACTCTAGTGGTAGATTAGTCATCTACAATGAGTATAGTAGAGAGAACTAATTGAGTGTAAAAATAAACCAATAGATGGATATCCTACACACACGGGAAAATATAAATAAGCAGTGACAAAAAAATGCAATGACAAAGAAACTAATCACTTCATTATTGACAATAGATGCATATCCTACACCCTGTCCAAGAATGGGATCACGCAAGCAAGCAGATATAGTGATCTGTGAAATCTCCAGAAATTCTCAGATAGGAACATGATCTCATTATCACAGTATTTTCGAGCTAGCAAAACATATGTGTTATGTGTTTACAGGGAAGCAAATGAGGCAACTACCAGGGACATTAGAGATGTACATCAAATTGCAGACAACCATGTACATTAGACATGTCAGGTTTGTAAGTAAATTCAAAACTAAGTACATGAGATGTCAGGTTTGAAAAAGAACTTCAATGAAATGGCGCCGCAGACAAGTAATTCAAGTCATCTTGCACGGCAATACTAAGTACCTTCCAGTCTTCACGAATAAGCAGCGTCATGAATTGTAATGAAAGGCTGAAATTTTAGCCTCGTCATTCTTTCACAGATTAAATACTGGTGCCCATATCAAACTACATGACCTTCTAACCAAGCATTTATATTCATAGCCATGGAGAGTAGTGGAATAGAATTGGTGAAATAATGAAAAGTTAAAAACCACAACAATCCTGAGAAATGAATTAAAATTATTCCAAATTTCTATCAGGAGACCTTACTGGCAGCTCAAAACACTTTCACATAAATAATGAACACCTACATTACAAAATAAATTGCGGCTAAATATCACATGACCTTCTAACCAAGCATTTGGTCCGCATAATTTTAACTATCGTATTTTTGAGTCAGAATATTGTCAACTGCAGTTGTAATCTAGGAAGATAAATCCATGTAAAAAAAGCAAGGAGTTCGGTGTACACAGCTAGTCCTTGCTCAACCACAGTACTAATCAACATGCCTATTCAATCAAGGCGTTGCAGAAGAGAAAAGATAAATCCAACCCATTATCTTCGGCATAAAGCATATCAAGTGACAGATGCTCGCCTGGAAATCCATCGCCATTGAAAAAATGGGAGGAGCAAAAATTATTCAAAGTGAATTGTGAAAACTTTAAGCTGAAGGTGGGAGAAAATGAGCAAGAGCAGAAATGGAGAGGACAAAGAATGAAAAATGAGCTGATAGGCAAAGACACCTCCAACTACAGTCATACTCAGATTGGAAAATGAGCTTCCATTCAAGTAGCATATTGTCCATTACACAATCTAAAGCCACTTCCCTGAAACAAGAACATGTATCAATTATTCATATGAAATCATAAAAATAAATAGCAAATGAACCATCATGAGTTGGAGTTGTTGCCCAGATCCTAGTTCAGGTTCAGTACAAAATGGACCTTTATGGTAGTTTTTTCCTGTAAGAAGCCTGAATTTGTTTAGGTAATTCTCAATGCATCAATGCAAACACATAAATAAGAGTGGAGTGTCCAATTAAATCACATAACCTAGGAGAAGTCTATTTTATTTTCACAACATGGCACATTCAACGAAAAATCTATTGCCACTGAATGCACTATGCTGCTGCCAAAATTTCATACCTTGCAATTTGGGGCTCCATGAGCTTTCACGGCAGATGCTTGAGATTTGTAGATTGATTCATTTTTAGACATAGCATCCTCCTTCCTGGGGAATCCAACATATGTACAGACTTAGACAACATCAACGCAGACCTAGAAAAAAATATTTGTTGCAACAACTCCTATAGCTTATCAACAGAAAAATTTTGGAGGCAAAGCAGTCATGTTATTCACCTGAAGTTAAGGTCACCAGCTGCTGCGAGCTGGAGATGAAGGGCATCGGTGCCGCAAGTTTCATCCCGTGCGCCATGAGCTCGCCAAGCACCGCCTCCAAGATCAGCAAACGTCGGCCCCTTCTCCCCTTCGCCGCCTTCCTCGCCAGCCGCCACCTCCTGCTTGGGGTCGCCCCAGTCGCTGAAATCGGCCGTGATGCGCCATTGGGGGTTCTCCGTGCTGACCTCGATCTCGAGCTGCTGGCTACCAGTCATCGTGGCGGCGTCTTGGCGGTGAGGATGGTGTAGGGCGGGGGCGAGCGAGGGCCAGCGCGCGCCGGTGCCATCGTTGTGCTTGGAGATTTGGGGGTGGCAGGCCGGGGACAAAGGACGGGGGACGGCAGGGTGGAACCCTAGCCCGGACGCACATCTCCTCGCTCTTGCTTGTTCCGGACGACCAGGGGTGGAGGTCGCCAGGCGGGGCGGACGAGTAGCCAAGATTTTGGGCCAGGCCCATAGGAGCGATGCGCGACGAAGGTAGGACATAGGTAGGTGGGACGACGAAACGTATTGGGCAGAATAAGGAACCACTTTAGTCTTTTTAAGTAGTAGAGATAATAAGGATCATACATTTTAGATCCAATGGATAAAAACAATTGAGGTGATGTGGCTGCACCAGATTTGACCTTGCAAACATTAAATGCATTTTAGTGGGGATGAAATTTATACTCCCTCCGTTCTATTTTATAGTGCCTATAGTTTTTTAACACGGAAATTAGTGCAGGAGTATTTTTTACGTAAGACCCCATGGCTAAATAATTTGAGATCGGAGTAAAATTAGGCCCCACTTCCTAACTTATCATAACAAATCCCACAAATCTCTCTGGTTGACTCACCATATATGTGCGGCTGATACGTCTCAAACGTATCCATAATTTCTTATGTTTCATGCTAGTTTTATGACAATACTCACATGCATTTTCCGGCACTAACCTATTAACGAGATGCCGAAGCGCCAGTTCCTGTTTTGTGCTGTTTTTGGTTTCAGAAATCCTACATAGGAAATATTCTCGGAATTGGACGAAATTAACGCCAGGGTCTTATTTTTCCACGGATCTTCCAGAAGACCGAAGGGGATACGAAGTGGGGCCACGAGGTGGCGACACCACAAGGCGGCGCGGCCAGGAGGGGCCCGCGCCGCCCTATGGTGTGGGCCCCTCGAGCACCTCCCGACTCTGCCCTTCCGCCTACTTAAACTCTCCGTCGCGAAACCCTATTACCGAGAGCCACGATACGAGAAAAGTTACTGTGACGCCGCCGCCAATCCCATCTCGGGGGATTCAGGAGATCGCCTCCGGCACCCTGCCGGAGAGGGGAATCATCACCGGAGGACTCTACATCATCATGCCCGCCTCCGGATTGATGCGTGAGTAGTTCATCCTTGGACTATGGGTCCATAGCAGTAGCTAGATGGTTGTCTTCTCCTCTTGTGCTATCATGTTTAGATCTTGTGAGCTGCCTATCATGATCAAGATCGTCTATTTGTAATGCTACATGTTACATTTGTTGGGATCCGATGAATATTGAATACTATGTAAAGTTGATTAATTGATCTATCATATATGTGTTGTTTATGTTCTTGCATGCTCTCCGTTGCTAGTAGAGGCTCTGGCCAAGTTGATACTTGTAACTCCAAGAGGAGTATTTATGCTCGATAGTGGGTTCATGCCTCCATTGAATCTGGGACAGTGACAGAAAGTTCTAAGATTGTGGATGTCATGTTGCCACTAGGGATAAAACATCAATGCTTTGTCTAAGGATATTTGTGTTGATTAAATTACGCACAGTACTTGCAATTGTCTGTTGTTTGCAACTTAATACTGGAAGGGGTGCGGATGCTAACCCGAAGGTGGACTTTTTAGGCATAGATGCATGCTTGATAGCGTTCTATGTTATTTGTCGTAATACCCTAATTAAATCTCATAGTAGTCATCATGATATGTATATGCATCTCTATTTGTCAATTGCCCAACTGTAATTTGTTCACCCAACATGCTATTTATCTTATTGGAGAGACACCACTAGTGAACTGTGGACCCCGGTCCATTCTTTTACATCTGAAATACAATCTACTGCAATCTCTGTTCTCTGTTGTTCATCGCAAACAAACATCATTCTCCACACCATACGTTTAATCCTTTGTTTTCAGCAAGCCGGTGAGATTGACAATCTCACTGTTAATTGGGGCAAAGTATTTTGATTGTGTTGTGCAGGTTCCACGTTGGCGCCGGAATCCCTGGTGTTGCGCCGTACTACACTCCTTCACCAACAACCTTCATGTGGCCTTCATATCCTACTGGTTCGATAACCTTGGTTTCTTACTGAGGGAAACTTGCTGCTGTACACATCACACCTTCCTCTTGGGGTTCCCAACGTACGTGTGCTTCACGCGCCATCAAGCTCTTTTTCTGGCGCCGTTGCCGGGGAGATCAAGACACGCTGCAAGGGGAGTCTCTCACATCCAATCTCTTTACTTTGTTATTGTCTTGCTTTACTTTACTTTATTTTCTGCTTGGTTTGCTTTCTCTATATCAAAAATATAAAAAAATTAGTTACTTGCATTACTTTATTTACTGTCTTGTTTGCTTCCTATATCAAAAACACAAAAAAATTAGTTACTTGCATTTACTTTATTTACCTTTTGTTTATTTCATCATGTTTCATCCTGAGTTCACTCTGAAAGATATACCGGTAGGACAAGGGTCTATCACTTGAAGAGATTTTTTTTAGAAATGGGGGAAATCCCCGGCCTCTGCATCCAAAGGATGCACACAGCCTATTGGAAGAGATAATATAGAAGAATTTTTCACTCATGTTAGTATGGCTGAAGATTTTGAAGATAGATCCTTGGTAGAACTTGCTCCTAATTATGAAATTGCTACTGCCTCTTTAGTGCACATGTTGGAAGCTAGATTTGTTAATCTTAATCCAATAATGCAACATATGTTTCTTACACTTGGTGATATGGAAGAAGGAGAGAAGAAAGATTTTGTTTTAGAAACCCTTCTTAAAGAATTTGGTGATGTAGCTAGAGAAGCTAGGAAAGTTTTTATTCGACATAAGATACTAGACTTGTGTACCAATTTTGCAAATATCCTTGAAATGAGGGAAAAAGATAGGCTAAGATACACTAATAAAGCCAATTGTAAGGGGGAGATTAAAGTACCAATACCTCATAAACTCATGGGAATGCATGAAGCTCTAGAAAATAACTATGCTTGGCTTGTTCCTGAATTTTTTTTTGATGAGGATAGTAAGCCTAGGAGCAACGAAAGAGGAGTTACTTACATAGACAAGATACAATGCATTATTGAGAAAACTCCCAACTCCCCTGGTAATAATGTTGATGCTTCATCTCTCGATAATACTTGATTCACACTTTCTGCGCCCAGCTGAAAGGCGTTAAAGAAAAGCACTTCTTCGGAGATAACCCATGTATGTTTTTATTACTGTTTTGTTGTGTCTTGGAAGTTGTTACTACTGTAGCAACCTGTCCTTATCTTTACTTTATTGCATTGTTGTGCCAAGTAAAGTCTCTAATAGTTAAGTTGATACTAGATTTGGATTGCTGCGCAGAAACAGATTTCTATCTGTCACGAATTTGCGTAGATATCTCTGTAAAAGAATCAAAAAAATCTGCCAATTTACGTGCGTGATCCTCAGATATGTACGCAACTTTCATTAGTTTTGAGCTTTTTCATCTGAGTCTGTTAAGTGCCTCTAAAAAATTCGTCTTTACGAACTGTTCTGTTTTGACAGATTCTGCCTTTTATTTCGCATTGCCACTTTTGCTATGTTGAATGGATTTCTTTGTTCCATTAACGTACAGTAGCTTTGTGCAATGTCAAGAAGTGTTAAGAATGATTATTTCACCTCTGAATATGTGAATTTTTGATTATGCACTAACCCTCTAATGAGTTTGTTTTGAGTTTGGTGTGGAGGAAGTTTTCAAGGATCAAGAGAGGAGGATGATACAATATGATCAAGAAGAGTGAAAAGTCTAAGCTTGGGGATGCCCCCGTGGTTCATCCCTGCATATTTCAAGAAGACTCAAGCATCTAAGCTTGGGGATGCCCAAGGCATCCCCTTCTTCATCGACAACTTATCAGGTCACTTCTAGTGAAACTATATTTTTATTCCGTCACATCTTATGTGCTTTACTTGGAGCGTCTGTTTGCTTTTGTTTTTGTTTTTGTTTGAATAAACTCGGATCCTAGCATTCTTTGTGTTGGAGAGATACACGCTCCGCTCGTTCATATGAACACTGGTGTTCTTAGCTTTACTTTTAATGTTCATGGCGAAGGTTGAAACTGCTTCGTTCATGGTTATATGGTTGGAAACAGAAAATGCTTCATGTGGTAATTGGTATATTGTCTTGAATAATTTGATACTTGGCAATTGTTGTGCTCAAATAGATCATGTTTAAGCTCTTGCATCATGTACTTTGCACCTATTAATGAAGAACTACTGTAGAGCTTGTTGAAATTTGGTTTGCATGATTGGTCTCTCTAAGGTCTAGATATTTTCTTGTGAAGTGTTTGAACAAGGAAGACAGTGTAGAGTCTTATAATGCTTGCAATATGTTCTTATGTAAGTTTTGCTGTACCGGTTCATACTTGTGTTTGCTTCAAACAACCTTGCTAGCCAAAGCCTTGTACTGAGAGGAAATGCTTCTCGTGCATCCAAAACCTTGAGCCAAAACCTATGCCATTTGTCTCCACCATACCTACCTACTATGTGGTATTTCTCTGCCATTCCAAAGTAAATTACTTGAGTGCTACCTTTAAAATTTCATTCCTTGTCTTTGCAATATATAGCTCTTGGGAAAATAGCCTTAAAAACTATTGTGGTATTGAATATGTAGCTTATGTATCTTGTTTCTTATAAGTTGCTTGTTGAGCGGTAACCATGTTTCTGGGGACGCCATCAACTATTACACCTTTGTTGGATATCATGTGAGTTGCTATGCATGTTCGTCTTGTCTGAAGTAAGGGCGATTTTCATGATCAAATGGTTTGAGTATGCATATTGTTAGAGAAGAACATTGGGCCGCTAACGAAAGCCATGAATCATGGTGAAAGTTTCAGTTTGGACACTAATCCTCAATCTCTTATGAGAATATTATCTGTTGTTGAATGCCTATGCATTAAAGAGGAGTCCATTATCTTTTTTCTATGTTGTCCCGGTATGGATGTCCATGGTTGAGATCTATTAAAAGCGAGAAATCAAATGCGATTTATCTCCTTGTATCTTTGTACAGGCGGCATAGAGGTACCCCTTTGTGACACTTGGTTGAAACATATGTTATGCAATGATAATCCATGTTAATCCAAGCTAATTAGGACAAGGTGCGAGCACTATTGGTATTCTATGCATGAGACTTGCAACTTATAAGATGTATTATGCATAACACATATGAATTATTACTACCGTTGACAAAATTGTTTCTATGTTTTCAAAATAAAAGCTCTAGCACAAAAATAGTAATCCATGCTTCCCTCTGCGAAGGGCCATTCTTCTACTTTATGTTGAGTCAGTTTACCTACTTCTTTCTATCTTAGAAGCAAACACTTGTGTCAACTGTGTGCATTGATTCCTACATACTTGCTTATTTGCATTCATCATATTACTTTGTGTTGACAATTATCCATGAGATATACGTGTTGAAGTTGAAAGCAACCGCTGAAACTTATATCTTCCTTTGTGTTGCTTCAAAACTTTCTACTAAGAATTTATTGCTTTATGAGTTAACTCATATGCAAGTCTTATTGATGCTTGTCTTGAAAGTACTATTCATGAAAAGTCTTTGCTATATGATTCAGTTGTTTAGTCATTGTCTTTACCATTGCTTCGAATCACTTCATTCGTCCCATATGCTTTACAATAGTATTGATCAAGATTATGATGGCATGTCACTTCAGAAATTATCCTTGTTATCGTTTACCTACTCGAGCAGTAGGAACTAAGCTTGGGGATGCTTGATACGTCTCAAACGTATCCATAATTTCTTATGTTCCATGCTAGTTTTATGACAATACTCACATGTTTTATACACACTTTACATCATTTATATGCATTTTCCGGCACTAACCTATTAATGAGATGTCGAAGCGCCGTTCCTGTTTTGTGCTGTTTTTGGTTTCGAAATCCTACATAGGAAATATTCTCGGAATTGGACGAAATTAACGCCCAGGGTCTTATTTTTCCACGGAGCTTCCAGAAGACCGAAGGGGATACGGAGTGGGTCCACGAGGTGGCGACACCACAAGACGGCGCGGCCAAGGAGGGGCCCGCGCCGCCCTATGGTGTGGGCCCCTCGAGCGCCCCGCGACTCTGCCCTTCCGCCTACTTAAACTCTCCGTCGCGAAACCCTATTACCGAGAGCCACGATACGAGAAAAGTTACTGTGACGCCGCCGCCAATCCCATCTCGGGGATTCAGGAGATCGCCTCCGGCACCCTGCCGAAGAGGGAATCATCACCGGAGGACTCTACATCATCATGCCCGCCTCCGGATTGATGCGTGAGTAGTTCATCCTTGGACTATGGGTCCATAGCAGTAGCTAGATGGTTGTCTTCTCCTCTTGTGCTATCATGTTTAAATCTTGTGAGCTGCCTATCATGATCAAGATCGTCTATTTGTAATGCTACATGTTGTGTTTGTTGGGATCCGATGAATATTGAATACTATGTCAAGTTGATTAATTGATCTATCATATATGTGTTGTTTTATGTTCTTGCATGCTCTCCGTTGCTAGTAGAGGCTCTGGCCAAGTTGATACTTGTAACTTCAAGAGGGAGTATTTATGCTCGATAGTGGGTTCATGCCTCCATTGAATCTGGGGACAGAAAGTTCTAAGATTGTGGATGTGCTGTTGCCACTAGGGATAAAACATCAATGCTTTGTCTAAGGATATTTGTGTTGATTACATTACGCACGTACTTAATGCAATTGTCTGTTGTTTGCAACTTAATACTGGAAGGGGTGCGGATGCTAACCCGAAGGTGGACTTTTTAGGCATAGATGCATGCTGGATAGCGGTCTATGTTATTTGTCGTAATGCCCTAATTAAATCTCATAGTAGTCATCATGATATGTATATGCATCTCTATTTGTCAATTGCCCAACTGTAATTTGTTCACCCAACATGCTATTTATCTTACTGGAGAGACACCACTAGTGAACTGTGGACCCCGGTCCATTCTTTTACATCTGAAATACAATCTACTGCAATCTTTGTTCTCTGTTGTTCATCGCAAACAAACATCATTCTCCACGCCATACGTTTAATCCTTTGTTTTCAGCAAGCCGGTGAGATTGACAACCTCACTGTTAAGTTGGGGCAAAGTATTTTGATTGTGTTGCGCAGGCTCCACGTTGGCGCCGGAATCCCTGGTGTTGCGCCGCACTACACTCCTTCACCAACAACCTTCACGTGGCCTTCATCTCCTACTGGTTCGATAACCTTGGTTTTTTACTGAGAGAAACTTGCTGCTGTACGCATCACACCTTCCTCTTGGTGTTCCCAACGGACGTGTGATTCACGCTCCATCAGCGGCCAGGTTTAATTAAGGAAAGAAAAAACAATGCATCCTAAATCTAAGCAATCATTGGGGTCATGCCTTAGGAATCTCAATTAATTGTTTCCTATTTTGTATGGAGTTTTTTCATACATGTCGTGTGGGAGTTGACCGGTGGAGGGGGTAATTGAAAAAGTACAAGCTTTTTTTTTAGAAATGGGAGCATCGTACATAAAACTTAACCACCGGAAAATAAAAACAAAAGACAATTATGCAAGTTGCAATCTCTTAATAGGCTGCCAGCCACCCTGGTTGTAGATATCCCGAGCAACCATCTCCAGACGGCTGCATCCAGAATCCATATGCGCACGCTGAGCCTCCAGTAGTAGGTATGACCATTCGTGGATCCAGTGCGTAACCATACGGATAACCTGTAAAAATTTAGCATTTAAGCTTTTGTTGAAGACAATATCATTGCTACAATTCCGTATAGCCCACATCAAAGCACAAATACCCGTTAGAATTTGTACTTTAGATATTTTATCAACATCATTTAGCCAATTTTCAAACATACTTGTAACATTGGCCGGTGGAGGGATATTAAAAGTATACTGGATGGTTCTCCAGATTAGCTTTGCGAAGGGACAATCGAAAAATAAGTGGTTTATGGTTTCATTAGAGTCACAGAAAACACAATTCTTACACCCATTCCAATTTCTTTTTGCGAGATTATCTTTTGTGAGAATTACTTTTTTATAAAGGAACCACATGAAAATCTTAATCTTCAGCGGTACCTTTATTTTCCAAAGATATTTGCGCAAGAAAACCGTATGACCATTCATCATGTCTGTGTACATGGATTTGACTAAAAAAACACCATTGGTAGTTAATTTCCAGACAAAACATCCGGATCTTCCAAGCTACAGCCTTATATTCTGAAATATATGCCAAAAATCTATAGGCACTATAGAAAGGAACGGAGGGACTATATATTATAGATGAGGTGAATACTATATACGTAGAGATACTAGTAAATTGTTCCAACTTTATCGTTTAACGATTTGATAGTTTCGGATGACATGCAAATCTTAATGAGGTGCATACTATGGAAAGATACGAAGTAAATCATTCCAATTTTATTGCTTAACCCTTCTGCACGGCACAGCGGGTAATTTATACCACCGGATCTCCTTCTCTCAATCTCCCTTTATATAGGACTCGTGCGGTTGATAGAAAATCATCAATCCTGTACTAACTCATATTTTCTCATCCATCAACAAGCTTAGATCAAGTAGCGTTATATGAGGATGGACAAGTACACGATTCGCATCATTGCGCTAGTCTTACTGTTTCTATATCTGGTGTGCTCTGCTACGCTCGCTCATGGTAAGTAATGGATCTATATTTGCGATTCTTTTAGTCGTTCAAGCTCAATAATTTAGTCCATGGGTTATGCAAATGTAGCACTTATAGTTCTCCCGGTAGAGTGTGTATCACCTGTCTTTTGTTTCTTGTCCGATTTGTTGCTTTTTGTTGATCAGTCCAAAAAAAAAAGCATAACAATTGTTTATTTGTTCTTCTATAGGCCGAATCGCCAACATGGGTAACGAGAAGATCAATGTTCCATATACGTTGTGCTTTTTTCCAAAAGGTTGCAAAGACACTTGCTACTGTTGCATGGCAAATAATTATTGCTACGATACTAGGGAGGAGTGCAAGGCGGACTGTGAAAAATCCACTACCGAAGACAGAGTTGCTACGAGAGCTCCACCTTCTTTTCCTTTATTTGTCCAAGACAGCGTCCCCTAAATAGTCGCCAGCAGAGATGTTGGTACTTGCGTATGGGGGCGCTTGCACTGCATCCTCTATTTGCCGGAGCTGTTCCCACACCGGCGCTCCCAAACAGGCGGCCCCGATAGAAGGTTTTTTACACAAACTACATATTTATATTTAGAGTTTCATTTTAATGTCATTCGGGATCGAGGAATGAATAAAAATTTTGGGCAAATACGAGTAAAATATTATTCACTCCTTGACCCCAGATGACATTTGAAACATGCTTACTTCTAGCCTACTACCTACTGGTCACCCGGCTCTGTGGAGGTGGACGATCGACCGGAGCTCTCTCCCATGCTCTCTCCCCTGGTCTCTCCGCTGCTCCTCCGTCGTCGATCCCCCGCTGCTCTCTCCACCATGAACGTCAAGTAGGCGGCTCTATCCGCGGCCACCGCCTCGAGACGCAGCTTATATGGTTTATTAATAAATTTGTTCGATTTGTATATATAATATCTATTTTTAACATATCCAAAAAGAGTAAAAAAGGTTTATCCCTAATTTATTTATTTATTTCTATATGTCATTCTTTTGGCACTATGATCTCCATCTTCCACACTTTTGCTTATGTCATCTTTTTTTAGACCAACAGGGAGCGCTCCCGAGCTCCTTTTTCATTTCCAGAAACAAACTTAACAGCATAGCGGGACAAAACGAAAAGAAAACTCCAGCCATATACCCAGGTCTAGATCAGCTAAAAGCCCTAATGCCATTTTGCTTATGTCTATTACACACGATTGTCTTGAAGTTCCATGAGATCCAAGAGAAAGTACCCGCTTTACGAAAAGTTCAAAAAATGTTATTTAATTTTTTTTTTAAAAATGTGAAGTAAAATTTTGCATGTACATATTATGTAGATACTTACTCGTGTAAGTTTTCACGAAAAAATACCATTGTGTGTGGCCTGCATAAAAATGACAAAATGTCCAAATAAGAATAGTGAACAGGACTTTGTACTATTCACAGGAATAGGAATTTGCATTTTGTCATTTTTGTGTAGGTCACATACAATGGTATTTTTCCGTGAAAACACACACGAGTAAGTATCAACATAGTATATACATGCAAAATTTTACTTCACATTTTTTTGAAACTTTTAAATAGCATTATTTTGAACTTTTCGTAAACGGGTGCGCGCGTACCCAGGTTCCATTCACCATTTCCGAGACCCTTAATTTTCCCACATTCTTGTTTATAGTATCCCCATGAACCTTACCAATAAGGTCAAACATCTTCCCACGCCAGTTGTCACAAGATATGTCAATAATCAGAGGCTTCCCCTCAACGGGGAGTACAAGGATCATCGACATGTCCTGAAGAGTCGCGGTCTTCTCCCTGGTCTGGAGGTGGAAACTGTATGTCTTCGGCCTCCAACGATCGACAAGCGCGGTGATTGCAGAAGGGTTCATGTTCGGTGTCGACCAGTGACATACGGATGAATGGGAGGAGTCCTAGCTTCTAGATATGCTCCGTGTAATGCCCATCGTATGGCATCTTCCCTGAGGATGCCTCGTGACACCTAAGTCGGAGGGGTCTAAGGACCTGCACACATACAACTTTGATTATTCCATATCCATTTTAACATCAAGTAGGCATGGTGTTTATCATCATAGTGAGGATCAAGAAGCGTCATCCTACACATGTGAGCATATAAAAACTATTAGTTTGAGCAAATGTTAGAATATAAAAACTAATATGTGAGCATGTGACCTTCCGTATGTGAACTACAAATCTAGATCACACAAGACCTGTGCTACTCGCATGCTACAAGATTAAAAGTGCATATCAATCTACAGATTTTTTTCATAAGCTAGGGTTTCTCTAAATAACAAAATTTGAGCAAATGCAATAGAATTTTGGATAAAATTGAGGGGATTGAGGGAGAATACCTTGGAAAAGAGGTTGAGATCAAGATCCCCGGAGAAACCCTTCAAATATGTGGGTTTTTTGGTAGATGATTAGAGGAGGGGGAGAGCGACCCTAGCGGCCGCCACTGCCCTCCACCAGCGACGCGTGCCTAGGGGATGAGGAATAGGAACTAGTTTGGCCTAGGCCGGTCAGGCCGACTAAATCCAAGTAGATGTGTCGCACCGTAGGGCAGGGCGTGGCACATCATAGTGCGGCGCCTCGGCGCAGGGCGTGGAACTTGCACACGTGGAGCCTACCAGTTCACGCTGGCGACGAGTGTGGTGCTGTGCACCATGGCGTGATAGGGCTAGCTGCAGCGCCGAGGAGACATGTGTGTGGCTAAAAAGGGTTGGAGTGGTGATATTATTTCGCCAAATGTTTATTCTTCCAATGTATTCCCGTTCCAATAAGGGGACAATGAAATCCACTTGCAGTGTGCATTCCAATTTTTCTCTCCCTTCGGGGCGAGACAAACAAAAAAATGTGTAAGAAGTCGTTTGGAAGCCAGGCTTTCATTTCGTTTGTAGAAATTTGAAATGAATACATGTATTCATTTCATTTACATTCACTACAAGAAAAGTTGCCATGGCCGACGAAGTTGAAGTCGCGCCGTGGTTGCTGGTGCACCATGGCCGACGATTTTTGGTCCCTCCGTGGTTCATGTCAAAACTTTTTTTTCTCGTATTTGAGGCCACCTAGCCCGACGAAAGCGGCCAAAACGTCGTGTATGGTGGCCTGGGACGTGGTGCATCGCGAATTTTCGGGTTCGCCGGCCGAGTCACGCAAATCCGCACCGCCCAGGGATGTAGGGCCCACATGGCAGCCTCTCTAGCATTGTTTTTTTCTCGATCGCGCCATCTCGTTCAACGCTCTCCGATCGAGCCGTTTACGATGCAGGATCATGGGTCCCGCTTGTCATCCTCTATGAACCAAATTTCTTTCTTTTCTTGGATTTTTTTGACCCCTTGATTTCTGGCTACTTCCTTTTTCTTGTGATCCCTTGCCGCCTTGGAAACGTTGAGACCGCTGCAGCTAAATGGGACCCGCATGTCATCCTCTATGAGCTATCAACTTTCTTTTCTTGGAGTTTTTTTTTGGCACCTCATATTTGGTCACTTGCCTTTTCTTTCGATCCCCTGCCGCCTCTCAAACGGTGATACCGCTGATGCTAAATGGGACCCGCATGTCATCCTCTATGTACTATAAAACTTTCTTTTCTTGGATTTTTTGGCACGTCATATTTGGTCACTTGCCTTTTCTTTCGATCCCCTGCCGCCTCTCAAACGGTGATACCGCTGCTGCTAAATGGGACCCGCATGTCATCCTCTATGTAATATAAAACTTTCTTTTCTTGGATTTTTTGGCACCTCATATTTGGTCACTTGACTTTTTCTTTCGATCCCCTGCTGCCTCTCAAACAATGATACCGCTGCTGCTAAATGGGACCCGCATGTCATCCTCTATGTACTATAAAACTTTCTTTTCTTGGATTATTTTTGGCTCCTGATATTTCGTTACTTGCATTTTTCTTTCGATCCCCTACCGCCTCTCAAACGTTGATACCGCTGATGCTAAATGGGACCCGCATGTCATCCTCTATGAGCAATCAACTTTCTTTTCTTGGAGTTTTTTTGGCACCTCATATTTGGTCACTTGCCTTTTTCTTTCGATCTCATGCCACGTTTGAAACGTTGAGGAACCTGCTGGCTCATGGGACCCGCATGTCATCCTCTATGTGCTATAAAAGTTTCCTTTGTTGGATTTTTTTCACCCTCCGATTTTTGGCTTGCCTTTTTCTTTTGATCCCCTGCCCCTTTGAAACGTTGAGTAAGCTGCTGGCTCAAGGGACCCCATGTCATCCTCTATGTCCATCAACTTTCTTTTCTTGGATTTTTTTTCACCCCTAATTACTAGCTACTTTCTTTTTCTTTGATCTCAAGCCGCATTACAAACATTGAGACCGCTGCTGCAAAATGGGACCCACATGTCATCCTCTATGTACAATAAAGTTTCTTTTCTTGGATTATCTTTGGCTCCTGATATTTTGTCACTTGCCTTTTTCTTTCGATCTCATGCCGCCTTTGAAACATTGAGTAAGCTGCTGGCTCATGGGTCCCGCATGTCATCCTCTACGAACAATAAAAGTTTCCTCTTCGAGTTATTTTTGACCCCTAATTTCTGGCTATTTGCCTTTTTCTTTTGATCTCCTGCCCCCTTTGAAACGATGAGGACGCTGTTGGCAGGTCGGTCCCACAAGTCATCCTCTATGAACAATAAAAGTTTTTTGATGGATTTTTTTTGAACCCCTAATTAATTTCTGGATATTTCCTTTTTTTTCTTTTGATCCCCTGCCGCCTTGGAATCGTTGAGGATGTCACACTCATGGGTCCCGTATGTCATCCTCTCGAACGGTAAATGTTTCTTTTCTTGGATATTGTTTACCAAATGATTTTTGGCTTATTTTTTCTTTCGATATCCTGCCTTTAAAACGTTGAGGACGCTGCTGGCTCACGGGTCCCACATGTCAGCCTCTATGAACAATAAACCTGAGCTGCTGCCTCATGGGTCCCGCATGTCATCCTCTCGAACGAAAATGTTTCTTTTCTTGGATTTTTTACCAACAGATTTTTGGTTTATTTTTTCTTTCCATCCCCTGCCGCCTTTAAAAACGTTGCTGGCTCATGGGTCCCCGATGTCAGCCTCCCGTACAAGAAACATGTGATATCTTAATTATTTTGCACACAAAAACAGTGTATTGCGCTCTGAGCTATTTCAACGGATAAATTAAATTTTTATTTTTACATAAACAAATTTATATGCTGAATCTCCTTGTTTTTTGTTTTTGCGAAGCATAGGACTTTCCTGTTTTTTTTAGAAAAATCCGAACTATCCTGTTTTGGAGTGGGCTGAAATTGTACGAGTCAAAAGGCCCAGCAGGATAGTTCGAATGCCTAGATGTCCACATGCAGCCCAATTGAAATCGTTCTTTTTTTGGATTTTTTTCACCCCCTGATTTCTGGCTACTTCATTTTTCTTTGGTCCTGTGCCGCCTTGGAAACATTGAGACCGCTGCAGCAAAATGGGACCCGCATGTCATCCTCTATGTACAATAAATTTCTTTTCTTAGATTATTTTTGGCTCGATATTTGGTCACTTGCCTTTTCTTTCGATCCCGTGCCCCTCTCAAACGGTGATACCGCTGCTGCTAAATGGGACCCGCATGTCATCCTCTATGTACAATCAAGTTTCTTTTCTTGAATTATTTTTGGCTCCCGATATTTGGTCACTTGCCTTTTTCTTTCGATCTCATGCCACGTTTGAAACGTTGAAAAACCTGCTGGCTCATGGGACCCGCATGTCATCTTCTATGTACAATAAAACTTTCTTTTCTTTGATTTTTTTGGCACCTCATATTTGGTCACTTGCCTTTTTCTTTCGATCCCCCGCCTCTCCGGTGATACCGCTGCTGCTAAATGGGACCCGCATGTCATACTCTATGTACAATCAAGTTTCTTTTCTTGAATTATTTTTGGATCCTGATATTTGGTGACTTGCCTTTTTCTTCGATCTCATGCCACGTTTGAAACGTTGAAAAACCTGCTGGCTCATGGGACCCGCATGTCATCCTTTATGTACTATAAAAGTTCATTTTCTTGGTTTTTTTCAACCCTTTTTCGGCTATTTCCTTTTTCTTTTGACCCCCTGCCGCCTTTGAAACGTTGAGGACTCTGCTGGCTCATCGATAAAACTTTCCTTTTTGGAGTTTTTTACCCCCTAATTTCTGGCTACTTTCTTTTTCTTTTGATCTCAAGCCGCATTTGAAACGTTGAGACAGCTGCTGCTAAATGGGACCCGCATGTCATCCTCTATGTACAATAAAGTTTTCTTTTCTTGGATTATCTTTTTCTCCTGATATTTTGTCACTTGCCTTTTTCTTTCAATCTCATACCTCCTTTGAAACGTTGAGGAAGCTGCTGGAGCATGGGTCCCGCATGTCATCCTCTATGAACAATAAAAGTTACCTTTCTTGGAGTTATTTTTTACCCCTAATGGCTACTTCCTTTTCCTTTGATCCCCTGCCGCCTTTGAAACGTTGAAGACTTTGCTGGCTCATGGGTCCCACATGTCAGCTTCTATGAACAATAAACATTTCCTTTCTTGGAGTTATTTTGTACCCCTAATTTCTGGCTATTTGCCTTTTTTCTTTCGATCCCCAGTCGCCTTCGAAACGTAGAGGACGCTGCTGGCTCGTGGGTCCCAGATGTCAGCCTCCATGAACAATAAACCTTTCCTTTGTTGGATTTATTTTTCACCCTCTGATTTTGGCTATTTCCTTTTTCTTTTGATCCACTGCCGCCTTGGAAACGTTGAGTAAGCTGCTGACACATGGGCCCCGCATGTCATCCTCTATGTACAATCAACTTGCAAGATCTTGGAGCAAAAGAGCTTGTATTAGTGGGACCCATATGTCAACCTCTATGTACAATAAAAGTTTCCTTTCTTGGATTATTTGTAGCTCCTGATATTTGGTCACTTTCCTTTTTCTTTCGATCTCAAGCCGCCTCTGAAACGTTGAGTAAGGTGCTGGCTCATGGGACCCGCATGTCATCCTCTATGTACAATAAAGTTTCTTTTCTTGGATTTTTTTACCCCTGATTTTTGTCACTTGCCTTGACGCTGCTGGCTCATGGGTCCCACATGTCAGCATCTATGAACAATAAACCTTTCCTTTGTTGGATTTATTTTTTACCCCTAATTTCTGGCTATTTGCCTTTTTCTTTGGATCCCCAGTGGCCTTTGAAAACGTTGAGGAACCTGCCGCTCATGGGACCCGTATGTCATCCTCTATGTACTATAAAATTTCTTTTCTTGGATTTTTTTCACCCTCTGATTTTTGGCTATTTCCTTTTTCTTTTGATCCCTTGCCGTCTTGGAAATGTTGAGTAAGCTGCTGACTCGTGGGACCCGCATGTCATCCTCTATGTACAATCAACTTTCTTTTTTTGGAGTTTTTTACCCCCTAATTTCTGGCTACTTTCTTTTTCTTTTGATCTCAAACCGCATTTGAAACCTTGAAACCGCTGCTGCAAAATGGGACCCGCATTTCATCCTCTATGTACAATAAGTTTCATTTCTTGGATTATTTTTGGCTCCTGATATTTGGTCACTTGCCTTTTTTTCGATCTCATGCCGCCTTTGAAACGTTGAGTAAGCTGCTGGCTCATGGGTCCCGCATGTCATCCTCTACGAACAATAAAAGTTTCCTTTCTGGAGTTATTTTTTACCCCTAATTTATGGCTACTTCCTTTTTGTTTTGATCCACCTGCCGCCTTTGAAACGTTGAGGATTCTGCAGACTAATACAAGCTCTTTCTCTCCAAGATCTTGCAAGTTGATAGATTAAATCATGGAATTATTAGGATATGTTTTAAATTTCAAATCCACTTTATGAATTATTAAAAATACCGTTATCCATGTGGGTATGGAGCGATCAAGGATTTTCATATTGGGCATGAGCAGTTTCAAAAATTGGAACCCAATAATTTAAAATAAATAAAAACAACTTTTATGTAGAATCTCCGTGTTTTTTTGCCAATCATAGGATCTGTGTTTCATTAGAAAAGGGCCGAAATTGCATGAGCAGAAAGGCCCATTTGTAGTTATTGGGCTTCGACAGCCGGAGCAAGTTGGCCGATAGCAATTACCATGTAGATGGCCGTTGGCAACCCAAAGTGAAAATATTGGGCCCAACAGGGGAAGGCTGAACAGTACTATTTTCTAATTGGAAGGTGGTACATGGCGTAATCCTGCCAAAAAAAAGATGGACACGGGTTGCTGAAATTTGCCCATCTGCGCCTAATATCGCCGCCGCGGCTCCGCTTCCGCCGCCGCCGCCATGCCTCGTCTCGCGTCGAGCTCGCGGTACTGCCGCGTCTCGGGCACGGGGTACCGCGGCGTCCGCGCGCGCCCCAAAGGTACGTATTACGCGGAGATACGTGACGGCGGCGAGCGCATCGGCCTCGGCCGCTACGATCGTCGATGAATTTCCATGACGTGTGGACGCGCCAGCAGGCCGAGGATCTCGCGCCGCCGCCGTACATCGTTAGACAGGAGGAACAGCGCCGCCGCGAGACGGAGCGCCGTTTGCGCATTGCCGAGCGGGACGAGCGCGCGGCGCGCGAGTGGGCGGCCCGCTTCCCCGAGGACGTAGCCGCCGAGAACGAGCACTTCCGCAGACGGAGGGCGGAGAAGGCTACGAGGCGGGCTGCGAAGAAGGAGGACCGCGCACGACGGAGGGCGGAGAAGGCGACGAAGCGGGCCTTCATCGAAGCGCAGCTCGCCGGGCCGACCACCATTGGCGAGGACGACCCCCGTTGGATTGACCTCTTCTCGTCGGATCCGGTGTCGGGCACGACACCGGACTCGTCAGATGTCGAGTTTTAGTTTAGTTTTATCGCACTACTTTGTACAAATATGAACTACGGAGTATCTATCAAGCTAATTTTCTCCTATTTTATGTCTATTTCTAGTCTTTATTTGATCTTCTGTTTTACTGCACTCTATTTTTCATTATATTCTGTTTTTGGCGCTGCATTATAGCGCCTCTGAAAATACGCTGTTTCAGCCCTGCATTTGGCCGCCACAGTTTGCAGCTTCCGGTGAAGCTATTGCCGGCTCCATGCGCAGCATCAGCCCACAGCGCCAAAATATAGAGCCACTGCTGGAGTTGCTGTAATATGTTTGTCAGCAGGAGCTTACCTAATTAGTGAAAAAGATGTTCAGCGTGGGATTCGAAAAAAGGATCTTCATGTTTTTTTCCTAGCGATCCTAGTTCGGACTTTTGATTGTGTTGGCTAGTGCATGAAGCTTGACACCTGTATTATGTGATCCTGATATGAGGATAAGAACACCTTCAGGTTGCATTGCTAATGGTGTCTACTGCAGCAGTGGCGTACCTTCAATGGAGACTGATGCAAGAGAGTTGGTACTGGTGAACCTGCACCTGACATCATCGTGCCACCTGAAGTAGGTTGTGTATTGGGATTAGACTGATAAGCATAGCACCTTGCAAAGAACAAGATGCTGCTAGTGTTGGTTAACGTGATTTTACGCCAAAAGTCATGTATGCTCAACAGGTGCCGTACCTAGTTTGGATATTGTGTTGTTACCCTTTTGTGGTTTGGTGTTTGTCCAACAGAGAAAGCTACTCTTTTCCCGTGTAAGTGTTATTATGTGAACAAAAGTTGTATGTACATATATATCGGTCAGAGAACCAAGATTGCATATTCTTGCCTGGTTATAACACATAAGTCATAATAACAATTAAAGAGAAAAGGAACATTTGCCTTTGCAATGTGATTGTGCCAAGTAGATTAGACAACCAACCACAAACATTACAGGTCAACAGCCAAACGCATGCGAAAGTCCTAAGGTAAGCTCCATAATACATGTTGAAACCAAAAGCCTAGAAACCATAAGAAAGGTAGCTCCACATCACAGTTCCACGACAGCAGCATACTGATCATAAAACATATATCAAGTCAGGACAGCTGCACCACTGGGTAAGCATCCATGGGGTCTGGCTCAAGAGCGAAGACTGTGTGAATGCTGCAAAATGTGGCTCTTGCCTCACCCCACCCATACATCTTATCATGGAACCTTACCAAATCAGCATGAATCATCTTGACATAAACATAGCTCCTCTCTCCATGCTGATGGGATTGAACAATGCGCCAGTTGCAGTGCTTCAGCTTGTCAAACAGTATGCAGGAGATAACGAAGCATGCTGGCTGGTCTTTTGTAGTGACAATGGCTTGGAGTAGCTGGTCCTGTGAACCACCCAACTGGATCTTTAGAGCTTGAAGGACAGTCCGTGCCATATAAGCTACCGTTGCTGACTTCAGCTCGGGTTCAGGTGAATGACAGCTGACATCTTGTCCTCGAGATGCAGATCCTTCTTGATCAGATTCAGCGGAATCATCACCACTACTTACAGGTGCATCAGGTTCTACAGAAGGCACATCAGGTACATGCTCCAGTTCATAGGAGTTGGGTGGGACAGCACTGTTTGCTGAAATCTCTACAATACCAGCTCCAGGTAGACCACCAGTATCTACAGAGGGTAAACCACCAATATCCACTTCAGAGGATTCTCGTGGCACGACACCTTTCGCTAGAGGCTCTACCCTACCAGCTCCAGGTCCACCACCAGTCAGTACTGTGGGCATAGTCATGACGGGTTCTACCAATACAAAACCTCCTTCGGGTGGCGTGGCAACTTCGGGTGCAGGATCATCAGTAGCAACTCCAGCATCAGCACCAGTTACATCGGTCTTGACAATAGGTAAACCGTCTTGCTCTAGTTCAGAGAATTCCCGTGGCACGACACCGTTCACTAGAGGCTCTACACTAGCAGCTCCAGCTGCACCACCAGTTTCTACAGCAGGGGGTAAACCCAATCCACAACCTTCTTCATGTGGCACGATGATGCCACGTATAGGCTCATCAGTACCAGGTCCAGCTGCATCAGTCTCCATAGACAGTAAACAAGGTGGCGTCGGAGGTTTAAAAGACTGGCATGCCATTTCACCTTTGTCATCAGACAATATAGAGTTTTCTTCAACTCTATGTTTCTGCAATAATAAGCACATGAACAGAAATTAGACCAGAGCATCTAGCCATCTAACGGGGGCAGCAGCAAAACAAGCGTCGGTCCATATGTTTACCTTGTCATCTGGGATATCAGAACACACAGATTTAGAAGTCATTTCACATAGCATCCGCTTTTTCGTTCCTTCCCCTACGTCCATCTGGAATAAGTAATACTATTGATCACATAAAACTAATTAATCAAATAAATGCATATGTTGAGAAGTTTGCACGGCAAATTGTGGATTCTGCTTTCATCACCTACGAATCATCGTTCTATATATTTACCTTGTCATCTAGGATATCAGAAGTCACAGAATGAGAAGTCATTTCACTAAGTATCGGTTTTTTCGCTCTTTCCCCTCCATCCATCTGCAATAAGAAGTAATATTGATCACATAAAGCCAATTCAACGAATATATGCATATGTTGAGAAGTTTGCACAACAAATTGTGGATTCTACTTCCAATCACCAAGTAATCTCGTGAGAAATGCATGATCAAGATATGTTTCTCCCTCTTGATCGACATCTGCATCTCCATTAAGACTAATCATCGTGCGATGGTGCTCTTCAGAAGAGCGCATACAATTCCAATCACCAGACAAGCAAAAAATTGTTGATTCTAGTAATGATTAATCAGCAGTGGCCATGGAACGACCACAGATCGACCAAGCAAAAAAAATCATCAGCCTACTGACCACCAAGCAAAGGAAACAAACTAGGCCCATACATGGCCTCACAAATCATCATCAAACGTCGATCAAACTAGCAAGTTTGAACATGGATTACTAATTTATTTTCTGATAAAGTGAGTATATTAATATCGAAAGATATTGATTACACTGAGCCTCTGCAACAACGCAATACCTTACTGGTAGTACGGATGCACATGGATTCCTAATACTCCCTCTGTTCGGTTTTAATTAGTCGACGCGAGGGAGAGAAGAAAATGAACTGTCGATGCTTTCAACTAGAGTCAATTAAATACGAACGGAAGAAGTACGTAGTAGTATTGACAAATATCCGGATCTAGTCTAAAAACAAATTGGCATGTAAATCCTAGTAGTCTACTAAACTAGGATCAATACCCTAGATTAGGGTTGCAAGCGGCGTCCGCGAATCGTCCCGCAAAGCAGAAAATTAGAGCAAATAGTGGTTGAGATTAGAGCAGATTTAAAGCACTCGCACTGAAACTAGCTAGCCCGCTACCCACCCCGCTTGACACCCTGCCCTAGATGTGAATCTACACCAAATATTCAAACAAGGATGAGCAACCGCCAATAAAATTTTATCCGCACATCATCATCTCTACCATACACAAGGGTATGGTGATTTCACATACAGCCATTGTTGCCGCGGGACGAGGATGAGTGATGCGCCGCGGAGAAGGTGCCTCACGCCTCTGTCGCCGCCGCCGTCGAAGAGGAAGTCGAAGCCGCGCGATTGTGGTCCGTCGCCGATATGGAGGTGGAGCTACTAGGGAAGAGATGGAGGTGGAGGTGGAGAGGGAGTGATGGTTTGTACTAGTGGCGGCCGGTGAGGTAGTTATAAATACAGCCTCTCTCTCTTTTTTGGCAAGGAATGCAGCTTCTCTTGGGCAACGAGGCAACGCACTCCAGATTTCGCACCCATAAATAGATGTCTCTAAATCTAGATGTATCTATACGCTATTTACTATAATAATATGGGCGGAGAAATTTGGACGCATCTGTGTTGTCTTGTCAAATGAATCACCAGGATTTGCTTTTAGTACTCCAGATTTGGGCGACCCAAGGAAGTAGAGATAGTAATGTACGCCATCTAGCTGCACGCTATCAAATCAAATAAATGGTCATGCCATTTACTTTTAAGATGGTGCAGCAGTTATTCTGACCAAAGAAACATGCACGTCTGCTGATTATTTCTGATGGGTATACATTTACCGTCCGCTAGCAAAGATTGTTTGGCACATTGTTCTTATGGCTTTCAACATCACACCCCTTAATAATATTATTAATCAATGTTTGGGCAATCAATTGAGTGTGTTAATAAAAAATTAAAACCCACAAATCCAACTGTACTATTTTTAGGGCCATATGAAGGACAAGGAATGATTTTAAATGCCATATGGAGTACCTCCAACCATGTGAAATATGGTTCTGTCATGCAGGTGATACCCATGGCTTCGCATTGGATCTGTATGTTGTCCTACATACAGTCAACTATGAAGTACCACGATTTGGTTTTTGGGTGCAACCGGCTAGAGAATGATGCACGGGTTTGTACAGCCAGTACAATTCACATTAAGATTTTCTGATAGGATGTTGATGTGTATATGTAAGAATCATACACTAGAATGTCTTCTATGTTTAGATGGTTGATCTACGTTTATACTTTCTGTGAACCATGAGGTTAAGACCTTTGTACTGTAATAAAGATTGCTAAATAACAGTATATATGTATGCCTCTAGGGACACTGGTTAACAACACGAAGAGCAGGCTTCAAGGCATGTGCCTGTCCGTACGTGATCAAATGCTCGCACACGACCTGGCGGTTGCGAGGCGTGCCACCGACCTATACCTGGCCAGAAGGTGTTGAATTTCTTCGATTAGTTCCCTGCATGGCAGACACGTAAACATTAAATACGAGCCCTATCGGCTCTCAGGTTGCCCTGTGGATCGGCTCAAAGAGCCGATCGCCCCATGGTTCATGTTGGATTTTCAATGACATGGGGATCCTGCTTGATCATAACAAAGCTAAACCAATCTACGACAGTTTAGGGTTTTCACCGTATGATCGGAACATCCTACACGTAGTTGAGCCTAATAGACACGAAAGATAATGGAAAGCTAACCCTAAAAGAGGCCTAAAAACCAACATTAAGTTAATTCCCGGAACATCCCTCTTAGGACTAACAAACCATACCTAACGCACTACCGGATCGTTCAACCCGTTTGCAAGGCCTAACCATACGGATATTAAACTAATCCTTGAAGAACAAGGAGCAACTATAACAGATCGGATCTACTAAGTAACGAACAAGCAAGATGCTGCCCTTACACCTGGATAGGTGTAAGGGCAGCTAGATATTGAGGGACGGCACAGCTAAGCAGATATGCGCAAGAAAAGCATCTATGCAAGCCCCAAAACATCTACGATAAATAGTGTTACTCGCCATCAACAACGCTTCAGCACGAGCAACACAAGGTAAACGAATAAACGATACTGCCTAGATCGCAAGATGCGATCTAGGCAGCATGATGCTTACCCGGAGAAACCCTCGAAAGAAGGGGTGGCGATGCGCCTGATTTGTGTTTGTTGTGAACGTGATTGTCCTCCTTTTCCGATAACCCTAGATACATATTTATAGTCCAAGGGACTTTCTAATTTAGACATGCACCTAACCGTGCATGGGTTAAACTCTATCTAATCTACTATATTACAAATATGCGGGCAATCTAGCCCAAACTCCTCGCGCAAGGCCGCTTCAAAGATGCTCCACGCGTGTATCTTTCAAGCCCATCTTCACTTACGGCCCATCTCCTGATTTGGCCAAAATCGGGTGATAACACATGCCCCCTGGTTTTGGCAATGATAATTTCAAAACCACTCTGTTTTTCCTTCGAGGGGTCATGTCGTGGCAGAGCAGAACCGTCGCAGTATTCTTCATCATGACGTCTTGCCTTCTCAACGTCTCTGCACGCCTTTCCCTTTGGCAATTCCTAATCAATCGGCTCTTCCTTCGTTCTTTCTCTTCTGAGCAATCCGCTTCTAGTTAACTTGGCCGACAGTCAAAGTTAAACAACCCCCAAAAGAGCCGACGGTATCGCATCGGCCCCTACCATAAAACACGAGCAAGGCCAACCCAATTGCCCTTCCAAACGGTAACCTGCGACCTCCGTCTGAGAAAGCAAACTCAGATCCCTAAAATTGCCACCCCGGCAACTCCACGAACCTCAGATCTCAACCGCGCTGTCCCAACTCCGCAGCGCCTCCAATGGCGGAATCATCCAACGCCAACGCCATGGTCTCCGGTCTGAAGGTAATACCCCACCGCTTCTTCGCCATTTGGATCAATATCAGGATTGAACAGAAGAACACCTGAATTAATGTTCTATTCCGTTATTAATTTTAGGTTTCCGACATCCTGCTGCCGCATCCTTCTCTCCCAAATTCCATGTGTCTTGGCCCCCGTTCTTCCGAGAGTCCCGCTCACTTAATCTCATGCGAGGCCAATAGAATCCCCTTTGTGAACCAGGATTTAGATCTGACTTCTTGGGCCGACTGCCTGCGAGCCTGGCCTAATCCTCCCGAAGGTTGGGTGGCATGGTACAATCGAGTGTCCAAAACCCATTATGCTACCTGGGAAACGATAGGGATAGCCGATGCATTGTCATTATCATTGTCTCCTCTTGAAAAGAATGAGAACATTCTGAAAACCATCGGCTACTTTTGGTCTGATGCACTGAACTGCTTCATGTTCGGTCATGGCCCCATGACGCCAACTCTACTGGATGTAGCCATGATTACAGGCCTGGATATTGCATCCCCAAGCCCCTCTGCCTTTAAGTTGCCAAAGGTCCCCTTCACCCTCTCCTCTAAAACAGAGTGTACAAGCTGGGGCGCCTACCTCAAGCGTTATATGAAAACCAAAGGCCCTGTAACCGAGAGAGAACACACGGCCTTCTTGAACTTCTGGCTGGAGCACTTCATATTCTGTGGTCCCTCACTCGCCCCAACCAAGAATTACCTTTCCCTGGCCTACGAACTTGCTAAAGGCACTCATCTTGGCCTTGGCAAACTGTTCCTTGGGGAGGTCTATCGATCTCTCCAACTGATGTCTGTCAAACTGTTCTCCCAAAAGACAGAAAAACAGGAGGTCCCTGGTGGTTTATTCAATTATGGGCTCAGCTGTACTTTCAGAACCAAATCCCAAACTTCCCACCTTTGACTACCTGCACCTTCCCAGATGCTAATGGGAGGGATATCCGATGCACTAGTTATGGTCAAGCCCTGTATGGCCTCCCAGGCAGCAGGCTAATCCCTAAGGAAGCAGCAGAGTGGTTCAAGATCTTCTTCCAAGGCTTGAGCAACCCCCTGTTCTTCCCTTACACCGAATCGGAAAACTTTGAGAATCCAGTCTCCTTCCGGTTGGACAGCTTTGCCGATGACGCTAGCACCCGACACTTGTTCTCTATCATGATCCGCCCTTGTTTTCTCCCAGTCGGCATGAGCACCTCTAACCGGATCATCAAGCCCGGCTACGAGTCTTACCAACCGGTGGTAGTAGCTCGGCAACTTGGTCTCGGGCAAGTGCCCCCACACTTCTTTCTTCATCACCTGACAGCAAGCAGAGCTGAACTGCCTGACATCCTTACTGGCCAAAGGTGCTACACCTTCTTTGACGCTCTGGCAATCCCAATCCCCCACAACCTCTGCTTCACCACCACTACCGATGGTTTCGAGACTTGGTGGACCATGTGGAAGACCCATGCCTTCAGAAGAGCTCTAGGACCGTCACTGAAGCAGCTTGATGCCGAACATGACACTACACATCAGGTACCATTGCATATAAATTTCTTGTGATCGTTCATAATGGTTGTCTGAAACCCTGGCTCTATCTCTTGGCAGGAACAAGATGGCCCAGAGCCCACGCAAACCGACGGTTCTCCCTTCACATTCCTTCCACCAGCCCCGGTGCTCTTCTGCCGAAGCTCGCCATCCCCGAAGCAAGTCATAATGCGGGCCAGCCGATTTCACCAAAATCGGCTTCCAAAAGTAAAGCATCCTCGGGGCCGGTTGCCCCCCGAGCCTCCACCCAAGCGAGGAAGGCGGTGAGGAAAGTAGCTGCCAGGAAGACCCTGAAGCGCAAAGCTCCCGTCCAAGAAAACTTGCAAGTAAGCCAACCCGTGCCTTGATTACATTTATCCATCCTCCCAGTCCTTCGCAACATGCTTATGCTTCTTTTCAGACTTCCACCGAAGAGAACTCCAGCGAGGATGCACAGTCCAGACAAAGGGACACGAACCCGGGCAACTCTGAGAGATCCACCACACAGAGCCAGACGGACTCGCCCACGTCGGTTTCTAGGCAAAGGTCCACTCCCGAACCTGCTGCCACCCCAGCTCCGATCAAAACAGGGTCACGCGTGAAACGTCGCTGTGTCAAAAGGGCTCGCAAAGACTCACAAGTTTCCTCGCCAAGCCAGGAGGTTTCAAACGTAATTACCTCACCATGCCTTATGTCATCCCATTTCTACTTGGGTCGACTCACCATCTCCTTTGCAGACTAATGAGACTTCTAACGGGGACGTTGAAGAGGTATTGATGCCATCTGCCACACTAGATCTGGCTGCTTCGACGGGAGTGGCTGACCAAGTGGCTAGCCTAGCCGCCTCCGTCCGATTGTCACACCATCGGCCGCTCCTCTTACTTTGGGAGAGGTACACTCCACTCCTTTGTCTCTACCTTTTCCTGTGTTGTATACTCATACCGCTCTTGTTCGTCTGTCAGGGATGTGATCTTTCAAGCTTGCTGACGTTCGATCCGGAATCCATCGAGCCAGCTACTTCCAAGGCAGGTGAAGAGCCGAGCCCTGGCACAGTCCATGGTCCGCTCCAGCGTCTCAAGGCTTTGCTATCCTCCTCAGTTGAGACCCTGGTTGAAAACCCCGAGGCAGTCACGGGCATCCTTGAAGAAATCCAGTCCCATCTCCCCGTGACACTACAGGTGAAGCTCTGGCCAGCCGTGACCCTGTCGGCCTTCAGGTCAAGAGTGCAGTCGGCGCGTCAAAGAATTACCCTTCGTCATGCCCAGCTCCCAATGAGAGCCGATATTGCAGAGAAGTGTCGACGGCTCAATGAGAAAAAGGCTGCTCTGGACGCCAAGACTGACACTTCTGCCAATAGCGCTGAACTCGAGACCCTGCGAAAGGAACTGGAGAACCTTGAAGAGAGAGTTAGGATGACCAAGCGGCTTATCCAAGAGAAGGAAACCCTCATTGCTCGCTCTCGAGAGGAAGCGCAAGGCCTCACAGCCGATCTGAAAACTGATCTAGCTGAAATTCGTGCCCGAGCAGTCAGGCAAAAGACGAGGACGACGAGGCTGAGATTGCCGAAGTGGATCGTATCCGTGCGACGCCCTTCACGCTCTTGACGAATTTCTTCAGAAGAACCTCTCTGTGTAGACTAATAAATGTTGTACTGAACTTGTACCTTGTTGTACTTCTTGAGTCGATGGCTAAACATCGGCTGTGCCGAATTTTTTTGTATTTTCGATATTTTATTAGCCGATCGGTTTCATGAATCGGCTTCATGAATCGGCTTCCCCTGGGTACATACTTCGTGGCCTTGTACCTTCTCCGTGTGTATGCCCCCCAAGCCGAATACTTCAAGTGATTGAAGATATCGGCTTTTCAGCCAATTCAAGCTTGTCTCACCATGCACCACGCTAAATAGCACATCGGTGGCCCCGGGTGGTGGTGTAATGTTAGCCGATTGCTGGAATCTGCTCCCCTTGTGGTTGTCGGTCCGAAGATTTACAGACTGTTGAGATTTCGAAAATCTACGGCAACGCGCCATCGGCCATCCTTTTTCTCTACAGGCATTACATTGGAAATCCATTCAGCGTACCTGTATGGCCTGATGAACCCGGCGTCCAAAAACTTCTTGATCTCCTTCTTGACTTCCTCAATCTCTTCTAGCTCGTAAGCTGATGGAAACCCATACCTCAGCTTTCCGTCGCCTGCTAAATCCATGTCGCGCACCGGCAGAAGGCGTGTTGAGGTTGGCTTTAGCCGATCGCTAGAATCGGCCTCCTTTTCCATCGTAATGCTTACTGAGGATTCACCACTTTTCATTGTTTGGGGCCGATCGTGTGGATCGGCCTCCTCTTCACCTTTGCCGCGGGAGCGACTGCTCTCGGGCTTATCCTCCATGGCGATCTGCAAGCCCTGCCATGTTGATATCAAACAAAAAACTGGCCCGCGTCCTATGCAGTGACTAAGATCGACCATGTTGACTTCCGGAAACGGCTGCGTGTCAACTCTCATGGCAAACTGACCGAAGAGTAATCGGCCTTGTTCTATCGCCATCTGAATCTGTCCGCGCAGGACTTTGCAGTCGTTGGTGGTATGGGTGAACGTGTGATGCCATTTGCAGTATGGCTTGCCGTTCATCTCTTGTGGCGTGGGGATTTTGTGGCCTTCGGGTAACTTCAGCTGTTTCTCCTTCAGCAGCAAATCAAAAATTTGCTCCGTTTTGCTCAAATCGAAGTCAAACCCCTTCATAGGCCCTGGTTGCTTCACCCACTTGCAGGACACGGGTTTTGCCCCCCGAGTCCACTCAGCTACAGCGACCTCCTGATCTCCTGCAGAGTCTTCATCTTCGTCCGTCTCGATCAGGGCGACGCGCTTGTACTTGTCCTGGTACAATTCTGGATGGCGCTGTTCATATGCTGTCAACTTCTGAACCATGTGCGCCAGTGAATTGTACTCTGCTTGGAAGGTCACATCTCTGAGCGGCGCTGATAATCCTGCTACCGCCAGCTCGACTGCTTCCTTCTCAGATAGGCGAACCGAATAACATCGGTTCCTGACGGTCCTGAACCTCTGGATGTACTCAGATACCGTCTCTCCTCGTCTCTGCCGAACTTGGGTCAGATCGGCAAGGCTAGCTTCCGTAGTTTCTGAATGGTATTGTACATGGAACTGCTCTTCCAGCTGCTTCCACGTCCGAACCGAGTCTGGTAGCAACGAGGTGTACCACCCAAAGGCTGGACCCGTGAGAGACTGCGAGAAGAACCTCACACGTAGCTCGTCTGAAGCTGAGACCATGCCCAACTGTGCCAAGTATCGGCTCACGTGCTCGATCGAGCTGGTTCCTTCTGATCCACTAAATTTTGTGAAGTCAGGGAGCCGATACTTAGGTGGCAGCGGGATCAGGTCGTAGTCGTTGGGATACGGCTTGGAATAGCCGATCATTCTCTTCTTCGGCAGGATGCCGAACTGATCTCTCATGATTGCGGTGATCTCATCCACCGTAGGAGCTGCAGAAGTTGATCGTTGATGACTTGTACTGGTGGCATATTTAGCTAGCCACGCCTGTTTCTCAACATCTGCTCCAGCACTGCTTCCTGCTCCAGCGACTCCTCCTGCCGTGGCAGTCCTTCCTGCCATAACCGGGTCATCCAGTCGTTGCAGTCCGGCACGTATGTGCACACGTATCCATGTGGAATCTCCTTGGGCGGCTCATACAGGAATTGGTAATCGCCAGGATCACCTCCAACCTTGTAGACGACGTACGCCGGTGAACCTTGTTGCTGTGGAGCTGCAAACGTGTGTTGCAGTGGTGGCCTTGTGTAGAGCGGTACCTCCCCTTGGTGAGTTCCTAGAGCAGGACCTGACGGAGAGTACTTGTGCTTCGTGACTTCTTGCACCACATTGAGCGCGACACGCTCCAGAGTATTCACCAAGCTCTCAGCATGCCGATGAAGAGAGTGAGCAACGGCATAGTTGACTTCCTGTCGCAGGGCTCTGGTACGTTCGTCCGAAGGGAGAGATAGATCTAGTCCATCTAGCGCGCCTTCGGGTTGGAACCCTTTGAACTTGATCCCGTGCGAACGGGTTTTCTCAAAAGCGCCGATGAGATCGGCTTCCAAGGATGGCCTTGAGCTCATCATATCTCTTCTTATGCTCAGGAGGCAGATCTTCATACTTGACTGGTTCCGCCGCCTGAGACGCAGATGACGACATGGTTGCTGCGGAAGATTGTCCCGATGTCCCACCGGGCGTGCCAGAATGTGTTGCCTGCCAAAACCCACCGGCGAGCAGTGGTTAAGCAACACGAAGAGCCGGGAGGCTTCCAAGGCGGCAGCGGGCCCTGGTCCCTCGACGTCGTCCCGCAAATGCTCCGGCACACGACCTGGCGGTTGCAAGGGCGTGCCACCTGACCTATACCTGGCCAGGAAGGTGTTGAATTGCTTCGATTAGTTCCCATGGCAGACACGTAAACATTAAATACGAGCCCTATCGGCTCTCAGGTTGCCCTGTGGATCGGCTCAAAGAGCCGATCGCCCCATGGTTCATGTTGGATTTTCAATGACATGGGGATCCTGCTTGATCATAACAAAGCTAAACCAATCTACGACAGTTTAGGGTTTTCACCGTATGATCGGAACATCCTACACGTAGTTGAGCCTAATAGACACGAAAGATAATGGAAAGCTAACCCTAAAAGAGGCCTAAAAACCAACATTAAGTTAATTCCCGGAACATCCCTCTTAGGACTAACAAACCATACCTAACGCACTACCGGATCGTTCAACCCGTTTGCAAGGCCTAACCATACGGATATTAAACTAATCCTTGAAGAACAAGGAGCAACTATAACAGATCGGATCTACTAAGTAACGAACAAGCAAGATGCTGCCCTTACACCTGGATAGGTGTAAGGGCAGCTAGATATCGAGGGACGGCACAGCTAAGCAGATATGCGCAAGAAAAGCATCTATGCAAGCCCCAAAACATCTACGATAAATAGTGTTACTCGCCATCAACAACGCTTCAGTACGAGCAACACAAGGTAAACGAATAAACGTTGTGCTGCCTAGATCGCAAGATGCGATCTAGGCAGCATGATGCTTACCCGGGAGAAACCCTCGAAAGAAGGGGTGGCGATGCGCCTGATTTGTGTTTGTTGTGAACGTGATTGTCCTCCTTTTCCGATAACCCTAGATACATATTTATAGTCCAAGGGACTTTCTAATTTAGACGTGCACCTAACCGTGCACGGGTTAAACTCTATCTAATCTACTATATTACAGATATACGGGCAATCTAGCCCAAACTCGCAAGGCCGCTTCAAAGATGCTCCACGCGTGTATCTTTCAAGCCCATCTTCACTTACGGCCCATCTCCTGATTTGGCCAAAATCTGGTAAACAACAGTATATATGTATGCCTCTAGGGACACTGAAACAGCCAAACAACCATGCATGTGTATAGACCGTATTTGATCAAATTAAAAGAAGCACCTGGGTTCATGCAAATAGCATAAATTTATCACCTAAGTACATTAGCTATAAATAGTTAAATAGGAGTCAAGACCAACTGAGCTAGCTAGTAGTATGATCCTACTATTACATAAATATCCCTAACTCTGATTGTCTTTGTTCCAGTCCAGCGCGTTGGTGTAGCTTGGGATGAACCAAAACCCCGTATGCCAGTTGGCCCCTGGACCGCTGCTTGAGAAAGATATGCTTTGGTGGTCTTCGCCATTTAGACTGAAGCGGAAAATTTCTTGATGTGATGTGTCAAACTGAGAGCCAATGGCCTGAGGCGTGGTGTAGATGCAGTTTCTTCTTGTCAAATATCCTGGGGGAAATGTTGCACCACCCACTGGCATGAAAATCGGATAGTTCAACCCAAGGAACATAGAATAGTCTCCAAGATTAGTAACCCTTTCCCACGGGTTGGCTGGAAGTAACCGACTAGTGTCATTCGAGAATACAATGCAGGTATACCCCGAATAGCTGTGAACAGCGCGACCGCAATGGACAGAAGGGGTACTATCATAATAAGTTGGAGCACCGTCAGCGTCAAAATCCATTACGCCACGTGCATAGACCAGGAGAAGTCTAGAACGATCTTGAGATCTTGCCAGCCACCACGTACGACTATTAGAGTCAAAATCATCATCGCCATCAAATCCAGCCGTCCACGGAATGAATGGAGCAGGGAGCACTATAGGACCTTGAAAAAGGAAAGAACACGTCACATGAAAATATATTTCATGATTTATCTACTAGTGATATTGATTTGATATTGGGATGCCAATACTAGTACTTTATAAAATCATGGTCGAACATAAGATGGTTTGAAATATATTTCGAACATCTTGGTAAAACTTCATATGGATTTAAAACATGTTCCCGAAAATATTGGTCCAAATTTTAGATGGTTTGAATATAGTACTCCTTATTCTCTAGAACCGGGGGAATATAAACAAATGAAAGTCTTTATCAATATTGCATGGCACCTTTATTGATTCTATTTCTACTCTACCTTAAATTTTCTAGGGAGTAATAATAAAGAAACTTAATTACTAGGGGGCCTTTTTCCTAAGGAACAACATGCACATTAGACCATACTAAAATTCCTATAGATGTTAAATTCTATATATGTCCATACCACAAGAGGGTTATGGTGTGCGCCTATGGAATTCCTTTAAGCCAAAAGATGCCAAGACAGTTCAACAAATAAGAGGTGAAATACTATATAAGTTACGTATATAAAAAAGATAGGGAGGAAATGTTACCAAATTGATTAGGATCCCATGCATAAACATTTCCAAGCTCAGTAACGGCGAACACAAGTCCGTTATGTATAATTGCATCGCAGTATATGGCGCCGTACTGAAACTGGTTTTCAAGAAATATCCATGTACGAGGATATTCGCCATGGAGGTAGGCAATTGCAAAGTCGAAGATTGCGACAAGGGAGAAATCTTTATACCCCCTAGCAGCTGTAGGAACTTGGCAAATAGCTATCTTCTGCAGTTGAATAGCAGAACGCTGATACTCGAATATAAGTGGATTGCGTGTGGTTTCCAACTTCTTCCTCAAAGATGGAAGCTTAATCTTGCGATGAGTGTAGACATTGAGGAGGTTCCACTTGCCTTCGGGGCCAACCATGGCGATCCAATCTCCATTGGCGCCTGCCCGCTCCTCATCCTTACCGTGTGGCATTAGGCCATCATAGGAGAACCTGTCCAGCGGCAGTAGTTTGCACTTGCTGTGCACCGGCAAATCCTCCTTGAACACCCATGGTTTATCCGCCGGGTCACAACAGAGAACACACGGAAGGCCAAACGGCTGAGAAGCAGGCAGAGTGGCACTGTATTTGGCTGACTGAAGAATACTTTTGGAGGAACCGACTAGGGACGCGGCGGTGATGGCGTCGCACTGGCTGATGAGCACTTCAAGGGGGCCTTCCGTAAACACCTTGTGAAACAGCCCAGATCCACAGACCCTGCTCGATTTCGCCATCGCAATGAGGCAGGTGGTACAATGGGGTTGGTATTTTCTTGGGAGATCTACTGATTCGAACTTTGGGAGAGAGATGGCGATCAATGGCGGCAGGTGGGGGTTTGAGTTGGAGAACAGAGGCTCTCAAACTGGGCACTGCTGGATAGGATGCGAAAGCGCCATGGCGGAGACGCAGGCGCGTGCTATGGAAGATGGGCGGAGTGGGGATAGACGACGGAGGTGAACCGAGACGCTCCTCCTCTTATGCATATACTGCCTACTGCAGTTTCGAGGAGAGTGTGAATGTGTTCAAAAAAAGAGGAGAGTGTGAATGTGTTCAAAAAAAGAGGAGAGTGTGACTGTGACCCGACACCCGAGTAGGAGCCGAGCAGACGGACTATAGGAGTAGCCCCATCATTACAGAACATTAATCGTGCTTCCTACAATAAATAAGTGAAACATCCCAGGCTTGTGTTGTCTAATCAAATCGATGGCCATGTCAGTATTATGGTGAACAAATAAAACAAATACACACCAACCTTGTTCTTTTTGCAACGTACACCAACCTAGCAAGGCATCAACCTTCTCGCCATCAACTACGACTCCGTGGCTCCGTCCCACCAAAGTTGTCTCAACTTTGTAAAAAAAATACATCTATCCATCTAAATTTTAACAAAGGTGAGACACTTTTGGTGGGACCGAGGGAGTACAAAAAAACTTCACTACTCCATGCTAGTATCGGCCACTAATTCAAATTTCAACTGAAGGCGTGCTATTTTATGGTCCTGAAAATTGCCAAAAAAAATACAACCCAAAAATGCAACAGATCCATGTTAAGGGGGTACACCCTACGCAATATACATTAAGAAACTTCGAAACTTCAGCGACCTTGTAAGAATGCCCATGACAGTGCAGTTTTGCCAAATTAGGAAGAGACGAAATATGAATTCAACCAAAGAAATCTAAACGAATCCTTAGACAATAGCATAGTTAACACGTTCAGAAAAAAATGATGACTCCAAAAGAACAACATTAGCAAGAAATACTCCATTTTAGTTTGAATTTGCAGTCACATACATATACTAGTAGTACTGCCAAAATACTATAATACTCCGAGCTGCATTCTAGCACTCCAACTAGCTAGCTAATAGTTCTGGAGTAGTAGTACTACTATACAAGTCCAAAATACATCCGAACGAACCCTACTTCGAACTAAACTACTCCCTCCGATCTTCGAGTAACTACATTGCAGTATGACTAAACGAAGATTATTGTATAACCTTCTTGTTGATGCAAACGCAGATAGGCAACACACGCTGCCCTCCATTCTGCTTCGCGTAACGGGGCGGCACCGCCAGGAAAGAAGTGAGCTGCTGCAACATGATCGAGCTAGGCGTCGGGGAGCTCGTCGGCTCGATTACCGCCATCAAGGTGTCCGTCGAGAGGTCACTGGTCCCAGCCGTCGCCGGCGCCGGCGGACCAATCACCAACAGCTGCGCCTTGTACATCGGAAACAAGCACGCGGCCGACCTGATGCACACACAGGACACAATGGTGGTCGGGCCGAGCGCGCCAACGGTGATGGCGAACACGCTACCGTCTTCTTCCCCACTGCCGATGAACAGGTGTCCCCGCGGTTGTACCGGAACACGAACTATGCACCAGGCGGGTATGCCATACTGGAACGTAAACACTGGGATGGAGTGGGATGCTTGGAGGTGTACCAGGAGCTCCCGCGGCGGGCCGGTGAAGCTGCAGCCGGTATTGATGGCCTCTGTGCAGCCGCACGGACCATGCGGGCACGCGATATAGTGCTTGTAGGACTCCGTGGAGGCGACCAAGCTCTGGCAGCCGACGCACTTGACCATTGCCCCAGATCGATTCGACGGCGGCAATCTTGCCCCAGATCGATTCGACGGCGGCAACCACGCCGGCTGCTCGCACTTCTTGCACGGGTTCGGCGCAAGCTCGCAAATGGGCCTGCCGAAGATAGTACCCGGGGTTTACTGAAGGCCCACTATCCGAAGAATAAGAAGATTCGGGAGCCCAAGATATATTAAGGAAAGCTAGAGTTGTAATAGGAAGTGTTATTTGTAATCTGGCGGGATGAGTTAGAAACCGTCCCGGACTCTGTAACTTGTACAAAACGAAACCCTCGGCTCCACCTCCTATATAAGGGGGAGTCGAGGGACAAAGAGAGGATCGAATCTACTGTCAACATAACCCTAGTTTTCATAATCGTCGAGTACTTTTCGCCTAAACCTTCGAGATCTACTTGCCCTCTACTTCTAGCAAAACCCTAGTCTACAATCTGTAGGCATTGACAAGTTAATCCTTTGTCAATTGGCGCCGTCTGTGGGAATTAGAGGTTGCAAGGAGCTGATCTCGATGGCACGTTCAAGATCTTCGACTTCATCAACAGCAAGCAACGCGATGGATCGAGGTAACAAGGGAAAAACTGATCTATTCAATTTTATTCCTCACCCGCCCTCCCGTATGGATGCATGTGCCTATCTGGAGGAGCCCATCATCATGACGTTCGGAGAATTCCGATTTGGCGTCAACAAAGAAGGATCCTACCGTCTCGAAGTTCCGATCTCGTCGGAATTTTCAGCGGTCGATTCTAACTTTTCGTCGAGTGACGAGGAGTTTTCGTCGCCACGCTTCGTCGACAACAAGGCAAGCGGAAAGCTCGCCAAGATCTTCAGCAACACATCCTTCGAGTCGTCTGCGGACTCCTTTATAAGCAGCGACTCCGACAGCGTCGACAGCTTCAACTTCATCGACAAATCTGCTGCCATCGGAAAGGTCTTCACCACTCTATATGATGGTGTCACCAACCCTGACAAAAATCAATGCGCAAAATATCATCAGATTTATGCGATAGAGGGAGCAGGCCGATCAGAGCCAGAAACGTCAGAGGCTTTCGACGATTTGGGAAATCCATACGTCGATCCCGCTGATCTCAGACATGGCCTAGGCACTAAATATGCTGGGACTTCAACTCGAGCACAAGTCCAACTCCCGCAAGCAGCGTGGGATAGGGCTGCGAGAGCCATGGATGGTTCAGAACCAATGACCACCACTGCTACTACACAAGAACTACAAGCATATCAATATAGACTTGCTCGAGTAAGCAGAGAGTTGGAAAAACAGACAGCATCACTAAATAGAAGAAAGGAGGCAGCTTCTGCATCAAGCAGACGCCGAGCAGATTTAAGTCGACAATCAAGAACCTCGGGAGACAGTCACAGAGAAGCTCGGAGGAGAGCAATGTCTCGGCTGCAAAACATACCCGAAGCAGAGAGAGGAAACATAATCCAAAATCTCGACATGTCCTTTATGTCGATCGACGAAAGGGGAAATATCATCCCAAAAACGCCAGAGGCAGGTTACATGGCAACACAAGCTTACATCTTGGCGTCCAGACCACCTCCTGGGGACCCGAGAGAACCATTGTTCAATATGGCGATGGCTGGAGTAGGAGTAATGGGAACAGCGTTTGCAACAACGCCTCCCGAAGAAAATCCTAGGCAAAATAGTCCACGACCCACCGCAGCAGTTCAAGATCCCCCAAGAACAAGTGGAGCAAGAGACACAGCAGTCCAAGTAAGGGTGGACAGAGCGCGACAAGAAAGAAGAGAGCGTCAGCACTCACCAGAAGTTGCCGACGAAGATATGTGTGGGCTCCCGTGTTTCACGAGAAGAGTTCGAAAGACTCGAGTCCCAAAAGGGTTCAAGCTACCCGAAAATTTCAAGAAATTCGACGGCCTGCAAGATCCCGAGGATTGGCTCGTGGATTATCTCGAGATGGTGAAGCTGGTAGGAGGAACCAGAGCAACAGCTATGCAAAGCATTCAAGTTCACTTGAGCGGTGCCGCGAGATCTTGGATAAAGAAACTCCCCCCAAGTTCCATCGACAGCTGGGATAACGAGGACATCTTCGTGAAAAACTTCCGATCCACCTGCAAAAAACCTGCGTCATTGGAAGAGTTGAGAGCGTGTCGACAGAAACATGACGAGTCGATGAGGAAATACATACAGCGGTGGAACATCATAAAGAACTCGGCAGAAGATATATCTGACGAGAGGGCAATAGATGCGTTTGTGGCAGGAATCCGGCGAGGAGATTTCGTCGAGGACTTAGGGAGAACCAAGACCATATCAGCACTCATGGAGATAGCCAATAAATGGGCAGATGGTGAAGACGCAATATACAACAAGCGACACAGGTCGCCAGAGGAAGATCGTGGTCGAAATTATCAAAATAGAAGGCGATTTTCTCGCCAGTTCTACAACAACGATGCTCCTGGCCATATATCGGCTGGTTTTCGAGGAAATCCTGGAGGAAATAGTCGAGATGATTATCAAAGGAGTAATGAGCAACAAGGCGACAATAGAGGTGATTTCCGTGGCAACAGGCAAAATAGTGGACCAAGGATTCAAAGACCTTATGTGTCTCCCGAGGAGATGATGAACGGTCCGTGTCAAATGCACTTTTACCTCGACAACAATGGAAAGAGGCAGTCAGGACATCTCCAGAAAGACTGCCGTAATTTTCAGGCAATGTTGCGAGCCGCAGGAATTGCAAATGCCCAAGCAAATAACAGAAATCCTCGGGAGCCAAGGAGCGAGATCCACCTTCCACCTCCTCCCGCAATCACCGACGAAAATCGACACCAGCTTAGAATTGCGGCAGCACCACATCCACCTCCATATGTTGACCCCAACTCTAACGGTGCGGTCTCGATGATTCAGAAAGCCAGGCCATCAAACAGGGCGCAAGGTAATCTCGCGACAAGTATTCATGGCAGAGAAGATGCCTCCACCAACAGTCGAGTACTTAAATTGGTCGGGGCAAGACATCGGCTTCACAATTGCAGATCATCCGCAGCAAGTTCCTCGACCAGGACAATCAGCACTCATCTTACCCGCAGTAATCGCTGGTTTTGATGTGTCGAGAGTTTTCATAGATGGCGGCAGCAGCTTAAACCTCATGTATGCAGATACATTGAGGAAGATGAACATATCCCTAGCAAACTTGAAACCAACTGACACACGTTTCCACGGGATTACACCAGAGAAGCCAAGTTACCCATTGGGCAAAATCAACCTCGACGTTCAGTTTGGAACCCGAGAAAACTACAGGATAGAGAATTTGGAGTTCGAAGTTGTCGATTTCCCATCGCAATATCACGCCTTGTTGGGACGACCAGCGTATGCCAGGTTCATGGCAGTGCCGCATTATACATATCTGTTGTGGAGGTTGCCTGGACCCAAGGGACCTATCACAATCAAAGGAAGTTTTGCGTTAATAAATGCGACAAAGATTTTCATCGACTGTCAGAAACTTTCGGGATGCAAGCAGATATGGGCGCCAAGGTTCACTGATTATGATGTGCTGCCAGAGGTAGGGAGATCTTCTAAGGAGCCAACTTTCAACACAACCAAGGATTCAAAAGAGGTACAGATCCACCCGACAGATCCAAAGAAAACGACGTCCATTGCCGCAAACATGGATGTCGCATAGGAAAGCGCGCTCGTCGAGTTCCTCCGTGAGCACTGGAGAATCTTCGCATGGTGTCCAGCTGACATGCCAGGAGTACCCAGGGAACTTGCCGAGCACCACCTCAATTTGGATCCTCTCGCACGACCAGTCAAGCAGCCTTTGCGGCGTTTTTCGAACCTAGCCGCAAAGCAATGTTATCAGAAATAGATCGACTCAAAGACGCTGGTTTCATCAGAGAAATATCTACAGAAGCCACATGGGTAGCTAACCCAGTGATGGTGCCGAAGAAACACACAATAGTCCTTCGCATGTGCGTCGACTTCACGTGTCTCAACAAACATTGTCCCAAGGATCACTTTCCCCTCCCAAGGATCGATCAAATCATCGACTCCACGGCAGGATGTGAACGTCTTTCCTTCTTGGACGCATATTCTGGTTATAACCAGATCAGATTAAAAGAAGAAGATGAAGCCAAGACAGCGTTCATCACACCTTATGGCGTGTTTTGCTACAAAACAATGCCCTTTGGTCTGAAAAACGCGGGAGCAACATATCAGCGGATGATGCAGAAGTGCCTAGCAACACAGATTGGAAAAAATGTACAAGTCTACATTGACGATGTCGTAATAACATCAAAGAAAGGGTCGACTCTGATCGAAGACTTGAAGGAAACCTTCGACAACCTCGACAAGTTCTGCCTCAAGCTAAACCCGACAAAGTGCTCTTTTGGAGTTCCTGCAGGAGAACTTCTCGGGTTCTTAGTATCAGCAAGGGGGATCGAAGCTAATCCCGAAAAAATACAGGCCATCGTTACTATGAGAAAACCAACAAAGTTGAAAGAAATACAACAGCTAACGGGGCGAGTCGCAGCTTTAAGCAGATTCGTCGCCAGGCTAGGAGAAAAGGCGCTGCCGTTCTATGCATTGATCAAACAAGGGGAAAAATTTCAATGGAACGAGGAAGCAGACAGAGCCTTCGAGAACCTCAAGCGAGCAATTTCGACACCACCGATATTGGTGGCGCCAAAAGAGAAAGAACCTCTCCTCTTATACATTGCAGCCACACCTCAGGTGGTCAGCACGGCCCTAGTAGTCGAGAGAAGAAGAAGGCAAGCTTCATGGAGTTCAGAGGCCGTATATTTCATCAGCGAAGTACTGTCGCCATCAAAACAGCGGTACCCGCAATATCAAAACTTGCATATGGAGTATTCACGACAGCAAGAAAATTGCGACACTATTTTTCGGCGCACCCGATAATAGTGGTCAATGAGGCTCCCTTATCAAATATATTGAACAATCCAGAAGCTACGGGTCGTGTCTCCCTTTGGGGAATAGAACTTTCTCCTCGGGACATCACGTATGAAAAAAGAAAAGCAATAAAATCACAGGTCTTACCAGATTTCATTGCAGAGTGGATGGAGCTACAAAACACGGGACCCCCAGATTTATCGAGAACTTGGACCATGAACTTCGACGGGTCCAAAAGATTGGAAGGTGCTGGAGCAGGCGTGATATTAGTATCACCTGAAGGCGACAAGTTGAAGTATGTTCTGCGGATGACGTTCCCAAACGCGTCTAACAATGAAGCAGAATATGAAGCTCTCATACACGGGATGAAGATGGCGAAAGCTTGCGGTGCAACCGACTGAAAATTTTCGGCGATTCACAATTGGTGGCACAGCAAGTCATGAACCAATGCGATGCAGTCAACGAAAGTATGATAGCATACAAAGAGGTGTACAATGAGCTGGAGAAGTTATTCGACGGTTGTGAGGTAAACCACATCAGCAGGATGAGCAACGATGAAGCCGACGTTCTCGCAAACATCGGGTCACAATGTCTCGCGATACCTCCAGGCGTGTTTTGGGAAGAGATAAGCGAGAGATCAACAAAGCCAGCAAAAACAAAGAAGGAGAAGAAAGAGAAAACCTCGAGTATCACCAAAGACACAGCAGAAGAAGAAGAAGAGGAGGAGCTAGTCATGATGGTACAAATTCCATGGATGCAGGCTTACATATCATATATCCTAAGGAAAACGATACCCGACGACCCAGTCGAAGCAAGGCGAATAATCAGGAGATCAAAAGCTTTCACTGTGGTAAAAGGGAGTTGTACAAACGAAGTATCTCGGGCGTGCTACAAAGATGCGTTACGCCCGAAGAAGGAAGAATTATCCTGAAAGATGTGCACGAAGGAATATGCGGGCACCACGCGAGCAGCCGAGCTATCGCGGCTAAGGTTTTCAGAGCAGGATTCTATTGGTTAACAGCAATCGAGGACGCAAAGGAAATAGTGAGAACTTGCGACGCGTGCCAAAGATTTGCCGCCAGACCTCACTCTCCTGCAGCAGAACTTATGCCAATCCCATTATCTTGGCCTTTTGCTCAATGGGGCCTCGACATGGTGGGAAAACTACACAAAGCTTCGCCAGGAGGTTATGAGTATATGCTTGTTGCTGTCGACAAGTTTACAAAATGGATCGAAGCAAAGCCGATAAATTCACCGGACGGCGCGTCGGCGATTAAGTTCGTGAAAAGCATCGTCTTCAGATTTGGAGTCCCTCACAGCATCGTCACAGATAACGGCAGCAACTTCACGTCCAAAGAGTTCAAAGCATACTGCGCAGAAGTGGGCATTAAGTTGAGTTTTGCGTCTGTCGCACATCCACAGACCAATGGACAAGTCGAGAAAGCCAATGGCATTATCTGCAATGGCATCAAGAAACGCCTGCTAGGACCACTGGAAAAAGCTCGGCATACTTGGCCGGAGGAGCTGCCAAGTGTATTGTGGAGTATCCGAACAACACCAAATACGGCGACACAGGAAACGCCGTTTTTTCTGGTCCATGGCGCCGAAGCAGTCCTACCGATAGAAATAGAGCACGATTCTCCAAGAGTCACAGAATATGATGAAGAAACCTCGAGAGAAGCCTTGGAGGACGACGTCGATGCACTTGACGAAGCTCGAGATGAAGTCCTGTCACGAGTCGCCAAATATCAACAGGACCTGAAGAATTACCACAGTCGACGATTGCGCCCAAGGTCTTTTCAAGTTGGTGACTTAGTTCTGCGACTCAACCAAAAAAGTCACGAAAAACTCGAGTCACCATGGCTTGGACCCTACATCGTCACAGAGGTAATCGAAGGAGGAGCATACAGAATCAAAGACAAGAAGACAGGGATTGCCGAGCCAAATCCCTGGAACGTGGCACAGCTCAGGCGTTTTTACGCTTAGATGCCGAAATATAGTCTCCTCTGTAAACATACAATGTACTGAAACGCCCGCGAGTTTTCAGACGCACTTTTCCTTTTTCGGGGCACCGAGTGGGGCCGGGAAAGGTTTTTAATGAGGCGGGCTCGCGGTGCTGCAATATAATAAAGATAGTGGAATTATATATCTTTTTCTCGACAGGATCAGGGACTTCCCCCTAAATGATACAATATATATATACAGACAGCGTCGATGAACGCAAAAGAAGCATCTTGCCTTGGTAAAAATACCTCGCCAAAATAAAAAGAGATATCGACAAAATAGTGATCAACAAAAAGCTCGGGGGCTTGCACCCGCACAAAATAGTACACAATGTATATTATCTTGCCTTGGGACAACCTCGCATTATAATAAACAAAAAATATTGCAATCAAAACGCCCGGGGGCTTGGCGATAAAAATAAAAATATAATGACTTTACAATATAGCTCGTCTATACAGGATACAAATTTCGGAATAAGTTCGTCTTCAAGGATTTCCCAATATATTGTCTATGGTTAAGCGCTCGTTATTTACAGCGCGAGTACTATGCTCAGCGTAGCTACCCTTCACGAAGAATTCGGAATCCATCCGGAGAAGTTCATCCATCATATCTTCGGCAACAGGAGTAACAATGTCATCATATTTGCCGAAGTTTCTTTTCTTCTTCGACATCTTCTCCAAGCACTTTGGGACAACTTGCCCTACGTCTAACTTCGGGTAGCAAATTTTTATCATGATCATCGCAAACCTTGCGCCAGCAGCTAGTTGGGCTCGTACAAAGCCGTGGATGCGAGGAGCATCTCGAAATTTGTCCATCAACGCAGGAAGGGTCTCTGGCATCTTATTGCGAGGAAACATGGTACCATAAACCAGAGACAAAGTCCTTGTACAGAAGTCAAGATACTCGCGAACCTGAAGCGCACGATCTTGAAATCTCACGATTTGGCGAGTCCGTTCAGGTGTGCCCCAAAAAGTCGACCCATGTTCACGCGCAAGCCGAAGAAGAACATTGGAACGAGCCTCGACACGTTCATCTTCAGTTGCAGTATCCAAAAAAGCACCTATTGTTTCTTAAAACAAGTCAGTGGGTAATAAGGAGGCAAGCAGCAAAGGAAAAGAAGAAGCAAGATAAAGACAATGAAACTCACCCGCCATATCCAAGCTAGCATCTGTTAGCAGCTGGAGCATAGAATTTTCTCGAGATGTAGCTGCAGCAGCCTCAGCAACAGCGGCGTCCTTTTCAGTCATGGCATCCTGAGCTTGTTGGAGTGCAATCTTTTCCCTTTGAGAAGATCCTCGAGATTGCTCCATAAGCATAAGCGACTGCTTCTTCACGGACTGGAGTTGTACTCGAAGTTCTTTCAATTCCTCTGTCAGATCCTTACTCGAAGAATCATCAACAAGGTTAACAGGGATAGAAGACTTCTTCGAAAGAGACGAAGGAAAAACTTCGGAAGGACCAGGAATTGACGTATAGTTGTCAAAAATCAACTGAAAAATAGAAAAACGTCGATATCAATCATTGAGACAAAGTTCGACTTCCATTCATTCTCATAAATATATACATGTCTATTACAAAATAAGGACCTCTAGAAGACCTAATCATCGCCAGGAGCACTATAGCGACAATACCAAAAGGAGGAGGTAAACTAAAAACAAAGCAAAAGAATATGAAACTAGACCTCCGGCCTTGAGGAGCTGGGAGTCGAAGATGGCTTGATCCCGAGATATGCCAAGATTTTCTTCGTGTTGGGTTTGGCTGCCTTAATCAGCGACCTCCACCTCGACTGCTCTATTTGATCGGTGTCGCCAACTTTCATCCAATCAACAGTCTGTTGGCTGTCAGCAACCAGGGCAACAGTGCTTTCGACAGCAACCTTCATGTTTTCCTGGCGCATCTTCAGTCCAAGGTCTTCTGATGAATTGAAGCTTTTGGCGAGAGCAAGGAAAGTCGGGGGCTCCTCTTTCTTCGGGAAGAAGTAGGGGAACAGCGTCGACAATCCTGCACTAGCATTTGACACGCCTTCACGAATTTCGGACCCATGAAGCTCCAGATAAGAAAGTGTGTCAAGGAGAGGATCATTGACGGGATTCTCCAGATCAAAACCTTGGTTCGTTTGAGCTGCCGCAGGAAACAAAACATCAATCAACAAACAAGAAACAGGAAGTCCACTAAAAAATAGAAGGGATCGATAATATTACTTTCAGTACGTCGAATTTGTGACTTCAGACGCTTGAGGATCCCCTCCTCACGAGCAGCTTGGGCAGTTTTATGCTCGTTTAAAGCAGATTCAGCATCCTCAAGTCTTTTCTGCAGTTCCTCGACACTAGCGACTTTTGCTTTGGCTTCATCAGCCTCGGCTTTGGCTTCGCTAGCAACAAGTTCGGCTTTCTTGCGGGCCGCCTCACTTTGTTCCAGTTTTTGAACAAGTGCGTCGGCACGATTATTGGCCTCTGCAAGTTTCTCTGTCGAGATATAAAAAAGAGAGAGAAGAAAGATCAAAAATCGCGACAAACAACAGGAGCAAAAAGTCAGAAAGAACGGCAAGTAAAGGTTGTCACCTTCAGCCTTGCTGGCATATTCACGGTACCCAATGAATTGGGATCCGATGCGGATAAGGTCCTTGATCATAGGCTGTCAAAAAAGAACAAAGCAAGAGAAACATCGGCATAAAAAAAGTGAAGGCGTGAAAAAGCAAAATAGAGGAAACATAGATATCGACAAACTTACATCATCCAAGAGAGGGTTAGAAGAGCTACTCGACGGAAGAGTAGGCTCCGGAATTGTTTCAACCCTTGCCCTTTTTGGTGAAGGGACAAGGGGGCTTGACGGAGGAGTCGCAGCGCCGACATTTTGTCGAGGAGGCGACGTTTCTTCTCCTTCGACTGGCGTCTCCGAGGCGACTAATGTATGTGACGTACTCGTTCGAGCAGCCACATCAACATTTGGTACTACTTCATCATCACTACGAGTAAATGTCGACAACATAAAAGGCAAGATAGACAAAAATCTTCAAAGTGCAAAAAAACAGGGAGATGGTACTTACGAACTGATGAGAGTCTCGAGGTATGGATCATAAGCTGACTTCGGATGAGAAGGAACAGCTTCTTCGGGTTTGGAGGTGCCGGAAGCTTCGGCATCATCCCTTTTCCTTTTGTTCTTTGGGGAAACAGCAGGAGGAAGGGATTGCGTCGACTCGCTGGCTTCAGATTCAACTTCTTTTTCATGGGAAGCCGCAGATTTGTGAGAACCTGCGACTTCACTTTCATGAAGAGAAGAACCTTGATTGTCTTCGGCAACGATAGCTTGTTCTTCGACTTCTCCATCCTCAGGAAGGGGAGGAAGAGAAGCCATAGTAGGATGGTTCTGCAAAAAATAGCGACAAAAGAAAAATTAGCGAGATATCAATACAATGAGATGCAGGGAACGTTCGGAACAAGATAAAAATTCGAGAAGACAAAATACCTCGGGGAGAGGATTGGTGGAGCTGTATGGTTCCACGCGACAGGAGGAAGGAACAGGATCTTTCTTGTTTAAACGGGAAATTCTTCGAATCAGCTTCTCCAAGTCCTTTGCAGAAAGATCACTGGAGAGCCTATTGGCGTCGTTTCCACCAGCATATGTCCAAAGGGGATTTTTGCGAGCCTGAAGAGGCTGCACTCTAATTCTAAGAAAGTAGGCAGTGATTTGAACACCAGATAGCTCTTTGCCTCGAGTATTTTGAAGCTGATGAATACGAGACATAAGTGCTTCTGTCGCCTTTTTCTCTTCTTCGGAAGCTTCAGCATCCCAGGAGCGGCGGCGCTGAATTTTGGCATTTCCGTCGAAGGGGATTATGTTGTGTTCCACAGAGTTGGCACTTTCTTCGTGAATGTAGAGCCACTTTTTGCGCCACCCTTGGACAGAATCAGGAAATTTGACGTCGAAGTAATCAACGTCAGTTCGGACACAGATAACAACGCCGCCTATGTTATAAGTGGCATTGCGGGAGGCATTGCGGCGGAGAAGGAAAATGCGTTTCCAAAGAGCCCAGTTAGGAGGGACTCCAAGGAAACATTCGCACAGCGTGATAAAAATGGAAATATGGAGGATGGAATTGGGGGTCAACTGGTGCAGTTGAATCCCATAAACAAAAAGAAGGCCGCGGAGGAAATCGTGAATTGGGGCAGAAAGGCCGCGGATGAGGTGATCAACGAAACTAACCCGGTACTCCATTGGAGGGTTGGGGTAGCTTTCTTCGCTGGGAAAGCGGATGGCGTCTTCTTTCTTCATCAGGCCAAGCTTCTTCATCATGTTGAGGTCTTGGTTGGAGATTTTAGATCTCTCCCATTCAAGATCTTCAGCGGCCATCTCGGACTCTGGAGTACTGTGGCGCGTGAGTCGCGTGCGCGGTGGCATCAATGGCACTGGAAAAGCAATGCTCGTGCGTGCGGAAGATTGAAGAGAATTGGGCGCAGGGGAAGTTTTTGCAAAGAGGAACAGATGTGCGGCGCAAGCGAAGGAGTGAACCGAGGTTGAAGAAAGGTTTATATAGGAATCAGGCGAAGCATTGCACCGTTGGATGGAAAAAGTGTGAAGGAGATGATAGCCACGTGGAGACGAGGGTAAAAATGTATTTTTACATCGACGAGGTTACAGAACGTGTGCCAGAAAAAGGGGAGAACATGTGTCCCCCACTTGCACGACGTGTCCGACAGATCAGGAATTGGGACCCACAAGGCAGCGAAACAAGTGGTAATGGTCAGTTTCCAAAATAGAGATCGTGGCTATCATCAGCAATGACGTCGTCAAGATAAAAGAAAAATTCGACTGCGAGTTTTCAAAAGTTTATCGACAACGCAAGATTATCTCGGGAGCCTTTGATCAAATACAAGTTTTTGCCCAAATGCTCGGGGGCTACTTTGGAAAAATAGAAAACTTCGAGTATGACAAGATAGAAATGGCGAGAGCCTATGACCAAATGCAAGCACTTGTTCATAGCCTCGGGGGCTACTCCCATCGGGAGCGCTGGTCGCGCACCCGATAAATATAAAATTGTCGAGAAAGATTATAAATATAGCGGCAACGGATACTAATCTGTGGAGCCTACACCCAAGCACAAGTTCTTGGATGTAGCCTCGGGGGCTACTCCCATCGGGAACGCTGTTCGCGTGCCCGATGAATTTTATCAAAATAAAGAAATAGAAGTGAGTATATTTCGAGTTACACAGATAACTCTACATATACTCCCATCGGGAAGACAAAATAAGTCATCAGATATGACTCGATAAAATGTGCTATTCCAAAGGCGAAAAGCACTCGACAATATATTCTCAGAACGCCAAAGTTGCGATCAATTTCTGAATGCCGCAAATTTGCGAAGGTAAGACCCCAGATCCGTTCTGCTGGGCGTGGCATCGCCAAAGACTGCGCTCTGCTACTTTTATCCGTATCAACAGATACGAAGAAAAATCCTAACGGACGCGTTAGGTACCCGATAAATTTGACTGGGACTCGACAGAATGGTAAGACCTTAAGCGGCACCTGTCGAAGTTTGCACCAGTATCCCGAGATCATGTCCAGGGACGTGATCTTGAAGTAGGTTTTTGCGGATTGCCACTAGAGCAGTTAACTAGTACCTGATCCGTCAGATGAACTAGCCCCAACTACCATTATCCCTGTACAATATAGAATTTTATGTGAAGAAGTATAAATAAAAGTTCTCGAATAAATATAAACAGTCGAGATTTCCCTTGACTCTACGATTCAAGCAAAATCTCGGGGGCTACTGACATAGGCATCCCAAATGGGCCTGCCGAAGATAGTACCCGGGGTTTACTGAAGGCCCACTATCCGAAGAATAAGAAGATTCGGGAGCCCAAGATATATTAAGGAAAGCTAGAGTTATAATAGGAAGTGTTATTTGTAATCTGGCGGGATGAGTTAGAAACCGTCCCGGACTCTGTAACTTGTACAAAACGAAACCCTCGGCTCCACCTCCTATATAAGGGGGAGTCGAGGGACAAAGAGAGGATCGAATCTACTGTCAACATAACCCTAGTTTTCATAATCGTCGAGTACTTTTCGCCTAAACCTTCGAGATCTACTTGCCCTCTACTTCTAGCAAAACCCTAGTCTACAATCTGTAGGCATTGACAAGTTAATCCTTTGTCATTCGGCGCAAGCTCGCCGACGCAGCGCCGACAGCCCATATGACCGCCCTTGCACTGCACGGAACAACGTACGTGGCATCAGTTGTCATTGACATTTCTCACAGGTGAACCTAAGAATGAAATCGGAAGGGAGCGACCTTGGATATGGGGGGTTTGAAGGGCAGCAGGCAGAGGGGGCACAAGAAGAGGGCCTCCTCCATCTTCAGAGAAGAGTGATCGGGAAAACGAGAACGGGATGGGTTCTTTTTTTATACATGCCTTGGAGTGGAGTATGGATACTACTACTTATAGGAAGAACTTCCTTGCTAAGAATCGGCGTCGGCCGTACGCAAGCATAGATGCACCAGCGGCTCTGCAGTTTGTCAAAATAAAAGGACAGAGCTGCAGTGACTTGAAGTCTCCAAATCTCATTGTGACTTGGTGCCACCATCTACCAACCATTTGAGATCCAACGTTCCAAACTATCTCTTATTTCGAACCTAAAAACAAAAATTATGAAAAAAATCCAGTAAAATGTAGATGCCTTGTTCTAAAATCTGTGAATATTTCATCCCACTCGGACGATTAGCTTGTGATTAAAGAGCTTTTTACGTATACGAGCACTAGTTTAAACTAAATACTCCCTCTGATTCATATTAATTGACTTCAATATGGATGTATCTAGAACTAAAATGTGTCTAGTACATCCATATTAGAGTCAATTAATATGAACCGGAGGGAGTATATATTTGCTCACAAACCTTTGATTCAAATCGAATGAAACTTCACCAAAATATAAATCGAAATATGCACGATTAACTGGAAGTTCTTGAAATATTTCTGAGCAATTATAATAATTATTTAGTTTAAATTCTAAGTCGATCGCATACATTGGATCTGAGATGGATGGTGGATGGTGGCACCAAGTCACTGTGAGACTTGGAAGTATCAAGTCAGTGAAGCTCTATCCCAAAATAAAAGCTTCGTGAAGGGGGCAGTTTGGTTCAAAAAAGAAGACAGTGCCAAGCAGTTGTCAAACAATACCCATATAGTCAAATGTACTCCCTCTGATTCAAATGAATTGACTCAACTTTGTCTAGATATATGGATGTATCAAGTCACTGAAGCTAAAATAAAAGCTTCATGAAGGGGGAAGTTTGGTTCGAAAAAAATACAGTGCCAAGCAGCTGTCAAATAGTACCATAACGTCAAATGTACTCCCTCCGATTCAAACGAAATGACTCAACTTTGTATTTTGCATGTTAAAGGTTTTTCGTAAAACTTGGCCAATCTTAACATAGTTTGCCTTTCTAAAAAAAGATATAAGCCCTAAGGCTCCTTTGATTCATAGGATGGGAAAACCATAGAAATATGAAAAACATAGGATTGAGATTTAATGGCTAGTTGAATCATATAGGAAGATGAGTTGTGTTTGATTGTGCCAAAGGAAATTTTCCATGAGGTATGACCTAATGTTTTATTCTTATAGGATTTGCACTGCAAGATTCCTATAGGATATGTTCCTATGAATCAAACAACTAGTGTGGGGAAAATTCACATGTGATCTAAATCCTACATAATTCCTATACAAATCCTATATATGAATTTTAGTTGTTAGGTCACTTAAAATGACTTCACTTGAAGAGTTACATTTTTGTTTTTTCTGAATTAGTAGTGATGCCTAACCATATATATACCTAAACCAAGAGAATCAGCATAAACTTATGTATATTAATAGTAAGCGCATATATGAATGTTTTTTATCTACAAACCCAGGGTCATATATATGTACATAGAAACATGCATATATGCTAGTTTTTGTACCTTGGTGTGTTCCTCTTTTGGGCTATCTCTTTTTTGTTCACCGATTCACAACCAACGCCCTAGATTAATTTGGCACTTAGAAAATAACATTTTGTTTTTGGCGCACTAACACAAATAGTAGTAGCACGGTCAACACTGTAGAGAAGTACAAAATAAATGTGTGTGGGAAAAAATGACTTAAAGTGACCATTACATTGAGAAAAAGGGTAGAACCAAGCATTGCACAGGGAAAAAGCAGTGTAGTGCCCAGAAGAAAAAAACAAGTTGGGTTATACTCCCTCCATCCTGAAATAATGGGTGTAGAGTTAAAATTTGTCCATAAAAGAGTGTACTTCTCGTTTTGCAATGCACTTCAAAATTTGTCCACAAAAGAGTGGTAGTAAAAAATATTTCTTTCTCATCACGAGGGATATAGTTTCTTCACGACTAGTACGTACTACCTCCATCACAAAGCTTAAGTCTTTTTTTAAGAGTCAAAGCAAGTAAAGGTTGACGAAAATTTAGAACAATCTATCAACTAATATAATATTTTGTAGATACCATACCAAAAAAATCGTTGTCTATGTATTGATATTAATTTTGTATTTTGCATGATAATGATTTTTGGTAAAATCTTAGTTTACCTTGACATAGTTTGAGCTTCTAAAAATAATATAAGCCTTACGCTTTGGGATGGAGGTAGTAGTATTTAGCATAATATGGTTTTCTTATTTACTACATGCATTTAGTTCATTGGAGGTGGAAAAGTTGAAGAGGAAAGTGATGGTCGATGACAGTTTCCCAATGTAATAATAAAATCCTTAATATGCCTTGAAAACCCACACGTACGCTCTTTCTAGGACAGAGGCAGTATGAGGTAATGCACCCACGCGCTGTCATCTGCCCGTTCGTGCTATGTCTCCCAAATCTTGAAATATCGTCAGTTATCCATTTCACGTCCACACTTCTCCCTCTCTCCACGGACTAGGAAAAAACCCTCTCTTCACTTCCCCTTCCCATTCCACCGATGGAGAGCCCAACCGACGCCGTCAACGCAGCGAAAGCGAAAGCCGCGCGGCTGGCCTTAGCCGCAGAGGAGGCGTCCAGAGCCGCGACCGCAGCACGCATGGCCGCAACGGCGGCGATCATCGCCGCAGCGGATGCCAAAGACGAAGCGGAGGCCATTGCCGAAGGTCGGGCCATCGGTCGCTCATCGGCATCTGATGCTGTTGGTAGATGGGTCCACTCTCTTGGGAAGCATCCCCTAGATGACGAGGACGAGGTTGAACTCATCTTTGAACCGCCGCCGCCGACCTTCGACGAGAATATCGTCGACGAGGGGGAGGAAGTATGTTCCGATTCACCTCTCTCCCTTATTCAACATAGCCCTGTATCGATTTGCGCTATGGTCTCTCCCTCTTTTTTTTGCGCTATAGCGTTTTGAATTAGCGTCAGAATCTTTTTAGATTCATATTCAGTATTAGTTGCAACTGCTACATATTTGCTTCACATCCGATTCACCTCTCTCCCTTATTCAACATAGCCCTGTATCGATTTGCTCTATGGTCTCTCCCTCTTTTTTTGCGCTATAGGGTTTTGAATTAGCGTCAGAATCTTTTTAGATTCATATTCATTATTAGTTGCAACTGCTACATATTTGCTTCACCTGTTTATTTGGCATGTATCAGGTTGCTACTGATGAGGTTGACAGCGATGTCGAGTCGCGTCATAGGAAGGCCAGGGCCACTCTCAACAAGCTTAAGGCGGGGAAGTTCGACAAGTATTGGAGTGAACCCTGGACTGGTGCCAGGAACAGCTGCCCCTTCTGCACAAAGAGCATAAAGGTTGACTTTCGAAGCGTCCTGCAGCATGCCGAAGCCGGTGGGTCCGGCTGTCTCAAAGTTGGGGAAACTGTTAACCGATCCGGCTTCATAGCCAACCACATGGCCTATGGGCTATTCCTAAGGAAGAAATTGAACCAAGCTATCGAGACCGGTCGTGTGCCTCCTCCCAAGCCCAAGCCACCAAAGATTAAAGGTATGGGCAGCAAGAAGCAGAAGAAGCGGGACCGGGAGGAGGCGACAGGAAGAAGATGGTAAATATACTCCGTAACTGTTGTGCATGTTTGTCTCTCCTACTGCTTCAAAAGCAGCATCTTTTGTTGAACTCTGTTTATGTTTGCTGCTCAGCAGCGTTTGTGGTGAACCTATTAGCTTAATTAGGGGTTGTTGAACTATGTCTGTGTTGAACCTTGCTTAATTAGGTTGTGTTGAACTCTGTTTGTGTTGGCGTGGGAAGGGGGGCATGATGCTACCCTGAATTTGCGGGACCCCCAAAAAACTTGCAAATACGAGTGATGCATCCAAAAGGAACAAACTTTTACATGGTAGACCCCAGTCTGAAAGCAAGAAATGCGATCGGGTCCTTAACAGCCACCGCCCGGATTGATCGGGTATTTTGCCTGCCTACCGCATGTGACTTGTGCTCACTGAAGTTTGGGACCTCACGCATGGGCACCACACGTAAGTGACAGACCTGTTGGTGTAAAAACTCGGGTGATTATTATACTGCATTAGTACAAAGTTTCCTATGGATTCAAGGGTTGGAAAGCCAAGTTAACTCATTTTCATGACTAAGAAGGAGCCAGGCTTACTTTTTCATTTTCATGTTTTAACTTGTTTAAATCTTGGTCAAACAAAGGATTTGACCAGGATTCAAATGGGCATAAAAATTCAAAAAAGAAATCAAAAAAAAAAGCACATAAGCTTCTTATGTCATATAGTAAGCATTACAGTTGATCAACGAAGTCTAGACATATTCAAACCAGAAAAATATTGTATATACCCCCTAACCCTAAACTCTGTCTTATGAAGTCAAGCATGAAGAAAAGTGGTTTTGGGTTTCAAACATTGGAAATTGAAAAAACTCCCAAAAGCTTCATTTTGGAGTGACTAAGAAGAATCCAGGCTTTCATTTTCATTTTCATGTTTTAAATTGGTTTAAATCTTGGTCAAACCTAGGATTTGACCAAGATTCAAATGGACATAACAAATTCAAAAAAATCAAAACCAAACACATAGTCTTTTGATGTCATATAGTAAGCATTCAAGTTGATAAACAAAGTCTAGACATATTTAAACAAGAAAAATCATGTATATACTTGGCCCCTAACCCTAAACTCTGTCTTATGAAGTCAAGCATTAAGAGGAGTGGTTTTGGGTTTCAAACATGGAAATTTAAAAAACCTCCCAAAAGCTTCATTTTGGAGTGACTAAGAAGAATCCAGGCTTACTTTTCATTTTCATGTTTTAAACTGGTTTAAATCTTGGTCAAACCTAGGATTTGACCAAGATTCAAATGGGCATAACAAATTAAAAAAAAACCAAACACATAGTCTTTTGATGTCACATAATAAGCATTCAAGTTGATAAACAAGGTCTAGACATATTCAAACCAGAAAAATCATGTATCTACCCCCTACCCCTAAACTTTGTCTTATGAAGTAAAGCACGGAGAGATATCATTTTGGGTTTCGAACATGGAAAATTAAAAAAAACCTCCCAAAAGCTTCATTTTGGAGTGAATAAGAAGGATCCACACTTACTTTTCATTTTCATGTTTTAAACTTGTTTAAATATTGGTCAAACCTGCAAGGATTTGACCAAGATTCAAATGGGCATAAAAATTAAAAAAAAAAATAAAAAATTAAACCAAAACCACTTCTTCGTCTTGACTTCATTAGACAGAGTTTAGGGTTGGGGTATATACATGATTTTTAATGTTTAAATATGTATAGACTCTGTTGATCAACATGAATGCTTACTATAACTTAAGAAGCTTAATTATGTGCTTTGGTTTTTCATTTTTTGAATTCTTTATTGAATTTTTATGCCTATTTGAATCTTGGTCAAATCCTAGGTTTGACCAAGAATTAAACAAGTCAGTAACATGAAAATGAAAAAGTAAGCCTGGATCCTTCTTATTCACTCAAAAAATGAAGCTTTTGGGAGGGTTTTTGAATTTTCCATGTTTGAAACCCAAAACCATTCCTCTTATATGCTTGACTTCATATATATGACAGAGTTTAGCCTTAGGGGGTATATACATGATTTTTCTAGTTTGAATATGTCTAAACCTTGTTTATCAACTTGAATGCTTACTATAAACCAAAAATTCATGTATCTACCCCTAACCCTAAACTATGCATGAAGAGAAGTGGTTTTGGGTTTCAAACCTGGATATTTCAAAAACCCTCCCAAAAGCTTCATTTTGGAGTGAATAAGAAGGATCAAGGCTTAATTTTTCATTTTCATGTTTTAATCTTGTTTAAATCTTGGTCAAACCTAGGATTTGACCAAGATTCAAATGGGCATAATTTAAAAAAATGAAAAATCAAGGCACATAGTCTTCTTATGTCATATAGTAAGCATTCAATTAAGTTGATAAACAAGCTCTAGACATATTCAAACCAGAAAAATCATGATGTATCTACCCCCTATATATCCCTAAACCCTAACTTATGAAGTCAAGCATGAAGAGAAGTGGTTTTTGGTTTAAATCATGGAAATTTCAAAAACCCTCCCAAGAGCTTCATTTTGGAGTGACTAATTAAGAAGCATACATGCTTACCTTTTCATATTCATGTTTTAAACTTGTTCAAATCTAGGTCAACAAACCTAGGATTTGATGAAGAATCAAATGGGTATAAAAAAATTAAAAACAAGCTCTAGATAAGCTCAAGTTGAAAAACAAGTTCTAGACATATTCAAACCAGAAAAATCATGTATCTACCCCCTATATATCCCTAAACCCTGACTTATGAAGTCAAGCATGAAGAGAAGTGGTTTTTGGTTTCAATCATGGAAATTTCAAAAACCCTCCCAAGAGCTTCATTTTGGAGTGGCTAAGAAGGATAGATGCTTAATTTTTCATATTTATGTTTTAAACTAGTTTAAATCATGGTCAAACCTAGGATTTGACCAAGATTCAAATGGGCATAAAAATTCAAAATAAATGAAAATAAATGAAAAACCAAGGCACGTAGTCTTCTTATGTCATATAGTAAGCATTCAATTAAGTTGATAAACAAGGTCTAGACATATTCAAACCAGAAACATCATGTATCTAGCTACCCTAGCCCTAAACTCTGTCTTATGAAGTCAAGCATGCATGAAGAGAAGTCGTGGTTTTTGGTTTCAAACATGGAAATTTCAAAAACCCTACCAAGATCTACATTTTGGAGTGACTAAGAAGGATATATGCTTAATTTTTCATATTCATGTTTTATTAAACTTGTTTAAATCATGGTCAAACCTAGGATTTGACCAAGATTCAAATGGGCATAAAAATTCAGAAAAAACAAAAAATGGAAAATCAAGGCACATAGTCTTCTTATGTCACATAGTAAGCATTCAATTAAGTTGATAAACAAGGTCTAGATATATTCAAACCAGAGAAATCATGTATCTACCCCTAACCCTAAACTCTATCTCATGAAGTCAAGCATGAAGATATGTGGTTTTTGGTTTCAAACATGGAAATTTCAAAACCCTCCCAAGAGCTTCATTTTGGAGTGACTAAGAAGGATATATGCTTAATTTTTCATATTCATGTTTTCAACTTGTTTAAATCATGGTCAAACTTAGGATTTGACCAAGATTCAAATGGGCATAAAATTAAAAAAAAACAATAAAATGAAAAACCAATGCACATAGTCTTCTTAAGTCATATATATAGTAAGCATTCAATTAAGTTGATAACAAGGTCTAGACATATTCAAACGAGAAAAATCATGTATCAAGCTACCCCTAACCCCAAACTCTGTCTTATGAAGTCAAGCATGAGAAGTACGTGGTTTTTTGGTTTCAAACATGAAAATTTCAAAAACCCTCTCAAGAGCTTCATTTTGGAGTGACTACGAAGGATACATGCTTAATTTTCATATTCATGTTTTAAACTTGTTTAAATCATGGTCAAACCTAGGATTTGACAAAGATTCAAATGGGCATAAAACTAAAAAAACAATAAAATGAAAAACCAATGCACATAGTCTTCTTATGTCATATATATAGTAAGCATTCAATTAAGTTGATAACAAGGTCTAGACATATTCAAACGAGAAAAATCATGTATCTACCCCTAACCCCAAACTTTGTCTTATGAAGTCAAGCATGAAGAGAAGTGGTTTTTGGTTTCAAGCATGGAAATTTCAAAAACCTCCCCAAACTTCATTTTAGAGTGACTAAGAAGGATACAAGCTTCCCTTTTCATTTTCATGTTTTAAACTTGTTTAAATTATCTTGGTCAAATCTAGGATTTGACAAGATTCAAATGGGCAAACATATGATAAGTGATGCAAATATCATTTCTAAGTGCGGGCAAACCAGCCTTTAGCTTAACATATTTCTAAGTACAAGGTTTCAGAAAATTGAGTGGGGGCGGCTGCCCCCCTTGGCTATAGTCTGGATCCGCCCATGCTATAGTTTGAGGCCATTTGGATGACGTCGAAAAAATTCTTTGATTAGAAATGGGGTTGTTCGAACCCCGTAGTTGGATTTTTTATGAACTTGATCTGTAGTACTGGGCAAAACCCTAGTTTAACGTATTTAATTATAGATTCGTAGGTTGATTTTTCTACCTTTTTATTTATTACTATGCAGCACATGTGTGTTTGCCCATCGAGTGAAACTCGGAGGAAGAGGGATCACTCGGAAGGAGAGAAGAAGGGAGAGAATTATGGTGTCTCCCCTTTTTCGGGTGATGATGTTGACTTTTGTGCAGGGTTTGTCAGTGAGCAGAGCGGAGCGAGCGAGTCGAGCGAGGCCGAGAATGAGAGAGATTTGTTTTTTTGTGAGAGGGACAACCGAAGGATCCAGAAGGACCCACAGACTTCCAATACGCATCCTGATGCGTCTTCTCTTGACAAAGAAAATGGCTGGGAGTTTGCGTACCTATTGCACGTGACTTGTGCTCACTGAAGTGTGGGACCTCACGCATGGGCACCACACGTAAGTGACAGACCTGTTGGTGTAAAAACTCGGTTGATTATTATAGTGCATTAGAACAAAGTTTCCTATGGATTCAAGGGTAGGAAATCCAAGTTAACTCATTTACATGACATTATCCATGAAGCAAAGTTAACACATCTATCAATTGGTACATTTTGGAGTGACTAAGAAGGATCCATGCTTACCTTTTCGTTTTCACGTGTTAAACTTGTTTAAATCTTGGTCAAACCTAGGATTTGACAGAGATTCAAATGGGCGGAAAATTCAAAAAAAAAACAGAAAAATGAAAAACCAAAGCACATACGTAGTTTTCTTATGTCATATAGTAAGCATTCAAGTTGATAAACAAGGTCTAGACATATTCAAAACATACAAATCATGTATGTACCCCTAACCCTAAACTATGTCTTATGAAGTCAAGCATGAAGAGAAGTGGTTTTGGGTTTCAAACATGGAAATTTCAAAAACCCAAAACTTCATTTAGAGTGACTAAGAAGGATAAATGCTTCCTTTTCATTTTCATGTTTTAAACTTGTTTAAATATTTGTCAAACCTAGGATCTGACCAAGATTCAAATGGGCATCAAAAATAAAAAATTCAGAAAATGAAAAACCAAAGCACATAGTCTTCATATGTCATATAGTAAGCATTAAAGTTGATAAACAAGGTCTAGACGTATTCAAACCAGACAAATCATGTATCTACCCCTAACCCTAAACTCTGTCTTATGAAGTCAAGCATGAAGAGAAGTTGTTTTGTGTTTCAAACATGGAAATTTCAAAAACCCTCTCAAAGAGCTTCATTTTGGAGTGACTAAGAAGGATCCATAGGAAACTATGTACTAATACAGTATAATGATCACCCGAGTTATTAGAGCAACAAGTCTGTCACTTACGTGTGGTTCCCATGCGTGAGGTCCCACACTTCAGTGAGCACAAGTCACGTAGTCTTCTTATGTCATATAGTAAGCATTCAATTAAGTTGATAAACAAGGTCTAGACATATCAAACCAGAAAAATCATGTATCTACCCCCTATATATCCCTAAACCCTGACTTATGAAGTCAAGCATGAAGAGAAGAAGTGGTTTTTGGTTTCAAACATGGAAATTTCAAAAACCCTCCCAAGAGCTTCATTTTGGAGTGACTAGTTAAGACGCATACATGCTTACTTTTTCATATTCATGTTTTAAACTTGTTCAAATCTTGGTCAACAAACCTACGATTTGACGAAGATTCAAATGGGTATAAAAAATTAAAACCAAGGTCTGCTCATGTCATATAGTAAGCATTCAATTAAATTGATAAACAAGGTCTAAACATATTCAAAAACTAGCAGGAAAATCATGTATCTACCCCCTAACCCTAAACTATGTCTTATGAAGTCAAGCATGCATGAAGAGAAGTGGTTTTTGGTTTTCAAGCATGGAAATTTCAAAAACCCTCCCAAGAGCTACATATTGGAGTGACTAAGAAGGATAGATGCTTAATTTTTCATATTCATGTTTTAAACTTGATTAAATCATGGTCAAACCTAGGATTTGACCAAGATTCAAATGGGCATAAAAATTCAAAAAAAATGAAAAACCAATGCACATAGTCATCTTATGTCATCTAGTAAGCATTCAATTAAGTTGATAAACAAGGTCTAGACATATTCAAACAAGAAAATTCATGTATCAAGCTACCCCTATCCCCAAACTCTGTCTTATATATGAAGTCAAGCATGAAGAGAAGTACGCGGTTTTTTGGTTTCAAACATGGAAATTTCAAAACCCCTCTCAAGAGCTTCATTTTGGAGTGACTATGAAGGATACATGCTTAATTTTTCATATTCATGTTTTAAACTTGTTTAAATCATGGTCAAACCTAGGATTTGGCCAAGATTCAAATGGGCAAAATTTAAAAAAAATGAAAAATCAAGGCACATAGTCTACTTATGTCATATAGTAAGCATTCAATTAAGTTGATAAACAAGGTCTAGACATATTCAAACGAGAGAAATCATGTATCTACCCCCTAACACTAAACTCTGTCTCATGAAGTCAAGCGCATGAAGATATGTGGTTTTTGGTTTCAAACATGGAAATTTCAAAAACCCTCCCAAGAGCTTCATTTCGAAGTGATTAATTAAGAAGCATACATGCATGCTTACTTTTTCATATTCATGTTTTAAACTTATTCAAATCTTGGTGAAACCTAGGATTTGACCAAGATTCAAATGGGTATAAAAATAAAAATAAAAAAAGGTCTTCTTATGTTATATAGTAGGCATTCAATTAAGTTGATAAACAAGTTCTAGACATATTCAAACAAGAAAAATCATGCATGTATCTACCCCTAACCCTAAACTCTGTTTCATGAAGTCAAGCATGAAGATATGTGGTTTTTGGTTTCGAACATGGAAATTCAAAAACCCTCCCAAGAGCTTCATTTTGAAGTGACTAAGAAGCATACATGCTTACTTTTTCATATTCATGTTTTTAACTTATTCAAATCTTGGTGGAACCAAGGATTTGACAAAGATTCAAATGGGTATAAAAATTCAAAAAAAACAAGGTCTTCTCTTGTGTTATATAGTAATTCAATTAATTTGATAAACAAGGTCTACACATATTCAAACCAGGAAAATCATGTATCTACCACCTAACCCTAAACTGTCTTATGAAGTCAAGCATGCATGAAGAGAAGTGGTTTTTGGTTTCAAGCATGGAAATTTCCATGTTTGAAACCCAAAACCACTTCTCTTCATATGCTTGACTTCATATGACAGAGTTTAGCGTTAGGGGGTAGATACATGATTTTTTGGTTTGAATATGTCCAAACCTTGTTTATCAACTTGAATGTGTAATATATATATGACATAAGAAGACTGCATGCTTTGGTTTTTCATTTTTTGATTTTTTTGAAATTTTAAGCCCATTTGATTCTTTGTCAAATAATAGGTTTGACCAAGATTTAAACATGTTTAAAACATGAAAATGAAAAAGGTAAGCCTCCATCCTTCTTAGTCACTCCAAAATGAAGCTTTTTGGAGGGTTTTTGAAAATTCCATGTTTGAAACCCAAAACGACTTCTCTTCGTGCTTGACTTCATAAGACAGAGTTTTGGGTTAGGGGTAGATACATGATTTTTCCGGTTTGAATATGTCTAGACCTTGTTTATCAACTTAAATGCTAACTATATGACATCAGAATGGGCATAAAAATTTAAAAAATTTAAAAATGTAAAACCAAAATTTAATTGGGAGGAAAGGGTACATGAATTACAATTAAAAAACAAGGTAACTTAAATACTTGGATGCCCCAAGATGTGTGGAAGCCCAAAACAATGGCAAAACATATCATGTGTGCATGCTGCATCCAATTCAAGTAGAACACATAGTAGGCACCGATAGTTTGACCTAAATTTGAAATCAAAGAGAAGGTGGTTAGAAAAAATCAAAATTGGCAAAGCAAAGCATGAAATCAAAAAATTGTGATGCACTCTAGCTATGAAAATTATCAAACAATGCAAACCAAAATGATTTTTTAGAGGAATACTAGTTCAACTTATTTAATTTTTTATTTGTAGGCCAAAATCAAACCCCGTAGTTGGATTTTTTTTCAACTTGATCTGTAGTACTGGGGAAAACCCTAGTTTAACCTATTTAATAATAGATTCGTAGTCGATTCTTTTACTTTTTTATTATTAGTATGCAGCACATGTGTGTTTGCCCGTCGAGTGAAACTTGGAGGAAGAGGAATCACTCGGAAGGAGAAGAAGGGAGAGCAGTCACGGGGCCCCTCTTATTGATGGTGTATATTCTTTTTCTGGTGATGTTGACTGTTGTGCAGGGTTTGTCAGTGAGCAGGAGCGAGCGAGCGAGCGAGTCGAGCGAGGCCGAGAATGAGAGAGATTTGTTTTTTTTGAGAGAGGACAACCGAAGGATCCAGAAGGACCCACAGACTTCCAATACGCATCCTGATGCGTCTTCTCTTGACAAAGAAGATGGCTGGGAGTTGGCGTACCTATTGCACGTGACTTTGCTCACTGAAGTGTGGGACCACACGCGTGGGCACCACACGTAAGTGACAGACCTGTTGGTGTAAAAACTCGGTTGATTATTATAGTGCATTAGAACAAAGTTTCCTATGGATTCAAGGGTAGGAAATCCAAGTTAACTCATTTACATGACATTATTTTTTTCCATGAAGCAAAGTTAACACTATCAATTGGTACATTTTGGAGTGACTAAGAAGGATCAATGCTTACTTATTCGTTTAATTTCACGTGTTAAACTTGTCTAAATCTTGTTCAAACCTAGGATTTGACCAAGATTCAAATGGGCAGAAAAATAATTAAAAAACAGAAAAATGAAAAACCAAATCACATAGTCTTCTTATGTCACATAGTAAGCATTCAAGTTGATAAACAAGGTCTAGACATATTCAAACTGGACAAATCATGTATCTATACCCCTAACCCCTAAACTCTGTCTTATGAAGTCAAGCATGTGAAGAGAAGTGGTTTTGGGTTTGGGGGTATATATATACATGATTTTTATTGTTTAAATATATATAGACTTTGTTGATCAACATGAATGCTTAATTACTATATGACATAAGAAGTTTATGTGCTTTGGTGTTTCATTTTTTTGATTTCTTTTTTGAATTTTTATGCCCATTTGAATCTTGGTCAAATCCTAGGTTTGACAAAGATTTAAACAAGTTTGAAACATGAAAATGAAAAAGTAAGCTTGGATCCTTCTTAGTCACTCCAAAATGAAGCTTTTGGGTGGGTTTTTGAAATTTCCATGTTTGAAACCCAAAACCACTTCTTCTCTTCATGCTTGACTTCATAAGACAACGTTTAGGGTTAGGGGGTAGATACATGATTTTTCTGGTTTGAATATGTCTAGACTTCGTTGATCAACTTGAATGCTTAGTATATTACATAAGAATATGTGGTTTGGTTTTTGATTTTCTTGATTTTGTTTGATTTTTTATGACCATTTGAATCTTGGTCAAATCCTAGGTTTGACCAAGATTTAAACAAGTTTAAAACATGAAAATGAAAAAGTAAGCATGGATCCTTCTTAGTCATGACAATGAGTTAACTTGGCTTTACTACCCTTGATGAATCCATAGGAAACTTTTTGTACTAATGCAGTATAATATTCTGGTTTGAATATGTCTAGACCTTGTTTATCAACTTAATTGAATGCTTACTTTATGACATAAGAACGGGAATAAAATAGAAAATGAAAAAAATGAAAAACCAAAAGCATGTACTCTCCTTAATTATGTCATATAAATAGTAAGCATTCAAGTTGATAAACAAGGTCTAGACATATTCAAACCAGAAAATTCATGTGTCTAGCTACCCCCTAACCCTAAACTCTGCACGAAGAGAAGTGGTTTTGGGTTTCAAACATGGATATTTCAAAAACCCTCCCAAAAACCTTCATTTTGGAGTTAATAAGAAGGATCAAGGCTTACTTTTTCATTTTCATGTTTTAATCTTGTTTAAATCTTTGTCAAACCTAGGTTTTGACCAATATTCAAAAGGGCATAAAATTTCAAAAGAGAAATCCAAAAAAAAAACCAAAGCACATGGTCTTCTTATGTCATATAGTAAAAGCATTCAAGTTGATAAACCAAGGTCTAGACATATTCAAACCAGAAAATCATGTATCTACCCCTAACCCTAAACTCTTTATATATATCTTATGAAGTCAAGCACGAAGAGAATGGGTTTTGGGTTTCAAACACATGCAAATTTCAAAACCCTCCCAAAAGCTTCATTTGGAGTGAATAATAGAAGGATCATCCATGCTTACTTTTTCATTTTCATGTTTTAAACTTGTTTAAATATCCTGGTCAAATATATAGGATTTGACCAAGATTCAAATGGGCATAAAAATCAAAAAAGAAATCAAAAAATGAAACCCAAAACCACTTCTTTTCGTGCTTGATGACTTCATAAGACAGAGTTTAGGGTTAGGGGTATATATATACATGATTTTTCTTGTTTAAATATGTATGGACTTCGTTGATCAACTTGAATGCTTACTAGCTATATGACATAAGAAGCTTATGTGCTTTGGTTTTTCATTTTTTTATTTCTTTTTTGAATTTTTATGCCCAATTGAATCTTGGTCAAATCCTAGGTTTAACCAAGATTTAAACAAGTTAAAAACATGAAAATGAAAAAGTAAGCCTTGATCCTTCTTATTCACTCCAAAATGAAGCTAATTTTGTGAGGGTTTCTGAAATTTCCATGTTTGAAACCCAAAACCACTTCTCTTCATATGCTTGACTTCATATGACAGAGTTTAGCGTTAGGGGGTAGATACATGATTTTTTGGTTTGAATATGTCCAAACCTTGTTTATCAACTTGAATGTGTAATATATATATGACATAAGAAGACTGCATGCTTTGGTTTTTCATTTTTTGATTTTTTTGAAATTTTAAGCCCATTTGATTCTTTGTCAAATAATAGGTTTGACCAAGATTTAAACATGTTTAAAACATGAAAATGAAAAAGGTAAGCCTCCATCCTTCTTAGTCACTCCAAAATGAAGCTTTTTGGAGGTTTTTGAAAATTCCATGTTTGAAACCCAAAACGACTTCTCTTCGTGCTTGACTTCATAAGACAGAGTTTTGGGTTAGGGGTAGATACATGATTTTTCCGGTTTGAATATGTCTAGACCTTGTTTATCAACTTAAATGCTAACTATATGACATCAGAATGGGCATAAAAATTTAAAAAAATTAAAAATGTAAAACCAAAATTTAATTGGGAGGAAAGGGTACATGAATTACAATTAAAAAACAAGGTAACTTAAATACTTGGATGCCCCAAGATGTGTGGAAGCCCAAAACAATGGCAAAACATATCATGTGCGCATGCTGCATCCAATTCAAGTAGAACACATAGTAGGCACCGATAGTTTGACCTAAATTTGAAATCAAAGAGAAGGTGGTTAGAAAAAATCAAAATTGGCAAAGCAAAGCATGAAATCAAAAAATTGTGATGCACTCTAGCTATGAAAATTATCAAACAATGCAAACCAAAATGATTTTTTAGAGGAATACTAGTTCAACTTATTTAATTTTTTATTTGTAGGCCAAAATCAAACCCCGTAGTTGGATTTTTTTTTCAACTTGATCTGTAGTACTGGGGAAAACCCTAGTTTAACCTATTTAATAATAGATTCGTAGTCGATTCTTTTACTTTTTTATTATTACTATGCAGCACATGTGTGTTTGCCCGTCGAGTGAAACTCGGAGGAAGAGGAATCACTCGGAAGGAGAAGAAGGGAGAGCAGTCACGGGGCCCCTCTTATTGATGGTGTATATTCTTTTTCTGGTGATGTTGACTGTTGTGCAGGGTTTGTCAGTGCGCAGGAGGTGCGAGCGAGTCGAGCGAGGCCGAGAATGAGAGAGATTTGTTTTTTTGTGAGAGGGACAACCGAAGGATCCAGAAGGACCCACAGACTTCCAATACGCATCCTGATGCGTCTCTCTTGACAAAGAAGATGGCTGGGAGTTGGCGTACCTATTGCACGTGACTTGTGCTCACTGAAGTGTGGGACCTCACGCGTGGGCACCACACGTAAGTGACAGACCTGTTGGTGTAAAACTCGGTTGATTATTATAGTGCATTAGAACAAAGTTTCCTATGGATTCAAGGGTAGGAAATCCAAGTTAACTCATTTACATGACATTATTTTTTTCCATGAAGCAAAGTTAACACTATCAATTGGTACATTTTGGAGTGACTAAGAAGGATCAATGCTTACTTATTCGTTTAATTTCACGTGTTAAACTTGTCTAAATCTTGTTCAAACCTAGGATTTGACCAAGATTCAAATGGGCAGAAAAATAATTAAAAAACAGAAAAATGAAAAACCAAATCACATAGTCAGCATTCAAGTTGATAAACAAGGTCTAGACATATTCAAACCAGACAAATCATGTATCTATACCCCTAACCCCTAAACTCTGTCTTATGAAGTCAAGCATGTGAAGAGAAGTGGTTTTGGGTTTGGGGGTATATATATACATGATTTTTATTGTTTAAATATATATAGACTTTGTTGATCAACATGAATGCTTAATTACTATATGACATAAGAAGTTTATGTGCTTTGGTGTTTCATTTTTTTGATTTCTTTTTTGAATTTTTATGCCCATTTGAATCTTGGTCAAATCCTAGGTTTGACAAAGATTTAAACAAGTTTGAAACATGAAAATGAAAAAGTAAGCTTGGATCCTTCTTAGTCACTCCAAAATGAAGCTTTTGGGTGGGTTTTTGAAATTTCCATGTTTGAAACCCAAAACCACTTCTTCTCTTCATGCTTGACTTCATAAGACAACGTTTAGGGTTAGGGGTAGATACATGATTTTTCTGGTTTGAATATGTCTAGACTTCGTTGATCAACTTGAATGCTTAGTATATTACATAAGAAGACTATGTGGTTTGGTTTTTGATTTTCTTGATTTTGTTTGATTTTTTATGACCATTTGAATCTTGGTCAAATCCTAGGTTTGACCAAGATTTAAACAAGTTTAAAACATGAAAATGAAAAAGTAAGCATGGATCCTTCTTAGTCATGACAATGAGTTAACTTGGCTTTACTACCCTTGATGAATCCATAGGAAACTTTTTGTACTAATGCAGTATAATATTCTGGTTTGAATATGTCTAGACCTTGTTTATCAACTTAATTGAATGCTTACTTTATGACATAAGAACGGGAATAAAATAGAAAATGAAAAAAATGAAAAACCAAAAGCATGTACTCTCCTTAATTATGTCATATAAATAGTAAGCATTCAAGTTGATAAACAAGGTCTAGACATATTCAAACCAGAAAATTCATGTGTCTAGCTACCCCCTAACCCTAAACTCTGCACGAAGAGAAGTGGTTTTGGTTTCAAACATGGATATTTCAAACCCTCCCAAAACCTTCATTTTGGAGTTAATAAGAAGGATCAAGGCTTACTTTTTCATTTTCATGTTTTAATCTTGTTTAAATCTTTGTCAAACCTAGACCAATTTCAAAAGGGCATAAAATTTCAAAAGAGAAATCCAAAAAAAACCAAAGCACATGGTCTTCTTATGTCAGTAAAAGCATTCAAGTTGATAAACCAAGGTCTAGACATATTCAAAACAGAAAATCATGTATCTACCCCTAACCCTAAACTCTTTATATATCTTATGAAGTCAAGCACGAAGAGAATGGGTTTTGGGTTTCAAACATGCAAATTTCAAAACCCTCCCAAAAGCTTCATTTGGAGTGAATAATAGAGGATCATCCATGCTTTTTTCATTTTCATGTTTTAAACTTGTTTAAATATCCTGGTCAAAACAGATATAGGATTTGACCAAGATTCAAATGGGCATAAAAATCAAAAAAGAAATCAAAAAATGAAACCCAAAACCACTTCTTTTCGTGCTTGATGACTTCATAAGACAGAGTTTAGGGTTAGGGGTATATATATACATGATTTTTCTTGTTTAAATATGTATGGACTTCGTTGATCAACTTGAATGCTTACTAGCTATATGACATAAGAAGCTTATGTGCTTTGGTTTTTCATTTTTTTATTTTTTTTTGAATTTTTATGCCCAATTGAATCTTGGTCAAATCCTAGGTTTAACCAAGATTTAAACAAGTTTAAAACATGAAAATGAAAAAGTAAGCCTTGATCCTTCTTATTCACTCCAAAATGAAGCTAATTTTGTGAGGGTTTCTGAAATTTCCATGTTTGAAACCCAAAACCACTTCTCTTCATATGCTTGACTTCATATGACAGAGTTTAGCGTTAGGGGGTAGATACATGATTTTTTGGTTTGAATATGTCCAGACCTTGTTTATCAACTTGAATGTGTAATATATATATGACATAAGAAGACTGCATGCTTTGGTTTTTCATTTTTTGATTTTTTTGAAATTTTAAGCCCATTTGATTCTTTGTCAAATAATAGGTTTGACCAAGATTTAAACATGTTTAAAACATGAAAATGAAAAAGGTAAGCCTCCATCCTTCTTAGTCACTCCAAAATGAAGCTTTTTGGAGGGTTTTTGAAAATTCCATGTTTGAAACCCAAAACGACTTCTCTTCGTGCTTGACTTCATAAGACAGAGTTTTGGGTTAGGGGTAGATACATGATTTTTCCGGTTTGAATATGTCTAGACCTTGTTTATCAACTTAAATGCTAACTATATGACATCAGAATGGGCATAAAAATTTAAAAAAATTAAAAATGTAAAACCAAAATTTAATTGGGAGGAAAGGGTACATGAATTACAATTAAAAAACAAGGTAACTTAAATACTTGGATGCCCCAAGATGTGTGGAAGCCCAAAACAATGGCAAAACATATCATGTGCGCATGCTGCATCCAATTCAAGTAGAACACATAGTAGGCACCGATAGTTTGACCTAAATTTGAAATCAAAGAGAAGGTGGTTAGAAAAAATCAAAATTGGCAAAGCAAAGCATGAAATCAAAAAATTGTGATGCACTCTAGCTATGAAAATTATCAAACAATGCAAACCAAAATGATTTTTTAGAGGAATACTAGTTCAACTTATTTAATTTTTTATTTGTAGGCCAAAATCAAACCCCGTAGTTGGATTTTTTTTCAACTTGATCTGTAGTACTGGGGAAAACCCTAGTTTAACCTATTTAATAATAGATTCGTAGTCGATTCTTTTACTTTTTTATTATTACTATGCAGCACATGTGTGTTTGCCCGTCGAGTGAAACTCGGAGGAAGAGGAATCACTCGGAAGGAGAAGAAGGGAGAGCAGTCACGGGGCCCCTCTTATTGATGGTGTATATTCTTTTTCTGGTGATGTTGACTGTTGTGCAGGTTTGTCAAGCGAGGAGCGAGCGAGTCGAGCGAGGCCGAGAATGAGAGAGATTTGTTTTTTTTTGTGAGAGGGACAACCGAAGGATCCTGAGAAGGACCCACAGACTTCCAATACGCATCCTGATGCGTCTTCTCTTGACAAAGAAGATGGCTGGGAGTTGGCGTACCTATTGCACGTGACTTGTGCTCACTGAAGTGTGGGACCACACGCGTGGGCACCACACGTAAGTGACAGACCTGTTGGTGTAAAAACTCGGTTGATTATTATAGTGCATTAGAACAAAGTTTCCTATGGATTCAAGGGTAGGAAATCCAAGTTAACTCATTTACATGACATTATTTTTTCCATGAAGCAAAGTTAACACTATCAATTGGTACATTTTGGAGTGACTAAGAAGGATCAATGCTTACTTATTCGTTTAATTTCACGTGTTAAACTTGTCTAAATCTTGTTCAAACCTAGGATTTGACCAAGATTCAAATGGGCAGAAAAATAATTAAAAAACAGAAAAATGAAAAACCAAATCACATAGTCTTCTTATGTCACATAGTAATCAAGTTGATAAACAAGGTCTAGACATATTCAAACCAGACAAATCATGTATTTATACCCCTAACCCCTAAACTCCTCTTATGAAGTCAAGCATGTGAAGAGAAGAAGTGGTTTTGGGTTTGGGGGTATATATATACATGATTTTTATTGTTTAAATATATATAGACTTTGTTGATCAACATGAATGCTTAATTACTATATGACATAAGAAGTTTATGTGCTTTGGTGTTTCATTTTTTTGATTTCTTTTTTGAATTTTTATGCCCATTTGAATCTTGGTCAAATCCTAGGTTTGACAAAGATTTAAACAAGTTTGAAACATGAAAATGAAAAAGTAAGCTTGGATCCTTCTTAGTCACTCCAAAATGAAGCTTTTGGGTGGGTTTTTGAAATTTCCATGTTTGAAACCCAAAACCACTTCTTCTCTTCATGCTTGACTTCATAAGACAACGTTTAGGGTTAGGGGGTAGATACATGATTTTTCTGGTTTGAATATGTCTAGACTTCGTTGATCAACTTGAATGCTTAGTATATTACATAAGAAGACTATGTGGTTTGGTTTTTGATTTTCTTGATTTTGTTTGATTTTTTATGACCATTTGAATCTTGGTCAAATCCTAGGTTTGACCAAGATTTAAACAAGTTTAAAACATGAAAATGAAAAAGTAAGCATGGATCCTTCTTAGTCATGACAATGAGTTAACTTGGCTTTACTACCCTTGATGAATCCATAGGAAACTTTTTGTACTAATGCAGTATAATATTCTGGTTTGAATATGTCTAGACCTTGTTTATCAACTTAATTGAATGCTTACTTTATGACATAAGAACGGGAATAAAATAGAAAATGAAAAAAATGAAAAACCAAAAGCATGTACTCTCCTTAATTATGTCATATAAATAGTAAGCATTCAAGTTGATAAACAAGGTCTAGACATATTCAAACCAGAAAATTCATGTGTCTAGCTACCCCCTAACCCTAAACTCTGCACGAAGAGAAGTGGTTTTGGTTTCAAACATGGATATTTCAAAAACCCTCCCAAAAACCTTCATTTTGGAGTTAATAAGAAGGATCAAGGCTTACTTTTTCATTTTCATGTTTTAATCTTGTTTAAATCTTTGTCAAACCTAGGTTTTGACCAATATTCAAAAGGGCATAAAATTTCAAAAGAGAAAAAAAAACCAAAGCACATGGTCTTCTTATGTCATATAGTAAAAGCATTCAAGTTGATAAACCAAGGTCTAGACATATTCAAACCAGAAAAATCATGTATCTACCCCAACCCTAAACTCTATATATATATCTTATGAAGTCAAGCACGAAGAGAATGGGTTTTGGGTTTCAAACACATGCAAATTTCAAAACCCTCCCAAAAGCTTCATTTGGAGGAATAATAGAAGGATCATCCATGCTTACTTTTTCATTTTCATGTTTTAAACTTGTTTAAATATCCTGGTCAAAACAGATATAGGATTTGACCAAGATTCAAATGGGCATAAAAATCAAAAAAGAAATCAAAAAATGAAACCCAAAACCATTTCTTCTCGTGCTTGATGACTTCATAAGACAGAGTTTAGGGTTAGGGGTATATATATACATGATTTTTCTTGTTTAAATATGTATGGACTTCGTTGATCAACTTGAATGCTTACTAGCTATATGACATAAGAAGCTTATGTGCTTTGGTTTTTCATTTTTTTTATTTATTTTTTGAATTTTTATGCCCAATTGAATCTTGGTCAAATCCTAGGTTTAACCAAGATTTAAACAAGTTTAAAACATGAAAATGAAAAAGTAAGCCTTGATCCTTCTTATTCACTCCAAAATGAAGCTAATTTTGTGAGGTTTCTGAAATTTCCATGTTTGAAACCCAAAACCACTTCTCTTCATATGCTTGACTTCATATGACAGAGTTTAGCGTTAGGGGGTAGATACATGATTTTTTGGTTTGAATATGTCCAGACCTTGTTTATCAACTTGAATGCGTAATATATATATGACATAAGAAGACTGCATGCTTTGGTTTTTCATTTTTTGATTTTTTTGAAATTTTAAGCCCATTTGATTCTTTGTCAAATAATAGGTTTGACCAAGATTTAAACATGTTTAAAACATGAAAATGAAAAAGGTAAGCCTCCATCCTTCTTAGTCACTCCAAAATGAAGCTTTTTGGAGGGTTTTTGAAAATTCCATGTTTGAAACCCAAAACGACTTCTCTTCGTGCTTGACTTCATAAGACAGAGTTTTGGGTTAGGGGTAGATACATGATTTTTCCGGTTTGAATATGTCTAGACCTTGTTTATCAACTTAAATGCTAACTATATGACATCAGAATGGGCATAAAAATTTAAAAAATTTAAAAATGTAAAACCAAAATTTAATTGGGAGGAAGGGTACATGAATTACAATTAAAAAACAAGGTAACTTAAATACTTGGATGCCCCAAGATGTGTGGAAGCCCAAAACAATGGCAAAACATATCATGTGCGCATGCTGCATCCAATTCAAGTAGAACACATAGTAGGCACCGATAGTTTGACCTAAATTTGAAATCAAAGAGAAGGTGGTTAGAAAAAATCAAAATTGGCAAAGCAAAGCATGAAATCAAAAAATTGTGATGCACTCTAGCTATGAAAATTATCAAACAATGCAAACCAAAATGATTTTTTAGAGGAATACTAGTTCAACTTATTTAATTTTTTATTTGTAGGCCAAAATCAAACCCCGTAGTTGGATTTTTTTTCAACTTGATCTGTAGTACTGGGGAAAACCCTAGTTTAACCTATTTAATAATAGATTCGTAGTCGATTCTTTTACTTTTTTATTATTACTATGCAGCACATGTGTGTTTGCCCGTCGAGTGAAACTCGGAGGAAGAGGAATCACTCGGAAGGAGAAGAAGGGAGAGCAGTCACGGGGCCCCTCTTATTGATGGTGTATATTCTTTTTCTGGTGATGTTGACTGTTGTGCAGGGTTTGTCAGTGCGCAGGAGGTGCGAGCGAGCGAGCGAGCAAGTCGAGCGAGGAGATGAGAGAGATTTTTGTGTGTGTGAGAGGGACAACCGAAGGATCCTGAAGGACCCAGAGACTTTCCGATACGCATGCTGATGCATCTTCTCTTGACAAAGAAGATGTTGGGGGGATGACCCCCGGTATGCCAAAGGTATGCCAAACCGGATGGTCTCACCCTTCAAGATACCGGTTTAATGTTCGTACCGGAATAAGAAGATAGAGTTTGGCTAGGTAAGCTAAGCCGGTATCCCCAAGAGGGGTATACCGGAACCAGGAAGGAAAGATACCGGCGCACCGGAAGGAAGAGCATGTCGGCTGGCTGGTCAAAGATTCCGTCAGGAGCTAAAGGACAAGGATGAGCTAAGCAAAGTAGCTTTAAACGAAGGCTTGAAGACAAAGAAGAGGATGACGGCCAAAGAAGCCGGAGGACGTCAGCCTCCCTGTTTAAAGAAGACCCCGGCGTCATCTGTGATTAAAGTAGCTTTATAAAGTATCTTTGTAAAGTAGTTTGTCTAGTCAAAGATCCCATTAGGGTTTCTTGTCCTGTAAGCCACCCTCTCCCCTATATAAGGAGAGGGGGCAGCCTCTTTCATACGCGCGATCCAGAGAAGAGAAAACCTGTAACCTGTTAAGATCAATAAACATGGTGATCTAGAGCGAGTTCATCCTTGTGTCTTTCTTCTTCTACCTCTGGCCTTGGCCAAGTTCTTGAGGAAAGCATCCGGAAGTTCGTCCATCTAGTCACAAACCCTCCCCCGAATCCTCTAGCGTCCATTCGGCCCCAAGATAAGCCATCCTATGGCATCTGTCTGTTCACCACGACGACAGTTGGCGCCCACCGTGGGGCATGAAGTGGCGCTTGCTGGAGTTCATATTCGGGCGGGCATCCTCGACATCAACGGCGAGCGCACGGTGTCCGCGCTCGTGCAACGCATCTACAACATGGACTTCATCAACGACAACGCTGGCTGCTTCGCCAACGGCGGCAAGTTCCCGCAGAACGGCCGCACCATCGAGTTCGGCAGCATCCGCGTCTATTTCGGCACCGTCCCTGTGCGCCAGCGCCTCTCGCCGGTGCTGGTGGCGCCGGATCCGCCAAGATGGCTGTGTGCTGGCCGCGCCGCCGGCAGCGTGGAGGTCATGATGGCTGGTGCGGTCAACACCGGCAAGGGAGCTGTGGAGGAAGGAGATGAACGTGCGGCATCGACCCGCCCGGCAAAACCACCGCTGGAGCGTGACGCCGGCATCGCGGGAGCATCATCAGCACCACCGGCAACACCTCTCCAAGCGGCGATGCACACGCTGGCCACGCCCATCGCGCAGAACATCGACCCGGCAAAGGCTCAGGAGGAGCTGGAGGCCACGCGCAAGGCCCTGCTTACCGGTGGCGCCGACATCATCCGGGCGCAGCGCGAGCTGAACCTAACCCTACGTGAGTACAATGCTGCCCATGGCTTTGCTTCAGTTAGTGCTCATGCTGCTAGGATACCGGAAAACCGGCTTAAGGCTCGCAATCTAGATCAGGATTTGCGCAAAGAAGTTCTTACCGGCAAAAGTGCATCTGTATCTGTGAGCATCGTAGAAAAGCCTAAGTACAGTAGTCCGGATAAAACTATAAAAGCCGCTAAAGCTGCAGTAGAGTTATGTGAATCTCTTTCCGGTGACGAGTTGGCAAAGCAGCAAGAACGTGTAAAAGAGCTGTTGAAAACCATTGAGCAGCAAAATGCTGAGCAGCTAGCTAAGCTGAACGAGGCAGTGGCCTCAAAATCCGCGCGTTCAACAAAGAATGCCGGAAGCAAGTCCCATGGGCAGGCATCGTCCCCTCATCCGGACAAAAGAAGGGAAAGAGAAAAGAACGCACGGCAGATGACTGTGTATGATCCAGTTCTTGCCGGAAAGCAAAAAGCCGGGCAACATGATGCCGGTAGAAAAAGCCAAGGGGCAGATCGGGGCTACGCCAAGGGAGGCTATGCCGGAAACAATCATGCCGGTAGATATGAAACCGGGCAAAATTATCGAGCCGCAAGGGTGGCATATGTGGATGAAGAAATGCCACCACCAGGGTACCGGCAGGCAAGAGCCGCGGAACCGGAAGAATATGATGAATCAGATTCCGAGGTGGAACGAACAAGAGTCCACCGGAACCCTTTGGGGGAACGCCTGGGGGAAAGATGTTTGCCAGACCGGGATGCGAGGCACAGGTTGGACAGGGTACATCTTTCTGCGATAGTTGAATGTGAGGGACCTCCTGGCCCAAGGTGTTTTGGCCCACGAATCATGAGAGAAGAACCACCGGTACGCAACTTCCAGTTGCCCCGGGACACAAGAACGTATGATGGTACGACCAAGCCGGAAGACTGGCTGGCAGATTATGTCACAGCTGTTTATGTGGCTGGTGGTGGAGTAAACCGGCGTTGGGCGGTAAGAATCATACCGTCCTACCTCGTGGGTCCTGCGAGGATTTGGCTTAACAATTTGCCGGCAGGAAGCATTAACGGATGGTTGGACTTTGAGGAAGCATTTGTGAACAACTTCAGCAGCACCTACAAAAGGCCAAACCGGCCCCAGCAACTTGCGCTGTGCCAACAGCGTGCAGGAGAGAACAGACCGGGATTATCTCACCCGGTGGAACTCAATGAGAAATACATGTGAAGGAGTGATTGAGGCACAAGCCATTGCTTGGTTCAGTCAAGGATGCCGGAGAGGATCACCTTTGTGGCAAAGGCTGCAGAGAAGCATGCCCACAACCTTGGCGGAAATGATACGTGTGGCAGATAGCTATGCATTGGGAGACCCAATGCAACCGGCAGTGCAAGCTGAGCCGGAGCAGTCGAATCCGCATCAGCAGCAATACCGGGATAACCGGAACAACAAAAGAAGGGAAGATTTCCCGGATCGAAGATATGCATCACAGCAAGTTGCTGCCGTGCAGGAAAATTATGACGCCAGCGGCAGTCAGAGACAGAAAACCGGATCGCAGCCATGGGCGGGTCCTAAGAAGCAGTGGGTAGAAAAGAAACCCTGGGGCCAGAAAAAGAACTGGCAGGAACCCGTGAAATACACCATGGAAGCCGCCATGGATCAACCTTGCCGGTGGCACACGCCGAACCCGGATCACCCGTCGAACCACTTGACGAAGGATTGTTCTTGGACCAAGTTCTTGATGCAAAAGGGAGCGGTAAAAGATGCGCAGGCGCCAGGGGGCCCCGTGCAGCAACAACAGCAATTACCACCTCCACCACCACTTACTGGAGCAAACGCCTTACCGGTGCAGCCTCAGCCAAACAGGCAACAGTACCAGCAAGTTAACCGGGTGGAGCAAAACAATGACCAACCACCTCCACCGGCACCTTTAGGCCGGAATGTTTACGAGGACCCGCATCTGTGCTGTGGTTGTCTTTGTCACTGAGCCAATGGACAGGCAAAGTGTGCATCGCCGTTCCATGGAAGTAAACGCCGTGATGCCGGCAGTTCCAAAATACATGCTGTGGTCAGATCAGGAAATAACATGGTCGTTCAAGGATCACCCCAAAATCATGCCGAATCCGGGTGGATACGCTCTCGTTGTGGACCCAATCATGAAGGGGCCGGAAACTCGAGTAAAATTCAGCAAGGTGCTGATAGACAATGGTAGCAGCATAAACATCATGTACAAGCACACCATGCGTACGCTGGGCATAACGGAAAATATGCTGCAGCCAACTCACACAACTTTCCATGGGATTGTTCCCGGTTTGTCTTGCGCCCCGATAGGAAAAGTTCGGGTGGATGTGTCATTTGGAGGACGTGACAATTGTCGTGTTGAGAACATTGAGTTTGAGGTGGTGGACTTAGATAGTCCCTACCATGCCTTGTTGGGGAGACCGGCATTGGCAGCTTTCATGGCATCAACTCATACGGCTTACCTCAAGATGAAGATGCCGGCACCTCGTGGACCCTTGACTGTGGTGGGAAACTATAAAGTCTCAATGGAAACTGCTTCCGCCGGATCAAACCTGGCAGAATCACTGGTGATAGCGGAAGAAAAGAAAAGAATGCAAACTGCTGTTGCGCTGGCTCAGTCCTCAAAGTTGAGCTTAGCGGCAATGAGTGGAAACTTGGCTTCACCGGCATTCAAGCCGACAAACGAGACAAAGGACATTGTGCTGGATCCGGCTTACCCAGAGCGCACCGTTCGTATCGGTGCCGGCCTCAGCAAGCATAGGAAAGCGCGCTCGTCAGCTTCCTCCGTGAGAATCGGAACATCTTTGCCTGGTCTACTGATGACTTGGTAGGGGTTCCGAGGGAGCTGGCTGAGCACTCTCTAAACGTCCGGAAAGATGCTAAGCCGGTGCGTCAACCTTTGCGCCGGTTCGCAGAAGATAGGAGGAAAATCATTGGAGAAGAAGTAACAAAGCTGTTAGTTGCCGGTTTCATCGTGGAGGTCACGCACACAGAGTGGCTGGCTAATCCGGTGATGGTCGAGAAGAAAAAAGATGAGAACCTGGAGGCACAAGCTCCAAAGGTGTGGCGCATGTGCATCGACTACACCAACCTCAACAAAGCTTGCCCAAGAGATCCTTTCCCTTTGCCCCGAATCGATCAAGTGATTGATTCTACTGCTGGGTGTGAGTTGTTGTCGTTCCTGGATGCGTATTCCGGCTTCCACCAAATCCCTCTGAAAAAAGAAGATCAAATAAAAACTGCGTTCATTACCCCGCACGGGGCTTATTGCTATGTTACAATGCCTTTTGGTTTGCGCAACGCTGGTGCAACGTACCAGCGCTGTATGCAAAAATGCTTGTTTGATCAAATCGGAAAAAATGTGCAAGTTTATGTGGATGATATTGTGATAAAAACTAAAGTAAAAGATACCTTAATCGATGACATCCGGCAAACATTTGATAACCTAAGGCGGTTCCGGATGAAACTCAATCCGGCAAAGTGCACCTTTGGTGTCCCTGCCGGCAAGCTGCTTGGTTTCCTTGTGTCAAGCCGGGGCATTGAGGTTAATCCGGTAAAAATCCGGGCGATAGAAAGAATGACTATCCCACGAGAACTGAAAGATGTGCAAAAGTTTACCGGAAGCTTGGCATCGCTAAGCCGGTTCATAAGCAGGCTAGGAGAAAAGGCCTTGCCACTCTATGCTTTGATGAAAAAATCGGATACTTTCGTCTGGACCACACAGGCAGACGCAGCGTTTAAAGAATTGAAAAACATGCTCGTAACGGCCCCAATTTTGGCCTCACCCTTGGAAAGAGAACCTATGTTGCTTTATATAGCGGCAACAAACCGGGTGGTTAGTGTTGTGGTAGTGGTGGAAAGAGAAGAGGAAGGAAAAACCGTCCAGAGGCCGGTATACTACCTGAGCGAGGTGCTCTCCTCATCAAAGCAAAACTACCCACACTTCCAAAAAATGACTTATGGCGTGTTTATGGCCGCCACGAAACTCAAGCATTACTTTGAGGAGCACCCCATGAAGGTGGTGAGCGAGGCACCCATCTCCGATATCATGGGTAACAAGGATGCCAGCGGCCGGATTGCAAAATGGGCAATTCAGCTATCACCGTATGTACCGGTGTATGAAAGAAGAGATGCCATAAAGTCGCAAGCTTTAGCTGATTTCTTGGTCGATTGGGCGGAGATACAATACAAGCCGCCAGAACACAAGGTAGAATACTGGAAGATGCACTTTGACGGATCCAAACTCAAAGAAGGTCTGGGTGCCGGTGTGGTACTCACCTCAAGTACACTTCAGGGCATCAAACAACGTCGCTGAATATGAGGCTCTGATACATGGGCTCAAGGTTGCAAAAGAAATCGGGGCACTCAGGATCATTTGCTATGGTGATTCAGATCTTGTGGTGCAACAGTGTTCCGGAGATTGGGACGCAAAAGATGCCAACATGGCCTCATACCGGTTCCATGTGCAAAAGATTGCCGGCTTCTTCGAAGGATGTGAATTTCACCATGTGCCGCGCGCAGAAAATGAGGCCGCGGATACCTTATCCAAGCTAGGTTCGTCCAGGCAAGAAATTCCTCCCGGAATAGCTCTGGCGCACTTGAGAGTTCCATCAATCAAGCCAAGTCCGGAGTCGGAATCAATTTTTGTACCGGAATCACATGTGGTGCCAATGGAGATTGACGAAGGAAACCCGGGGACTACTCCGGCAAACTCGGGGACTGTACCGGTAAACTCGGGGACTGCGACGCCCATGCCGGAAGAGGCAATGCTTGTGGATAGCATGGACATAGACATGCCGGTATTTGTGGTTAGAGAGGCACCATCTTGGGTCGAACCTATTAAGGAATTCCTGATCAACGGCACCTTGCCGGTTGACGAAAATGAATCAAGAAGGATACAGAGAAGGTCCAAAGCTTACACCATCATCAATGGCGAGGTATACAAGAGAAGTGTTACCGGTGTCCTCCAAAGATGTGTGGAGCCGGAAGAGGGAAGAGAAATGCTTGAGGAAATTCATCGAGGAGAATGCGGGCACCATGCTTCTTCAAGGGCGTTGGTAGCAAAGGTGTTCCGGCATGGGTTCTACTGGCCCACAGCCTTAGATAATGCTGAGGATTTGGTAAGGAAATGCAATGGCTGCCAGAGGTACGCTAAGCAAAACCATACCCCAGCATCCGGCTTAAAAACCATACCGCTAACTTGGCCCTTCGCTGTTTGGTGCCTGGACATGGTTGGACCGTTCAAAACCGCAAGGGGAAACATGACCCACATCTTAGTAATGGTGGATAAATTCACCAAGTGGCTGGAGGTGAAGCCTATCGCAAAGTGTGATGGCCACACAGCAGTAAAGTTCCTGAAAGATGTAATCCTGCGGTATGGATACCCACATAGTATCATAACCGACAATGGCTCAAACTTTGCTCAAGGAGAGTTCAAACGATTTTGTGAAGACAAGAACATCCGGTTGGATTTGTGCTCGGTGGCGCACCCGCAAGGCAATGGCCAAGTTGAGAGAACAAATGCTTTGGTACTTTCCGGTATCAAACCAAGACTCATTGATGCAATGGAAAAATCGCCGGGATGTTGGATCGATGAGCTACCGTCAGTGCTGTGGAGTCTAAGAACAACTCCAAACCGGTCTACCGGATACACGCCATTCTTCATGGTTTATGGAGCAGAAGCGGTCATACCAACCGACATTCTCCATGATTCCCCAAGGGTGCAACTCTATACCGAAGAAGAGGTAAAAGAGGCCCGGGAAAATGATGTAGACTTGCTAGAAGAAGCAAGAGAACTAGCTCTGGCAAGAACAGCCATTTATCAGCAAAACCTCAGACGCTATCATAGCCGGAAGGTTAATCCAAGAGTGTTCCGAGAAGGGGACCTGGTGCTACGCCTGGTGCAGCGCACTGAAGGCCGGCACAAACTTTCCCCTCCGTGGGAAGGACCTTTCATTGTGAGCAAGGCTCTCCACAATGATGCATATTACCTAATTGATGCACAGGAATGGAAGAAAGGAAAGGCGGACAAGTCAGGAGAGGAGACCAAACGCCCATGGAATGTAGCTTTGTTGCGTCCTTTCTACTCTTGAAGTGGTGCTGTAAGAGTTCCTTTTTGTACCTTAATTGCTATGAATAAAAAGATGTCGGAACCTCGAATGAATCTCGGGGACTACCCTTATTAATTGCATGAAACATGTCTATTTTTTCTGTTTACCGGTTGCTTATTGAACGTTTTTTCTTTCCGGTTTAGTAGTGTGCTAAACCCTACCGGAGTCTTCGACTCTGCTGTCGTCCATAACTTGGCTTCATGGCAAGCAAGATAAACCGGTAGGGGATAAGCACATGAACTGTGGAGAGGGAAACCGGGAAAGAACAATCCGGAAAAATTTAACTAACCCCGGTTATACCGGTTTTTTGCAAAATTTCGAATTGTTTCTAAGTTCAAGAAAATGCTTGTTTGGTGAAAGAACCTTGTGCTCATACGCCAAAGAACGCCCAGAGAAGGCAGGCAGAGCCAAGGCAAAAGAACCAAGTGTGCATCGAATTGGATGCAGAAACAATCTGGAAATCTTTGCAGTACAGGATAAAAGCAGAACCAAAACGCAAAAATGCTAAGGCAAACTTAAGATAATTAGCTACCGGTATAACTTACCGGCACAAAATGTTGTACGTCAACCACAAGCAGACTTAAGGTTTTACATCATAAGCCCCGGCATACCGGGGCAGAATTTAACAGAACATTGTTTTAAGGCACGCAGGGCCAAACAGCACGACAAGGTAAATCTCAAAGCAGGTAATCAGGCAGCAGGCTTCCGGAGGACGTCGCCAGCACCAGCATCGTCTAGAGGCTCCTCCTCGGCTTCATCCTCTTCCTCATCAAGATAATCTTGGACGTCAGGAGGGGGAGGAATGAAGGTGCGCATTTCGGCGTACTCCGCGATACGGTACGCACGATCCTGCCGCTTAGCGGTAAGAATCGGGTCCAGATCGGTTTCCGCGCCTTCGCGCCTCCGGTGAGGGCATCCAGGTCAAGCTCCGGGTACCAAGAACAAGCGACGCGGAGGGCAGAATCTGCTCCAGCGGCGGGCAGCAGCACTGCCACTGGATCCTCTGCCGGAGCCCTTGAGACGGTCACCGATTAGGGAGAAAGTATCCGGCACCTCCTCGCAAGGCCAAAGGGTCCTAAAGAGCTGGGTAGCTACATCAGGAATGTCAGATAGATTGCGATCTACGGCGCGCATGTGAGACACCCGCGCGTTAAGCGCAACCAGATGGTCATTGGGTGTCCATGGCACGGCAAGATTCGCCTGGCCCTGGTGCGACGCGCATTGACTTTCTTGATAGCGTACGTCTGAGAGTCCGGAAAGAGGCCTGTGCAAAGAAAGAAAAAGGCTGAGGAAAAGAGTCCGGAAGAAAAAGAGACCGGAAGGAAAGATAGCGAAAAGAAAATAGGGTCGGAGGAAAAAAGGCTCGTATGCAGTAGTCAAAGGACTCACGGTAGGCAAGTGCATCGGTTTGCAGAATTAGCTGGTTGCACTCCTTGTGCTCCTCCTCCAGCCGCGCGGCTTTCTCCTCGGCACCTTTCCGGGCCTTGGCCAGCTCCTCCAGCTCAGCTCGCAACACCACGGTGGCATTGCTGGCGTCCTCCAGAGCCTCGTTCATCTTGGCCGCTGCATCAGCTTCAGCGGCTTTGAGGACCTTGGCATGGTCAAGACCTAGCTGAATGAGCTGGGACTTGAGCTCCTGGTAGCTGGTCTTGTGGGCGCTCAGCTCCTCCTGATGCTGCTGAATGAGCTGGTCCTTCTCCCCTGCAACACAGAAAAGAAGGTGTAAACAAGATTGTGTTCGTAACGTTGAAAATGAAACCAAGTTAGCAGGAGAAAAGAAAAAGTTGTACGTTGAGCGGCGGCGAGCTGCTCCTTGAGAGCATCAATGGAAGCTTCAGGGATCACTGTCAAGCAGAAATTACAGTGTTAGAAGGAAAAAAGATTCCGGTAAGAAAGACGCCGGCAGAACAAAAACTTACCTTGGCACTTATCGTGTGCCTCAGCGAGCTCCCGATGCTCCCACAAGAGCTCCTCAAAGAGGGCCTTCCGAGCGTCAGCCGTGAGCTGTTCAAAGAAAAAGAGGTTAATGAAGTTTCGCGCTAAGAACAAAGTTCTTAACCCGAAACTCGGGGACTGGCAGTGCCGGTTTCGCGCGTTCTAAGATAAGTTTCGCGCTAAGAACAAAGTTCTTAACCCGAAACTCGGGGACTGGCAGTGCCGGTTTCGCGCGTTCTAAGATAAGTTTCGCGCTAAGAACAAAGTTCTTAACCCGAAACTCGGGGACTGGCAAAGCCGCGCGTCTAAGATAAGTTTGCTAAGAACAAGGTATTCAACCCGAAACTCGGGGACTGGCAGTGCCGGTTTCGCGCTAAGTTTTCAAGTTCAAGTTTTGTCCTAAAAGCTGCGCTCTCACCACAAAACTCGGGACTGGGAAGATAGACAGGAGAGAAACCGGCATGAAACTAAAAGATAGAACAAATCCGGAAGTAAGGAAACCGGTAACAATTGAGAAAAGTTAGTAGAACGTACCATCAGGTTGTTCGTGGCATCGTACCACGCGCTGTCAAGCTCTTTCACGGCGCCGCGGAGCCGCATGAAGTGCTCTTCGGAAGACCGGTCCCCAACTGGATCAGGTGCCGGCAGCCTGTCCTTGCCCAAGCCGCGGGTCGCCGGAGTCATGTCCGCGGCGTTCCACTTCTGGGCGTAGGGCAGAAGATGCCCCAGATCCTGGCCTCGCGCTTGAACTCAGTGATACGGCCAAGAAGACCGGTGGCCTTAGTGGCAGTATCCCTGGCGGCTTTGGAGACATGCAGCACCAGAGGCTGCTGGCCGCCAGAAGGGGCGCTGGAGGCCGTCGCCTTCCCCTTGATAAGCTTGGAAGTCTTGGGCGGTGGCGCGGTAGAGCGGCCACGGAAGGCTTGGCGCGAGGAGCACCTGGCGGCGGCATGAGGATGGTTCGTGGAGAATGGGGAGCGCTAGGCACATCACCCGGATTGGAACTTTCCGGCGCAGAAGATTCTGCGCGGAGGTTGTCGTTTTTCAGGGACGGGAGGAGCCGGAGGCTCCGTCCGCCCGGCAGCTTCTTCCTCTCCGGCACCGATATTGCTGGCGCCGGTATCCTGGTTCTCTGGGAAGAAGGAAAGATCCTCCTCCGTGCGGTGATCTGACGTTGAAGGGGCCGCACGCCCCGAACTTGTTGTGCCCCCCGAAAGGGAGGCAGAGGTGTTGCCGGCACCAGATGGTGCCGGGCTTGAGCGAGGAGGAGGGGTTGAGGTCCTTGCGGAACCCTCAGAGCCTGATGGCCTTGGGCCAAGCTTGAGCGCAGGGCTAAGAAAAAGAAAGAAAGATAGTTGGAAAAGAGCAGCCGGAAAAAGAACTTGGCAAAAAAGAGGCAGGCCGGAAAATGAAAAACTTACCCGGAAGCAGTTGGCATCTGCTTGCGCCCGTAGCGGCGCATGCCCACTTTCTTCTCCCCCAAAGGCTCAGTCCGGAAGCGCTTGGAGGGAGGGGCCTGGCTGGAACCGTCATCAGATGCCGGCCGCTTGTTCTTCTGGCCCTGGGCCATGAGTTTGTCCACAAACTCAGAGCCGGCCTCGGCGCGCAGGGGCGGCACGTGCTCGTGGATCTATGAATTGAATAAGGCTAAGAGGCAATTCGGAGGAAAACAATAGTGGAAAAGTAAAAGAAACCGGAAAAGAAAATACCTCAAGCATGGTCAGGTCATCAGAGGACCCGGTTGGCTTTGGCGGAGACCGGCCCAGACGCGCTGCCGGGGTCTTGCCCATCTTCAGATCCTTCCAAAAGACGTAGGGATCTGGGTCGAAGGAGTCAAGGGCGCGTTTCCGGCAAGTTCCTCGCCGCTCTGCTTCAATGAGGGGGAAGCGGTCCTTGGCCTAAAACATGAAAAAGAAGATTAGCAAAAGCAGAAAGTCACCGGCAAAAACAACCCCAATCGCATAATCCCTTACTTCTTGGGTTGGAGGGTTAGTAGTGCTGAAGGGAAGGAGGCCCCATTCCCAGTTAAATGGCATAGCAGTTTGGCAAATCTGCTTAGCCTTGAGAACAACGTCCTTCTTGCTAAGGGGATGGCCTGTGATCTTGGTAGGATCGCCAGGGCCATACATCTCGCTCATCCTATGCGCACGGCGCTTCAGAGGAAGCACCCGGCGCGAAATAAAGGTGCGAACAATATCGTCGGAGCAGATGCCGGTGTCCTTCATCTTCTGTTTCATGAAGCGTATAATCCGGTTGGTCTCGTTGTGAGACTCCTTCGGATTGTAGCCCCAGTTGGTCTTTGCGGGCGGCGCCGGATCGAAAGGAGGCAGACCAATGAGATCTGCGGCGCCGTTGTTCTTCACATAAAAGAACGTCCCTTGCCATAACCGGCAAGACTCGAGGCCGGAGAACTTAAAAAAGGGGCTCCCTTGACGGGAGCTGATTATGCAAGACCCGCATTGCACGGGAGGTTTGGGCTTGGGGATACCTAAGCCCTGAACGGAGTTAATCCGAAGAGCAAAGAAGCGGGCAAACGTCTCAAGAGTGGGACGAATGCCGATATAGGCCTCCATGAAGGTGGCATAGCAAGAAAGGTAAAAGATGGAGTTGCCAGGAAGGTAGTGAGGTTGGAGTTTGTAGAAATCTAGAAGATCCAGGAAAAAAGAGGAGGGAGGAAGGCCGAAGCCACGCTCAAAGTGAGCAAGAAAAACAACACGTTCACGGGCTGGGGGTCCGGAACTATTTCGTCCTCAGGAATCCGGCAAGTGACTCCTTCCGGAATCCTGCGGGACCGGTACAACCAATCGATCTCATATTCAGTGACATTGGAGCCCATCCAGGCTCCGCGGGTATTGGGGAAGGCTCGCGCCGGATGATTGGCTGGAGCTGCTGGATGCTTCACCAGAGTTACTCGCCTCAAGGTGGCTGCCGGATGCTTGGCTAAAGCTACCGGATTCTAAATGGCCACCGGACTCTTGGTGGCTACCGGATCCCTGCTGGTTGCCGGAATCGGTCTCCATCGGATCTGAAGCTGTAGATTCGCCGGGAGATTGTCTACGATGTCTAACGGAAGAAGAAGAAGAAGATGCGGAGGAGGATTCCTCGTCAGACATTGGATGGGAAGGCGAAAGAAACAGAAATCCCACACTTGGACCCCGCGTGAAGATCTACGAGTAAGAAGAAAATCAAAGAAAAAGAGGAAATAAGAACACCGCAGACCCAAGATCTAAAAAAGCAGGCAGATGGCAAGCAAGGTAAGATTGGAACTAACCTTGAGCGTTGCGGTCGCTAAGGAAGACTTTCGCCGGCAAAGGAACAGACCTGCGGTCGCCGACGAGCACCGTCGACGGCGAGGTGGTGAAAGTCACGAAGAAGCAAGAATGCAGCGCGCTCAAGAAGGTGTCGCAGAAGGTTCCCGCACGACGAGGTCCGCGGAGGCGCGGCGTAAGTTCGCCGGGCAGCGAAGCTCAAGCAAGCAACGGCGGACGAAGAGCGGCGAAGGCGCAGAGGCGAGGAGCACTGTGCGCAAAGGTAGGGGAATGCGAAGAAGAGGAAGAAGAAGGGGCAGTTGAGCTTATAAAGGAGAGAGAAGATGGGCCGAAAACCGCTGGGCCTCCGTTTGCCGCGGCCCGCGGCGGTTCGCACCGCGGGTCGCCACGTGGCAAAGAGGTACACGCGAAAAGAGGGGGGCCACACGGAGGCACACACGGAATCCAAAGCGGCAAGTGGGATCTGCAGCGGTGCATTAAATGGGCGCGCGGGGTCGAAGTGACAACTGACACTGGCGCGACAGTCACAGTGCGCATGTCTCTGACAGGCACGGGACCCGATATATTCTCGACCTCACCGAGGAGATATTTAATGACTAAGATGCCGGAGAGTAAGATGCCGGAAAATGCCTTGCGAGCAGAGAAAATGTAAGTCCGAGCAAAGATGCCGGATTTGAGCCAAGAACTAAGAAAGTTAAACCGGTATCCAAAGATACGGAAACCTGGCATGGTCTGTTGGATAGAATCCGCCAGACTATACCAGCTTCGGGGACTAATGTTGGGGGGATGACCCCCGGTATGCCAAAGGTATGCCAAACCGGATGGTCTCACCCTTCAAGATACCGGTTTAATGTTCATACCGGAATAAGAAGATAGAGTTTGGCTAAGTAAAGCTAAGCCGGTATCCCCAAGAGGGGTATACCGGAACCAGGAAGGAAAGATACCGGCGCACCGGAAGGAAGAGCATGTCGGCTGGCTGGTCAAAGATTCCGTCAGGAGCTAAAGGACAAGGATGAGCTAAGCAAAGTAGCTTTAAACGAAGGCTTGAAGACAAAGAAGAGGATGACGGCCAAAGAAGCCGGAGGACGTCAGCCTCCCTGTTTAAAGAAGACCCCGGCGTCATCTGTGATTAAAGTAGCTTTATAAAGTATCTTTGTAAAGTAGTTTGTCTAGTCAAAGATCCCATTAGGGTTTCTTGTCCTGTAAGCCACCCTCTCCCCTATATAAGGAGAGGGGGCAGCCTCTTTCATACGCGCGATCCAGAGAAGAGAAAAAACCTGTAACCTGTTAAGATCAATAAACATGGTGATCTAGAGCGAGTTCATCCTTGTGTCTTTCTTCTTCTACCTCTGGCCTTGGCCAAGTTCTTGAGGAAAGCATCCGGAAGTTCGTCCATCTAGTCACAAACCCTCCCCCGAATCCTCTAGCGTCCATTCGGCCCCAAGATAAGCCATCCTATGGCATCTGTCTGTTCACCACGACGACAGTTGGCGCCCACCGTGGGGCATAAGTGGCGCTTGCTGAGTTCATAGTGTGGGACCTATATATTCAAACCAGAAAAATCATGTATATATCTACCCCTAGAACCCTAATTAAACTCTGTCTTATGAAGTCAATCATGAAGAGAAGTGGTTTTGGGTTTCAAACATCGAAATTTCAAAAACCTCCCAAAAGCTTCATTTCAGAGTGACTAAGAAGGATCCATGCTTATCTTTTCATTTCATGTTTTAAACTTGTTTAAATCCTGGTCAAACCTAGGATTTGACCAAGATTTATGGGCATAAAATTCAAAAAATCAGAAAAATGAAAAACCAAAGCACATAAGCATATTCAAGTTGATAAACAAGGTTTGGACATATTCAAACCATACAAATCATGTATCTACCCCTAACCCTAAACTCTGTCTTATGAAGTCAAGCATGAAGAGAAGTGGTTTTGGGTTCAAACATGGAAATTTCAAAAACCTCCCAAAAACTTCATTTTAGAGTGACTGAGAAGGTTACATGCTTCCCTTTTCATTTTCATGTTTTAAACTTGTTTAAATCTTGGTCAAACCTAGGATTTGACAAGATTCAAATGGGCATCAAAATTCAAAAAAATCAGAAAAAAGAAAAACCAAAGCAATAGTTTTCTTATGTCACATAGTAAGCATTAAAGTTTGATAAACAAGGTCTAGACATATTCAAACAAGACAATCATGTATCTATAACCCCTAACCCTAAACATTGTCTTATGAAGTCAAGCATGAAGAGAAGTGGTTTTGGTTTCAAAGATGGAAATTTCAAAAACCTCCCAAAAACTTCATTTTAGAGTGACTGAGAAGTTAGCATTAAAGTTGATAAACAAGGTTTAGACATATTCAAACCAGGCAAATCATGTATCTACCCCTAACCCTAAACTCGGTCTTATGAAGTCTAGCATGAAGAGAAGTCGTTTTGAGTTTCAAACGTTTAAGCCAAAAGCCCCATTTCAAATATTTCAAACTTATTCAAATTTGGTTCAAATTTGAAAGACATACAAGTTATAGCACACATAGTGCATACATTTTCACACATACTGCACTAGATGCTAACCCTATAGTTTGAGGCCATTTGGATGAGGTCGAAAAAATTCTTGGATTAGAATCGTGTTGTTCGAACCCCGTAGTTGGATTTTTTTGAACCCTTGATCTGTAGAACTGGGCAAAACCCAAGTTTAACCATGCAAGATTCAAATGGCCCTAAAAATTCAGAAAAAAATCAAAAGAATGAAAAACCAAAGCACATATATAGCATTCTTATGTCATATGTATAGTAAGCATTCAAGTTGATAAACAAGGTCTAGACATATATATTCAAACCAGAAAAATCATGTATATATCTACCCCTAAAACTCTAATTAAACTATGTCTTATGAAGTCAATCATGAAGAGAAGTGGTTTTGGGTTTCATATATGGAAATTTCAAGAACCTCCCAAAAGCTTCATTTTAGAGTGACTAAGAAGGATCCAGCTTATCTTTTCATTTCATGTTTTAAACTTGTTTAAATCCTGGTCAAACCTAGGATTTGACCAAGATTTATGGGCATAAAATTCAAAAAAATCAGAAAAATAAAAAACCAAAGCACATAAGCATATTCAAGTTGATAAACAAGGTTTGGACATATTCAAACCATACAAATCATGTATCTACCCCTAACCCTAAACTCTGTCTTATGAAGTCAAGCATGAAGAGAAGTGGTTTCTTTCAAACATGGAAATATCAAAAACCTCCCAAAAACTTCATTTTAGAGTGACTGAGAAGGTTACATGCTTCCCTTTTCATTTTCATGTTTTAAACTTGTTTAAATCTTGGTCAAACCTAGGATTTGACAAGATTCAAATGGGCATCAAAATTCAAAAAAATCAGAAAAAGAAAAACCAAAGCAATAGTTTTCTTATGTCATATAGTAAGCATTAAAGTTGATAAACAAGGTCTAGACATATTCAACCAGACAAATCATGTATCTATACCCCTAACCCCTAAACTTTGTCTTATGAAGTCAAGCATGTGAAGAGAAGTGGTTTTGGGTTTCAAACATGGAAATTTCAAAAACCTCCCAAAAGCTTCATTTTAGAGTGACTAAGAAGGATACATGCTTCCCTTTTCATTTTCATGTTTTAAACTTGTTTAAATTATCTTGGTCAAACCTAGGATTTGACATGATTCAAATGGGCATCAAAATTAAAAAAAAAAAAGGAAAAACCAAAGCAATAGTTTTCTTATATATGTCATATAGTAAGCATTAAAGTTGATAAACAAGGTCTAGATATATCCAAACCAGACAAATCATGTATCTACCCCCTGTCGATCTTATGAAGCTAGTCTAGCATGAAGGGAAGTCGTTTTCGGTTTCAAACATAGAAATTACAAGAACATCCCAAAAGTTTCTCCATTTTAGAGTGACTACGAAGGATACTGACTTCCCTTTTCATTTTCATGTTTTAAACTTGTTTAAATCTTGGTCAAACCAAGGATTTGACCAAGATTCAAATGGGCCTAAAAATTTAGAAAAAATTCAAAAAGAGAATGAAAAACCAAAGCACATAGCATTCTTATGTCATATGTATAGTAAGCATTCAAGTTGATAAACAAGGTCTAGACATATTCAAACCAAAAAATCATGTATATATCTACCCCTAACCCTAAACTGATCTGTCGATCTTATGGAAGTCAATCATGAAGAGAAGTGGTTTTGGGTTTCAAACATGGAAATTTCAAGAACCTCCCAAAAGCTTCATTTTAGAGTGACTAAGAAGGATCCATGCTTACTTACTCGTTTTCACGTGTTAAACTTGTCTAAATCTTGGTCAAACCTAGGATTTGACCAAGATATGATTCAAATGCGCAGAAAATTAAAAAAATCAGAAAAATTAAAAACCAAAGTACATAGTCTTCTTATGTCATATAGTAAGCATATTCAAGTTGATAAACAAGGTTTGGACATATTCAAACCATACAAATCATGTATCTATACCCCTAACCCTAAACTTTGTCTTATGAAGTCAAGCATGAAGAGAAGTGGTTTTGGGTTTCAAAGATGGAAATTTCAAAAACCTCCAAAAACTTCATTTTAGAGTGACTGAGAAGTTAGCATTAAAGTTGATAAACAAGGTTTAGACATATTCAAACCAGACAAATCATGTATCTACCCCTAACCCTAAACTCGGTCTTATGAAGTCTAGCATGAAGAGAATCGTTTTGAGTTTCAAACGTTTAAGCCAAAAGCCCCATTTCAAATATTTCAAACTTATTCAAATTTGGTTCAAATTTGAAAGACATACAAGTTATAGCACACATAGTGCATACATTTTCACACATACTACACTAGATGCTAACCCTATAGTTTGAGGCCACTTGGATGAGGTCGAAAAAGTTCTTGGATTAGAATCGTGTTGTTCGAACCCCGTAGTTGGATTTTTTTGAACCTTGATCTGTAGTACTGGGCAAAACCCTAGTTTAACCTATTTAATTATAGATTCGTATATCGATTTTTCTACCTTTTTATTATTACTATGCAGCAGATGTGTGTTTGCCCGTCGAGTGAAACTCGGAGGAAGAGGGATCACTCGGAACGAGAGAAAAAAGGCAGAGCATTATGGTGTCTCCCTTTTTCGGGTGATGATGATGATGTTGACTGCAGGGTTTGTCAGTGCGCAGGACGTGCGAGCGAGCGAGCGAGCGAGTCGAGCGAGGCCGAGAATGAGAGAGATTTGTTTGTTTTTTTTGTGAGAGGGACAACCGAAGGATCCAGAAGGACCCACGGACTTCCAATATGCATCCTGATGCGTCTTCTCTTGACAAAGAAGATGGCTGGGAGTTTGCGTACCTATTGCACGTGACTTGTGCTCACTGAAGTGTGGGACCTCACGCGTGGGCACCACACGTAAGTGACAGACCTGTTGGTGTAAAAACTCGGTTGATTATAATAGTGCATTAGAACAAAGTTTCCTATGGATTCAAGGGTAGGAAATCCAAGTTAACTCATTTACATGACATTATTTTTTCCATGAAGCAAAGTTAACACTATCAATTGGTACATTTTGGAGTGACTAAGAAGGATCAATGCTTACTTATTCGTTTAATTTCACGTGTTAAACTTGTCTAAATCTTGTTCAAACCTAGGATTTGACCAAGATTCAAATGGGCAGAAAAATAAATAAAAAACAGAAAAATGAAAAACCAAAGCACATAGTCTTCTTATGTCATATAGTAAGCATTCAAGTTGATAAACATGGTCTAGACATATTCAAACCAGACAAATCATGTATCTATACCCCTAACCCCTAAACTCTGTCTTATGAAGTCAAGCATGTGAAGAGAAGTGGTTTTGGGTTTCAAACATGGAAATTTCAAAAACCTCCCAAAAGCTTCATTTTAGAGTGACTAAGAAGGATACATGCTTCCCTTTACATTTTCATGTTTTAAACTTGTTTAAATTATCTTGGTCAAACCTAGGATTTGACGAAGATACAAATGGGTGGGCACAAAATTCAAAAAAATCAGAAAAATGAAAAACCAAATCACATAGTCTTCTTATGTCATATCGTAAGCAATCAAGTTGATAAACAAGGTCTAGATATATCCAAACCAGACAAATCATGTATCTACCCCCTGTCGATCTATGAAGTCTAGCATGAAGGGAAGTCGTTTTGGGTTTCAAACATTGAAATTTAAAGAACATCCCAAAACCTTCATTTTAGAGTGACTAAGAAGGATACAGACTTCCCTTTTCATTTTCATGTTTTAAACTTGTTTAAATCTTGGTCAAACCAAGGATTTGACCAAGATTCAAATGGCCCTAAAAATTCAGAAAAAAATGAAAAGAATGAAAAACCAAAGCACATAGCATTCTTATGTCATATGTATAGTAAGCATTCAAGTTGATATACAAGGTCTAGACATATATATTCAAACCTAGGATTTGACTAAGATTCAAATGGGCATAACAAATTCAAAAAACAAAAACCAAACACATAGTCTTCTGATGTCATATAGCAAGCATTCAAGTTGATAAACAAGGTCTAGACATATTCAAACCAGAAAAATCCGGTATCTACCCCTAACCCTAAACTCTGTCTTATGAAGTCAATCACGAAGAGAAGTCGTTTTGGGTTTCAAACATGGAAATTTCAAAAACCCTCCCAAAAGCTTCATTTTGGAGTGAATAAGAAGGATCCAGGCTTACTTTTCATTTTCATGTTTTATACTTGTTTAAATCTTGGTCAAACCTAGGATTTGACCAGGATTCAAATGGGCATAACAAATTCAAAAAAATAAAAACCAAACACATAGTCTTCTGATGTCATATAGCAAGCATTCAAGTTGATAAACAAGCTAGGTCTAGACATATTCAAACCAGAAAATTCATGTATCTACCCCCTAACCCTAAACTCTATCTTATGAAGTCAAGCACGAAGAGATGTCGTTTTGGGTTTCAAACATGGAAATTTCAAAAACCCTTCCAAAAGCTTCATTTTGGAGTGAATAAGAAGTCAAGCACGAAGAGAAGTCGTTTTCATGTTTTAAACTTGCTTAAATCCTGGTCAAACCTAGGATTTGACCAAGATTCAAATGGGCATAAAATATAAAAAAACAGAAAATGAAAAACCAAAGCACATAGTCTTCTTATGTCATATAGTAAGCATTAAAGTTGATAAACAAGGTCTAGACATATTCAAACAAGAAAAATCATGTATCTACCCCTAACCCTAAACTCTATCTTATGTAGTCAAACATGAAGAGAAGAAGTGGTTTTGGGTTTCAAACTTGGAAATTTCAAGAACCTCCCAAAAGCTTCATTTTAGAGTGTCTAAGAAGGATCCATGCTTACCTTTTCATTTTTCATGTGTTAAACTTGTTTAAATCTTGGTCAAATCTACAAATGGGCATGAAAATTCAAAAAAGAAATCAAAAAATGGAAATAGATGGGCATAAAAATACATTTTTTGCCAACATTGTGAATAAGTAAAATGGTACACTGATATCATTTTGCATATATAGGAGTAAAAAACTTGAGTATTCAAAGTTGATGGCCGTGAGAAGATTCACATACAGTATGTGCCAAAATATGTCTTCACAAGAAAGTTCGCTACAGATCCTGCATGAACCCTTCCCAAGTGGGTACAAAAACAAGCAAACTCATACAGTTTAATTTTGAATTCATTAGGATAAAGCTCAATTATAAAACCATATGTAGATGTGGATCGAGATAAAACACTGCAACTTGATTTGGACATCTTTCAGGGTCTAGCGTACATGTGAAAATTGAAGTGGTTGTAGATTGGTAGAGACACTTCACAAAAGACCACTCGTTTTGCCCTCCTTGTGCACAGATGAAATGGGGAATCCATTTTTTATTGCCAACACATGACCCAAAAAATCTACTACTACATCCCCGTTTGAAAATATATAGGTGTCTCACTTATGTCTTGATACATGCATTTTAGTCAGAGATACATATGTATCCATACAAATTTGAGATGCATATTTTTAACCTAGGGGCATATATGAATCTTTAGCAGGTGCGTTTTTTTTACTAATCCATATGGAATATTTTGATAAAACCCTTTTAGAAGGCTTTGTTAAGGCCTCAAGGACAATGAGTTGGGAGGAGGCCAGGTAGACTGTAGCTAGGCATTGATTCGGAATTTATGATGCTTGCGACTTGCTTGCGTGGCTTGTTGATTTCCCAGGTGACGCAGCTTTTTTTGACTGCCCAGCCATGGATAGGTCATAGGAGTGCAGAGCTGTAGGCGGTGCGGATAAGTACGCGGGGCATTGATGATGTAGGTGTGTTCGGTTGCCCACGCGAGTGCAGAGCTGTAGGGTTATGCGAGTAGGCCTTTAAACTGGGAGGTGGCACAAGAAGATTTTAGTAAGGAATGGTTCCTTTCCAGAGGAATGGAATGGTTCCATCCCCGCGTTCGGTTTGGACAAAAAGGAGGTACAGAATGGTACTGTTTTTTGTTCGGTTGGAGGAATTGGAGAGCAGAACGGAATGTGGTTAAACTAAACTTTTGTCTAAGAATCGTAATTAACAATGGCAAATAGCCTTTTAAATCTTAAAATCGTAATTAACAACGCCTAATGGCCTTTTTAATCTTAAAATCGTAATTAATGTTATTTTTTGTATGGTCGGGGAATTTGGAGAGTAGAACGGAATGAAGTTAAAGTTTAATCTTTTGTCTAAATATCGTAATTAATAGTGGCAAATGGCCTTTTTAATCTCAAAATCATAATTAACAACAACTAATAATTTTTTTGGTTGGATTAGTGAAGTGCTTTGTAATTAATAGCGGCTAAGTAACAGCCGTTCCACCACATTCCACCGATTCGGTGGAATGGGTGCATTCTGCATATGGGGAGAATATTCCCTTTCGAGGAACCACTCGGTTCCGTTCCATTCCACAACCGAACACAAGAATGGGCTCTAGGTGCGGAACGGTTCCATTCCATTCCACTTGGTTCTGGAACCGAACACACCCTAAATGCGTTGCAATGGAAAATGACAGTGTGTGGTGGCCTGATGGTGAAGAAGAAAGGTCGGGCGAAGAGTTGTTGGCTAGAGTCGGTTTTATACGAATCGACGAGGTGCGGGATAGTTTGATTTTAAGGGCTCCTTTCATTCACAGGATAGGGAAATCATAGGAGTAGGAATGTAGGATTGGGATTTGGGATGACATGTGTAGTTAAATCCTATAATAAGATGAGTTGCGTTTGATTGCGCCAAATGAATTTTTCCATGAGGTAGGACCAAATATTTAATCCTATACTAGGATTTGCACTACTTGATGATTCCTATAGGATTATTTCCTATTGGATATGTTCATATGAATCAAACTACTAGTGTAGGAAATATTCCTATAAGATCTAAATCCTATTATCTTATACCAACCTAATATGAATCAAAGAAGCCCTAAAGGATTTTCGAAGGAATCATGTACGAAGTATGATTTTTCTAAGTCACCCAACATATATACTAGGAATAGAACTAAGTAGTACCTAGAACGAACTCTTATCTCGGTTAACATGAGAGAGATAAGGGATAAATACAATTGTGATACACTTTCCTAATATTTTGTTGAATGAGATAATCTTGTGTTTCCCTAATAGGGTTAATTAAGTACACATTTGGCAGCTCGTGTGTTGCATACGTTGGTGAACTTTAGACCCCAACTATATATTATTATTTGAACTCACCTCTAACACTTAATTATGTATAATAAGGTCCCTAACTGACCTCAAACACAATTAGGTATAACAGCGGTCCATAACTAACCTCAAACACTTAATTAGGTCTAACATTGCCCCCTTAGACTACCCACAATGGGAGTATCATAGGTAGTACACTATCATGCATCTCATGCTTGCAAAAAAGCTGATGTGGCACTGCAATTAAAGATGAGAGAGAGGATTATAATATCATAGGTAGATACCGTATCATAGCACGTAGTACTAGAAAATTTAATGTTAAATAATCTTGTACATAGATCTGCATTGAGATTCTACAAATCAATTAATATAAGAAGATTATGATACTAGTACATGATACCATGCATCGTTGACATAGTAACATGTAGTATTAATTGTATCATACACACCATACTTTTATATATGATACTATGCATTGTGACTAGTATTACTGACCTCATATATACGCTTACTTAGGTCAAACAATGGTCTTTTAAGTAGTATCGGTTTAATGAAGGTTGACCTATTTTTAACTTCATTTGTGCACTAGTAGATATGATTTGGCCCATTTTTATCCATAGGCTCATCTGATGTGATGTCTGCTATATATATTGTCTTCGATGAGTATCACGCGCATTACATACTCATACCATAGAACGAAGATGAAACCCCTTACCCTCAGCGACGTACGCAACATGGTGTTTGGGTTGAATGGCCCACCCTATTTTAAAATGTTTTAGTTAATTATTTATGTAAAAAATTATCACATATAAAGTGGAAAAAAGAAAATTAGTAAGGTGTGCCCACCTGGCCTACGGTTGTTTTGTGCGTCCTCCACTGCGTACTCCTCTTGATCTGTGACGATGAACATAGTTCTTTAGAACACATGCAACACTTACAGTTGATAGGCCGTTGCAAAGCTAATCAATGATAAAACCTGCTTTTATAATCCATTGTACTTTGATTTAATTAGTCCCTCTAATGGACCCCAACTATGTGTGCTTGAGATTTAGCAAAATGCTTTGCCGCCGTGCCACAGAACAAATAATAAACAGACCAATCAAGTTTTTATCATTGCTAGACCTAACTAAGTGTTCAAGTGCTCAATTTTGACCACATTAGAGTTGAGGGGCCAAACATAATTCTTAAATACGTGAGGGACCGAACATATACTTCTAAACACCCGAGGGACAAGACAAATTTGAGTACTATTGTTATTATTAGACTAGTCACAATGGGGAGTATCATATAATAGTATCATGCATATGATACTAATGTACGATATTATTTTCACAGTCCATAGTATCATCATGTAGTAGTATAATATGTTACATGTATTTAGTGATTTGTAGAATCTCAATACAAAAGTGTGTACAAGATTTGTTTGGCAGTAATTTTTCTAGTTCTACATGCTATGATACGATATCTACCTATGATACCACTATCGTCTCTTTCATCATTAACTGATATGACGCATCAACATTTTGCATGCATGTAGTGCATGATACTACTTATGATATTGCCATTGTGAGTAGTCTCCCTTTGTCCTAGAGTACAATGCCAATTTGTTTTCAGAGGCAAACTTAGACTAATACTTGGGCCCGCCAATTATGAGTTGCATGTCATTCAAAACTATATCATCGGATGCTTGTTTCGATGAACTTTCCAATGGTATATTTTGCGGATGTCATAAAATTAGGCTGGTCATACTATTTCTATAGTGGGTAGTATCATGGAGTAGTATCATAGTAATGCTACATTTATTATTTTTTAGAATCTCAATGCAAATTTGTGTACAAGATTTGTTTAGCATTAAGTTTTCTCGTTGTTTGCGCTATGATACAGTATCTACCTATGTTACACTAATCTCCTCTCTCCTACTTAATTAGCTGCCACATCAACATTTTTGTGGGACCAATGTGTATGATACTAGCTATGATACTAGCACTATCATGTGGGTACCTAAATCTCGAGTCAAAGTTTGACACGAAACCGATGTGGACTTTATTCATGGTGGAAGGGAGTAACAATCATAAGCACATTATTATTATTGATTGAACAACATTTTATTTGATGTGCCATAAGAAGTTTAGAAACTCCTAGCCCCCGGAGGTGGCGTTTTGGCACACGCGTGCATATGCACCAATTATAGAAAATGATTAAAAAAATTATATAAATGTTAATTTTTTTGGTATACATTGTGACATCATATGTTCGTTCACAAGTTTTCGTGGAAAAACGACATTTTGTGTGGCGTGTAAAAAAAGGCAAAAAATATACTGTACGTAGTCGTGTTACAACATCAAAATTTGTCTTTTTTACAGGAGCCACATAATTTTTTTGTGAGAAAACTTGTGTACCAACATAAAATGTCTAGATATACATGTAAAATTTTAGTTTAGAATTTTTTGACACTTTGAAATATGGATTCACATAATGGGAGCATATGCTCCTATGAGGCAAAGTGCATTTCCGCTAGCCCCCGCCATTTCTTATATCTCTATATTGTCTATATATCTATACCTCTACCTCTACCCCCTTGGATTCCTGAACAGACGTACAGTACTAGTAGGGCCTACTATTTATTATTATTACATACTCTCAAAAAAAAACCTACTGCAGCCAAAATTTAATATCATCGAGCGGTAAAATTCCCCGCCAACGCCCAAATATCTCGCGCCGCAAAGTTTCAGATCTGCGAATATTTTTTTCCTCAAAAGAAGGACTGCGAAATTCCCTTCTACTCCTCTATCGCCCAGCTTCGCCCTAGTTTCGCCCGCAAGCCCTCAGAGAAACCGCCCCTCTTGCCTACCTCCAGACCTTCCCGGCCGCCGCACCGGAAAATCACCGCCGCACTTCGCCGTTCAAGCTGCCACGGCTTCAAACCCCGAGGCTGCCCTATCCGCTTGATCCGCACCTACTCCGGCGTCCACCGCACCGTATCTCGTTCGCCGACTCTATCGACCACCGCACCTGACCAGCTTCGCCGACACCGACGCCCCCGTGCACTGCACATCATCTGCTTCACCGACCTTCTAGTTCGGCCGGCGCGCTGAACACTTCATCGACCGCCCAGCATGTCCTTCTCCGACCCCCCAAGATCTGCTTCCCCGGCACCCACCGCAACAGCAGTCCCCTCGCCGACCTCCACGTCACCCGTAAGAACGCGGAACACGTCTAAACGCCGCCCAGAAATAGGTAACCAGACATCCCTGCGCGTTTTGTTCTGTTAGGAGTATTGCAGCTGACTGTATTTCTGAATTCGTGCTATATTTCTAACTTACAAGTGCTTTCGTTGATAACCACCTCATCCTTTAGGTTTAAACACGACGCATAAGTATGTTTTTCCGTGACCAAACCCACCCATTCGCTGAAACTCTACATGGTATCAGAGCCTAGGTTTCCTTCCTGCTAGCCGCCACAAACAGTACCAAACAAGTTCTTCCTTTGATCACAAAACCCACCGTTGAGATGTAGAAATCCAGGCGGCGGGAGGCCGCATCAGGTGCTCTGCGTGGGTTGCGGCTATCACACACAGCGATGTGAGCTGTGTGAGATCGGCGGCTGCTCGCGCGGGGAGAAAGAAGAGGGTGAAGATCGTTTTGGTTTAGAAAGGAGAGAAGAGGAAGTGAATCCGTGGCAGAGAGATCTGGATCCGTGTGAGGGGCAGAAGTTGGAGGCGTGCGGAGTGGGGCGAGCCTTTGAGCGCAGGGCGGAGCCGGAGGTTGGTGCTGGACGTTGACCAGCGCGAGCCGGTCGATGTGGCCAGGTGCGGTCCGCCAGGTTGGCCAGGGCGCGCAGACGAGGCGCCATCCGAGTGGAAGTGAGGAGAAAATGGAGATGTGAGGCTGTGAGGATATGTGGTGATGGAGTTGATGAGGCTGCGGTTGAGTCGTGATGGAGTTGATGAGGCTGCGGTTTAGTGGTGATGGTGATGGTTGTGGATATGTCCAGGGGAAAGGCATGCGTGCCTGAGGTGAGACTGGTTGAGGCCTGACCGGGGGATAGGCATGGGTGCTTGAGGAGTGGATGGTTGAGGCAGGAGTTGGCTGGGGGTTTGTGGGAGAGACGGAAGAGGTCAGTGGCCGGGCAGAGTGGAGAAGAGAGGCTGAGGACATTGAGGCGAGTGTGGATGGTTCTGCGGAACTTGTGTGGTGAGGCAGCCGGGGTTGTTGAGGACGTGTATGGTTAGGAGTTGTGCGTATCCCAGATGGTTGAAGCTGGATATCTTCGCTGCTGATGAAGAGATGAATCGAGATGACAAGATGATGGAAAGTGCAATGCTGTCATGTATCCTAGGAGTTATGCTGAATGTTCATTACTGGTAGTTGTCATATGTGTCATGTTGTTGTTGCAAGATGGCCATGGTTGTTTACCCATGATCATCTTGAGGGGGTGTGTTGGACCATGAGTGAGTTTAGTAGTAGCGCTGTAGTAATATTGTATCCAGTGTGAGGCCCATAGAGGCCCATGTCCAGTAGTATTGTAACCCTAACTCAGATGATATAAATACACAGTGTGGTGGTCTGAGTAACCTAACCCACCCATTCGCTGAAACTCTACAAAATATGAGCCACCAATCATGAGCCGTTGAATGCTCTACATGTCCACGATTGACAACAACAACAACAACAACAACAAAGCCTTTATTCCCAAACAAGTTGGGGTAGGCTATACAAGTCCACAATTGACACGATTACAATTTCTCACTATTTGGCCGTAGGCTACTGCTCTAGTTACATCATGTTTGATATCTTTCTGCGATCCTGTATTACATGTTTATGCACGTCATAATGCTTCTACTACTATTTGGTGTCAATTTAATTATAGCAAAGCCGTGACTCGTAACTGTTTGTTGTTATTACACGTGCAGCAGGCACATCTTACACTCATAAACGTAGAGTAAAGCTCGCCTATAATCATGTAAGTACCTGCTGTTTTTTGTATATTGCTTAATGCAAACTTCTATATCTTGGACCTGTTTCTGTTTACAATTGGCCTCTCCTTCATGCAGAGGAGAAACAGTGAGGCACCAGGTTCTTCTGTCCAAGTACCCGATGAGGTCCGTGTGACTCAAAAAAAAGCTCACGTAAGTTCCCTGTTTTTTTTGGAATGTTAATTTACCTCCTGTGCATAGTTCAATTGCATCATTTTCTGTATGTTGCACTACCTAAGTTGCCTAATGGAATCTAATAAAATATAAACAATGACCATATGGAACATTGCACACTGCCTTTGACCCATCTGGCATCCGGCATGCCTGGGTATAAGTTACATGATTTGGCTATGTTAATACAAGTCCTGAAATTCTATTATGTTAATTTTTTGCCTGTTGCTTCATTGAGTTTGCCTGTTGTTCCATGGCTAGTGCATGAAGTTTGATAGAAATGATCCTAGCTGAAATGATGCACTTCGTGTTTTTTTATTGCTTTATTCCTAACCTAGCTTCCTATTCTACTTGAAACATGATTGCTTTATTCCTAACCTAGCTTCCTATTCTACTTGAAACATGGTGAAAAAATAGTTATATTACTTGTTTAAATGTCTAGCTTTGTTTTTCTGAGTCCCATTGACATGATGTGGTATATCCATATTCAAATGATCTGGCTGTTTATATAATACGCTCCATGTTCAATTGCTTCATTCAGTTTCTAGTAATCTATTATACATGATGCACATGGTGCTACTTGTTATATGCCCTTTTTTGTTTGAGTTTGATCATGAATTCAAGATTAAGCATTGCCTAAACGTTGACCAACGTAGGAAGATTCCCTCCCTTGTCTATACGTTGTGAGATAGATGATGAGACCTCTCTAGCAGCGAATTTATACGCGCTAGATAACACCCCGTTTAATTCGGTCCTGTTGGGACTCGAACCCGGGTGGGCTGGCTGCGCACTCGCAAGCCTTGCCACTGAGCTAGCACTCAGTTCTCAGATTAAGCAATGCCTCGTTATGCTTAATTTAAATGTTATGGCACTGGTGTACCATGGCCGACGATTTTTTCCGTGGTGCATGTCAAAACTTTTTCTCGTTTTTGAGGCCACCTAGCCCGACGAAAGCGGCCAAAACGTCGCGTATGGTGGCCCGGGACGTGGTGCATCTCGAAATCTCGGGTTCGCCGGCCGAGTCAACGCAAATCCGCACCGCCGAGGGATGTAGGGCCCAGATGGCAGCCTCTCTGGCATTGTTTTTTTCTAGATCGCGCCATCTCGTTCAACGTTCTCCGATCGAGCCGTTTACGATGCAGGATCATGGGTCCCGCATGTCATCCTCTATGAACCAAAATTCTTTCTATTCTTGGATTTTTTTGACCCCCTGATTTCTGGCTACTTCCTTTTTCTTTTGATCCCTTGCCGCCTTGGAAACGTTGAGACCGCTGCTGCTAAATGGGACCCGCATGTCATCCTCTATGTGCAATCAACTTTCTTTTCTTGGAGTTTTTTTTGGCACCTCAAATTTGGTCACTTGCCTTTTTCTTTCGATCCCCGCCTCCTCTCAAACGGTGATACCGCGCTTAACTGGACCCGCATCATCCTCTATGTACTATAAAACTTTCTTTTCTTGAATTATTTTTCACCTCATTTGGTCACTTACCTTTTCTTTCGATCCCCCGCCGCCTCTCAAACGGTGATGCTGCTAAATGGGACCCGCATGTCATCCTCTATGTACTATAAAACTTTCTTTTCTTGGATTTTTTGGCACCTCATATTTGGTCACTTGACTTTTTCTTCGATCACCTCGCTCAAATGGTGATAACGCTGCTGCTAAATGGGACCCGCATGTCATCCTCTATGTACTATAAAACTTTCTTTCTTGGATTATTTTTGGCACCTCATATTTGGTCACTTGACTTTTTCTTTCGATCCCCCGCCTCAAACAAATGATGATACCGCTAAATGGGACCCGCATGTCATCCTCTATGTACTATAAAACTTTCTTTTTTTGGATTATTTTTGGCACCTCATATTTGGTCACTTGACTTTTTCTTTCGATCCCCGCCGCCTCTCAAACGGTGATACCGCTGCTGCTAAATGGGACCCGCATGTCATCCTCTATGTACTATAAAAGTTCATTTTCTTGGTTTTTTTCACCCTCTGATTTTTGGCAATTTATTTTTTCTTTTGATCCCTGCCGCCTCTCAAACGGTGATACCGCTGCTGCTAAATGGGACCCGCATGTCATCCTCTATGTACTATAAAACTTTCTTTTCTTGAATTATTTTGGCTCCTCATATTTGGTCACTTGCCTTTTCTTTTGATCTCATGCCATGTTTGAAACGTTGAGGAACCTGGCTCAACTTTCTTTTCTTGGAGTTTTTTTGGCACCTCATATTTGGGCACTTGCCTTTTCTTTCGATCTCATGCCACGTTTGAAACGTTGAGGAACCTGCTGGCTCATGGGACCCGCATGTCATCCTCTATGTGCTATAAAAGTTTCCTTTGTTGGATTTTTTTTCACCCTCTGATTTTTGGCTTGCCTTTTTCTTTTGATCCCCTGCCCCCTTTGAAACGTTGAGTAAGCTGTTGGCTCAAGGGACCCGCATGTCATCCTCTATGTCCATCAACTTTCCTTTCTTGGATTTTTTTTCACCCCCTAATTACTAGCTACTTTCTTTTTCTTTTGATCTCAAGCCGCATTTTGAGACCGCTGCTGCAAAATGGGACCCACATGTCATCCTCTATGTACAATAAAGTTTCTTTTCTTGGATTATCTTTTGCTCCTGATATTTTGTCACTTGCCTTTTTCTTTCGATCTCATGCCGCCTTTGAAACGTTGAGTAAGCTGCTGGCTCATGGGTCCCGCATGTCATCCTCTACGAACAATAAAAGTTTCCTTTCTTGGAGTTATTTTTGACCCCTAATTTCTGGCTATTTGCCTTTTTCTTTGGATCTCCTGCCCCTTTGAAACGATGAGGACGCTGTTGGCAGGTCGGTCCCACAAGTCATCCTCTATGAACAATAAAAGTTTCCTTTGATGGATTTTTTTTGAACCCCTAATTAATTTCTGGATATTTCCTTTTTTTCTTTGATCCCCTGCCGCCTTGGAATCGTTGAGGATGCTGCTGCCTCATGGGTCCCGCATGTCATCCTCTCAGAACGGTAAATGTTTCTTTTCTTGGATATTGTTTACCAAATGATTTTTGGCTTATTTTTTCTTTCGATATCCTGCCGCCTTTAAAACGTTGAGGACGCTGCTGGCTCACGGGTCCCACATGTCAGCCTCTATGAACAATAAGCGCTGAGGACGCTGCTGCCTCATGGGTCCCGCATGTCATCCTCTCAGAACGAAAATGTTTCTTTTCTTGGATTTTTTACCAACAGATTTTTGGTTTATTTTTTCTTTCCATCCCCTGCCGCCTTTAAAACGACGCTGCTGGCTCATGGGTCCACGATGTCAGCCTCCCCGTACAAGAAACATGTGATATCTTGATTATTTTGCAGACAATAAACAGTGTATTGCGCTCTGAGCTATTTCAACGGATAAATTAAATCTTTATTTTTACATAAACAAATTTATATGCTGAATCTCCTTGTTTTTTGTTTTTGCGAAGCATAGGACTTTCCTGTTTTTTTAGAAAAATCCGAACTATCCTGTTTTGGAGTGGGCTGAAATTGTACGAGTCAAAAGGGCCAGCAGGATAGTTCGAATGCCCAGATGTCCACATGCAGCCCAATTGAAATCGTTCTTTTTTTGGATTTTTTTCACCCCCTGATTTCTGGCTACTTCATTTTTCTTTTGGTCCTGTGCCGCCTTGGAAACGTTGAGACCGCTGCTGCAAAATGGGACCCGCATGTCATCCTCTATGTACAGTAAAATTTCTTTTCTTAGATTATTTTTGGCTCCTGATATTTGGTCACTTGGCTTTTTCTTTCGATCCCGTGCAGCCTCTCAAACGGTGATACCGCTGCTGCTAAATGGGACCCGCATGCCATCCTCTATGTACAATCAAGTTTCTTTTCTTGAATTATTTTTGGCTCCTGATATTTGGTCACTTGCCTTTTCTTTCGATCTCATGCCACGTTTGAAACGTTGAAAAACCTGCTGGCTCATGGGACCCGCATGTCATCCTCTATTTACAATAAAACTTTCTTTTCTTCGATTTTTTTGGCACCTCATATTTGGTCACTTGCCTTTTTCTTTCGATCCCCTGCCGCCTCTCAAACGGTGATACTGCTGCTAAATGGGACCCGCATGTCATACTCTATGTATAATCAAGTTTCTTTTCTTGAATTATTTTTGGATCCTGATATTTGGTCATTTGCCTTTTTCTTTCGATCTCATGCCACGTTTGAAACGTTGAAAAACCTGCTGGCTCATGGGACCCGCATGTCATCCTCTATGTACTATAAAAGTTCATTTTCTTGGTTTTTTTTCACCCTCTGATTTTCGGCTATTTCCTTTTTCTTTTGATCCCCTGCCGCCTTTGAAACGTTGAGGACTCTGCTGGCTCATCGATAAAACTTTCCTTTATTGGAGTTTTTTTACCCCCTAATTTCTGGCTACTTTCTTTTTCTTTTGATCTCAAGCCGCATTTGAAACGTTGAGACCGCTGCTGCTAAATGGGACCCGCATGTCATCCTCTATGTACAATAAAGTTTTCTTTTCTTGGATTATCTTTGTCTCCTGATATTTTGTCACTTGCCTTTTTCTTTCGATCTCATGCCGCCTTTGAAACGTTGAGTAAGCTGCTGGCTCATGGGTCCCTCATGTCATCCTCTACGAACAATAAAAGTTTCCTTTCTTGGAGTTATTTTTGAACCCTAATTTCTGGCTACTTCCTTTTTCTTTTGATCCCGTGCCGCCTTGGAAACGTTGAGACCGCTGCTGCTAAATGGGTCCCGCATGTCATCATCTATGTACAATAAAATTTCTTTCTTCGATTATTTTCGGGTCCTGATATTTGGTCACTTGCCTTTTTCTTCGATCTCATGCCGCCTTTGAAACGTTGAGGAAGCTGCTGGAGCATGGGTCCCGCATGTCATCATCTATGAAAATTAAAAGTTTCCTTTCTTGGAGTTATTTTTTACCCCTAATTTCTGGCTACTTCCTTTTTCTTTTGATCCCCTGCCGCTTTGAAACGTTGAAGACTTTGCTGGCTCATGGGTCCCACATGTCAGCCTCTATGAACAATAAACACTTCCTTTCTTGGAGTTATTTTGTACCCCTAATTTCTGGCTATTTGCCTTTTTTCTTTCGATCCCCAGTCGCCTTCTAAACGTAGAGGACGCGGCTGGCTCGTGGGTCCCAGATGTCAGCCTCCATGGACAATAAACCTCTCCTTTGTTGGATTTATTTTTCACCCTCTGATTTTGGCTATTTCCTTTTTCTTTTGATCCACTGCCGCCTTGGAAACATTGAGTAAGCTGCTGACACATGGGGCCCGCATGTCATCCTCTATGTACAATCAACTTGCAAGATCTTCGAGCGAAAGAGCTTGTATTAGTGGGACCCATATGTCAATCTCTATGTACAATAAAAGTTTCCTTTCTTGGATTATTTTTAGCTCCTGATATTCGGTCACTTTCCTTTTTCTTTCGATCTCAAGCCGCCTCTGAAACGTTGAGTAAGGTGCTGGCTCATGGGACCCACATGTCATCCTCTATCTATATACCTAATAATAATGGAGCTAAGGTTTCTGCCAAAATTTTCGTCCAATTTTTCATTGGACTGTTTTGCCCTCCCACCAATCCGCATATTACAGTTATTCCGTTGCTTCCATCGTCTGACCGAGTGGGCCAACGTGAACTGCTGTTGACTCCATCGTCTTCACGCTGCCGCGATTCGCCCGCTGCCCCGTGTCTTGCCTTCGCGAGTCGTGCTTCTGGGAATCCAACGCCTAGAGGGAGGTATTGCGGAACAGGTCGCGGTTCAAACCAAACTCGACTCCTATATACCAAATCAAATCAACCCCCTCTCCACGGAATCTGATTTATATATAAACGAGGAGAATGCCTCCTCCTATCCCCAAATCTCCAAACCTGCAAGATTTTGTCGATTTTTCTTCTGGCCATGACGGGCAAGGAGGAGGGTTTCCCCTAACCCGATTTCTCTTCTGGTCCAAGGGGCAAAGAGGAGGGCTTCCCCTAACCTGCAAGATTCGATCGATTTCACTTCTGGTCAAAGGCCATGGCCCATGGCAGGCAAAGAGGAGGCCTGGATGAACAAGATGCTCCGAGGCGAAGCTGCATGTTTAGCAGCAACAATCAAGGTGTGGTTCTTGAATTGTTTTTGGTTGAGGCAAGCGGCGCCCGACTGCCGTGGGGATTGCGCCGTTCAGCGAATGGTTGCGGCTGAGATTGCCCTGGTCGGCGGGCGTCTGCATATGGGACTGCGGCGGTCGCCTTAGGTGACTAGCACTACATCACAGTACAAGATTTGAGGCATTTCAAAGTGCCCCAATTTTGTAACAAAGTGCCCCTAATAAGCTATTGGGGCACTTTTTCAAGTGCCACCTTTACTTGCGTCTCTAAAGGTATTTGAGGCACTACCTAGGGGCACTTCTCAAAATGCCCCAAAATTCAATTAGAGGCACTTGTCAAGTGCCCCAAAAGCTAATTAAGGGCACTTCTCAAAGTGCCCCAAAATCCAATTAGGGGCACTTCTCAATGTGCCCCAACACCCAATTTGTGGCACTTGGAAAAAGTGCCCCAAAAGCTAATTAGGGGCACTTTGAGCAGTGCCACAAAATCCAATTTGTGGCACTTTGAAAAATGCCCCTAATTCCAATCAGTGGCACTTTAAGAAGTGCCCCAAAATCCATAATAGCTAATTCAAAAAATCCCCAGAATTCAATTATACACCCTTTTCAAATATGGTTGAATAAACAAATAGAGCTTAGTACTATATCCCAAAATGTACTCAAACAACCAATTGCATTTTCACATAATCATCAATACAAGTTACATAGTCTGCAAATTCAACAATAACCGTCAATGAACTCTAAATAATATAAGACTCAAACGCAGCTCCTTTGTCTTCCACCAGCAGCTCCTTCTACAGAGACCTGCTGAGATCGAACACAAGCATATCACAAACTACAATCATTATTGCTTAGCGCAGGTAGCAAAGAAAACACCTCCAGCAAGCCTACATCAGAGGCAAAAAGAGCTAGTACTATATTTCGCAATAATGAAACAACTTTACAGTGTACTGACCTCACCAAAACCACACAGAAACAACCATGCCCATGGATCATAAATTCAATGCTCATGCTTTGGCAGAGATAACCTTTTCTAAACATCAACGGTGGTGGGTGAAACTAATGAACCATTAGAGCTCCGAGCAACAGTAATGTTCAGTTGCTCTTGCTAACCATAGGCATACGTTGTTCATTGCATACGATTAACCAAGATACGGAAGAAACGGTGAATTTTTGGGCCCCAGCTAAAAATAAATACTCACAGGCACAATTGAACTCTAGATTGCAGCTACCACTTGTTCTGAAGTGATAGGCAGCGGTGATGCAACACACTTCTAGATAATGGTCGATTGTTGTGAACATAACCCATTTAAGAACTTTGAAGTCAACTCCACGTATGCTGGACTAGAAAACTAAAACTAAGATATATGGCAATGTGCATGAGCAAGTTGAAGTACCAACCTTTTCAAGATAATCTGGTTCAAGATCACCCCATGGATGCCTTCCACTGCTGTAGTTTTTCAAATTTAAGATTACTAGGGACCTAACGCTGCAGTATCAACAAGCGGAATAAATCTTAGCTCTGTCTCTTTGATATACAACACAAGGATTGCTACAAAAAACTTGGAAGAAAAATCATCAAAAGCGTGATCCTTTAAGTTCCACATTTCTCCAATAAGATAGTGGATGCAACGTGATCGTGTACCATCTAGTTTGCTTTTCCAGGTTTTACAACAGTATTACTAATACACATGAAAATGGTGTTTCAATAACACTGCACATGGTAATGCCACTAACATACCGATTGATATGTAATTATTTATTACCTCTGTTCCGAAATACAAGCCATTTTAGGTATATATGCTAAGCATCGCATGATATTTACATATAAAGTTAAGCACGTGCTACATGTACAAAAATATGGATTGACAAAGTGTTATAATGGATCAAACCATTTAGACAAAACATCGAAACTTATCAGGTGAACTGTTCTTACTTGATGATGTCAGTACCCTCTTTGTAGATGTTGATGCTTTTGCCTCGTTCTTGTCGTATCAAAATTCTTCAAATTCAGGAACAATACCACCCTGCATATGTGTAGAATTTTTCTTGAGTGGGATGTAAGTTAAACCAAAACCAGCAGCGGGAAAAGAAACACTACAAAAGTGACAGCATTAATGCACAAAATGCATCAGAAGAGAAGATGTCCAATTACACCTTTAGAATAATTGGATGGCCAAGCAGAGTAATTCAAACCAAGGATATGAGAAGTACATAGAGATATATTATGCATGCACAATGCTTTCTTTTTAATATGAAGACATCATAGTGAGTCCGTAGGCACCTGCTTATCAGGACGCTCCACCTCACTTCAAGCACCTGGTTCAGCCTTTTCCTCTTGACAGAGTTCACTTCAGAGTTGGTGTTATCAAAAGAAAGACTGGATTCACGCTTCACTTCTCTTACACCTGAAAATGCATCACTTCATGCTTTAGACAAAAAGAATAACAATACTAAACACACTTCAGAAATAACCGGTGAACTCAGCCTTGTCTGCCCAAGCAAGCACCTAACCGGCTCTTGTCCCAAGCGACCAGCTCAAATTGTCTATCAACACACCTGACGGTGTCCCGATCGAACACAACCGTCACCTGGTCCCAATCGATCAGCACAACTGAACTTGGCCGGACATCTGAGTTAGATTATATCAAACAGAAAATAATACAGGACAGTACTAATTAAGGTTAAAAATTATGGGACAATACTCGAGATCTATTTGCATCAAAGGTGATATAAATGGATCTAAGAAACAACACTTCACCTATGGATTCAGAAACATACATGAAATTTAAGAAACAGTACTTCGCATATGGATTCAGAAACATACGCCAAAGTTAGCACTTGGGGGATTTTACTTGTTACTCCAGTTCTTAAGAAGGTGGGAGTGTATCGCACTTTCAACCTAAAATGAAAAGCAATAAGCAGGCCAATGGAGACAACACAAAATAAAGTAAACACAGAGGCCCACCATGCAGTAACAATGCTAATAGCTTGTTATGTGGTAATGTGGTATATATACACACATATGTAATTGATGTAAATAATAATAGTGGGGAAATTAGAAACACCTCGCTGCAGCGAAAATAAAATAGCAATTCGGCGGAAATTGTATGAACATTGTACAGATTAAACCATTAGAAATCATATGTGAGCAAACTTAGGCTGAAAGAAGCAAACAGACCTGGACATTGTTTTGGTCGTTTTGGTCAAGGTCCCTAGGTTCACCACCAGTTTGCTTCTTATCCTCTTGGAAGTTTTTCAAGCCTTTTTCTTGTCCTTGATGTCAACTGCAAAGCACGATGACCTGTGGTTAATTAAGAGATACTTGGCAGTAATGCATTAGGCTATACAGGGAGCTCCACATATGCACTAAGCACTCATTTTTCAAATTTTGAGAAGATTTGTGTTAGAGTACGTCATGGGCCTGGGCCCGTTAGTCTTAGAGTTTGCTTAGGGGTCAAGTAAGCCTTGCTTGGGAGTCAAGTAAACCTCTCTATATATGGAGAGGAGATGTATCAATCTAATCAAGCAAGAATTAAGAAGGAAATCCATTCCCTCTTGCCACCGGCCGTGGGCAAGACCCCCGGCCGGTCCTCTCGTGCCATCCCTCTAGTAGCACCATAACAATTTGTCTACTAAAAGTTTAGCGACCCCAGATTGAGTGACTAGAGAGGACAAATGTATTGTATCTAGCAACACTATTCATAAATTTTATGTACATGTGTGCGCAGAGAGTAAAGGGACAACAAGAGATGACATGAGTTGCGGAAATTACTCTTGGCGAAGCACACCAAGGCGTAAATGAGTGTGGCTAGAGCAAGGTTTACAAACATCGGCAGTGGTTGGTTGGGTAGCCTCCAAGCCAAATTCAGTCTTGTCGCCCACTACCGAATACCAGCACTTATGGAAGAGATGAACAATTCCTGTGAATCCCGTATACCGAAATCAACAAACAAGTATATCGATGCAAACTACTATCCCGAGCACTAGCAGGCACAGCAACCCTATGAAAATAATAATGAACGATTTCCAAAAATTTAAAGCATCTAAGTGTTGATCGGGCAATTTATAAAATGGAGCAGAAAATATCACTAGTTGTGCATGAGTTTATTTAGTATCAAACAGGAAAATATTGTCCACTTAAGCATGCACCACTATATGGCAAAGGAGCCAAGCAATTGTCGATAAATAGCTCTGCTTCCTAATGTACTTCGCCAAAATTGGATTGGGGAGCTGCAGAAGGAATTCCGGAAAGTTGGAAAAAGCCACTGGCCGTGACGATGAGTACTACTACTTGGAGTTGGCTGCTCGCCTTTGCGTTCACGTGAGCATAGAAGCAAACACCTGAAGCCTCTGCCCCGCTCCTGAACCAATCAATTGCTCGGAATTTCTCACTACAGAGAGTAGCTCACCTCGTGGTTGAAGGAGATGAAGGCGAGCTTCAGCCCGGCCCACCACGCCGCCGCCGCCCTCCTCGCCAGCCACGACCGCGCGGCCGCCACCTCCTCTTCCGCGCCGTTTTCTTTAACGGGGCCATCGCTGACACCTGTCCTCGGGGGCGCCAGACGGAGATCGAGGGCCAGACGGAGACCGCGAGCGTCAGGAGGAGGTCAACGGCGCGGGAACCGCCCCGGCGACTGAGCCAAACCCCACGGCTAGGGTTAGCCGTGGCATCGCGCTCGGGGCAGGAACGGCGAGGCACGAGAACGGATCCGGTAGAGTGGGCCAAGCCACATCTTCCTCAGAGTGTGGTGGTCGCGTTTGTGGCCGGAGTTGGCCCGGACGGGGGCGGCGCGGCGGCGGCGAGGGGGAGGTAGTGCGGGAGAGGAGATAGACGAGAATGAGAGAGAGAGAGAGAGAGTTGACTCGGGTCGGGTCGGCTTGACAAGTTATAAAACAGGTGCGGAACAGCGGTCCGACAAAAAACCGGAATCTGAGTCTCTGGGTTTTCCTTTTTAGGCCAACAATCGGGAATAGCAAAAAGTCAAAAACTAGTGAAAAAAAACGAGTTACTTGTAGAAATCGAATCGAACTTGTCAACTTTTCCTGCGTGCAAGAAACACTGATTGGGAAAACAACAACATATATATTTATTATAAAACAAATAATACTCTGTATTATATATATGTATATATTAAATTATATGATATAACATTCCGTGTCTTCTTTTCAAAAGTAGCTTTAGCTTTAATTAAATATGATGGAAAATTTATCATGCAAAGCTGATCACCCATACGTTTATGGATAGTGGGGGAAAGCCCTTCACGGTAACTTCGTAGCCGAATGATTCCGATGATATGGAAGGAACTAAGTAAAGAGTGTGAAAGAAAAATAGTGTGGCCCTTCCAGTCGTTTCCCATGGCAGGCAACACGAATCCTAGCGTAGCCGCCACCAACCCGGCGGTGGTCCCTTGGGCCATATGGGCTTTGGGATCGGCTGGGCCTGGTGGACATGGTGTGCTCCTGCCGCTACGTTCGGATAGTTACCGCTGATGGTGATGGAGTTAGTTCTCTCCGTGCGGTTCCCTTACTAATTTTTCTAACACTGATATCAAAGTCGAAGGTTTGTCGTCGTCGACCGCCGGCCAAGGTACATCGCCGAAGGAAAGATCCTACGCATTGTCGCCTTGTCCTATTTACTGCGAAAGTCTACTTCACACATGTGTTCGATTGTCTGGCATGCCCCATCAGATCGCATTGTCTCCGACGGAATCCACATTTGTTCCGTACTTTTGTCTTCCACGACCAAATCTGCCGCATTATGTCAGTATGGACTATTAAATGTACTAAACTCTAATATCACTATGGACTGTTAAATAGTGCTAATTATGGACTTCAATGTGAGGTCAATATGGATTGCTAAATATGAACTGCAAGTAATGATAGTATGCAATGAGGGTAATGTTAGTACGGAATGTTGTGTTTATAATTATAGGATATATATAATTGTTAAGTGAGTAATGATAAATTGTGGCACTTAAAAGTGCCCCAAAAGGTCAATATCTATTGGGACACTTCAAAAAGTGCCCTAGTAGGTATACACATATTGGGGCATTTGGGAAGTGCCCCAATAGGTATACAATTAGGGGCACTTTGACAAGTGCCACTAGGACAAGTGCCCCAATATCTATACCGTGGTGTAGTGTAGGCAAGCTGCGGGTTTTCTCGGCGGCGCATCGCTGTCCTTGTGAGCTTGGCCAATGCACTTGAAATTCTTTGGATGGACTCAGGTACTGCATGTAGCAAGCGCCACAGCCTAGAAGCTCTAATCTGCAGGGGCTATTCAAGCTTTGGGACACTTTATGCGCCGATGCTAAGAAAATAGCCGGGACTGATGCTGGAACCGCCAAAACGTCTGGGTTTTCTTTCCCAGTGCTTGCAAATTAGCGCTTCGCTATGGGTGCTCTTAGCAGGTGTACCCGGCGGTGAGGCGTGTGGAAGTGGTGGCGTGCTACTCTGTTATTCTTTGCTTTCCTAATATCATCTCCACGGGAGATAGTGGCAAAGACAGATCTTTCTATTCTTAATAGGTGATCCCATTTCTCTTCACATGCAGCCTATCCACCTCATCAAACATCTAACTGGTCCACGTCATTTCTCCTTCAGCCATGTCATCACTAAACCACATCACTAGCTAGAAAAAAATCAATGCCCACGTCATTGTCCAGCAATTGCCGTTTGATCTGAACATTGAGAGTCTCTTCACTATGCACCATATGCAGCACTAACGCATTCTAAATGGGTTTTAACTCCCATTGAATTTGGTTGGGCGCTTAAACTCCTTCAATTACTAGCACGTAGATCGTGCATTCATGCAATCGTGCCTGATGGGATTCTCTGACCATCCAAGTTGAATTACTATTTATTTTCCATGTATGTGTCTTGGCTCGTGGCTAGAAAGCTAGGCTGTTTGCACGCCTCCCTCTCTCATCGCCCCAAACTTCTGAGCAGCCTCTGCTGTCGCTGAACTGCCGGGCACTGCTGGTCTTGCTACCAACCATGAGCCACGCCAAGAAACTAATCTCTTCCATAGTTTTAACCCTTTGTTCTTCAGGTTGAATTATCCTGTTTTTTCACACCCGTTTGAGCTTTGCATCTAGGCTCCCACGTCGTGCTGCCATGGGATAATGAAAAATCTGATTGCCTTTCAGGTTCTGCTCCGTAAAGGTTGCATCCATAGCTTCAGTTAGTACACTGTGATATAGAGATGACTTCTCGATCTTCCAATATTTTGTTTCTCGGTGGAGCAGGTGGTAATTAATCTATGAATCGTACATACTGGTACGTAAGTTGCACATACATTGTCAGCAGGATAAAGCTAGGAATCGCATGCCTTCTGCCTTTTTCTCGCCAATTTTCGGCAATGGTTCAGTGGTGTCATTCATTCAAATCTTCCACATCTTGGATCAAACTGCGACTACTGGTAAATTACTATCTCCACTGTGTTATAGTTATATATATTCATGTATTCATATTTATTGTGGTTCTTTTTTTTAGAATGCCTGGATTTTTGTAGCGTATGCCTATCTAAGAAGAGCTTAAGAAGGTGCTGACAGGTTTAAAAAGGAAACAATAATGAACGAAAGTTCACCGAAGCATGGCTTTTAAACACCTGAATGATGCGTAATAGTTCAGGATCTACTATTCCTGTAGTATATGATGTATGCATCTATTGAACAATTTTCAACTGAGTCCACATATCTTGCTAGGATCTGTGTACTTGCATTGCTGCAAAATGATGCGTAATAGTTCAGGGTCTACTATTCCCATAGTCATATGTATGCATAAATTGAACAATTTTCAACTGACTCCACATATCTTGATACAATCTGTGTACTGCATTGCTGCAAACCATAGACATTACTTCCAACCATTCTGGATTGCTGTTTTTTAATTCAAGGTTTTGATTTTGTATTAGCACAAAGCCTTTAGGTTTGACCAATTTCATGCAAAATTCTACAAAAATATCTAATTTTAAGAATAATTCATATGACCTTCCAAATTAGCAACATAATACATTATTGATATGAGTTTTAGATAGTACGTACTGTGAACAATTGTCTTCATAGAAATTTTCGCTGCAACGCGCGGGGTAACTTCTAGTAGAGACTATGTTGGCCGTAAGCACTGAGCACCTGAGCTTGTGGCCAAAGACTCAGGTATGCTCCGTCCTCGCGCGGGGTTTCAGTTCCCTCTGTTCATGGGTGCCGTGGGGGAGGTTGCTTGAGCCGGTGGGTCGTCTGGCATCTGCCGGGCAGGAAGTTGGTCTGAACCTCCCGGCCGAGCTGCCCTGAATCGTCCGCTGGAGGCCACATGGAAGTCTGGAGTTTATCGCATCCGGGTTTGTGAACTTGCCTGGCGGGACGTCGCTCTGAACCACCAGGTCGTGCCGTTCTGAATATCCTGTAGGAGTGATGCGAGGCCAGATGCGATTTTCCAATTGAAGCAATCTCTAGGTCAGGTCAAGAAAAGTGTAGCTATTACTTACGCAGGTTCAGTTCAGGAAAATATTAGGCCGACTGTAGTTTAACTTTCTCATCTTTGAGATGATGGCAATAGAAATTGCATGACATCAAGTCGGGTCAAGACATAAAGTTTAACGATATCGTGACTTTCAATTCGGTTTGAGGATATGAAAGTACACCTTTACAATCAGAATGCATATTATGAATACTAGGTCAATATATAAATATTATCTGAGTTGCTTTTCCCATGGAAGTCCACGATTAAAATAATGCTCTTTAAGATCTGCATGTTCAAAACCGGGATTGATTGGGCTTTACGGCTAATGCTTCCACTGAATCTGAGTGATGTTGAGGCTGGTTCCTAAACTTCTATTCAACCTACGAGTACCTATAATTCCACATTGACAAACGATATGAAAAACCATAAAATTGGGGAAAACAGATCTAAGCATATCTGAAACAACACTAAACCGTAGGGATCTTCAAAAAGTGCTCTATATCATAAACTTGCCGGAGATTGGTATCTATCTAACAGTATATTGTTTGTGTCATTTTGATGACCGTCGATACGCATAATATGCAATGATAGAACTCAAATTATGTATAGTCTAAAAAATACTTAACTAAAATCAACCCGTAGCAACACACATGCAACTTGATTATTACGTTTGATGCTGAATTTAGTGGCTTCTCCGCACGGACGACGCATCCAGTAGCTGCCTGTGTGCCCCCATCGAGATCCACACATGGGTGAGGAGAGGGGGACAAGGAGGGAGGTTGTCGTGGCAATTGTGGAAGAGGGGGAACCTAGGGGGAGGAGGTCGAGGGAAAGCATGGAGTAGTTGGGGCGGTGGGTCGGTCCAAGAGAGGAGAGAACATAAAGGGTCCGAGGAGAGATAAGCAACGAGAGGGACAAAACAAAGTAGGTAGATTACTCGGTCTAACATGTACATTAAATAACCAATAAAAGTGAAGTACAAAAGAACGTATCAAATAAAATGTAATACCCCCTATATGTTCAATATTAGTTGTTGCTTTGTACGACATGACAACTAATATGTAATGAATGGAGTAAAAGCTTAATACTACGACTAAAAGACGAACTTGGGTGGTTAACGCAGGGCGATCAACTATGAGGCAAAAATTTAGATCATTTTTATACATGTTTGTTGTTTTCGCCCCGTTGCAACGCATGGGCATTTTTCCTAGTGTACAATAAAGTTTTTTTTCTTGGATTTTTTTTACCCCTGATTTTTGGTCACTTGCCTTGACGCTGCTGGCTCATGGGTCCCACATGTCAGCATCTATGAACAATAAACCTTTCCTTTGTTGGATTTATTGTTTACCCCTAATTTCTGGCTATTTGCCTTTTTCTTTTGATCCCCACCGGCCTTTGAAAACGTTGAGGAACCTGCTGGCTCATGGGACCCGCATGTCATCCTCTATGTACTATAAAATTTCTTTTCTTGGTTTTTTTTTCACCTCTGATTTTTGGCTATTTCCTTTTTCTTTTGATCCCCTGCCGCCTTGGAAACGTTGAGTAAGCTGCTGACTCATGGGACCCGCATGTCATCCTCTATGTACAATCAACTTTCTTTTTTTGGAGTTTTTTTACCCCCTAATTTCTGGCTACTTTCTTTTTCTTTTGATCTCAAACCGCATTTGAAACGCTGAAACCGCTGCTGCAAAATGGGACCCGCATGTCATCCTCTATGTACAATAAGTTTCATTTCTTGGATTATTTTTGGCACCTGATATTTGGTCACTTGCCTTTTTCTTCCGATCTCATGCCGCCTTTGAAACGTTGAGTAAGCTGCTGGCTCATGGGTCCCGCATGTCATCCTCTACGAACAATAAAAGTTTCATTTCTTGGAGTTATTTTTGACCCCTAATTTCTGGCTACTTCCTTTTTTCTTTTGATCCACTGCCGCCTTTGAAACGGTGCGGATTCTGCAGACTAATACAAGCTTTTTCTCTCCAAGATCTTGCAAGTTGATAGATTAAATCATGGAATTATTAGGATATGTTTTAAATTTCAAATCCACTTTATGAATTATTAAAAATACCGTTATCCATGTGGGTATGGAGCGAACAAGGATTTTCATATTGGGCATGAGCAGTTTCAAAAATTGGAACCCAATAATTCAAAATAACTAAAAACAACTTTTATGTAGAATCTCCGCGTTTTTTTCTTTTGCCATTCATAGGATCTGTGTTTCATTAGAAAAGGGCCGAAATTGCATGAGCAGAAAGGCCCATTTGTAGTTATTGGGCTTCGACGGCCGGAGCAAGTAGGCCGAGAGCAATTACCATGTAGATGGCCGTTGGCAACCCAAAGTGAAATATTGGGCCCAACAGGGGAAGGCTGAACAGTACTATTTTCTAATTGGAAGGTGGTACATGGCGTAATCCTGCCAAAAAAAAAGATGGACACGGGTTGCTGAAATTTGCCCATCTGCGCCTAATATCGCCGCCGCGGCTCCGCTTCCGCCGCCGCCGCCATGCCTCGTCTCGCGTCGAGCTCGCGGTACTGCCGCGTCTCGGGCACGGGGTACCGCGGCGTCCGCGCGCGCCCCAAAGGTACGTATTACGCGGAGATACGTGACGGCGGCGAGCGCATCGGCCTCGGCACCTACGAGACCGCGCACGAGGCCGCGCGCGCGTACGACGCCGTGGCGTGGCGGCTCGGGCGCCCGCGATCGTCGATGAATTTCCATGACGTGTGGACGCGCCAGCAGGCCGAGGATCTCGCGCCGCCGCCGTACATCGTTAGACAGGAGGAACAGCGCCGCCGCCGCGAGACGGAGCGCCGTTTGCGCATTGCCGAGCGGGACGAGCGCGCGGCGCGCGAGTGGGCGGCCCGCTTCCCCGAGGACGTAGCCGCCGAGAACGAGCACTTCCGCAGACGGAGGGCGGAGAAGGCTACGAGGCGGGCTGCGAAGAAGGAGGACCGCGCACAACGGAGGGCGGAGAAGGCGACGAAGCGGGCCTTCATCGAAGCGCAGCTCGCCGGGCCGACCACCATTGGCGAGGACGACCCCCGTTGGATTGACCTCTTCTCGTCGGATCCGGTGTCGGGCACGACACCGGACTCGTCAGATGTCGAGTTTTAGTTTAGTTTTATCGCACTACTTTGTACAAATATGAACTACGGAGTATCTATCAAGCTAATTTTCTCCTATTTTATGTCTATTTCTAGTCTTTATTTGATCTTCTGTTTTACTGCACTCTATTTTTCATTATATTCTGTTTTTGGCGCTGCATTATAGCGCCTCTGAAAATACGCTGTTTCAGCCCTGCATTTGGCCGCCACAGTTTGCAGCTTCCGGTGAAGCTATTGCCGGCTCCATGCGCAGCATCAGCCCACAGCGCCAAAATATAGAGCCACTGCTGGAGTTGCTGTAATATGTTTGTCAGCAGGAGCTTACCTAATTAGTGAAAAAGATGTTCAGCGTGGGATTCGATAAAAGGATCTTCATGTTTTTTTTCCTAGCGATCCTAGTTCGGACTTTTGATTGTGTTGGCTAGTGCATGAAGCTTGACACCTGTATTATGTGATCCTGATATGAGGATAAGAACACCTTCAGGTTGCATTGCTAATGGTGTCTACTGCAGCAGTGGCGTACCTTCAATGGAGACTGATGCAAGAGAGTTGGTACTGGTGAACCTGCACCTGACATCATCGTGCCACCTGAAGTAGGTTGTGTATTGGGATTAGACTGATAAGCATAGCACCTTGCAAAGAACAAGATGCTGCTAGTGTTGGTTAACGTGATTTTACGACAAAAGTCATGTATGCTCAACAGGTGCCGTACCTAGTTTGGATATTGTGTTGTTACCCTTTTGTGGTTTGGTGTTTGTCCAACAGAGAAAGCTACTCTTTTCCCGTGTAAGTGTTATTATGTGAACAAAAGTTGTATGTACATATATATCGGTCAGAGAACCAAGATTGCATATTCTTGCCTGGTTATAACACATAAGTCATAATAACAATTAAAGAGAAAAGGAACATTTGCCTTTGCAATGTGATTGTGCCAAGTAGATTAGACAACCAACCACAAACATTACAGGTCAACAGCCAAACGCATGCGAAAGTCCTAAGGTAAGCTCCATAATACATGTTGAAACCAAAAGCCTAGAAACCATAAGAAAGGTAGCTCCACATCACAGTTCCACGACAGCAGCATACTGATCATAAAACATATATCAAGTCAGGACAGCTGCACCACTGGGTAAGCATCCATGGGGTCTGGCTCAAGAGCGAAGACTGTGTGAATGCTGCAAAATGTGGCTCTTGCCTCACCCCACCCATACATCTTATCATGGAACCTTACCAAATCAGCATGAATCATCTTGACATAAACATAGCTCCTCTCTCCATGCTGATGGGATTGAACAATGCGCCAGTTGCAGTGCTTCAGCTTGTCAAACAGTATGCAGGAGATAACGAAGCATGCTGGCTGGTCTTTTGTAGTGACAATGGCTTGGAGTAGCTGGTCCTGTGAACCACCCAACTGGATCTTTAGAGCTTGAAGGACAGTCCGTGCCATATAAGCTACCGTTGCTGACTTCAGCTCGGGTTCAGGTGAATGACAGCTGACATCTTGTCCTCGAGATGCAGATCCTTCTTGATCAGATTCAGCGGAATCATCACCACTACTTACAGGTGCATCAGGTTCTACAGAAGGCACATCAGGTACATGCTCCAGTTCATAGGAGTTGGGTGGGACAGCACTGTTTGCTGAAATCTCTACAATACCAGCTCCAGGTAGACCACCAGTATCTACAGAGGGTAAACCACCAATATCCACTTCAGAGGATTCTCGTGGCACGACACCTTTCGCTAGAGGCTCTACCATACCAGCTCCAGGTCCACCACCAGTCAGTACTGTGGGCATAGTCATGACGGGTTCTACCAATACAAAACCTCCTTCGGGTGGCGTGGCAACTTCGGGTGCAGGATCATCAGTAGCAACTCCAGCATCAGCACCAGTTACATCGGTCTTGACAATAGGTAAACCGTCTTGCTCTAGTTCAGAGAATTCCCGTGGCACGACACCGTTCACTAGAGGCTCTACACTAGCAGCTCCAGCTGCACCACCAGTTTCTTCAGCAGGGGGTAAACCCAATCCACAACCTTCTTCATGTGGCACGATGATGCCACGTATAGGCTCATCAGTACCAGGTCCAGCTGCATCAGTCTCCATAGACAGTAAACAAGGTGGCGTCGGAGGTTTAAAAGACTGGCATGCCATTTCACCTTTGTCATCAGACAATATAGAGTTTTCTTCAACTCTATGTTTCTGCAATAATAAGCACATGAACAGAAATTAGACCAGAGCATCTAGCCATCTAACGGGGGCAGCAGCAAAACAAGCGTCGGTCCATATGTTTACCTTGTCATCTGGGATATCAGAACACACAGATTTAGAAGTCATTTCACATAGCATCCGCTTTTTCGTTCCTTCCCCTACGTCCATCTGGAATAAGTAATACTATTGATCACATAAAACTAATTAATCAAATAAATGCATATGTTGAGAAGTTTGCACGGCAAATTGTGGATTCTGCTTTCATCACCTACGAATCATCGTTCTATATATTTACCTTGTCATCTAGGATATCAGAAGTCACAGAATGAGAAGTCATTTCACTAAGTATCGGTTTTTTCGCTCTTTCCCCTCCATCCATCTGCAATAAGAAGTAATATTGATCACATAAAGCCAATTCAACGAATATATGCATATGTTGAGAAGTTTGCACAACAAATTGTGGATTCTACTTCCAATCACCAAGTAATCTCGTGAGAAATGCATGATCAAGATATGTTTCTCCCTCTTGATCGACATCTGCATCTCCATTAAGACTAATCATCGTGCGATGGTGCTCTTCAGAAGAGCGCATACAATTCCAATCACCAGACAAGCAAAAAATTGTTGATTCTAGTAATGATTAATCAGCAGTGGCCATGGAACGACCACAGATCGACCAAGCAAAAAAAAATCATCAGCCTACTGACCACCAAGCAAAGGAAACAAACTAGGCCCATACATGGCCTCACAAATCATCATCAAACGTCGATCAAACTAGCAAGTTTGAACATGGATTACTAATTTATTTTCTGATAAAGTGAGTACTCCGTATATTAATATCGAAAGATATTGATTACACTGAGCCTCTGCAACAACGCAATACCTTACTGGTAGTACGGATGCACAAGGATTCCTAATACTCCCTCTGTTCGGTTTTAATTAGTCGACGCGAGGGAGAGAAGAAAATGAACTGCCGATGCTTTCAACTAGAGTCAATTAAATACGAACGGAAGAAGTACGTACTCTAGTAGTATTGACAAATATCCGGATTAGTCTAAAAACAAATTGGCATGTAAATCCTAGTAGTCTACTAAACTAGGATCAATACCCTAGATTAGGGTTGCAAGCGGCGTCCGCGAATCGTCCCGCAAAGCAGAAAATTAGAGCAAATAGTGGTTGAGATTAGAGCAGATTTAAAGCACTCGCACTGAAACTAGCTAGCCCGCTACCCACCCCGCTTGACACCCTGCCCTAGATGTGAATCTACACCAAATATTCAAACAAGGATGAGCAACCGCCAATAAAATTTTATCCGCACATCATCATCTCTACCATACAAAAGGGTATGGTGATTTCACATACAGCCATTGTTGCCGCGGGACGAGGATGAGTGATGCGCCGCGGAGAAGGTGCCTCACGCCTCTGTCGCCGCCGCCGTCGAAGAGGAAGTCGAAGCCGCGCGATTGTGGTCCGTCGCCGATATGGAGGTGGAGCTACTAGGGAAGAGATGGAGGTGGAGGTGGAGAGGGAGTGATGGTTTGTACTAGTGGCGGCCGGTGAGATAGTTATAAATACAGCCTCTCTCTCTTTTTTGGCAAGGAATGCAGCTTCTCTTGGAAGGCAACGAGGCAACGCACTCCAGATTTCGTATATTACTATAATAATATGGACGGAGAAATTTGGACGCATCTGTGTTGTCTTGTCAAATGAATCACCAGGATTTGCTTTTAGTACTCCAGATTTGGGCGACCCAAGGAAGTAGAGATAGTAATGTACGCCATCTAGCTGCACGCTATCAAATCAAATAAATGGTCATGCCATTTACTTTTAAGATGGTGCAGCAGTTATTCTGACCAAAGAAACATGCACGTCTGCTGATTATTTCTGATGGGTATACATTTACCGTCCGCTAGCAAAGATTGTTTGGCACATTGTTCTTATGGCTTTCAACATCACACCCCTTAATAATATTATTAATCAATGTTTGGGCAATCAATTGAGTGTGTTAATAAAAAATTAAAACCCACAAATCCAACTGTACTATTTTTAGGGCCATATGAAGGACAAGGAATGATTTTAAATGCCATATGGAGTACCTCCAACCATGTGAAATATGGTTCTGTCATGCAGGTGATACCCATGGCTTCGCATTGGATCTGTATGTTGTCCTACATACAGTCAACTATGAAGTACCACGATTTGGTTTTTGGGTGCAACCGGCTAGAGAATGATGCACGGGTTTGTACAGCCAGTACAATTCACATTAAGATTTTCTGATAGGATGTTGATGTGTATATGTAAGAATCATACACTAGAATGTCTTCTATGTTTAGATGGTTGATCTACGTTTATACTTTCTGTGAACCATGAGGTTAAGACCTTTGTACTGTAATAAAGATTGCTAAATAACAGTATATATGTATGCCTCTAGGGACACTGAAACAGCCAAACAACCATGCATGTGTATAGACCGTATTTGATCAAATTAAAAGAAGCGCCTGGGTTCATGCAAATAGCATAAATTTATCACCTAAGTACATTAGCTATAAATAGTTAAATAGGAGTCAAGACCAACTGAGCTAGCTAGTAGTATGATCCTACTATTACATAAATATCCCTAACTCTGATTGTCTTTGTTCCAGTCCAGCGCGTTGGTGTAGCTTGGGATGAACCAAAACCCCGTATGCCAGTTGGCCCCTGGACCGCTGCTTGAGAAAGATATGCTTTGGTGGTCTTCGCCATTTAGACTGAAGCGGAAAATTTCTTGATGTGATGTGTCAAAGTGAGAGCCAATGGCCTGAGGCGTGGTGTAGATGCAGTTTCTTCTTGTCAAATATCCTGGGGGAAATGTTGCACCACCCACTGGCATGAAAATCGGATAGTTCAACCCAAGGAACATAGAATAGTCTCCAAGATTAGTAACCCTTTCCCACGGGTTGGCTGGAAGTAACCGACTAGTGTCATTCGAGAATACAATGCAGGTATACCCCGAATAGCTGTGAACAGCGCGACCGCAATGGACAGAAGGGGTACTATCATAATGAGTTGGAGCACCGTCAGCGTCAAAATCCATTACGCCACGTGCATAGACCAGGAGAAGTCTAGAACGATCTTGAGATCTTGCCAGCCACCACGTACGACTATTAGAGTCAAAATCATCATCGCCATCAAATCCAGCCGTCCACGGAATGAATGGAGCAGGGAGCACTATAGGACCTTGAAAAAGGAAAGAACACGTCACATGAAAATATATTTCATGATTTATCTACTAGTGATATTGATTTGATATTGGGATGCCAATACTAGTACTTTATAAAATCATGGTCGAACATAAGATGGTTTGAAATATATTTCGAACATCTTGGTAAAACTTCATATGGATTTAAAACATGTTCCCGAAAATATTGGTCCAAATTTTAGATGGTTTGAATATAGTACTCCTTATTCTCTAGAACCGGGGGAATATAAACAAATGAAAGTCTTTATCAATATTGCATGGCACCTTTATTGATTCTATTTCTACTCTACCTTAAATTTTCTAGGGAGTAATAATAAAGAAACTTAATTACTAGGGGGCCTTTTTCCTAAGGAACAACATGCACATTAGACCATACTAAAATTCCTATAGATGTTAAATTCTATATATGTCCATACCACAAGAGGGTTATGGTGTGCGCCTATGGAATTCCTTTAAGCCAAAAGATGCCAAGACAGTTCAACAAATAAGAGGTGAAATACTATATAAGTTACGTATATAAAAAAGATAGGGAGGAAATGTTACCAAATTGATTAGGATCCCATGCATAAACATTTCCAAGCTCAGTAACGGCGAACACAAGTCCGTTATGTATAATTGCATCGCAGTATATGGCGCCGTACTGAAACTGGTTTTCAAGAAATATCCATGTACGAGGATATTCGCCATGGAGGTAGGCAATTGCAAAGTCGAAGATTGCGACAAGGGAGAAATCTTGATACCCCCTAGCAGCTGTAGGAACTTGGCAAATAGCTATCTTCTGCAGTTGAATAGCAGAACGCTGATACTCGAATATAAGTGGATTGTGTGTGGTTTCCAACTTGTTCCTCAAAGATGGAAGCTTAATCTTGCGATGAGTGTAGACATTGAGGAGGTTCCACTTGCCTTCGGGGCCAACCATGGCGATCCAATCTCCATTGGCGCCTGCCCGCTCCTCATCCTTACCGTGTGGCATTAGGCCATCATAGGAGAACCTGTCCAGCGGCAGTAGTTTGCACTTGCTGTGCACCGGCAAATCCTCCTTGAACACCGCCCATGGTTTATCCGCCGGGTCACAACAGAGAACACACGGAAGGCCAAACGGCTGAGAAGCAGGCAGAGTGGCACTGTATTTGGCTGACTGAAGAATACTTTTGGAGGAACCGACTAGGGACGCGGCGGTGATGGCGTCGCACTGGCTGATGAGCACTTCAAGGGGGCCTTCCGTAAACACCTTGTGAAACAGCCCAGATCCACAGACCCTGCTCGATTTCGCCATCGCAATGAGGCAGGTGGTACAATGGGGTTGGTATTTTCTTGGGAGATCTACTGATTCGAACTTTGGGAGAGAGATGGCGATCAATGGCGGCAGGTGGGGGTTTGAGTTGGAGAACAGAGGCTCTCAAACTGGGCACTGCTGGATAGGATGCGAAAGCGCCATGGCGGAGACGCAGGCGCGTGCTATGGAAGATGGGCGGAGTGGGGATAGACGACGGAGGTGAACCGAGACGCTCATATACTGCCTACTGCAGTTTCGAGGAGAGTGTGAATGTGTTCAAAAAAAGAGGAGAGTGTGAATGTGTTCAAAAAAAGAGGAGAGTGTGACTGTGACCCGACACCCGAGTAGGAGCCGAGCAGACGGACTATAGGAGTAGCCCCATCATTACAGAACATTAATCGTGCTTCCTACAATAAATAAGTGAAACATCCCAGGCTTGTGTTGTCTAATCAAATCGATGGCCATGTCAGTATTATGGTGAACAAATAAAACAAATACACACCAACCTTGTTCTTTTTGCAACGTACACCAACCTAGCAAGGCATCAACCTTCTCGCCATCAACTACGACTCCGTGGCTCCGTCCCACCAAAGTTGTCTCAACTTTGTAAAAAAAATACATCTATCCATCTAAATTTTAACAAAGGTGAGACACTTTTGGTGGGACCGAGGGAGTACAAAAAAACTTCACTACTCCATGCTAGTATCGGCCACTAATTCAAATTTCAACTGAAGGCGTGCTATTTTATGGTCCTGAAAATTGCCAAAAAAAATACAACCCAAAAATGCAACAGATCCATGTTAAGGGGGTACACCCTACGCAATATACATTAAGAAACTTTGAAACTTCAGCGACCTTGTAAGAATGCCCATGACAGTGCAGTTTTGCCAAATTAGGAAGAGACGAAATATGAATTCAACCAAAGAAATCTAAACGAATCCTTAGACAATAGCATAGTTAACACGTTCAGAAAAAAATGATGACTCCAAAAGAACAACATTAGCAAGAAATACTCCATTTTAGTTTGAATTTGCAGTCACATACATAACTAGTAGTACTGCCAAAATACTATAATACTCCGAGCTGCATTCTAGCACTCCAACTAGCTAGCTAATAGTTCTGGAGTAGTAGTACTACTATACAAGTCCAAAATACATCCGAACGAACCCTACTTCGAACTAAACTACTCCCTCCGATCTTCGAGTAACTACATTGCAGTATGACTAAACGAAGATTATTGTATAACCTTCTTGTTGATGCAAACGCAGATAGGCAACACACGCTGCCCTCCATTCTGCTTCGCGTAACGGGGCGGCACCGCCAGGAAAGAAGTGAGCTGCTGCAACATGATCGAGCTAGGCGTCGGGGAGCTCGTCGGCTCGATTACCGCCATCAAGGTGTCCGTCGAGAGGTCACTGGTCCCAGCCGTCGCCGGCGCCGGCGGACCAATCACCAACAGCTGCGCCTTGTACATCGGAAACAAGCACGCGGCCGACCTGATGCACACACAGGACACAATGGTGGTCGGGCCGAGCGCTCCAACGGTGATGGCGAACACGCTACCGTCTTCTTCCCCACTGCCGATGAACAGGTGTCCCCGCGGTTGTACCGGAACACGAACTATGCACCAGGCGGGTATGCCATACTGGAACGTAAACACTGGGATGGAGTGGGATGCTTGGAGGTGTACCAGGAGCTCCCGCGGCGGGCCGGTGAAGCTGCAGCCGGTATTGATGGCCTCTGTGCAGCCGCACGGACCATGCGGGCACGCGATATAGTGCTTGTAGGACTCCGTGGAGGCGACCAAGCTCTGGCAGCCGACGCACTTGACCATTGCCCCAGATCGATTCGACGGCGGCAATCTTGGCCCAGATCGATTCGACGGCGGCAACCACGCCGGCTGCTCGCACTTCTTGCACGGGTTCGGCGCAAGCTCGCCGACGCAGCGCCGACAGCCCATATGACCGCCCTTGCACTGCACGGAACAACGTACGTGGCATCAGTTGTCATTGACATTTCTCACAGGTGAACCTAAGAATGAAATCGGAAGGGAGCGACCTTGGATATGGGGGGTTTGAAGGGCAGCAGGCAGAGGGGGCACAAGAAGAGGGCCTCCTCCATCTTCAGAGAAGAGTGATCGGGAAAACGAGAACGGGATGGGTTCTTTTTTTTATACATGCCTTGGAGTGGAGTATGGATACTACTACTTATAGGAAGAACTTCCTTGCTAAGAATCGGCGTCGGCCGTACGCAAGCATAGATGCACCAGCGGCTCTGCAGTTTGTCAAAATAAAAGGACAGAGCTGCAGTGACTTGAAGTCTCCAAATCTCATTGTGACTTGGTGCCACCATCTACCAACCATTTGAGATCCAACGTTCCAAACTAATCTCTTATTTCGAACCTAAAAACAAAAATTATGAAAAAAATCCAGTAAAATGTAGATGCCTTGTTCTAAAATCTGTGAATATTTCATCCCACTCGGACGATTAGCTTGTGATTAAAGAGCTTTTTACGTATACGAGCACTAGTTTAAACTAAATACTCCCTCTGATTCATATTAATTGACTTCAATATGGATGTATCTAGAACTAAAATGTGTCTAGTACATCCATATTAGAGTCAATTAATATGAACCGGAGGGAGTATATATTTGCTCACAAACCTTTGATTCAAATCGAATGAAACTTCACCAAAATATAAATCGAAATATGCACGATTAACTGGAAGTTCTTGAAATATTTCTGAGCAATTATAATAATTATTTAGTTTAAATTCTAAGTCGATCGCATACATTGGATCTGAGATGGATGGTGGATGGTGGCACCAAGTCACTGTGAAACTTGGAAGTATCAAGTCAGTGAAGCTCTATCCCAAAATAAAAGCTTCGTGAAGGGGGCAGTTTGGTTCAAAAAAGAAGACAGTGCCAAGCAGTTGTCAAACAATACCCATATAGTCAAATGTACTCCCTCTGATTCAAATGAATTGACTCAACTTTGTCTAGATATATGGATGTATCAAGTCACTGAAGCTAAAATAAAAGCTTCATGAAGGGGGAAGTTTGGTTCGAAAAAAAATACAGTGCCAAGCAGCTGTCAAATAGTACCATAACGTCAAATGTACTCCCTCCGATTCAAACGAAATGACTCAACTTTGTATTTTGCATGTTAAAGGTTTTTCGTAAAACTTGGCCAATCTTAACATAGTTTGCCTTTCTAAAAAAAGATATAAGCCCTAAGGCTCCTTTGATTCATAGGATGGGAAAACCATAGAAATATGGAAAACATAGGATTGAGATTTAATGGCTAGTTGAATCATATAGGAAGATGAGTTGTGTTTGATTGTGCCAAAGGAAATTTTCCATGAGGTATGACCTAATGTTTTATTCTTATAGGATTTGCACTGCAAGATTCCTATAGGATATGTTCCTATGAATCAAACAACTAGTGTGGGGAAAATTCACATGTGATCTAAATCCTACATAATTCCTATACAAATCCTATATATGAATTTTAGTTGTTAGGTCACTTAAAATGACTTCACTTGAAGAGTTACATTTTTGTTTTTTTCTGAATTAGTAGTGATGCCTAACCATATATATACCTAAACCAAGAGAATCAGCATAAACTTATGTATATTAATAGTAAGCGCATATATGAATGTTTTTTATCTACAAACCCAGGGTCATATATATGTACATAGAAACATGCATATATACTAGTTTTTGTACCTTGGTGTGTTCCTCTTTTGGGCTATCTCTTTTTTGTTCACCGATTCACAACCAACGCCCTAGATTAATTTGGCACTTAAAAAATAACATTTTGTTTTTGGCGCACTAACACAAATAGTAGTAGCACGGTCAACACTGTAGAGAAGTACAAAATAAATGTGTGTGGGAAAAAATGACTTAAAGTGACCATTACATTGAGAAAAAGGGTAGAACCAAGCATTGCACAGGGAAAAAGCAGTGTAGTGCCCAGAAGAAAAAAACAAGTTGGGTTATACTCCCTCCATCCTGAAATAATGGGTGTAGAGTTAAAATTTGTCCATAAAAGAGTGTACTTCTCGTTTTGCAATGCACTTCAAAATTTGTCCACAAAAGAGTGGTAGTAAAAAATATTTCTTTCTCATCACGAGGGATATAGTTTCTTCACGACTAGTACGTACTACCTCCATCACAAAGCTTAAGTCTTTTTTTAAGAGTCAAAGCAAGTAAAGGTTGACGAAAATTTAGAACAATCTATCAACTAATATAATATTTTGTAGATACCATACCAAAAAAAATCGTTGTCTATGTATTGATATTAATTTTGTATTTTGCATGATAATGATTTTTGGTAAAATCTTAGTTTACCTTGACATAGTTTGAGCTTCTAAAAATAATATAAGCCTTACGCTTTGGGATGGAGGTAGTAGTATTTAGCATAATATGGTTTTCTTATTTACTACATGCATTTAGATCATTGGAGGTGGAAAAGTTGAAGAGGAAAGTGATGGTCGATGACAGTTTCCCAATGTAATAATAAAATCCTTAATATGCCTTGAAAACCCACACGTACGCTCTTTCTAGGACAGAGGCAGTATGAGGTAATGCACCCACGCGCTGTCATCTGCCGGTTCGTGCTATGTCTCCCAAATCTTGAAATATCGTCAGTTATCCATTTCACGTCCACACTTCTCCCTCTCTCCACGGACTAGGAAAAAACCCTCTCTTCACTTCCCCTTCCCATTCCACCGATGGAGAGCCCAACCGACGCCGTCAACGCAGCGAAAGCGAAAGCCGCGCGGCTGGCCTTAGCCGCAGAGGAGGCGTCCAGAGCCGCGACCGCAGCACGCATGGCCGCAACGGCGGCGATCATTGCCGCAGCGGATGCCAAAGACGAAGCGGAGGCCATTGCCGAAGGTCGGGCCATCGGTCGCTCATCGGCATCTGATGCTGTTGGTAGATGGGTCCACTCTCTTGGGAAGCATCCCCTAGATGACGAGGACGAGGTTGAACTCATCTTTGAACCGCCGCCGCCGACCTTCGACGAGAATATCGTCGACGAGGGGGAGGAAGTATGTTCCGATTCACCTCTCTCCCTTATTCAACATAGCCCTGTATCGATTTGCGCTATGGTCTCTCCCTCTTTTTTTTGCGCTATAGCGTTTTGAATTAGCGTCAGAATCTTTTTAGATTCATATTCAGTATTAGTTGCAACTGCTACATATTTGCTTCACATCCGATTCACCTCTCTCCCTTATTTAACATAGCCCTGTATCGATTTGCTCTATGGTCTCTCCCTCTTTTTTTTGCGCTATAGGGTTTTGAATTAGCGTCAGAATCTTTTTAGATTCATATTCATTATTAGTTGCAACTGCTACATATTTGCTTCACCTGTTTATTTGGCATGTATCAGGTTGCTACTGATGAGGTTGACAGCGATGTCGAGTCGCGTCATAGGAAGGCCAGGGCCACTCTCAACAAGCTTAAGGCGGGGAAGTTCGACAAGTATTGGAGTGAACCCTGGACTGGTGCCAGGAACAGCTGCCCCTTCTGCACAAAGAGCATAAAGGTTGACTTTCGAAGCGTCCTGCAGCATGCCGAAGCCGGTGGGTCCGGCTGTCTCAAAGTTGGGGAAACTGTTAACCGATCCGGCTTCATAGCCAACCACATGGCCTATGGGCTATTCCTAAGGAAGAAATTGAACCAAGCTATCGAGACCGGTCGTGTGCCTCCTCCCAAGCCCAAGCCACCAAAGATTAAAGGTATGGGCAGCAAGAAGCAGAAGAAGCGGGACCGGGAGGAGGCGACAGGAAGAAGATGGTAAATATACTCCGTAACTGTTGTGCATGTTTGTCTCTCCTACTGCTTCAAAAGCAGCATCTTTTGTTGAACTCTGTTTATGTTTGCTGCTCAGCAGCGTTTGTGGTGAACCTATTAGCTTAATTAGGGGTTGTTGAACTATGTCTGTGTTGAACCTTGCTTAATTAGGTTGTGTTGAACTCTGTTTGTGTTGGCGTGGGAAGGGGGGCATGATGCTACCCTGAATTTGCGGGACCCCCAAAAAACTTGCAAATACGAGTGATGCATCCAAAAGGAACAAACTTCTTACATGGTAGACCCCAGTCTGAAAGCAAGAAATGCGATCGGGTCCTTAACAGCCACCGCCCGGATTGATCGGGTATTTTGCCTGCCTACCGCATGTGACTTGTGCTCACTGAAGTTTGGGACCTCACGCATGGGCACCACACGTAAGTGACAGACCTGTTGGTGTAAAAACTCGGGTGATTATTATACTGCATTAGTACAAAGTTTCCTATGGATTCAAGGGTTGGAAAGCCAAGTTAACTCATTTTCATGACTAAGAAGGAGCCAGGCTTACTTTTTCATTTTCATGTTTTAACTTGTTTAAATCTTGGTCAAACAAAGGATTTGACCAGGATTCAAGTGGGCATAAAAATTCAAAAAAGAAATAAAAAAAAAACCAAAGCACATAAGCTTCTTATGTCATATAGTAAGCATTACAGTTGATCAACGAAGTCTAGACATATTCAAACCAGAAAAATATTGTATATACCCCCTAACCCTAAACTCTGTCTTATGAAGTCAAGCATGAAGAAAAGTGGTTTTGGGTTTCAAACATTGGAAATTGAAAAAACTCCCAAAAGCTTCATTTTGGAGTGACTAAGAAGAATCCAGGCTTTCATTTTCATTTTCATGTTTTAAATTGGTTTAAATCTTGGTCAAACCTAGGATTTGACCAAGATTCAAATGGACATAACAAATTCAAAAAAATCAAAACCAAACACATAGTCTTTTGATGTCATATAGTAAGCATTCAAGTTGATAAACAAAGTCTAGACATATTTAAACAAGAAAAATCATGTATATACTTGGCCCCTAACCCTAAACTCTGTCTTATGAAGTCAAGCATTAAGAGGAGTGGTTTTGGGTTTCAAACATGGAAATTTAAAAAACCTCCCAAAAGCTTCATTTTGGAGTGACTAAGAAGAATCCAGGCTTACTTTTCATTTTCATGTTTTAAACTGGTTTAAATCTTGGTCAAACCTAGGATTTGACCAAGATTCAAATGGGCATAACAAATTCAAAAAAAAACTAAACACATAGTCTTTTGATGTCACATAATAAGCATTCAAGTTGATAAACAAGGTCTAGACATATTCAAACCAGAAAAATCATGTATCTACCCCCTACCCCTAAACTTTGTCTTATGAAGTAAAGCACGGAGAGATATCATTTTGGGTTTCGAACATGGAAAATTTAAAAAAACCTCCCAAAAGCTTCATTTTGGAGTGAATAAGAAGGATCCACACTTACTTTTCATTTTCATGTTTTAAACTTGTTTAAATATTGGTCAAACCTGCAAGGATTTGACCAAGATTCAAATGGGCATAAAAATTCAAAAAAAAAACGAAAACCACTTCTCTTCGTCCTTGACTTCATTAGACAGAGTTTAGGGTTGGGGTATATACATGATTTTTAATGTTTAAATATGTATAGACTCCGTTGATCAACATGAATGCTTACTATAACTTAAGAAGCTTAATTATGTGCTTTGGTTTTTCATTTTTTGAATTCTTTATTGAATTTTTATGCCTATTTGAATCTTGGTCAAATCCTAGGTTTGACCAAGAATTAAACAAGTCAGTAACATGAAAATGAAAAAGTAAGCCTGGATCCTTCTTATTCACTCAAAAAATGAAGCTTTTGGGAGGGTTTTTGAATTTTCCATGTTTGAAACCCAAAACCATTCCTCTTATATGCTTGACTTCATATATATCACAGAGTTTAGCCTTAGGGGGTATATACATGATTTTTCTAGTTTGAATATGTCTAAACCTTGTTTATCAACTTGAATGCTTACTATAAACCAAAAATTCATGTATCTACACCTAACCCTAAACTATGCATGAAGAGAAGTGGTTTTGGGTTTCAAACCTGGATATCTCAAAAACCCTCCCAAAAGCTTCATTTTGGAGTGAATAAGAAGGATCAAGGCTTAATTTTTCATTTTCATGTTTTAATCTTGTTTAAATCTTGGTCAAACCTAGGATTTGACCAAGATTCAAATGGGCATAATTTAAAAAAATGAAAAATCAAGGCACATAGTCTTCTTATGTCATATAGTAAGCATTCAATTAAGTTGATAAACAAGCTCTAGACATATTCAAACCAGAAAAATCATGATGAATCTACCCCCTATATATCCCTAAACCCTAACTTATGAAGTCAAGCATGAAGAGAAGTGGTTTTTGGTATAAATCATGGAAATTTCATATTCATGTTTATTAAACTTGTTTAAATCATGGTCAAACCTAGGATTTGACCAAGATTCAAATGGGCATAAATATTCAGAAAAAACAAAAAATGGAAAATCAAGGCACATAGTCTTCTTATGTCATATATATAGTAAGCATTCAATTAAGTTGATAACAAGGTCTAGACATATTCAAACGAGAAAAATCATGTATCAAGCTACCCCTAACCCCAAACTCTGTCTTATGAAGTCAAGCATGAAGAGAAGTACGTGGTTTTTTGGTTTCAAACATGGAAATTTCAAAAACCCTCTCAAGAGCTTTATTTTGGAGTGACTACGAAGGATACATGCTTAATTTTCATATTCATGTTTTAAACTTGTTTAAATCATGGTCAAACCTAGGATTTGACCAAGATTCAAATGGGCATAATTTAAAAAAAATGTAAAATCAAGGCATATAGTCTTCTTATGTCATATAGTAAGCATTCAATTAAGTTGATAAACAAGGTCTAGACATATCAAACCAGAAAAATCATGTATCTACCCCTATATATCCCCAAACTCTGTCTTATGAAGTCAAGCATGAAGAGAAGTGGTTTTTGGTTTCAAGCATGGAAATTTCAAAAACCTCCCCAAACTTCATTTTAGAGTGACTAAGAAGGATACAAGCTTGCCTTTTCATTTTCATGTTTTAAACTTGTTTAAATTATCTTGGTCAAATCTAGGATTTGACAAGATTCAAATGGGCAAACATATGATAAGTGATGCAAATATCATTTCTAAGTGCGGGCAAACCAGAGATATGTGGTTTTTGGTTTCAAACATATTCAAACGAGAGAAATCATGTATCTACCCCCTAACACTAAACTCTGTCTCATGAAGTCAAGCGCATGCATGAAGATATGTGGTTTTTGGTTTCAAACATGGAAATTTCAAAAACCCTCCCAAGAGCTTCATTTCGAAGTGATTAATTAAGAAGCATACATGCATGCTTACTTTTTCATATTCATGTTTTAAACTTATTCAAATCTTGGTGAAACCTAGGATTTGACCAAGATTCAAATGGGTATAAAAATTTAAAAAATACAAAAAAGGTCTTCTTATGTTATATAGTAGGCATTCAATTAAGTTGATAAACAAGTTCTAGACATATTCAAACAAGAAAAATCATGCATGTATCTACCCATAACCCTAAACTTTGTTTCATGAAGTCAAGCATGAAGATACACTACAAGAAAAGTTCTGATAGACAACGTCCCAAAATCGTCAACTAAGGGGCATTTTTCGTCGCCTATGGGCCTAACCCGACGATATGGGTTCCGTTGTCGAAACTGCGTCAGGCAAAGTCCAACGACGATTTTTTCGGTCCGTCGCGCTTGGGCGCCCTTCCGCCACGGAAAATCGGACCGTTGCGGAAGTGTTTTCGGGAGCCCGTTGACTGCTGACGTCATGCAAACTGACACGTGGCAGACGCCGTTAACGCGTTAACGGCGTTAACCGGCTGAAACCCCGTGGTAGATGGTAGGCCCACACGAGGCCTGCCACGTCTTAAGCGGGCCGGGCCAGATGACATAGTTTGACCGGTCAACTATATAGCTGGGCTGGTCCATTAGTTAAGTGGGCCGGGCCTAACCTCTAAGGTTGACTGGTCAAAACTTAAATGGGCCGGCCCATTTAACATGTGGGGTCCACCTTACAGCAACTGGGCCGGCCCAAGAAGCAAGTGGGCCGGGCCAAAAACACAGGTGGGTCCCACTTTCCTGTTAGAAGGCCGGCCCATTTAGTGTGTGGGGTCCACCGTATAGCAAGGGGGCCGCCCAACAAGCTAGTGGGCCGGCCAAAACACAGTGGGTCCCACTTTCCAGTTAAAGGATCGGCCCATTAAGTTTGTGGGGTCCACCATATAGCAAGTGGGCCGGCCCAACAAAATAGTGGGCCGGGCCAAAAACAGGTGGGTCCCACTTTCCTTTAAAGGGCCGGCCCATTTAGTACGTGGGGCCCACCATATAGCCAGTGGGCTGGCCCACCAAGATAGTGGGCCCAAAAACACAGGTGGGTCCCACATTCCTGTTAATGGGCCGGCCCATTTGGTATGCGGGGTCCACCATATAGAAAGTGGGCCGGCCCAACAAGATAGTGGGCCGGGCCAAAAACACAGGTGGGTCCCACCTTCCACTTAAAGGGCCGGCCCATTTACCATGTGGGACCACCATAGAGCAAGTGGGCCGGCCCAACAAGATAGTGGGCGGCCCAATAGCATGTGGGCCCCACTTTCCTGTTAAAGGGCCGGCCCAACTAGTATGTGGGGTCCACAATATAGCAAGTGGGCCGGCCCAACAAGATAGTGGGCCGGGCCAAAATACAGGTGGGTCCCACTTTCCTCTTAAAGGGCCGCCCATTTATTACGTGGGGTCCTCCAAAAAAAATGGGCTGGCCCAACTAATTAGTGGCCGCCCAGAGTTGGTGGGGTCCACCTTAAAGCAAGTGGGCCACCCAATTAGTGTGTGGGGTCCACCGTAAACCAAATGGGCTGGCCCAAGAAGTAAGTGGGCCAGCCCGTTTAGTTGCTGTTTATATGCCGCATAATATGCGCTTTAGGATTTTGCGGGCAGGCACATATGTGATTTCGCTTGATTGGGCCGTTTAAGGGATGGGAATTCGTGATTTAGATACTGAGAATATTTACGCAGCATTGATTTCTGTCGGATAGCCTCACTTACCACAAGCACCAAAGAAAAAATGCGCGAAAGAACTATAAAAACTAACTAAATATTACATCAGCTGCAAGGCATTGAAAAAAATATTACAGAACCCAGAGAAATTGAATGGTAATTAAACCTAGCAATACAATGAAGCGATCCGGCAATCTTTTAAGTTGTCCATGCAGCACCTATATCTGAAACAAAGACATTACAAGTTAAGACAGCAACAATGGAAAGGCAAAGACACTACAATATTGTTTGGCAAAGAATTTGGAACTCATCATTTCGTCGTTATAACAAGATCATTGTAATGCGCACAATAAGCAAACAAAGAGTGCATGCCGCATACCAACAGCAATATAACAGAGCATGTTAGAATGAAACAGCAGACTTACTACTGTCGAGTCCCATGCAAACCAACATGTTCAGGGAGTACAAAATTGGCATGAACAACATAGTAGCAGGCTATAAATTTTGTAACAACGACTGAGCAAGATGAAGTTATGATGGCTACATCTACAGAGCAGGGAATGTAAACCAAAAATAGAAGTTACGATGGCAAAAGCTAAAGAGGAGGGAATGTGAACCAACATGTGCCAAGTGCAATTACTTCACTTTGGCCGTGAACTAAATAATACTCCTGAACTTATAGTGAAGGGGATGCAAATCAAGATGTTTCGGGATATAAACTTGTAATGAGCAACACATGGAGGATAGTTAATGCTGGAGCTTAGGATGGACCAGATACAGAATATAGTGGGATCACCTGTGAACTTGTATAAGAGGGAATGCAAACCAATATGTTCAGCTTTCCATATGTGAGCGTCATGCCAAGTCAGAGAAACAAGTCAATAATGCAGCTTTTGAAGAACAAGATGGCACGCAAAATTATTATCTAGTAGTATGACAAGTTTATTTGTACTACAGGCTAGATAGCAGAGTGATAGCATGCCAAACTAAGTCCTTACTTTGTTAGCTTACAATGAACTAGATACAAAACAATGGCATCACCTGTAGTACAGGGAATGCAAGCCAACATGTTCATGGAGTAAAAAATTGGCACAAACAACATAGTAGCAGGCCATAATTTTTGTAACAACGACTGAGCAAGATAAAGTTATGATGGCTAGATCTACAGAGCAGGGAATGTAAACCAAATATAGAAGTTACGATGCCAAAAGCTATAGAGCAGGGAATGCGAACCAACATGTGCAATTACTTAAAATTGGCCATGAACTAAATAATAGCAGGATGTTACTATAATACCTACAGTATAATTTTTGTAACAACGACTGAGCAAGATAGAAGTTATGATGGCTACATCTACAGAGCAGGGAATGCAAACCAAAATGTTCAATCGCTTAAAGTTAGCAATGAAGTAGAAAATAGCAACGTGTTACGGTCATAGCTAGGAATGAACTAAAAGAGCTTCAGACAAACAAGCATCTGAACCCAGAACATGGCGCTAAAACAAGGGACTTACATTAGGAGAAGCACTCTGTGGGAGTCACAGCAGATCTTCCTGGGGTTGATAGATCCGGTGATGAAGTACGCTACATGTGCTACTTGGGGTTGGAGAGACGGCCATTACACTTCATGGTTACTCATCTCATCTGCAAAAACGTAACGGCGCGTCGTTAGCACAAACAGGTTCCCCCAAGATTAAACAAGAACTTGCAGGCAAGCAATAGAAAAGCGACAGTAGAAGAGTTTAGATCATGCACTGCGCCGGTGAAGCAGATCCGGTTCATGCACAGCGGTGTCGGTGAGCAAGATCCGATGCGGTGGACGACGGATCCGGCGAAGCGGCTCCGGCGGGTGGACGATACCGCAGCTGAAGCGACTGCGGTAGACTGCTGGATGAGCATATGGTTTCGAGGTTCGGCGGGGATGATCCGGTCCGGTTGATGACGGCGTCGATGAAGCGGCTCCGGCAGGCAGCCGGATGACGAGGATCGCGAGGGCTCGGGTAGGCCAGGGAAGTCCGGCGGGGATGTTCCGGTGCGGTGGTCGTGGAGGTGGTAGAGAGAGGGACTTGAGAAGTTCCGGTGGGTGGTCTCAGATGAGAGACTGAAGGAAATGTATTTTTTTTGGGAGGGTTTCCGGGCTAGGGAGGTGGTGATCGAAAAAATGACGGGCAAACCCCTCACCAACCGACTTTGCTGTCATCTCCACAGGGGTAGAATGGGAATTTGGAAGCGTGTGAAATTTTTGTATTTTGTGGGCGGGAAGTTTTGCCGCTATGAGATTTTGAATTTCGCTAAGGTACAAGTATAATGATAAAAAATTGTGACACCGTACTAGTACCTCTGTTCATGGCCGAGTGCAAAATCAAATCATCATCACGTTGAATATAGGTCACTACCATGATCATGATCTATCTTCTTAATCCCATTCAAAAATGCGTTTGAAATATTTCAGGATTGGTGGGAGATTTTGCCGCCCGACAGAGATTAAATTAAACCACACGTTCGACAATTCAAACTTGAGACCTTGGCTATGATACCATTTAAGTTCGAACTGATTCAAAAAAGGCTAGGCAATTAATTTATATAACATCCACAGGAACAACTACCAAGTTGATCCCAACCGCAGATAAATGCATCCACCAACAAAAGTCTGAACGGTGCCTTAATCTAAGGAAACATTTCACAAGACCAATGTACTCACTATGTTAGTGTTCATCTCCAATTATCTATGGCATTTTCTTAGTCTTTGGGAGATTATAACGAACTTGATTGGCCTCGTGCAGTAGGGCATCACATGCTTCTAATCTCGATCTCAACATGTCAACTTTTGTTCTTAGCATAGCTGTTGCAACTCGTTCTACTTGGAGTTGTTCCTCCAAAACTTGAGCAGAGAAAGACTTGGACTTGGGCTTCAAAACCCAGCATTTCGCAGGAAAGAGTTTTTGGTGATATCTTTATCTTTCCCGGGTTTTGCCATCTCAAATTTCATATTAGCCAGACAAGTTTTGAGTTGTGTAAAAAGAAAAGTTATTACAGAGAAAAATGCAGATGGTAGATTTAATGTGTACGAACTACTTTTAATCATACAAGTTGACATGCCTGACTATAATAAGGACCATCTATCTTGCTAGCAGGCATAATTATTAATGGGCTACCATGTACGGGAACCGTATCCTCTAACGTGAAGGAGCTAAGTCAGGAAAAATAAAGAAGCAAAGTCAGGCTTCTGTAGCATAAGTACAAGGTTATGCACTGTCTTTAACTAATAAAGGTGATTACTGTAGATGTTTAAAAACTAAACTAAATTTTATTACACCATAATTTTCTCTGCATGTAATTACTTCAAATGCAAGACACAAGTTTGTATTGTGCAAATTAATTTAAATTATTTGGATTTTAGACATATGGTTTGGGGGAAGGAAAGTTAGAGTACTGTAGCTTCTCTAACTTTTCACCTTCAAGTTAGAGTACTGTAGCTTCTCTAACTTTTCACCCATGTACGTAGTCCTTCCAAGAAACAGCCGTTATTGCATTACGAGCAGAAAACAGTTCACACGTGCGCTCAGATTCAAATTTTCAGCATGCAGTCGATTTATGGTTTAATTGAAGTACACATCAGGATATTATTTCACACAAAATACAGCAGCCACATGGAACATATCTAATTTTAGTACAACAACAAAATTTGCAATTATTACAGACCACGAAATTTTGAACGAAATTTTGAGCAGTAATTAGTTACAGCATTGGCATCAGCAGTCCACTTGACTGAACAACAGAATCAAAGTTTATTTAGACACCTTCAATTCCCAGACACATCACAACTGGCTTACCATGACAAGTGCATAGGAGATTCTTTAGAACATTTTCTGTCAAAGTTTGCCTATTTTTCAATTCATGTATCTCTTGGCGTGTCTTGGCAATTAATTCATCAGCATCTTTGTTTTCCCGCCCAAATATATCAACTGCCTCTTGGAGTGCATCCCCGAAATCTCTTTGTGCCGGATTAAGTTGACCAATAGATACCATGGGCCTATGCGAGCAATATGCACTCTCACTGCTGCTTTGTGAAACATCAATACTTGAGGCATTGGCCCTTGCTTCTGGCATTGTAGCTTTATTTGAAGCCTGAAATTTAGATAAAACAAGTTACAACATCATATGATGCAATAAAAGACCTCCAATTTCAAGAACATCATTGAGCTGATATAACACAACAAGCAATCAAAAATAGAGCCTCGTACATCTATTTCTTCTGGAATGGTTGGTGTACCGGACTCAGTGGACCAATGAGAGCACGTGCCACTGTCACTGTTGCTCTGTGAAATGACCGCAACACTTGATAAATGGGTTGTCCCTACTGACATTACAGCTTTGTTTGCAGGCTGAAACTAAGACAAAACAAGTTAAAATGCAATACAATACAAGGCAAACAAACAGCATTGTTGACATAATTTTGAAAGAACCATGGGCAGATACAACAAAGAAACCAGTTAAGCCACATGCCTCTTAGAACAAACCAAACTAGATCATGGCGATGATGTATACAATGAACCAAGCAACTAGACATCATGTGCCCAATAACGAAGCCAGGTCACTGCACAGAAGAAATCTAGCAAATAGCCAAATACAGTCAAAAGATGTGCATGTTGGATTTGATACTATTAGGAAAATAATGTATGATTGATTTAAGCATGACTCAGATAGTGCCTTCGACATCGCAGAAGGTCAATGCAACAATTAATTGTATGGCTTGTATGAAGTGCCATAACATTTAAATTAAGCATAACGAGGCATTGCTTAATCTGAGAACTGAGTGCTAGCTCAGTGGCAAGGCTTGCGAGTGCGCAGCCAGCCCACCCGGGTTCGAGTCCCAACAGGACCGAATTAAACGGGGTGTTATCTAGCGCGTATAAATTCGCTGCTAGAGAGGTCTCATCATCTATCTCACAACGTATAGACAAGGGAGGGAATCTTCCTACGTTGGTCAACGTTTAGGCAATGCTTAATCTTGAATTCATGATCAAACTCAAACAAAAAAGGGCATATAACAAGTAGCACCATGTGCATCATGTATAATAGATTACTAGAAACTGAATGAAGCAATTGAACATGGAGCGTATTATATAAACAGCCAGATCATTTGAATATGGATATACCACATCATGTCAATGGGACTCAGAAAAACAAAGCTAGACATTTAAACAAGTAATATAACTATTTTTTCACCATGTTTCAAGTAGAATAGGAAGCTAGGTTAGGAATAAAGCAATCATGTTTCAAGTAGAATAGGAAGCTAGGTTAGGAATAAAGCAATAAAAAAACACAAAGTGCATCATTTCAGCTAGGATCATTTCTATCAAACTTCATGCACTAGCCATGGAACAACAGGCAAACTCAATGAAGCAACAGGCAAAAAATTAACATAATAGAATTTCAGGACTTGTATTAACATAGCCAAATCATGTAACTTATACCCAGGCATGCCGGATGCCAGATGGGTCAAAGGCAGTGTGCAATGTTCCATATGGTCATTGTTTATATTTTATTAGATTCCATTAGGCAACTTAGGTAGTGCAACATACAGAAAATGATGCAATTGAACTATGCACAGGAGGTAAATTAACATTCCAAAAAAAACAGGGAACTTACGTGAGCTTTTTTTTGAGTCACACGGACCTCATCGGGTACTTGGACAGAAGAACCTGGTGCCTCACTGTTTCTCCTCTGCATGAAGGAGAGGCCAATTGTAAACAGAAACAGGTCCAAGATATAGAAGTTTGCATTAAGCAATATACAAAAAACAGCAGGTACTTACATGATTATAGGCGAGCTTTACTCTACGTTTATGAGTGTAAGATGTGCCTGCTGCACGTGTAATAACAACAAACAGTTACGAGTCACGGCTTTGCTATAATTAAATTGACACCAAATAGTAGTAGAAGCATTATGACGTGCATAAACATGTAATACAGGATCGCAGAAAGATATCAAACATGATGTAACTAGAGCAGTAGCCTACGGCCAAATAGTGAGAAATTGTAATCGTGTCAATTGTGGACTTGTATAGCCTACCCCAACTTGTTTGGGAATAAAGGCTTTGTTGTTGTTGTTGTTGTCAATCGTGGACATGTAGAGCATTCAACGGCTCATGATTGGTGGCTCATATTTTGTAGAGTTTCAGCGAATGGGTGGGTTAGGTTACTCAGACCACCACACTGTGTATTTATATCATCTGAGTTAGGGTTACAATACTACTGGACATGGGCCTCTATGGGCCTCACACTGGATACAATATTACTACAGCGCTACTACTAAACTCACTCATGGTCCAACACACCCCCTCAAGATGATCATGGGTAAACAACCATGGCCATCTTGCAACAACAACATGACACATATGACAACTACCAGTAATGAACATTCAGCATAACTCCTAGGATACATGACAGCATTGCACTTTCCATCATCTTGTCATCTCGATTCATCTCTTCATCAGCAGCGAAGATATCCAGCTTCAACCATCTGGGATACGCACAACTCCTAACCATACACGTCCTCAACAACCCCGGCTGCCTCACCACACAAGTTCCGCAGAACCATCCACACTCGCCTCAATGTCCTCAGCCTCTCTTCTCCACTCTGCCCGGCCACCTCTTCCGTCTCTCCCACAAACCCCCAGCCAACTCCTGCCTCAACCATCCACTCCTCAAGCACCCATGCCTATCCCCCGGTCAGGCCTCAACCAGTCTCACCTCAGGCACGCATGCCTTTCCCCTGGACATATCCACAACCATCACCATCACCACTAAACCGCAGCCTCATCAACTCCATCACGACTCAACCGCAGCCTCATCAACTCCATCACCACATATCCTCACAGCCTCACATCTCCATTTTCTCCTCACTTCCACTCGGATGGCGCCTCGTCTGCGCGCCCTGGCCAACCTGGCGGACCGCACCTGGCCACATCGACCGGCTCGCGCTGGTCAACGTCCAGCACCAACCTCCGGCTCCGCCCTGCGCTCAAAGGCTCGCCCCACTCCGCACGCCTCCAACTTCTGCCCCTCACACGGATCCAGATCTCTCTGCCACGGATTCACTTCCTCTTCTCTCCTTTCTAAACCAAAACGATCTTCACCCTCTTCTTTCTCCCCGCGCGAGCAGCCGCCGATCTCACACAGCTCACATCGCTGTGTGTGATAGCCGCAACCCACGCAGAGCACCTGATGCGGCCTCCCGCCGCCTGGATTTCTACATCTCAACGGTGGGTTTTGTGATCAAAGGAAGAACTTGTTTGGTACTGTTTGTGGCGGCTAGCAGGAAGGAAACCTAGGCTCTGATACCATGTAGAGTTTCAGCGAATGGGTGGGTTTGGTCACGGAAAAACATACTTATGCGTCGTGTTTAAACCTAAAGGATGAGGTGGTTATCAACGAAAGCACTTGTAAGTTAGAAATATAGCACGAATTCAGAAATACAGTCAGCTGCAATACTCCTAACAGAACAAAACGCGCAGGGATGTCTGGTTACCTATTTCTGGGCGGCGTTTAGACGTGTTCCGCGTTCTTACGGGTGACGTGGAGGTCGGCGAGGGGACTGCTGTTGCGGTGGGTGCCGGGGAAGCAGATCTTGGGGGGTCGGAGAAGGACATGCTGGGCGGTCGATGAAGTGTTCAGCGCGCCGGCCGAACTAGAAGGTCGGTGAAGCAGATGATGTGCAGTGCACGGGGGCGTCGGTGTCGGCGAAGCTGGTCAGGTGCGGTGGTCGATAGAGTCGGCGAACGAGATACGGTGCGGTGGACGCCGGAGTAGGTGCGGATCAAGCGGATAGGGCAGCCTCGGGGTTTGAAGCCGTGGCAGCTTGAACGGCGAAGTGCGGCGGCCGGGAAGATCTGGAGGTAGGCAAGAGGGGCGGTTTCTCTGAGGGCTTGCGGGCGAAACTAGGGCGAAGCTGGGCGAAGCTGGGCGATAGAGGAGTAGAAGGGAATTTCGCAGTCCTTCTTTTGAGGAAAAAAATATTCGCAGATCTGAAACTTTGCGGCGCGAGATATTTGGGCGTTGGCGGGGAATTTTACCGCTCGATGATATTAAATTTTGGCTGCAGTAGGTTTTTTTTTAGAGTATGTAATAATAATAAATAGTAGGCCCTACTAGTACTGTACGTCTGTTCAGGAATCCAAGGGGGTAGAGGTATAGATATATAGACAATATAGAGATATAAGAAATGGCGGGGGCTAGCGGAAATGCACTTTGCCTCATAGGAGCATATGCTCCCATTATGTGAATCCATATTTCAAAGTGTCAAAAAATTCTAAACTAAAATTTTACATGTATATCTAGACATTTTATGTTGGTACACAAGTTTTCTCACAAAAAAATTATGTGGCTCCTATAAAAAAGACAAATTTTGATGTTGTAACACGACTACGTACAGTATATTTTTTGCCTTTTTTTACACGCCACACAAAATGTCGTTTTTCCACGAAAACTTGTGAACGAACATATGATGTCACAATGTATACCAAAAAAATTAACATTTATATAATTTTTTTAATCATTTTCTATAATTGGTGCATATGCACGCGTGTGCCAAAACGCCACCTCCGCAGGCTAGGAGTTTCTAAACTTCTTATGGCACATCAAATAAAATGTTGTTCAAACAATAATAATAATGTGCTTATGATTGTTACTCCCTTCCACCATGAATAAAGTCCACATCGGTTTCGTGTCAAACTTTGACTCGAGATTTAGGTACCCACATGATAGTGCTAGTATCATAGCTAGTATCATACACATTGGTCCCACAAAAATGTTGATGTGGCAGCTAATTAAGTAGGAGAGAGGAGATTAGTGTAACATAGGTAGATACTGTATCATAGCGCAAACAACGAGAAAACTTAATGCTAAACAAATCTTGTACACAAATTTGCATTGAGATTCTAAAAAATAATAAATGTAGCATTACTATGATACTACTCCATGATACTACCCACTATAGAAATAGTATGACCAGCCTAATTTTATGACATCCGCAAAATATACCATTGGAAAGTTCATCGAAACAAGCATCCGATGATATAGTTTTGAATGACATGCAACTCATAATTGGCGGGCCCAAGTATTAGTCTAAGTTTGCCTCTGAAAACAAATTGGCATTGTACTCTAGGACAAAGGGAGACTACTCGCAATGGCAATATCATAAGTAGTATCATGCACTACATGCATGCAAAATGTTGATGTGTCATATCAGTTAATGATGAAAGAGACGATAGTGGTATCATAGGTAGATATCGTATCATATCATGTAGAACTAGAAAAATTACTGCCAAACAAATCTTGTACACACTTTTGTATTGAGATTCTACAAATCCCTAAATACATGTAACATATTATACTACTACATGATGATACTATGGACTGTGAAAATAATATCGTACATTAGTATCATATGTATGATACTATTATATGATACTCCCCATTGTGACTAGTCTAATAATAACAATAGTACTCAAATTTGTCTTGTCCCTCGGGTGTTTAGAAGTATATGTTCGGTCCCTCACGTATTTAAGAATTATGTTTGGCCCCTCAACTCTAATGTGGTCAAAATTGAGCACTTGAACACTTAGTTAGGTCTAGCAATGATAAAAACTTGATTGGTCTGTTTATTATTTGTTATGTGGCACGGCGGCAAAGCATTTTGCTAAATCTCAAGCACACATAGTTGGGGTCCATTAGAGGGACTAATTAAATCAAAGTACAATGGATTATAAAAGCAGGTTTTATCATTGATTAGCTTTGCAACGGCCTATCAACTGTAAGTGTTGCATGTGTTCTAAAGAACTATGTTCATCGTCACAGATCAAGAGGAGTACGCAGTGGAGGACGCACAAAACAACCGTAGGCCAGGTGGGCACACCTTACTAATTTTCTTTTTTCCACTTTATATGTGATAATTTTTTACATAATTAATTAACTAAACATTTTAAAATAGGGTGGGCCATTCAACCCAAACACCATGTTGCGTACGTCGCTGAGGGTAAGGGGTTTCATCTTCGTTCTATGGTATGAGTATGTAATGCGCGTGATACTCATCGAAGACAATATATATAGCAGACATCACATCAGATGAGCCTATGGATAAAAATGGGCCAAATCATATCTACTAGTGCACAAATGAAGTTAAAAATAGGTCAACCTTCATTAAACCGATACTACTTAAAAGACCATTGTTTGACCTAAGTAAGCGTATATATGAGGTCAGTAATACTAGTCACAATGCATAGTATCATATATAAAAGTATGGTGTGTATGATACAATTAATACTACATGTTACTATGTCAACGATGCATGGTATCATGTACTAGTATCATAATCTTCTTATATTAATTGATTTGTAGAATCTCAATGCAGATCTATGTACAAGATTATTTAACATTAAATTTTCTAGTACTACGTGCTATGATACGGTATCTACCTATGATATTATAATCCTCTCTCTCATCTTTAATTGCAGTGCCACATCAGCTTTTTTGCAAGCATGAGATGCATGATAGTGTACTACCTATGATACTCCCATTGTGGGTAGTCTAAGGGGGCAATGTTAGACCTAATTAAGTGTTTGAGGTTAGTTATGGACCGCTGTTATACCTAATTGTGTTTGAGGTCAGTTAGGGACCTTATTATACATAATTAAGTGTTAGAGGTGAGTTCAAATAATAATATATAGTTGGGGTCTAAAGTTCACCAACGTATGCAACACACGAGCTGCCAAATGTGTACTTAATTAACCCTATTAGGAAAACACAAGATTATCTCATTCAACAAAATATTAGGAAAGTGTATCACAATTGTATTTATCCCTTATCTCTCTCATGTTAACCGAGACAAGAGTTCGTTCTAGGTCAGCTCTACGACAATTAGCGTCGCAAGGGTGGTAACATAGGTGTGCAGTTGCGAAAGTTTTTTCCCAAGTTGTCGACTTCCTCAATCCACACTTAATATTTGTGCATGCGGGCCTAAGTATATGGTACTACTTAGTTCTATTCCTAGTATATATGTTGGGTGACTTAGAAAAATCATACTTCGTACATGATTCCTTCGAAAATCCTTTAGGGCTTCTTTGATTCATATTAGGTTGGTATAAGATAATAGGATTTAGATCTTATAGGAATATTTCCTACACTAGTAGTTTGATTCATATGAACATATCCAATAGGAAATAATCCTATAGGAATCATCAAGTAGTGCAAATCCTAGTATAGGATTAAATATTTGGTCCTACCTCATGGAAAAATTCATTTGGCGCAATCAAACGCAACTCATCTTATTATAGGATTTAACTACACATGTCATCCCAAATCCCAATCCTACATTCCTACTCCTATGATTTCCCTATCCTGTGAATGAAAGGAGCCCTTAAAATCAAACTATCCCGCACCTCGTCGATTCGTATAAAACCGACTCTAGCCAACAACTCTTCGCCCGACCTTTCTTCTTCACCATCAGGCCACCACACACTGTCATTTTCCATTGCAACGCATTTAGGGTGTGTTCGGTTCCAGAACCAAGTGGAATGGAATGGAACCGTTCCGCACCTAGAGCCCATTCTTGTGTTCGGTTGTGGAATGGAACGGAACCGAGTGGTTCCTCGAAAGGGAATATTCTCCCCATATGCAGAATGCACCCATTCCACCGAATCGGTGGAATGTGGTGGAACGGCTGTTACTTAGCCGCTATTAATTACAAAGCACTTCACTAATCCAACCAAAAAAATTATTAGTTGTTGTTAATTATGATTTTGAGATTAAAAAGGCCACTATTAATTACGATATTTAGACAAAAGATTAAACTTTAACTTCATTCCGTTCTACTCTCCAAATTCCCCGACCATACAAAAAATAACATTAATTACGATTTTAAGATTAAAAAGGCCATTAGGCGTTGTTAATTACGATTTTAAGATTTAAAAGGCTATTTGCCATTGTTAATTACGATTCTTAGACAAAAGTTTAGTTTAACCACATTCCGTTCTGCTCTCCAATTCCTCCAACCGAACAAAAAACAGTACCATTCTGTACCTCCTTTTTGTCCAAACCGAACGCGGGGATGGAACCATTCCATTCCTCTGGAAAGGAACCATTCCTTACTAAAATCTTCTTGTGCCACCTCCCAGTTTAAAGGCCTACTCGCATAACCCTACAGCTCTGCACTCGCGTGGGCAACCGAACACACCTACATCATCAATGCCCCGCGTACTTATCCGCACCGCCTACAGCTCTGCACTCCTATGACCTATCCATGGCTGGGCAGTCAAAAAAAGCTGCGTCACCTGGGAAATCAACAAGCCACGCAAGCAAGTCGCAAGCATCATAAATTCCGAATCAATGCCTAGCTACAGTCTACCTGGCCTCCTCCCAACTCATTGTCCTTGAGGCCTTAACAAAGCCTTCTAAAAGGGTTTTATCAAAATATTCCATATGGATTAGTAAAAAAACGCACCTGCTAAAGATTCATATATGCCCCTAGGTTAAAAATATGCATCTCAAATTTGTATGGATACGTATGTATCTCTGACTAAAATGCATGTATCAAGACATAAGTGAGACACCTATATATTTTCAAACGGGGATGTAGTAGTAGATTTTTTGGGTCATGTGTTGGCAATAAAAAATGGATTCCCCATTTCATCTGTGCACAAGGAGGGCAAAACGAGTGGTCTTTTGTGAAGTGTCTCTACCAATCTACAACCACTTCAATTTTCACATGTACGCTAGACCCTGAAAGATGTCCAAATCAAGTTGCAGTGTTTTATCTCGATCCACATCTACATATGGTTTTATAATTGAGCTTTATCCTAATGAATTCAAAATTAAACTGTATGAGTTTGCTTGTTTTTGTACCCACTTGGGAAGGGTTCATGCAGGATCTGTAGCGAACTTTCTTGTGAAGACATATTTTGGCACATACTGTATGTGAATCTTCTCACGGCCATCAACTTTGAATACTCAAGTTTTTTACTCCTATATATGCAAAATGATATCAGTGTACCATTTTACTTATTCACAATGTTGGCAAAAAATGTATTTTTATGCCCATCTATTTCCATTTTTTGATTTCTTTTTTGAATTTTCATGCCCATTTGTAGATTTGACCAAGATTTAAACAAGTTTAACACATGAAAAATGAAAAGGTAAGCATGGATCCTTCTTAGACACTCTAAAATGAAGCTTTTGGGAGGTTCTTGAAATATCCAAGTTTGAAACCCAAAACCACTTCTTCTCTTCATGTTTGACTACATAAGATAGAGTTTAGGGTTAGGGGTAGATACATGATTTTTCTTGTTTGAATATGTCTAGACCTTGTTTATCAACTTTAATGCTTACTATATGACATAAGAAGACTATGTGCTTTGGTTTTTCATTTTCTGTTTTTTTTATATTTTATGCCCATTTGAATCTTGGTCAAATCCTAGGTTTGACCAGGATTTAAGCAAGTTTAAAACATGAAAACGACTTCTCTTCGTGCTTGACTTCTTATTCACTCCAAAATGAAGCTTTTGGAAGGGTTTTTGACATTTCCATGTTTGAAACCCAAAACGACATCTCTTCGTGCTTGACTTCATAAGATAGAGTTTAGGGTTAGGGGGTAGATACATGAATTTTCTGGTTTGAATATGTCTAGACCTAGCTTGTTTATCAACTTGAATGCTTGCTATATGACATCAGAAGACTATGTGTTTGGTTTTTATTTTTTTGAATTTGTTATGCCCATTTGAATCCTGGTCAAATCCTAGGTTTGACCAAGATTTAAACAAGTATAAAACATGAAAATGAAAAGTAAGCCTGGATCCTTCTTATTCACTCCAAAATGAAGCTTTTGGGAGGGTTTTTGAAATTTCCATGTTTGAAACCCAAAACGACTTCTCTTCGTGATTGACTTCATAAGACAGAGTTTAGGGTTAGGGGTAGATACCGGATTTTTCTGGTTTGAATATGTCTAGACCTTGTTTATCAAATTGAATGCTTGCTATATGACATCAGAAGACTATGTGTTTGGTTTTTGTTTTTTGAATTTGTTATGCCCATTTGAATCTTAGTCAAATCCTAGGTTTGAATATATATGTCTAGACCTTGTATATCAACTTGAATGCCTTACTATACATATGACATAAGAATGTTATGTGCTTTGGTTTTTCATTCTTTTCATTTTTTTCTGAATTTTTAGGGCCATTTGAATCTTGGTCAAATCCTTGGTTTGACCAAGATTTAAACAAATTTAAAACATGAAAATGAAAAGGGAAGTCTGTATCCTTCTTAGTCACTCTAAAATGAAGCTTTTGGGATGTTCTTTAAATTTCAATGTTTGAAACCCAAAACGACTTCCCTTCATGCTAGACTTCATAAGATCGACAGGGGGTAGATACATGATTTGTCTGGTTTGGATATATCTAGACCTTGTTTATCAACTTGATTGCTTACGATATGACATAAGAAGACTATGTGATTTGGTTTTTCATTTTTCTGATTTTTTTGAATTTTGTGCCCACCCATTTGTATCTTCGTCAAATCCTAGGTTTGACCAAGATAATTTAAACAAGTTTAAAACATGAAAATGTAAAGGGAAGCATGTATCCTTCTTAGTCACTCTAAAATGAAGCTTTTGGGAGGTTTTTGAAATTTCGATGTTTGAAACCCAAAACCACTTCTCTTCACATGCTTGACTTCATAAGACAGAGTTTAGGGGTTAGGGGTATAGATACATGATTTGTCTGGTTTGAATATGTCTAGACCTTGTTGATGCGCGTAGATGTACACGTCCGTTGGGAACCCCAAGAGGAAGGTATGATGCGCACAGTGGCAAGTTTTCCCTCAGAAAGAAACCAAGGTTTAATCGAACCAGTAGGAGCCAAGAAGCACGTTGAAGGTTGATGGTCGCGAAATGTGATGCGGCGCAACACCAGGGATTCCGCGCCAACGCGGAACCTGCACAACACAACCAAGTACTTTGCCCCAACGAAACAGTGAGGTTGTCAATCTCACCGGCTTGCTGTAACAAAGGATTAAACGTATCGAGTGGAAGATGTTTGCAAAGAAAATAGTAAAACACAATTGCAGTAGATTGTATGCTATGTAAAGAATAGGACCGGGGTCCACAGTTCACTAGAGGTGTCTCTCCCATAAGATAAAAGCATGTTGGGTGAACAAATTACAGTCGGGCAATTGACAAATAGAGAAAGGCATAACAATGCATATACATGATATGATAAATATAGTGAGATTTAATTGGGCATTACGACAAAGTACATAGACCGCCATCCAACTGCATCTATGCCTAAAAAGTCCACCTTCAGGTTATCATCCGAACCCCCTCCAGTATTAAGTTGCAAAGCAACAGACAATTGCATTAAGTATGGTGCGTAATGTAATCAACAACTACATCCTTAGACATAGCATCAATGTTTTATCCCTAGTGGCAACAGCACATCCACAACCTTAGAACTTTCTGTCACTGTCCCAGATTCAATGGAGGCATGAACCCACTATCGAGCATAAATACTCCCTCTTGGAGTTAAGAGTAAAAACTTGGCCAGAGCCTCTACTAGTAACGGAGAGCATGCAAGATCATAAACAACACATAAACAATAGATTGATAATCACCATAATCATAGTACTCTCTATCCATCGGATCCCGACAAACACAACATATAGTATTACAGATAGATGATCTTGATCATGTTAGGCAGCTCACAAGATCCAACAATGAAGCACAACAAGGAGAAGACGACCATCTAGCTACTGCTATGGACCCATGGTCCAGGGGTGGACTACTCACTCATCACTCCGGAGGCGACCATGGCGGTGAAGAGTCCTCCGGGAGATGAATCCCCTCTCCGGCAGGGTGCCGGAGGCGATCTCCGAATCCCCCGAGATGGGATCGCGCGCGCGTCTCCGTAAGGCCGTATCGTGGCTCTCGACGGGGTTTCGCGGAGGCTTTGGAAGAGGGTCAACGCGGGGGCCACACGACGGGCCCAGGGGTAGGTCGGCGCGGCCAAGGCCTGGGCCGCGCCGCCACCCCGCCGCCTCGTGGCCCCACTTCGTTAGCTCTTCGGTCTTCTGGAAGCTTCGTGCAAAAATAGGACCCTGGGCGAAAGTTTCCAATTCCGAGAATATTTCTTTACTAGGATTTCTGAAACCAAAAACAAAAAAAAATGGCTCTTTCGGCATCTTGTTAATAGGTTAGTTCCAGAAAATGCATAAATATGACATATAATGTGCATAAAACATGTAGGTATCATCAATAAAGTAGCATGGAACATAAGAAATTATCGATACGTTGGAGACGTATCACTTGTTTATCAACTTGAATGCTTACTATATGACATAAGAAGACTATGTGATTTGGTTTTTAATTTTTCTGTTTTTTAATTATTTTTCTGCCCATTTGAATCTTGGTCAAATCCTAGGTTTGAACAAGATTTAGACAAGTTTAACACGTGAAATTAAACGAATAAGTAAGCATTGATCCTTCTTAGTCACTCCAAAATGTACCAATTGATAGTGTTAACTTTGCTTCATGGAAAAAATAATGTCATGTAAATGAGTTAACTTGGATTTCCTACCCTTGAATCCATAGGAAACTTTGTTCTAATGCACTATTATAATCAACCGAGTTTTTACACCAACAGGTCTGTCACTTACGTGTGGTGCCCACGCGTGAGGTCCCACACTTCAGTGAGCACAAGTCACGTGCAATAGGTACGCCAACTCCCAGCCATCTTCTTTGTCAAGAGAAGACGCATCAGGATGCGTATTGGAAGTCCGTGGGTCCTTCTGGATCCTTCGGTTGTCCCTCTCACAAAAAAATCTATCTCATTCTCGGCCTCGCTCGACTCGCTCGCTCGCTCGCACGTCCTGCGCACTGACAAACCCTGCACAACAGTCAACATCATCATCATCACCCGAAAAAGGGGAGACACCATAATGCTCTGCCTTTTTTCTCTCCTTCCGAGTGATCCCTCTTCCTCCGAGTTTCACTCGACGGGCAAACGCACATCTGCAGCATAGTAATAATAAAAAGGTAGAAAAATCGATATACGAATCTATAATTAAATAGGTTAAACTAGGGTTTTGCCCTGTACTACAGATCAAGGTTCAAAAAAATCCAACTATTCGAACAACACGATTCTAATCCAAGAACTTTTTCGACCTCATCCAAGTGGCCTCAAACTATAGGGTTAGCATCTAGTGCAGTATGTGTGAAAATGTATGCACTATGTGTGCTATAACTTGTATGTCTTTCAAATTTGAACCAACTTTGAATAAGTTTGAAATATTTGAAATGGGGCTTTTTCGACCTCATCCAAGTGGCCTCAAACTATAGGGTTAGCATCTAGTGCAGTATGTGTGAAAATGTATGCACTATGTGTGCTATAACTTGTATGTCTTTCAAATTTGAACCAACTTTGAATAAGTTTGAAATATTTGAAATGGGGCTTTTGGCTTAAACGTTTGAAACTCAAAACGATTCTCTTCATGCTAGACTTCATAAGACCGAGTTTAGGGTTAGGGGTAGATACATGATTTGTCTGGTTTGAATATGTCTAAACCTTGTTTATCAACTTTAATGCTAACTTCTCAGTCACTCTAAAATGAAGTTTTTGGAGGTTTTTGAAATTTCCATCTTTGAAACCCAAAACCACTTCTCTTCATGCTTGACTTCATAAGAAAAAGTTTAGGGTTAGGGGGTATAGATACATGATTTGTATGGTTTGAATATGTCCAAACCTTGTTTATCAACTTGAATATGCTTACTATATGACATAAGAAGACTATGTACTTTGGTTTTTAATTTTTCTGATTTTTTTAATTTTCTGCGCATTTGAATCATATCTTGGTCAAATCCTAGGTTTCACCAAGATTTAGACAAGTTTAACACGTGAAAATGAGTAAGTAAGCATGGATCCTTCTTAGTCACTCTAAAATGAAGCTTTTGGGATGTTCTTGAAATTTCCATGTTTGAAACCCAAAACCACTTCTCTTCATGATTGACTTCCATAAGATCGACAGATCAGTTTAGGGTTAGGGGTAGATATATACATGATTTTTTGGTTTGAATATGTCTAGACCTTGTTTATCAACTTGAATGCTTACTATACATATGACATAAGAATGCTATGTGCTTTGGTTTTTCATTCTCTTTTTGAATTTTTTCTAAATTTTTAGGCCCATTTGAATCTTGGTCAAATCCTTGGTTTGACCAAGATTTAAACAAGTTTAAAACATGAAAATGAAAAGGGAAGTCAGTATCCTTCGTAGTCACTCTAAAATGGAGAAGCTTTTGGGATGTTCTTGTAATTTCTATGTTTGAAACCGAAAACGAGTTCCCTTCATGCTAGTAGACTAGCTTCATAAGATCGACAGGCCGGGGGTAGATACATGATTTGTCTGGTTTGGATATATCTAGACCTTGTTTATCAACTTTAATGCTTACTATATGACATATATAAGAAAACTATTGCTTTGGTTTTTCCTTTTTCTGTTTTTTTTTAATTTTGATGCCCATTTGAATCATGTCGAATCCTAGGTTTGACCAAGATAATTTAAACAAGTTTAAAACATGAAAATGAAAAGGGAAGCATGTATCCTTCTTAGTCACTCTAAAATGAAGCTTTTGGGAGGTTTTTGAAATTTCCATGTTTGAAACCCAAAACCACTTCTCTTCACATGCTTGACTTCATAAGACAGAGTTTAGGGGGTTAGGGGTATAGATACATGATTTGTCTGGTTGAATATGTCTAGACCTTGTTTATCAACTTTAATGCTTACTATATGACATAAGAAAACAATTGCTTTGGTTTTTCTTTTTCTGATTTTTTTGAATTTTGATGCCCATTTGAATCTTGTCAAATTCTAGGTTTGACCAAGATTTAAACAAGTTTAAAACATGAAAATGAAAAGGGAAGCATGTAACCTTCTCAGTCACTCTAAAATGAAGTTTTTGGGAGGTTTTTGATATTTCCATGTTTGAAACCCGAAACCACTTCTCTTCATGCTTGACTTCATAAGACAGAGTTTAGGGTTAGGGGTAGATACATGATTTGTATGGTTTGAATATGTCCAAACCTTGTTTATCAACTTGAATATGCTTATGTGCTTTGGTTTTTTATTTTTCTGATTTTTTTGAATTTTATGCCCATAAATCTTGGTCAAATCCTAGGTTTGACCAGGATTTAAACAAGTTTAAAACATGAAATGAAAAGATAAGCCTGGATCCTTCTTAGTCACTCTAAAATGAAGCTTTTGGGAGGTTCTTGAAATTTCCATATTTGAAACCCAAAACCACTTCTCTACATGATTGACTTCATAAGACATAGTTTAATTAGAGTTTTAGGGGTAGATATATACATGATTTTTCTGGTTTGAATATATATGTCTAGACCTTGTTTATCAACTTGAATGCTTACTATACATATGACATAAGAATGCTATATATGTGCTTTGGTTTTTCATTCTTTTGATTTTTTTCTGAATTTTTAGGGCCATTTGAATCTTGCATGGTTAAACTTGGGTTTTGCCCAGTTCTAAAGATCAAGGGTTCAAAAAAATCCAACTACGGGGTTCGAACAACACGATTCTAATCCAAGAATTTTTTCGACCTCATCCAAATGGCCTCAAACTATAGGGTTAGCATCTAGTGCAGTATGTGTGAAAATGTATGCACTATGTGTGCTATAACTTGTATGTCTTTCAAATTAAGTTGATAAACAAGGTCTAGACATATTCAAACCAGAATATTATACTGCATTAGTACAAAAAGTTTCCTATGGATTCATCAAGGGTAGTAAAGCCAAGTTAACTCATTGTCATGACTAAGAAGGATCCATGCTTACTTTTTCATTTTCATGTTTTAAACTTGTTTAAATCTTGGTCAAACCTAGGATTTGACCAAGATTCAAATGGTCATAAAAAATCAAACAAAATCAAGAAAATCAAAAACCAAACCACATAGTCTTCTTATGTAATATACTAAGCATTCAAGTTGATCAACGAAGTCTAGACATATTCAAACCAGAAAAATCATGTATCTACCCCCTAACCCTAAACGTTGTCTTATGAAGTCAAGCATGAAGAGAAGAAGTGGTTTTGGGTTTCAAACATGGAAATTTCAAAAACCCACCCAAAAGCTTCATTTTGGAGTGACTAAGAAGGATCCAAGCTTACTTTTTCATTTTCATGTTTCAAACTTGTTTAAATCTTTGTCAAACCTAGGATTTGACCAAGATTCAAATGGGCATAAAAATTCAAAAAAGAAATCAAAAAAATGAAACACCAAAGCACATAAACTTCTTATGTCATATAGTAATTAAGCATTCATGTTGATCAACAAAGTCTATATATATTTAAACAATAAAAATCATGTATATATACCCCCAAACCCAAAACCACTTCTCTTCACATGCTTGACTTCATAAGACAGAGTTTAGGGGTTAGGGGTATAGATACATGATTTGTTTGGTTTGAATATGTCTAGACCTTGTTTATCAACTTGAATGCTTACTATGTGATTTGGTTTTTCATTTTTCTGTTTTTTAATTATTTTTCTGCCCATTTGAATCTTGGTCAAATCCTAGGTTTGAACAAGATTTAGACAAGTTTAACACGTGAAATTAAACGAATAAGTAAGCATTGATCCTTCTTAGTCACTCCAAAATGTACCAATTGATAGTGTTAACTTTGCTTCATGGAAAAAATAATGTCATGTAAATGAGTTAACTTGGATTTCCTACCCTTGAATCCATAGGAAACTTTGTTCTAATGCACTATAATAATCAACCGAGTTTTTACACCAACAGGTCTGTCACTTACGTGTGGTGCCCACGCGTGTGGTCCCACACTTGAGTGAGCACAAGTCACGTGCAATAGGTACGCCAACTCCCAGCCATCTTCTTTGTCAAGAGAAGACGCATCAGGATGCGTATTGGAAGTCTGTGGGTCCTTCTGGATCCTTCGGTTGTCCCTCTCACAAAAAAAACAAATCTCTCTCATTCTCGGCCTCGCTCGACTCGCTCGCTCGCTCGCTCGCACCTCCTGCGCACTGACAAACCCTGCACAACAGTCAACATCACCAGAAAAAGAATATACACCATCAATAAGAGGGGCCCCGTGACTGCTCTCCCTTCTTCTCCTTCCGAGTGATTCCTCTTCCTCCGAGTTTCACTCGACGGGCAAACACACATGTGCTGCATAGTAATAATAAAAAAGTAAAAGAATCGACTACGAATCTATTATTAAATAGGTTATAAACTAGGGTTTTCCCCAGTACTACAGATCAAGTTGAAAAAAAAATCCAACTACGGGGTTTGATTTTGGCCTACAAATAAAAAATTAAATAAGTTGAACTAGTATTCCTCTAAAAAATCATTTTGGTTTGCATTGTTTGATAATTTTCATAGCTAGAGTGCATCACAATTTTTTGATTTCATGCTTTGCTTTGCCAATTTTGATTTTTTCTAACCACCTTCTCTTTGATTTCAAATTTAGGTCAAACTATCGATGCCTACTATGTGTTCTACTTGAATTGGATGCAGCATGCGCACATGATATGTTTTGCCATTGTTTTGGGCTTCCACACATCTTGGGGCATCCAAGTATTTAAGTTACCTTGTTTTTTAATTGTAATTCATGTACCCTTTCCTCCCAATTAAATTTTGGTTTTACATTTTTAAATTTTTTAAATTTTTATGCCCATTCTGATGTCATATAGTTAGCATTTAAGTTGATAAACAAGGTCTAGACATATTCAAACCGGAAAAATCATGTATCTACCCCTAACCCAAAACTCTGTCTTATCAAGTCAAGCACGAAGAGAAGTCGTTTTGGGTTTCAAACATGGAATTTTCAAAAACCCTCCAAAAAGCTTCATTTTGGAGTGACTAAGAAGGATGGAGGCTTACCTTTTTCATTTTCATGTTTTAAACATGTTTAAATCTTGGTCAAACCTATTATTTGACAAAGAATCAGATGGGCTTAAAATTTCAAAAAAATCAAAAAATGAAAAACCAAAGCATGCAGTCTTCTTATATATGTCATATATATATTACGACACATTCAAGTTGATAAACAAGGTTTGGACATATTCAAACCAAAAAATCATGTATCTACCCCCTAACGCTAAACTCTGTCATATGAAGTCAAGCATATGAAGAGAAGTGGTTTTGGGTTTCAAACATGGAAATTTCCATGCTTGAAACCAAAAACCACTTCTCTTCATGCATGCTTGACTTCATAAGACAGAGTTTAGGGTTAGGTGGTAGATACATGATTTTCCTGGTTTGAATATGTGTAGACCTTGTTTATCAAATTAATTGAATGCTTACTATATAACATAAGAGAAGACCTTGTTTTTTTTTGAATTTTTATACCCATTTGAATCTTTGTCAAATCCTTGGTTCCACCAAGATTTGAATAAGTTAAAAACATGAATATGAAAAAGTAAGCATGTATGCTTCTTAGTCACTTCAAAATGAAGCTCTTGGGAGGGTTTTTGAATTTCCATGTTTGAAACCAAAAAACCACGTACTTCTCTTCATGCTTGACTTCATAAGACAGAGTTTGGGGTTAGGGGTAGCTTGATACATGATTTTTCTCGTTTGAATATGTCTAGACCTTGTTATCAACTTAATTGAATGCTTACTATATATATGACATAAGAAGACTATGTGCCTTGATTTTCCATTTTTTGTTTTTTCTGAATATTTATGCCCATTTGAATCTTGGTCAAATCCTAGGTTTGACCATGATTTAAACAAGTTTAATAAACATGAATATGAAATTTCCATGATTTATACCAAAAACCACTTCTCTTCATGCTTGACTTCATAAGTTAGGGTTTAGGGATATATAGGGGGTAGATTCATCATGATTTTTCTGGTTTGAATATGTCCAGAGCTTGTTTATCAACTTAATTGAATGCTTACTATATGACATAAGAAGACTATGTGCCTTGATTTTTCATTTTTTTAAATTATGCCCATTTGAATCTTGGTCAAATCCTAGGTTTGACCAAGATTTAAACAAGATTAAAACATGAAAATGAAAAATTAAGCCTTGATCCTTCTTATTCACTCCAAAATGAAGCTTTTGGGAGGGTTTTTGAGATATCCAGGTTTGAAACCCAAAACCACTTCTCTTCATGCATAGTTTAGGGTTAGGTGTAGATACATGAATTTTTGGTTTATAGTAAGCATTCAAGTTGATAAACAAGGTTTAGACATATTCAAACTAGAAAAATCATGTATATACCCCCTAAGGCTAAACTCTGTGATATATATGAAGTCAAGCATATAAGAGGAATGGTTTTGGGTTTCAAACATGGAAAATTCAAAAACCCTCCCAAAAGCTTCATTTTTTGAGTGAATAAGAAGGATCCAGGCTTACTTTTTCATTTTCATGTTACTGACTTGTTTAATTCTTGGTCAAACCTAGGATTTGACCAAGATTCAAATAGGCATAAAAATTCAATAAAGAATTCAAAAAATGAAAAACCAAAGCACATAATTAAGCTTCTTAAGTTATAGTAAGCATTCATGTTGATCAACGGAGTCTATACATATTTAAACATTAAAAATCATGTATATACCCCAACCCTAAACTCTGTCTAATGAAGTCAAGGACGAAGAGAAGTGGTTTTCGGTTTTTTTTTTTGAATTTTTATGCCCATTTGAATCTTGGTCAAATCCTTGCAGGTTTGACCAATATTTAAACAAGTTTAAAACATGAAAATGAAAAGTAAGTGTGGATCCTTCTTATTCACTCCAAAATGAAGCTTTTGGGAGGTTTTTTTAAATTTTCCATGTTCGAAACCCAAAATGATATCTCTCCGTGCTTTACTTCATAAGACAAAGTTTAGGGGTAGGGGGTAGATACATGATTTTTCTGGTTTGAATATGTCTAGACCTTGTTTATCAACTTGAATGCTTATTATGTGACATCAAAAGACTATGTGTTTAGTTTTTTTTTGAATTTGTTATGCCCATTTGAATCTTGGTCAAATCCTAGGTTTGACCAAGATTTAAACCAGTTTAAAACATGAAAATGAAAAGTAAGCCTGGATTCTTCTTAGTCACTCCAAAATGAAGCTTTTGGGAGGTTTTTTAAATTTCCATGTTTGAAACCCAAAACCACTCCTCTTAATGCTTGACTTCATAAGACAGAGTTTAGGGTTAGGGGCCAAGTATATACATGATTTTTCTTGTTTAAATATGTCTAGACTTTGTTTATCAACTTGAATGCTTACTATATGACATCAAAAGACTATGTGTTTGGTTTTGATTTTTTTGAATTTGTTATGTCCATTTGAATCTTGGTCAAATCCTAGGTTTGACCAAGATTTAAACCAATTTAAAACATGAAAATGAAAATGAAAGCCTGGATTCTTCTTAGTCACTCCAAAATGAAGCTTTTGGGAGTTTTTTCAATTTCCAATGTTTGAAACCCAAAACCACTTTTCTTCATGCTTGACTTCATAAGACAGAGTTTAGGGTTAGGGGGTATATACAATATTTTTCTGGTTTGAATATGTCTAGACTTCGTTGATCAACTGTAATGCTTACTATATGACATAAGAAGCTTATGTGCTTTGGTTTTTTTTTTGATTTCTTTTTTGAATTTTTATGCCCACTTGAATCCTGGTCAGATCCTTTGTTTGACCAAGATTTAAACAAGTTAAAACATGAAAATGAAAAAGTAAGCCTGGCTCCTTCTTAGTCATGAAAATGAGTTAACTTGGCTTTCCAACCCTTGAATCCATAGGAAACTTTGTACTAATGCAGTATAATAATCACCCGAGTTTTTACACCAACAGGTCTGTCACTTACGTGTGGTGCCCATGCGTGAGGTCCCAAACTTCAGTGAGCACAAGTCACATGCGGTAGGCAGGCAAAATACCCGATCAATCCGGGCGGTGGCTGTTAAGGACCCGATCGCATTTCTTGCTTTCAGACTGGGGTCTACCATGTAAGAAGTTTGTTCCTTTTGGATGCATCACTCGTATTTGCAAGTTTTTTGGGGGTCCCGCAAATTCAGGGTAGCATCATGCCCCCCTGCCCACGCCAACACAAACAGAGTTCAACACAACCTAATTAAGCAAGGTTCAACACAGACATAGTTCAACAACCCCTAATTAAGCTAATAGGTTCACCACAAACGCTGCTGAGCAGCAAACATAAACAGAGTTCAACAAAAGATGCTGCTTTTGAAGCAGTAGGAGAGACAAACATGCACAACAGTTACGGAGTATATTTACCATCTTCTTCCTGTCGCCTCCTCCCGGTCCCGCTTCTTCTGCTTCTTGCTGCCCATACCTTTAATCTTTGGTGGCTTGGGCTTGGGAGGAGGCACACGACCGGTCTCGATAGCTTGGTTCAATTTCTTCCTTAGGAATAGCCCATAGGCCATGTGGTTGGCTATGAAGCCGGATCGGTTAACAGTTTCCCCAACTTTGAGACAGCCGGACCCACCGGCTTCGGCATGCTGCAGGACGCTTCGAAAGTCAACCTTTATGCTCTTTGTGCAGAAGGGGCAGCTGTTCCTGGCACCAGTCCAGGGTTCACTCCAATACTTGTCGAACTTCCCCGCCTTAAGCTTGTTGAGAGTGGCCCTGGCCTTCCTATGACGCGACTCGACATCGCTGTCAACCTCATCAGTAGCAACCTGATACATGCCAAATAAACAGGTGAAGCAAATATGTAGCAGTTGCAACTAATAATGAATATGAATCTAAAAAGATTCTGACGCTAATTCAAAACCCTATAGCGCAAAAAAAAGAGGGAGAGACCATAGAGCAAATCGATACAGGGCTATGTTAAATAAGGGAGAGAGGTGAATCGGATGTGAAGCAAATATGTAGCAGTTGCAACTAATACTGAATATGAATCTAAAAAGATTCTGACGCTAATTCAAAACGCTATAGCGCAAAAAAAAGAGGGAGAGACCATAGCGCAAATCGATACAGGGCTATGTTGAATAAGGGAGAGAGGTGAATCGGAACATACTTCCTCCCCCTCGTCGACGATATTCTCGTCGAAGGTCGGCGGCGGCGGTTCAAAGATGAGTTCAACCTCCTCCTCGTCATCTAGGGGATGCTTCCCAAGAGAGTGGACCCATCTACCAACAGCATCAGATGCCGATGAGCGACCGATGGCCCGACCTTCGGCAATGGCCTCCGCTTCGTCTTTGGCATCCGCTGCGGCAATGATCGCCGCCGTTGCGGCCATGCGTGCTGCGGTCGCGGCTCTGCACGCCTCCTCTGCGGCTAAGGCCAGCCGCGCGGCTTTCGCTTTCGCTGCGTTGACGGCGTCGGTTGGGCTCTCCATCGGTGGAATGGGAAGGGGAAGTGAAGAGAGGGTTTTTTCCTAGTCCGTGGAGAGAGGGAGAAGTGTGGACGTGAAATGGATAACTGACGATATTTCAAGATTTGGGAGACATAGCACGAACCGGCAGATGACAGCGCGTGGGTGCATTACCTCATACTGCCTCTGTCCTAGAAAGAGCGTACGTGTGGGTTTTCAAGTCATATTAAGGATTTTATTATTACATTGGGAAACTGTCATCGACCATCACTTTCCTCTTCAACTTTTCCACCTCCAATGATCTAAATGCATGTAGTAAATAAGAAAACCATATTATGCTAAATACTACTACCTCCATCCCAAAGCGTAAGGCTTATATTATTTTTAGAAGCTCAAACTATGTCAAGGTAAACTAAGATTTTACCAAAAATCATTATCATGCAAAATACAAAATTAATATCAATACATAGACAACGATTTTTTTTGGTATGGTATCTACAAAATATTATATTAGTTGATAGATTGTTCTAAATTTTCGTCAACCTTTACTTGCTTTGACTCTTAAAAAAAGACTTAAGCTTTGTGATGGAGGTAGTACGTACTAGTCGTGAAGAAACTATATCCCTCGTGATGAGAAAGAAATATTTTTTACTACCACTCTTTTGTGGACAAATTTTGAAGTGCATTGCAAAACGAGAAGTACACTCTTTTATGGACAAATTTTAACTCTACACCCATTATTTCAGGATGGAGGGAGTATAACCCAACTTGTTTTTTTCTTCTGGGCACTACACTGCTTTTTCCCTGTGCAATGCTTGGTTCTACCCTTTTTCTCAATGTAATGGTCACTTTAAGTCATTTTTTCCCACACACATTTATTTTGTACTTCTCTACAGTGTTGACCGTGCTACTACTATTTGTGTTAGTGCGCCAAAAACAAAATGTTATTTTTTAAGTGCCAAATTAATCTAGGGCGTTGGTTGTGAATCGGTGAACAAAAAAGAGATAGCCCAAAAGAGGAACACACCAAGGTACAAAAACTAGCATATATGCATGTTTCTATGTACATATATATGACCCTGGGTTTGTAGATAAAAAACATTCATATATGCGCTTACTATTAATATACATAAGTTTATGCTGATTCTCTTGGTTTAGGTATATATATGGTTAGGCATCACTACTAATTCAGAAAAAACAAAAATGTAACTCTTCAAGTGAAGTCATTTTAAGTGACCTAACAACTAAAATTCATATATAGGATTTGTATAGGAATTATGTAGGATTTAGATCACATGTGAATTTTCCCCACACTAGTTGTTTGATTCATAGGAACATATCCTATAGGAATCTTGCAGTGCAAATCCTATAAGAATAAAACATTAGGTCATACCTCATGGAAAATTTCCTTTGGCACAATCAAACACAACTCATCTTCCTATATGATTCAACTAGCCATTAAATCTCAATCCTATGTTTTCCATATTTCTATGGTTTTCCCATCCTATGAATCAAAGGAGCCTTAGGGCTTATATCTTTTTTTAGAAAGGCAAACTATGTTAAGATTGGCCAAGTTTTACGAAAAACCTTTAACATGCAAAATACAAAGTTGAGTCATTTCGTTTGAATCGGAGGGAGTACATTTGACGTTATGGTACTATTTGACAGCTGCTTGGCACTGTATTTTTTTTCGAACCAAACTTCCCCCTTCATGAAGCTTTTATTTTAGCTTCAGTGACTTGATACATCCATATATCTAGACAAAGTTGAGTCAATTCATTTGAATCAGAGGGAGTACATTTGACTATATGGGTATTGTTTGACAACTGCTTGGCACTGTCTTCTTTTTTGAACCAAACTGCCCCCTTCACGAAGCTTTTATTTTGGGATAGAGCTTCACTGACTTGATACTTCCAAGTTTCACAGTGACTTGGTGCCACCATCCACCATCCATCTCAGATCCAATGTATGCGATCGACTTAGGATTTTAACCTAAATAATTATTATAATTGCTCAGAAATATTTCAAGAACTTCCAGTTAATCGTGCATATTTCGATTTATATTTTGGTGAAGTTTCATTCGATTTGAATCAAAGGTTTGTGAGCAAATATATACTCCCTCCGGTTCATATTAATTGACTCTAATATGGATGTACTAGACACATTTTAGTTCTAGATACATCCATATTGAAGTCAATTAATATGAATCAGAGGGAGTATTTAGTTTAAACTAGTGCTCGTATACGTAAAAAGCTCTTTAATCACAAGCTAATCGTCCGAGTGGGATGAAATATTCACAGATTTTAGAACAAGGCATCTACATTTTACTGGATTTTTTTCATAATTTTTGTTTTTAGGTTCGAAATAAGAGATTAGTTTGGAACGTTGGATCTCAAATGGTTGGTAGATGGTGGCACCAAGTCACAATGAGATTTGGAGACTTCAAGTCACTGCAGCTCTGTCCTTTTATTTTGACAAACTGCAGAGCCGCTGGTGCATCTATGCTTGCGTACGGCCGACGCCGATTCTTAGCAAGGAAGTTCTTCCTATAAGTAGTAGTATCCATACTCCACTCCAAGGCATGTATAAAAAAAAGAACCCATCCCGTTCTCGTTTTCCCGATCACTCTTCTCTGAAGATGGAGGAGGCCCTCTTCTTGTGCCCCCTCTGCCTGCTGCCCTTCAAACCCCCCATATCCAAGGTCGCTCCCTTCCGATTTCATTCTTAGGTTCACCTGTGAGAAATGTCAATGACAACTGATGCCACGTACGTTGTTCCGTGCAGTGCAAGGGCGGTCATATGGGCTGTCGGCGCTGCGTCGGCGAGCTTGCGCCGAACCCGTGCAAGAAGTGCGAGCAGCCGGCGTGGTTGCCGCCGTCGAATCGATCTGGGCCAAGATTGCCGCCGTCGAATCGATCTGGGGCAATGGTCAAGTGCGTCGGCTGCCAGAGCTTGGTCGCCTCCACGGAGTCCTACAAGCACTATATCGCGTGCCCGCATGGTCCGTGCGGCTGCACAGAGGCCATCAATACCGGCTGCAGCTTCACCGGCCCGCCGCGGGAGCTCCTGGTACACCTCCAAGCATCCCACTCCATCCCAGTGTTTACGTTCCAGTATGGCATACCCGCCTGGTGCATAGTTCGTGTTCCGGTACAACCGCGGGGACACCTGTTCATCGGCAGTGGGGAAGAAGACGGTAGCGTGTTCGCCATCACCGTTGGAGCGCTCGGCCCGACCACCATTGTGTCCTGTGTGTGCATCAGGTCGGCCGCGTGCTTGTTTCCGATGTACAAGGCGCAGCTGTTGGTGATTGGTCCGCCGGCGCCGGCGACGGCTGGGACCAGTGACCTCTCGACGGACACCTTGATGGCGGTAATCGAGCCGACGAGCTCCCCGACGCCTAGCTCGATCATGTTGCAGCAGCTCACTTCTTTCCTGGCGGTGCCGCCCCGTTACGCGAAGCAGAATGGAGGGCAGCGTGTGTTGCCTATCTGCGTTTGCATCAACAAGAAGGTTATACAATAATCTTCGTTTAGTCATACTGCAATGTAGTTACTCGAAGATCGGAGGGAGTAGTTTAGTTCGAAGTAGGGTTCGTTCGGATGTATTTTGGACTTGTATAGTAGTACTACTACTCCAGAACTATTAGCTAGCTAGTTGGAGTGCTAGAATGCAGCTCGGAGTATTATAGTATTTTGGCAGTACTACTAGTTATGTATGTGACTGCAAATTCAAACTAAAATGGAGTATTTCTTGCTAATGTTGTTCTTTTGGAGTCATCATTTTTTTCTGAACGTGTTAACTATGCTATTGTCTAAGGATTCGTTTAGATTTCTTTGGTTGAATTCATATTTCGTCTCTTCCTAATTTGGCAAAACTGCACTGTCATGGGCATTCTTACAAGGTCGCTGAAGTTTCAAAGTTTCTTAATGTATATTGCGTAGGGTGTACCCCCTTAACATGGATCTGTTGCATTTTTGGGTTGTATTTTTTTTGGCAATTTTCAGGACCATAAAATAGCACGCCTTCAGTTGAAATTTGAATTAGTGGCCGATACTAGCATGGAGTAGTGAAGTTTTTTTGTACTCCCTCGGTCCCACCAAAAGTGTCTCACCTTTGTTAAAATTTAGATGGATAGATGTATTTTTTTTACAAAGTTGAGACAACTTTGGTGGGACGGAGCCACGGAGTCGTAGTTGATGGCGAGAAGGTTGATGCCTTGCTATGTTGGTGTACGTTGCAAAAAGAACAAGGTTGGTGTGTATTTGTTTTATTTGTTCACCATAATACTGACATGGCCATCGATTTGATTAGACAACACAAGCCTGGGGTGTTTCACTTATTTATTGTAGGAAGCACGATTAATGTTCTGTAATGATGGGGCTACTCCTATAGTCCGTCTGCTCGGCTCCTACTCGGGTGTCGGGTCACAGTCACACTCTCCTCTTTTTTTGAACACATTCACACTCTCCTCTTTTTTTGAACACATTCACACTCTCCTCTTTTTTTGAACACATTCACACTCTCCTCGAAACTGCAGTAGGCAGTATATGAGCGTCTCGGTTCACCTCCGTCGTCTATCCCCACTCCGCCCATCTTCCATAGCACGCGCCTGCGTCTCCGCCATGGCGCTTTCGCATCCTATCCAGCAGTGCCCAGTTTGAGAGCCTCTGTTCTCCAACTCAAACCCCCACCTGCCGCCATTGATCGCCATCTCTCTCCCAAAGTTCGAATCAGTAGATCTCCCAAGAAAATACCAACCCCATTGTACCACCTGCCTCATTGCGATGGCGAAATCGAGCAGGGTCTGTGGATCTGGGCTGTTTCACAAGGTGTTTACGGAAGGCCCCCTTGAAGTGCTCATCAGCCAGTGCGACGCCATCACCGCCGCGTCCCTAGTCGGTTCCTCCAAAAGTATTCTTCAGTCAGCCAAATACAGTGCCACTCTGCCTGCTTCTCAGCCGTTTGGCCTTCCGTGTGTTCTCTGTTGTGACCCGGCGGATAAACCATGGGCGGTGTTCAAGGAGGATTTGCCGGTGCACAGCAAGTGCAAACTACTGCCGCTGGACAGGTTCTCCTATGATGGCCTAATGCCACACGGTAAGGATGAGGAGCGGGCAGGCGCCAATGGAGATTGGATCGCCATGGTTGGCCCCGAAGGCAAGTGGAACCTCCTCAATGTCTACACTCATCGCAAGATTAAGCTTCCATCTTTGAGGAACAAGTTGGAAACCACACACAATCCACTTATATTCGAGTATCAGCGTTCTGCTATTCAACTGCAGAAGATAGCTATTTGCCAAGTTCCTACAGCTGCTAGGGGGTATCAAGATTTCTCCCTTGTCGCAATCTTCGACTTTGCAATTGCCTACCTCCATGGCGAATATCCTCGTGAATGGATATTTCTTGAAAACCAGTTTCAGTACGGCGCCATATACTGCGATGCAATTATACATAACGGACTTGTGTTCGCCGTTACTGAGCTTGGAAATGTTTATGCATGGGATCCTAATCAATTTGGTAACATTTCCTCCCTATCTTTTTTATATACGTAACTTATATAGTATTTCACCTCTTATTTGTTGAACTGTCTTGGCATCTTTTGGCTTAAAGGAATTCCATAGGCGCACACCATAACCCTCTTGTGGTATGGACATATATAGAATTTAACATCTATAGGAATTTTAGTATGGTCTAATGTGCATGTTGTTCCTTAGGAAAAAGGCCCCCTAGTAATTAAGTTTCTTTATTATTACTCCCTAGAAAATTTAAGGTAGAGTAGAAATAGAATCAATAAAGGTGCCATGCAATATTGATAAAGACTTTCATTTGTTTATATTCCCCCGGTTCTAGAGAATAAGGAGTACTATATTCAAACCATCTAAAATTTGGACCAATATTTTCGGGAACATGTTTTAAATCCATATGAAGTTTTACCAAGATGTTCGAAATATATTTCAAACCATCTTATGTTCGACCATGATTTTATAAAGTACTAGTATTGGCATCCCAATATCAAATCAATATCACTAGTAGATAAATCATGAAATATATTTTCATGTGACGTGTTCTTTCCTTTTTCAAGGTCCTATAGTGCTCCCTGCTCCATTCATTCCGTGGACGGCTGGATTTGATGACGATGATGATTTTGACTCTAATAGTCGTACGTGGTGGCTGGCAAGATCTCAAGATCGTTCTAGACTTCTCCTGGTCTATGCACGTGGCGTAATGGATTTTAACGCTGACGGTGCTCCAACTCATTATGATAGTACCCCTTCTGTCCATTGCGGTCGCGCTGTTCACAGCTATTCGGGGTATACCTGCATTGTATTCTCGAATGACACTAGTCGGTTACTTCCAGCCAACCCGTGGGAAAGGGTTACTAATCTTGGAGACTATTCTATGTTCCTTGGGTTGAACTATCCGATTTTCATGCCAGTGGGTGGTGCAACATTTCCCCCAGGATATTTGACAAGAAGAAACTGCATCTACACCACGCCTCAGGCCATTGGCTCTCAGTTTGACACATCACATCAAGAAATTTTCCGCTTCAGTCTAAATGGCGAAGACCACCAAAGCATATCTTTCTCAAGCAGCGGTCCAGGGGCCAACTGGCATACGGGGTTTTGGTTCATCCCAAGCTACACCAACGCGCTGGACTGGAACAAAGACAATCAGAGTTAGGGATATTTATGTAATAGTAGGATCATACTACTAGCTAGCTCAGTTGGTCTTGACTCCTATTTAACTATTTATAGCTAATGTACTTAGGTGATAAATTTATGCTATTTGCATGAACCCAGGCGCTTCTTTTAATTTGATCAAATACGGTCTATGCACATGCATGGTTGTTTGGCTGTTTCAGTGTCCCTAGAGGCATACATATATACTGTTATTTAGCAATCTTTATTACAGTACAAAGGTCTTAACCTCATGGTTCACAGAAAGTATAAACGTAGATCAACCATCTAAACATAGAAGACATTCTAGTGTATGATTCTTACATATACACATCAACATCCTATCAGAAAATCTTAATGTGAATTGTACTGGCTGTACAAACCCGTGCATCATTCTCTAGCCGGTTGCACCCAAAAACCAAATCGTGGTACTTCATAGTTGACTGTATGTAGGACAACATACAGATCCAATGCGAAGCCATGGGTATCACCTGCATGACAGAACCATATTTCACATGGTTGGAGGTACTCCATATGGCATTTAAAATCATTCCTTGTCCTTCATATGGCCCTAAAAATAGTACAGTTGGATTTGTGGGTTTTAATTTTTTATTAACACACTCAATTGATTGCCCAAACATTGATTAATAATATTATTAAGGGGTGTGATGTTGAAAGCCATAAGAACAATGTGCCAAACAATCTTTGCTAGCGGACGGTAAATGTATACCCATCAGAAATAATCAGCAGACGTGCATGTTTCTTTGGTCAGAATAACTGCTGCACCATCTTAAAAGTAAATGGCATGACAATTTATTTGATTTGATAGCGTGCAGCTAGATGGCGTACATTACTATCTCTACTTCCTTGGGTCGCCCAAATCTGGAGTACTAAAAGCAAATCCTGGTGATTCATTTGACAAGACAACACAGATGCGTCCAAATTTCTCCGTCCATATTATTATAATCTGGAGTGCGTTGCCTCGTTGCCTTCCAAGAGAAGCTGCATTCCTTGCCAAAAAAGAGAGAGAGGCTGTATTTATAACTATCTCACCGGCCGCCACTAGTACAAACCATCACTCCCTCTCCACCTCCACCTCCATCTCTTCCCTAGTAGCTCCACCTCCATATCGGCGACGGACCACAATCGCGCGGCTTCGACTTCCTCTTCGACGGCGGCGGCGACAGAGGCGTGAGGCACCTTCTCCGCGGCGCATCACTCATCCTCGTCCCGCGGCAACAATGGCTGTATGTGAAATCACCATACCCTTTTGTATGGTAGAGATGATGATGTGCGGATAAAATTTTATTGGCGGTTGCTCATCCTTGTTTGAATATTTGGTGTAGATTCACATCTAGGGCAGGGTGTCAAGCGGGGTGGGTAGCGGGCTAGCTAGTTTCAGTGCGAGTGCTTTAAATCTGCTCTAATCTCAACCACTATTTGCTCTAATTTTCTGCTTTGCGGGACGATTCGCGGACGCCGCTTGCAACCCTAATCTAGGGTATTGATCCTAGTTTAGTAGACTACTAGGATTTACATGCCAATTTGTTTTTAGACTAGATCCGGATATTTGTCAATACTACTACGTACTTCTTCCGTTCGTATTTAATTGACTCTAGTTGAAAGCATCGACAGTTCATTTTCTTCTCTCCCTCGCGTCGACTAATTAAAACCGAACAGAGGGAGTATTAGGAATCCATGTGCATCCGTACTACCAGTAAGGTATTGCGTTGTTGCAGAGGCTCAGTGTAATCAATATCTTTCGATATTAATATACTCACTTTATCAGAAAATAAATTAGTAATCCATGTTCAAACTTGCTAGTTTGATCGACGTTTGATGATGATTTGTGAGGCCATGTATGGGCCTAGTTTGTTTTGCCTGGTGGTCAGTAGGCTGATGATTTTTTTTTGCTTGGTCGATCTGTGGTCGTTCCATGGCCACTGCTGATTAATCATTACTAGAATCAACAATTTTTTGCTTGTCTGGTGATTGGAATTGTATGCGCTCTTCTGAAGAGCACCATCGCACGATGATTAGTCTTAATGGAGATGCAGATGTCGATCAAGAGGGAGAAACATATCTTGATCATGCATTTCTCACGAGATTACTTGGTGATTGGAAGTAGAATCCACAATTTGTTGTGCAAACTTCTCAACATATGCATATATTCGTTGAATTGGCTTTATGTGATCAATATTACTTCTTATTGCAGATGGATGGAGGGGAAAGAGCGAAAAAACCGATACTTAGTGAAATGACTTCTCATTCTGTGACTTCTGATATCCTAGATGACAAGGTAAATATATAGAACGATGATTCGTAGGTGATGAAAGCAGAATCCACAATTTGCCGTGCAAACTTCTCAACATATGCATATATTTGATTAATTAGTTTTATGTGATCAATAGTATTACTTATTCCAGATGGACGTAGGGGAAGGAACGAAAAAGCGGATGCTATGTGAAATGACTTCTAAATCTGTGTGTTCTGATATCCCAGATGACAAGGTAAACATATGGACCGACGCTTGTTTTGCTGCTGCCCCCGTTAGATGGCTAGATGCTCTGGTCTAATTTCTGTTCATGTGCTTATTATTGCAGAAACATAGAGTTGAAGAAAACTCTATATTGTCTGATGACAAAGGTGAAATGGCATGCCAGTCTTTTAAACCTCCGACGCCACCTTGTTTACTGTCTATGGAGACTGATGCAGCTGGACCTGGTACTGATGAGCCTATACGTGGCATCATCGTGCCACATGAAGAAGGTTGTGGATTGGGTTTACCCCCTGCTGAAGAAACTGGTGGTGCAGCTGGAGCTGCTAGTGTAGAGCCTCTAGTGAACGGTGTCGTGCCACGGGAATTCTCTGAACTAGAGCAAGACGGTTTACCTATTGTCAAGACCGATGTAACTGGTGCTGATGCTGGAGTTGCTACTGATGCTCCTGCACCCGAAGTTGCCACGCCACCCGAAGGAGGTTTTGTATTGGTAGAACCCGTCATGACTATGCCCACAGTACTGACTGGTGGTGGACCTGGAGCTGGTAGGGTAGAGCCTCTAGCGAAAGGTGTCGTGCCACGAGAATCCTCTGAAGTGGATATTGGTGGTTTACCCTCTGTAGATACTGGTGGTCTACCTGGAGCTGGTATTGTAGAGATTTCAGCAAACAGTGCTGTCCCACCCAACTCCTATGAACTGGAGCATGTACCTGATGTGCCTTCTGTAGAACCTGATGCACCTGTAAGTAGTGGTGATGATTCCGCTGAATCTGATCAAGAAGGATCTGCATCTCGAGGACAAGATGTCAGCTGTCATTCACCTGAACCCGAGCTGAAGTCAGCAACGGTAGCTTATATGGCACGGACTGTCCTTCAAGCTCTAAAGATCCAGTTGGGTGGTTCACAGGACCAGCTACTCCAAGCCATTGTCACTACAAAAGACCAGCCAGCATGCTTCGTTATCTCCTGCATACTGTTTGACAAGCTGAAGCACTGCAACTGGCGCATTGTTCAATCCCATCAGCATGGAGAGAGGAGCTATGTTTATGTCAAGATGATTCATGCTGATTTGGTAAGGTTCCATGATAAGATGTATGGGTGGGGTGAGGCAAGAGCCACATTTTGCAGCATTCACACAGTCTTCGCTCTTGAGCCAGACCCCATGGATGCTTACCCAGTGGTGCAGCTGTCCTGACTTGATATATGTTTTATGATCAGTATGCTGCTGTCGTGGAACTGTGATGTGGAGCTACCTTTCTTATGGTTTCTAGGCTTTTGGTTTCAACATGTATTATGGAGCTTACCTTAGGACTTTCGCATGCGTTTGGCTGTTGACCTGTAATGTTTGTGGTTGGTTGTCTAATCTACTTGGCACAATCACATTGCAAAGGCAAATGTTCCTTTTCTCTTTAATTGTTATTATGACTTATGTGTTATAACCAGGCAAGAATATGCAATCTTGGTTCTCTGACCGATATATATGTACATACAACTTTTGTTCACATAATAACACTTACACGGGAAAAGAGTAGCTTTCTATGTTGGACAAACACCAAACCACAAAAGGGTAACAACACAATATCCAAACTAGGTACGGCACCTGTTGAGCATACATGACTTTTGTCGTAAAATCACGTTAACCAACACTAGCAGCATCTTGTTCTTTGCAAGGTGCTATGCTTATCAGTCTAATCCCAATACACAACCTACTTCAGGTGGCACGATGATGTCAGGTGCAGGTTCACCAGTACCAACTCTCTTGCATCAGTCTCCATTGAAGGTACGCCACTGCTGCAGTAGACACCATTAGCAATGCAACCTGAAGGTGTTCTTATCCTCATATCAGGATCACATAATACAGGTGTCAAGCTTCATGCACTAGCCAACACAATCAAAAGTCCGAACTAGGATCGCTAGGAAAAAAAACATGAAGATCCTTTTATCGAATCCCACGCTGAACATCTTTTTCACTAATTAGGTAAGCTCCTGCTGACAAACATATTACAGCAACTCCAGCAGTGGCTCTATATTTTGGCGCTGTGGGCTGATGCTGCGCATGGAGCCGGCAATAGCTTCACCGGAAGCTGCAAACTGTGGCGGCCAAATGCAGGGCTGAAACAGCGTATTTTCAGAGGCGCTATAATGCAGCGCCAAAAACAGAATATAATGAAAAATAGAGTGCAGTAAAACAGAAGATCAAATAAAGACTAGAAATAGACATAAAATAGGATAAAATTAGCTTGATAGATACTCCGTAGTTCATATTTGTACAAAGTAGTGCGATAAAACTAAACTAAAACTCGACATCTGACGAGTCCGGTGTCGTGCCCGACACCGGATCCGACGAGAAGAGGTCAATCCAACGGGGGTCGTCCTCGCCAATGGTGGTCGGCCCGGCGAGCTGCGCTTCGATGAAGGCCCGCTTCGTCGCCTTCTCCGCCCTCCGTTGTGCGCGGTCCTCCTTCTTCGCAGCCCGCCTCGTAGCCTTCTCCGCCCTCCGTCTGCGGAAGTGCTCGTTCTCGGCGGCTACGTCCTCGGGGAAGCGGGCCGCCCACTCGCGCGCCGCGCGCTCGTCCCGCTCGGCAATGCGCAAACGGCGCTCCGTCTCGCGGCGGCGGCGCTGTTCCTCCTGTCTAACGATGTACGGCGGCGGCGCGAGATCCTCGGCCTGCTGGCGCGTCCACACGTCATGGAAATTCATCGACGATCGCGGGCGCCCGAGCCGCCACGCCACGGCGTCGTACGCGCGCGCGGCCTCGTGCGCGGTCTCGTAGGTGCCGAGGCCGATGCGCTCGCCGCCGTCACGTATCTCCGCGTAATACGTACCTTTGGGGCGCGCGCGGACGCCGCGGTACCCCGTGCCCGAGACGCGGCAGTACCGCGAGCTCGACGCGAGACGAGGCATGGCGGCGGCGGCGGAAGCGGAGCCGCGGCGGCGATATTAGGCGCAGATGGGCAAATTTCAGCAACCCGTGTCCATCTTTTTTTTTGGCAGGATTACGCCATGTACCACCTTCCAATTAGAAAATAGTACTGTTCAGCCTTCCCCTGTTGGGCCCAATATTTCACTTTGGGTTGCCAACGGCCATCTACATGGTAATTGCTCTCGGCCTACTTGCTCCGGCCGTCGAAGCCCAATAACTACAAATGGGCCTTTCTGCTCATGCAATTTCGGCCCTTTTCTAATGAAACACAGATCCTATGAATGGCAAAAGAAAAAAACGCGGAGATTCTACATAAAAGTTGTTTTTAGTTATTTTGAATTATTGGGTTCCAATTTTTGAAACTGCTCATGCCCAATATGAAAATCCTTGTTCGCTCCATACCCACATGGATAACGGTATTTTTAATAATTCATAAAGTGGATTTGAAATTTAAAACATATCCTAATAATTCCATGATTTAATCTATCAACTTGCAAGATCTTGGAGAGAAAAAGCTTGTATTAGTCTGCAGAATCCGCACCGTTTCAAAGGCGGCAGTGGATCAAAAGAAAAAAGGAAGTAGCCAGAAATTAGGGGTCAAAAATAACTCCAAGAAATGAAACTTTTATTGTTCGTAGAGGATGACATGCGGGACCCATGAGCCAGCAGCTTACTCAACGTTTCAAAGGCGGCATGAGATCGGAAGAAAAATGCAAGTGACCAAATATCAGGTGCCAAAAATAATCCAAGAAATGAAACTTATTGTACATAGAGGATGACATGCGGGTCCCATTTTGCAGCAGCGGTTTCAGCGTTTCAAATGCGGTTTGAGATCAAAAGAAAAAGAAAGTAGCCAGAAATTAGGGGGTAAAAAACTCCAAAAAAAGAAAGTTGATTGTACATAGAGGATGACATGCGGGTCCCATGAGTCAGCAGCTTACTCAACGTTTCCAAGGCGGCAGGGGATCAAAAGAAAAAGGAAATAGCCAAAAATCAGAGGTGAAAAAAAACCAAGAAAAGAAATTTTATAGTACATAGAGGATGACATGCGGGTCCCATGAGCCAGCAGGTTCCTCAACGTTTTCAAAGGCCGGTGGGGATCAAAAGAAAAAGGCAAATAGCCAGAAATTAGGGGTAAACAATAAATCCAACAAAGGAAAGGTTTATTGTTCATAGATGCTGACATGTGGGACCCATGAGCCAGCAGCGTCAAGGCAAGTGACCAAAAATCAGGGGTAAAAAAAATCCAAGAAAAGAAACTTTATTGTACATAGAGGATGACATGTGGGTCCCATGAGCCAGCACCTTACTCAACGTTTCAGAGGCGGCTTGAGATCGAAAGAAAAAGGAAAGTGACCGAATATCAGGAGCTAAAAATAATCCAAGAAAGGAAACTTTTATTGTACATAGAGGTTGACATATGGGTCCCACTAATACAAGCTCTTTCGCTCGAAGATCTTGCAAGTTGATTGTACATAGAGGATGACATGCGGGCCCCATGTGTCAGCAGCTTACTCAATGTTTCCAAGGCGGCAGTGGATCAAAAGAAAAAGGAAATAGCCAAAATCAGAGGGTGAAGAATAAATCCAACAAAGGAGAGGTTTATTGTCCATGGAGGCTGACATCTGGGACCCACGAGCCAGCAGCGTCCTCTACGTTTAGAAGGCGACTGGGGATCGAAAGAAAAAAGGCAAATAGCCAGAAATTAGGGGTACAAAATAACTCCAAGAAAGGAAGTGTTTATTGTTCATAGAGGCTGACATGTGGGACCCATGAGCCAGCAAAGTCTTCAACGTTTCAAAGGCGGCAGGGGATCAAAAGAAAAAGGAAGTAGCCAGAAATTAGGGGTAAAAAATAACTCCAAGAAAGGAAACTTTTATTGTTCATAGAGGATGACATGCGGGACCCATGCTCCAGCAGCTTCCTCAACGTTTCAAAGGCGGCATGAGATCGAAAGAAAAAGGCAAGTGACCAAATATCAGGACCCGAAAATAATCGAAGAAAGAAATTTTATTGTACATAGAGGATGACATGCGGGACCCATTTAGCAGCAGCGGTCTCAAGTTTCCAAGGCGGCACGGGATCAAAAGAAAAAGGAAGTAGCCAGAAATTAGGGTTCAAAAATAACTCCAAGAAAGGAAACTTTTATTGTTCGTAGAGGATGACATGCGGGACCCATGAGCCAGCAGCTTACTCAACGTTTCAAAGGCGGCATGAGATCGAAAGAAAAAGGCAAGTGACAAAATATCAGGAGACAAAGATAATCCAAGAAAAGAAAACTTTATTGTACATAGAGGATGACATGCGGGTCCCAATTAGCAGCAGCGGTCTCAACGTTTCAAATGCGGCTTGAGATCAAAAGAAAAAGAAAGTAGCCAGAAATCAGGGGGTAAAAAAACTCCAATAAAGGAAAGTTTTATCGATGAGCCAGCAGAGTCCTCAACGTTTCAAAGGCGGCAGGGGATCAAAAGAAAAAGGAAATAGCCGAAAATCAGAGGGTGAAAAAAAACCAAGAAAATGAACTTTTATAGTACATAGAGGATGACATGCGGGTCCCATGAGCCAGCAGGTTTTTCAACGTTTCAAACGTGGCATGAGATCGAAAGAAAAAGGCAAGTGACCAAATATCAGGAGCCAAAAATAATTCAAGAAAAGAAACTTGATTGTACATAGAGGATGGCATGCGGGTCCCATTTAGCAGCAGCGGTATCACCGTTTGAGAGGCTGCACGGGATCGAAAGAAAAAGGCAAGTGACCAAATATCAGGAGCCAAAAATAATCTAAGAAAAGAAATTTTACTGTACATAGAGGATGACATGCGGGTCCCATTTTGCAGCAGCGGTCTCAACGTTTCCAAGGCGGCACAGGACCAAAAGAAAAATGAAGTAGCCAGAAATCAGGGGGTGAAAAAAATCCCAAAAAAGAACGATTTCAATTGGGCTGCATGTGGACATCTGGGCATTCGAACTATCCTGCTGGGCCTTTTGACTCGTACAATTTCAGCCCACTCCAAAGCAGGATAGTTCGGATTTTTCTAAAAAAAACAGGAAAGTCCTATGCTTCGCAAAAACAAAAAACAAGGAGATTCAGCATATAAATTTGTTTATGTAAAAATAAAGATTTAATTTATCCGTTGAAATAGCTCAGAGCGCAATACACTGTTTATTGTCTGCAAAATAATCAAGATATCACATGTTTCTTGTACGGGGAGGCTGACATCGGGGACCCATGAGCCAGCAGCGTCGTTTTAAAGGCGGCAGGGGATGGAAAGAAAAAATAAACCAAAAATCTGTTGGTAAAAAATCCAAGAAAAGAAACATTTTCGTTCTGAGAGGATGACATGCGGGACCCATGAGGCAGCAGCGTCCTCAGCGTTTATTGTTCATAGAGGCTGACATGTGGGACCCGTGAGCCAGCAGCGTCCTCAACGTTTTAAAGGCGGCAGGATATCGAAAGAAAAAATAAGCCAAAAATCATTTGGTAAACAATATCCAAGAAAAGAAACATTTACCGTTCTGAGAGGATGACATGCGGGACCCATGAGGCAGCAGCATCCTCAACGATTCCAAGGCGGCAGGGGATCAAAGAAAAAAAAGGAAATATCCAGAAATTAATTAGGGGTTCAAAAAAATCCATCAAAGGAAACTTTTATTGTTCATAGAGGATGACTTGTGGGACCGACCTGCCAACAGCGTCCTCATCGTTTCAAAGGGGTAGGAGATCCAAAGAAAAAGGCAAATAGCCAGAAATTAGGGGTCAAAAATAACTCCAAGAAAGGAAACTTTTATTGTTCGTAGAGGATGACATGCGGGACCCATGAGCCAGCAGCTTACTCAACGTTTCAAAGGCGGCATGAGATCGAAAGAAAAAGGCAAGTGACAAAATATCAGGAGCAAAAGATAATCCAAGAAAAGAAACTTTATTGTACATAGAGGATGACATGTGGGTCCCATTTTGCAGCAGCGGTCTCAATGTTTGTAATGCGGCTTGAGATCAAAAGAAAAAGAAAGTAGCTAGTAATTAGGGGGTGAAAAAAATCCAAGAAAAGAAAGTTGATGGACATAGAGGATGACATGCGGGTCCCTTGAGCCAACAGCTTACTCAACGTTTCAAAGGGGGCAGGGGATCAAAAGAAAAAGGCAAGCCAAAAATCAGAGGGTGAAAAAAATCCAACAAAGGAAACTTTTATAGCACATAGAGGATGACATGCGGGTCCCATGAGCCAGCAGGTTCCTCAACGTTTCAAACGTGGCATGAGATCGAAAGAAAAAGGCAAGTGCCCAAATATGAGGTGCCAAAAAAACTCCAAGAAAAGAAAGTTGATTGCTCATAGAGGATGACATGCGGGTCCCATGAGCCAGCAGGTTCCTCAACGTTTCAAACGTGGCATGAGATCGAAAGAAAAAGGCAAGTGACCCAAATATGAGGTGCCAAAAAAACTCCAAGAAAAGAAAGTTGATTGCTCATAGAGGATGACATGCGGGTCCCATGAGCCAGCAGGTTCCTCAACGTTTCAAACGTGGCATGAGATCGAAAGAAAAAGGCAAGTGACCAAATATGAGGAGCCAAAAATAATTCAAGAAAAGAAAGTTTTATAGTACATAGAGGATGACATGCGGGTCCCATTTAGCAGCAGCGGTATCACCGTTTGAGAGGCAGGGGATCAAAAGAAAAAAGAAATTGCCAAAAATCAGAGGGTGAAAAAAACCAAGAAAATGAACTTTTATAGTACATAGAGGATGACATGCGGGTCCCATGAGCCAGCAGGTTCCTCAACGTTTCAAACGTGGCATGAGATCGAAAGAAAAAGGCAAGTGACCAAATATGAGGAGCCAAAAATAATCCAAGAAAAGAAAGTTTTATAGTACATAGAGGATGACATGCGGGTCCCATTTAGCAGCAGCGGTATCACCGTTTGAGAGGCGGCAGGGGATCGAAAGAAAAAGGCAAGTGAAAAAATATGAGGAGCCAAAAATAATTCAAGAAAAGAAAGTTTTATAGTACATAGAGGATGACATGCGGGTCCCATTTAGCAGCAGCGGTATCACCGTTTGAGAGGCAGCAGGGATCGAAAGAAAAAGTCAAGTTACCAAATATGAGGTGCCAAAAAAAAGAAAAGAAAGTTTTATAGTACATAGTGGATGACATGCGGGTCCCATTTAGCACAGCGGTATCACCGTTTGAGAGGGGATCGAAAGAAAAAGTAAAGTGACCAAATATGAGGTGCCAAAAAATCCAAGAAAAGAAAGTTTTATAGTACATAGAGGATGACATGCGGGTCCCATTTAGCAGCAACGGTATCACCGTTTGAGAGGCAGCAGGTGATCGAAAGAAAAAGTCAAGTGACCAAATATGAGGTGCCAAAAAAATCCAAGAAAAGAAAGTTTTATAGTACATAGAGGATGACATGCGGGTCCCATTTAGCAGCAGCGGTATCACTGTTTGAGAGGCAGCAGGTGATCGAAAGAAAAAGTCAAGTGACCAAATATGAGGTGCCAAAAAAATCCAAGAAAAGAAAGTTTTATAGTACATAGAGGATGACATGCGGGTCCCATTTAGCAGCAGCGGTATCACCGTTTGAGAGGCGGCAGGGGATCGAAAGAAAAAGGTAAGTGACCAAATATGAGGTGCCAAAAATAATTCAAGAAAAGAAAGTTTTATAGTACATAGAGGATGACATGCGGGTCCCATTTAGCAGCAGCGGTATCACCGTTTGAGAGGCGGCAGGGGATCGAAAGAAAAAGGCAAGTGACCAAATTTGAGGTGCCAAAAAAAACTCCAAGAAAAGAAAGTTGATTGCACATAGAGGATGACATGCGGGTCCCATTTAGCAGCAGCGGTCTCAACGTTTCCAAGGCGGCAAGGGATCAAAAGAAAAAGGAAGTAGCCAGAAATCAGGGGGTCAAAAAAATCCAAGAATAGAAAGAATTTTGGTTCATAGAGGATGACATGCGGGACCCATGATCCTGCATCGTAAACGGCTCGATCGGAGAACGTTGAACGAGATGGCGCGATCTAGAAAAAAACAATGCCAGAGAGGCTGCCATCTGGGCCCTACATCCCTCGGCGGTGCGGATTTGCGTTGACTCGGCCGGCGAACCCGAGATTTCGAGATGCACCACGTCCCGGGCCACCATACGCCACGTTTTGGCCGCTTTCGTCGGGCTAGGTGGCCTCAAAAACGAGAAAAAAAAGTTTTGACATGCACCACGGAGGGACCAAAATCGTCGGCCATGGTACACCAGCAACCACGGCGCGACTTCAACTTCGTCGGCCATGGCAACTTTTCTTGTAGTGATATGTGGTTTTTGGTTTCGAACATGGAAATTCAAAAACCCTCCCAAGAGCTTCATTTTGAAGTGACTAAGAAGCATACATGCTTACTTTTTCATATTCATGTTTTTAACTTATTCAAATCTTGGTGGAACCAAGGATTTGACAAAGATTCGAATGGGTATAAAAATTCAAAAAAAACAAGGTCTTCTCTTATGTTATATAGTAAGCATTCAATTAATTTGATAAACAAGGTCTAAACATATTCAAACCAGGAAAATCATGTATCTACCACCTAACCCTAAACTCTGTCTTATGAAGTCAAGCATTCATCATATGCTTGACTTCATATGACAGAGTTTAGCGTTAGGGGGTAGATACATGATTTTTTGGTTTGAATATGTCCAAACCTTGTTTATCAACTTGAATGTGTAATATATATATGACATAAGAAGACTGCATGCTTTGGTTTTTCATTTTTTGATTTTTTTGAAATTTTAAGCCCATCTGATTCTTTGTCAAATAATAGGTTTGACCAAGATTTAAACATGTTTAAAACATGAAAATGAAAAAGGTAAGCCTCCATCCTTCTTAGTCACTCCAAAATGAAGCTTTTTGGAGGGTTTTTGAAAATTCCATGTTTGAAACCCAAAACGACTTCTCTTCGTGCTTGACTTGATAAGACAGAGTTTTGGGTTAGGGGTAGATACATGATTTTTCCGGTTTGAATATGTCTAGACCTTGTTTATCAACTTAAATGCTAACTATATGACATCAGAATGGGCATAAAAATTTAAAAAATTTAAAAATGTAAAACCAAAATTTAATTGGGAGGAAAGGGTACATGAATTACAATTAAAAAACAAGGTAACTTAAATACTTGGATGCCCCAAGATGTGTGGAAGCCCAAAACAATGGCAAAACATATCATGTGCGCATGCTGCATCCAATTCAAGTAGAACACATAGTAGGCACCGATAGTTTGACCTAAATTTGAAATCAAAGAGAAGGTGGTTAGAAAAAATCAAAATTGGCAAAGCAAAGCATGAAATCAAAAAATTGTGATGCACTCTAGCTATGAAAATTATCAAACAATGCAAACCAAAATGATTTTTTAGAGGAATACTAGTTCAACTTATTTAATTTTTTATTTGTAGGCCAAAATCAAACCCCGTAGTTGGATTTTTTTTTCAACTTGATCTGTAGTACTGGGGAAAACCCTAGTTTATAACCTATTTAATAATAGATTCGTAGTCGATTCTTTTACTTTTTTATTATTACTATGCAGCACATGTGTGTTTGCCCGTCGAGTGAAACTCGGAGGAAGAGGAATCACTCGGAAGGAGAAGAAGGGAGAGCAGTCACGGGGCCCCTCTTATTGATGGTGTATATTCTTTTTCTGGTGATGTTGACTGTTGTGCAGGGTTTGTCAGTGCGCAGGAGGTGCGAGCGAGCGAGCGAGCGAGTCGAGCGAGGCCGAGAATGAGAGAGATTTGTTTTTTTGTGAGAGGGACAACCGAAGGATCCAGAAGGACCCACAGACTTCCAATACGCATCCTGATGCGTCTTCTCTTGACAAAGAAGATGGCTGGGAGTTGGCGTACCTATTGCACGTGACTTGTGCTCACTCAAGTGTGGGACCACACGCGTGGGCACCACACGTAAGTGACAGACCTGTTGGTGTAAAAACTCGGTTGATTATTATAGTGCATTAGAACAAAGTTTCCTATGGATTCAAGGGTAGGAAATCCAAGTTAACTCATTTACATGACATTATTTTTTCCATGAAGCAAAGTTAACACTATCAATTGGTACATTTTGGAGTGACTAAGAAGGATCAATGCTTACTTATTCGTTTAATTTCACGTGTTAAACTTGTCTAAATCTTGTTCAAACCTAGGATTTGACCAAGATTCAAATGGGCAGAAAAATAATTAAAAAACAGAAAAATGAAAAACCAAATCACATAGTAAGCATTCAAGTTGATAAACAAGGTCTAGACATATTCAAACCAAACAAATCATGTATCTATACCCCTAACCCCTAAACTCTGTCTTATGAAGTCAAGCATGTGAAGAGAAGTGGTTTTGGGTTTGGGGGTATATATACATGATTTTTATTGTTTAAATATATATAGACTTTGTTGATCAACATGAATGCTTAATTACTATATGACATAAGAAGTTTATGTGCTTTGGTGTTTCATTTTTTTGATTTCTTTTTTGAATTTTTATGCCCATTTGAATCTTGGTCAAATCCTAGGTTTGACAAAGATTTAAACAAGTTTGAAACATGAAAATGAAAAAGTAAGCTTGGATCCTTCTTAGTCACTCCAAAATGAAGCTTTTGGGTGGGTTTTTGAAATTTCCATGTTTGAAACCCAAAACCACTTCTTCTCTTCATGCTTGACTTCATAAGACAACGTTTAGGGTTAGGGGGTAGATACATGATTTTTCTGGTTTGAATATGTCTAGACTTCGTTGATCAACTTGAATGCTTAGTATATTACATAAGAAGACTATGTGGTTTGGTTTTTGATTTTCTTGATTTTGTTTGATTTTTTATGACCATTTGAATCTTGGTCAAATCCTAGGTTTGACCAAGATTTAAACAAGTTTAAAACATGAAAATGAAAAAGTAAGCATGGATCCTTCTTAGTCATGACAATGAGTTAACTTGGCTTTACTACCCTTGATGAATCCATAGGAAACTTTTTGTACTAATGCAGTATAATATTCTGGTTTGAATATGTCTAGACCTTGTTTATCAACTTAATTTGAAAGACATACAAGTTATAGCACACATAGTGCATACATTTTCACACATACTGCACTAGATGCTAACCCTATAGTTTGAGGCCATTTGGATGAGGTCGAAAAAATTCTTGGATTAGAATCGTGTTGTTCGAACCCCGTAGTTGGATTTTTTTGAACCCTTGATCTTTAGAACTGGGCAAAACCCAAGTTTAACCATGCAAGATTCAAATGGCCCTAAAAATTCAGAAAAAAATCAAAAGAATGAAAAACCAAAGCACATATATAGCATTCTTATGTCATATGTATAGTAAGCATTCAAGTTGATAAACAAGGTCTAGACATATATATTCAAACCAGAAAAATCATGTATATATCTACCCCTAAAACTCTAATTAAACTATGTCTTATGAAGTCAATCATGTAGAGAAGTGGTTTTGGGTTTCAAATATGGAAATTTCAAGAACCTCCCAAAAGCTTCATTTTAGAGTGACTAAGAAGGATCCAGGCTTATCTTTTCATTTCATGTTTTAAACTTGTTTAAATCCTGGTCAAACCTAGGATTTGACCAAGATTTATGGGCATAAAATTCAAAAAAATCAGAAAAATAAAAAACCAAAGCACATAAGCATATTCAAGTTGATAAACAAGGTTTGGACATATTCAAACCATACAAATCATGTATCTACCCCTAACCCTAAACTCTGTCTTATGAAGTCAAGCATGAAGAGAAGTGGTTTCGGGTTTCAAACATGGAAATATCAAAAACCTCCCAAAAACTTCATTTTAGAGTGACTGAGAAGGTTACATGCTTCCCTTTTCATTTTCATGTTTTAAACTTGTTTAAATCTTGGTCAAACCTAGAATTTGACAAGATTCAAATGGGCATCAAAATTCAAAAAAATCAGAAAAAGAAAAACCAAAGCAATTGTTTTCTTATGTCATATAGTAAGCATTAAAGTTGATAAACAAGGTCTAGACATATTCAACCAGACAAATCATGTATCTATACCCCTAACCCCCTAAACTCTGTCTTATGAAGTCAAGCATGTGAAGAGAAGTGGTTTTGGGTTTCAAACATGGAAATTTCAAAAACCTCCCAAAAGCTTCATTTTAGAGTGACTAAGAAGGATACATGCTTCCCTTTTCATTTTCATGTTTTAAACTTGTTTAAATTATCTTGGTCAAACCTAGGATTCGACATGATTCAAATGGGCATCAAAATTAAAAAAAACAGAAAAAGGAAAAACCAAAGCAATAGTTTTCTTATATATGTCATATAGTAAGCATTAAAGTTGATAAACAAGGTCTAGATATATCCAAACCAGACAAATCATGTATCTACCCCCGGCCTGTCGATCTTATGAAGCTAGTCTACTAGCATGAAGGGAACTCGTTTTCGGTTTCAAACATAGAAATTACAAGAACATCCCAAAAGCTTCTCCATTTTAGAGTGACTACGAAGGATACTGACTTCCCTTTTCATTTTCATGTTTTAAACTTGTTTAAATCTTGGTCAAACCAAGGATTTGACCAAGATTCAAATGGGCCTAAAAATTTAGAAAAAATTCAAAAAGAGAATGAAAAACCAAAGCACATAGCATTCTTATGTCATATGTATAGTAAGCATTCAAGTTGATAAACAAGGTCTAGACATATTCAAACCAAAAAATCATGTATATATCTACCCCTAACCCTAAACTGATCTGTCGATCTTATGGAAGTCAATCATGAAGAGAAGTGGTTTTGGGTTTCAAACATGGAAATTTCAAGAACATCCCAAAAGCTTCATTTTAGAGTGACTAAGAAGGATCCATGCTTACTTACTCATTTTCACGTGTTAAACTTGTCTAAATCTTGGTGAAACCTAGGATTTGACCAAGATATGATTCAAATGCGCAGAAAATTAAAAAAATCAGAAAAATTAAAAACCAAAGTACATAGTCTTCTTATGTCATATAGTAAGCATATTCAAGTTGATAAACAAGGTTTGGACATATTCAAACCATACAAATCATGTATCTATACCCCCTAACCCTAAACTTTTTCTTATGAAGTCAAGCATGAAGAGAAGTGGTTTTGGGTTTCAAAGATGGAAATTTCAAAAACCTCCAAAAACTTCATTTTAGAGTGACTGAGAAGTTAGCATTAAAGTTGATAAACAAGGTTTAGACATATTCAAACCAGACAAATCATGTATCTACCCCTAACCCTAAACTCGGTCTTATGAAGTCTAGCATGAAGAGAATCGTTTTGAGTTTCAAACGTTTAAGCCAAAAGCCCCATTTCAAATATTTCAAACTTATTCAAAGTTGGTTCAAATTTGAAAGACATACAAGTTATAGCACACATAGTGCATACATTTTCACACATACTGCACTAGATGCTAACCCTATAGTTTGAGGCCACTTGGATGAGGTCGAAAAAGTTCTTGGATTAGAATCGTGTTGTTCGAACCCCGTAGTTGGATTTTTTTGAACCTTGATCTGTAGTACAGGGCAAAACCCTAGTTTAACCTATTTAATTATAGATTCGTATATCGATTTTTCTACCTTTTTATTATTACTATGCTGCAGATGTGCGTTTGCCCGTCGAGTGAAACTCGGAGGAAGAGGGATCACTCGGAAGGAGAGAAAAAAGGCAGAGCATTATGGTGTCTCCCCTTTTTCGGGTGATGATGATGATGTTGACTGTTGTGCAGGGTTTGTCAGGAGCGAGCGAGCGAGCGAGTCGAGCGAGGCCGAGAATGAGATAGATTTGTTTTTTTTTGTGAGAGGGACAACCGAAGGATCCAGAAGGACCCACGGACTTCCAATACGCATCCTGATGCGTCTTCTCTTGACAAAGAAGATGGCTGGGAGTTGGCGTACCTATTGCACGTGACTTGTGCTCACTGAAGTGTGGGACCTCACGCGTGGGCACCACACGTAAGTGACAGACCTGTTGGTGTAAAAACTCGGTTGATTATAATAGTGCATTAGAACAAAGTTTCCTATGGATTCAAGGGTAGGAAATCCAAGTTAACTCATTTACATGACATTATTTTTTCCATGAAGCAAAGTTAACACTATCAATTGGTACATTTTGGAGTGACTAAGAAGGATCAATGCTTACTTATTCGTTTAATTTCACGTGTTAAACTTGTCTAAATCTTGTTCAAACCTAGGATTTGACCAAGATTCAAATGGGCAGAAAAATAATTAAAAAACAGAAAAATGAAAAACCAAATCACATAGTCTTCTTATGTCATATAGTAAGCATTCAAGTTGATAAACAAGGTCTAGACATATTCAAACCAGACAAATCATGTATCTATACCCCTAACCCCTAAACTCTGTCTTATGAAGTCAAGCATGTGAAGAGAAGTGGTTTTGGGTTTCAAACATCGAAATTTCAAAAACCTCCCAAAAGCTTCATTTTAGAGTGACTAAGAAGGATACATGCTTCCCTTTACATTTTCATGTTTTAAACTTGTTTAAATTATCTTGGTCAAACCTAGGATTTGACGAAGATACAAATGGGTGGGCACAAAATTCAAAAAAATCAGAAAAATGAAAAACCAAATCACATAGTCTTCTTATGTCATATCGTAAGCAATCAAGTTGATAAACAAGGTCTAGATATATCCAAACCAGACAAATCATGTATCTACCCCCTGTCGATCTTATGAAGTCTAGCATGAAGGGAAGTCGTTTTGGGTTTCAAACATTGAAATTTAAAGAACATCCCAAAAGCTTCATTTTAGAGTGACTAAGAAGGATACAGACTTCCCTTTTCATTTTCATGTTTTAAATTTGTTTAAATCTTGGTCAAACCAAGGATTTGACCAAGATTCAAATGGCCCTAAAAATTCAGAAAAAATGAAAAGAATGAAAAACCAAAGCACATAACATTCTTATGTCATATGTATAGTAAGGCATTCAAGTTGATATACAAGGTCTAGACATATATATTCAAACCTAGGATTTGACTAAGATTCAAATGGGCATAACAAATTCAAAAAACAAAAACCAAACACATAGTCTTCTGATGTCATATAGCAAGCATTCAAGTTGATAAACAAGGTCTAGACATATTCAAACCAGAAAAATCCGGTATCTACCCCTAACCCTAAACTCTGTCTTATGAAGTCAATCACGAAGAGAAGTCGTTTTGGGTTTCAAACATGGAAATTTCAAAAACCCTCCCAAAAGCTTCATTTTGGAGTGAATAAGAAGGATCCAGGCTTACTTTTCATTTTCATGTTTTATACTTGTTTAAATCTTGGTCAAACCTAGGATTTGACCAGGATTCAAATGGGCATAACAAATTCAAAAAAATAAAAACCAAACACATAGTCTTCTGATGTCATATAGCAAGCATTCAAGTTGATAAACAAGCTAGGTCTAGACATATTCAAACCAGAAAATTCATGTATCTACCCCCTAACCCTAAACTCTATCTTATGAAGTCAAGCACGAAGAGATGTCGTTTTGGGTTTCAAACATGGAAATTTCAAAAACCCTTCCAAAAGCTTCATTTTGGAGTGAATAAGAAGTCAAGCACGAAGAGAAGTCGTTTTCATGTTTTAAACTTGCTTAAATCCTGGTCAAACCTAGGATTTGACCAAGATTCAAATGGGCATAAAATATAAAAAAACAGAAAATGAAAAACCAAAGCACATAGTCTTCTTATGTCATATAGTAAGCATTAAAGTTGATAAACAAGGTCTAGACATATTCAAACAAGAAAAATCATGTATCTACCCCTAACCCTAAACTCTATCTTATGTAGTCAAACATGAAGAGAAGAAGTGGTTTTGGGTTTCAAACTTGGAAATTTCAAGAACCTCCCAAAAGCTTCATTTTAGAGTGTCTAAGAAGGATCCATGCTTACCTTTTCATTTTTCATGTGTTAAACTTGTTTAAATCTTGGTCAAATCTACAAATGGGCATGAAAATTCAAAAAAGAAATCAAAAAATGGAAATAGATGGGCATAAAAATACATTTTTTGCCAACATTGTGAATAAGTAAAATGGTACACTGATATCATTTTGCATATATAGGAGTAAAAAACTTGAGTATTCAAAGTTGATGGCCGTGAGAAGATTCACATACAGTATGTGCCAAAATATGTCTTCACAAGAAAGTTCGCTACAGATCCTGCATGAACCCTTCCCAAGTGGGTACAAAAACAAGCAAACTCATACAGTTTAATTTTGAATTCATTAGGATAAAGCTCAATTATAAAACCATATGTAGATGTGGATCGAGATAAAACACTGCAACTTGATTTGGACATCTTTCAGGGTCTAGCGTACATGTGAAAATTGAAGTGGTTGTAGATTGGTAGAGACACTTCACAAAAGACCACTCGTTTTGCCCTCCTTGTGCACAGATGAAATGGGGAATCCATTTTTTATTGCCAACACATGACCCAAAAAATCTACTACTACATCCCCGTTTGAAAATATATAGGTGTCTCACTTATGTCTTGATACATGCATTTTAGTCAGAGATACATATGTATCCATACAAATTTGAGATGCATATTTTTAACCTAGGGGCATATATGAATCTTTAGCAGGTGCGTTTTTTTACTAATCCATATGGAATATTTTGATAAAACCCTTTTAGAAGGCTTTGTTAAGGCCTCAAGGACAATGAGTTGGGAGGAGGCCAGGTAGACTGTAGCTAGGCATTGATTCGGAATTTATGATGCTTGCGACTTGCTTGCGTGGCTTGTTGATTTCCCAGGTGACGCAGCTTTTTTTGACTGCCCAGCCATGGATAGGTCATAGGAGTGCAGAGCTGTAGGCGGTGCGGATAAGTACGCGGGGCATTGATGATGTAGGTGTGTTCGGTTGCCCACGCGAGTGCAGAGCTGTAGGGTTATGCGAGTAGGCCTTTAAACTGGGAGGTGGCACAAGAAGATTTTAGTAAGGAATGGTTCCTTTCCAGAGGAATGGAATGGTTCCATCCCCGCGTTCGGTTTGGACAAAAAGGAGGTACAGAATGGTACTGTTTTTTGTTCGGTTGGAGGAATTGGAGAGCAGAACGGAATGTGGTTAAACTAAACTTTTGTCTAAGAATCGTAATTAACAATGGCAAATAGCCTTTTAAATCTTAAAATCGTAATTAACAACGCCTAATGGCCTTTTTAATCTTAAAATCGTAATTAATGTTATTTTTTGTATGGTCGGGGAATTTGGAGAGTAGAACGGAATGAAGTTAAAGTTTAATCTTTTGTCTAAATATCGTAATTAATAGTGGCCTTTTTAATCTCAAAATCATAATTAACAACAACTAATAATTTTTTTGGTTGGATTAGTGAAGTGCTTTGTAATTAATAGCGGCTAAGTAACAGCCGTTCCACCACATTCCACCGATTCGGTGGAATGGGTGCATTCTGCATATGGGGAGAATATTCCCTTTCGAGGAACCACTCGGTTCCGTTCCATTCCACAACCGAACACAAGAATGGGCTCTAGGTGCGGAACGGTTCCATTCCATTCCACTTGGTTCTGGAACCGAACACACCCTAAATGCGTTGCAATGGAAAATGACAGTGTGTGGTGGCCTGATGGTGAAGAAGAAAGGTCGGGCGAAGAGTTGTTGGCTAGAGTCGGTTTTATACGAATCGACGAGGTGCGGGATAGTTTGATTTTAAGGGCTCCTTTCATTCACAGGATAGGGAAATCATAGGAGTAGGAATGTAGGATTGGGATTTGGGATGACATGTGTAGTTAAATCCTATAATAAGATGAGTTGCGTTTGATTGCGCCAAATGAATTTTTCCATGAGGTAGGACCAAATATTTAATCCTATACTAGGATTTGCACTACTTGATGATTCCTATAGGATTATTTCCTATTGGATATGTTCATATGAATCAAACTACTAGTGTAGGAAATATTCCTATAAGATCTAAATCCTATTATCTTATACCAACCTAATATGAATCAAAGAAGCCCTAAAGGATTTTCGAAGGAATCATGTACGAAGTATGATTTTTCTAAGTCACCCAACATATATACTAGGAATAGAACTAAGTAGTACCATATACTTAGGCCCGCATGCACAAATATTAAGTGTGGATTGAGGAAGTCGACAACTTGGGAAAAAACTTTCGCAACTGCACACCTATGTTACCACCCTTGCGACGCTAATTGTCGTAGAGCTGACCTAGAACGAACTCTTGTCTCGGTTAACATGAGAGAGATAAGGGATAAATACAATTGTGATACACTTTCCTAATATTTTGTTGAATGAGATAATCTTGTGTTTTCCTAATAGGGTTAATTAAGTACACATTTGGCAGCTCGTGTGTTGCATACGTTGGTGAACTTTAGACCCCAACTATATATTATTATTTGAACTCACCTCTAACACTTAATTATGTATAATAAGGTCCCTAACTGACCTCAAACACAATTAGGTATAACAGCGGTCCATAACTAACCTCAAACACTTAATTAGGTCTAACATTGCCCCCTTAGACTACCCACAATGGGAGTATCATAGGTAGTACACTATCATGCATCTCATGCTTGCAAAAAAGCTGATGTGGCACTGCAATTAAAGATGAGAGAGAGGATTATAATATCATAGGTAGATACCGTATCATAGCACGTAGTACTAGAAAATTTAATGTTAAATAATCTTGTACATAGATCTGCATTGAGATTCTACAAATCAATTAATATAAGAAGATTATGATACTAGTACATGATACCATGCATCGTTGACATAGTAACATGTAGTATTAATTGTATCATACACACCATACTTTTATATATGATACTATGCATTGTGACTAGTATTACTGACCTCATATATACGCTTACTTAGGTCAAACAATGGTCTTTTAAGTAGTATCGGTTTAATGAAGGTTGACCTATTTTTAACTTCATTTGTGCACTAGTAGATATGATTTGGCCCATTTTTATCCATAGGCTCATCTGATGTGATGTCTGCTATATATATTGTCTTCGATGAGTATCACGCGCATTACATACTCATACCATAGAACGAAGATGAAACCCCTTACCCTCAGCGACGTACGCAACATGGTGTTTGGGTTGAATGGCCCACCCTATTTTAAAATGTTTTAGTTAATTAATTATGTAAAAAATTATCACATATAAAGTGGAAAAAAGAAAATTAGTAAGGTGTGCCCACCTGGCCTACGGTTGTTTTGTGCGTCCTCCACTGCGTACTCCTCTTGATCTGTGACGATGAACATAGTTCTTTAGAACACATGCAACACTTACAGTTGATAGGCCGTTGCAAAGCTAATCAATGATAAAACCTGCTTTTATAATCCATTGTACTTTGATTTAATTAGTCCCTCTAATGGACCCCAACTATGTGTGCTTGAGATTTAGCAAAATGCTTTGCCGCCGTGCCACATAACAAATAATAAACAGACCAATCAAGTTTTTATCATTGCTAGACCTAACTAAGTGTTCAAGTGCTCAATTTTGACCACATTAGAGTTGAGGGGCCAAACATAATTCTTAAATACGTGAGGGACCGAACATATACTTCTAAACACCCGAGGGACAAGACAAATTTGAGTACTATTGTTATTATTAGACTAGTCACAATGGGGAGTATCATATAATAGTATCATACATATGATACTAATGTACGATATTATTTTCACAGTCCATAGTATCATCATGTAGTAGTATAATATGTTACATGTATTTAGGGATTTGTAGAATCTCAATACAAAAGTGTGTACAAGATTTGTTTGGCAGTAATTTTTCTAGTTCTACATGATATGATACGATATCTACCTATGATACCACTATCGTCTCTTTCATCATTAACTGATATGACACATCAACATTTTGCATGCATGTAGTGCATGATACTACTTATGATATTGCCATTGCGAGTAGTCTCCCTTTGTCCTAGAGTACAATGCCAATTTGTTTTCAGAGGCAAACTTAGACTAATACTTGGGCCCGCCAATTATGAGTTGCATGTCATTCAAAACTATATCATCGGATGCTTGTTTCGATGAACTTTCCAATGGTATATTTTGCGGATGTCATAAAATTAGGCTGGTCATACTATTTCTATAGTGGGTAGTATCATGGAGTAGTATCATAGTAATGCTACATTTATTATTTTTTAGAATCTCAATGCAAATTTGTGTACAAGATTTGTTTAGCATTAAGTTTTCTCGTTGTTTGCGCTATGATACAGTATCTACCTATGTTACACTAATCTCCTCTCTCCTACTTAATTAGCTGCCACATCAACATTTTTGTGGGACCAATGTGTATGATACTAGCTATGATACTAGCACTATCATGTGGGTACCTAAATCTCGAGTCAAAGTTTGACACGAAACCGATGTGGACTTTATTCATGGTGGAAGGGAGTAACAATCATAAGCACATTATTATTATTGTTTGAACAACATTTTATTTGATGTGCCATAAGAAGTTTAGAAACTCCTAGCCTGCGGAGGTGGCGTTTTGGCACACGCGTGCATATGCACCAATTATAGAAAATGATTAAAAAAAATTATATAAATGTTAATTTTTTTGGTATACATTGTGACATCATATGTTCGTTCACAAGTTTTCGTGGAAAAACGACATTTTGTGTGGCGTGTAAAAAAAGGCAAAAAATATACTGTACGTAGTCGTGTTACAACATCAAAATTTGTCTTTTTTATAGGAGCCACATAATTTTTTTGTGAGAAAACTTGTGTACCAACATAAAATGTCTAGATATACATGTAAAATTTTAGTTTAGAATTTTTTGACACTTTGAAATATGGATTCACATAATGGGAGCATATGCTCCTATGAGGCAAAGTGCATTTCCGCTAGCCCCCGCCATTTCTTATATCTCTATATTGTCTATATATCTATACCTCTACCTCTACCCCCTTGGATTCCTGAACAGACGTACAGTACTAGTAGGGCCTACTATTTATTATTATTACATACTCTCAAAAAAAAACCTACTGCAGCCAAAATTTAATATCATCGAGCGGTAAAATTCCCCGCCAACGCCCAAATATCTCGCGCCGCAAAGTTTCAGATCTGCGAATATTTTTTTCCTCAAAAGAAGGACTGCGAAATTCCCTTCTACTCCTCTATCGCCCAGCTTCGCCCAGCTTCGCCCTAGTTTCGCCCGCAAGCCCTCAGAGAAACCGCCCCTCTTGCCTACCTCCAGACCTTCCCGGCCGCCGCACTTCGCCGTTCAAGCTGCCACGGCTTCAAACCCCGAGGCTGCCCTATCCGCTTGATCCGCACCTACTCCGGCGTCCACCGCACCGTATCTCGTTCGCCGACTCTATCGACCACCGCACCTGACCAGCTTCGCCGACACCGACGCCCCCGTGCACTGCACATCATCTGCTTCACCGACCTTCTAGTTCGGCCGGCGCGCTGAACACTTCATCGACCGCCCAGCATGTCCTTCTCCGACCCCCCAAGATCTGCTTCCCCGGCACCCACCGCAACAGCAGTCCCCTCGCCGACCTCCACGTCACCCGTAAGAACGCGGAACACGTCTAAACGCCGCCCAGAAATAGGTAACCAGACATCCCTGCGCGTTTTGTTCTGTTAGGAGTATTGCAGCTGACTGTATTTCTGAATTCGTGCTATATTTCTAACTTACAAGTGCTTTCGTTGATAACCACCTCATCCTTTAGGTTTAAACACGACGCATAAGTATGTTTTTCCGTGACCAAACCCACCCATTCGCTGAAACTCTACATGGTATCAGAGCCTAGGTTTCCTTCCTGCTAGCCGCCACAAACAGTACCAAACAAGTTCTTCCTTTGATCACAAAACCCACCGTTGAGATGTAGAAATCCAGGCGGCGGGAGGCCGCATCAGGTGCTCTGCGTGGGTTGCGGCTATCACACACAGCGATGTGAGCTGTGTGAGATCGGCGGCTGCTCGCGCGGGGAGAAAGAAGAGGGTGAAGATCGTTTTGGTTTAGAAAGGAGAGAAGAGGAAGTGAATCCGTGGCAGAGAGATCTGGATCCGTGTGAGGGGCAGAAGTTGGAGGCGTGCGGAGTGGGGCGAGCCTTTGAGCGCAGGGCGGAGCCGGAGGTGGTGGTCCAAAACCCCCCGACGGGCGTTGGTTAAGCAACACGAAGAGCCGGGAAGCTCCCAGGGCCGCTTAGTGGATCCCTGGCACCTCGCGTCGTCCCGCAAATCTTCTGGCCAACGTCCTGGCGGTTGCTAGGGCGTGCCACCTGACCTAGACCCGATCAGGAAGGTGTTAGTGCTTCGATTGTTCCTGCATGGTAGACACGTAAACATTAAATACGAGCCCTATCGGCTCTCAGGTTTCCCTGTGGATCGGCTCAAGGAGCCGATCGCCCCATGCTTCACGTTGGATTTACAATGGCATGGGGATCCTGCTTGATCAGGACAAAGCTAAAGCGATCCACGACAGTTTAGGGTTTTCACCGCATAATCGGAACGTCCTACGTGCGATCGGGCCTAGCAGCTACGAGAGACGATGCAAACTACCCCTACGAGAGGCCTAAAAACCAACATAACGTTGATCCCCGGAACATCCCTCGCAGGGACGGTAAACAGCATCTAACGCACCACCGGATCCTCCGACCCCAGCATAAGGCCTAACTATGCAGATATTAAACTAATCCTTGCGTAGCAAGGAGCAACTATAACGGATCGGATCTACTAAGTAAGAACAAGCAAGATGCTGCCCTTACGTCTAGATCGACGTAAGGGCAGCTAGGTGTCTAGGGACGGCATTGCCACGCAGATATGCACGTGAAAGCACCAATGCAAGCCCCTAAACACCTAAGGATAAATAGTACTGCTCGCCATCAACAAGGCTTCAGCACGAGCAGTACAAGGATAACGAATAAACGTATACTGCCTAGATCGCTAGATGCGATCTAGGCAGCATGGTGCTTACCCGGGAGAAACCCTCGAAGAGAAGGGGTGGCGATGCGCCTGATTTGTGTTGGTTGAACGATGATTGTCCTCCTTTTCCGATAACCCTAGATACATATTTATAGTCCAAGGGACTTTCTAATTGAGGCGTGCACCTAACCGTGCACGGGCCAGACTCTATCTCTTAATTCTAAATTACAATACGATCTAATATGTTACAGATACATGGGCAATTAAGCCCAAATTTGCGCAAGGCCGCTTCAAAGATGCTTCATGTGTACGTCCTTCAAGCCCATCTTCACTTACGGCCCATCTCCTGATTTGGCCAAAATCGGGTGGTAACACATGCCCCCTGGTTTTGGTAATGATAATATCAAAACCATCTGTTTTTCCTTCGAGGGGTCATGTCGTGGCAGAGCAACCGTCGCAGTATTCTCCATGATGACATCTTGTCTTCTCAACTCTCTGCATGATTTGACAGTTTTGCAATCCTTTATGATTCTTCTTTTCATCCTTTCTCTTTTAAACTATCGCTTCTACTTAACTTGCCACGGGAAGTCAAACAACCTCCAAGAGCCGATGGTGTCGCATCGGCCTCTACCATAAACGAGCAGGGCAGACCTTATTTTGTCCCTCTCAAACGGTAACAGCCTCATCTCGATCCCCAAAATCCGCGACCCGAGCAACTCCACAAGCTTCGATCTCAACGCCGCCCTACCTCCGCAACGCATCCAATGGCGGAATCGTCCAACGCCAACGCCATGGTCTCGGTCTGAAGGTAATACTCCACCGCTTCTTCGCCATTAGGATTAAACTCAGGATTGAACGGAGGAACACCTGAATTAATGTTTCATTCCGTTGTTAATTTTAGGTCTCCGATATCCTGTTGCCGCATCCTTCTCTCCCAAACTCCATGTGTCTTGGCCCCCGTTCTTCCGAGAGCCCTGCCCATTTAATCTCTGTGAGGCCAACAGAATCCCTTCGAACCAGAATTTAGATCTGACTTCTGGGCCGACTGCTGCGAGCCTGGCCTAATCCCCCTGAAGGTTGGGTGCATGGTACAATAGAGTATCCAAAACCCATTACGCCACCTGGGAAACGATAGGGATAGCCGATGCATTGTCATTATCACTGTCTCCTCTTGAAAAGAATGAGAACATTCTGAAAACCATCGGCTACTTTTGGTCCGACGCACTAAACTGTTTTATGTTTGGTCATGGCCCCATGACGCCAACTCTGCTGGATGTAACCATGATCACAGGCCTTGATATTGCATCTCCCAACCCCTCTGCTTTCAAATTGCCAAAAGTCCCGTTCACCCTCTCTTCTAAAAAAGAGTGCACAAGTGGGCGCCTATCTCGAGCGTTACATGAAAACCAAAGGCCCTGTAACCGAGAGAGAACACACGGCCTTCTTAAACTTCTGGCTGGAGCACTTCATATTCTGCGGTCCTTCTCTCGCTCCAACTAAGAATTACCTTTCCCTGGCCTACGAACTCGCCAAAGGCACTCGCCTTGGCCTTGGCAAAATGTTCCTTGGGGAGGTTTATCGATCTCTCCAGCTGATGTCGGTCAAACTGTTTTCTCAAAAGACAGTAAAACAGGAGGTCCCTGGTGGTTTATTCAACTATGGGCTCAGCTATACTTTCAGAACCAAATCCCAGACTTTCCACCTTTGACCACTTGCACCTTCCCAGATACCGACGAGAGAGAGATCCGATGCACCAGTTATGGTCAAGCCCAGTATGGCCTCCCAGGCAGCAGGCTAATTCCTAAAGAAGCAGCAGGGTGGTTCCGATCTTCTTCCAAGGCTCGGAAGACCCCCTGTTCTTCCCCTACAGAATCGGAGAACTTCGAGAACCCGTCTCCTTCCGATTAGACAGCTTTGCCGACGGCACCCGGCACTTGTACTCCATCATGATCCGTCCTTGCTTCCTCCCAGTTGGCATGAGTACCTCAAACCGGATCATCAAGCCTGGTTATGAGTCTTACCAACCGGTGGTGGTAGCTCGTCGCTCGGTCTTGGGCAAGTGCCTCCACACTTCTTTCTTCATCACCTGACAGCAAGCAGAGCTGAACTGCCTGACATCCTTACTAGCCAAAGATGCTACACCTTCTTTGACGCTCTGCCATCCCAATTCCCACAACCTCCGTTTCACCACCACTACCGATGGATTTGATACCTGGTGGTCCATGTGGAAGACCCATGCCTTCAGAAGAGCTCTAGGACCGTTGCTGAGGCAACTCGATGCTGAATATAGCATTCCCGCACATCAGGTACCACGCATTGAAATTTCTTGCAATTGCCCATGAGAATTGTCTAAAAACCTGATTTTACTTCTCGAACAAGACGGCCCAGAGCCCACGCAGATCGATGGCTCTCCTTCACATTCTTTCCGCCACCGGTAGTTCTCTTCCGAACTCGCCGGCCTTGAAGAAGGTCATAATGCAAGGCCAGCCGATTTCACCAAAATCGGCTCCCGAGCAAAGCATCTTCGGGGCATGTTGCCCCGAGCTTCTACCCAAGCGAGGAAGGCGGTGAGGAAAGTAGCTGCCAGGAAGACCCTGAAGCGCAAAGCTCCTATCCAAGAACACTTGCACGTAAACCCAAGCCCGATTGCCATCCGTCCTCCCGCCCTTTTCCGACATGTACCTACCTCCTTTTGCAGACTTCCACCGAAGAAAACTCCAGCGAGGAGGCACATTCTAGCCGGAGGGACTCGAGCCTGGGTCGAGAGATCCACCACGCAGCCATACGGACTCACTGCGCGCCGGGAAGAAATCGACTCATGTTGCCCCTCAAGCTCCAATCCAAGCAAGGTCCGTGTGAAGCGTCGGTGCAAAGGGTTCGCAGAGACTCGCAAGCTCCCTCCTCAAGTCAAGAGGTTTCGAATGTAACCACTTCATCCATTCATATCCTCTGTTGTCTCGATGTTGCTTGGATCGGCTCACCATTCCTCCTGCAGATTAATGAGATATCTAGCGGGGACGACGAGGAGGTCCCAATGCCCTCGGCCACACTAGGTCTGGCCGCCTCGACAAGTGCGGTTGGTCCAGTAATCTGGCCAACCACGGCTCAGCCGATCGTTCCTACATCGGCCGCTCCTTCTTCTTTGGGAGAGGTATACTCCATTCCCTGGCTCTACGCTTTCATGTGTTGCATGTTCACGTCGCTCTTGTCTGCTGTTAGTGATCCTTCGAGCTTGCGACGTTCGATCCGGAATCCATCGAGCCACTGCACCCAAAGCAAATGAAGGGCCAAGCCTTGAGATGGTCCACGGTCCCCTTCGCCTCAAGGCTTTGCTCTCCTCCTCAATTGAGATCTTGGTCGAAAATCCCGAGGCAATCAAAGGTATCCTTGACGAGATCCAGCCTCATCTCCCCATGACACTGGGTGAAGCTTGGCCAGCCGCGACTGTCGGCTTTCAAGTCGGAGTGCAATCGGCTCGCCAAAGGATTACCCTTCGTCGCGCTCAGCTCCCGTTGAGAGCCGATATTGCAGAGAAATGTCAACGGCTTAACGAGAAAAAGACTGCCCGGACGCCAAGACCGATACTTCGCCAAACGCGAACTCGAAACCCTGCAAGGAACTGAGAGCCTTGAAGAGAAGGAGGATGACCAAGCAGCTTATCCAAGAGAAGGAGGCCTTCATTGCCCGCTCTCGAGAGGAAGCGCAAGGCCTCACAGCCGATCTGAAGACCGATCTGGCTGAAATTCGTGCCCTGAGCCAATTGGTGACGGGCAAAGACGAGGACGACGAGGCTGAGATTGCCGAAGTGGATCGTATCCGTGCTAACGACCTTCGCGCTCTCGATGAATTTCTTCAGAAGCACCTTCCTGTGTAAGCTACGGAATGTTGTACTGAACTCGCGCCTTTGTACTGAACTCGCCCCCCTTTTTTTATTATTATTAGCCGATCGATCTCATGAATCGGCTCCTTTGGGTACAAACTCCGATCGATCTCATGAATCGGCTCCTTTGGGTACAAACTCTGTGGCCTTAAACCTTTTCTGTGTATATGCCCCCCCCCCAAGCCGAATCCTTCAAATGATTGAGGATGTCGGCTTTCAGCCAGTTCAAGACTATCTCACGACTCACCATGATAAACGCACCACAGGATCCGCATAATAGAATAATCTTTTAGCCGATCGCTGGAATCGGCTCCCTTGTTGTCGATCCGACTATTCATCCTAGAGTAGAGCCATTGAGGTTCCGACATCCATAGCGACGCGCCATCGGCCATCCTTTTTCTTCGTAAGTACAACATTAGAAGTCCATTCGTACCTGCACGGCCTGAGGCACCCGGCGTCCAACATCTGCTTGATATCCTTCTTGACTTCCTCCATCTCTTTTAGCTTGTCGTCTGACGTAAACCCATACCCCAGCTTCCCATCGCCTGCCCCGTCAATGTTGAACACAGGCAAAGCGTATGTTGAGGATAATGCTGGCCGATTGCTGAAATCGGCCTCCTTTTCCATTGTAATGCTCGATGAGGGTTTACAACTTCTTGGTCTCTTATTATGTGGACGTGGCTCGACGGAGGCATGCTCACCATGTCTTGGATCATAAATCTCTAACGAGATCCTGAACACTGTATTTGTACCAGCCGAGCGTCTGCATCGGCATCAGCCGCTGCCGTGCATCGGCTTTCGCCTTTTGGGCGCCATACTTTCTTTGGCGGGCGCGCCTTCGTCTAACGTTTGCCGGATTTTTACGGCCAGATCGGGCCGTGCTCTTCACAACGTGTACAGGTACTGTGCCTCGGCTTCTTCCAGGTTTCGCAGCCGTTGCACCCGACGCTTCTGAGAATGGCTGAGTCCATCAGGGCACCACCTTGGTCGGTGATACCTATCTTCTTCTCCATCTGACTCCTCGAAGTCTTCTTCTTGAGAGGACTCAGCTCGTTTGTTATGTGGTGGGAGAGGTCCTAGACGCTCGAACACTGAAACTTCGTTCGTCCTTCTCCTTTGCTGTGTGCATTCTGGGCAGTTCTCGATTGTTGGCAATCGGCTCATTCCTGAGTCCCAGCAATGTTTGAAGAAGGGACAGTTCCAGTGCTTATCCACGTTGTCTTGCTCCCTTGACCTCCCACTGGCGCGACGTTCGTACCCGTCGTTGCCGTCATGCTGACGATACCTCCTGTTTGCATCAGACCGACGATATCCTTCATCGTCTTCGTCGTAGCGGCGACGTCGGTCGTACTGCTGTTCATATTTGTTGAGGAGATGCACGGAGAGTGGGCGCTGATACCGTGTGCTTCTCACCTCCTCCTCGGTTAGGTACCGTCTGTCATCATCTTGGGGCCGGTCGCATGGAACGGCCTCTTCTTTATCTTTGCCACGAGAGTGGCTACTCTCTGCTTTGTCCGCGCTGTGGCAGTTCACCAGCCTGGCCATGTTGACATTAAAGGAGAACCCTGGCTCCCTTATGGAGTGGCTGAGATCTACCGTGTTGACGCCATGCGACGGACACGTGTCTCCTTTGAGCTTGATGTTGTGAGAACGGTTTGTCTCAAAGGAGCCGATGAGTTCGGCTTCACGGATGGCCTTCAGCTCATCGTATTTCTTCTTGTGCTCCGCAGGGAGATCCTCGTATGTGATCTGTTCCTCTGCCATCTCGGATGTCGGTGTTGACGTGGATGTTGCAGAAGATTGTCCCACCGGGCGTGCCAGAATGTGTTACCCTCCAAAACCCCCCGACGGGCGTTGGTTAAGCAACACGAAGAGCCGGGAAGCTCCCAGGGCCGCTTAGTGGATCCCTGGCACCTCGCGTCGTCCCGCAAATCTTCTGGCCAAACGTCCTGGCGGTTGCTAGGGCGTGCCACCTGACCTAGACCCGATCAGGAAGGTGTTAGTGCTTCGATTGTTCCTGCATGGTAGACACGTAAACATTAAATACGAGCCCTATCGGCTCTCAGGTTTCCCTGTGGATCGGCTCAAGGAGCCGATCGCCCCATGCTTCACGTTGGATTTACAATGGCATGGGGATCCTGCTTGATCAGGACAAAGCTAAAGCGATCCACGACAGTTTAGGGTTTTCACCGCATAATCGGAACGTCCTACGTGCGATCGGGCCTAGCAGCTACGAGAGACGATGCAAACTACCCCTACGAGAGGCCTAAAAACCAACATAACGTTGATCCCCGGAACATCCCTCGCAGGGACGGTAAACAGCATCTAACGCACCACCGGATCCTCCGACCCCAACATAAGGCCTAACTATGCAGATATTAAACTAATCCTTGCGTAGCAAGGAGCAACTATAACGGATCGGATCTACTAAGTAAGAACAAGCAAGATGCTGCCCTTACGTCTAGATCGACGTAAGGGCAGCTAGGTGTCTAGGGACGGCATTGCCACGCAGATATGCACGTGAAAGCACCAATGCAAGCCCCTAAACACCTAAGGATAAATAGTACTGCTCGCCATCAACAAGGCTTCAGCACGAGCAGTACAAGGATAACGAATAAACGTATACTGCCTAGATCGCTAGATGCGATCTAGGCAGCATGGTGCTTACCCGGGAGAAACCCTCGAAGAGAAGGGGTGGCGATGCGCCTGATTTGTGTTGGTTGAACGATGATTGTCCTCCTTTTCCGATAACCCTAGATACATATTTATAGTCCAAGGGACTTTCTAATTGAGGCGTGCACCTAACCGTGCACGGGCCGGACTCTATCTCTTTAATCTAAATTACAATACGATCTAATATGTTACAGATACATGGGCAATTAAGCCCGCACAAGGCCGCTTCAAAGATGCTTCATGTGTACGTCCTTCAAGCCCATCTTCACTTACGGCCCATCCGGAGGTTGGCCTGGACGTTGACCAGCGCGAGCCGGTCGATGTGGCCAGGTGCGGTCCGCCAGGTTGGCCAGGGCGCGCAGACGAGGCGCCATCCGAGTGGAAGTGAGGAGAAAATGGAGATGTGAGGCTGTGAGGATATGTGGTGATGGAGTTGATGAGGCTGCGGTTGAGTCGTGATGGAGTTGATGAGGCTGCGGTTTAGTGGTGATGGTGATGGTTGTGGATATGTCCAGGGGAAAGGCATGCGTGCCTGAGGTGAGACTGGTTGAGGCCTGACCGGGGGATAGGCATGGGTGCTTGAGGAGTGGATGGTTGAGGCAGGAGTTGGCTGGGGGTTTGTGGGAGAGACGGAAGAGGTGGCCGGGCAGAGTGGAGAAGAGAGGCTGAGGACATTGAGGCGAGTGTGGATGGTTCTGCGGAACTTGTGTGGTGAGGCAGCCGGGGTTGTTGAGGACGTGTATGGTTAGGAGTTGTGCGTATCCCAGATGGTTGAAGCTGGATATCTTCGCTGCTGATGAAGAGATGAATCGAGATGACAAGATGATGGAAAGTGCAATGCTGTCATGTATCCTAGGAGTTATGCTGAATGTTCATTACTGGTAGTTGTCATATGTGTCATGTTGTTGTTGCAAGATGGCCATGGTTGTTTACCCATGATCATCTTGAGGGGGTGTGTTGGACCATGAGTGAGTTTAGTAGTAGCGCTGTAGTAATATTGTATCCAGTGTGAGGCCCATAGAGGCCCATGTCCAGTAGTATTGTAACCCTAACTCAGATGATATAAATACACAGTGTGGTGGTCTGAGTAACCTAACCCACCCATTCGCTGAAACTCTACAAAATATGAGCCACCAATCATGAGCCGTTGAATGCTCTACATGTCCACGATTGACAACAACAACAACAAAGCCTTTATTCCCAAACAAGTTGGGGTAGGCTATACAAGTCCACAATTGACACGATTACAATTTCTCACTATTTGGCCGTAGGCTACTGCTCTAGTTACATCATGTTTGATATCTTTCTGCGATCCTGTATTACATGTTTATGCACGTCATAATGCTTCTACTACTATTTGGTGTCAATTTAATTATAGCAAAGCCGTGACTCGTAACTGTTTGTTGTTATTACACGTGCAGCAGGCACATCTTACACTCATAAACGTAGAGTAAAGCTCGCCTATAATCATGTAAGTACCTGCTGTTTTTTGTATATTGCTTAATGCAAACTTCTATATCTTGGACCTGTTTCTGTTTACAATTGGCCTCTCCTTCATGCAGAGGAGAAACAGTGAGGCACCAGGTTCTTCTGTCCAAGTACCCGATGAGGTCCGTGATAGACAACGTCCCAAAATCGTCAACTAAGGGGCATTTTTCGTCGCCTATGGGCCTAACCCGACGATATGGGTTCCGTTGTCGAAACTGCGTCAGGCAAAGTCCAACGACGATTTTTTCGGTCCGTCGCGCTTGGGCGCCCTTCCGCCACGGAAAATCGGACCGTTGCGGAAGTGTTTTCGGGAGCCCGTTGACTGCTGACGTCATGCAAACTGACACGTGGCAGACGCCGTTAACTGCCAGTTAACGGCGTTAACCGGCTGAAACCCCGTGGTAGATGGTAGGCCCACACGAGGCCTGCCACGTCTTAAGCGGGCCGGGCCAGATGACATAGTTTGACCGGTCAACTATATAGCTGGGCTGGTCCATTAGTTACGTGGGCCGGGCCTAACCTCTAAGGTTGACTGGTCAAAACTTAAATGGGCCGGCCCATTTAACATGTGGGGTCCACCTTACAGCAACTGGGCCGGCCCAAGAAGCAAGTGGACCGGGCCAAAAACACAGTGGGTCCCACTTTCCTGTTAAAGGGCCGGCCCATTTAGTGTGTGGGGTCCACCGTATAGCAAGTGGGCCGGCCCAACAAGCTAGTGGGCCGGGCCAAAAACACAGGTGGGTCCCACTTTCCAGTTAAAGGGTCGGCCCATTTCGTTTGTGGGGTCCACCATACAGCAAGTGGGCCGGCCCAACAAAATAGTGGGCCGGGCCAAAAACATAGGTGGGTCCCACTTTCCTGTTAAAGGGCCGGCCCATTTAGTATGTGGGGTCCACCATATAGCAAGTGGGCCGCCAAGATAGTGGGCCGGCCAAAAACACAGGGGTCCCACTTTCCTGGTAAAGGGCCGGCCCAATTAGTATGTGGGGTCCACCATATAGCAGTGGGCCGGCCCAACAAGATAGTGGGCCGGGCCAAAAACACAGGTGGGTCCCACTTTCCTATTAAAGGGCCGGCCCATTTAGTATGTGGGACCACCATATAGCAAGTGGGCCCCAACAAGATAGTGGGCCGGGCCAAAAACACATGTGGGTCCCACTTTCCTGTTAAAGGGCCGGCCCAACTAGTATGTGGGGTCCACCATATAGCAAGTGGGCCGGCCCAACAAGATATTGGGCCGGGCCAAAAACAGGTGGGTCCCACTTTCCTCTTAAAGGGCCGGCCCATTTATTATGTGGGGTCCACCAAAAAGCAAATGGGCTGGCCCAACTAATTAGTGGGCCGGCCCAGTAGTTGGTGGGGTCCACCTTAAAGCAAGTGGGCCCGCCCAATTAGTGTGTGGGGTCCACCGTAAATCAAATGGGCTGGCCCAAGAAGTAAGTGGGCCAGCCCGTTTAGTTGCTGTTTATATGCCGGCATAATATGCGCTTTAGGATTTTGCGGGCAGGCACATATGTGATTTCGTTTAATTGGGCCGTTTAAGGGATGGGAATTCGTGATTTAGATACTGAGAATATTTACGCAGCATTGATTTCTGTCGGATAGCCTCACTTACCACAAGCACCAAAGAAAAAATGCGCGAAAGAACTATAAAAACTAACTAAATATTACATCAGCTGCAAGGCATTGAAAAAATATTACAGAACCCAGAGAAATTGAATGGTAATTAAACCTAGCAATACAATGAAGCGATCCGGCAATCTTTTAAGTTGTCCATGCAGCACCTATATCTGAAACAAAGACATTACAAGTTAAGACAGCAACAATGGAAAGGCAATGACACTACAATATTGTTTGGCAAAGAATTTGGAACTCATCATTTCGTCGTTATAACAAGATCATTGTAATGCGCACAATAAGCAAACAAAGAGTGCATGCCGCATACCAACAGCCAATATAACAGAGCATGTTAGAATGAAACAGCAGACTTACTACTGTCGAGTCCCATGCAAACCAACATGTTCAGGGAGTACAAAATTGGCATGAACAACATAGTAGCAGGCTATAAATTTTGTAACAACGACTGAGCAAGATGAAGTTATGATGGCTACATCTACAGAGCAGGGAATGTAAACCAAAAATAGAAGTTACGATGGCAAAAGCTAAAGAGGAGGGAATGTGAACCAACATGTGCCAAGTGAACTAAATAATACTCCTGAACTTATAGTGAAGGGGATGCAAATCAAGATGTTTCGGGATATAAACTTGTAATGAGCAACACATAGAGGATAGTTAATGCTTGAGCTTAGGATGGACCAGATACAGAATATAGTGGGATCACCTGTGAACTTGTATAAGAGGGAATGCAAACCAATATGTTCAGCTTTCCATATGTGAGCGTCATGCCAAGTCAGAGAAACAAGTCAATAATGCAGCTTTTGAAGAACAAGATGGCACGCAAAATTATTATCTAGTAGTATGACAAGTTTATTTGTACTACAGGCTAGATAGCAGAGTGATAGCATGCCAAACTAAGTCCTTACTTTGTTAGCTTACAATGAACTAGATACAAAACAATGGCATCACCTGTAGTACAGGGAATGCAAGCCAACATGTTCATGGAGTAAAAAATTGGCACAAACAACATAGTAGCAGGCCATAATTTTTGTAACAACGACTGAGCAAGATAAAGTTATGATGGCTAGATCTACAGAGCAGGGAATGTAAACCAAATATAGAAGTTACGATGCCAAAAGCTATAGAGCAGGGAATGCGAACCAACATGTGCAATTACTTAAAATTGGCCATGAACTAAATAATAGCAGGATGTTACTATAATACCTACAGTATAATTTTTGTAACAACGACTGAGCAAGATAGAAGTTATGATGGCTACATCTACAGAGCAGGGAATGCAAACCAAAATGTTCAATCGCTTAAAGTTAGCAATGAAGTAGAAAATAGCAAGGTGTTACGGTCATAGCTAGGAATGAACTAAAAGAGCTTCAGACAAACAAGCATCTGAACCCAGAACATGGCGCTAAAACAAGGGACTTACATTAGGAGAAGCACTCTGTGGGAGTCACAGCAGATCTTCCTGGGGTTGATAGATCCGGTGATGAAGTACGCTACATGTGCTACTTGGGGTTGGAGAGACGGCCATTACACTTCATGGTTACTCATCTCATCTGCAAAAACGTAACGGCGCGTCGTTAGCACAAACAGGTTCCCCCAAGATTAAACAAGAACTTGCAGGCAAGCAATAGAAAAGCGACAGTAGAAGAGTTTAGATCATACACGGCGCCGGTGAAGCAGATCCGGTTCATGCACAGCGGTGTCGGTGAGCAAGATCCGATGCGGTGGACGACGGATCCGGCGAAGCGGCTCCGGTGGGGTGGACGATGCCGCAGCTGAAGCGACTGCGGTAGACTGCTGGATGAGCATATGGTTTCGAGGTTCGGCGGGGATGATCCGGTCCGGTTGATGACGGCGTCGATGAAGCGGCTCCGGCAGGCAGCCGGATGACGAGGATCGCGAGGCCTCGGGTAGGCCAGGGAAGTCCGGCGGGGATGTTCCGGTGCGGTGGTCGTGGAGGTGGGAGAGAGAGGGACTTGGGAAGTTCCGGTGGGTGGTCTCAGAGGAGAGAGTGAGGGAAATGAATTTTTTTTCGGGGAGTTTCCGGAGCTAGGGAGGTGGTGATCGAAAAAAAATGACGGGTAGACCCCCCACCAACCGACTTATACATGGACATTGTTGTCATCTTTACGAGGGTAGAATGGGAAGTTAGAAGCGTGTGAAATATTTGTATTTTTCGGGCGGGAAGTTTTGCCGCTGGAATGAGATTTCGAATTTGGCTACAGTCCAAGTAATACAAAAATATGAGACCGTACTAGTACGGCCAAATGTCACATCAATTCATCATCACGTTGAAAATCGGTTACGACGATCATAATTATTGGCCGTTGGCACAACAGTTCTCCAACGCTTGATCCAACGGTCAAAGTTCCTTTTTTTTAAGAGAACGGTCAAAATTCATTGGATTCGCTCGGGAACTGCGCGCGCCAAAACGAGTCAGACGAAGATGTTTCTAGAGTTCTCACGGACGCGTCTTGGCGATACATTGAATGCAAATCTTGCAAGGTCAAAAAAAATGCAAATCTTGCAGGATCGTATGTGGCTGCTATGAGCTGAAGTACTCCATGAAACCGTGAACATACATGTAGATGGGAATCCCATGTAGACGATCTGAAGAACGACCCGCTGCATCTTTCACAAATCCATCTACATGACATGATAAACTTTAATTAAGAAGCAGCCACGTAACAATTATTGCCCAAAATCTAACGGGTTCGACAATAAGCTGGTAATTCTCTATTATATATAAACACCAAAAAAATATAGCAAGTAAGAAAGGAGTGTCAATGCCACCAGGACTTACAAAAAAAAGGGAATTAGCACTTTGTAATCTCTTTGTTTTTACACATACCTTCTGCTCAGGAATCCAGGGCCTAGGGTCACATCAAGTCATAATCAGAAACCAAAGTCGGTTCCCATGTTCTCCAATTCAAAACGCGTACAAAATATTTCAGTGTGTGAAATAATGTTGAGATTTTGAATTAGAGGGTTGTTAAGCTATTGATTATATGGAGTCGAAATTTGGTAGCATACATAAGTATCTCTGTTCACAACTCACCTGTACAGAAGCAGGAACAGCTGTTGTGTTGCAGCACAACACAAAGGAGAAGCCACTGTTCCGTTCATTGCACTCAATACAGCGATGAATGAACCAGACCAGTTGACAAGCTTCTAGACCAGTATGTAGAAAGATGGAAATCAATGGATCACAGAAAATCATCAGTGTCAAGCTTTAATGCACTAGCCAACGCGACCAAAAGTCCGAACTGATGGAAAGGGCTAGGCAATCCACTTTATACATCGCAACAAAAAGTCCAAACTGACAGAAAAGGCTAGACCGGGAGAAGAGAAGAGAAGGTTTGTGAAAGCGATGACTCGAACTTGAGACTATGGGCTCTGATACCACGTCAAGCTTCATCCACGAGCCAACGGAACCAAAAGTCAGAACTGATGGAAAGGGCTAGGCAATCCACTTATAATATTAACAATCAGCAGGGTTCCGGTTCAAAAAAATCCACATCACAACAAGGAAACGACCACCAAGATCATAGCAATTGCAGATAAATGCACCTACGAAATATGCTCAGACTAAGGAACCATTTTACAAGACAAAGGTAATGACCTGTCACTGTCCCCGTTCATCTCCAATTATCTAGCAGATACTCTTCTTACTACTTACTAGCATTCCTAACCTGCTCCAGTAGGGCCTCCTTCTGTGCTGCTATCGTTCTAAAATTGTCGACTTCTAGTCTTAGCGCAGCTGATGCAGCTCGTTCTACTTGGAGTTGCTCCTTTAGAACTTGAGCATGCAAATACTTTGACTTGGACATGGACTTGCACTTCAGCAGTCCAGCATTCCGTAAGAAAGTGTTTTTGGCAATGCCTTTCTTTTTTATTGCCATAGAAAATGCCTTCACACATTCTTCATCGGTTTTTTCCAGACCGTTTTTACCGGTTTTTGCCATCTCTAATTTCATATCTTCCTGCAAAAAATTCAGTTCGTACACATGTGTAAACATGATAGTTACTACAGAGAAACTTGCTGATAGTAGATTTATCATGTGTATGACCTACTTTTATTCCTACAGTTTGGCATGTCTGATTCACATCACATGAATTTTAATAAACATATATAATATCATATTGACATGTACTTTACTACTCCTATAAGTTGGGATGTGAGTCGTCACAAAATTTCAATCTTTGAGAAGACTTACAAGAACACTCTGTGCGACTTCTCCAATCACTTCAAGTTTGTTCTTCTGGCATGCTTCAAAAATCTCTGGCAGAGTCATCTCTTTGTTTGGTTCCCTTTTACTTGCATTATGTAACATCTGCATTTTAGTACTACCATTTATAAATCGAATAACGTGGTTGAAATGGAGGATCATAATATAAGCTGCACACTGGTGTATATACTCTGCATGATCTTTTACTAAAATATTTCTAAATAGCAGTATAAAACAACATGTCCTTACTTTTTGCCGAATGTGCACTATAAGGTTACGAGATCCCGTACGGCTAGGTAAAAGTAGTTTACCGCGGTTTTCCTGATTCTGTTTAGCCAAATTCTGCAAAAAGGAGACTAGTGAGACACTGCTATAAATAAGAATCCAAGATGTGATCTGGTCTCAGTCTTACAAATCATACCATATTCTTTGGATCAGACCAGTGCTTCACAAGATCTCCCCACTGTTTGTCAGTCATTTGCTTAAAAGGAGATATAGTTGGAACACTCCCAGTAATCTTTCCAGTGAAGTATTTCTTCTTTAGCCTGCTGCGATACTGGCGCAGACAGTCTGAGAATAGACTGTTGAGAACATGCTTTACTTCCTCTTGGTCCTCATCGAACTCGAACCTTAACTGTTCACAACAATATAAACCGTTGGTGTGATATACATAGATCCAACAACAAGCTAGAAGGAACGGGACGTGCCAATGTGGTATACTAGTATGAGTAACATTACCAAGAGAAAGATGACTTACGTGTAACCTGTGCACTAATTTTTCAAAATGCGCAGAGGTGTCTACGTGCTCTTTCCATGTTGGGAAGATAGGAATTTCATTCCTGACGAAAATTCCTACATCCGATGCTAATTTACAAGATTCTTCTGGGTCCAGTGGCCTTCTGCCACCTACGATAGATGAAAGGCGAAATCTTGATTCCATCCCAGCAAGCTTAGCTACGAACATTTTCCCTACTGTTGGGCCCCTCGTTTTTCTTGATCGTGGTGCAACTACAAAGTTAAGCATTACATCAAGCTATCAAGGTAGGTATAACGGAGAATGAAACTATAAGCATTATATATATATCTCTATAAAGTATAACTTTATAACGGAGAATGAAACTATAAGCATTGGAAAATGTACCTTCTTCGGTGTGGGGCTCATCCTCAGGGGAGTTGTCTATGGCAGGACTAATATGGGTCAGTGGGAGATCATCAACAGTTTGTTGATGTTGTGCTAGCAGTGTTTGGCCAGTTGTGGTTGTGTCAGCTGGGACTGGTACAGTGTGTCCTTGGGCAGTATTTCCTACCACAGCTACTGCTGATCCCAATTGTGGCTGAGAAGTTGCCGTGGAAACTTGTTCTGCTGCCAATTGTTGTTGAGAAGTTGCTGTGGAAACTGGTTCTGCTGCCAATTGTGGCTGAGAAGTTGCTGTGGAAACTGGTTCTGCTGCCGATTGTCGCTGGTTGACTGGATTGGTAACAGGTGGCTGATTCAACCGCTTGGGGTGTTCACCACGTTTTTTTATTTCAGTACTCTTAGAATTTTCGTTATTTTCTTCAACTGGTGCCATGAATCGCTGAGACTGTCTAGTAGCAGAAGCAGGTTTCTTTTTTGGTTGCAGCTGTTCTATCACCGATTCAGGTGCCTGTTGAATGGTCTTCCTCTCATTGGTGGTTCCTGCGAAATTCTTACTTGAAGCTGCAGATTCCTAGCACACATAAACGATATTTCAGTCTACAGAAGTCCCATATATGATGATATGCAAATGGAATAGAATGAAGAACAGTAAAGGATGACGTGCATGCTGAAACATATATATGATGCATTAAGGAGACCTAGAGGTGGCATGTGAACATGTTTGGTGGGATTCAGGATACAAGTATACAACACATGGAAGTTGCAAAACAGATATCTCAAAGTAAAAAAACACAGAAATCACCTGGTGGGGTTGAGGAGAATGGTCAGGCAAGGCATCTTCCTGAGTCAGCTCTCCAAGAGGCTCAGCATGATCAAATTGTGAATCATAACATTGTTCTTTATCTTTGGGAAGGGGAAAGGGTTCTTCTCCGATTTTGTTCAGGTTTGCACTAGAGGCAATAGCGTTACACATGTTTGTGCCCACACGGCTTGCATATCTTATACATATATTCCGTATCCGTTTCTCTTTTAATTCATTCTTCTGTATTGCAATAATATCTAGCATGCATTACAAAAAAAATGCTAATGAGATGGCGGTGCAAGTAAGCAAAAAAATACTTTTCGAAATCACATGCATAACGAATGCGGCCATATCAACCTTCTTGGAAGTGGGCGCGTGTACGCTTTGGTTTCCTGCCGTCGACCATGGAAGCGCCCATCTCTCCAGTCCGGTGGACGGAAGGAGTCGGGGATTAAGATACGAGAACCCGGCGATGGTGACTGTCGCTGACAAGGCGGCGGTGGAAGTCGGCTACGGAGGAGCTCGTATGGTACAGTGGTCGTCGGTGGGGGTGGGGGAGGTGGAAGCTACTCCGGCTTGCTAAAAAGCAAGGGAGACGGCGGAACGTCGTCGGTCACTACGGTGGCCGATGAGAAGGCAGTAGTGCTGGTGTGGGAGTGGGACAGTGGGCCGGCGCCGGCGTGTGAGATGATCCGGTGGGTCATGCAGGGTGGAAGCGTGAGAGAGAGATGCGGGGTTCGGCGCCGCCGGTGATAGGTCTGAATTGAGCGGTCCGGGGGGATAAGATCGACACTGTACTTATTTCACATCGCTTTGAATTTTGGAAGCGGGGGGGATTTCGGCGGGAATTTTGGGGCAGAGTTGAAATTATTACTGGTTGCTGGAAAACTGTGGAACCCTAGCCTACGAAATCCCAAGTCTGAAGCTGAGGGCCCTTTTGCTGTGGCTTTTTGGCTTTTGGATTTTGGAAGCCAAAAGAATATAATATTTGTTTTTGGCTTCCAAAATCCAAAAGCCAAAAAGGCAAAAAAAAAAGGCACAACAAAAGGGCCCTGAGTATGTTCGGGTTCAAGGGGATATGCTTGTTGGTTCTTGGGTGCATATGATCTCTTTATTTCGAAATTCATCTTCTATACATTTTGAAATGTCAAAAAAGAATAAAACGAAAAATGCATGTGTACTTCTTCGCTTGCTTTATACACATAAAATATTTCAATGGAAAAATCGAATAGTAATTTGGGCTATGTAAAAAAGAGTTACTCCGTAAAAAAATTGTGCTAACCATAAGGCTTTTTATGAGACATGTTTTCTCTCTTTTTTTACATCGACCATGAAAAAAACTTGTTTTTTTTACATCAACCATGAAAAATACTTTTTTTACATCGACCATGAAAAATACTAGGAATTTGCTAAGAGCATCCACAACGTGTAGCCAAAAGTGGTTCCATATTTGATTTTTGGCTTTTTGAACTAGTTCCATACATTGTAGAGGTAGTTCCAAAACCAGAAAAACAGGGAACCGGAGCAAATAGGTGCTCCGATGCCAAATTTCACTTTTGGCATTTGGAACTAGTTCCCTACATTGTGAGAGTAGTTCCATATTGGCTTTATGAGTTGTTTTAGCTTGATGGCGGGACCCACGTTATAAATATTTGGAACCACTACATTGTGGAGCTATTGCTATATTTCACACCAAAGCCAAATTCACCATCGTATCAGATTTGGCAATAGCAACATTGTGGATAGCCTAAAGTTATATTTTCCATCTTGTACACAATTAAAAATATCTTTAAAACAAACAAATCTCTATGTCTAGGTGTACCATCTCTACTAGTACTAGTATATATACACGTGCCTTGCACGTGAGGGCTCTTTTTTTTAGTGAAACAACTTCGACGCAATAAGAATTCGATCTTTTTTTTAACAAAGGAGGGGGGCCCAAGGGCTTGGATACCATTAAGTGCAACAGAGGGGTACATATTACAGATTGCAGTCAATAGTCACTTGGGTTGAAAGCCAATGCAAGCCCGCCTACATGATAGCAGGATTTTGTGAAGCTTTTTAACTTAATTGGTCAAACATGCGAAGCATGTGCCATTTACTTGTACAACTTTATCGGAAAAAAATACTTGTACAAGCTAGTTCCCCTAAGTACTACCAGCACATAAGTAAACAAAAGAACCAGGGACATCATCAACTGAAAACAACAATCTATTCATATAGCGGCTCTTGCATCACCCTTTGAAAATCATCTACCTGCAAAGATGAGTGCAGAGTTTCTGCTCGTGCTTTCACCTGTTCCAAGATCGTCCAGTTGATCTCATGGACATCTGCATCAGCCAAAGCGGTAACCAAGTTGCCAGCCACTAGCTTCTGCAGATCAGCAACAGCATGTAGGCCATCTTGAATTGTAGAATTCCATCCTCGGTTCATTTCTTTGTTCCGCCAAGTGGCCACATCCAAGTCCTTTTGAAGACGCCTAATCTTAGCTTCCCCAGTGCCACATCCTTCTGTTTTGTTCCTACAAACGTTTGCATCACTGGAACTCTGGACATCTGTGCTACAATGCTGCTTGGCAGGGACATGAGCAGTCACTTGCTTCTGCGATTTGCCATGCATAAAATCAATCAGCAGATTAAAAGGAAATATGTTGGTTGATTCATGTCACCACTTTCAGCAACCCATGAGTTTCTAAACCTTAAATGGAGTCTAAAACATTGCAATAAAAGGGTGGGTGCATCATTTGGATGCAGAGGCCGGGGCGACCCTATTTTCAAGAAAAAATTAGGAAATCTGAAATCTATATCTATATCTCTACCATCTATACCACTCCACTCCTGTTGACAGTTTGATCTCTTTCAGTACATTAGATTATGTCATGTTTAAAACACTATTATAAAATTACCTCCTTAATGTTGAGCTCAGGAGGATCCAGATGTGCTGATCCTAGGCGGCCACTCAAATGATTGCTTGCTAGAACAATAGGACCAAATCCCGCCTCCTTTCTACCAATGTCTGCATCACTGGCGCGCTCACTGTCTTTGTTAGGAACATGAGCAGTGGCTAGCTGCTGCAAATCAAAGTTCATCAAATCAATCAGCAAACAAGACATATGAAATTTGAGCAGTGCGGCTAAATACCTTCTTCAGCAGCTGCCCCACGGAATCGTCCTTTTGGCGGCACATCACACGTTTGAAAAATCTCGGCAACGACTTGGGGTGCGGTGATTTTGTCCCATTCCACAGTATGCCGAGCTTGGCTGCAATTATCATATTCTGCAAGATATTTTGCCTCCGAGATTCTTCGTAGGCATTCTCGAGGGGAATATCTAGCAGGCATTACAAAAAAAACAGATGCTAATAACAAGCAGTGGAAGCAAGCAATAAACTAGTCTCGGAAATCAAATACGGAGTACATAACAAAAGCTGCCGGACAAAGTGTTCAACCTTGGTCGACTGGGGAGGTGGCGCGTTGGCCGTTCGGTTTGGTTCGGTGGATCATGGTGGCGCTTTGTGTACCGATCTCGCCGGCCGGTAAGATGAACCAGTGAGTCGGGGAAGCAGATCCGACGAAGCGGACGGAGTGTGGTTGACGGCGTCGCTGAGCTGGCTCCGGTGCGGTGGATGTCGGCTACGGATGGAGGACTGAGAGGGAGCGAGACGGACTAGGTGCGAGGTAGGGAGAGAGGCCCTTGCTTGTCCGTGGGTGGGGCTGGATATAGGGGAAATGAAAGCGAGGTAGGAAGATAGCATCCTGCTAATTTATGGTGCTGAACTAGAAAATCCCGCCAATATATGGTGCTGAATTGCGGGCGGCTCATAGCTTGTGCACAAATAAAATGGGAAAATCCAAAAAATGTAGTTCAACAAAAAAAAACTCTAGTAGGCAAAGTCGCTAGCTCGCCATGAGAAGATGCACTCCGCCAACAAAATGTCATGACAAGCTAGTTTGCTATGGATCTTGCATTAACCCTGCTCGATAAAATGGTGGGCAAAAAAAGACAAGCTAAATCAAAAATAATGGTGGTAGAAAGATGTAACTCTCAAATGTAAACTCTACTAAACAGGGCCAGCTCAAAAATATGCCTCATATTATTAGTACTTCCTCCGGTCCATATTAACTGCCACTAACATACATCGAGAAACAAAAAAGAGAAATCTGTCATGAATAGTTCCCGAATTCAAATCTGAGTTTCTCTGTAGACTATTCCCATCTGAGTTTCTCTTTTTTGTTTCTCGATGTATGTTTCGAATTTTGATCTGAAATTTTTAGGGGTTATCTTAATATGAGCTGTGAACGTGCATGATTTGTTTCAGATTTTTTTCGCAATGTTTAAATTTGGATTTAGGCCGCATGTCACCTCGCTACCGCTCGAGAAATGGAGCCCCTCTCCGCTGGGCTCCATAAAAGCTTCACTGTTCGTGTCAGACTGTTGAAGACACTGGCAAGTGCATGTCAGGGGGACAGAGAATAAATTTCGTCCACGCGTCGGCGCGTGCTGTCTACCCCAAACCCTAAACTCTGTCTTTATGAAGTCAAGCATGCATGAAGAGAAGTGGTTTTTGGTTTCAAACATGGAAATTTCAAAAACCCTCTCAAGAGCTACATTTTGGAGTGACTAATTTTTCATATTCATGATTTAAACTTGTTTAAATGGGCATAAAAATAGGCATAAAATTCAAAATAAATCAAAATAAATGAAAAACCAAGGCACATAGTCTTCCTATGTCATATAGTAAGCATTCAATTAAGTTGATAAACAAGGTCTAGACATATTCGAACCAGAAAAATCATGTATCTACCCCCTAACCCTAAACTCTGTCTTATGAAGTCAAGCATGAAGAGATGTGGTTTTTGGTTTCAAACATGGAAATTTCGAAAACCCTCCCAAGAGCTTCATTTTGGAGTGACTAAGAAGCATACATGCTTACTTTTTTATATTCATGTTTTAAACTTGTTCAAATCTTGGTCAAACCTAGGATTTGACCAAGATTAAAATGGGCATAAGAATTCAAAAAAAACAAAGCACATAGTCTGTGTATGTCATATAGTAAGCATTCAAGTTGATAAACAAGGTCTAGACATATTCAAACCAGAAAAATCATGGAAATTTCAAAAACCTCCCACGAGCTTCATTTTGGAGTGACTAAGAAGGATCGATGCAGGTTACGTTTCATATTATTCATGTTTTAAACTTGTTTAAATCTTGGTCCAACCTAGGATTTGACCAAGATTCAACAAATGGGGATAAAAAAATGAAAACCCAATGCACATAGTCTTCTTATGTCATATAATAAGCATACAATTAAGTTGATAAACAAGGTCTAGACATATTCAAACCAAAAAAAACATGTATGTGGCTACCCCTAACCCTAAACTCTGTCTTATGAAGTCAAGCATGAAGAGATGTGGTTTTTGGTTTCAAACATGGAAATTTCAAAAACCCCTTCCAAGAGCTTCATTTTGGAGTGACTAAGAAGCATACATGCTTACCTTTTCATATATATTCATGTTTTAAACTTGTTCAAATCTTGGTCAAACCTAGGATTTGACAAAGATTCAAATGGGCATAAAAATTCAAATAAAATGAATACCAAGGTCTTCTTATGTCATATAGTATGTGCGCATTCACTTAAGTTGATAAACAAGGTCTAGACATATTAAACCTAAAAAATCATGCATGTATCTACCCCTAACCCTAAACTCTGTCTTATAAAGTCAAGCATGCATGGTGAAGATAAGTGGTTTTTGGTTTCAAACATGGAAATTTCAAAAACCCTCCTAATTAAGAGCTTCATTTTGGAGTGACTAAGAAGGATACATGCTTACTTTTACATATTCATGTTTTAAACTTGTTTAAGTCGTGGTCAAACCTAGGATTTGACCAAGATTTAAATGGGCATAAAAATTCAAAAACAAAATCAAAAACCAAAGCAAGTCTTTGCATGTCATATAGTAAGCATTCAAGTTGATAAACAAGGTCTAGACATATTCAAACCAGAAAATCATGTATATATCTACCCCTAACCCTAAACTCTATCTTTATGAAGTCAAGCATGCATGAAGAGAAGTGGTTTTAGGTTTCAAACATGGAAATTTCAAAAACCATCCCAAGAGCTACATTTTGGAGTGACTAAGAAGGATATATAGATGCTTAATTTTGCATATTCATGATTTAAACTTGTTCAAATCTTGGTCAAACCTATGATTTGACCAAGATTCAAATGGGCATTAAAAATAGAAAAATGAAAAACCAAAGCACATAATCTTCTTATGTCATATAGTAAGCATTAAAGTTGATAAACACAAGGTCTAGACATATTCAAACCATACAAATCATGTATCTACCCCTAACCCTAAACTTTGTCTTATGAAGTCAAGCATGAAGAGATGTGGTTTTTGGTTTCAAACATGGAAATTTCAAATACCCTTCCAAGAGCTTCATTTTGGAGTGACTAAGAAGCATACATGCTTACCTTTTCATATTCATGTTTTAAACTTGTTCAAATCTTGGTCAAACCTAGGATTTGACCAAGATTCAAATGGGCATAAAAATTCAAAAAAAATGAATACCAAGATCTTCTTATGTCATATAGTATGCGCGCAATCAATTAAGTTGATAAACAAGGTATAGACATATTAAACCTGAAAATCATGTATCTACCCCTAACCCTAAACTCTGTCTTATAAAGTCAAGCATGCATGGTGAAGATAAGTGGTTTTTGGTTTCAAACATGGAAATTTCAAAAACCCTCCTAATTAAGAGCTTCATTTTGGAGTGACTAAGAAGGATACATGCTTACTTTTCATATTCATGTTTTAAACTTGTTTAAATCTTGGTCAAACCTAGGAAAATCATAAATATATCTACCCCTAACCCTAAACTCTGTCTTATGAAGTCAATCATGAAGAGAAGTGGTTTTGGGTTTCCTACATGGAAATTTCAAAAACCTCCCAAAAACTTCATTTTAGAGTGACTAAGAACGATACATGCTTCCCTTTTCATTTTCATGTTTTAAACTTGTTTACATTATCTTGGTCAAATCTAGGATTTGACAAGATTCAAATGGGCATCAAAATAAAAAAATCAGAAAAATGAAAAACCAAAGCACATAGTTTTCTTATGTCATATAGTAAGCATTCAAGTTGATAAACAAGGTTTATACATATTCAAACCAGACAAATCATGTATCTACCCCCTATCGACCCTAAACTCGGTCTTATGAAGTCTAGCATGAGGAGAAGTCGTTTTGGGTTTCAAACGTTTAAGCCAAAAGCCCCATTTCAAATATTTCAAACTTATTCAAATTTGGTTCAAATTTGAAAGACACACAAGTTATAGCACACATAGTGCATACATTCTCACACATACTGCACTAGATGCTAACCCGGCCTATAGTTTGAGGCCATTGGATGAGGTCGAAAAAAATCTTGGATTAGAAATGGGGTTGTTCGAACCCCGTAGTTGGATTTTTTGAACCTTGATCTGTAGTACTGGGCAAAACCCTAGTTTAACCTATTTAATTATAGATTCGTAGGTCGATTTTTCTACCTTTTTATTATTACTATGCAGCACATGTGTGTTTGCCCGTCGAGTGAAACTCGGAGGAAGAGGGATCACTCGGAAGGAGAGAAGAAGGGAGAGAATTATGGTGTCTCCCCTTTTTCGGGTGATGATGTTGACTTTTGTGCAGGGTTTGTCAGTGAGCAGGAGGTGCGAGGAGCGAGCGAGCGAGCGAGTCGAGCGAGGCCGAGAATGAGAGAGATTTTTTTTTTTAGAGGGACGACCGAAGGATCCAAGGACCCACAGACTTCCAATACGCATCCTGATGCGTCTTTCTCTTGACAAAGAAAATGGCTGGGAGTTTGCGTACCTATTGCACGTGACTTGTGCTCACTGAAGTGTGGGACCTCACGCATGGGCACCACACGTAAGTGACAGACCTGTTGGTGTAAAAACTCGGTTGATTATTATAGTGCATTAGAACAAAGTTTCCTATGGATTCAAGGGTAGGAAATCCAAGTTAACTCATTTACATGACATTATTTTTTCCATGAAGCAAAGTTAACGCACCTATCAATTGGTACATTTTGGAGTGACTAAGAAGGATCCAGGCTTACTTATTCGTTTTCACGTGTAAAACTTGTCTAAATCTTGGTCAAACAAAATTGGCAGAAAATTCAAAAAAAAAACAGAAAAATGAAAAACCAAAGCACATAGTCTTCTTATGTCATGTAGTAAGCATTAAAGTTGATAAACAAGGTCTAGACATATTCAAACCATACTAATCATGTATCTACCCGCTAACCCCTAAACTATGTCTTAAGAAGTCAAGAATGAAGAGAAGTGGTTTTGGGTTTCAAACATGGACATTTCAAAAACCTCCCAAAACTTCATTTTAGGGTGAGTAAGAAGGATACAGGCTTCCCTTTTCATTTTCATGTTCTATACTTGTTTAAATCTTGGTCAAACCTAGGATTTGACCAAGATTCAAATGGGCACAAAAAAAATAAAAAAAAGCACATAGTGTTCTTATGTCATATCATAAGCATTCAAGTTGATAAACAAGGTCTAGATATATCCAAATTAACCAGACAAATCATGTATCTACCCCCTATCGTCCCTACTTCGTCTTATGAAGTCAAGCATGAAGAGAAGTGGTTTTGGGTTTCAAACATGGAAATTTCAAAAACCTCCCAAAATTCAGCTTCATTTTAGAGCGACTAAGAAGGATCGATGCTTTTACCTTTTCATTTCCATGTTTTAAACTTATTTAAATCTTGGTCAAACCTAGGATTTGACCAAGATTCAAATGGGCATAAAAATTCAGACAAAAAATCTAAAGAATGAAAAACCAAAGCACATAGCCTTCTTAATTATGTCATATAGTAAACACTCAAGTTGATAAATAAGGTCTAGACATATTCAAACCAGAAAAATCATGTGTATATCTACCCCTAACCCTAAACTCTGTATTATGAAGTCAATCTCTAGGATTTGACCAAGATTCAAATGGGCATAAAATAAAAAAAACATAAAAATGAAAAACCAAAGCGCACATAGTCTTCTTATATGTCATATAGTAAGCATTAAAGTTGATAAACAAGGTCTGGACATATTCAAACTAGCTAGACAAATCATGTATCTACCCCCTAACCCCTAAACTCTGTCTTATGACGAAGTCAAGCATGAAGATAAGTGGTTTTGGGTTTCAAACATGGAAATTTCAAAAACCTCCCAAAAACTTCATTTTAGGGTGACTAAGAAGGATACAGGCTTCCATTTTTCATTTCCATGTTCTATACTTGTTTAAATCTTGGTCAAACCTAGGATTTGACCAAGATTCAAATGTGCATCAAAATTCCAAAAAAAATCAGAAAAATGAAAAACCAAAGCACATAGTTTTCTTATGTCACATACATATATATAGTAAGCATTCAAAAGTTGATAAACAAGGTCTAGACATATTCAAACCAGACAAATCATGTACCCCCTAACCCTAAACTTTGTCTTAATTATATATGAAGTCAAGCATGAAGCAGAGAAGTGTGGTTTTGGGTTTCAAACATGGAAATTTCAAAAACCTCCCAAAAAGCTTCATTTTAATTAGACTGGCTGGTTAATTAAGAAGGATCCATGATTAATTACCTTTTCATTGTCATGTTTTAAACTTGTTTAAATCTTGGTCGAACCTAGGATTTGACCAAGATTCAAATGGGCATAAAAATTCAGAAAAAATCGAAAGAATGAAAAACCAAAGCACATAGCCTTCTTATGTCATATAGTAAGCATTCAAGTTGATAAACATGGTCTAGACATATTCAAACCAGAAAAATCATGTATCTACCCCTAACCCTAAACTCTGTCTTATGAAGTCAAGCATGAAAAGAAGTACGGTGGTTTTGGGTTTCAAACATGGTAAATTCAAGAACCTCCCAAAAGCTTCATTTTAGAGTTACTAAGAGAAAGATCCAGACTTAATTACCTTATCATTTTCACATGTTAAACTTGTTTAAATCTTGCTCAACAAACCTAGGATTTTACCAAGATTCTCAAATGGGCATAAAAATCAAAAAATGAAATACCAATGCACATAGTCCTCTTATGTCATATAGCTAGTAAGCATTCAAGTTGATAAACAAGGTCTAGACATATTCAAACTAGCTAGACAAATCATGTATCTACCCCCTAATTAAAACCCCTAAACTCTGTCTTATGACGAAGTCAAGCATGAAGATAAGTGGTTTTAGGTTTCAAACATGGAAATTTCAAAAACCTCCCAAAATTCAGCTTCATTTTAGAGCGACTAAGAAGGATCGATGCTTTTACCTTTTCATTTCCATGTTTTAAACTTATTTAAATCTTGGTCAAACCTAGGATTTGACCAAGATTCAAATGGGCATAAAAATTATTCAGACAAAAAATCTAAAGAATGAAAAACCAAAGCACATAGCCTTCTTAATTATGTCATATAGTAAACACTCAAGTTGATAAACAAGGTCTAGACATATTCAAACCAGAAAAATCATGTGTATATCTACCCCTACCCCTAAACTCTGTCTTATGAAGTCAATCATGAAGAGAATTGGTTTTGGGTTTCAAACATGGAAATTTCAAGTACGTCCCAAAAGCTTCATATATTTTAGAGTGACTAATTAAGAAGGATCTTGGATTACGTTTTCATTTTCATGCTTGAAACTTGTTTAAATCTTGGTTGAACCTAGGATTTGACCAGAATCAAATGTGCATAAAATTCTTAAAAAAATAGAAAAATGAAAAACAAAAGCACATGGTCTTCTTATGTCATATAGTAAGCATTCAAGTTGATAAACAAGGTTTAGACATATTCAAACCAGACAAATCATGTATCTACCCCCTAACCCTAAACTCGGTCTTATGAAGTCTAGCATGAGGAGAAGTCGTTTTGGGTTTCAAACGTTTAAGCCAAAAGCCCCATTTCAAATATTTCAAACTTATTCAAATTTGGTTCAAATTTGAAAGACACACAAGTTATAGCACACATAGTGCATACATTCTCACACATACTGCACTAGATGCTAACCCGGCCTATAGTTTGAGGCCATTGGATGAGGTCGAAAAAAATCTTGGATTAGAAATGGGGTTGTTCGAACCCCGTAGTTGGATTTTTTGAACCTTGATCTGTAGTACTGGGCAAAACCCTAGTTTAACCTATTTAATTATAGATTCGTAGGTCGATTTTTCTACCTTTTTATTATTACTATGCAGCACATGTGTGTTTGCCCGTCGAGTGAAACTCGGAGGAAGAGGGATCACTCGGAAGGAGAGAAGAAGGGAGAGAATTATGGTGTCTCCCCTTTTTCGGGTGATGATGTTGACTTTTGTGCAGGGTTTGTCAGTGAGCAGGAGGTGCGAGCGAGCGAGCGAGCGAGTCGAGCGAGGCCGAGAATGAGAGAGATTTTTTTTTTTTAGAGGGACGACCGAAGGATCCAGAAGGACCCACAGACTTCCAATACGCATCCTGATGCGTCTTTCTCTTGACAAAGAAAATGGCTGGGAGTTTGCGTACCTATTGCACGTGACTTGTGCTCACTGAAGTGTGGGACCTCACGCATGGGCACCACACGTAAGTGACAGACCTGTTGGTGTAAAAACTCGGTTGATTATTATAGTGCATTAGAACAAAGTTTCCTATGGATTCAAGGGTAGGAAATCCAAGTTAACTCATTTACATGACATTATTTTTTCCATGAAGCAAAGTTAACGCACCTATCAATTGGTACATTTTGGAGTGACTAAGAAGGATCCAGGCTTACTTATTCGTTTTCACGTGTAAAACTTGTCTAAATCTTGGTCAAACAAAATTGGCAGAAAATTCAAAAAAAAAAACAGAAAAATGAAAAACCAAAGCACATAGTCTTCTTATGTCATGTAGTAAGCATTAAAGTTGATAAACAAGGTCTAGACATATTCAAACCATACTAATCATGTATCTACCCGCTAACCCCTAAACTATGTCTTAAGAAGTCAAGAATGAAGAGAAGTGGTTTTGGGTTTCAAACATGGACATTTCAAAAACCTCCCAAAACTTCATTTTAGGGTGAGTAAGAAGGATACAGGCTTCCCTTTTCATTTTCATGTTCTATACTTGTTTAAATCTTGGTCAAACCTAGGATTTGACCAAGATTCAAATGGGCACAAAAAAATAAAAAAAGCACATAGTGTTCTTATGTCATATCATAAGCATTCAAGTTGATAAACAAGGTCTAGATATATCCAAATTAACCAGACAAATCATGTATCTACCCCCTATCGTCCCTACTTCGTCTTATGAAGTCAAGCATGAAGAGAAGTGGTTTTGGGTTTCAAACATGGAAATTTCAAAAACCTCCCAAAATTCAGCTTCATTTTAGAGCGACTAAGAAGGATCGATGCTTTTACCTTTTCATTTCCATGTTTTAAACTTATTTAAATCTTGGTCAAACCTAGGATTTGACCAAGATTCAAATGGGCATAAAAATTCAGACAAAAAATCTAAAGAATGAAAAACCAAAGCACATAGCCTTCTTAATTATGTCATATAGTAAACACTCAAGTTGATAAATAAGGTCTAGACATATTCAAACCAGAAAAATCATGTGTATATCTACCCCTAACCCTAAACTCTGTATTATGAAGTCAATCTCTAGGATTTGACCAAGATTCAAATGGGCATAAAATAAAAAAAACATAAAAATGAAAAACCAAAGCGCACATAGTCTTCTTATATGTCATATAGTAAGCATTAAAGTTGATAAACAAGGTCTGGACATATTCAAACTAGCTAGACAAATCATGTATCTACCCCCTAACCCCTAAACTCTGTCTTATGACGAAGTCAAGCATGAAGATAAGTGGTTTTGGGTTTCAAACATGGAAATTTCAAAAACCTCCCAAAAACTTCATTTTAGGGTGACTAAGAAGGATACAGGCTTCCATTTTCATTTCCATGTTCTATACTTGTTTAAATCTTGGTCAAACCTAGGATTTGACCAAGATTCAAATGTGCATCAAAATTCCAAAAAAAATCAGAAAAATGAAAAACCAAAGCACATAGTTTTCTTATGTCACATACATATATATAGTAAGCATTCAAAAGTTGATAAACAAGGTCTAGACATATTCAAACCAGACAAATCATGTACCCCCTAACCCTAAACTTTGTCTTAATTATATATGAAGTCAAGCATGAAGCAGAGAAGTGTGGTTTTGGGTTTCAAACATGGAAATTTCAAAAACCTCCCAAAAAGCTTCATTTTAATTAGACTGGCTGGTTAATTAAGAAGGATCCATGATTAATTACCTTTTCATTGTCATGTTTTAAACTTGTTTAAATCTTGGTCGAACCTAGGATTTGACCAAGATTCAAATGGGCATAAAAATTCAGAAAAAAATCGAAAGAATGAAAAACCAAAGCACATAGCCTTCTTATGTCATATAGTAAGCATTCAAGTTGATAAACATGGTCTAGACATATTCAAACCAGAAAAATCATGTATCTACCCCTAACCCTAAACTCTGTCTTATGAAGTCAAGCATGAAAAGAAGTACGGTGGTTTTGGGTTTCAAACATGGTAAATTCAAGAACCTCCCAAAAGCTTCATTTTAGAGTTACTAAGAGAAAGATCCAGACTTAATTACCTTATCATTTTCAAATGTTAAACTTGTTTAAATCTTGCTCAACAAACCTAGGATTTTACCAAGATTCTCAAATGGGCATAAAAATCAAAAAATGAAATACCAATGCACATAGTCCTCTTATGTCATATAGCTAGTAAGCATTCAAGTTGATAAACAAGGTCTAGAGACATATTCAAACTAGCTAGACAAATCATGTATCTACCCCCTAATTAAAACCCCTAAACTCTGTCTTATGACGAAGTCAAGCATGAAGATAAGTGGTTTTAGGTTTCAAACATGGAAATTTCAAAAACCTCCCAAAATTCAGCTTCATTTTAGAGCGACTAAGAAGGATCGATGCTTTTACCTTTTCATTTCCATGTTTTAAACTTATTTAAATCTTGGTCAAACCTAGGATTTGACCAAGATTCAAATGGGCATAAAAATTATTCAGACAAAAAATCTAAAGAATGAAAAACCAAAGCACATAGCCTTCTTAATTATGTCATATAGTAAACACTCAAGTTGATAAACAAGGTCTAGACATATTCAAACCAGAAAAATCATGTGTATATCTACCCCTACCCCTAAACTCTGTCTTATGAAGTCAATCATGAAGAGAATTGGTTTTGGGTTTCAAACATGGAAATTTCAAGTACGTCCCAAAAGCTTCATATATTTTAGAGTGACTAATTAAGAAGGATCTTGGATTACGTTTTCATTTTCATGCTTGAAACTTGTTTAAATCTTGGTTGAACCTAGGATTTGACCAGAATCAAATGTGCATAAAATTCTTAAAAAAATAGAAAAATGAAAAACAAAAGCACATGGTCTTCTTATGTCATATAGTAAGCATTCAAGTTGATAAACAAGGTTTAGACATATTCAAACCAGACAAATCATGTATCTACCCCCTAACCCTAAACTCGGTCTTATGAAGTCTAGCATGAGGAGAAGTCGTTTTGGGTTTCAAACGTTTAAGCCAAAAGCCCCATTTCAAATATTTCAAACTTATTCAAATTTGGTTCAAATTTGAAAGACACACAAGTTATAGCACACATAGTGCATACATTCTCACACATACTGCACTAGATGCTAACCCGGCCTATAGTTTGAGGCCATTGGATGAGGTCGAAAAAAATCTTGGATTAGAAATGGGGTTGTTCGAACCCCGTAGTTGGATTTTTTGAACCTTGATCTGTAGTACTGGGCAAAACCCTAGTTTAACCTATTTAATTATAGATTCGTAGGTCGATTTTTCTACCTTTTTATTATTACTATGCAGCACATGTGTGTTTGCCCGTCGAGTGAAACTCGGAGGAAGAGGGATCACTCGGAAGGAGAGAAGAAGGGAGAGAATTATGGTGTCTCCCCTTTTTTGGGTGATGATGTTGACTTTTGTGCAGGGTTTGTCAGTGAGCAGGAGGTGCGAGCGAGCAGCGAGCGAGCGAGTCGAGCGAGGCCGAGAATGAGAGAGATTTTTTTTTTTTAGAGGGACGACCGAAGGATCCAGAAGGACCCACAGACTTCCAATACGCATCCTGATGCGTCTTTCTCTTGACAAAGAAAATGGCTGGGAGTTTGCGTACCTATTGCACGTGACTTGTGCTCACTGAAGTGTGGGACCTCACGCATGGGCACCACACGTAAGTGACAGACCTGTTGGTGTAAAAACTCGGTTGATTATTATAGTGCATTAGAACAAAGTTTCCTATGGATTCAAGGGTAGGAAATCCAAGTTAACTCATTTACATGACATTATTTTTTCCATGAAGCAAAGTTAACGCACCTATCAATTGGTACATTTTGGAGTGACTAAGAAGGATCCAGGCTTACTTATTCGTTTTCACGTGTAAAACTTGTCTAAATCTTGGTCAAACAAAATTGGCAGAAAATTCAAAAAAAAACAGAAAAATGAAAAACCAAAGCACATAGTCTTCTTATGTCATGTAGTAAGCATTAAAGTTGATAAACAAGGTCTAGACATATTCAAACCATACTAATCATGTATCTACCCGCTAACCCCTAAACTCTATCTTATGACGAAGTCAAGCATGAAGATTAAGTGGTTTTGGGTTTCAAACATGGAAATTTCAAAAACCTCCCAAAAAGCTTCATTTTAATTAGACTGGCTGGTTAATTAAGAAGGATCCATGATTAATTACCTTTTCATTGTCATGTTTTAAACTTGTTTAAATCTTGGTCGAACCTAGGATTTGACCAAGATTCAAATGGGCATAAAAATTCAGAAAAAATCGAAAGAATGAAAAACCAAAGCACATAGCCTTCTTATGTCATATAGTAAGCATTCAAGTTGATAAACATGGTCTAGACATATTCAAACCAGAAAATTCATGTATCTACCCCTAACCCTAAACTCTGTCTTATGAAGTCAAGCATGAAAAGAAGTACGGTGGTTTTGGGTTTCAAACATGGTAAATTCAAGAACCTCCCAAAAGCTTCATTTTAGAGTTACTAAGAGAAAGATCCAGACTTAATTACCTTATCATTTTCAAATGTTAAACTTGTTTAAATCTTGCTCAACAAACCTAGGATTTTACCAAGATTCTCAAATGGGCATAAAAATCAAAAAATGAAATACCAATGCACATAGTCCTCTTATGTCATATAGCTAGTAAGCATTCAAGTTGATAAACAAGGTCTAGAGACATATTCAAACTAGCTAGACAAATCATGTATCTACCCCCTAATTAAAACCCCTAAACTCTGTCTTATGACGAAGTCAAGCATGAAGATAAGTGGTTTTAGGTTTCAAACATGGAAATTTCAAAAACCTCCCAAAATTCAGCTTCATTTTAGAGCGACTAAGAAGGATCGATGCTTTTACCTTTTCATTTCCATGTTTTAAACTTATTTAAATCTTGGTCAAACCTAGGATTTGACCAAGATTCAAATGGGCATAAAAATTATTCAGACAAAAAATCTAAAGAATGAAAAACCAAAGCACATAGCCTTCTTAATTATGTCATATAGTAAACACTCAAGTTGATAAACAAGGTCTAGACATATTCAAACCAGAAAAATCATGTGTATATCTACCCCTACCCCTAAACTCTGTCTTATGAAGTCAATCATGAAGAGAATTGGTTTTGGGTTTCAAACATGGAAATTTCAAGTACGTCCCAAAAGCTTCATATATTTTAGAGTGACTAATTAAGAAGGATCTTGGATTACGTTTTCATTTTCATGCTTGAAACTTGTTTAAATCTTGGTTGAACCTAGGATTTGACCAGAATCAAATGTGCATAAAATTCTTAAAAAATAGAAAAATGAAAAACAAAAGCACATGGTCTTCTTATGTCATATAGTAAGCATTCAAGTTGATAAACAAGGTTTAGACATATTCAAACCAGACAAATCATGTATCTACCCCCTAACCCTAAACTCGGTCTTATGAAGTCTAGCATGAGGAGAAGTCGTTTTGGGTTTCAAACGTTTAAGCCAAAAGCCCCATTTCAAATATTTCAAACTTATTCAAATTTGGTTCAAATTTGAAAGACACACAAGTTATAGCACACATAGTGCATACATTCTCACACATACTGCACTAGATGCTAACCCGGCCTATAGTTTGAGGCCATTGGATGAGGTCGAAAAAAATCTTGGATTAGAAATGGGGTTGTTCGAACCCCGTAGTTGGATTTTTTGAACCTTGATCTGTAGTACTGGGCAAAACCCTAGTTTAACCTATTTAATTATAGATTCGTAGGTCGATTTTTCTACCTTTTTATTATTACTATGCAGCACATGTGTGTTTGCCCGTCGAGTGAAACTCGGAGGAAGAGGGATCACTCGGAAGGAGAGAAGAAGGGAGAGAATTATGGTGTCTCCCCTTTTTCGGGTGATGATGTTGACTTTTGTGCAGGGTTTGTCAGTGAGCAGGAGGTGCGAGCGAGCGAGCGAGCGAGCGAGCGAGTCGAGCGAGGCCGAGAATGAGAGAGATTTTTTTTTTTTAGAGGGACGACCGAAGGATCCAGAAGGACCCACAGACTTCCAATACGCATCCTGATGCGTCTTTCTCTTGACAAAGAAAATGGCTGGGAGTTTGCGTACCTATTGCACGTGACTTGTGCTCACTGAAGTGTGGGACCTCACGCATGGGCACCACACGTAAGTGACAGACCTGTTGGTGTAAAAACTCGGTTGATTATTATAGTGCATTAGAACAAAGTTTCCTATGGATTCAAGGGTAGGAAATCCAAGTTAACTCATTTACATGACATTATTTTTTCCATGAAGCAAAGTTAACGCACCTATCAATTGGTACATTTTGGAGTGACTAAGAAGGATCCAGGCTTACTTATTCGTTTTCACGTGTAAAACTTGTCTAAATCTTGGTCAAACAAAATTGGCAGAAAATTCAAAAAAAAAACAGAAAAATGAAAAACCAAAGCACATAGTCTTCTTATGTCATGTAGTAAGCATTAAAGTTGATAAACAAGGTCTAGACATATTCAAACCATACTAATCATGTATCTACCCCCTAACCCCTAAACTCTATCTTATGACGAAGTCAAGCATGAAGATTAAGTGGTTTTGGGTTTCAAACATGGAAATTTTGAAAACCTCCCAAAAACTTCATTTTAGGGTGACTAAGAAGGATACATGCTTCCCTTTTCATTTTCATGTTCTATACTTGTTTAAATCTTGGTCAAACCTAGGATTTGACCATGATTCAAATGTGCATCAAAATTCCAAAAAAATCAGAAAAATGAAAAACCAAAGCAAAGCACATAGTTTTCTTATGTCATATAGTAAGCATTAAAGTTGATAAACAAGGGTCTAGACATATTCAAACAAGAAAAATCATGTATCTACCCCCTAACCCTAAACTTTGTCTTATGTAGTCAAGCATGAAGAGAAGTGGTTTTGGGTTTCAAATATGGAAATTTCAAAAACCTATCAAAAGCTTCATTTTAGAGTGACTAAGAAGGATCCATGCTTGCCTTTTCATTTTCATATTTGAAACTTGTTTAAATCATTGTCAAACCTAGGATTTGACCAAGATTTAAATTGGCATAAAATTAAAAAATCGGAAAAATGAAAAACAAAAGCACATAGTCTTCTTATGTCACATATATATATATAGTAAGCATTCAAAAGTTGATAAACAAGGTCTAGCTAGACATATTCAAATAAGACAAATCATGTATCTACCCCTCTAACCCTAAACTCTGTCTTATGAAGTCAATCATGAAGAGAAGTGGTTTTAGGTTTCAAACATGGAAATTTCAAAAACCTCCCAAAAACTTCATTTTAGAGTGACTAAGAAGGATACATGTTTACCTTTTCATTTTCATGTTTTAAACTTGTTTAAATCTTGGTCAAACCTAGGATTTGACCAAGATACAAATAGGCACAAAAAATGAAAAACAAAAAGCACATAGTGTTCTTATGTCATATCGTAAGCATTCAAGTTGATAAACAAGGTCTAGATATATCCAAACCAGACAAATCATGTATATATGTACCCCGTGTCGATCTTATGAAGTCTAGCATGAAGAAAAGTCGTTTTGGCCGGGTTTCAAACATGGAAATTTCAAGAACATCCCAAAAGCTTCATTTTAGAGCGACTAAGAAGGATCCAGGCTTACCTTTCCATTTTCATGATTTAAAAACTTGTTTAAATCTTGGTCAAATCTTGCTCAAGCATGAAGATAAGTGGTTTTGGGTTTCAAACATGGAAATTTCAAAAACCTCCCGAAAACTTCATTTTAGGGTGACTAAGAAGGATACAGGCTTCCCTTTTCATTTTCATGTTCTATATATACTTGTTTAAATCTTGGTCAAACCTAGGATTTGACCAAGATTCAAATGTGCATCAAAATTCTAAAAAAAATCAGAAAAATGAAAAACCAAAGCACATAGTCTTCTTATGTCATATAGTAAGCATTAAAGTTGATAAACATGGTCTAGACATATTCAAACCATACAAATCATGTATCTACCCCTAACCCCTAAACTATGTCTTAATTATGAAGTCAAGCATGAAGAGAAGTGGTTTTGGGTTTCAAACATGGAAATTTCAAAAACTGCCCAAAAACTTCATTTTAGAGTGACTAAGAAGGACACATGCTTCGCTTTTCATTTTCATGTTTTAAACTTGTTTAAATCTTGGTCAAACCTAGGATTTGATGAACATGGTCTAGACATATTCAAACCAGACAAATCATGTATCTAACCCCTATCGACCCTAAACTTCGTCTTATGAAGTCAAGCATGAAGAGAAGTGGTTTTGGGTTTCAAACATGGAAATATATTTCAAAAACCTCCCAAAATTAAAGCTTCATTTTAGAGTGACTAGTTAAGAAGGATCCAGGCTTACCTTTTCATTTTCATGTTTTAAACTTGTTTAAATCTTGTTCAAACCTAGGATTTAACCAATATTCAAATGGGCATAAAATAAAAAATAAATAAAATAAAAAACCAAAGCACATAGTCTTCTTATGTCATATAGTAAGCATTCAAGTTGATAAACAAGGTCTAGACATATTCAAACCAGACAAATCATGTACCCCTAACCCTAAACTTTGTCTTAATTATATATGAAGTCAAGCATGAAGCAGAGAAGTGTGGTTTTGGGTTTCAAACATGGAAATTTCAAAAACCTCCCAAAAAGCTTCATTTTAATTAGACTGGCTGGTTAATTAAGAAGGATCCATGATTAATTACCTTTTCATTGTCATGTTTTAAACTTGTTTAAATCTTGGTCGAACCTAGGATTTGACCAAGATTCAAATGGGCATAAAAATTCAGAAAAAATCGAAAGAATGAAAAACCAAAGCACATAGCCTTCTTATGTCATATAGTAAGCATTCAAGTTGATAAACATGGTCTAGACATATTCAAACCAGAAAAATCATGTATCTACCCCTAACCCTAAACTCTGTCTTATGAAGTCAAGCATGAAAAGAAGTACGGTGGTTTTGGGTTTCAAACATGGTAAATTCAAGAACCTCCCAAAAGCTTCATTTTAGAGTTACTAAGAGAAAGATCCAGACTTAATTACCTTATCATTTTCACATGTTAAACTTGTTTAAATCTTGCTCAACAAACCTAGGATTTTACCAAGATTCTCAAATGGGCATAAAAATCAAAAAATGAAATACCAATGCACATAGTCCTCTTATGTCATATAGCTAGTAAGCATTCAAGTTGATAAACAAGGTCTAGACATATTCAAACTAGCTAGACAAATCATGTATCTACCCCCTAATTAAAACCCCTAAACTCTGTCTTATGACGAAGTCAAGCATGAAGATAAGTGGTTTTAGGTTTCAAACATGGAAATTTCAAAAACCTCCCAAAATTCAGCTTCATTTTAGAGCGACTAAGAAGGATCGATGCTTTTACCTTTTCATTTCCATGTTTTAAACTTATTTAAATCTTGGTCAAACCTAGGATTTGACCAAGATTCAAATGGGCATAAAAATTATTCAGACAAAAAATCTAAAGAATGAAAAACCAAAGCACATAGCCTTCTTAATTATGTCATATAGTAAACACTCAAGTTGATAAACAAGGTCTAGACATATTCAAACCAGAAAAATCATGTGTATATCTACCCCTACCCCTAAACTCTGTCTTATGAAGTCAATCATGAAGAGAATTGGTTTTGGGTTTCAAACATGGAAATTTCAAGTACGTCCCAAAAGCTTCATATATTTTAGAGTGACTAATTAAGAAGGATCTTGGATTACGTTTTCATTTTCATGCTTGAAACTTGTTTAAATCTTGGTTGAACCTAGGATTTGACCAGAATCAAATGTGCATAAAATTCTTAAAAAAATAGAAAAATGAAAAACAAAAGCACATGGTCTTCTTATGTCATATAGTAAGCATTCAAGTTGATAAACAAGGTTTAGACATATTCAAACCAGACAAATCATGTATCTACCCCCTAACCCTAAACTCGGTCTTATGAAGTCTAGCATGAGGAGAAGTCGTTTTGGGTTTCAAACGTTTAAGCCAAAAGCCCCATTTCAAATATTTCAAACTTATTCAAATTTGGTTCAAATTTGAAAGACACACAAGTTATAGCACACATAGTGCATACATTCTCACACATACTGCACTAGATGCTAACCCGGCCTATAGTTTGAGGCCATTGGATGAGGTCGAAAAAAATCTTGGATTAGAAATGGGGTTGTTCGAACCCCGTAGTTGGATTTTTTGAACCTTGATCTGTAGTACTGGGCAAAACCCTAGTTTAACCTATTTAATTATAGATTCGTAGGTCGATTTTTCTACCTTTTTATTATTACTATGCAGCACATGTGTGTTTGCCCGTCGAGTGAAACTCGGAGGAAGAGGGATCACTCGGAAGGAGAGAAGAAGGGAGAGAATTATGGTGTCTCCCCTTTTTCGGGTGATGATGTTGACTTTTGTGCAGGGTTTGTCAGTGAGCAGGAGGTGCGAGCGAGCGAGCGAGTCGAGCGAGGCCGAGAATGAGAGAGATTTGTTTTTTTTTTGAGAGGGACGACCGAAGGATCCAGAAGGACCCACAGACTTCCAATACGCATCCTGATGCGTCTTTCTCTTGACAAAGAAAATGGCTGGGAGTTTGCGTACCTATTGCACGTGACTTGTGCTCACTGAAGTGTGGGACCTCACGCATGGGCACCACACGTAAGTGACAGACCTGTTGGTGTAAAAACTCGGTTGATTATTATAGTGCATTAGAACAAAGTTTCCTATGGATTCAAGGGTAGGAAATCCAAGTTAACTCATTTACATGACATTATTTTTTCCATGAAGCAAAGTTAACGCACCTATCAATTGGTACATTTTGGAGTGACTAAGAAGGATCCAGGCTTACTTATTCGTTTTCACGTGTAAAACTTGTCTAAATCTTGGTCAAACAAAATTGGCAGAAAATTCAAAAAAAAACAGAAAAATGAAAAACCAAAGCACATAGTCTTCTTATGTCATGTAGTAAGCATTAAAGTTGATAAACAAGGTCTAGACATATTCAAACCATACTAATCATGTATCTACCCGCTAACCCCTAAACTCTATCTTATGACGAAGTCAAGCATGAAGATTAAGTGGTTTTGGGTTTCAAACATGGAAATTTTGAAAACCTCCCAAAAACTTCATTTTAGGGTGACTAAGAAGGATACAGGCTTCCCTTTTCATTTTCATGTTCTATACTTGTTTAAATCTTGGTCAAACCTAGGATTTGACCATGATTCAAATGTGCATCAAAATTCCAAAAAAATCAGAAAAATGAAAAACCAAAGCAAAGCACATAGTTTTCTTATGTCATATAGTAAGCATTAAAGTTGATAAACAAGGGTCTAGACATATTCAAACAAGAAAAATCATGTATCTACCCCCTAACCCTAAACTTTGTCTTATGTAGTCAAGCATGAAGAGAAGTGGTTTTGGGTTTCAAATATGGAAATTTCAAAAACCTATCAAAAGCTTCATTTTAGAGTGACTAAGAAGGATCCATGCTTGCCTTTTCATTTTCATATTTGAAACTTGTTTAAATCATTGTCAAACCTAGGATTTGACCAAGATTTAAATTGGCATAAAATTAAAAAATCGGAAAAATGAAAAACAAAAGCACATAGTCTTCTTATGTCACATATATATATAGTAAGCATTCAAAAGTTGATAAACAAGGTCTAGCTAGACATATTCAAATAAGACAAATCATGTATCTACCCCTCTAACCCTAAACTCTGTCTTATGAAGTCAAGCATGAAGAGAAGTGGTTTTAGGTTTCAAACATGGAAATTTCAAAAACCTCCCAAAAACTTCATTTTAGAGTGACTAAGAAGGATACATGTTTCCCTTTTCATTTTCATGTTTTAAACTTGTTTAAATCTTGGTCAAACCTAGGATTTGACCAAGATACAAATAGGCACAAAAAATGAAAAACAAAAAGCACATAGTGTTCTTATGTCATATCGTAAGCATTCAAGTTGATAAACAAGGTCTAGATATATCCAAACCAGACAAATCATGTATATATGTACCCCGTGTCGATCTTATGAAGTCTAGCATGAAGAAAAGTCGTTTTGGCCGGGTTTCAAACATGGAAATTTCAAGAACATCCCAAAAGCTTCATTTTAGAGCGACTAAGAAGGATCCAGGCTTACCTTTCCATTTTCATGATTTAAACTTGTTTAAATCTTGGTCAAATCTTGCTCAAGCATGAAGATAAGTGGTTTTGGGTTTCAAACATGGAAATTTCAAAAACCTCCCAAAACTTCATTTTAGGGTGACTAAGAAGGATACAGGCTTCCCTTTTCATTTTCATGTTCTATATATACTTGTTTAAATCTTGGTCAAACCTAGGATTTGACCAAGATTCAAATGTGCATCAAAATTCTAAAAAAAAATCAGAAAAATGAAAAACCAAAGCACATAGTCTTCTTATGTCATATAGTAAGCATTAAAGTTGATAAACATGGTCTAGACATATTCAAACCATACAAATCATGTATCTACCCCTAACCCCTAAACTATGTCTTATGAAGTCAAGCATGAAGAGAAGTGGTTTTGGGTTTCAAACATGGTAAATTCAAGAACCTCCCAAAAGCTTCATTTTAGAGTTACTAAGAGAAAGATCCAGACTTAATTACCTTATCATTTTCAAATGTTAAACTTGTTTAAATCTTGCTCAACAAACCTAGGATTTTACCAAGATTCTCAAATGGGCATAAAAATCAAAAAATGAAATACCAATGCACATAGTCCTCTTATGTCATATAGCTAGTAAGCATTCAAGTTGATAAACAAGGTCTAGAGACATATTCAAACTAGCTAGACAAATCATGTATCTACCCCCTAATTAAAACCCCTAAACTCTGTCTTATGACGAAGTCAAGCATGAAGATAAGTGGTTTTAGGTTTCAAACATGGAAATTTCAAAAACCTCCCAAAATTCAGCTTCATTTTAGAGCGACTAAGAAGGATCGATGCTTTTACCTTTTCATTTCCATGTTTTAAACTTATTTAAATCTTGGTCAAACCTAGGATTTGACCAAGATTCAAATGGGCATAAAAATTCAGACAAAAAATCTAAAGAATGAAAAACCAAAGCACATAGCCTTCTTAATTATGTCATATAGTAAACACTCAAGTTGATAAATAAGGTCTAGACATATTCAAACCAGAAAAATCATGTGTATATCTACCCCTAACCCTAAACTCTGTATTATGAAGTCAATCTCTAGGATTTGACCAAGATTCAAATGGGCATAAAATAAAAAAAACATAAAAATGAAAAACCAAAGCGCACATAGTCTTCTTATATGTCATATAGTAAGCATTAAAGTTGATAAACAAGGTCTGGACATATTCAAACTAGCTAGACAAATCATGTATCTACCCCCTAACCCCTAAACTCTGTCTTATGACGAAGTCAAGCATGAAGATAAGTGGTTTTGGGTTTCAAACATGGAAATTTCAAAAACCTCCCAAAAACTTCATTTTAGGGTGACTAAGAAGGATACAGGCTTCCATTTTCATTTCCATGTTCTATACTTGTTTAAATCTTGGTCAAACCTAGGATTTGACCAAGATTCAAATGTGCATCAAAATTCCAAAAAAATCAGAAAAATGAAAAACCAAAGCACATAGTTTTCTTATGTCACATACATATATATAGTAAGCATTCAAAAGTTCATAAACAAGGTCTAGACATATTCAAACCAGACAAATCATGTACCCCCTAACCCTAAACTTTGTCTTAATTATATATGAAGTCAAGCATGAAGCAGAGAAGTGTGGTTTTGGGTTTCAAACATGGAAATTTCAAAAACCTCCCAAAAAGCTTCATTTTAATTAGACTGGCTGGTTAATTAAGAAGGATCCATGATTAATTACCTTTTCATTGTCATGTTTTAAACTTGTTTAAATCTTGGTCGAACCTAGGATTTGACCAAGATTCAAATGGGCATAAAAATTCAGAAAAAAATCGAAAGAATGAAAGACCAAAGCACATAGCCTTCTTATGTCATATAGTAAGCATTCAAGTTGATAAACATGGTCTAGACATATTCAAACAAGACAAATCATGTATCTACCCCCTATCGACCCTAAACTTCGTCTTATGAAGTCAAGCATGAAGAGAAGTGGTTTTGGGTTTCAAAAAAGATCCAGACTTAATTACCTTATCATTTTCACATGTTAAACTTGTTTAAATCTTGCTCAACAAACCTAGGATTTTACCAAGATTCTCAAATGGGCATAAAAATCAAAAAATGAAATACCAATGCACATAGTCCTCTTATGTCATATAGCTAGTAAGCATTCAAGTTGATAAACAAGGTCTAGACATATTCAAACAAGACAAATCATGTATCTACCCCCTATCGACCCTAAACTTCGTCTTATGAAGTCAAGCATGAAGAGAAGTGGTTTTGGGTTTCAAAAACATGGAAATTTCAAAAACCTCCCAAAATTCAGCTTCATTTTAGAGCGACTAAGAAGGATCGATGCTTACCTTTTCATTTCCATGTTTTAAACTTGTTTAAATCTTGGTCAAATCTAGGATTTGACCAAGATTCAAATGGGCATAAAATAAAAAAAGAAAAATGAAAAACCAAAGCGCACATAGTCTTCTTATATGTCATATAGTAAGCATTAAAGTTGATAATCAAGGTCTAGACATATTCAAACTAGCTAGACAAATCATGTATCTACCCCCTAAAACCCCTAAACTCTGTCTTATGACGAAGTCAAGCATGAAGATAAGTGGTTTTAGGTTTCAAACATGCATGGGGTGACTAATTAAGAAGGATACATGCTTCCCTTTTCATTTTCATGTTCTATATATACTTGTTTAAATCTTGGTCAAACCTAGCTAGGATTTGACCAAGATTCAAATGTGCATCAAAATTCCAAAAAATATCAGAAAAATGAAAAACCAAAGCACATAGTTTTCTTATGTCATATAGTAGCATTAAAGTTGATAAACAAGGTCTAGACATATTCAAACAAGAAAAATCATGTATCTACTCCCTAACCCTAAACTTTGTCTTATGTAGTCAAGCATGAAGAGAAGTGGTTTTGGGTTTCAAATATGGAAATTTCAAAAACCTACCAAAAGCTTCATTTTAGAGTGACTAAGAATGATCAATGCTTACCTTTTCATTTTCATATTTTAAACTTGTTAAAATCATTGTCAAACCAGGATTTGACCAAGATTTAAATGGGCATAAAATTTAAAAAATCAGAAAAATGAAAAACAAAAGCACATAGTCTTCTTATGTCACATATATATATAGTAAGAGCATTCAAAAGTTGACAAACAAGGTCTATACATATTCAAATAAGACAAATCATGTATCTACCCCTAACCCTAAACTCTGTCTTAGACAACGTCTCAAAATCGTCCGCTAAGGGGTATTTTTCGTCGCCTATGGGCCTAACCCGACGATATGGGTTCCGTTGTGGAAACTGCGTCAGGCAAAGTCCAACGACGATTTTTTCGGTCCGTCGCGCTTGGGCGCCCTTCCGCCACGGAAAATCGGACCGTTGCGGAAGTGTTTTCGGGAGCCCGTTGACTGCTGACGTCATGCAAACGACACGTGGCAGACGCCGTTAACTGCCAGCGTTAACCGGCTGAAACCCCGTGGTAGATGGTAGGCCCACACGAGGCCTGCCACGTCTTAAGCGGGCCGGCCAGATGACATAGTTTGACCGGTCAACTATATAGCTGGGCCGGTCCATTAGTTACGTGGGCCGGGCCTAACCTCTAATGTTGACTGGTCAAAAGTTAAATGGGCCGGCCCATTTAACATGTGGGGTCCACATTACAGCAACTGGGCCGGCCCAAGAAGCAAGTGGGCCGGGCCAAAAACACAGGTGGGTCCCACTAAAAGGCCGGCCCATTTAGTGTGTGGGGTCCACCGTATAGCAAGTGGGCCGGCCCAACAAGCTAGTGGGCCGGCCAAAAACACAGGTGGGTCCCACTTTCGTTAAAGGGCCGGCCCATTTAGTGTGTGGGGTCCACCATATATCAAGTGGCCGGCCCAACAAGATAGTGGGCCGGGCCAAAAACACAGGTGGGACCCATCTTCCTGTTAAAGGGCCGGCCCATTTAGTATGTGGGGTCCACAATATAGCAAGTGGGCTGGCCCACCAAGATAGTGGGCCGGGCCAAAAACACATGTGGGTCCCACATTCCTGTTAATGGGCCGGCCCATTTGGTATGTGGGGTCCACCATGTAGAAAGTGGGCCGGCCCAACGAGATAGTGGGCCGGGCCAAAACACAGGTGGGTCCCACCATCCTATTAAAGGGCCGGCCCATTTGGTGGGGGGTCCACCATATAGAAAGTGGGCCGGCCCATTTGGTATGTGGGGTCCACCATCTAGAAAGTGGGCCGGCCCAACAAGATAGTGGGCCGGGTCAAAACACAGGTGGGTCCCACCTTCCTATTAAAGGGCCGGCCCATTTACCATGTGGGACCACCATAGAGCAAGTGGGCCGGCCCAATAAGCATGTGGAGCCCACTATCGTGTAACCGGGCCGGCCTACTAAAGAAGTGGGCCGGCCCAAAATGAAAGTGGGTCCCACACTACTGTAAGTGGGCCGGCCCAATCTGTTGTAGGGCCCTACTTGTTTGACTAGTCAACTTGCATTAAATTTCATGAGCCTAAAATCTGATTTCAATGATACACACAATTACATACACAAATAAAACAAATAGGAAAATTACAAGGCAATTAATGTGCCCAAATAAAAAAATTACATAGAATCATTGAGGACTTCTATTAGCATCATCAATAACAGGTTGACATTTGGCAATCGCCTTGATTGAATCTTGTGTACTCTTTGTCAACATATCAGCTACAGATCTTAAAGCAGCAATACCATGTCTTTTATAAAGTACAGCCTTGAGATATTTACTGTCTGATGAAAGAAATGGTCTAGGTTGACGGCTATGAGAAGATGCATCAGAAGAAAGATCAGAACTTTTTGTGGGCCTCACAGTTAATGAAGATTGCTTCATCACAACTGCATTCTGATAATAATGCAAAAAGAGTTAAACGATGAACTATGCAAACATTTATTATGCAATGTAGATATAAGATAATAACAAGTTGCATAAATAAGACATGTATGGAACTTGTACTAAGCACAAACTTACATCATAATGTTGCACAGGGTCGCTACAGATCCTTTTTTGGCGACTATCTTCTAATGATGACTGCTTCATTAAAACTGCATTCTGGTAACATTGTAAACATAGTTACAACAATTAACTATTCAAACATGTATTACGCAATGTAGAGATCAGATAACAGCATGTAGCAGAAATAAGCACAAGATAAGATAAGATGCATGTACTAAGCACATACTGGCTCACTGCAGGTCCTTCTCTTGCGTGCACTAGTCGTGGTCAACATGCCTATCATTTTAGGTTCAGCCATCAAGTGAAATGCTAATCCTCCTGCTCCATTGTCCTTAATCTGTGTTTAGATATCACATTTAAGACCAAGTCAGCTGGTTTCAAATAACAAAAAACTTGAGCTGCCAAATGAATAAGCCAATAGTTACCAGATATCAAATTAAAACCAACTAGATGTTGCTTTGCATGAGATACGAATTTCAGACATTCAGATTTAGAGTAGGGTAATGCCAAGGTTTTACACATAAAGTAAACTGGCATTAAGAATGACCAAATGTCAGGTTCAAATCACCCTCGAAGTTTCTCCAAGACAAGCATATCAAATAGGCAGAAACATAGTAAAGCATGAATGGCATTGCTATGGCAGGGTTCCAAGTGTTAATCTCTTGCATAAGGAACAATGCATATAGGTTATAGATAATAACGGAAGTAAACTGCCAAAATTACCAACCACGAACTCAGATTCCAACCTTACCTAGCGTCCCCGCTGTTAATGTTGGATGTTCTAATAAGTGGTTCGCATGATCAATCCCAAGGAAAAATAACATTGACAAGTCAGTCTACGATAATACAAAGACCAGACATGCACGCAGCAATAACTATATAAGCTAAAGACGAGGTATAAGAGCAAGCAGATTGGAAATGCACATAGCATGATTATAAAAGCAGTGTGAGAATAGCAGACACGAGAAAACAGCTAGCGGTGAGCTAATGACGTGGTATAAGAACAAGCAGATTGGAAATGCCCATAGCACGACTATAAAAGCAGTGCGACAATAGCATGCAGTACAAAAACAGTTGGCAGCAAATGAATGGGTACAAGGCTATAAATATGTGGATGCACACAGGTGTCAGTAGAATGAACAGGATGGTAGCGACCGGATAATGCTTTTGTACTGTACAACATTTAAACAAACTTCATGCGAAGCAACACATCAAGAAAGTTAACGGCATATGAGATCTGCAAATAACTACACAAAACATGGCTAAAGAAACACCGCGATCTAACGGGCCAGCGTACTAACCAAGCTGCGGCGGGGTGGACGGGGGCGGCAACTTGCATTCCAGCGGCGGCGAACGCGGGAGACGATGAATCGACCCTGTTTCAGTAGAAGCGGGCGTTAGTGAAGCAGATCTGGTTGGCTGGCAAGGTATTCGGTGAAGTTGATACAGCCGCTGCGGCGAGGTAGTCGGTGGCGAGGTCGGCGGTGAAGCAGATCCGTCGGTGGCGAGGTCGGCGGTGAAGCAGATCCGTCGGTGGCGAGGTCGGCGGTGAAGCAGATCCGTCGGTGACGAGGGCGGCGGGGGAGCGGATCAGGTGGGTGGACAGCCAACACGATCAAGGCTACGCTGTGGAGGAGTATGCCGGCGGCGAAGCAGATCTAGTACTGTAGAGAGTCAGAGCTTTGGCTTGTGAGAGTATTTTTGAGCTAATGGGGCGAATGGTTGGTGGGTGGGTGTGGGCCTGTGGGGAGGGTTCGGGATCTAGGCAAGATATTTCATTGTTACCGAATGAGCCCTCCATGGTCGGTGGGTTGTAGCTTCCGGACCAGGGTTAAAAGGGTAAAACTGGTCACGGGATTTTCGAATGGATGCGGCGGGATGATTTGGCGCGTGGCCGAAATTTTCAGTTTCAAGCTACGAGCAGAACGACAAAAATAATGTTCTTCCCCAGGGAGCTCTCATTTCTTCCTCTTCTCTTTCTCTCTCGAGTCTCTCCCACTCCCCCGGCTCCTCTCCCCCTTCTCTCCGGCGGCCTCGCCGGCCGGAGACGAGGCCGACTTCTCTCTGTATATTGTACACCCTCCGAACTAAATTAATTGATTCAACTTTCCTTAGACGTGTATGTATCTAGAGTAAAAACATGTGTGGATACATCCATATTTAGATAAGCAAAGTTGAGTCAGCTAATTTGGATCCGAGGGAGTTAGTGTTGTTGTAAGCTTAGATCCAGTGTTTCCCATGAGCAGAATGGCGCAATGGAGTCGGGGATCTCGTCATCGGCTTCAGATCTGGCCTATGGTGAATCTGGCGGATCTTGCCGGCCAAACCCCGATCTGGTGCCATCAATGTGATGGCGCTAACGGTGAGGCTTGCTTTGGTCAGTGCTTCAGATCTGGCCAATGGGGAAGTCAAGCTGCTAAAGTTCACAAGCTCGGGGCATACGACGGCGTCATCCGTCTTGCCCGTGCACATCTTGGACTTTCAGCGACCCTTCTCAGAGCCAATATGCCGTTGCTGAGGCCCTTCTTCTCCTTCGTCCTGGCGACTACCGGCGACACCGTCCCAAGTGGTGCGTCCCCGGCGACGGAGTTGCTGGAAAGGATGCGGAGCAGAGATCTGATGTGCGGTCCAGAAGGACTCGATTGATTTTCTTCTATATGTTTTGGGGTCCTTTTTGTAAAGTTGCAGGTTCTATTAGTTATTGTCTAGTACTTTTGGTCCTCTATGTAATTTTTTGGACTAGTTTCCATTGGCACTGATAAACTTGAATTTTGACAAGTTCACGAGGAAAAAAATTCCTTTGCACATATGGCCTATCATGTATAAACATTCTTGAGATTTAAACTATATGTAATGTGCCATGCATTAACCCTAAACCATATATATGTAACTAACCCTAGCTGATCAAACCCTACTTAATTAAAACAAATAACCCTAAACTATACGCATGCACTTTATGCGCAAAGGCGCGGGTGCCTCTAATAATGTGTGTGCGCACTCGATCGATGATCCCTAAACCTTATACAACCCTGAAACCCTAATCCCTAATCCCTAAACCCTAAACACTAAACCCTAGACCCTAAACCCTAACCCTAACCCTAAACCCTAATTAAACCCTATATATAGGCCAACGACACTTAATTGTGCATCAAGCAGGCCAGGGGTGCCTCGCGGTCCTCTAATTAAATTAAATGTGCCATGCATTAACCCTAAACCATATATATGTAACTAACCATAGCTAATCAACCCTACTTAATGAAAACACATAACCCTAAACTATACTAGCTAGCTGCTATAACCCGATCTAATAAAAACATGCTCTATATATAGCAGCTAGCTAGCAAACCGTAGATTAACACCAATTAATATATACATGGCCTATATCGATCATGTTGTATAACATATCCCTGAGATTCATTAATTAATTATATAATTATCGTGATAAATTAATTAACTTTAATTTTGACAAGTTCTCTCGAATGAAAACACATTTGATTAAGTTGCCTCATAATATATATATATATAATTAGTGTGCATGCATGGCCTACCATGCATTCGTGCATATATTTTAATGTATATTTGAACATATTCTTGGGGATTTCAATCTCTCTCTCTCGATCATCTATATATCGTTGGTGGCCAAAAAACACACATATATATATATGCATGCAATTTATGCGTAAAGGCGCGGGTGCCTCTAATAATGTGTGTGCGCACTCGATCGATGATCCCTAAACCTTAAACAACCCTAAAACCCTAAATCCCTAATCCCTAAACCCTAAACACCCTAAACACTAAACCCTAAACCCTAGACCCTAAACGTACCCTAACCCTAACCCTAAACCCTAGCTAATCCTAAACCCCAATTAAACCCTATGTATATGCCAACGACACTTAATTGTGCATCGATCGAGCGGGTCATGGGTGCCTCGCGATCCTCTAATAAAATTAAATGTGCCATGCATTAACCATAAACCATATATATGTAACTAACCCTAGCTAATCAACCCTACTTAATTAAAACACATAACCCTAAACTATACTAGATATAACCCGATCTAATAAAAACATGCTCTATATATAGCAGCTAGCTAGCAAACCGTAGATTAACACCAATTAAAATATACATGGCCTATATCGATCATATTGTATAACATATCCCTGAGATTCATTAATTAATTATATAATTATCGTGATAAATTAATTAACTTGAACTTTGACAAGTTCTCTCGAATGAAAACACATTTGATTAAGTTGCCTCATAATATATATATAATTAGTGTGCATGCATGGCCTACAATGCATTCGTGCATATATTTTAATGTATATTTGAACATATTCTTGGGGATTTCAATCTCTCTCTCTCTCTCGATCATCTATATATCGTTGGTGGCCCAAAAAACACACATATATATGCATGCAATTTATGCGTAAAGGCGCGGGTGCCTCTAATAATATAATGTGTGTGCGCACTCGATCGATGATCCCTAAACCTTAAACAACCCTAAAACCTTAAAATCCCTAATCCCTAAACCCTAAACACCCTAAACACTAAACCCTAAACCCTAGACCCTAAACATACCCTAACCCTAACCCTAACCCTAACCCTAAACCCTAGCTAATCCTAAACCCCAATTAAACCCTCTGTATAGGCCAACGACACTTAATTGTGCATCGATCGAGCGGGTCATGGGTGCCTCGTGATCCTCTAATAAAATTAAATGTGTCGTGCATTAACCCTAAACCATATATATGTAACTAACCCTAGCTAATCAACCCTACTTAATTAAAACACATAACCCTAAACTATATATACTAGCTAGCTGCTATAACCCGATCTAATAAAAACATGCTCTATATATAGCAGCTAGCTAGCAAACCGTAGATTAACACCAATTAAAATATACATGGCCTATATCGATCATGTTGCATAACATATCCCTGAGATTCATTAATTAATTATATAATTATCGTGATAAATTAATTAACTTGAACTTTGACAAGTTCTCTCGAATGAAAACACATTTGATTAAGTTGCCTCGTAATATATATATAATTAGTGTGCATGCATGGCCTACAATGCATTCGTGCATATATTTTAATGTATATTTGAACATATTCTTGGGGATTTCAATCGATCTCTCTCTCTCGATCATCTATATATCGTTGGTGGCCCAAAAAACACACATATATATGCATGCAATTTATGCGTAAAGGCGCGGGTGCCTCTAATAATGTGTGTGCGCACTCGATCGATGATCCCTAAACCTTAAACAACCCTAAAACCTTAAATCCCTAATCCCTAAACCCTAAACACTAAACCCTAAACCCTAGACCCTAAACGTACCCTAACCCTAACCCTAAACCCTAGCTAATCCTAAACCCCAATTAAACCCTATGTATAGGCCAACGACACTTAATTGTGCATCGATCGAGTGGGTCATGGGTGCCTCGTGATCCTCTAATAAAATTAAATGTGCCATGCATTAACCCTAAACCATATATATGTAACTAACCCTAGCTAATCAACCCTACTTAATTAACACACATAACCCTAAACTATACTAGCTAGCTATAACCCGATCTAATAAAAACATGCTCTATATATAGCAGCTAGCTAGCTAGCAAACCGTAGATTAACACCAATTAAAATATACATGGCCTATATCGATCATGTTGTATAACATATCCCTGAGAATCATTAATTAATTATATAATTATCGTGATAAATTAATTAACTTGAACTTTGACAAGTTCTCTCGAATGAAAACACATTTGATTAAGTTGCCTCATAATATATATATAATTAGTGTGCATGCATGGCCTACAATGCATTCGTGCATATATTTTAATGTATATTTGAACATATTCTTGGGGATTTCAATCGATCTCTCTCTCTCTCTCGATCATCTATATATCGTTGGTGGCCCAAAAAACACACATATATACGCATGCACTTGATGCGTAAAGGCGCGGGTGCCTCTAATAATGTGTGTGCGCACTCGATCGATGATCCCTAAACCTTAAACAACCCTAAAACCCTAATCCCTAATCCCCTAAACCCTAAACACCCTAAACACACTAAACCCTAGACCCTAAACACCCTAAACACTAAACCCTAAACCCTAGACCCTAAACACCGTAAACCCTAAACCATAAACCCTAAACCCTAAACCCTAAACCCTAAAACCCTAAACCCTAAACACTAAACCCTAAACCCTATAAACACCCTAAACACTAATTAAAACCTAAACCCTAGACCCTAAACACTAAACCCTAAACCCTAGACCCTAAACACCGTAAACACTAAACCCTAAACACTAATTAAACCCTAAACCATAGACCCTAAACACTAGACCCTAAACCCTAGACCCTAAACACCCTAAACACTAAACCCTAGACCCTCTAAACACAGTAAACACTAAACCCTAAACCCTAGACCCTAGCTAAACACCCAAAACACTAAACCCTAAACCCAGCTAGCTAACCCTAAACCCTAATTAAACCCTATATATATAGGCCAACGACACTTAATTGTGCATCAAGCAGGCCAGGGGTGCCTCGCGGTCCTCTAGTTAAATTAAATGTGACATGCATTAACCCTAAACCATATATATATAACTAACCCCTAGCTAATCAAACCCTAGTTAATTAAAACACATAACCCTAAACTATACTAGCTATAACCCGATCTAATAAAAACATGCTCTATATATAGCATGCAGCTAGCTAGCAAAAACGGTAGATTAAAACCAATTAATATATACATGGCCTATATATCGATCATATGTTGTATAACATCTCCCTGAGATTCATTAATTAATTATATAATTATCGATGATAAATTAATTAACTTGAATTTTGACAAGTTCTCTCGAATGAAAACACATTTGATTAAGTTTCCTCATAATATATATATAATTAGTGTGCATGCATGGCCTACCATGCATGCATTAATTCGTGCATATATTTTAATATATATTTGAACATATTCTTGGGGGATTTCAATCTCTCTCTCTCGATCATCTATATGTCGTTGGTGGCCAAAAAACACACACATATACGCATGCACTTTATGCGCAAAGGCGCGTGTGCCTCTAATAATGTGTGTGTGCGCACTCGATCGATGATCCCTAAACCTTAAACAACCCTAAAACCCTAATCCCTAATCCCCTAAACCCTAAACACCCTAAACACACTAAACCCTAGACCCTAAACACCCTAAACATGTACTAAACCCTAAACCCTAGACCCTAAACACCGTAAACCCTAAACCATAAACCCTAAACCCTAAACCCTAAACCCTAAACCCTAAACCCTAAACCCTAAACCCTATAAACACCCTAAACACTAATTAAACCCTAAACCCTAGACCCTAAACACTAAACCCTAAACCCTAGACCCTAAACACCGTAAACACTAAACCCTAAACCCTAAACACCCTAAACACTAATTAAACCCTAAACCATAGACCCTAAACACTAGACCCTAAACCCTAGACCCTAAACACCCTAAACACTAAACCCTAGACCCTCTAAACACAGTAAACACTAAACCCTAAACCCTAGACCCTAGCTAAACACCCAAAACACTAAACCCTAAACCCAGCTAGCTAACCCTAAACCCTAATTAAACCCTATATATATAGGCCAACGACACTTAATTGTGCATCAAGCAGGCTAGGGGTGCCTCGCGGTCCTCTAGTTAAATTAAATGTGACATGCATTAACCCTAAACCATATATATATAACTAACCCCTAGCTAATCAAACCCTAGTTAATTAAAACACATAACCCTAAACTATACTAGCTATAACCCGATCTAATAAAAACATGCTCTATATATAGCATGCAGCTAGCTAGCAAAAACGGTAGATTAAAACCAATTAATATATACATGGCCTATATATCGATCATATGTTGTATAACATCTCCCTGAGATTCATTAATTAATTATATAATTATCGATGATAAATTAATTAACTTGAATTTTGACAAGTTCTCTCGAATGAAAACACATTTGATTAAGTTTCCTCATAATATATATATATAATTAGTGTGCATGCATGGCCTACCATGCATGCATTAATTCGTGCATATATTTTAATATATATTTGAACATATTCTTGGGGGATTTCAATCTCTCTCTCTCGATCATCTATATGTCGTTGGTGGCCAAAAAACACACACATATACGCATGCACTTTATGCGCAAAGGCGCGTGTGCCTCTAATAATGTGTGTGTGCGCACTCGATCGATGATCCCTAAACCTTAAACCCTAAATAAACCCTAATCCCTAATCCCTAAACCCTAAACACCATAAACATTAAACCCTAAACCCTAACCTCCTAACCCTAAACCCTAAACCCTAATTAAACCCTATATATATAGGCCAATGACACTTAATTATGCATCAAGCAGGCCAGGGGTGCCTCGCGGTCCTCTAATTAAATTAAATGTGCCATGCATATATATGTGTTTAATTTGGGGATTTCAATCGCTCTCTCGTATGTAGCTCTCTCTACCTCTCTCTCTCTCTCTCTCTCTCTCTCTCTCTCTCTCTCTCTCTCTCTCTCGTTGGTGGCCAACAACACACACATGCACTTTGTGCGCAAAGGCATGCGCCTCTAATAATGTGTGCGCAGTCGATCGATCTAGTTTTGATTAATCATAGCACACAAATAAAGAAGTTGTATTTGAATCCACACAACCTATTAAAACACATAACCCCTAACATGGCCTAATTAATTAACCCTTCTCGATCTCTACCTAATTAGTGGAAATTGCACAAAATCAAAAGGGGTCCCTCACTAATTATGCATATCTGCTAGATTGTGATAAACTTTTGCCACATATATATTTGGTGGATGGGTGCATCTTGGCATGTAAACAATTAGTGTTTGCAAATGGCGTTGTCAAAATTTATGTACAAATGATTTCTTTCCATCCAAAGTGCATAAAATGGGAGTTTTAATGAAGAAAGTACAAATAAAACAGCTCAACATGCTTCCACACCCCGATTTTCACACGAAGTAGAGCATATTTAAAGGATAATTCCAGAGTTTTACTATTTTTCAAGCAACTTTGCTAATTTTCCCCCACTCACATGACTTTATGTCGATTTAACGAAAATATGGCGAATTTAAACTACATGGGCGGGATAGTTTGAATTGTGCGCGCGGCAAAGGGAACCGCCTATTCCTCAACCTTGTGCACGGCAAATTACACACGCAACTCCATTAAACGCCACCTACCAACCTTAATTATCACCCCGGCGGCCCGGCCGCATGACCCCCCACCCACCCGTACACAACTTATCCCCGTCCGTGCGAAGAGCTTCCCCTCCCCGTCCCGTCCGTGCGAAGAAGAAGCTTCCCCTCCCCGTCGTTCTTCTCGAGACGCACCGGCGGTCAAGTTGATCCACGGTAGGGCTGCTATCTCTAGCTCAATCATGTATCGGGCAAGACAGCCTAACGATTTATATTTTCTTGATGCTGCTAAAAAAATTCGTCAGTATGCTCGAACTAATTGGCACTTTATAGTTTTCCGCTCGATTTGTCATCGATCAATTTGTTCATTTGCGTGGGCATATAGAGTCAGTTCTGCACTCGATCCGTTAATTTGCTGAAATGCCATGGCAGAGTTTTGTACACGATCTGTTTGCTAAAATGTCGATGGGCATTTTTTGTTTTGTACTCGACATGATTGCTGAAATGCATAATCATGTAGTATAGTTTTGTACTCGATGGATATACATTTCCTACTTCGCCTTAAATTAATCACCAACCACTGTATCTCATAATTAAACAGATGGACAGAACTTGGAAACTGCATGGACACTTATGTTCCCCTTCATATATAAATGGTGTTCAACCCTTTATGGGGTTTATTAGAGCTCATGATGGTCACAACCTGGACGTGTATTGCCCGCGCTGCACATGTATGAATGGTGAGAAGAGGCCTCACCCTGTAGTGGCAGATCATTTACACATTTTTGGGATGGACCGCACATATGTTAGGCGGGTTTAGCATGGTGAACCATATAATGATCCTTTAGCAGGAGAAGCAGATCTTGCTCACACTGTATGTGTGCTGGCATATGTAGTTAATTATTTATATTGATGCTGCCGCTGTTTCAATCAATAGTTTGCATTGCTGTGCAAGGTTCTGTACTCAAATTTAACTTGTTGCAGATGGATGGACGGGAAGGAGAGAAAAAGCGCTTGCTTCAGGAAACGGGTTTCAGCTCTGGGACATGTGCTGTGCCAGATGAGAAGGTAAATATGTAAAACGGCATTTGTTCAGGTTGCATCCCTTAGATGTTTGTCTAATCGGTTGATGTACTAATTGCAGAAGCATAGAGTTAAAGAGGTCTCTCAGTTTGATGGGAGATTTGAAGATGAATCTCAGTTTGATGCACCTGTGGATGGTACTGATGACGAGCCTTTCATAGACGAAGGTCCTGCACCTGAGATTATCCAGTCTACAGAAGGAGGCCGTGGACCGAGTACACAGCTTTGCGTTGAAGTGGATGCACGCCCGGAGATCATCACGGGCGTCCGGGTAGTCTCAAGACCACCCAGCCCTGATGCACCTGTGGATGGTACTGATGACGAGCCTCTCATAGACGAAGGTCCTGCACCTGAGATTATCCAGCCTACAGAAGGAGGCCGTGGACCGAGTACACAGCTTTGCGTTGAAGAGGATGCACACCCGGAGATCATCAGGGGCGTCCCGGTAGTCTCAGGACCACCCAGCCCTGATGCAAAATGTTGAGCTACTTTATGATTCGTACTCTTATGTTCTGGTGCTGTAGTATGTTATGATTTGTACGCCTTTGGCGCTAGATTAAGCATTCAGTGGATGATCGCGTTGCAAAATTCGACACCCACACAATCAGTTCATCGTACAAGTAGTAGCACAATTACTTCTACAGCGATTCCTGCCAGCGCATTAGTTGGTAGCATGAAACACTTTCAGGTACTCCCCTCTGATTCATATTAATGGACTCAATTCTGTCTAGATATGGATGTATCTAGATGCATTTGTTAACTAGACTAACAAACTTGAGTCAGTTAATATGAATCCGTGTAAACCGCCCAAGTCCTCGAGCAGCTAGTTTATTGACTCTGGACTCCAAGCCTCTCGCGGCAAGCCATCGACGAAGCTTTGACCAGATCTTGGCCCGCAATTTTTTTGTGTGTGGCGAATAGCAAAGCTTTGACCAGTTCCTCTCGGGATACAGCACGCCGGTGAGCTTGCACGGTTGCCATGAGCACTTTCCGGCGGAACTTCCTCTTCAGCGCCCTCAAGCCGCTGCTGCGAGACAGCACGCAGTGCCTCGAGGTGGACGGAATTCTGGATCTCAGGGCGGGTGGTCCGCATCGTCCGGGAACGATCTCCAGCGGGTTAACGAGGACATGCATGGCGGCCAGGGGATTTGTTTTTTGTTTTTTTTTTGGTTTGAGCTTGGGATTTGGGGTTTTTTCGGATAGGGGAGGAGGAACCGAGGAAGAGGAAGGAACAGCCGCGTGCTTGGCGCGTGGCGGTGTGCTTGAATTTCGAATTTTTGTGAAATGTTTCATTTCCCCGCTACAATTCGGGGGTTTCTTGACGCGCCAATGCGTCCCGCCGGGCAGCTTCAAGTAAATTTGGGGTGCCACACTATGGGCCCTAGTTTCAGTGAGACATGTAATGACTAGTCACATCAGTAAGTTCACTGTGTAATAAAATATGTTACCCCTCCCCTTTATGTAGCACCCCTTCTCTCCCGATCGAGTGCCGATTGCCGACGGATGCAAGCCGCTAGCTCGATCCCCTCCTTTCGCCTCCACCGTCCAGGCATCCAGCTTGGAGGGGCAAGCTGCATCTAGCCCAAGCGGATTAGGTAGGACTAGTAATGTTCTCTCCTTTCTCGAGATCGGTTCTTTTTTCCTCTCCTCGATATCTTGCGCATCTCTTTCCTATTCTGGGCAAAGGGGTGTCTTTCTGGTCACCCTCGAGCTGGGAGTGATTGATGGGGGTGGGGGCGGGGGCTACCTTTGCTTGGATTGGGGTGTTCTTCCTTTATTTGTCGACATTTGCAACCTTTGTAGTTTCTGCTGATCCTCACTGTATCTTTTGTCAGCTTGTACAGGAAAGGCAAGACCTCGGCGGTGGGGGCAATGGAGCGTAAGGCCACCACGCATGTGGGCAGTTGGCTGAGCCTGAGCTGCGTCCCCAGCCCCGCGAAGCAGGTACTCCGTTTGCTTATCCACTCTTTACCTTTTAAGTGTCTCTCTGGTCTCTGCATCCTCAATCTGTTCCTGTTCTGGAATATGCTTAAAGTAGCACATGTCTTCAGCTGTTTGTGCGTAAAGCCTCTGTGACACCATGCTCTATATTCTCTGTATCAGGTTGGTACCTCCAGGTTCCGTGCTGAGGCTATGGGGAACGAGAATAGCGCCCCACCTGCTGCAGGAGCATGGCCCGATCTGCAGCACAAGAAGCGAAATGCCACTGCCGAGCTGGGCAGGGACCGCCCAGGGGTAATTTTTTTAACCAACTTACCATGATGTAGTCTGAATCTGATACTCCCTCAGATCCAAATTAATTGACTCAACTATCTGTAGATACGGATGTATCTAGATGTGTTTTAGCTCTAGATACTACTGCCTCCATCCCAAAGCTTTGGGCTTATATTATTTTTAGAAAGTCAAACTATACCATGTTTGACTAAGCTTTTACCAAAAATCAGTAACATGCAAAATACAAAATTAATATCATTAAATAGATAATAAAATATATTTTCCTACGGTATCTACACAGTATTATATTTGTTGATAGAATGTTCTAAAATTTTGGTCAAACTTTGCTTGTTTTGATTTCTCAAAAATAAATAAGGCTTAAGCTTTTGGATGGTGGTAGTACATTCATATCTAGACAAAGCTGAGTTAACTAGTTTTTTTGTCTGTCCATAGCTAGTGTTCACGCTGCAAAAGGCTAAGAGCATCCACTATATGCATCAGTCTATCTCATACAGTAATTCAATATCACTGCTGAGGTCTGCCTTTTGTTTTGCTATTCATATGCAGACTGAAACTTTAGGGCCTTTACTCAAAAGGAAGATCAAAACTGCGGCTGATCAGGCTGCCAGTATGTTGATGCCGCCCCCATCTTCTAAATGCCTCTACAAGCACAAGGCCACGCACCAGCTGGGTGGTGATCTTTTAATGAATATGGTATATTTTCTTAATCCACAAAACATGCCTTGATTTTTCTCTGTTTATTGTCGGTTTTTTCTATGCTTGCCAAAAGTTTACAACAACAACAACAACAACCAAGCCTTTCAGTCCCAAACAAGTTGGGGTAGGCTAGAGTTGAAACCCATAAGATCTCGAAGCCAAAAGTTTAGAAACACCAAATTCGTTTGCTTACAATCATCATACAGTAATGTTCATCTACTCCAGTTCCCCTAACCCAACATAAAATGATGTTAATTTCGATTTTTAGATTAAAAGAGCACCATTAGGCGCTGTTAATTACGACTTTGAGATTAAAATGTCATTTGCAATTGTTAATTACAATTTTGAGACAATTGGTTAGTTTAACCTCGATCTCTTCTGCTCTCCATTTTTCCCAACCGAACAAAAATGTAACCATTCCATTCCTCTGAAATGGAACCATTCCATTCCATTCCACGCTGTTTCAGAACCGAACACACCCTTGCATTGTTGTGAACTGTTGTCCATACACGGCCATACCCTTCCACTTACATCTAGCACTATATGCATCAGTCTGTCTCAGAGTCATTCAATATCACTGCTGAGATCTGTTCCCATTCTTATGCAGGCTGAAACTGCTGCGCCTTTACTCAAGTGGATGCAAAATGGGGCTAATGAGGCTGCTGTGAGGACGATGGTGCCGGCACCATCTTCCGAAAACCTCTACAAGCACGAGGCCATGGGCCAGCTGGGTGGTGACCTTTTAATGAATCTGGTATATTTTCTTAATCCACATACATGATTTCATTATTATCTGTTTAATTACTGTTGGCTTTGTCTAATGCTTACCAAAAGTTCAGAAACACTGCGTTTGCTTACAATCATCATACACTAATTTTTCACTTTTCAGTCTGTCTCATCCAGTATATAAACTGTTGATTTCCATTGGCTTCTTTTGTAATCATTTGCATTGTTGTCAACTGTTCTCTATGCACAACCCTATTCTTCCACTTACACCCGCACTATTTGCATCAGTCTATCTCATAGATTTATTAAATATCAATGATGAGTTCTGTTGCTATTCATATGCAGGATGAAACTTCTGTTCCTCTACTCAAATGGATAAAAAATGATCCTGATGAGGCTGCTGTGAAGACGATGGTGCTGCCACCATCTTCTGAAAACCTCCTCAAGCACAAGGCCACGGGCCAGCTGGGTGGTACCCTTTTCAGTAAGCAGGTATATTTTCTTAATCCTCATACATGATTTGATTTTTGTCTGTTTATTGCCGGCTTTGTCTAATGCTTACCAATAGTTCAGAAACACACACACCTATTCTTCCACTTACATCCAGCACTATATGCATCAGTGTCTCATAGATTCATTTTATATATCACTGCTGATGTCTGTTGCTCTTCAATTTTTATATGCAGACTGAAACTGCTAAGCCTTCATTGGTCAAAAGGATTGCAACTGCTGCTGATGAGGCATCTGCAGAGGCTGCCACCAAGTTACTGTCAGCCCCACCTTCTGGATGCTTATATAAGCTCAAGTCCAAGGATCAGCCGGGCCGTAACCATCCAAGGGTTCGGGTATATTTTCTTAAGCCACATATACATGCCATGATTTATGTCTGATATTATCACTGGCTCTGTCTAATGCTTTTTGGAATTCGGAAACACCAAATTAGCATGCTTATATTCATCATACACTAATTTTTCACTGTTCAGTTTGTAACATAGTGTTATGCACTTGCTTGTCAACATTTGCATTGCTCTGAACTATGCACTTTACACAACCTAATTCTTCCACTTACGTTCAGCGCTACGCACCAGTAGTACCTCCCATGTTTCCTTCACCATCCCGATGCCGAGCTTGCGGGAATATGGCGGGCCCATGTACATACCCCGCATATAACACCTCCTATGGCTCTATCTACCTTTCTAGTAGCTCCTTCACAGAGTTACAGGTATGTATTCTCAGTGGTTTAGCATGAATTGGCATATAGTAAAGTCTTGTTTTTAGTCTTCCTGCTTCTTACATTTGTATCAATTTTCACATGCAGACTGTACCTTGTGAACTTCGTCCAATGATTAACCAGATGTGTCCGCATGAAGGATCTTTCACTATGCATGGCAATGGCAAATTGATGAACACCTACACGGTCTATGAGGTGTATGTCTACAAGACGCAGGCCATCACATATTTGTATGGACATGATTGGAGAAAGTTTGCTTTTGACTACGGTCTGAAGAAGGGCGACGAGCTGAGGATCAGAAACTCAAACGGGCAGATATACGTAACTGCTTACAGAGTTGGAGACACTTCCAAATATATAATATGTAACTTTTTTCTACTCATATCTTTTGATAACTGCATTCTGAGCAGTTGTTCTAAACCATTCCCTCTGTTCTAGCTTGCTGGGTTTAACATGATCAAAGCTGCAGATCCCCTGACGGAACAGGAGCGGATGTCACAAAGGGCAACCACACCAGCACCGGCACCGGCTTCCCACTCTCCTGCATCAGCACCGGTTCCTGTACCAGCTCCGTTTACTGCATCTACCCAGCAGTCCCCTACATCAGCATTGGTTCCTGTAGAGGCCCCATATACTACACATGCCCAGCAGGCTCCTGCATCAGCACTGGTTCCTCTAGCTGCACCGTTTACTGCACCTGCCCAACAGTCTCCTGCATCAGCACCGGTTCCTCTAGAGGCACCGTTTACTGCACCTGCCCAGCAGTCTCCTGCATCAGCACCAGCTCGTGTACCAGCCCAGGCTCATGCACCTGCCCCAGCCAGATCACCGAGGTCTCAGCTCATTGCTGTGGCCACCCGTGTGGTGACCAGGACGCATCTGAAGGCTATGTTCGTGAGTATATGACAGCATAACTGCTCTTATCTTGATGTCTTCTCTGCTCAAAGTCTCACATGGTTCAGTGCATTGGTGCCATTGACTAATTTTTGGTGGTATCTCTTGCTTTGAATCAGAAATTGCCTAAAAGTATCTCCAAGGATCTCAATGCTGGCCGAAGGGGCAAGATATCCCTCGTCATGGAGAGTGAAGGTCTCACCGTGGAGGGACGGTACTCTGTCAGTCCCACAGATGGCCGCTTGGCTGTTACTTCCAGGTGGAAAAAGTTCATTGACGGTGCCAAACTTCGCATTGGATCAAAGTTGAAGGTCAAGATCTTTCGATGCCGCTGTGACATGCTGGTCATAAAGTTCGCGGTTGTCTAGTTCTGTTGTCCCATGAGCCCTTAGCAAATGCATTTGTAGTTATACTTATATAAGGTTATCTTATCTGAACTGCTAATTAATTGTATGGGTGGTAAAACTCTGGCAAGCTTTTGCTCTTAGCAAGTATGTATGTATGATCAGCTATTATGATAACTAATGTTTGTGTTCATCTTAATTTGCATTTCCCTTTTAGAAAAAAACTTAATTTCTATTTTGGCTGACCTGTTAGAGAACTATCAGATTGAACCCACAACATGATTCATATAGATTCATTACACCGAGCCACATGTCTTGACCTTGCGATACACTACTTCCATTAATTAGTGCAAGAAGGCTTACCTGAGCTGCCTGAACCATGGCAGATTCGAATCCACCTTATCTATCTAGAAATACAACCTTTGCAGAAAGAGGATTTGCAGTATGGGGAGGCTGACATTGGGGACCCATGAGCCAGCAGCGTCGTCAACGTTTTAAAGGTGGCAGGAGATCGAAAGAAAAAATAAGCCAAAAATCAGTTGGTAAACAAATTCAAGAAAAGAAACATTTACCTTTCTGAGAGTATGACATGCGGGACCCATGAGGCAGCAGCATCCTCAACTATTTCAAGGCGGCAGGGGATCAAAATAAAAAAGGAAATAGCCAGAAATTAATTAGGGTAAAAAATAAATCCATCAAAGGAAACTTTTATTGTTCATAGAGGATGACATGTGGGACCGACTTGCCAGCTGCGTCGTCATCGTTTCAAAGGGGGCAGGGGATCAAAAGAAAAAGACAAATAGCCAGAAATTAGGGGAAAAAATAAATCCAACAAAGAAAACTTTTATTGTTCATAGAGGATGACATGCGGGACCCATGAGCCAGCAGCTTCCTCAACGTTTCAAAGTCGGCATGAGATTGAAAGAAAAAGTCAAGTGACATAATATCAGGAGCCAAAAATAATCCAAGAAAAGAAACTTTATTGTACATAGAGGATGACATGCGGGTCCCATTTTGTAGCAGCGGTCTCAACGCTTCCAAGGCGGCACAGGACCGAAAGAAAAATGAAGTAGCCAGAAATCAGGGTGTGAAAAAAATCCAAGAAAAGAAAGATTTTAATTGGGCTGTATCTGGACATCTGGGCCTTCGAACTATCCTGCTGGGCCTTTTGACTCGTACAATTTCAGCCCACTCCAAAACAGGAAAGGTCGGATTTTTCTCAAAAAAAAAAACAGGAAAGTCCTATGCTTCGCAAAAACAAAAAACAAGGAGATTCAACATATAAGTTTGTTTATGTAGATATAAAGATTTAATTTATCCGTTTGCAATAGCTCAGAGCGAAATACAACGTTTATTGTCTGCAAAATAAAATATCACATGTTTCTTGTACGGGGAGGCTGACATCGGGGACCCATGAGCCAGCAGCGGAGTCAACGTTTCAAAGGCGGCAGGGGATCGAAAATAAAAAAAGCCAAAAATCAGTTGGTAAAAAAATACAAGAAAACAAAACATTTATCGTTCTGAGAGGATGACATGCGGGACCCATGAGGCAGCAGCATCCTCAACGTTTCAAAGTCGGCATGAGATCGAAAGAAAAAGGCAAGTGACATAATATCAGGAGCCAAAAATAATCCAAGAAAAGAAACTTTATTGTACATAGAGGATGACATGCGGGTCCCATTTTGTAGCAGCGGTCTCAACGTTTCCAAGGCGGCACAGGACCAAAAGAAAAATGAGGCAGCAGCATTCTCAACAATTCCAAGGCGGCAGGGGATCAAAAGAAAAATAAAGGAAATAGCCAGAAATTAATTAGGGGTCAAAAATAAATCCACCAAAGGAAACTTTTATTGTTCATAGAGGATGACATGTGGGACCGACCTGCCAACAGCGTCCTCATCGTTTCAACGGGGGCAGGGGATCAAAAGAAAAAGGCAAATAGCCAGAAATTAGGGGTAAAAAATAACTCCAAGAAAGGAAACTTTTATTGTTCGTAGAGGATGACATGCGGGACCCATGAGCCAGCAGCTTACTCAACGTTTCAAAGGCGGCATGAGATCGAAAGAAAAAGGCAAGTGACCAAATATCAGGAGCCAAAAATAATCCAAGATTTATTGTACATAGAGGATGACATGTGGGTCCCATTTTGCAGCAGCGGTCTCAATGTTTGTAATGCGGCTTGAGATCAAAAGAAAAAGAAAGTAGCTAGTAATTAGGGGGTGAAAAAAAATCTAAGAAAAGAAAGTTGATGGACATAGAGGATGACATGCGGGTCCCTTGAGCCAACAGCTTACTCAACGTTTCAAAGGGGGCAGGGGATCAAAAGAAAAAGGCAAGCCAAAAATCAGAGGGTGAAAAAAAATCCAACAAAGGAAACTTTTATAGCACATAGAGGATGACATGCGGGTCCCATGAGCCAGCAGGTTCCTCAACGTTTCAAACGTGGCATGAGATCGAAAGAAAAAGGCAAGTGCCCAAATATGAGGAGCCAAAAATAATTCAAGAAAAGAAAGTTTTATAGTACATAGAGGATGACATGCGGGTCCCATTTAGCAGCAGCGGTATCACCGTTTGAGAGGCGGCAGGGGATCGAAAGAAAAAGGCAAGTGCCCAAATATGAGGAGCCAAAAAATCCAAGAAAAGAAAGTTTTATAGTACATAGAGGATGACATGCGGGTCCCATTTAGCAGCAGCGGTATCACCGTTTGAGAGGCAGCAGGGGATCGAAAGAAAAAGTCAAGTGACGAAATATGAGGTGCCAAAAAAATCCAAGAAAAGAAAGTTTTATAGTACATAGAGGATGACATGCGGGTCCCATTTAGCAGCAGCGGTATCACCGTTTGAGAGGCGGCGGGGATCGAAAGAAAAAGGTAAGTGACCAAATATGAGGTGCCAAAAATAATTCAAGAAAAGAAAGTTTTATAGTACATAGAGGATGACATGCGGGTCCCAAGCAGCAGCGGTATCACCGTTTGAGAGGCGGCAGGGATCGAAAGAAAAAGGCAAGTGACCAAATTTGAGGTGCCAAAAATAATCCAGGAAAAGAAAGTTTTATAGTACATTGAGGATGACATGCGGGTCCCAGCAGCAGCGGTATCACCGTTTGAGAGGCGGCAGGGGATCGAAAGAAAAAGGCAAGTGACCAAATTTGAGGTGCCAAAAATAATCCAGAAAAGAAAGTTTTATAGTACATAGAGGATGACATGCGGGTCCCATTTAGCAGCAGCGGTATCACCGTTTGAGAGGCGGCAGGGGATCGAAAGAAAAAGGCAAGTGACCAAATTTGAGGTGCCAAAAATAATCCATGAAAAGAAAGTTTTATAGTACATAGAGGATGACATGCGGGTCCCAGTTAGCAGCAGCGGTATCACCGTTTGAGAGGCGGCAGGGGATCGAAAGAAAAAGGCAAGTGACCAAATTTGAGGTGCCAAAAAAACTCCAAGAAAAGAAAGTTGATTGCACATAGAGGATGACATGCGGGTCCCATTTAGCAGCAGCGGTCTCAACGTTTCCAAGGCGGCAAGGGATCAAAAGAAAAAGGAAGTAGCCAGAAATCAGGGGGTCAAAAAAATCCAAGAATAGAAAGAATTTTGGTTCATAGAGGATGACATGCGGGACCCATGATCCTGCATCGTAAACGGCTCGTTGAACGAGATGGCGCGATGTAGAAAAAAAACAATGCCAGAGAGGCTGCCATCTGGGCCCTACATCCCTCGGCGGTGCGGATTTGCGTTGACTCGGCCGGCGAACCCGAGATTTCGAGATGCACCACGTCCCGGGCCACCATACGCCACGTTTTGGCCGCTTTCGTCGGGCTAGGTGGCCTCAAAAACGAGAAAAAAAAAAGTTTTGACATGCACCACGGAGGGACCAAAATCGTCGGCCATGGTACACCAGCAACCACGGCGCGACTTCAACTTCGTCGGCCATGGCAACTTTTCTTGTAGTGCCTAAACTCTGTCTTATGAAGTCAAGCATGAAGAGAAGTGGTTTTTGGTTTCAAACATGGAAATTTCAAAAACCTCCCAAAAGCTTCATTTTAGAGTGACTAAGAAGGATCCAGGCTTACCTTTTCATTTTCATGTTTTAAACTTGTTTAAATCTTGGTCAAACCTAGGATTTGACCAATATTAAAATGGGCATAAAATAAAAAAATAAAAAAAACCAAAGCACATAGTCTTCTTATGTCATATAGTAAGCATTCAAGTTCATAAACAAGGTCTAGACATATTCAAACCAGACAAATCATGTATCTACCCCCTATCGACCCTAAACTTCGTCTTATGAAGTCAAGCATGAAGAGAAGTGGTTTTGGGTTTCAAACATGGAAATTTCAAAAAACCAAAAGCTTCATTTTAGAGCGAGTAAGAAGGATCGATGCTTATCTTTTCATTTTCATGTTTTAAACTTATTTAAATCTTGGTCAAACCTAGGATTTGACCAAGATTCAAATGGGCATAAAAATTCAGACAAAAATCTAATTAAAGAATGAAAAACCAAAGCACGTACATAGCCTTCTTAATTATGTCATATAGTAAACATTCAAGTTGATAAACAAGGTCTAGACATATTCAAACCAGAAAAATCGTGTATCTACCCCTAACCCTAATTAAACTTTGTCTTATGAAGTCAAGCTTGAAGAAAAGTGGTTTTGAGTTTCAAGCATGCATGGAAATTTCGAGAACCTCCCAAAATAAAGCTTCATTTTAGAGTGACTACGAAGGATCCATGCTTACACCTTTTCATTTTCAAGTTTTAAACTTGTTTAAAACCTCGTCAAACCTGGGATTTGACCAAGATTCAAATGGGCATAAAATTCAAAAAAATAGATAAATGAAAAACCATAGCACATAGTCTTCTTATGTCATATAGTAAGCATTCAAGTGGATAAACAAGCTCTAGACATACTGAAACCAGACAAATCATGTATCTACCCCTATCCCTAAACTATGTCTTATGAAGTCTAGCATGAAAAGAAGTGGTTTTGGGTTTCAAACATGGAAATTTCAAAAACCTCCCAAAAGCTTCATTTTGGATTGACTAAGGAGGATCCAGGCTTACTTTTTCATTTTCATATTTTAAACTTGTTTAAATCTAGGTCAAACCTAGGATTTGACCAAGATTCAAATGGACATAAAAAATCAACAGTTTACAACAGCACACAAAATAAACATGAAATTACATCTAAATCCCTAACTTTTACATGGAGGACCCCAGGCTGAAAGCAAGAAATGCGATCGGGTCTTGAATCTTGATGCGTCTTCTCTTGACAAAGAAGATTGCTGGGAGTTTGCGTACGTACATCACGTCACTTGTGCTCACTGAAGTGTGGGACATGACGCATGCATGGGCAACACACGTAAGTGACATGGATTCAAGGGTAGGGAAGCCAAGAGAAAAAAACGAGAATTTGGACAAAAATAACCCAATCTTGCTAGTATGTCGAAAGTTTGTTTTTCCCAATCTTTTCGACTTTGGGTTATTTCTGTCTATTTTGCCGAAAAAACGAGGACAGAGACTGGAAACGGTGATGCATCTAGCTTCAGAGTACGCCACATTAAGACTTCATGAGCAACACTAGTCTGACGTAAGTACAGTGTATACAGACAAGACAGGGACTAGACATTGCTACCCACGTCCCTCTGCGCCCCTTCAAAGAAATCATACTCCGTACTAGAATCTCGAAACGTAGGAATTAGTCTGACACGATTTCTGATTGTTTAATTCATAGGATTGCAATTTTCAGAATTCATTGACAATACATTTTTATACAAAAACAAAAAATCCTTCATTGTGTAACCGTATGTTACTACTAGTATTTCTTTTGGTTTTCACACGCAATCAAATGTTATTGGATCCAAATACCGTTGTTTCTCAATCCTATATATTTGGAGATGATCATCACTCTCTAATCATACAATTTTCATATTCCCGCACTTTGAAAATCTTGCGAATAATCAAAGCAGCCAAAATCTATGGTGTGTATTGTATATGTTTATGCCATGCTTAGTTTCATCGAATATTGTTTGGTTGCATCGCGGGGAAACCGCGTGAATTTAGATTAATTGTTGCATGTTTGTTTGTGGTGTGACCAACTGCTTTTGCAACGAAACAACCCCCCCACCATGTACGCATTGTTTGGGTCGCATGCATGATGTGTACATAATGTTAAAATAGAAATAATGTAGGAATTGAATATGATTGCATGTTGAATTAATCCTATATGAGAGAAATCACACAAATTTGAATTGCATGTTCTTTGGTTGTAGTGCTACACAAAAAACACGTGAATTAGTATGAATTATCATGTATTCAAGAATCAAAGGAGCCACTGAGATTTGAATCCCACAAAATTTCTATGAATTTTCTTCGAACCAAACAAGCCCAACAAGATTCCAAAGGAATATAATACAACGAATCAAACAACTTCCGTTGTTGGAATATTTCCTTAGGACATCAATCCAATAGAAACTATATGATCCAGTTTCAGCGACAATCTGGTCGGTGTAGGCTCGAGGAGGCCAATTGTATATATATGTTTGGACCCGGTTGGTTGAGTGATCATGCTCGTGACATCCAGCCTGAAAGGTAAAATTCGGGCAAGGCCAGCGTGACGCCACAATACTTTTGAAATATTCAAAAGCGCGTAATATTTGTGAAATTTTAATAATAGCTACTACTTATGTGAATTTTTTTCGTTCATACGCTTATTGGGGGGTAGGCTAACCCTAATGGCCTCCTCAAGATCCCTACCTCTACCAAGGTTTCCCGAGTTCATCCACCTCGATGGGTTCCTTGCCACTTTCGACCATGTTGTGGGCATCATTTCGGGTTCCCGTACCACGGCCAGTCCTTTTCAGGAGTCCCGAACCCGATGCCATAATATTTGTTTGAAAAAAATTCAAGACCGCACAATATTTGTTGAAATAAATGAATAAGCATTTTTAAATAGCTAAATAAAAGAAGTAAGAATTTTGAAAAATTTATTTTTTCTAAAACATTAATTGGAGCATTGACATGTTGAACCCACTTGTCGATTTTGCTATCAACATGACTAACTAGCTGATTAGATAACCAAGTGGTGAAATTTGCAACATATTAGACCACCACATGGTGGAAACTGCAAAAAAAATGTCCAAGTGGTGGTTTGTGCAACATATAGAGCAGTAGAGTATATGGTAGTACAAGATGAAGAGGCCTCCAAGATGAATGTGCACTGCCGTGGGCCCGTGGTAATATATCATGATGATGGCAAAGGATCTTTTCTCTGCTGAAACTGTCCAGAGCTGATTTGATGAGACAAAATACAGCTCCACGGCGTGCAAGGACAGTATACAGTACATTAGCTTCTTCTCGGGTCACACGCCTTCACGCCAGGTGCAGTAGTGCAGCAGAGACCAGAGAGAGAAGGCACGCCCGTAGTACTCGTATTATTGATTTCAATTCAAATTGTTTTTTTTGCCTGCTTCTCCGTCTTCTTCATCTCCATCTTCTCTGGCGACCCCGCCTACACCAGCAGCCCCTGCACCACCGCCGCCATGCCTTTTTCGGATCATCTCGAGCCACCTGTTTGATGGTACTAGTAGGAGTTGTTGACTTTTATCCATATCGCTCTACCAGCTGCCGCTCGCACTGTCCTCCAATACCTCATACCCAAACGCCAGCGTCCCACTACCACACCCCCACACCCACTTGACCGCATCCTTCCAATGGCGAGATCGATCAATGAGAGTGGCAGTTCTTGGGTGTTTCCTGATGGCCCCCTTGAAGAAATCGCATCCCGATGCGATGTCATCACCGCCGCGAGCCTCGTCGGTTCATGCAAGTTTTATCATGATTCAGCAACACAAAGTGTAGCTCTGCCTGCATCTCAGCCGTTTGGCATGCCCTGTGTTCTTCATACTCACCAAACTGAGGTACCGCCCGCGCACAATCCCTTCTACCGCGTCCACAAGTTCAAGCAGGAGGGTGCGCAGAAGGACAAGCAGCATGATGCAAAAGATCGCAAGGGTACCTTGTGCCAACTGACGCCGCTGGACAGGATCTCTTCCGATGCCGTGATTCCAGATGGTGGTACGGGCATGTGGGCAGGCGCGAATGGAGATTGGATCGCCCTTCTTGGCTTCCCCTGGAATTGGGAGCTTGTCAATGTGTACACTGGTCGCCGGATTCCTCTACCACCAATAAGTGAGTTTAAATCCACCCCGGATAAACTTGTGTTCGAGTCTAATGATCAACATCTTCAACTGCTGAAGATAGCTATTTGCCGAGTTCCAACAGCTGCTTCAAATTATACTAGTTTCTCTGTTCTTGCCATCTTCAACGCGGCAATTGCAGTCCTTCACTGTGCTTCTAGCAGATGGACAGTTCTTGACAACCAGTTCTTAGCGTACGGCTACTCCGATGCAATCATCCACAAGGGTATTGTATTTGCTGTAACTCAGACAGGCGAAGTTTATGCATGGAATCAACTTTCTTGGGGTAATTTTTCTCATCTCATATGATGTGTTTTCGCTATTACCTGCTAGTTTCAGATTTAGCTTTAGCCTTTTTCTTTTTGTTGTGCAGTTTTCGTGTCATGCCTGTACCTTTCCCCCTCTATATTCAATCAAAATCAGCAGCGATATGCCTTTGAGTCAAAATAAAGTACTCCCTCCGATCCAAATCAAATTGACTCAGCTTTGTCTAGCCAGTGCATCTAGCTAGACAAACTTGAGTCAATTAATTTGTGCATATCTAGCTAGACACATCCAGTTGAGTCAATTAATTTGGATCGGAGGCAGTATTTTAGCTACATCATTATTCATGTATGTAATGAACTAATCAAGTTTTGCTGAACTGACTTCAAGCTGTGCTTTCCTTTGCAAGGTCCTTTGTTGATCAGCACGGCACCTATTCCGCCAGAACTTGATGAACAAGGTCGGTACAATCTTGGCTCCTGGTGGTTAGCACGATCTCCTGATGGTTCTAGACTTTTTCTGGTCCATACCTGGGGCGTTACTGACGGGCGGGATTATACTGGACTGGTTCGGATTTTACCTGCTGCTGCTACCTCTGAGGGTCGTCATGGTCGCACTATTCGCGGGTATGGTAAGGGTTTACTTGGCTGCGAGGTGTACAGCATGGACACCAGTCAGTTGATGCCACCGAGGCCATGGAGGAGGATTATTTCCCTTGGATCATATTCTCTCTTCCTTGGAGTGAACTATCCGATTATCATTCCAGTAGAAGACGGGGCAGAACATGACCGTCCAAATATGGCGAGAAGCAACTCTGTTTACACATCGCACCATGCAGTAGGCCTTGCATATCCTCCTTCTCCAGAAATTTGCCGCTTCAGTTTGAATTCTGAAGACTGTACTGTTGGTTTCCAAACCAACATTAGATGGACATGGCGGCAGGTTCCGTTGTGGCTCATCCCAAGCTTCGCCAACGCCCGGCAATGGAACCTGCCTTCGCGTCACAGGTCCAGAAAGAAGGGCTGATGTACTTTATGTAATACTCGTGTTGTAATGCAAGATTTGTATCTGTTGAACTATTTCATTTGCATGTTTATCTCTACCTAGGCTACTCCCTTTCCGTAGTTGTGTTGTACTATCTGTTGAACTATTTCCTTTGCATGTTATCTCTACCTAGGCTACTCCTCCGTAGTTGTTAAATTGATGTAATGCTCCTACAATGCACGCTACACTGGGCGTGTGGCCTGTAATGTTATCAAACACCTTTTGTACTCGTTCTAGTAAGCATTTCACACTATAGCTCACATAATTAAAGTACTCCTACAACGTATTAGTTGAAAGATATCTCTCATAAGTAAGTACCCCTCTTTGAGCTTATGCGAAACATAAATGACTATTTTAGAAATATATACTCTCGACACAAGATTATATTAAAAACAATGGTACATAGTTCTATTAGAAAAAGAAAGTGTGAATAGTAGAATGATGGAGAAGTGTTTTTTGAGGTCTGTGCATAGCTAGTGTTCATGGTGCAAAAGCACTTAGACTAGTCACAATGGGAAGTATACTAGTCTATGATACAACACCTTCAATGCATAGTATCATGAATTAGTATCATGCAATGTTGCGAAAAACCAATTATTCATTTCTTTCCAAATAGACTAGCTTTGCGAGGATGACAAAACATTTCTTTATTGCCCTCTCGTATGAATCTCCTCCATACATCACCTCTCATACCGATTGAAAGCCATTCCAAATCGTTGGTTCAAGACCATGAATACCAAGCCAATTTTGTTAGCTAGTTGGACCACCCTCGGATTGAGAACCAACGGTTGAAAGAAAGGTGGGCGCCAACTCATATTTTTTTCTCGAGAGTCCGACACTTGATGTTGATTGCAAAGTTCACAAAGGCCAAAATTTTGACATCCTCTTTGTGCAAGTCTTGCCACCATCCAAACTCGGTTTTGAAGTACCAACCAAGAAAAAAAAAGCTTGCACTTTGGAGGACCCCATGGACCATGAAAATTTTGAAAAACTTCCAGTAAATCATGCATATTTCGATTTATATTTTGGTGAAGTTTCATTCGATTTGAATCATAGGTTTGTGAGCAAATATATATTTAGTTTAAACTAGTGCTCGAGTACGTAAGAATCTATTTAATCACAAGCTAGTCATCCGAATGGGATGAAATATTCATAGATTTTAAAACAAGGAATCTACATATTACTGGATTTTTTTTCAAAATTTTCTGAATAGTTTTTCTTTTTTAGCTTCGAAATAAGAGATAGTTTGGAACGTTGGATCTCAAATGGATGGTAGATGGTGGGACACAGTCACAATGTATCTTGGAAGCATCAAGTCACTGAAGCTCTGTCCGGTTTCCAAACCAAGCTAGGAAAGGCATTGAAAATGAAGTTCTGCTCTAAAACATTTCTCATTCCATTTTGGTGCTCGCGCGGTTGCATGCTGCCCACGTGTTAAGGTACGTGTCTCTGGCATGTAGAGAACTACGATTATTGGCGAAAAATATATCGAAATGGAAACTGTAAAAAAAAGCCCTCTCTGGTCAACCTGATGTGACGAGACATCACTGCACCAAACGTCGTCGCAAATTTATAGATGGGTGGCGTGCTAGTCTACCAACAGTCAAATCGGCGCCCAGTCGCAGCAGCAGCCTAGAGTACTACCTAGTTTTTGCCCCTTGCATGTCTATCATCTTCTTCTTCACCCCGTTACAAAAAAAAAACTTCTTCTTCACCCTCCCAGAATCACGCGCACGCGCAGGATCTCGATCCCCACCACGCCGCATCACTAGTACTACTCCGTATACCTTTCTCTCCTTACCCCGGCCGGCCGCGCGCCGCATCGTTCCTTCCATAGCGCTCGCCCTCTCCTCCGAAAACCCCAAGCGCAGTTGCATCCGCCATCCACCTAAATCCATCTTCACGTGATGGATTATTCTAGGCTTTGCCGGGGCGGCGGGGACGGCCACTTGGAGGCTCTCACCGGCGACAACATCAACCTCATCGCTGCGCATCTGGACGTTACCTACACCGTCCGACTTGCTGCATGTTCCAGGGAGCTCTACGACATGATCAGCAAGGATGAAGGTAAGATGCACCATTGGGATGAACCCTGCCTGCTGATGCCTCCGCCTGCTTATTGGTTCGATGAACACTGGGACGTGGCGAGAACATCTCGTCTGCATGATACCGTGTACGACCTGGTGCCCCTCGACCATCCTCGCCGTTCTGTCGCCCTGCCGTTCATGCACGACAGAAAATGGCTTGGCGCGAACGGTGACTGGATCGCCGCCGCCGATCATCATGAGTGGTGCCTCGTGAACGTCTACACCGAGCGACATATCCCCCTTCCATCCCTACCTGATTCGAAGATCGATCATAGTAGTTTTTCATATCAACCTGCATACTCTTTTAACTGGGGTCCAGCAATTGATTTGTTGAAGATTGTAATCTGCCAAGTGCCCACAAAAGGTGGGAGGTACGCAGATTACAAGCTCATCGCCTTGTTCGACAAAACGATTTTCTACCTTGAAGGGGGTGGCGACTGGAGAATGCTGGAGGCCCTTACACCTGCACCTGATTATCCAAATTACTGTGATGCCATTGAACTCCGTGGCCACGTTTTTGCGGTGGACGAAACTGACGGCTCCACGTACTTCTGGGACACCGCAAATGGTATTTTTTCAGTCCTTATGTTGCATTGCATGATACACTGCCTTAACCAATGAAGTTATTCATGAACTACCTTGTTTATATTTTACCTTTCTTATATGACTTAATGATCACACCCCCTTTTGCTGAATATGAATGAACCGTTGCTTGCAATGAATTAGTAGTACTAATTAGTCACCAACAAACATAGTATGCTCAGTATGTGATTGCATTCCTGAATTAGTAACTCTACGCCACTGCAGAATATGGGTGTAATTAACCAGTATCTCAAAAGATAACGTGGCACTATGAAGGCACCCTTTTTGATAACCTTTTACACCCATTGTTTCATATATAACTAATTGATTTTGCCTCCAAAAGGAGGACGGGAGACCCCCGCCATCTGCATCAGAGAGATGCATAAGGACTTTCATAAGTATATGACTTAACGATCACATCCTTTATCTGAATATGAATGAACCGTTGCTTGCAATGAATTAGTACTAGTCAGTCATCAGCAAACATAGTATACTCCGTATGTGAATGCATTCCTGAATTAGTAACTCTATGCAACTGCAGAATATGGATGTAATTAACAAGTATCTCAAATGTTAACGTAGAAACAGAAAAATAGAAGAAAATCGTTTGTAATTACATGCGTAGCTTATATTTTCTAGAGATCGGGGAAAAAGCCTTGATTGGATGTACCTACATGCAGATCAAACAGTTCTTTGTTTATATCGGTGAACAATCTGCAGAATGGTATAATTAATTTTGTTTTTGATACATTTTTTCTCCCATTTTCTTGAATAGATTTCAGTTTCCCACAATTATCTTTCATTAGTGATTGTGACGTCCCCTCATTCAAAATAACTCAGGTTATCTTTTTCCTAATTCAGTGATATTTAAGTTTGAGTAAGTTTACGATTAATATCTACAACCTCATATATATATAAGATTTAGCACCTGCAGGCCTAACAAAGTTAGCTGCCTCTAGTCCCCTGTATAGTTCTTTCTTTTTGCTTTCTCAGTTTTTCGTAGCCTTGCTACAACCCTGTATGCTCTAATATATAATGATGCACGACTAGGCATGTGTTCGAGAAAAGAAAATCTAAATATCTTTTGTAATATATGAACCTATATTGATGTTTTAGATGTTGGTAGTATAATTTTCGATAAACTTGAACAGACTTAAATCAGTTTAACTTAGCACAACCATATAGCGTACCTTTTTTAGAACGCGAAAATGAGGTAAACAAATACCATGTGTACCCTTTACTATCAATAGTAGAGAAGAGATTATGAACCTTCAACTCTAAAATGCAAATTCTTCTACTGAATGGATAGCTGCATCTAATACCTATTTTGCAAATGTTACCAGACTTGGGGTTAGCTATAAAGAGCATTTCTTTCTTGTCAAGCTTCATGCACTACCAACACAACCAAAAGTCCGAACTGATCGCAAGGGCGGCAATCCACTTATACAATTCAACACCCCCCGTCACATGTGATGGGAGACAAGTCAACATGTGGAAAGACTCAGAGGTATAGCTCAAGAGGCATATAAGTGGACTCCGAGGGGGCAACAACAATTTTAGGATAAATTGCGAAAGCCAGGACTCGAACTCGAGACCCTGGCTCTGACACCATGTCAAGCTTCATGGACTAGCCAACGCAACCAAAAGTCCGAACTGATGGAAAGGTCTAGGCAATCCACTTATACAGTTAAACATTTCTTACCCTTCGGGTGGTCACAGGGAAGCTCTCTAATAGATCACTTAAGACAAAGGGAATTAACTACAGCACAGGACTTAAACTTAAGATGATATATATTTGTCAAAATTTGAATGTATCTATATGCTTTCACTGTCTAGATACATCTGAATTTGGACAAATCTCAGACACTTTCGGTGGGACAGAGGTAGTATATAACTGTGTATACACTAACTAGTGTCTAGTTTTGGCGAAGTTTAGACTAGTTTCGTGGGATGGATGCAGTATAACTGATATATTGGACACTTGATTTGAACACATGAATGACCAATGTCCTTAGCTTACATAGTCGTATTTATACTGTGAGCATGAACGATGAACAATGCTGCTGTTTGAATATGGTTGCCAGTAACACCCTATTCGTCTCCATTTCTAATATTGCAGAAAACCTGATGCTCCCGTTTGTAATCCCGCCACCGGTGGTGGATGATCAGCAGTACGCATGGTTCCTCGCTCCATCTGCTGATGGCAAGCGATTGATGATCATCCTTACAGTAAACAAGATTGGGATTGCCAATGCTGAAGTACCTCCTGACATTCCCTATGCTGCTAATGGGCTTCAGCTACGGCAGTATCCTCCTGTTGCCACCTACGTCTTTGAGCTGGATCCCTTATCTACTGCACGTGCAGGGGACTTTCTTTGGAGGCAGGTTAACAGCCTCAGCGACCACTCTCTGTTCCTCGGACTCAATTACCCAATCATTGCCAACCTGAAGAAGCGTGAATCCAAAGCTCCTGATGGCACATTGGTTCCATTCATGAGGAAAAACTGCGTCTACACAGCATACCGGAATATTCGTTATAATCAATACCCTAAAATTTTGCGCTGCAACCTCCAGCCAGATGAAGGTGAGACTGTGGGAGTTATCAGCCTTCCCAAGGATGGTTGGGATAGTGTCCGACAAGCGGCTATGTGGTTTAAGCCTGCTTTAAACATTGCCCGTTCGGTGTTACCTTTAAAAAAACAGTGACACTTTTTTATTATGCTTGAAGTGTTGAGAAGTAGTACACTGTTTTTAGTATGTACTAGTTTGAATCAGTTTATTTGAACACTGCCCTGCTTTTGTATTTCGTGTTGCCTTCATATTATAACCCATGCATGGCTGTTTTAGGATTGACTTTATTTCAGCACTATAATTTTTTCGATAAAGGATGCTTTATTACTTTTGGAAAGCAATTACATCCAGCCTCTGCATAACCAGGATGCACACAGCTGTTCAAAGAGTCTGTAACCAACAATGTAAAGAAAAAAAACTAGGCGAAATACATATCGGAACGATGAATCATAAATCGCCTATGGTGTGGGTGGTGCTGCAATCCGTAGACTATGCTGCCACCCATGTAGGGAAAAAGTATCCCTCGCCGTTCAGCACTATAATTACAATGTGTGTACGTCCTTTATAATATAGCCACCTCTTGTTGATCATAGTCATGAGAGGACCATTCCTATTTTTTTCGCCGCTAAAGGGTAAAGTACATCCACTGGCACGGGGGTGTGTTGGGTTCCACCCCATCCCCAAACCGAACATGCATCAACTACGAGCAAGGAAGTAGATGTGCGACCTAGGTGACTGTGCGGACCCCACATGTGAACCAAAGAAAAAAACATGTCAATACGGAACTGATGTACATACGACAACTCCTATATGATATGCGTATGTACGATTGAGCATCTGGAGGTGTGCTGCCACCTGCTTCCTCACACGAAGGGTTGGATCTTGTGTTTCGTACACGGATCGGACTGAAATTGTCGTGTGCATAGCAAGGTTCATGTCAATAAGGCTGAGTTTGGCATCTAAGTCTAGGCAACAAATACTTTTGGGTTCCAACGGCCATCTACAAGGTATTTGCTATAGGCCTACTTGCTCCGGCTGTCGAAGCCCAATAACTACAAATGGGCCTTTCTGCTCATGCAATGTTGGCCCTTTTCTAAAGAACCACAGATCCTATGATTGGCAAAAAACAAAAACACGGAGATTCTACATAAAAGTTGTTTGTATTTATTTTGAATTATTGGGTTGCAATTTTTGAAACTGCTCATGGCCAATATGAAAATCCTTGATCGCTCCATACCCACATAGATCACGGTATTTTCAAAAATTCATAAAGTGGATTTGAAATTTAAAACATATCCTAATAATTCCATGATTTATTCTATTAACTTGCAAGATCTTGGAGCGAAAGAGCTTGTATTAGTCTGCGAAAATAATACTGATAAACCTGTCGTTAACAAGAAATGAAGGTTTATCGTTCAGAGAGGATGCCATGTGGGACCCATGAGACAGTAGCGTCCTCAACGTTTCAAAGAAAAAGGCAAGTAGCCCGAAAATAGGGGTAAAAAATAAATCCTACAAAGGAAACATTTATAGTTCATAGAGGCTGACATGTGGGACCGATCTGCCAGCTGCATCCTCATCATTTCGAAGTCGGCAGGGATCAGAAGAAAAAGGCAAATAGCCAGAAATTAGGGGTAAAAAATAAATCCAAAAAGGAAACTTTTATTCTTAATAGAGGATGACATGTGGGACCGACCTGCCAGCAGCGTCCTCATCGTTTCAAAGGCCGCAGGGGATCAAAAGAAAAAGGCAAATAGCCAGAAATTAGGGGTAAAAAATAAATCCAACAAAGGAAAGGTTTATTGTTCATAGAGGCTGACATGTGGGACCCATGAGCCAGCGGCGACCTCAATTTCAAAGGCGGCATATGATCGAAAAGAAAAAGGCAAGTTAGCAAAAATCAGTGGGTAAAAAAAATCTAAGAAATGAAACTTTATTGTACAGTCCCAGTGTGTAAAAAAAAGGCAAATAGCCAGAAATTAGGGGTAAAAAATAAATCCAACAAAGGAAAGGTTTGTTGTCCATAGAGGCTGACATGTGGGACCCATGAGCCAGCGGCGACCTCAATTTCAAAGGCGGCATATGATCGAAAAGAAAAAGGCAAGTTAGCAAAAATCAGGGGGTAAAAAAATCTAAGAAAAGAAACTTTATTGTACATAGAGGATGACATGCGGGTCCCATGAGCCAGCACCTTACTCAACGTTTCAGAGGCGGCATGAGATCAAAAGAAAAAGGAAACTGACCAAATATCAGGAGCAAAAAATAATCCAAGAAAAGTAACTTTTATTGTACATAGAGGATGACATATGGGTCCCACTTATACAAGCTCTTTCGCTCCAAGATCTTGCAAGTTGATTGTACATAGAGGATGATATGCGGGCCCCATGTGTCAGCAGCTTAATCAATGTTTCCAAGGCGGCAGGGGATCAAAAGAAAAAAGGAAATAGCCAAAAATAAGAGGGTGAAAAAAAATCCAAGAAAAGAAACTTTTATAGTATAGAGGATGACATGTGGGTCCCATGAGCCAGCAGCTTCCTCAACGTTTCAGAGGCTGCATGAGATCGAAAGAAAAAGGCAAGTGACCAAAAATAAGAGGGAAAAAAATCCAAGAAAAGAGACTTGATTGTACATAGAGGATGACATGCGGGTCCCATCAGTCAGCAGCTTACTCAACGTTTCCAAGGCGGCAGGGGATCAAAAGAAAATGGAAATAGCTAAAGATCAGAGGGTGAAAAAAATCCAAGAAAAGAAACTTTTATAGTACATAGAGGATGACATGCGGGTCCCATGAGCCAGCAGGTTCCGCAACATTTTCAAAGGCGGCATGAGATCGAAAGAAAAAGGCAAGTGACCAAAAATCAGAGGGTGAAAAATAATCGAAGAAAAGAAACTTTTATTGTACATAGAGGATGACATGCTGTCCCATTTTGCAGCAGAGGTCCCAACTTTTCAAATGCGGCTTGAGATCAAAAGAAAAAGAAAGTAGCCAGAAATTAGGGGATAAAAAAAACTCGAAGAAAAGAAAGTTGATTGTACATAGAGGATGACATGCGGGACCCACGAGTTAGCAGCTTACTCAACGTTTCCAAGCCGGCAGGGGATCAAAAGAAAAAGGAAATAGCCAAAAATCAGAGAGTGAAAAAAAACCCTAGAAAATAAACTTTTGTAGTACATAGAGGATGACATGCGGGTCCCATGAGCCAGCAGGTTCCTCAACGTTTCAAACGTGGCATGGGATCGAAGGAAAAAGGCAAGTGACCAAATATCAGGAGCCAAAAATAATCCAAGAAAAGAAACTTGATTGTACATAGAGGATGACGTGCGGGTCCCATTTTGCAGCAGCGGTCCCAACGTTTCAATTGCGGCTTGAGATCAAAAGAAAAAGAAAGTAGCCAGAAATTAGGGGGTCAAAAAAACTCCAAGAAAGGAAAGCTTTATCGTTCATACATGGCTGACATGTGGGACCTATGAGCCAGCAGCTTACTCAACGTTTCAAAGGCGGCAGGGGATCAAAAGAAAAAGGAAATAGCCAAAAATCAGAGGGTGAAAAAAATCCAAGAAATCAAACTTTTATTGTACATAGAGGATGACATGCGGGTCCCATGAGCCAGCAGATTCCTCAACGTTTCAAACGTGGCATGAGATCGAAAGAAAAAGGCAAGTGACCAAATATCAGGAGCCAAAAATAATCCAAGAAAAGAAACTTTATTGTACATAGAGGATGACATGCGGGTCCCATTTTGCAGCAGCGGTCTGAACGTTTCCAAAAGGGCACAGGACCAAAAGAAAAATGAAGTAGCCAGAAATCAGGGGGTGAAAAAAATCCAAGAAAAGAAAGATTTCAATTGGGCTGCATCTAGACATCTGGGCCTTCGAACTATCCTTCTGGGCCTTTTGACACGTACAATTTCAGCCCACTCCAGAACATGATAGTTCGGATTTTTCTCAAAAAAAAAAACAGGAAAGTCCTATGCTTCGCCAAAACAAAAAACAAGGAGATTCAAGATATATGTTGTAAAAATAAAGATTTAATTTATCCGTTTGCAATAGCTCAGAGCGCAATACACTGTTTATTGTCTGCAAAATAATCAAGATATCACATGTTTCTTGTACGGGGAGGCTGACATCGTGGACCCATGAGCCAGCAGCGTCGTTTTAAAGGCGGCAGGGGATGGAAAGAAAAAATAAACCAAAAATCTGTTGGTAAAAAATCCAAGAAAAGAAACATTTTCGTTCTGAGAGGATGACATGCGGGACCCATGAGGCAGCAGCGTCCTCAGCGCTTATTGTTCATAGAGGCTGACATGTGGGACCCGTGAGCCAGCAGCGTCCTCAACGTTTTAAAGGCGGCAGGATATCGAAAGAAAAAATAATCCAAAAATCATTTGGTAAACAATATCCAAGAAAAGAAACATTTACCGTTCTGAGAGGATGACATGCGGGACCCATGAGGCAGCAGCATCCTCAACGATTCCAAGGCGGCAGGGGATCAAAGAAAAAAGAAGGAAATATCCAGAAATTAATTAGGGGTTCAAAAAAATCCATCAAAGGAAACTTTTATTGTTCATAGAGGATGACTTGTGGGACCGACCTGCCAACAGCGTCCTCATCGTTTCAAAGGGGCAGGAGATCCAAAGAAAAAGGCAAATAGCCAGAAATTAGGGGTCAAAAATAACTCCAAGAAAGGAAACTTTTATTGTTCGTAGAGGATGACATGCGGGACCCATGAGCCAGCAGCTTACTCAACGTTTCAAAGGCGGCATGAGATCGAAAGAAAAAGGCAAGTGACAAAATATCAGGAACAAAAGATAATCCAAGAAAAGAAACTTTATTGTACATAGAGGATGACATGTGGGTCCCATTTTGCAGCAGCGGTCTCAATGTTTGTAATGCGGCTTGAGATCAAAAGAAAAAGAAAGTAGCTAGTAATTAGGGGGTGAAAAAAAATCCAAGAAAGGAAAGTTGATGGACATAGAGGATGACATGCGGGTCCCTTGAGCCAACAGCTTACTCAACGTTTCAAAGGGGGCAGGGGATCAAAAGAAAAAGGCAAGCCAAAAATCAGAGGGTGAAAAAAATCCAACAAAGGAAACTTTTATAGCACATAGAGGATGACATGCGGGTCCCATGAGCCAGCAGGTTCCTCAACGTTTCAAACGTGGCATGAGATCGAAAGAAAAAGGCAAGTGCCCAAATATGAGGAGCCAAAAATAATTCAAGAAAAGAAAGTTTTATAGTACATAGAGGATGACATGCGGGTCCCATTTAGCAGCAGCGGTATCAGCGTTTGAGAGGTGGCAGGGGATCAAAAGAAAAAAAGAAATTGCCAAAAATCAGATGGTGAAAAAAAACCAAGAAAAAGAACTTTTATAGTACATAGAGGATGACATGCGGGTCCCATGAGCCAGCAGGTTCCTCAACGTTTCAAACGTGGCATGAGATCGAAAGAAAAAGGCAAGTGAAAAAATATCAGGAGCCAAAAATAATTCAAGAAAAGAAAGTTTTATAGTACATAGAGGATGACATGCGGGTCCCATTTAGCAGCAGCGGTATCACCGTTTGAGAGGCGGCAGGGATCGAAAGAAAAAGGCAAGTGAAAAAATATGAGGAGCCAAAAATAATTCAAGAAAAGAAAGTTTTATAGTACATAGAGGATGACATGCGGGTCCCATTTAGCAGCAGCGGTATCACCGTTTGAGAGGCGAGGGATCGAAAGAAAAAGTCAAGTGACCAAATATGAGGTGCCAAAAAATCCAAGAAAAGAAAGTTTTATAGTACATAGAGGATGACATGCGGGTCCCATTTAGCAGCAGCGGTATCACCGTTTGAGAGGCAGCAGGGATCGAAAGAAAAAGTCAAGTGACCAAATATGAGGTGCCAAAAAAATCCAAGAAAAGAAAGTTTTATAGTACATAGAGGATGACATGCGGGTCCCATTTAGCAGCAGCGGTATCACCGTTTGAGAGGCGGCAGGAAAAAAAAAGAAAAAGGTAAGTGACCAAATTTGAGGTGCCAAAAATAATCCAGAAAAGAAAGTTTTATAGTACATAGAGGATGACATGCGGGTCCCATTTAGCAGCAGCGGTATCACCGTTTGAGAGGCGGCAGGGGATCGAAAGAAAAAGGCAAGTGACCAAATTTGAGGTGCCAAAAATAATCCATGAAAAGAAAGTTTTATAGTACATAGAGGATGACATGCGGGTCCCAGTTAGCAGCAGCGGTATCACCGTTTGAGAGGCGGCAGGGGATCGAAAGAAAAAGGCAAGTGACCAAATTTGAGGTGCCAAAAATAATCCATGAAAAGAAAGTTTTATAGTACATAGAGGATGACATGCGGGTCCCATTTAGCAGCAGCGGTATTTTGAGAGGTGGCAGGGGATCAAAAGAAAAAAGAAATTGCCAAAAATCAGATGGTGAAAAAAAACCAAGAAAAAGAACTTTTATAGTACATAGAGGATGACATGCGGGTCCCATGAGCCAGCAGGTTCCTCAACGTTTCAAACGTGGCATGAGATCGAAAGAAAAAGGCAAGTGAAAAAATATCAGGAGCCAAAAATAATTCAAGAAAAGAAAGTTTTATAGTACATAGAGGATGACATGCGGGTCCCATTTAGCAGCAGCGGTATCAGCGTTTGAGAGGTGGCAGGGGATCAAAAGAAAAAAAGAAATTGCCAAAAATCAGATGGTGAAAAAAAACCTAGAAAAAGAACTTTTATAGTACATAGAGGATGACATGCGGGTCCCATGAGCCTGCAGGTTCCTCAACGTTTCAAACGTGGCATGAGATCGAAAGAAAAAGGCAAGTGAAAAAATATCAGGAGCCAAAAATAATTTAAGAAAAGAAAGTTTTATAGTACATAGAGGATGACATGCGGGTCCCATTTAGCAGCAGCGGTATCACCGTTTGAGAGGCAGCAGGGGATCGAAAGAAAAAGGCAAGTGACGAAATATGAGGAGCCAAAAAAATCCAAGAAAAGAAAGTTTTATAGTACATAGAGGATGACATGCGGGTCCCATTTAGCAACAGCGGTATCACCGTTTGAGAGGAGATCGAAAGAAAAAGGTAAGTGACCAAATATGAGGTGCCAAAAATAATTCAAGAAAAGAAAGTTTTATAGTACATAGAGGATGACATGCGGGTCCCAGTAGCAGCAGCGGTATCACCGTTTGAGGCGGCAGGGGATCGAAAGAAAAGGCAAGTGACCAAATTTGAGGTGCCAAAAATAATCAAGAAAAGAAAGTTTTATAGTACATAGAGGATGACATGCGGGTCCCATTTAGCAGCAGCGGTATCACCGTTTGAGAGGCGGCAGGGGATCGAAAGAAAAAGGCAAGTGAAAAAATATGAGGAGCCAAAAATAATTCAGGAAAAGAAAGTTTTATAGTACATAGAGGATGACATGCGGGTCCCATTTAGCAGCAGCGGTATCACCGTTTGAGAGGCGGCAGGGGATCGAAAGAAAAAGGCAAGTGACCAAATTTGAGGTGCCAAAAATAATCCATGAAAAGAAAGTTTTATAGTACATAGAGGATGACATGCGGGTCCCAGTTAGCAGCAGCGGTATCACCGTTTGAGAGGCGGCAGGGGATCGAAAGAAAAAGGCAAGTGACCAAATTTGAGGTGCCAAAAATAATCCATGAAAAGAAAGTTTTATAGTACATAGAGGATGACATGCGGGTCCCAGTTAGCAGCAGCGGTATCACCGTTTGAGAGGCGGCAGGGGATCGAAAGAAAAAGGCAAGTGACCAAATTTGAGGTGCCAAAAAAACTCCAAGAAAAGAAAGTTGATTGCACATAGAGGATGACATGCGGGTCCCATTTAGCAGCAGCGGTCTCAACGTTTCCAAGGCGGCAAGGGATCAAAAGAAAAAGGAAGTAGCCAGAAATCAGGGGGTCAAAAAAATCCAAGAATAGAAAGAATTTTGGTTCATAGAGGATGACATGCGGGACCCATGATCCTGCATCGTAAACGGCTCGTTGAACGAGATGGCGCGATGTAGAAAAAAAACAATGCCAGAGAGGCTGCCATCTGGGCCCTACATCCCTCGGCGGTGCGGATTTGCGTTGACTCGGCCGGCGAACCCGAGATTTCGAGATGCACCACGTCCCGGGCCACCATACGCCACGTTTTGGCCGCTTTCGTCGGGCTAGGTGGCCTCAAAAACGAGAAAAAAAAGTTTTGACATGCACCACGGAGGGACCAAAATCGTCGGCCATGGTACACCAGCAACCACGGCGCGACTTCAACTTCGTCGGCCATGGCTTCTGTCCAAGTACCCGATGAGGTCCGTGTGACTCAAAAAAAAGCTCACGTAAGTTCCCTGTTTTTTTTGGAATGTTAATTTACCTCCTGTGCATAGTTCAATTGCATCATTTTCTGTATGTTGCACTACCTAAGTTGCCTAATGGAATCTAATAAAATATAAACAATGACCATATGGAACATTGCACACTGCCTTTGACCCATCTGGCATCCGGCATGCCTGGGTATAAGTTACATGATTTGGCTATGTTAATACAAGTCCTGAAATTCTATTATGTTAATTTTTTGCCTGTTGCTTCATTGAGTTTGCCTGTTGTTCCATGGCTAGTGCATGAAGTTTGATAGAAATGATCCTAGCTGAAATGATGCACTTTGTGTTTTTTTATTGCTTTATTCCTAACCTAGCTTCCTATTCTACTTGAAACATGATTGCTTTATTCCTAACCTAGCTTCCTATTCTACTTGAAACATGGTGAAAAAATAGTTATATTACTTGTTTAAATGTCTAGCTTTGTTTTTCTGAGTCCCATTGACATGATGTGGTATATCCATATTCAAATGATCTGGCTGTTTATATAATACGCTCCATGTTCAATTGCTTCATTCAGTTTCTAGTAATCTATTATACATGATGCACATGGTGCTACTTGTTATATGCCCTTTTTTGTTTGAGTTTGATCATGAATTCAAGATTAAGCATTGCCTAAACGTTGACCAACGTAGGAAGATTCCCTCCCTTGTCTATACGTTGTGAGATAGATGATGAGACCTCTCTAGCAGCGAATTTATACGCGCTAGATAACACCCCGTTTAATTCGGTCCTGTTGGGACTCGAACCCGGGTGGGCTGGCTGCGCACTCGCAAGCCTTGCCACTGAGCTAGCACTCAGTTCTCAGATTAAGCAATGCCTCGTTATGCTTAATTTAAATGTTATGGCACTTCATACAAGCCATACAATTAATTGTTGCATTGACCTTCTGCGATGTCGAAGGCACTATCTGAGTCATGCTTAAATCAATCATACATTATTTTCCTAATAGTATCAAATCCAACATGCACATCTTTTGACTGTATTTGGCTATTTGCTAGATTTCTTCTGTGCAGTGACCTGGCTTCGTTATTGGGCACATGATGTCTAGTTGCTTGGTTCATTGTATACATCATCGCCATGATCTAGTTTGGTTTGTTCTAAGAGGCATGTGGCTTAACTGGTTTCTTTGTTGTATCTGCCCATGGTTCTTTCAAAATTATGTCAACAATGCTGTTTGTTTGCCTTGTATTGTATTGCATTTTAACTTGTTTTGTCTTAGTTTCAGCCTGCAAACAAAGCTGTAATGTCAGTAGGGACAACCCATTTATCAAGTGTTGCGGTCATTTCACAGAGCAACAGTGACAGTGGCACGTGCTCTCATTGGTCCACTGAGTCCGGTACACCAACCATTCCAGAAGAAATAGATGTACGAGGCTCTATTTTTGATTGCTTGTTGTGTTATATCAGCTCAATGATGTTCTTGAAATTGGAGGTCTTTTATTGCATCATATGATGTTGTAACTTGTTTTATCTAAATTTCAGGCTTCAAATAAAGCTACAATGCCAGAAGCAAGGGCCAATGCCTCAAGTATTGATGTTTCACAAAGCAGCAGTGAGAGTGCATATTGCTCGCATAGGCCCATGGTATCTATTGGTCAACTTAATCCGGCACAAAGAGATTTCGGGGATGCACTCCAAGAGGCAGTTGATATATTTGGGCGGGAAAACAAAGATGCTGATGAATTAATTGCCAAGACACGCCAAGAGATACATGAATTGAAAAATAGGCAAACTTTGACAGAAAATGTTCTAAAGAATCTCCTATGCACTTGTCATGGTAAGCCAGTTGTGATGTGTCTGGGAATTGAAGGTGTCTAAATAAACTTTGATTCTGTTGTTCAGTCAAGTGGACTGCTGATGCCAATGCTGTAACTAATTACTGCTCAAAATTTCGTTCAAAATTTCGTGGTCTGTAATAATTGCAAATTTTGTTGTTGTACTAAAATTAGATATGTTCCATGTGGCTGCTGTATTTTGTGTGAAATAATATCCTGATGTGTACTTCAATTAAACCATAAATCGACTGCATGCTGAAAATTTGAATCTGAGCGCACGTGTGAACTGTTTTCTGCTCGTAATGCAATAACGGCTGTTTCTTGGAAGGACTACGTACATGGGGAACGGGATCCTCTAACTTGAAGGTGAAAAGTTAGAGAAGCTACAGTACTCTAACTTTCCTTCCCCCAAACCATATGTCTAAAATCCAAATAATTTAAATTAATTTGCACAATACAAACTTGTGTCTTGCATTTGAAGTAATTACATGCAGAGAAAATTATGGTGTAATAAAATTTAGTTTAGTTTTTAAACATCTACAGTAATCACCTTTATTAGTTAAAGACAGTGCATAACCTTGTACTTATGCTACAGAAGCCTGACTTTGCTTCTTTATTTTTCCTGACTTAGCTCCTTCACGTTAGAGGATACGGTTCCCGTACATGGTAGCCCATTAATAATTATGCCTGCTAGCAAGATAGATGGTCCTTATTATAGTCAGGCATGTCAACTTGTATGATTAAAAGTAGTTCGTACACATTAAATCTACCATCTGCATTTTTCTCTGTAATAACTTTTCTTTTTACACAACTCAAAACTTGTCTGGCTAATATGAAATTTGAGATGGCAAAACCCGGGAAAGATAAAGATATCACCAAAAACTCTTTCCTGCGAAATGCTGGGTTTTGAAGCCCAAGTCCAAGTCTTTCTCTGCTCAAGTTTTGGAGGAACAACTCCAAGTAGAACGAGTTGCAACAGCTATGCTAAGAACAAAAGTTGACATGTTGAGATCGAGATTAGAAGCATGTGATGCCCTACTGCACGAGGCCAATCAAGTTCGTTATAATCTCCCAAAGACTAAGAAAATGCCATAGATAATTGGAGATGAACACTAACATAGTGAGTACATTGGTCTTGTGAAATGTTTCCTTAGATTAAGGCACCGTTCAGACTTTTGTTGGTGGATGCATTTATCTGCGGTTGGGATCAACTTGGTAGTTGTTCCTGTGGATGTTATATAAATTAATTGCCTAGCCTTTTTTGAATCAGTTCGAACTTAAATGGTATCATAGCCAAGGTCTCAAGTTTGAATTGTCGAACGTGTGGTTTAATTTAATCTCTGTCGGGCGGCAAAATCTCCCACCAATCCTGAAATATTTCAAACGCATTTTTGAATGGGATTAAGAAGATAGATCATGATCATGGTAGTGACCTATATTCAACGTGATGATGATTTGATTTTGCACTCGGCCATGAACAGAGGTACTAGTACGGTGTCACAATTTTTTATCATTATACTTGTACCTTAGCGAAATTCAAAATCTCATAGCGGCAAAACTTCCCGCCCACAAAATACAAAAATTTCACACGCTTCCAAATTCCCATTCTACCCCTGTGGAGATGACAGCAAAGTCGGTTGGTGAGGGGTTTGCCCGTCATTTTTTCGATCACCACCTCCCTAGCCCGGAAACCCTCCCAAAAAAAATACATTTCCTTCAGTCTCTCATCTGAGACCACCCACCGGAACTTCTCAAGTCCCTCTCTCTACCACCTCCACGACCACCGCACCGGAACATCCCCGCCGGACTTCCCTGGCCTACCCGAGCCCTCGCGATCCTCGTCATCCGGCTGCCTGCCGGAGCCGCTTCATCGACGCCGTCATCAACCGGACCGGATCATCCCCGCCGAACCTCGAAACCATATGCTCATCCAGCAGTCTACCGCAGTCGCTTCAGCTGCGGTATCGTCCACCCCGCCGGAGCCGCTTCGCCGGATCCGTCGTCCACCGCATCGGATCTTGCTCACCGACACCGCTGTGCATGAACCGGATCTGCTTCACCGGCGCAGTGCATGATCTAAACTCTTCTACTGTCGCTTTTCTATTGCTTGCCTGCAAGTTCTTGTTTAATCTTGGGGGAACCTGTTTGTGCTAACGACGCGCCGTTACGTTTTTGCAGATGAGATGAGTAACCATGAAGTGTAATGGCCGTCTCTCCAACCCCAAGTAGCACATGTAGCGTACTTCATCACCGGATCTATCAACCCCAGGAAGATCTGCTGTGACTCCCACAGAGTGCTTCTCCTAATGTAAGTCCCTTGTTTTAGCGCCATGTTCTGGGTTCAGATGCTTGTTTGTCTGAAGCTCTTTTAGTTCATTCCTAGCTATGACCGTAACACGTTGCTATTTTCTACTTCATTGCTAACTTTAAGCGATTGAACATTTTGGTTTGCATTCCCTGCTCTGTAGATGTAGCCATCATAACTTCTATCTTGCTCAGTCGTTGTTACAAAAATTATACTGTAGGTATTATAGTAACATCCTGCTATTATTTAGTTCATGGCCAATTTTAAGTAATTGCACATGTTGGTTCGCATTCCCTGCTCTATAGCTTTTGGCATCGTAACTTCTATATTTGGTTTACATTCCCTGCTCTGTAGATCTAGCCATCATAACTTTATCTTGCTCAGTCGTTGTTACAAAAATTATGGCCTGCTACTATGTTGTTTGTGCCAATTTTTTACTCCATGAACATGTTGGCTTGCATTCCCTGTACTACAGGTGATGCCATTGTTTTGTATCTAGTTCATTGTAAGCTAACAAAGTAAGGACTTAGTTTGGCATGCTATCACTCTGCTATCTAGCCTGTAGTACAAATAAACTTGTCATACTACTAGATAATAATTTTGCGTGCCATCTTGTTCTTCAAAAGCTGCATTATTGACTTGTTTCTCTGACTTGGCATGACGCTCACATATGGAAAGCTGAACATATTGGTTTGCATTCCCTCTTATACAAGTTCACAGGTGATCCCACTATATTCTGTATCTGGTCCATCCTAAGCTCCAGCATTAACTATCCTCCATGTGTTGCTCATTACAAGTTTATATCCCGAAACATCTTGATTTGCATCCCCTTCACTATAAGTTCAGGAGTATTATTTAGTTCACGGCCAAAATGAAGTAATTGCACTTGGCACATGTTGGTTCACATTCCCTCCTCTTTAGCTTTTGCCATCGTAACTTCTATTTTTGGTTTACATTCCCTGCTCTGTAGATGTAGCCATCATAACTTCATCTTGCTCAGTCGTTGTTACAAAATTTATAGCCTGCTACTATGTTGTTCATGCCAATTTTGTACTCCCTGAACATGTTGGTTTGCATGGGACTCGACAGTAGTAAGTCTGTTGTTTCATTCTAACATGCTCTGTTATATTGGCTGTTGGTATGCGGCATGCACTCTTTGTTTGCTTATTGTGCGCATTACAATGATCTTGTTATAACGACGAAATGATGAGTTCCAAATTCTTTGCCAAACAATATTGTAGTGTCTTTGCCTTTCCATTGTTGCTGTCTTAACTTGTAATGTCTTTGTTTCAGATATAGGTGCTGCATGGACAACTTAAAAGATTGCCGGATCGCTTCATTGTATTGCTAGGTTTAATTACCATTCAATTTCTCTGGGTTCTGTAATATTTTTTTCAATGCCTTGCAGCTGATGTAATATTTAGTTAGTTTTTATAGTTCTTTCGCGCATTTTTTCTTTGGTGCTTGTGGTAAGTGAGGCTATCCGACAGAAATCAATGCTGCGTAAATATTCTCAGTATCTAAATCACGAATTCCCATCCCTTAAACGGTCCAATTAAGCGAAATCACATATGTGCCTGCCCGCAAAATCCTAAAGCGCATATTATGCCGGCATATAAACAGCAACTAAACGGGCTGGCCCACTTACTTCTTGGGCCAGCCCATTTGATTTACGGTGGACCCCACACACTAATTGGGCTGGCCCACTTGCTTTAAGGTGGACCCCACCAACTACTGGGCCGGCCCACTAATTAGTTGGGCCAGCCCATTTGCTTTTTTGGAGGACCCCACATAATAAATGGGTCGGCCCTTTAAGAGGAAAGTGGGACCCACTGTGTTTTTGGCCCCCACTATCTTGTTGGGCGGCCCACTTGCTATATTGTGGGCCCCACATACTAGTTGGCCGCCCTTTAACAGAAAGTGGGGCCACTGCTTATTGGGCCCCACTATCTTGTTGGGCGCCACTGCTCTATGGTGGTCCCACATGGTAAATGGGCCGGCCCTTTAAGTGGAAGGTGGGACCCACCGTGTTTTTGACCCACTATCTTGTTGGGCCCCACTTTCTATATGGTGGACCCCACATACCAAATGGGCCGGCCATTAACAGGAATGTGGGACCCACTGTGTTTTTGGCCCGGCCCACTATCTTGGTGGGCCAACCCATGCTATATGGTGGACCCCACATACTAAATGGGCCGGCCCTTCAGGAAAGTGGGACCCACCTGTTTTTGGCCCGCCCACTATTTTGTTGGGCCGGCCACTTGCTATATGGTGGACCCCACAAACTAAATGGGCCGATCCTTTAACTGGAAAGTGGGACCCACTGTGTTTTTGGCCCGGCCCACTAGCTTGTTGGGCCGGCCACTTGCTATACTGTGGACCCCACACACTAAATGGGCCGGCCTTTTAACAGAAAGTGGGACCCACTGTGTTTTTGGCCCGGCCCACTTGCTTCTTGGGCCGGGCTGTAAGGTGGACCCCACATGTTAAATGGGCCGGCCCATTTAAGTTTTGACCAGTCAACCTTAGAGGTTAGGCCCGCCCACTTAACTAATGGACCAGCCCAGCTATATAGTTGACCGGTCAAACTATGTCATCTGGCCCGGCCCGCTTAAGACGTGGCAGGCCTCGTGTGGGCCTACCATCTACCACGGGGTTTCAGCGGTTAACGCCGTTAACTGGCAGTTAACGGCGTCTGCCACGTGTCAGTTTGCATGACGTCAGCAGTCAACGGGCTCCCGAAAACACTTCCGCAACGGTCCGATTTTCCGTGGCGGAAGGGCGCCCAAGCGCGACGGACCGAAAAAATCGTCGTTGGACTTTGCCTGACGCAGTTTCGACAACAGAACCCATATCGTCGGGTTAGGCCCATAGGCGACGAAAAATACCCCTTAGTTGACGATTTTGGGACGTTGTCTATCAGAACTTTTCTTGTAGTGTGCCTCATTATGCTTAATTTAAATGTTATGGCACTTCATACAAGCCATACAATTAATTGTTGCATTGACCTTCTGCGATGTCGAAGGCACTATCTGAGTCATGCTTAAATCAATCATACATTATTTTCCTAATTGTATCAAATCCAACATGCACATCTTTTGACTGTATTTGGCTATTTGCTAGATTTCTTCTGTGCAGTGACCTGGCTTCGTTATTGGGCACATGATGTCTAGTTGCTTGGTTCATTGTATACATCATCGCCATGATCTAGTTTGGTTTGTTCTAAGAGGCATGTGGCTTAACTGGTTTCTTTGTTGTATCTGCCCATGGTTCTTTCAAAATTATGTCAACAATGCTGTTTGTTTGCCTTGTATTGTATTGCATTTTAACTTGTTTTGTCTTAGTTTCAGCCTGCAAACAAAGCTGTAATGTCAGTAGGGACAACCCATTTATCAAGTGTTGCGGTCATTTCACAGAGCAACAGTGACAGTGGCACGTGCTCACAAGTATAGGGGATCGCAACAGTCTTCGAGGGAAGTATTACCCAATTTATTGATTCGACACAAGGGGAGACAAAGAATACTTGTAAGCCTTAACAGCGGAGTTGTCAATTCAGCTGCACCTGGAAACAGACTTGCTCGCAAGAGTTTATCAGTAGCAACAGTTTTATAGCAGTAGGAATAGTGAAATAACAGCAGCAGTGAAATAAAGACAGCAGTAGTGATTATAGTAAACAACAGGATTAAAATACTGTAGGCACAGGGACGGATGAACGGGCGTTGCATGGATGAGAGAATTCATATAACAATCATGGTAGGGCATTTGCAGATAATAATAAAGCGGTATCCAAGTACTAATCAATCAATAGGCATGTGTTCCATATATAGTCGTGCGTGCTCGCAATGAGAAACTTGCACAACATCTTTTGTCCTACCAGCCGGTGGCAGCCGGGCCTCTAGGGAAACTACTGGAAATTAAGGTACTCCTTTTAATAGAGTACCGGAGCAAAGCATTAACACTCCGTGAACACATGTGATCCTCACATCACTACCATCCCCTCCGGTTGTCCCGATTTCTGTCACTTCGGGGCCATTGGTTCCGGACAGCGACATGTGTATACAACTTGCAGGTAAGATCAATAAACAATGCATATCATGATGAAACAATAACATGTTCAGATCTGAGATCATGGCACTCGGGCCCTAGTGACAAGCATTAAGCATAACAAGTTGCAACAATATCATAAAAGTAACATCTACGGATACTAGGCACCATGCCCTAACAATCTTGTGACTATTACATGATCAATCTCATCCAATCCCTACCATCCCCTTCAGCCTACAGCGGGGGAATTACTCACACATGGATGGGGGAAACATGGCTGGTCGATGGAGAGGCGTTGGTGGTGATGGCGGTGAAGATCTCCTCCAATTCCCCGTCCCGGCGGAGTGCCAGAACGGAGACTTCTGGCTCCCGAGACGGAGTTTCGCGATGTGGCGGCTCTCTGGAGGGTTTCTGGCGACTTCGACTTCTCTCCGTGCGTTTTTAGGTCGAGGCGATATAGTCCGAAGGAGGGCGTCGGAGGGCCGCCGAGGGGGCCACACACTAGGGCCGCGCGGGCTCCTGGGCCGCGCCGCCCTAGGGTGTGGGGCCCTCGCCTCCACCTGACTTGCCCTTCTAGCTCCGTGAATCTTCTGGGAAAATAGGGCCTTCTGTATAAATTCCGAGGTTTTTCCTGAAAGTTGGATTTCTGCACAAAAACGAGACACCAGAGCAATTCTGCTGAAAACAGCGTTAGTCCGTGTTAGTTGTATCCAAAATACACAAATTAGAGGCAAAACAATAGCAAAAGTGTTCGGGAAAGTAGATACGTTTTGGACGTATCAACTCCCCCCAAGCTTAGCTTATTGCTTGTCCTCAAGCAATTCAGTTAACAACTGAGCGATAAAAGAACTTTCACGAACACATTTGCTCATATGATGTATATATTCTCATGCTATGGCTAATACTTAAGCAGTTCATAATGAGATACATGCAAATAAGATCATCCAACAGCTATGTCAATCATGGAGAGGTACCAACAATTAATAATAAGCATCATGAATCATGTATATAAGCAGGATTGCAATGTTCATAAGAGAGTATGATAAAGTGGTATCTCGCTTGCCCGTATTTGATCGGCAAAACATAAATGCCCAGGCACCTCTGGAGTTCATAGAAAGACTAGAAGTAGTGATTGTCAAAGATAAAAGCATCAAAGTTATACCACAATCAATCATATTTTGAGACAAGCATATTATACTAAGAATGACAGTTGTGCTCTCAAGATAGTGCTCAAAGAAAGAATGGAGACACAACATAAAAGTAAAAGATTGACCCTTCGCAGAGGGAAGCAGGGATTAACATGCGCTAGAGCTTTTCATTTTTAAAACAGGAGTAAAATTATTTTGAGAGGTGCTTGTTGTTGTCAACGAATGGTAATGGGTACACTAACTACCTCGTCAACCGGACTCCCAAGAGCGGCTCCCATGAATTATTTGTATGTTTATGTGGCACTCCTTCCAACCTTTCTTACACAAACCATGGCTAACCGAATCCTCGGGTGCCTGCCAACAATCACATACCATGAAGGAGTGCCTTTTTATTTAAGTTTTATTATGATGATGACACTCCCCCCAACCTTTGCTTACACAAGCCATGGCTAACCGAATCCTTCGGGTGCCGTCCAACAATCACAAACCATGGAGGAGTGTCTATTTAAGTTAATTAATTTGGGACTGGGAATCCCATTGCCAGCTCTTTTTGCAAAATTATTGGATAAGCGGATGTGCCACTAGTCCATATGAGAGTCCGTCAAAAGTAAATGACAAGGTTGAAAGCTAAACACCACATACTTCCTCATGAGCTATGAAACATTAACACAAATTGAGAAGCATTTTGAAAGTTTTAAAGGTAGCGCATGAGAATTTACTTGGAATGGTTTGAAATGCCATGCATAGGTATTTATGGTGGACACTTTGGAACAACTTGGTTTTCAGGTGTTTGGAAGCACGAGCGGCGTTCCCGCTCAGTACAAGTGAAGGCTAGCAAAAGACTAGGGAGCGACAAATCAAGAGAGCAATAACTGTCATAATCATGCTTGCGGCAAAATAAATTAACGGAGGCATAAAAGTGATACAAGAACTCTGAAGCAATATAAATCATCGAGGCTTAATTGACTTTTTGTTCAGTCATATGCATGCGTGAGCATGTGCCAAGTCGATATAAATGAATTATTCAGAGGAGGATACCACAATGCCATACTTACTTATGAATAAAACAATGCAAGCGAACATCCATGACATGCTACTCATATTAATAAATTGGAGCTAAACATGAGAGATCATGAACTACTAGACTTTCTCAAATAACATATACCTCACATGAACCAACTAAGCATGCTCACATGGATGAGTATATGTACAAAAATGAAAACAAATAGAGTTCATACCAGCCTCTCACCACAATCCAATTGTTGTAGATCGTCATTATTGCCTTTCACTTGTGTAGCTTGGATAATATGAAATGAAAACCACGCTCCAGCCACCGAAGACCATTGAACTCATGATGAACTTTACAAACCAAAGAAGAACAGCAAATATTTTTGGTGTTTTCGAATTGGAAACAAGAACAAAAGAAACAAGAAAACAAAGCAAAATCTTTTTGGGTTTTCTCATAGCAAACCAACGATAGCAAATAAAGTAAACTAAGAGCAAAGAACCAAATAAACAAATGGTGAAGAGAAACAACAGAAATATTTTTGGTCTTTTTGTGTTTTAGGAAAGAAACAAAGCGAAAACAAAAGAATGCAAACTAACAGAAACACAGAAAAGCAGGATGACAGAAATCTGCCAAAACCTGACAGCAGTACAGAAATCGAAATTAACAAAAATCTTCCATTGCTCAGCTCAAAAAGTGTTCAACTAATGAAAGTTAGATAACAACCTGGGGCACATGCTCAAAAATTGGCAACTCAAAATAACGTTCTGGCTGTGCGTACGAATTTTTTTGGTAACAGCCCAGAATCTGTTTTTGGACAGCACTTCCCCAAATATCATCTCCTTCTCATTAGAAAACCACTCTAAGAAACTAAACAAGTATGTACAAGTATCCAGCAACCATAATATGCAAAGAATGAGTGATGCCGGTATACCTCCCCCCAAGCTTAGGCTTTTGGCCTAAGTGGAGTTCATTCCCACGGTCCCCATGAAGTGGTGTCTCCGTAGTACGACGAAGATGGATCATATTCCGGGTATGTGCTAGAAGAAGCACCCGGATACGTGACGGTGTAGTCGTAGGAGGGCTCGGCGTCCTCGGAGTCATGCTGCTGGTGGAAGTCTTGTATCTTCATATGTTCCTCCACCTCCTCCTTAGTGCGCGACCATGATTGCCTGTCAATATTGAACAAACCTGGCTGGGGAAGAGGGATTTCCTTCTCATCCCCGTCAGCAAACAACATTCTATAGACCATATTATCTACAGTGGAATCAGTGGTAACAAAATGATGACTCTTCATAGCAGCAATATCAAGTCTCCTAGGGGTTAATGGCACATCATTAGGATCAAGAGGGAGTCTTAAATGTGTTAAAATGCGCAGTGCAATAGTTCCTCCAAAAATAGGCCCCCTGTTAGACAGGCGGCGAGCAATAAGAGAACCAAGATGATAAGGTGTCTGTCCAGTAAGTGCAGCATTCAAGAAAGCAAGATGATAGCTAGAAATATTGCTAGTGTTCTCCCTACCAAGAATGCTAGTAGCAATGTAATATGCAAAATATTTAATGGCGGGGAGTTGAATGTTCCTTATCTTGCCACGCTGAATGGTGCGACAATCATCATCGGTGATCCCTCGATAGAGCTCCAACAGGTCCCGGGGGTTGTCATCAATCCTCCTTGCTGTACCTACAGGGGCAATATCCAATGCACGACAAAATTCTTCCAATTCCATAGTAACAGGATTACCATAGATCTTGAATGCAACTGTCGGCTCATATTGCGTGTTGTGGAACTTGAAGCTCTCAACGAAAATTTTGGTGAGCATGTAGTATTGCTCCCTTTCATCTCCCACGTAGGTGGCTAAGCCCGCCCTGTTGACAAGGGTGAAGAAATCATCCAATATCCCTGCATTTGTCAGAAAATCATAACATGGGAAGGATGAAGCATTAGGAGCCCCATTGTCCTCTTCGGGCGCGAAGCTAGGCGCGATGATATCCTCATTGTAGGATCGCCTAATCTGAGTGGACGCCCTCGAGGGCCTCCCGGTGCTGGTTGTTCCTTTCGAACAATTCTCCAAAGTTGAAGTTCTTCATCTTCCTCTTCTGAAATTTTTCAACAATCATTATAAAATTTGATTTCAAGGTATATAATTGAGGGGAACTACTATAGGAACTTGCTAGAGTACTAAACATGCATCAAAACTAGTTTCTACCACTTAGAACAAGCATGCAAGCTCACTAAACATGTTATCTACAGCAGCAAAATATTCAAGATATACTCAACCAAACAAAATTCTAATTGGACAATCAAAGGAGTCACATACCAGGGAGCAAATGTGCCAAATTTCAGACAGAAATCTGGGCTGAGCAAAGAGATCGAGAAATCGCGAGTTCTTGAGCAGAAACGCGAGTGAGAGAAAGTGAGTACGAGTTTTTTCGGGAGAGAGAAGAGAATGAGTGAAAGGGATGATGAAGTGGGGCAAGGAGGGGCCCACACACCAGGGTGGCGCGCCCCCCTTGCTGGCCGCGCCGGCCTGTGGGGTGCCACCCTGGGGTGCCCCACTGGTCAGCCCCAGGTGCTCCCAGGTGCCTCTTCGAAAAATAAGACTACCAGTATAATTTTTGTAAATTTTTGAGAACTTCGAAAAATGCACATTTCTGGGTGTTAAATTAATTATTACTGCGCAGGAAAATGATTTCCAAAATCTTAACAACTAAAGCATATTGCAAAACAAAAGGTGCTACAGCAAGTAAAACAAATGGAGGGAGAAAGAAAGAAAGAAATGTTGTTTAGCTCTCTTATGCATTAAAATATACTTGTTAACAAGGTTGATCAAGTCTTGCTACCAAATAAATTTTATATGACATAAGAAGAAATAAACCTCAAATCAATCATGTTACCTTATATTGAATTGATATGGATCCAATCACAAGAGTTTGATATTCTTCTTTAGGCTCATATATAGGACAATCAATGGATCCCACCTTGATAGTTTTCACATTAAAAATTGTATTAACTCCATATACTTTATCAATCCTCTTGGGAAAATAGACAGTATGTTCCTTGTCATCAACATTGAAAGTAACCTTGCCTTTATTGCAATCAATAACAGCCCCTGCAGTATTAAGAAAGGGTCTTCCAAGAATAATGGACATATTATCATCTTCAGGCATTTCCAACACAACAAAATCAGTTAATATCAAGCAATGCTGAGTAACTTGAACAGGAACATTTTCACATACACCAACAGGAATAGCAGTAGATTTATCAGCCATTTGCAAAGATATATCAGTTGGTATTAACTTATCTAAATCAAGTCTCTTATAAAGAGAAAAAGGCATTACACTAACTCCCGCTCCCAAATCACATAGAGCAGTTCTAACATAATTATTCTTGATGGAACAAGGAATAGTCGGTATACCTGGGTCTCCCAGCTTCTTTGGAACCTTACCATTGAAAGAGTAATTAGCGAGCATAGTGGAAATCTCCTCATTGGGAATTTTCCTTTTGTTAGAGACAATATCTTTCATATACTTTGAATAAGGAGGCAATTTAATAGCATCAGTCAAAGGGATTTGCAAAAATAAAGGTTTCATCCAATCACAAAATTTATTATAATGTTCCTCCTCCTTTGATTTTAGTTTCTTAGCAGGAAAAGGCATTTGCTTTTGAACCCAAGGTTCCCTTTTATTACCATGTTTCTTTGTAATAAAATCTTCTTTAGTGTACTTTTTATTTTTATCATGCTTTTCAGGTTCTTTTTCAATTTCTTCTTTATCAGGAGCATCATTCTTATCATTATCTTCATCATGTTCATTGCCACTTTCAGTTTCAGCATCAGAAATAGAAATACTATTAGGATCATTAACAGGTTCAGAGGATTCTACAACAGTTTTATGTTTCTTCTTCTTTTTCTTAGAAGGACTACTAATTTCTTTAGTTCGTTGAGAATCTTGTTCAATTCTTTTGGGGTGCCCTTCAGGATATAGAGGATCCTGGGTAGAAACACCGCCTCTAGTTGTTACTTCATAAACTTGTTTCTCTTCATGATTATTTTTTAACAAGTCATTTTGCACTTTAGTAAGTTGATCAATTTGAGTTTGAATCATATCAAAATGTTTAACAAGCATCTTAACATCATTGGAGGTTCTCTCCACAATATCATGCAATTTACCAATAGCTTGAGAATTTTCCATTAAATGATTCTCTACTCTCATATTAAAATTATTTTGCTTAACAATATAATTATCAAATTCATCTAAACATTGATCAGGAGGTTTTGAATATGGAATATCTCCTCTATCAAAGCGTTGAAGAGAATGTACCTCAATTGTGGATGAAGGGGGAATTATCTTACATAGGTCTTCTATTGGAGGTAAATTCTTCACATCTTCAGATTTAATACCTTTCTCCATAAGAGATTTCTTGGCTTCCCTCATATCTTCATCATTTAATTCAATCATACCCCTCTTCTTCAATATTGGTGTCGGGGTTGGTTCAGGTGTAGACCAATCATCATGATTTTTGCTTATTTTAGCCAATAATTCTTCAGCTTCGTCCGGAGTTCTTTTCCTGAAAACACAATCAGCACAACTATCCAGGTATGCCCTAGACTCAATGGTTAGTCCACTATAAAATATATCAAGTAAATCATGCTTTTCCAAATCATGTCCAGGCCGAGCTCTAATAAGAGAGCAAAATCTTGCCCAAGCTTCAGGCAATTTCTCTCCATCTTCTTGATCAAAGCTATAAATTCTCTGCAGAGCCATATGTTGAGCACTAGCGGGAAAGTATTTCCGAAAGAAAACATCAAGCAAACAACTTGGACTATTAATAGAATCAGGAGGCAAATTATTATACCAAATCTTAGCATCATCCTTTAATGAGAATGGGAAAATCTTAGCAACAAAATAAGTACGCATCTTAACATCATCAGAAAACAAGCTACTTAAAGTAGAAAGCTCATTCATATGTTCTACAGCACTCTCTTTTTCAGTACCACAAAAGGGTGTTTTCTCAACAATAGATATATGAGATAAATCAAGAGAAAAGTCATAATCTTTATCCTTAATGTTTATAGGAGATGTGGCAAATTTAGGATCAGGAGACAGTTTATATCTAACAGCATGTTGTGCAATAAGCTTTTTAAGGTTACTTGTACTAGTAGTAGCATTGCATTTATCAATAAAATCATCATCAAGTTCCACATAATCTTCATCAAGATCATCAATCTCAGGTGAATTAACAGGTGTAACAGTATTTTCATTAGGAGTTTCAGTAATTTCAATTTGTCTAGACCTAGCAATTGTAGCATCTAGAAAAGGACCTAATGAACCAGCATTATCAAGCACAGTAGAAGCATCATCAAAATTATCAGAGGAATTTTCAGATTCAGCAGAAGTACCAACACGTGAAGTTTGTGGTGGTGAAACAAGTTGACTTATCACAGATGGTGAATCAAGAGCAGCAGAGGTACTCAGAGTTGTACCTTTTCTTGTAGTGGATGGTAATATGGCGACTTTAGTATCGCGAGGTTTACCCATGATGGAGAATTTGCAGCGAACAATATCAATCCAAGTGAACTTGCAAATAAAGCTATGCTCCCCGGCAACGGCGCCAGAAAATAGTCTTGATGACCCACAAGTATAGGGGATCGCAACAGTCTTCGAGGGAAGTATTACCCAATTTATTGATTCGACACAAGGGGAGACAAAGAATACTTGTAAGCCTCAACGGAGTTGTCAATTCAGCTGCACCTGGAAACAGACTTGCTCGCAAGAGTTTATCAGTAGCAACAGTTTTATAGCAGTAGGAATAGTGAAATAACAGCAGCAGTGAAATAAAGACAGCAGTAGTGATTATAGTAAACAGCAGGATTAAAATACTGTAGGCACAGGGACGGATGAACGGGCGTTGCATGGATGAGAGAATTCATATAACAATCATGGTAGGGCATTTGCAGGTAATAATAAAGCGGTATCCAAGTACTAATCAATCAATAGGCATGTGTTCCATATATAGTCGTACGTGCTCGCAATGAGAAACTTGCACAACATCTTTTGTCCTACCAGCCGGTGGCAGCCGGGCCTCTAGGGAAACTACTGGAAATTAAGGTACTCCTTTTAATAGAGTACCGGAGCAAAGCATTAACACTCCGTGAACACATGTGATCCTCACATCACTACCATCCCCTCCGGTTGTCCCGATTTCTGTCACTTCGGGGCCATTGGTTCCGGACAGCGACATGTGTATACAACTTGCAGGTAAGATCAATAAACAATGCATATCATGATGAAACAATAACATGTTCAGATCTGAGATCATGGCACTCGGGCCCTAGTGACAAGCATTAAGCATAACAAGTTGCAACAATATCATAAAAGTAACATCTACGGATACTAGGCACCATGCCCTAACAATCTTGTGACTATTACATGATCAATCTCATCCAATCCCTACCATCCCCTTCAGCCTACAGCGGGGGAATTACTCACACATGGATGGGGGAAACATGGCTGGTCGATGGAGAGGCGTTGGTGGTGATGGCGGTGAAGATCTCCTCCAATTCCCCGTCCCGGCGGAGTGCCAGAACGGAGACTTCTGGCTCCCGAGACGGAGTTTCGCGATGTGGCGGCTCTCTGGAGGGTTTCTGGCGACTTCGACTTCTCTCCGTGCGTTTTTAGGTCGAGGGCGATAAGTAGTCCGAAGGAGGGCGTCGGAGGCCAGCCGAGGGGGCCACACACTAGGGCCGCGCGCCCCCCTCCTGGGCCGTCGCCCTAGGGTGTGGGGCCCTGCCTCCACCGACTTGCCCTTCTGGCTCCGTGAATCTTCCGGGAAAATAGGGCCATTCCGTTTGTTTGCCGTGTATTGTATTGCACAAAAACGAGTTTTGTCTTAGTTTCAGCCTGCAAACAAAGCTGTAATGTCAGTAGGGACAAAACATTTAGCAAAAGTGTTCGGGAAAGTCATAGAGCAACAGTGACAGTGGCACGTGCTCTCATTGGTCCACTGAGTCCAGTACACCAACCATTCCAGAAGAAATAGATGTACGAGGCTCTATTTTGGATTGCTTGTTGTGTTATATCAGCTCAATGATGTTCTTGAAATTGGAGGTCTTTTATTGCATCATATGATGTTGTAACTTGTTTTATCTAAATTTCAGGCTTCAAATAAAGCTACAATGCCAGAAGCAAGGGCCAATGCCTCAAGTATTGATGTTTCACAAAGCAGCAGTGAGAGTGCATATTGCTCGCATAGGCCCATGGTATCTATTGGTCAACTTAATCCGGCACAAAGAGATTTGGGGGATGCACTCCAAGAGGCAGTTGATATATTTGGGCGGGAAAACAAAGATGCTGATGAATTAATTGCCAAGACACGCCAAGAGATACATGAATTGAAAAATAGGCAAACTTTGACAGAAAATGTTCTAAAGAATCTCCTATGCACTTGTCATGGTAAGCCAGTTGTGATGTGTCTGGGAATTGAAGGTGTCTAAATAAACTTTGATTCTGTTGTTCAGTCAAGTGGACTGCTGATGCCAATGCTGTAACTAATTACTGCTCAAAATTTCGTTCAAAATTTCGTGGTCTGTAATAATTGCAAATTTTGTTGTTGTACTAAAATTAGATATGTTCCATGTGGCTGCTGTATTTTGTGTGAAATAATATCCTGATGTGTACTTCAATTAAACCATAAATCGGCTGCATGCTGAAAATTTGAATCTGAGCGCACGTGTGAACTGTTTTCTGCTCGTAATGCAATAACGGCTGTTTCTTGGAAGGACTACGTACATGGGGAACGGGATCCTCTAACTTGAAGGTGAAAAGTTAGAGAAGCTACAGTACTCTAACTTTCCTTCCCCCAAACCATATGTCTAAAATCCAAATAATTTAAATTAATTTGCACAATACAAACTTGTGTCTTGCATTTGAAGTAATTACATGCAGAGAAAATTATGGTGTAATAAAATTTAGTTTAGTTTTTAAACATCTACAGTAATCACCTTTATTAGTTAAAGACAGTGCATAACCTTGTACTTATGCTACAGAAGCCTGACTTTGCTTCTTTATTTTTCCTGACTTAGCTCCTTCACGTTAGAGGATACGGTTCCCGTACATGGTAGCCCATTAATAATTATGCCTGCTAGCAAGATAGATGGTCCTTATTATAGTCAGGCATGTCAACTTGTATGATTAAAAGTAGTTCGTACACATTAAATCTACCATCTGCATTTTTCTCTGTAATAACTTTTCTTTTTACACAACTCAAAACTTGTCTGGCTAATATGAAATTTGAGATGGCAAAACCCGGGAAAGATAAAGATATCACCAAAAACTCTTTCCTGCGAAATGCTGGGTTTTGAAGCCCAAGTCCAAGTCTTTCTCTGCTCAAGTTTTGGAGGAACAACTCCAAGTAGAACGAGTTGCAACAGCTATGCTAAGAACAAAAGTTGACATGTTGAGATCGAGATTAGAAGCATGTGATGCCCTACTGCACGAGGCCAATCAAGTTCGTTATAATCTCCCAAAGACTAAGAAAATGCCATAGATAATTGGAGATGAACACTAACATAGTGAGTACATTGGTCTTGTGAAATGTTTCCTTAGATTAAGGCACCGTTCAGACTTTTGTTGGTGGATGCATTTATCTGCGGTTGGGATCAACTTGGTAGTTGTTCCTGTGGATGTTATATAAATTAATTGCCTAGCCTTTTTTGAATCAGTTCGAACTTAAATGGTATCATAGCCAAGGTCTCAAGTTTGAATTGTCGAACGTGTGGTTTAATTTAATCTCTGTCGGGCGGCAAAATCTCCCACCAATCCTGAAATATTTCAAACGCATTTTTGAATGGGATTAAGAAGATAGATCATGATCATGGTAGTGACCTATATTCAACGTGATGATGATTTGATTTTGCACTCGGCCTTGAACAGAGGTACTAGTACGGTGTCACAATTTTTTATCATTATACTTGGACAGTAGCCAAATTCAAAATCTCATAGCGGCAAAACTTCCCGCCCACAAAATACAAATATTTCACACGCTTCCAAATTCCCATTCTACCCCTGTGGAGATGACAGCAAAGTCGGTTGGTGAGGGGTTTGCCCGTCATTTTTTCGATCACCACCTCCCTAGCCCGGAAACCCTCCCAAAAAAAATACATTTCCTTCAGTCTCTCCTCTGAGATCACCCACCGGAACTTCTCAAGTCCCTCTCTCTACCACCTCCACGACCACCGCACCGGAACATCCCCGCCGGACTTCCCTGGCCTACCCGAGCCCTCGCGATCCTCGTCATCCGGCTGCCTGCCGGAGCCGCTTCATCGACGCCGTCATCAACCGGACCGGATCATCCCCGCCGAACCTCGAAACCATATGCTCATCCAGCAGTCTACCGCAGTCGCTTCAGCTGCGGCATCGTCCACCCCACCGGAGCCGCTTCGCCGGATCCGTCGTCCACCGCATCGGATCTTGCTCACCGACACCGCTGTGCATGAACCGGATCTGCTTCACCGGCGCCGTGCATGATCTAAACTCTTCTACTGTCGCTTTTCTATTGCTTGCCTGCAAGTTCTTGTTTAATCTTGGGGGAACCTGTTTGTGCTAACGACGCGCCGTTACGTTTTTGCAGATGAGATGAGTAACCATGAAGTGTAATGGCCGTCTCTCCAACCCCAAGTAGCACATGTAGCGTACTTCATCACCGGATCTATCAACCCCAGGAAGATCTGCTGTGACTCCCACAGAGTGCTTCTCCTAATGTAAGTCCCTTGTTTTAGCGCCATGTTCTGGGTTCAGATGCTTGTTTGTCTGAAGCTCTTTTAGTTCATTCCTAGCTATGACCGTAACACGTTGCTATTTTCTACTTCATTGCTAACTTTAAGCGATTGAACATTTTGGTTTGCATTCCCTGCTCTGTAGATGTAGCCATCATAACTTCTATCTTGCTCAGTCGTTGTTACAAAAATTATAGGTATTATAGTAACATCCTGCTATTATTTAGTTCATGGCCAATTTTAAGTAATTGCACATGTTGGTTCGCATTCCCTGCTCTATAGCTTTTGGCATCGTAACTTCTATATTTGGTTTACATTCCCTGCTCTGTAGATCTAGCCATCATAACTTTATCTTGCTCAGTCGTTGTTACAAAAATTATGGCCTGCTACTATGTTGTTTGTGCCAATTTTTTACTCCATGAACATGTTGGCTTGCATTCCCTGTACTACAGGTGATGCCATTGTTTTGTATCTAGTTCATTGTAAGCTAACAAAGTAAGGACTTAGTTTGGCATGCTATCACTCTGCTATCTAGCCTGTAGTACAAATAAACTTGTCATACTACTAGATAATAATTTTGCGTGCCATCTTGTTCTTCAAAAGCTGCATTATTGACTTGTTTCTCTGACTTGGCATGACGCTCACATATGGAAAGCTGAACATATTGGTTTGCATTCCCTCTTATACAAGTTCACAGGTGATCCCACTATATTCTGTATCTGGTCCATCCTAAGCTCCAGCATTAACTATCCTCTATGTGTTGCTCATTACAAGTTTATATCCCGAAACATCTTGATTTGCATCCCCTTCACTATAAGTTCAGGAGTATTATTTAGTTCACGGCCAAAATGAAGTAATTGCACTTGGCACATGTTGGTTCACATTCCCTCCTCTTTAGCTTTTGCCATCGTAACTTCTATTTTTGGTTTACATTCCCTGCTCTGTAGATGTAGCCATCATAACTTCATCTTGCTCAGTCGTTGTTACAAAATTTATAGCCTGCTACTATGTTGTTCATGCCAATTTTGTACTCCCTGAACATGTTGGTTTGCATGGGACTCGACAGTAGTAAGTCTGCTGTTTCATTCTAACATGCTCTGTTATATTGGCTGTTGGTATGCGGCATGCACTCTTTGTTTGCTTATTGTGCGCATTACAATGATCTTGTTATAACGACGAAATGATGAGTTCCAAATTCTTTGGCAAACAATATTGTAGTGTCTTTGCCTTTCCATTGTTGTTGTCTTAACTTGTAATGTCTTTGTTTCAGATATAGGTGCTGCATGGACAACTTAAAAGATTGCCGGATCGCTTCATTGTATTGCTAGGTTTAATTACCATTCAATTTCTCTGGGTTCTGTAATATTTTTTCAATGCCTTGCAGCTGATGTAATATTTAGTTAGTTTTTATAGTTCTTTCGCGCATTTTTTCTTTGGTGCTTGTGGTAAGTGAGGCTATCCGACAGAAATCAATGCTGCGTAAATATTCTCAGTATCTAAATCACGAATTCCCATCCCTTAAACGGCCCAATTAAGCGAATCACATATGTGCCCGCAAAATCCTAAAGCGCATATTATGCCGGCATATAAACAGCAACTAAACGGGCTGGCCCACTTACTTATTGGCCAGCCCATTTGATTTACGGTGGACCCCACACTCTAATTGGGCTGGCCCACTTGCTTTAAGGTGGACCCCACCCACTACTTAGTTGGGCCAGCCAATTGCTTTTGTGGTGGACCCCACATACTAAATGGGCCCCTTTAAGAGTAAAGTGGGACCCACCAGTGTTGGCCCACTATCTTGTTGGGTACCCTTTAAGAGGAAAGTGACCCACTGTTTTTGGCCCCCACTATCTTGTTGGGCCTACCACTTGCTATATGGTGGACCCCACATACTAATTGCCGCCCTTTAACAGTGAAACCCCTGTGCTTTTGGCTCGGCCCACTATCTTGTTGGGCCACCCACTTGCTATATGGTGGTCCCACATGGTAAATGGGCCGCCCTTTAACAGAAGTGGGACCCACCTGTGTTTTTGGCCCGCCACTATCTTGTTGGGCCGGCCATTTGATATATGGTGGACCCTACATACCAAATGGGCCGGCCCATTAACAGGAATGTGGGACCCACCTATGTTTTTGGCCGCCACTATCTTGGTGGGCGCCCACTTGCTATATGGTGGACCCAACATACTAAATGGGCCCTTTAACAGAAAGTGGGACCCACTGTTTTTGGCTCGGCCCACTATCTTGTTGGGCCGCCCACTTGCTATATGGTGGACCCCACATACTAAATGGGCCGGCCCTTTAACTGGAAAGTGGGACCCACCTGTGTTTTTGGCCCGGCCCACTAGCTTGTTGGGCCGGCCCACTTGCTATATGGCGGACCCCACACACTAAATGGGCCGGCCCTTTAACAGAAAGTGGGACCCACCTGTGTTTTTGGCCCGCCCACTTGCTTCTTGGCCGGCCCGTTGTAAGGTGGACCCCACATGTTAAATGGGCCGGCCCGTTTAAGTTTTGCCGTCAACCTTAGAGGTTAGGCCGGCCCACGTAACTAATGGACCAGCCCAGCTATATAGTTGACCGGTCAAACTATGTCATCCGGCCCGCCCGCTTAAGACGTGGCAGGCCTCGTGTGGGCCTACCATCTACCACGGGGTTTCAGCCGGTTACGCCGTTAACCGTTAAGCGTCTGCCACGTGTCGGCTTGACGTCAGCAGTCAACGGGCTCCGAAAACACTTGCGCAACGGTCCGATTTTCGTGGCGGAAGGGCGCCGAACGCGACGGACCGAAAAACGTCGTAGGACTTTGCACGCAGCTTCGACAAAGAACCCATATCATCGGGTTAGGCCCATAGGCGACGAAAAATACCCCTTAGTGGACGATTTTGGGACGTTGTCTATCAGAACTTTTCTTGTAGTGATTGTAATTCCAGAAATGAACACTTGTTTGGTGGCCACAGGAATTGCAAATGACAGCCGAATTCAATATTGAATTTGTAAATGGCTTCCATATAGAAACAAAAATGATAGGTCTCAGCTTGGAATTATGTTTACCCATGGAGTCATTTTGCTGGATTTCCTAAATGAAATGACGGCCCAATTCTATGGCAACCAAATAGCCTACCTATGGAATTCCAAAATGAATTCCAAAATTCCAGGCCCAAATGATGGATACCAAACGACCTCTAAGAGCAATTCCAATAGTGTAGCCAGCTGCTGGCTATAAGCCAAGTGCCATGTCATCTATAGCCAACTTAGAGCCAACATATACAATAGTGAGCTATAAAAATGTAGTACTTTATCAATGTATGAGCTAACACATACCTTTTACTCTCACAAAATGCCTAGGAGCACGTGCTAGAGCTGGCTCTTGCATAAGACTAGTCATAGTGGGGAATAACATAGAGTAGTAACATGGTGCATGTTACTACCCTATGTTACTACCTTCATAGTGGGTAGTTACATATTTGTGGTATCATGCATGTTATATTTATTAGATTGTAGACTCATCTTGTCTTGAGAAGTGTGATGTTATGGTAACATAGCTAGTTACCACCCCACTCTCTTTCTTCATTTATTGTCATGCCATGTCACCAAAATGCTTTGGGGTGTGTGATGTTACTACCTATGTTACTTCCACTATGAGCAGTCTAAGAGTCTACTCTCCTTCTCTCTCATCCTCTCTCTCCTCCAACTAAGTAATAATATACTCCCTCCGATCCGGAAAAACTGTCGGACGCACAGTACACTCACGTTTTACAAATAAACCCTTCTAATTAAGGAAAAAGACGATGATCCTCTGTTCTACCACGGATGAGACCGGTGGATCTCTCCATCGTCGGCCAATCGGCAAGTCCGCCTGCGACGACGAGAAGCTGGGCTGCCACCGGCGGCAGGTCGAAGGACGGCGGATCCTACAGTATGCCGGTGTGTGGCCGTCACGTCGTGGTTCTCAATCCCAGGAGTGTTCTCGACAAGATCTGGATTCCAGGTTGAGGAGGAGGAGTCCTCGGACTCGGAGCCCGACCCAGAGCTGGACGCCGGCGCAAAGCAGCACGACGGGTCGAGGTCGAAGAGCGGGCCGTCGCCGTCCTCACCGCCATGTCGTGGCCGCACGGAGTGGCAGGCGCCGTCGCCACACTTGCGGTGATTGTGGACACGATGCGGCGGCGGAAGCGCCCCGCCGCCAACAACCAGAGGACGTGCATCAGGCGGTGGGCGTGGGTGTGTGCGTGCGTGTTCTGGTGTGGTGCTGTGGTGGTTCATCGGGGGGCGCCGCCGTGACCTCTGTCTGCGATTTGGTTGGGTGGGGGAGAAAGGGATTGGAGTGCGGGGCGAGGGAAAAATAAGGACGAGGTTGTTTTTGCAAAATCACCCGTCTGACAGTTTTTTCGGACCGGAGGGAGTACTATTTTAATCCTTATAGCCATCTGACTAGAATTTATTGTACTTGCTCTAAAACTAGTGGTAGTAGCTGATGCGAGTTACCGTGACCGGGACATTGTATGTGCTCGAAAGCATCTCCACTGAAAGACGCCAACAAATATCGTTTCCACAGACAGAAAGTAAACGCGATACAGTTCAGGTTGTGTTTTTAGGGGGGCGATACGGTTCAGTTCGTCTGGAGTTCCATAATCTTTCATTGTCACATTTCGACTACATACGGTGTTCGCGACATATTATCTGTCTGAAACCAGTCAGCGCTGAACCCCCACGTTGCATTGTGCCCTTGGTGCCATGGTTATTTTGACAAGATGAACTGAGAAGTGTAGAAAAAGTGGAGAAGCCTCCGTGGGGGGGTGGGTGTGTGGGGGGGGACATAAAGCATCCTTGGCTGTGCGTTGCCAGCCATTCAAGAAAATCAAGGAATCAGCTTGCTTCCGTCCCAAGACAAAAGATGTGCGTTGCCAGCCATTCAAGAAAAAGCAAGGCATCTTCCCATTTAAAAAAAGAAGAAAGAGGAAAAGCAAGACAGCATCATTTGTCATGTTTAAAGCCAATGAAGGATCCACCTTTGGTCATCTAAAAAAAGGTACTCCACCCCCCCCAATCCACCGTTAGCACCAACTCAATCCAGGTATAAAGCCCAAAGTGGTAGTAAAGGGCAACGGTATTCTCCACCTCTGCTAGCTCAAGATTGGAGTGGGGATCGTCCTCCCGGCGTGGGATGCTGCAACCGCCTTCTCGTCGAATCGACTCTTCGCCTATGATATTGGGAGTCGCGGCAAGAAGCTCAACCAGAGGCTTGATGCCATCAAGAAGCTCAACCAGAGACTTGATGCAATCAAGAAGCACAACCATATGGAAAATTTATTGGTGCACGCCGGGTATGTAATTTTATTTTTTTGAAAGCCAAACAATTTCATTCAATACATACCTCATACAGTCATACTCTTGCCATCTCTCATGTTATTATAATTTTTTGAATAGTATCAAGCACATATTGCTGGAAGCAATTTGTAACTGGGTGCGTTTGGTTACATTGCTTAGGAAGCCCAGCTAGCTAGCTCAAGCTCAAGCTCGGCAAAACGGACCTTAAATTTGCCCATGCGTTTGGTTGATTGCTTTTGGCCGGCGATTCAGATAAATGATTTCAGAGTCAATTCAGATGCATCTTACTTAGCTGCTTATGTATCCAGCGAACTTAGGAGCCACACTTGGCGAGCATGATTTACAGAAATAAAGCTGCGGGTAGATTATGAGCATGAGCGTTGTATATGTTCTTTTTTTTTCTCATGGCTAAAAGCAACTGAAGCAAAGAAGTCACTTGGTTGACGGATATCGCTTAATAAGAAGTATAGCTGCAGTTTTTATGGTTGATGACCTGAAATAATCAGACAAACATGCTAGTAGTCTTTTATTCATCAACCAAAATAATTATAAATGTCTACAGAATCGAGCTGTGCAGCAAACATAGCGCAAGCAAAGCACAACCAAAGCGCAAGCAAAGCACAACACCCCCGCGTCGGTGTCTAATTGCCTAAGGCAAGGATCGATCCTTGAACCAAAGCGCAAGCAAGCTACAGATTGGGGGCATCAGTAAAGCTGGCAAAACGACCCCGCGTCGGTGTCTAATTTGCCTAAGGCAAGAATCGATCCTTGCACCAAGCAAAGCGCAGGCTGGGGGCATCAATAAAGCTGGCACGCGGCACACGCAAGCACAATAGGCAATTAGACACCGACGCGGCATCATGTTCCCAGGAATCCGGAAAGGAAAAGGTTTAGTTCTCATATGAATTGTCATTTATTTACAGCTCTGTCATATGAATCGTTTCTCTTGCAGATTTTTTAACGAAATTGCTAGAAATCAGGCGCCTGATTTTTATTATATATCAGTCATCCTAATTATACAACCTCTGTCGCCTCTACCGGAGGCAGCTACTGTGGATTTCCTCATTGACGAAGTACATGGTGCATGGAATACCGATCTGGTTAATTCCATTTTTGAAGAGTGTGTAGCAACACAGGTTCTCCAAGTCCCTATCAGTAAACATGGCATTCCTGATTTTGTGTCGTGGCCACACAACAAACTTGGCATCTATACTGTGCGATCTGCGTATAACTTAGCCAGGGCTCAAGATTTCTATCGAGCCAGGAGTGTGCCTAAAAGGACTGCAATCTGATTTCGGAGAGGAAGCTAGCTCGTGGAAGAAGCTATGGGCGATCACTGCCCCGGGGAAGATGAAAATAACTCTTTGGCGATTTGCCCACGACTGCCTCCCTTCAGGTCAGCAACTACAGCGTCGAAATATCCCGGCGGTTGACGTTTGTGTATACTGTCATCGGGATGAGGATGCTACCCACACGATGTTGTTCTGTCAGTTTGCATGCGAGGTTTGGTCTGTCCTGAAAAGTCACTATACATTCAAGCTGGGCAGAAGTAACCTCTTAAGCCAAAAGGGATGGCTATTTGATTTCATGTCGAGATCTTCATCTCAGCAACTGACTGTGCTAGCAGTTGCCTTCTGGCACTTATGGGAAGCAAGAAATGGTGTGCGTAATGGAGAGGCTATGGGCTATTGCTCCGGTGTCCCCCCCTGGCGAACGACGTTCTATTTAGACGGCTAGGATCTCTACACCTTTTCGGTTGACTTAACACATGTGTTTTTGGTTCATGGGCAAACATGTACGGATGGGATGAGATAAAATATGTTTAATTAACGATTAATAGAAAATGATAAATATGCCATTAACACACCGGTTAATATGTAATTAACGGGTCCTTTTCCCTTTGTGGTGGAGGGCGGACCTAGCGGGCGGCCGCCTACCCGTGCCTAGCAAGGTCACTACCCGCACATATTTAGCGAGGCCGTTTTGTCGACTGGGTGTGGCGCAGACGTAGCAAGCTCGTTGCTCGCCACGCCATGGAGGCCGCCGCCGCCGAGCTAGGGAGCCACGTTGAAAATCAAGCCCGCCGCTTACCGCGCCCTGGAGGCCGCCGATGTCGAGCTGGGGAGCCATGCGAAAAGCAAGCCCACCGCTCGCCGTGACATGGTGGCCGCCGCTGAGCTGGGGAGCCACACATACGACGGTGGCAGGTGTCGGAGTCGCGTCGACGACCATGGATTCTCAGGCGGCTAGTGAGATTAGTCATGAAATTCACGGATCATATGGTCCAGCCTTTTTTAGAAATATTTAGCTTTTGGATGGGATCATCCATATTTTCTGGTCACGAACCAAACGCACGTTTAGCACCTGAACAAGCACCCACGTTCTCTTGCTGAACAAATTAAGGTATATGTTGATATGATCGATCTGCATCTCCGTAAACCTGTTCCTAACCACAGATGTGAGTCCAGCTCTTCTATGGTCAAATGGACTCCACCGCCGATAGGAACGGTTTGGATCAACGTTGATGCAGCTATGTTTAAAGCCTCAACCGAATGGGAGTTGGCGGCGTGATCGAAACCACAACGGTAATTGCTTGTTTGCTTGGCGAGCAGATTTCGAGGTCACGTCGCCAGCGTAGCAAACGGTCGTCAGCAAATGTCTTTCACTCGGGAGGAAGGTTTTAGCAAGATCATCTTAGCCTCGGATTGCCTTTGGTGCAGCGCATCAACAACCCGTCCCAAGATCGCTCTATCCTGGGAGCGGTCATCCAGGACATCAAGAAGGAAGCTACTCTCTTTAATTCATGTTCTTTCTTGCATGTTCCTCGTAAGCTAAATGAATCAGCACACACTACACCACGGTAAGGTTTTAGGGGCACATAAATGTGCCCTTAAATGTATAAATTATGCCCTAAAAACTTTTAAGGGCACATAATAATGTGCCGAATTTACTTGCTACTCGGAAAGTATTAAGGGCACTTCAAAAATATGCCCTTATAGGTATATATTTGAGGGCATATATGCAAATGCCCCAAAAACATTTGAGGGCACATTTTTTAAATGCCCTGAAAAGTTTAGAGGGCACATCAAAATTGTGTCCTGAAAAGTTTAGAGGGCACAGCAAAATTATGCCCTGAAAAGTTTAGAGGGCACATCAAAATTGTGCCCTGAAAAGTTTAGAGGGCACATCAAAATTGTGCCCTGAAAAGTTTAGAGGGCACATCAAAATTGTGCCCTGAAAAGTTTAGAGGGCACATCCAAATTGTGCCCCGAAAACTTTTAAGGGCACATCATAATTGTGCCTTGAAAACTTTAGAGGGCACATCCAAATTGTGCCCAAAACTTTTAAGGGCACATAAAAAATGTGCCCCAAAACTTTTAGGGCACATCCAAAATATGCCCTAGAAACTTTTTAGGGCACATACAAATTCGGTTTACAATAACAGTACACGGACATGCAGTTCACAGAACACGAATATAGTTCCTGCAATTTCGGCAAGATTAGAGATTGAATTATACATTGCCTGCAACTTTCTAATAACTCATAAAAGGAACATGAGCACATTAATACAACACAATGTATGCCACAGGCATCATAATAAACAAATGGTATGCAACCACATAGATCGTTGGCCGTATTAACAGAAAAATGACTTGAGAAATATTTATAGATAAAGTACAAGCTAAGTCTAAAAATGACAAGCCTAGGATGGAACTGAGCCGCCGATCAACTGAGCCGCCCTGCAATCAGCAGTGAATATATACCTGAGGATAATTGAAGAAAATGTGGACTTTACTACAGCATACCAGTTGAGTACGAAAGAATCATCTACTATAATGCTTAAATAGTCATGAACATACAAAGAAAGCCTATATAGCATGGAGCACTTCCATAGCTAATTAATAATGATACATATTTTACCTAGAACTGGCCTGGGAACATTTTGCAAGTTAAGGAAAGCACATGAATAGTATAGTGTTGGATTGGATGCTCAAGACTTGCAAGGATAGCTGTCAGTTAAACTTTATATTTGGGTACAAGACATGAACTAATATTAACTGGCAAAAGATACTATGCGACTGAACAAAAGTATGTGTTTCCAATGGGGATTTCAGAAAACAAATTCTAGCCTTCACAAGTGAAAGAAACTAGGTGAAAATGCGCGCTTTACCGCGCTGCCTACTGTACGTTTTGGCATTGTATGGTAGACGTGGACTTGCAGGTTGTTTTGGCCAAGTCACTGTCCTTTGCAACCACCTTATTTTTTTTTAGCTCAGAGCTACCTGTAAACTAAAGATTAAGCACGCCCCACGCATGCTAACATGGAGGAATACATCACAAACAAAGAAGACATATTAAAGACACAAATTGCAAGAGAGAGCAGATCATGAAAGTTAGCAAGACAATCTGCCTTAGAGCATCTCTAGCACCCTTGTACTAAACCCTTAAAAATCAAGAGCAAGGTTGAAGAACCTACTGACCGAACTACATCATGAGTTTACAATAGGACCATGAGAGTGGGAAAAGGACAATTTATATTCTAACTGAAACAATAAAAATAAATGAAGCAGGTAACATAGGTGTACTATTTTTTGGAAGCTGAGCAATGTCTAGAACTCCACTAAGCTCATAGGAAAATAACATGTTGAATAAAAGAAGCAAATAAATCATTGTTTACGTCTACCAAGACAATATTGTTGTTACCATCCTGAAGCACCTCATCCTTGATAAAGTCCTTCAACAATGACCTGAATATAAAAAAAAATAGAAAGGAAGTTCAGAACCACATTCTATATTGGTTATGGTTATATCACTGGTTCTACTTTTTTTTACATTGAACAGTAGGAAAACCTCCTACTGTATTAAACACATTCTACCTGAAAAGGCAGTCTACGCTAAGACATCTTTTAATGAAAAAGAATCACAAGCTAATATAACCATAAGTGCCAAGTATGAAAATCCTACATTACATGAGATTACTACATGTTTCCACCACATATAGCGCAAAGAAACACCTCATTACATGTTTTTTGGTGGTTTTAGGGAGACAAAAGAAATGTTCAGGTGCTCCTTCTACTTAGCACCTGCCAGGCTAACAGCAGGTTAGTCTGCTTCTTCTTTTTCCTAAGTTATTACATGACCAAGTTATTACATGAGATTACTACAGGTTTCCACCACATATAGCCCAAAGGAAACCCACATTAAACCATTTGGTGAGGAAAAAAGGATGTAAACTTTTGATCAAATGGATGCACTCAGGAGACAAGCTCATTACAGCTGAACACTGCATTGATTGTCCAATACTATATATGTTTTGCAGCAATTCAATACAAATTCAGCATAGCCTATATACTCTGATCTCAAATCTACTGTCTAATATATACTAGGGAAGTAGAACGAGATGAACAGAGGCTAACCTACTTCACTAGAGACTACAACCATCATACTGCTCTAGAAAACAGATGCAAAACATGGGAGCGGACTAACATATCCTCTAATTAAACGACCACGGAGCCACCACCGGCCAGAGCCCACCTGATTAGCATCCTATATACTGAAAGTGAACAAACCACAAACTGACGCCCCAAACAGATTTATCCCTCAGCAACACCACGAACATTACTGTAAGATTGATATTGGGAGGAGGACAGACCAGCTCTAACCACTGCTGGAGAGAATGCCGCTGCCGCGACGCATAGTTGACGCCTTGGATCATTCCATCAATGTTGGTGAGGCCAACGCCGACGCCCATCCGCATGCTCTGCTCAAGGTAGGAGGCACGGCGGAAGCCCAGCTTCTCCGCTGCAGTAAATCCGAAGGAATTAGAGACACGAAATCGAAACCAACGAGCAAAACTAATTTCATCAATCAGGGTGAACCGCGAAGAACTAGTAAACCCACGAGATTTGAGATGCCAAGAGCTGGCTGAAACCCGCATCTGCAAGGGCACGCGGAATCAAGGAACCCGCGCGCACGATGAGATGTTCGATAAACGATTCGAGAACCAATAAGCATCTGCATCCCCCAACCAACGAAAGGGAATCAAAAGGAGCGTGACGCGACGCGAGCAACCTACGTACCGAGGTAGTCGATGGGGATGCGGCCGTTGGAGAAGCCCGGGGGCTGGGTGTCAAAGTCCCGTCCGTAGGGCTCGCGGTCCCGCGGGCGAGCGTGCCGAGGTAGTTGTTGGTGCCGACGTCGGCCAGTCGCCGATGACGAAGAGCGCCGGACGAGCGGGGTCGGGGCCGCAAGGGGGGGAGCGGAGGCGAGGCGGGCGCGGAGCATGGGAGGGCGAGGAGAGGAGGAGGAGGAGGCACAGCCCGGCCTCCACCGGCCAGCCGAGCGCGCGGAGGTACCACCACGGATATAGGATGCTAATCAGGTGGGATGGCAGAGCCCGGCCTCCACCGGCCAGCCGAGCGCGCGGAGGTACCACCACGGAGCCACCGCGCCGCCGCCAAGCAGCCGCACCACCGCGCCCCCCGACCAGCGCGGTGCCCCCGCCGACCGCGACGCCGCGCCGCCACCGCCGCGCGAGAGAGGAGAGCCCCGCGCCGCCCGCGCCCGGGGCTTTGCCGGCGACGCCTCTGGCGGCGGCGAGGAGGAGGAGGGAGGAGGGGCTAGGGGGCTGGTAGGGTTTCGCCGCCGGAGCGGGCATGGACGAAACGGTGTTCGGCTATTCTGTTTGTTGTACTAGCTTGTGGTTTGCATCTCCAGCGGAAAAACCAGTATCAAAACTTGGTTATTTGATTTCTTGGGAAGGACCACTGACAGGGAACGTATGTTCCTTACCGTCACTATCTCGGCACTGTGGACCACTTCTAACGATACTTTAAATGGCAAACCGAAGAGATCCACACAAAGTGGCCGAGCAAGTTAAGGCTTATGCCGAGATGATAGAGCTGCATCTTTTTAAACCTTACTCTTCTACTAGGCGTGAAACCACTTTATCCGGTGTTCGCTCGTCTCCGCGCCCGAAGTACGGTTTTATTAATCGACGCAGCTTTATTCTCTTTTTCACGTCTGATGGGCTTAGGCGTCGTGATTCGAACCACATAGGAGAATGTGTCACCGCTTGTAGTGAACTCCATGATGAGGTCACGACGGAGTTAGCTGAAGCGGCCGGCATTGCGCCGTGCGCCTGTCGCCACGACGAAGGTTTTGGCAGAATAATGGTTGTCTCGACTGTCTTTCTCTCGATCCAGCGGGAACTCTTCCACCATAGATCGTAGCAGTGTTGGAGTTGTGGTGCAGGATATCAAAGCCCTCGCCAGCCACTTCTTTATCGGCTTAATGAGTCGTCTTCGATTTTTTTTCAAACTTTGCTCGGAATCGTTTGGATTTGCTGCGGCGAAACATTTTCGTGCATTTCGAATTTGCTTGTGACTTTTGCATCTAATGAAATGCATTTTTGCTACTCTATGTTATAAATGACCTCATCTATTAATATTGAATAAATAAATGTGCCCTCAATCTATTAAGGGCACACTCCCTTACCGGGGAGCCCACCCGCATTAGGGCACATTGGTGCCCTACCTATCACCCATAGCCCGCCTGTGTAAGAAGAATCGAAACTTTTTTTTCTAATTTCTATGCCTGTGCTTTATCTATTAATATATAGAATTATGTGCCATATAAATGTGCCCTCATATCTATGACACAGTTTAATGCCTTAGAATATATTAGGGCACATTTGATATGTGCTATAGGTATGTAATAGGTATATCCTAACCAATTAGAAATCATACCTAGGAGGTGTTATCAAAATCGGGGTTTCGTAAGTGAAGACGGGCTTGGAAGATTACACGTGGAGCATCTTGCGGCCTTAAGCAGAGTTTGGGCTTAATTGCCCATGTATCGTGTTAGATCGCATTGTAATTTAGATTAAATAGATAGCTTTTAGGTGCACGCCTCAATTAGAAAGTCCATTGGACTATAAATATGTATCTAGGGTTATCGGAGGAGGACAATCATTTCAACCAACACAAAATACGGCGCATCGCCACCCCTTCTTCGAGGTTTCTCCCGGGTAAGACCATGTTGCCTAGATCGCATCTAGCGATCTAGGCTTATTCGTTTTGTATGCTCGTAAGCCTTGTTGCTCGTGCTATGTACTTTGTTTGGGGCTGCATTGGGCACAGGATTAGTCGATCTAGCTGTAAGGGCAGCATCTTGCTTGATCATGCTTAGTAGATCCGATCCGTTATAGTTGCTCCTTCGGATTAGTGCGTTAGTTGGGTTGGTTGGTAATAGGCGTGCGTTGGCGTTGTTTACCGGGGTGCCGGGAATGTATGTTGGTTTTTAGGCCTCTCGTAGGGGTGGTTTGCATCACCTCTCGTAGCTGCTAGGCCCGATCGCACGTAGGACGTTCCGATTATGCGGTGAAAACCCTAAACTGTCGTGGATCGCTTTAGCTTTGTCCTGATCAAGCAGGATCCCCATGCCATTGCTAATCCATCAAGGACCATGGGGCGATCGGCTCTTTGAGCCGATCCACGGGGCAACCTGAGAGCCGATAAGGCTCGTATTTAATGTGCACGTGTCTACCATGCAGGAACAATCGAAGCACTAACACCTTCCTGACCAGGTCTAGGTCAGGTGGCACGCCTAGCAGCCCGGGGCGCGCAGAAGATTTGCGGGACGACGGGGTGCCAGGGATCCACTAAGCGGCCCTGGGAGCTTCCCGGCTCTTCGTGTTGCTTAACCAAAGCCCGTCGGGGGGTTTTGGAGGGTAACAGGAGGGCACATTGGATATATGTCCCGAAAACTATTTAGGGCACATGAATTTGTGCCCACATAGGTCATACCATTTAGGGCACATCGAAATATGCCCTAAAAAGTATACTTTGAGGGCACATTAAAATGTGCCATAATTGATATGTCCTATAATGGCACTTAAAATATATGCCCTTATTTGTAACTTTTGAGGGCACATAGAAAATGTGCCCTTAAGAATGTGCCCCTAAAACCCTACCGTGGTGTAGTGACATGTGTTAGCAAAGCGTTCTGAACTCACTGGTTTTGTTAGACTTTATGTTGCTCCGGAATGTATCCGGTATATACTTTGTAATGATATCCTTTGATCAATAAAATGTTGAGTTCTCAAAACAAAATAAAAAATTAGCTGTTAGATTGATTGATGCCTTCAGATTTGTGCAGATTGCCGTTTTGGCTCGCGCGTTCCGTAGACGTGCATGTATGCTGATCTTTGTCGTGGCTCGTGGGCTGCTGCTCCATCTTGGGCTTTTTCTTCCTTTCTTTCTTGCCGTGTCTGGTACCATGTGGGCCTTTTTTTTGTTTTGGCTTTGTTGCTTCTGTGAAACGCTGGTGTCCTTTGGAAAAAAGTGTGATTCCAAAACTCGGTTAAAATTTTACCTTACACATGAATTAGAACTGAGTAATTCCGACACATGGGTTGCAGTTAAGAGAAATGTCCTTAGGCGTTGGATTATATCGTGATTCCCTCCATGTAAATAATTGTACAATGTTTTTTCTTTTTACTCATATCTCTACTACTTAAAAAGACTCAATTGGTTCCTTATTCTGCCAATACGTTTGGTCATTTTGGTCGTCGTCGTCCTTCGTTGCCCACCCGCCTGGGCCAGGCGTTAACATGGGCCGACCGCAGCCCATCGCCTCGCCAGGAAATAACAGGAATCACGCCAGGAAATCATGCGCCTGTTATCACGCATGGATGGAATCTATTCGTGCACGCATGGAAATAAATTAGGAAATTAAATGACCATGATTCACCCATGACGCATGGTATGTAATCTCCCCAGTAATCCTTCCCAGTAATCACGAAATCTCATTATTGTCAATTAAAGGACGCATATATAAACGGAGAAACCTGAAAGATATTAATTACATTAAATTACAAGGAATGAACCATCTTACCATAGCTCAGTTCTTTTCCGAAACGTCTATAAAACTCCAGGCTAAGGTCATCTTCATCTCAGTCCAGTTCATCCATCTTCATCTCAGTCCAGCTGATCCATCTTCAATCTACCACCATGCTGAGTCAATACCTTCTCAGTCGCCACGCCTCCAAGAGGGTAATGGCACCAAGGTAAGTTCCAGCATCACGTTTTACTCATGTTCTTAGCATCACATTTTACTCATGTTTCTCCGTTTATAATGCGGTCATGTTACATTCTGCAATGTGGAACAATTGCATATCTACAACAGATCCTGGGAGGCAAATGCGAAACTTATTTCTGGTCGAATAAAAAACAACAAAGGAGGTGATCTAATCTACCATGCTATCCTCACCGATGAAAATGTAAGTATTCCAACAATTATGATATGTGTAATAGGTGAATAATGAATTGGCACCAAAGTATAAGGCATTCAAGTACTCAGTTTATGGTATGTGTGCATAATGATCAAAAATCCCATGAACAACAATCCATTATGTCACAGTAATGCAAACAAATATCTTGCATCAAATGCCTTGCAACACAAATGTGGGAGTTAAATCACAAACCTCGGCAGCCGATTAAATCACACAACTCAAAAAGTGGGATCTTCGAGAAGATCTTTGTTTGAACAATGAAGGTTTGGCGATAGTCGGGGTCCCGGTTTTATCAAATATGATAGTCTTAATCTGCAAACGAATATTCAAAAGGGTAGTTCGTATGCAAAGCTACCACATTAAAATTAATCAAGAAAAGAAATACTTCCCCACCCGAGTCTCTAACTATGTATTACATGGGCATGCACATGTGCACACACACAGAACTAGCATACACACGAGAAAATAACAGTTGTCTCTACCTTTCCTCTTCAGAATATTTTCCAATGCCCTGGTAGAAAAATCATCTTTACCTCCAAGGTCTTCAAATCCAACTAACCGATCAACAAGAATACCCTTCCTGATGTAGAAAAGTACCGTGAACACAAGTATATTAGTATAATGCCTTATGACATTGGAATTTGAAATAGGTAGAAACCGTGAACAGTTTATGCACTTACTTGAACAATATAACACATGGCAACATTTTAATTGCCAGTTTTGCATCGATGCAGTAGAAGCAGAAGTAACTTAAAGCTAATAGCGATAGCATACGGACCTCGGCATCAAGCTTGATGAATTTAGTCCCCAAATAGACATCCTTCAACTAATCATCATGGGCAACGATTAAGCAATTCCGTAGGAGTTATGGCTTACTTGCGGCGGTAGAAATGACAGATGACCTTGTCACCGCGAGTGACCTCCGCTAGGAAGTCTCCTTCGATTATTTCCCTGTATTCACCATGACCTTGCCTCTTAAGCACTTCACGCTTCCCAACCTCTCTGTTGCGTGAGAAAACTGAAATGCTTAGTACATGATACGACACTTACACAAGCTTCACAAGTGTGAGATTCGAGATCGGTACCTTCATAGCGGCAATCTCTCAAGCTCTGGGTCCTAGAAATCAGATAAAGATAAATGTAAGAAGATAAAGAGATCTGTAAAGTTTAACTCACATCCAACAATTCATCAAGATCAACTTCGTCATGAAAAAAACAGTGCTATTCTTGCTCCAACAGTATATTTAATAATAGCACAAGTTCAAATCAGCTTAACACAGAGCTTACAGCATGGAAGTGATGAAAAGAAACTACATGTGAGAACACAATCAGTTCATCGGCCTACGAGCATAAGCAACAAACAGCTTGAACCAAAAAAAATTGTACTTTTTAGGGGTTTGTTGCAAATCCAATCAGTCTAGATAACACAGTGACCAACACCACTACGATAATAGACCTGCCATTTTTCAGTATGTTTAGAACAGTTGGTCATGCGTAATTGGTGTCGGTTTATGTAAATTGTTCCTTTGAATTGCTATTCGCGGTTTCTCTGTGACTTTCGGTCTTGATACACCTGTTGTCTTCTCAAGTTTTACTCGGTGTGTTCTCTAGGTATTTGATGAAAAGCCCATGTGAGTAAGCACAATTTTTTTACCATGGTGGAAGGTGGATGTGAAAGATACTTGTTGCACTAAAAACCCACGACCATCATTTCCGGTTCTATAATGAATTAGTTCGAGGTGAAAACATTGTGCAATTAGAAGTAGCGGGATATTATCGTCATGTGTGAGAAATGTAGAACGTATTTGTATGTACTATCTGCATGCACGATAAAACATGCTGAAATATCCTACCGCTCTAATTGGCTATCGAGTCATTAAGGAAACAAAAAATTAACTTGAAGAATTCTGATTTATACCTACCTTGGTTATGCAATTCTATTCTAGACATTAACCCGATCCTCTGCTAGACATTAACCTGTTTGTTTTTGAATTCATGACTGGCTGAGCATTTTAAAAAATACGATCGCTGAATGCATTCACTACAAGAAAAGTTCTGATAGACAACGTCTCAAAATCGTCCGCTAAGGGGTATTTTTCGTCGCCTATGGGCCTAACCCGACGATATGGGTTCCGTTGTGGAAACTGCGTCAGGCAAAGTCCAACGACGATTTTTTCGGTCCGTCGCGCTTGGGCGCCCTTCCGCCACGGAAAATCGGACCGTTGCGGAAGTGTTTTCGGGAGCCCGTTGACTGCTGACGTCATGCAAACGACACGTGGCAGGCGCCGTTAACTGCCAGTTAACGGCGTTAACCGGCTGAAACCCCGTGGTAGATGGTAGGCCCACACGAGGCCTGCCACGTCTTAAGCGGGCCGGGCCAGATGACATAGTTTGACCGGTCAACTATATAGCTGGGCTGGTCCATTAGTTACGTGGGCCGGGCCTAACCTCTAAGGTGACTGGTCAAAACTTAAATGGGCCGGCCCATTTAACATGTGGGGTCCACCTTTACAGCAATCGGGCCGGCCCATTTAGTAGTGTGGGGTCCACCGTATAGCAAGTGGTCGGGCCAAAAACACAGTGGTCCCACTTTCTGTTAAAGACCGGCCCATTTAGTTTGTGGGGTCCACCATATAGCAAGTGGGCGGCCCAACAAAAATAGTGGGCCGGGCCAAAACATTGGGTCCCACTTTCTGTTAAAGGGCCGGCCCATTTAGTTTGTGGGGTCCACCATATAGCAAGTGGGCCGGCCCAACAAAATAGTGGGCGGGCCAAAAACACAGGTGGTCCCACTTTCCCGTTAAGGGCCGGCCCATTAGTACGTGGGGTCCACCATATAGCAAGTGGGCGGCCCAACAAGATAGTGGGCGGGCCAAAAACACAGTGGGTCCCACTTTCCCGTTAAAGCCGGCCCAATTAGTATGTGGGGTCCACCATATAGCAGTGGGCGGCCCAACAAGATAGTGGGCGGGCCAAAAACACAGGTGGGTCCCACTTTCCTCTTAAAGGGCGGCCCATTTAGTATGTGGGGTCCACCACAAAAGCAAATGGGCCGGCCCAACAAAGTGGGTCGGGCCAAAAGCACAGTGGGTCCCACTTTCCTGTTAAAGGCCTAATTAGTATGTGGGTCCACCATATAGCAGTGGGCCGGCCCAATTAGTTTGGGGGTCCACCATATAGCAAGTGGGCGGCCCAACAAGATAGTGGGCTGGGCCAAAACACAAAGGGTCCCACTTTCCTCTTAAAGGGCCGGCCCATTTAGTATGTGGGGTCCACCACAAAGCAATTGGGCGGCCTAAGTGGTGGGGTCCACTCAAAGCAAGTGGGCCAGCCCAACTAGAGTGTGGGGTCCACCGTCAATCAAATGGGCTGGCCCAATAAGTAAGTGGGCCAGCCCAATAAGTAAGTGGGCCAGCCCGTTTAGTTGCTGTTTATATGCTGGCATAATATGGGCTTTAGGAATTTGCGGGCAGGCACATATGTGATTTCGCTTAAATGGGCCGTTTAAGGGATGGGAATTCGTGATTTAGATACTGAGAATATTTACGCAGCATTGATTTCTGTCGGATAGCCTCACTTACCACAAGCACCAAAGAAAAAATGCGCGAAAGAACTATAAAAACTAACTAAATATTACATCAGCTGCAAGGCATTGAAAAAATATTACAGAACCCAGAGAAATTGAATGGTAATTAAACCTAGCAATACAATGAAGCGATCCGGCAATCTTTTAAGTTGTCCATGCAACACCTATATCTGAAACAAAGACATTACAAGTTAAGACAGCAACAATGGAAAGGCAAAGACACTACAATATTGTTTGCCAAAGAATTTGGAACTCATCATTTCGTCGTTATAACAAGATCATTGTAATGCGCACAATAAGCAAACAAAGAGTGCATGCCGCATACCAACGCCAATATAACAGAGCATGTTAGAATGAAACAACAGACTTACTACTGTCGAGTCCCATGCAAACCAACATGTTCAGGGAGTACAAAATTGGCATGAACAACAGAGTAGCAGGCTATAAATTTTGTAACAACGACTGAGCAAGATGAAGTTATGATGGCTACATCTACAGAGCAGGGAATGTAAACCAAAAAATAGAAGTTACGATGGCAAAAGCTAAAGAGGAGGGAATGTGAACCAACATGTGCCAAGTGCAATTACTTCATTTTGGCCGTGAACTAAATAATACTCCTGAACTTATAGTGAAGGGGATGCAAATCAAGATGTTTCGGGATATAAACTTGTAATGAGCAACACATAGAGGATAGTTGATGCTGGAGCTTAGGATGGACCAGATACAGAATATAGTGGGATCACCTGTGAACTTGTATAAGAGGGAATGCAAACCAATATGTTCAGCTTTCCATATGTGAGCGTCATGCCAAGTCAGAGAAACAAGTCAATAATGCAGCTTTTGAAGAACAAGATGGCACGCAAAATTATTATCTAGTAGTATGACAAGTTTATTTGTACTACAGGCTAGATAGCAGAGTGATAGCATGCCAAACTAAGTCCTTACTTTGTTAGCTTACAATGAACTAGATACAAAACAATGGCATCACCTGTAGTACAGGGAATGCAAGCCAACATGTTCATGGAGTAAAAAATTGGCACAAACAACATAGTAGCAGGCCATAATTTTTGTAACAACGACTGAGCAAGATAAAGTTATGATGGCTAGATCTACAGAGCAGGGAATGTAAACCAAATATAGAAGTTACGATGCCAAAAGCTATAGAGCAGGGAATGCGAACCAACATGTGCAATTACTTAAAATTGGCCATGAACTAAATAATAGCAGGATGTTACTATAATACCTACAGTATAATTTTTGTAACAACGACTGAGCAAGATAGAAGTTATGATGGCTACATCTACAGAGCAGGGAATGCAAACCAAAATGTTCAATCGCTTAAAGTTAGCAATGAAGTAGAAAATAGCAACGTGTTACGGTCATAGCTAGGAATGAACTAAAAGAGCTTCAGACAAACAAGCATCTGAACCCAGAACATGGCGCTAAAACAAGGGACTTACATTAGGAGAAGCACTCTGTGGGAGTCACAGCAGATCTTCCTGGGGTTGATAGATCCGGTGATGAAGTACGCTACATGTGCTACTTGGGGTTGGAGAGACGGCCATTACACTTCATGGTTACTCATCTCATCTGCAAAAACGTAACGGCGCGTCGTTAGCACAAACAGGTTCCCCCAAGATTAAACAAGAACTTGCAGGCAAGCAATAGAAAAGCGACAGTAGAAGAGTTTAGATCATGCACGGCGCCGGTGAAGCAGATCCGGTTCATGCACAGCGGTGTCGGTGAGCAAGATACGATGCGGTGGACGACGGATCCGGCGAAGCGGCTCCGGTGGGGTGGACGATACCGCAGCTGAAGCGACTGCGGTAGACTGCTGGATGAGCATATGGTTTCGAGGTTCGGCGGGGATGATCCGGTCCGGTTGATGACGGCGTCGATGAAGCGGCTCCGGCAGGCAGCCGGATGACGAGGATCGCGAGGGCTCGGGTAGGCCAGGGAAGTCCGGCGGGGATGTTCCGGTGCGGTGGTCGTGGAGGTGGTAGAGAGAGGGACTTGAGAAGTTCCGGTGGGTGGTCTCAGATGAGAGACTGAGGGAAATGAATTTTTTTGGGAGGGTATCCGGGGCTAGGGAGGTGGTGATCCAAAAAATGACGGCCAGACCCCCCCACCAACCGACTTTGCTGTCATCTCCACAGGGGTAGAATCGGAATTTGGAAGCGTGTGAAATTTTTGTATTTTGTGGGCGGGAAGTTTTGCCGCTATGAGATTTTGAATTTCGCTAAGGTACAAGTATAATGATAAAAAATTGTGAGACCGTACTAGTACCTCTGTTCAAGGCCGACTGTAAAATCAAATCATCATCAAGTTGAACATCGGTTACTACCATGATCATCATCGGACACAGATCTGGTGACATGCACCTGAAATTGGTGCATTCGTTGCAAAGTATAATGCTAAAAAAATTAGTGACCGTACTAGTACTTCTGTTCAAGCCCGAGTGCAACATCAAATCATCATCACGTTGAAAATTTGTTACCACGATCATGATCTATCTCTAAATTTGGCGCATCCGCTAAATCTGGCAAACTATAATGATAAAGAAATTGTGAGACAGTAGTAGTACTTCTGTTCATGGTCGAGTGCAACATCAAATCATCATCACGTTTAAAATTTGTTACCATGATCATGATCTACCTCTGAAAATGGGCGCATCCTCTAAAACTTGCAAAGTATAATGATACAAAATTGTGAGACCGTACTAGGACTTATGTTCAAGGTCGAGTGCAACATCAAATCATCATTACATTGAAAAGTGTGTTACCATGATCATGATCTATCTTCTAATTTGGCGCATCCGCTAAATCTCGCAAAGTATAATGATAAAAAATTGTGAGAATGTACTAGTACTTATGTTCAAGGCCGAGTGCAGGATCAAATCATCATCACGTTGAAATTCGTTACAACGATCATGACATATCTCTAAAATTGGTGCATCCGCTAAATCTCGCAAAGTATAATGATAAAAAAAATTGTGAGACTGTACTAGTACTTGTGTTCAAGGCCGAGTGCAGGATCAAATCATCATCACGGTGAAATTTATTACAACGATCATGACATATCTCTTAAATTGGCGCATCCGCTAAATCTTGCATGTGGCGCATCTCAGTGCGGAGCAACAGGCCGGTGCTATCAAGGTTGAGGCGTCAGTAGCGTCATCGGGCTCTCCTTTTTTGATAGATCTTCTACATGGCGTGGCGCACCGCCCGTCGAGAAGCAGTCACATGTGATACCGAGGTGGAGACGTCGCCGGCATCCTCGAGGCGCGGCCGCCCTTCTATGAGCCAGCGTCGACTCAAGGTATATATGAATCCATGCGTTGTCGCGCCCCTTCTTCCGATGAAGTGGGGTGCCTTAGATTTATTGTTCTTCTCTTACGATTATTTCGAGCCGAACATGTGTGCTCTTTCTCTGAATATATTGCTTGAAAAGCTAACCAAGTTAATTAAATTCACTTCATTCTTAATCTTGCGTGCTAATTCTGTTATTTTTGCTGGCAGTGGTGCGTGCAAGGAGATTTATTTGTGGGTGTGCTGAGCTGTTAGGCCTAAGTCATCCTCAGCTTAACGAGGCCTCAGCTTAACACATAAAAAAGGTGTTCAATCTCGCCCACAATGTCCTTTTCTTTCCTCTTCCTTTATTGGAACTTGTTTTGCACACAAGGAAAGTGGCACGTGTAATGTGAGTAAAACCCTCTTAGCCAAAATCAGCTACAAGCAAGATTTTCTGTATTGTAGATGCCCCAATTGACTCTAATCCCCAATGTAGTCTTTTTTTATGTCAGTATAGACTTCTTTACATGGCATGCATTTGCCTAATGAGCAGCATTGTATTGCCATTCTAGCCAACCTGATCGATATGTCAAGCTTCATGCACGAGATGCCATGTTTAATTTACTCCCTCACTCCGATCCATATTTCTTGGTGTAAAATGAATGTGAATCGAAGGGAGTACTTTTCTTAGATACTAGTAGTACTATACCATTTCAAAAAAAAATACTAGTACTACTACATCACAAATGCATCAAAAGAGTACTACCATCACAAGACCACCACGGTTGTACTAGTAGAGTTTAATACTGAACTTCCAAAGGGAATAAGATTACACATATGAACTTTAAACAGGACCAGGAGCATGAGGGCCAGCAGCAGGGGCGTTGACTGGGAACAAGCCAGGCAAGACGTAATTCTGGAGGAAGAGGCCATATGCTGCGTGCTTGGCCTTGGTTGCAGGGCGGTGCTTCCCCGATGTACTTAGGCCTACACCCGTCGCATGCTGGATCAGGCTGCGGATGTCCTTCTGGAGGATTTTGCCACAGAATGGGCAAAATAGCTCCCCGCGCTTGCGGAAACGAATTTCACCACCCTTCAGCCGCTTCAGAACGTAGCGGCTCTTCTGGTCCCTGCGCTCCTTGTTGTCGTCCATGTCGTCAGAATATTCCTGTGAATTATAAAGTACATAATAATCAGGTGCTTAATGACAGATCGAATAAATACTGCACTATCATAAGCAAACCTTAGAAACCCTAAAATTAAATGTGTAGAACAAGTAAATGGCAGAAGAAATCATACTAAATCACGAGAAAACCCTATGAACAGCAATGAACATAAGCCACAACAATTGCAAGTCCACTAAGTATGAACACATAAATTAATTATATGACAAATCAAGCCAACTACATGGCAGATTAGTCGAAATTAAACTAGAATCTGACCGTACGAACCGTAGAATCAAGTACGTCTACAAGAACAAGGTAGGAGATCAAATCAATCAAGAACCAGGTTCGTGCAAACCACGTGAACAGTAATATGACACAAAAAGGATCGGGACAGTTTCGGTAAAAGAGCAGTACCTCCTCGTCGTCACCCTCGACATCCTCCTGGAACTGAACGTTTGGGCCGAAATCGTCGAAGGGGTCGAGGTCCGCGTCCAGCACCGGGTCGAGGAAGACCTCGCCGTGGTGGCCTGCAACGCCTTGCAGATCTTCGGCGGGAGCAACGGCGTTGCTATCCACCTTCTCCTCGACGGCCAGGACGCCCGTTTCGACCGAGGTCGAAGAATCAGACAAGCAGAGGAGACGAGCGGCCTGGGTACCCGGTGAAGCCTCACCCGCCGCGACGGCCACTACCGCAGAGGCATCCTCTGCGCGAGCGGCCGCCGATTGCTCCGCCTCGTACGCAAGACCTGTCTTCATGCTGCTGCGGTTGGAAACGAGGAAGTCGATGCCTCGGAGGTGCGGTGAGTTGATGGGAGGGGAGAGGACGAGCTCGCGAGAGACGATGAGGCCGATTATTTTATAGCCTCTGACTCTCTGTATCAGAATGGCATTAGTTGTGGACGCGAGAGACGATGAGGCCGATTAGTTGTGGACGCGTGAAGTCGTGCATGTACTCGATTCTCACGTATACCAATACTTCCAAACGTCATAAGTAATTCACAATCATTCAGAATAATATGAGACCTTAACATTTTATTGTTTGTGTCAGATATTGTCCATGAAAAATAACATCCTTCAAAAAATAAATCCCCTATGCCAATCCGGTCATGCCCGTCTACTCCAACTAGCTTCCTCGAGTAATTTGTCACCTTACATTCTTAAAATGAACCAAAATTTGGCACAGGGGCATCACATGGAAAATGATGTTACCATTCTCTCTTCCCATTTTTGTTTGAATTTTTCAAAATTGTCATGCCCTAACGGAAAAAAATGTATGTTCCTTCTATGAAGCATGTATCAGAATGGCATTACCAAAACCTGGGGGTGGCGGGGCACATGGTGGTGTGATGATACATCACATTTGGACCACACAACACAATTTGGACCAACCAAAAAAATTCAACAACCCTACACAAACCCTGGTCAAAACTAATTTGACCAATATTACAAAAGTTGTACATAATTCAGAAACAGTCAGAAATATACGAAGCATTCAGGAGTCAATACTGAAGACAAAGCAATTATGCCAAAAGACAAAGGCAGAGGAGGAACAGGTCTTGCTATATTGCACAACAAAGCCAAATTCAACTTTTCATCGATTCCAAAATTCTGGCTGCAATTAGCACACCCTGGTCTCCTGATGTCGCAATAGTTGGCTGCTGGGAGCGGAGACACTCGACTTCCTTCTTCAACTTATCGCACTCTGTGCGAACTTTCAAGTACTTCGTCTCGAAATATTGCGCATGTTCAGCATGCAACTCCACTTCCTGTTGAAAACTTTCACAGTCACAGTTGCAATCACACTGACCAGCCTTGTCAGTGACCACACTCATCGGTGGCTGGGCGCGTAGTTCCTCGACTTCCTTCTTCAACTTCTCACACTCCACGAGAACGTCTGAGTACCGTTTATCAAAAGAAGATTGCATGGAACGGGCATTCTCCTTCGATATGGCACGATTTAAAATGCACCTGCCCACGAGGTGGCGGATTTTCTTATGAAGGATGATGTTGTGGCCCTTGATCTGGTCCAGTTTCGCGGAGAATCGTGTTATCACATCCTGCATTGCAAATTCAACAGCAATGAAGTATGCAGAGTGCAGATGAGGGGGGAGAAATAAACAAATGGAGTGCCAACCTCTTCAATATGCCTGAGAGCTGCAAAGTCCTTGTCCATAGGAACCTCTTCAACGATGGAACCGCCATCCCTGGAAGAAAGACATTTAAGTAGTTGGATCTGGCAGCCAGCAAGGAGGCGATGAAACTGCGGCACGGCAATGGAAACATACACGGCCGAAGATGCACACACGCGCACTGGCTGCTCCTCTCCCGGAGACTGGGCATTCGTCTCTGATTCTGCATTCATGATACCAAACCTATGCAAGAGTTTGAGGTTTCTGTTCTGAAGGGTGGTGTTGTGGCCCTTTAATCTCATAATCCCTTCCTGCATGGAAAAATTCACCAGGAACGAATCAGGGATCCTTTTTCATTCACAGGATATGAAAATCATAAGATTAGGAAAAGCATAGGATTTTGTATACATTACAGAGGGTGTATGCGCTATTTTATGGGCTATTTGGAATGTACAAAATGAAGTCGAGTTTAATAAACCCAAATCTCATCCCTTCTTGCAGGTTATCCCTATGATTATTCACTAGATCCGTATGTTTCTTATCTCCAGCCCGAGGATCAGCAGGATATCATGGAGTCTGGGTGCAACTGACTAGAGACAGCCGCACGGGATTTTTACAGCCAGGGTGGCTGGCAGTTTCCTCATAGAATTACTTACTGATGTGTTTTTGCCTTTTTGGCACCCGCTGTTTTCTATGTTTCGTTGGTGGATCTTTGTGTCGACTCTAGCTGATCCGTGAGAAGTTGTCATAATTTGTGTATGAACTGAAGAAAGCAATAAAGCAGCCATATACATCATTTTGATGCAGAGGCTGTGATATGTCCCCCATTTCGAAAAAAGGAACAAACATAGGATATATTTCTATAAATCAAACAACTAATGTAGGAAAAAAAACCATAGGATCTAAATGCTACACAATTCTTATAGAAGTCCTACGAATTAAAGAAGCCCTCATGCAGTACGGAGATGAAGAGGAAGAAAAAAAAGCAATGGATATATATTATATAGTGCATACATTATTAATGCTCTTGAGAGCTAACAAGTGCTCATCAAACAACGGGTCCTCGATAGCTAAGTACGAAGTGGATCCTGCGGTAGAAAGCACGAGCCTGGAACCGTCGGCCCTGGAAGATGATAGCCGGTTTAGTTGGCACCGCCTGCCAGCAAGGACTCAACGAAAATCCGGCATGGCGATGGAAACATACCCAGGAGCTTCGTACCCACCAGGTTGGCGAGAAACGAGCGATTTCTCAACTTGGGTAGGAATGGCGCTGAAACCAGCCGCCATGGAAGAAAGACGGTTAAATTGTTTGATCCGCTAGCCAGCCAGAAGGCAGAGAAACTTCGGCATGGCGATGGAAACATACCGGGGAGCTTCGTACCCACCATCTTGGCGAAACACGGTCGATTTCTCGGCATCGGTAGGAAGGGCGACACTTGAACGGGCGGCCCTGGAAGAAAGACGGTCAAATAGCTGGTTCTCCCGGGTAAAAAAATAGTTGGATCTGTTTGCCTTGCTGTAATCTGCGTTCATGGGGGCAAAGAAAGCACATGGCGATAAAAACCTACCAGGACTCTTGCTGGATTACTCTGCCCTGACCCAACAAGCCCGAAGCAGACTGAGCTTGCGATGGAAGCGCAGACATGCCTGTCCGCCGGCGCCGCTGGTACACTTTCAAAGTCGGAGTTTGCAGGACTTTCAGCGGGATGGATTTCACCGCGGATTTAGTCTCAGACAACAACGCCTCCTTCCTCTTCTTACACTTCTTCATGTTCTTCTTAGACAACTTGTTGAACGATGGATGAATCGCTGGAGGAAGAAGGAAGGGACAAGCAGGTGGGGATAGAAGGGGTCGGTGTAGAGCTCTCCGGGGAGGGTTCCCCGGGGAGGAGGATGAAAACTGGAACGAACAGGACAGGGATGGGACTGGGCAATCTTGTCCGTCCATCCAAAATCAAAGGGCGGGAGCACATAAGACTTTGGGCCATTGACAGGCTGGTCCTGCCACAGGCGGACCCCAAGTTTCAGCGATTCAATGTCAGTGAAAAGATGGGCAATGTAAAAGAATCTTGTTCGGGGTCGGCCGCGGAAGCCAAATCTCTGTGTCCCAAAGTCTACTAGTAGTCTACTCCTATATAGGTATAGCTGCATAGCCATCATACCATTGCATTGATCGAGCTGTACGCCTTTACCACTCTGATTCAGGTACAAAATATTAGTGTTCTCTTGTCAAATCAAAGGCCATGTCAGTTTAACGAAATGGACGTTCTTTAACTCACAAACTACTCCAAGGACATCATTTACGGACTACTGAAGCCATGTACATAATTTCTGGATCGATTTAGTAATTTGCTACAACTGTAATATTATTTCCAATTTTCAGCAATTTATTTGAATTTTAGGATTTTACTTATAAATTTCGCTAATTGACATGTGTAGGAAAGATAGAAAACAACTAGTGTATGCATGACCAATTAATCTGACTAAATAAATCTTATAGTGGCCACTTTGCATCACTCAAACTGAGAGGGCATGTTAGATTCATATGATAGAATAATGGAGAATCGCTATGACATATGCCTCCTTGAATCCTACGGGAAAGAAATCTACATGAATTGGTAGAGCTAGGTGTGTGATGGTATCATCGGAAAGACAAAGGAAATTTCTATAGAGATTGAGAGTGCATAGCATAGTTGTCACAGATGCATATGAATTTTTCCAAGAGGTCTAACCTCTTATTAGAAATCCTATAGGGTTGTACTAGTATAAGAAAACAATACATAGAAATTTTGGAGGATTCAATTCTTCAAATCAAACAAGCTATATAGGGGGAAAATCATATCCTTTGATTCGTACAATTTGTATAGGAGTTATGTAGGATTTGACTATAGGAGTTATGTAGGATTTGACTATAGGATTTGAATATTTGTACGGTTGTGTAATATTTTTACCCAGATCAATTCACATACCACCGGTTATGTATTTTTTTGGGCTATAAAAATAGGAGGTGTGGTATATTTGATGTGTGTAGAGATAATCTCACCATCTTATAGCCACCCCTAACATTTCGAGCAAACAAAAAAAATCTATACCACTACCCACCTCTCGTCCTACACTCAATTCCTACACAACCAAACAACAAAAATTGGCTATCCTAGCCAGGTGGTTGGGGATACTCTCATCCCATAAACCTATCCCCTAAACCAAACAACCCCTAATATGGAGGGAAGGAAAACCTAGATCTGATACTGTACAAAAACACATAAAGCAATCTGGAACCGTCCACATAGAATCAACGGGCCAGAGCAGATGCCTTCTTTGGGAAGGGTCTTGCGCGGAAGCCAAGGAATCCTCTGCGTCGACAATCTGGTGTAGCAGTAAAATAGACCATCATAGCGGAACATTGATGGAGTCACTACAATGCGTCCGAATCCGGGTATAGTCTTGTCATATCAATGGCCATGTCAGTTTCTCCAGATATAATCTATCCGTTAGCTAGTACTACTACTCTAGAGGCTGACGCCACATGCAGAAGTTGTACAGTACTACGACTACTATCGAGTATCGACTAGTCCGATCACGTCCAGGTCGCAACTACTCAAAAATGGCCGTAAAGAAAATGCAGAAGTAGGATGGGGCCACGACAAAAGACATACATCTATTTATGGACAGAGGTAGTATCATATCAGCATGCATTAGCATCTCATTTGCAACTAGTTGCACTCGCATCCTATTATCGGATATCACACTTCTGCACTTTTAAAAAATATGAAGAAAAACAAAACTGGGACACATATTATGTTGTGTATTGCTCCACAGGTCACAGATGAGTATGTAAAAAAAATTCTAGCTTGCACAAAAAAGACAAATGATATGTGAATAGTTAAGGAATATTATTCACTTTGGTCTTTTCTTTTTTCCACAGCTCACATATGGTCACCTTTTGAAACAAATGTTTAGATGTGCGAAAGATACAACATAACCCGTGACTATGATTTGAATTTACATTTTTTTACAAACTCGAAATGTGACATCCGACAATAAGATGAGGGATCAACTAGTTGCGAAATGTTTGCACTCCTGACCATGCATCTGAATCTATCTACTAGACTACTACAACAACATACAAAATGCACCAGTTTTGAACTAGAGATGTAACAGCAGTACTAACTGTTGGTTTCCAAAATCTAACGCTTGTGATTAGAGGGATTCGCGTCAAGAGATACCACAACAGCATACACTTCTTTCTAGAACCATCATGTAGCCATTATGTAGAAGAAGAAAAAAGCAGGGTCACACCAATATCACACGTCCCACTCGATAGTAAGAAAGGTTCCAAGTTATTGTTCCCATTTCTCAACTGGTCATACCTATTTCGATGGTGTAACCTACGTAGTATAAGTTATATATTAGTTGTATGGAAAGTTTGAGCAACATTTAGAACATAATTTTGTACTCCTAATTGGTCCAACATGCATGCTAAGATTGGGGTCTTCACCTTGAAACGGCGAGCGCCGAAAAGCGGGTCAAAATCGCCCAGATCCTCGAAGATATCTACAGGCGCAGCCGCTGTATGAGAGACGGAGTGGGAAACGAGTGGGGCGATGTATGAGAGACGGAGTGGGGGTGTAGTATGTACTATAGTAAGACGGCGAGACGGCGAGGTCAGAGTGATTAAGACTAGTCACAATGGGAAGTACGTAGTACGTAGTATCATACACTACTAGTTTGTGATACTACCTCCACAATGCATAGTATCATAATATGGTTCATACTTATGTCATATTTAAAGTTTTGTAGAATCTCAATGCAAATGTGTGTACATGATGTATTTGTCATGAAGTTTTCTAAGTTTTCTAGGTTTATGTGTTATAATACTACTCTCATATCTCACCTCATAATTGATGTGACACATTAGATTTTTGCCAACATGGCATGTATGATACTACTTACGAGCCTTAAAAGCACTTTTTTGTGATGTTGATCAAATTGTACTCTAAAATTGTCACTGGACAACAGGTCGGCCTATTGCAAACTTGTTTGAATGAGCTAAAATAGTTAGAAATCTAGAAAATTTGTCACTTCAATGAATTTTCATCCTATAACGTTTACTTAATTTGAAAAACGAATGGGGACGTTTGCCATAATGGGACGATCATTTCTACAAAAAAGAATAAGATGGAAAGTCTCGCAATGTTATTTATCATGACAACATTGACAATGTCACAACCGTGGGGTGATTAGGGAATCCACTCCGCTAGAAAAAACAAACTTATATAAGGCATGTGTGGCAATGCAGTTTGTCTACCTTATACACATATCTAGATGTGTAGCTATATATGGATTTTATTTTCCAACTTTAGATGATCAGTTTATAGTTCACCATTTAATTAGAATTCATAATTTTTGGGAATAAAATACTTGGAGGTACCCTGCAAGTGTGGTACCACAAACTAAGCCAAAACATGGGTCCCAATAGTACAACATAGCGCGCATAGGAAGTTTGAGCAAATTTGAAACCAACCAAATGAGGTAGAAACAAATCAGAAAAAAGTTGTGAAACATGTGCATGGAGCCATCACATGACATGTACTTACTACTAACAAGTAAAAAATATAAAACCCTATCATACATAGAGGTTTGGGGTGAAGAGTTATTATTCACACACATATAGAATAAATATGGACTGCTTTTGGCTTTCTACCCATTAATTTGAGCAAGCTTCATGCAGTGTCCACTTCAAACTTGACAACATTGGAACCATAGCTGCTTGAGTTCGCCTCGCTAGCCTCTTCCCATATGTAAGCTTAATTAATTGGTTACACTACGAAAACCACAATCAACTTCTGAATAATGCATGCATTGCCCCCCTTTTGCACATATGCAACTTTGCAAAGTAGGGATTTTTGGTTTACCACACATTAGTGTGTTGTTTTCTTTTTATTAGGACCCATGTTTGGTAGCCACATTTTTCCAAAGCCAAAGTGTGGTTAGCCAAAAAAAAAGCTAGTATGGCTAGCCACCAAATTGTGGCTTAAAATATTAAAGCCAAACTTTGTCAAAACTTTGTAAAAAAAAGTTGAGTCTATGACAAATGGACCATATATACATGCAATGAAGTGTGATAAGCCAAATTGTGGCAAAAACCAAACACATGCCAAATAAACTATATGCATGCATGGCTGCCAAATTTTGGCTTCTTGACAAATTGTGGCTAGGAACCAAACATGCCCTTGCTGGCCAAAGGGGTCCGAATATGTGTTTTGTTTATTCGCTATCATGTGCAGTACGTGTGTGCACAATACCGCAAATCAAAATTTCACGGGTAGGCCAAACATGCATGCATGGTAGGCGAATCGCCATTTCGAAGGCTAATTTGTCAAACTAGCTTACCATGAAACCATCATGTGTACTCCAATTAATTAAGTTCGGATATGAATGGTGGTCATCAACCAAACTAAAAAGAATTCAAAATTTGGGATGATATAGGGATGTGCCCTATTGTTGTGGAATCAGAAAACATTAGCCAACGAAAATGTGGGTTGCATCCAAGTATAGTAGCTCACAAAGTCGATTGCCAAGAAGTTTTTGCCTAAATTTGAAATAAAGCCAAAATGAGGTTCAAACTTATTGAAATCAGCAAGCAAGGCAATCACGAAGTCACCAATTACTACTTTTATCTAGGAAAAATAACAAACATGATGGCATGCAAATATTCTTGAGAAGCAGAATCATTCTGTAAATATATATTTTTGGAACCATGCATGTTGGACATTGATTCGCTTCTTGCCACATGGGTGAGCTAGCTTGGTTACCGCAAGAACCATGCATGGCGAACTTTCGAATCATGACCCCTTTTTTAAGAGATCAATGAAAAACTTCTTATTTTCGACTATACTTTGCCAAATAAAGTTTTTTTGGTTTTCCACATAAAGTCTTTTCATTTTTATTGGCCGAATTAAGGGGGGCAAAATTAAAAGGATGTATTTGTGAAGTGGCTACCGCGTGTATTGCGCACACTACCACCTATACAATTTTCACAAGAGGGTGACATGGTTGGATGGCCATGCATTTCCATGGTTTGTTGGATTATCTCATCATGTAGTATATAATAAATTAATTTTGTAAATATTTTTCAATTCAAGTATTAACGATGGTTATATTACAACTCAAATAAATTGGGAAAATACTGGGGTTCGCCTCCCTAGAATCAATCTTGCCCGTCCATTTCCTATCAACTGACTATAGGGAGTACTAGATTTAAATGGCGGTTGGAGTTAATTCCTCAACCTCATCGCAGTATTATTCCCATCTGTCCCCACTAAACAACCCCTGGCGGTTCGTTCTCCCCTGCATTTCGGCAAGTTCCAAAAAACCCCATTGTTTGCAGTTGCTCTCCCTCCCTCCCCCTCAATCCCTCCGATCAGTTCGACGTGCTTCAGCGCTGCCATGGCCGACGGCGGCCTGTTTACGCTAAAGAGGAGCGTCGTTCCCCATGGGACGACCAAGGTGAACGTGGTCTACACGAATGACCCTTCCGTTCTCGAGCACACCCTCAAGATGTACGAACAAAAGCTACTAGAGGACAGGTCCAGGTTCGTCGGCCTCGACCTAGAATACACTGCGGACCAAGTAAGTACCGCCGTCGTTCAGTTGGCCATGGACGACCACGTCCTGGTGTACCATTTCTGCAGGTATGTTCTTCACATGCCTTCCTTTATCCTTTTGTTTTTTAATATAGAAACTCTTCCTTTATCTTGGATCTGCTTTTTTATTTCGACATAGACTAGGTTCTAACTTGTATGAAAACACGAACAAACTAACTTGTATGAAAAATGTGGTCTGGAACGTAATATCCAACATATACTTGTATAATTTTTTTGGATTGACCACGATATCTAGTTTCATGATTTTGGTACTCAAAATTTGCACAAATTTCATGTACTCATACTCACCGATAATCGGCATGGATGTCAAGATATTAACATATAGTAACTGAATCTTAACTTGATGACACTTAAATAATTAGATCATATAGTCGCAACAATAATTCATGTTATTTTGATGTGTATCACTGATGCAAAATCATTGTTTCACTGCAACAAGTATACAGTTTACTGGAAGAAAAATATGTGTACTATTTCAGCATATACGATCTTACAAGATTGATTTGTGTTAACATGCAGGAGTCCTGATAATCTGGCACTGCAAGAATTCCTTCAACATAAAGGAATTTGTTTCACAACTGTTGACATCAGGGGTGACTCTAGCAGGTTTGCTAGAGATGGCATTAAAATTCCTAAACATAATTGGATTGACATTCAGGATATGATCAATTTCAATGGTCCTGGCAATAGGACTGGCATGGGTGATTTGGCAGCCGCCATCATTGACCCATCTTACAAAGACATGAAGACCAAGTTCCCTACTAGCAGCCACGATCAATGGGAGTGCATGCCATTGCCTGAAGTAAACTTGAGGTATGCTGCGATTGATGGGTATGTCAGTTTTGAGTTGTACAGGCGACTCAAAAAAATCAATGATGGGCAGCGTCAAGCACAACCAATTCCAAGGGAAGTGGTTTGCCCGGATTGCAAGGAAGCGGCTAGGTTGGCCGCTCTTCCCCCTGCCTGGCGCGACGAGAAGAAGCAGTGTGTCGGGACAACCTACTGGGAATTTGTATCTTATTGCTTTAGGCACAACATACCATTTGATCCGAAGAAAATGCCACCATGGATAAAGGACTCGTGCGAGCCTACTTCGGGGTCTCCGTGGGATGGCGGTTCACACGGTGAGCAAGCTAGGGCAACGGCTGGATGTGGTGAGCTAGCAAGGGCAGGGCCTGTATCTGGTTGGGAAGCTCCAACAAGGATTCCCGACACACGAAGTGCGAACGAGTGCAGAACTTGGACTGCCAACCCGTGGGAGGCAGGTACAAGCGGCACCGGCAAGCGCATCAAGAGGGATGATGATAATTGGTGAACTAGGCTGGCGTTATATGTTTCCAAGATTGTACATAAGTTTAGAATTATGAACTGGTAGTATTGTTTAGGTGATGTAATTACTTTTGCAACAATGTGTATGAGGTTTCAGAATCACGCATCCTTATTTAAACATGTTTAAAACATGGAAATGAAAAGGTAAGCCTGCATCCTTCTTAGTCACTCCAAAATTAAGCTTTTGGGAAGGTATTTGAAATTTCCATGTTTGAAACCCAAAACGACTTCTCTTCGTGATTGACTTCATAAGACAAAGTTCAGGCTTAGGGGTAGATACATGATTTTTCTGGTTTGAATATGACTAGACCTTGTTTATCAACTTGAGTGCTTACTATATGACATAAGAAGGCTATGTGCTTTGGTTTTTCATTTTTTTTTGAATCTTGGTCAATTCCTAGGTACGGTTTGACCAAGATTTGAACAAGTTTAAAATATGAAAATAAAATGTAAGCCCGGTCTGGATCCTTCTTAGTCACTCTGAAATGAAGCTTTTGGGAGGTTTTTGAAATTTCCATGTGTTCGAAACCCAAAACCACTTCTCTTCATGCTTGACTTCGTAAGATAGATTTTAGGGTTAGGGGTAGATACGTACATGATTTTTCTAATTATTTTTATGCCCATTTGAATCTTGGTCAAATCATAGGTTTGACCAAGATTTAAACATGTTTAAAATATGAAAATGAAAAGCTAAGCCTGCATCCTTCTTAGTCACTCCAAAATGAAGTTTTTGGGAAGGTTTTTGAAATTTCCATGATTGAAACCCAAAAACGACTTCTCTTCGTGCTTGACTTCATAAGACAAAGTTTAGGGTTAGGGGTAGATACATGATTTTTCTGGTTTGAATATGTCTAGACCTTGTTTATCAACTTGAGTGCTTATTATATGACATAAGAAGGCTATGTGCTTTGGTTTTTCATTTTTTTATACCCATTTGAATCTTGGTCAAATCCTAGGTTTGACCAAGATTTGAACAAGTTTAAAACATAAAAATAAAAGGTATAAGCTCGACCTGGATCCTTCTTAGTCACTCTAAATTGAAGCTTTTGGGGGGTTCTTGAAATTTCCATGTTTGAAACCCAAAACCACGTCTCTTCATGCTTGACTTCATAAGACAGAGTTTAGGGTTAGGGTAGATACATGATTTGTCTGGTTTGAATATGTCTTGACCTTGTTTATCAACTTGAATGCTTAATATATGACATAAGAATACTATGTGCTTTGGTTTTCATTTTTTGATTTTTTCTGAATTTTTATGCCCATTTGATCTTGGTCAAATCCTAGGTTTAACCAAGGTTTAAACAAGTTTAAAACATGAAAATGAAAAGGTAAGCCTGCATCCTTCTTAGTCACTCCAAAATGAGGCTTTTGGGAAGGTTTTTGAAATTTCCATGTTTGAAATCCAAAACGACTTCTCTTCGTGCTTGACTTCATAAGACAAAGTTTAGGGTTAGGGGTAGATACAAGATTTTTCTGGTTTGAATATCTCTAGACCTTGTTTACCAACTTGAGTGCTTACTATATATGACATAAGAAGGCTATGTGCTTTGGTTTTTCATTTTTTTTTTTTTATACCCATTTGAATCTTGGTCAAATCCTAGGTTTGACCAAGATTTGAACATGTTTAAAACATGAAAATAAAAGGTAAGCATGGATCCTTCTTAGTAACTCTAAAATGAAGCTTTTGGGAGGTTTTTGAAATTTCCATGTTTGAAACCCAAAACCACTTCTCTTCATGCTTGATCGACTTCATAAGACAGAATTTAGGGTTAGTGGGTAGATACATGATTTGTCTGGTTTGAATATGTTTAGACCTTGTTTATCAACTTGAATGCTTACTATATGACATAAGAATACTATGTGCTTTAGTTTTCATTTTTTTGATTTTTTCTGATTTTTTTGCACATTTGATCTTGGTCAAATCCTAGGTTTAACCAAGATTTAAACATGTTTAAGACATGAAAATGAAAAGGTAAGTCTGCATCCTTCTTAGTCACTCCAAAATGAAGCTTTTGGGAAGGTTTTTGAAATTTCCATGTTTGAAACCCAAAACCAGTTCTCTTCATGCTTTACTTCATAAGACAGAGTTTAGGGTTAGGGGTAGATATACGTGATTTGTCTAGTTTGAATATGTCTAGACCTTGTTTTATCAACTTGAATTCTTACTATATGACATAAAAAAACTATGTGGTTTGGTTTGATAGTTCATTGTTCATAATTCATAGTTGATCATACATACGGATCATACATACAGAATTGCGCGATCCTTATCGCGACTTCTAACCTATCTAGTCGTCGAGGAAGATGATGGTCGCGTTCTCCTCCGCATCCCGCGCCTCCTTCTCCTTCACGGCGGCGATGGCCGCCGCCTTGTCTTCTTCCTCCGCCCTCTTCTTGTCGGCATCGTCCTTGAGGGACGCGGCCAGCGCCTTCAAGAAGAGGGGGTCTTCCCCTTCCTCCGCCTCCTCCGCCTCCTCGCCGGCTGGCGGCGCGAATCCGCCGCTGGTGCTCGCCTCCCACGCCGCCTTCGACCGGCGGTTCCTCTCCCGGTCGGCGCGCCATTTGTTGAAGACGGGGCCGCTCATCGGTTTGAGCGGCGGATCCGCCTTGTACCAGAGCCCGCCCGGGGCGAACTCGCGGAGCGACGACGGCATGTACAGGGAGCCTCTGTACCTGCACGCCGCGCGCCGACTCCCGGCGGCGGACTGCTTGCACTGGAGCCGCCACGCCTCCTCGAGCGTGTCCGGCGCGCGGGATCGCTTCGATCCGCTCGCGGGCGACGCGGAACTGGTACGGCGTGAATACATGGCGAGCGGCGAAGAATCACCACCCTGCAATCAAGGCCAAGCACGCAGCATATGGCCTCTTCCTTACGTCTTTTGCCTGGTTTGTTGCCGGTCAACGCCCCTGCTGCTGGCCCTGATGCTCCTGGTCCTGTTTAAAGTTCAGCATTAAACTCTATATACTATACAACTGTCGTGGTCTTGTGATGTACAGTAGTACTCTTTTGATGCATTTGTGATGTAGTAGTACACTGTACTTTTTTTTGAACTGATATAGTACTATCTAAGAACAGTACTCCCTCCGATTCACATTCTTTTTAGCACCAAGAAATATGGATCGGATCACCGGAGCGAGGGAGTAAATTACCCTTTTGTTGTGGCTTATTTTGACTTTGGCAAAAGCCAAAAAAAAAGCACCTAAATAGGTGCTTTTTGGGCTTTTGGATTTTGGAAGCCAAAAGAATAGAATCTTTGTTCTTGGCTTCCAAAATCCAAAAGCCCAAAAAAGCACCTATTTACGTGCTTTTTTTGGCTTTTGCCAAAGCCAAAAGCCAAAAAAAGCCACAACAAAAGGGCCATAAACATGGCATCTCGTGCATGAAGCTTGACAGATTGATCGGGTTGGCTAGAACGGCTAAACAATGCTGCTCATTAGGCAAATGCATGCCATGTACGATAGTATACATCTAGTAAAGAAGTCTATACTGACATAAAAAAGACTACATTGGGGATGAGAGTCAATTGGGGCATCTACAATACAGAAAATCTTGCTCGTAGTTGATTTTGGCTAAGAGGGTTTTGTGCCCATATTTGTATCTTGGTATAATCCTAGGTTTGACAATGATTTAAACAAGTTTAAAATATGAAAATGAAAAGGTAAGCATGGATACTTCTTAGTCACTCTAAAATGAAGCTTTTGGGAGGTTTTTGATATTTCCATGTTTGAAACCAAGAACCACTTCTCTTCATGCTTGGCTTCATAAGATAAAGTTTAGGGGTTAGGGGGTAGATACATGATTTGTTTGGTTTGAATATGTCTAGACCTTGTTTATCAGCTTGAATGCTTACTATATGACATAAGAAGACTATGTACTTTGGTTTTTCATTTTTTTTTAAATTTTATGCCCATTTGAATCTTGGTCAAATACACTAGCTATGACCAAGATGTAAACAAGTTTAAAACATGAAAATGAAAAGGTAAGCATGGATCCTTCTTAGTCACTATAAAATGAAGCTTTTGGGGGGTTCTTGAAATTTCCAAGTTTGAAACCCAAAACCACTTCTCTTCATGCTTGACTTCATAAGACAGAGTTTAGGGTTAGGGGGTAAATACATGATTTGTCTAGTTTGTTGTTTAGACCTTGTTTACCAACTACTAGTTCGATTTTGGGCTACTAATATAAAATTAAAATAAGTTGAACTAGTATTCCTCTAAAAAATCATTTTGGTATGCATTGTTTGATACTTTTCATAGCTATAGTGCATCACAAATTTATGATTTCATGCTTTGCTTTGCCAATTTCGATTTTTTCTAACCACCTTCTCTTTGATTTCAAATTTAGGTCAAACTATCGATGCCTACTATGTGTTCTACTTGAATTGGATGCAGCGTGCGCACATGTTTTGCCATTGTTCTGGGCTTCCACACATCTTTGGGGCATCCAAGTATTTAAGTTACCTTGTTTTTTGAATTGTAATTCATACCCTTCCTCCCAATTTTTATGCACATTTGAATCTTGGTCAAATCCTAAGTTTGACCAAGATTTGAACAAGTTTAAAACATGAAAATGAAAAGGTAAGCCTGAATCCTTCTTAGTCACTCAAAAATGAGAAGCTTTTGGGAGTTTTTTGAAATTTCCATGTTTGAAACCCAAAACCACTTCTCTTCATGCTTGACTTCATAAGACTTTAGGGTTAGGGGGTAGATACATGATTTGTCTAGTTTGTTGTTTAGACCTTGTTTATCAACTTGAATGCTTACTATATGACATAATAATACTATGTGCTTTGGTTTTCATTTTTTTGATTTTTTCTGAATTTTTATGCCCATTTGATCTTGGTCAAATCCTAGGCTTAACCAATATTTAAACAAGTTTAAAACATGAAAATGAAAAGGTAAGCCTGTATCCTTCTTAGTCACTCCAAAATGAAGCTTTTGGGAAGGTTTTTGAAATTTCCATGTTTGAAATCCAAAACGACTTCTCTTCGTGCTTGACTTCATAAGACAAAGTTTAGGGCTAGGGGTAGAAACATGATTTTTCTGGTTTGAATATGTCTAGACCTTGTTTACCAACTTGAGTGTTTACTATATGACATAAGAAGGCTATATGCTTTGGTTTTTCATTTTTTTTGAAATTTTATGCCCATTTGAATCTTGATCAAATTCCTAGGTACAGTTTGACCAAGATTTGAACAATTTTAAAACATGAAAATAAAAGGTAAGCCCGACCTGGATCCTTTAGTCACTCTAAAATGAAGCTTTTGGGGGTTCTTGAAATTTCCAAGTTTGAAACCCAAAACCACTTCTCTTCATGCTTGACTACATAAGACAGAGTTTAGGGTTAGGGGTAGATACATGATTTTTCTTGTTTGAATATATCTAGACCTTGTTTATATCAACTTTAATGCTAACTATATATGACATAAGAAAACTATGTGCTTTGGTTTTTAATTTTTCTGATTTTTTTATTTTGATAGATGCACATTTGAATCTTTGTCAAATCCTAGGTTTGGCCAAGATTTAAACAAGTATAAAACATGAAAATGAAAAGGGGAAGCCTGTATCCTTTCTTAGTCACTCTAAAATGAAGTTTTTGGGATGTTCTTGAAATTTTCATGTTTGAAACCCAAAACCACTTCTCTTCATGCTTGACTTCATAAGATAGAGTTTAGGGGCTAGGGGATAGATACATGATTTGCCTAGGTTTGAATATGCATGTCCAAACCTTGTTTATCAACTTGAATGCTTACTATATGACATAAGAAGACTATATGCATTTGTTTTTCATTTTTCTGATTTTTTTAAATTTTATGCCCATTTGAATCTTTTGGTCAAATCCTTGGTTTAATTTGACACGGATTTAAACAAGTTTAAAATATGAAAATGAAAAGGTGGTAAGCAGGCATGTATCCTTCTTATATATATTAGTCACTCTAAAATGAAGCTTTTGGGAGGTTTTTGAAATTTCCATGTTTGAAACCCAAAACCACTTCTCTTCATGTTGTTGACTTCATAAGATAGAGTTTAGGGGTTAGGGGTATATATACATGACTTGTCTTGTTTGAATATGTGTCTAGACCTTGTTTATCAACTTTAATGCTTACTATATGACATAAGAACACTATGCGCTTTAATTTGGTTTTTAATTTTTTTAAAATTTGATGCACATTTTGAATCTTGGTCAAATCCTAGGTTTGACCGAGATTTGAACAAGTTTAAAACAAGAAAATAAAAGGTAAGCCCGCCAGACTGGATCCTTTCTTAGTCACTCTATAATGAAGCTTTTAGGGGGGTTGTTGAAAATGTAAGCATGTATCCTTCTTAGTACGTCACACCACAATGAAGCTTTTGGGAGGGTTTTTGAAATGTCCATGTTTGAAACCCAAAACGACTTCTCTTCGTGCTTGACTTCATAATTAAGACAAAGTTTAGGGTTAGGGGTATATAGATACATGATTTTTCTGGTTTGAATATGTCTAGACTTTGTTTATCAACTAGCTTGAGTGCTTACTATATGGCATATATAAGAAGCTAGGCTATGTGCTTTGGTTTTTCTTTTTTTTGAATTTTTATGCCCATTTGAATATTGGTCAAATCCTAGGTACGTACGGTTTGACCAAGATTTGAACATGTTTAAAACATGAAAATAAAAGCATGGATCCTTCTAGTCACTCTAACCCTTAACTTTGTATTATGAAGTCAAGCATGAAGAGAAGTGGTTTTGGGTTTCAAACATGGAAATTTCAAAAACCTCTTAAAAATTCATTTTAGAGTGACTAAGAAGGATGCAAGCTTCCCTTTTCACTTGCATGTCTTAAACTTGTTTAAATCTGGGTCAAACCTAAGATTTGACCAAAAGATTCAAACGGGCATAAAATTCAAAAAAAATCAGAAAAATGAAAAACAAAAGCATATAGTCTTCTTGTGTCATATAGTAAGCATTCAAGTTGATAAACAAGGTCTAGACATATTCAAACCAAAAAAATATATAAACCCTGTATTATGAAGTCAATCATGAAGAGAAGTGGTTTTGGGTTTCAAACATGGATATTTCAAGAACCTCCCAAAAGCTTCATTTTAGAGTGTGACTAAGAAGGATCCAGGCTTACCTTTTTCATTTTCATGTACTAAACTTGTTTAAATCCTGGTCAAACCTAGGATTTCACAAAGATTCAAATATATGTGTATAAAATATAAAAAATAGAAAAATGAAAACCAAAGCACATAGTCTACTTATGTCACATAGTAAGCATTCAAGTTGATAAACAAGGTCTAGACATATTCAAACCAGAAAAATCATGTATATATCTACCCCTAACCCTAAACTCCGTCTTATGAAGTTAATCATGAAGAGAAGTGGTTTCAAACATTGGAATTCCAAGAACCTCCCAAAAGCTTCATTTTAGAGTGTGACTAAGAAGGATCCAAGCTTACCTTTTCATTTTCATGTTCTAAACTTGTTTAAATCCTGGTCAAAACTAGGATTTCACAAAGATTCAAATATATGGGTATAAAATTCAAAAAAATAGAAAAATGAAAAACCAAAGCACATAGTCTTCTTATGTCATATAGTAAGCATTAAAGTTGATAAACAAGGTCTAGACATATTCAACCTAGACAAATCATGTATCTACCCCCTAACCCCTAAACTCTGTCTTATGAAGTCCAACATGAAGAGAAGTGGTTTTGGGTTTCAAACATGGAAATTTCAAAAACCTCTTACAAAATTCAGTTTAGAGTGACTAATTAAGAAGGATGCATTCTCCCCTTTTCATTTTCATGTCTTAAACTTGTTTAAATCTTGGTCAAACCTAAGATTTGACCAAAAGATTCAAACGGGCATAAAAAAATCAGAAAAATGAAAACCAAAGCACATAATTTTCTTATGTCATATAGTAAGCATTCAAGTTGATAAACAAGGTCTAGACATATTCAAACCAGAAAATCATGTATATATCTACCCCTAACCCTAAACTCTGTCTTATGAAGTCAATCATGAAGAGAAGTGGTTTTGGGTTTCAAACATGGAAATTTCAAGAACCTCCCAAAAGCTTCATTTTAGAGTGACTAAGAAGGATCCAGGCTTACCTTTTCATTTTCATGTTTTAAACTTGTTTAAATCCTGGTCAAACCTAGGATTTGACAAAGATTCGAATATATGGGCAAAAAATTCAAAAAAAATAGAAAAATGAAAAACCAAAGCACATAGTCTCCTTGTGTCATATAGTAAGCATTAAAGTTGACAAAAAAGGTCTAGATATATGCAAACTAGACAAATCATGTATCTACCCCCTAACCCCTAAACTCTGTCTTATGAAGTCAAGCATGAAGAGAAGTCGTTTTGGGTTTCAAACATGGAATTTTCAAGAACATCCCAAAAGCTTCATTTTAGAGTGACTAAGAAGGATCCATGATTACCTTTTCATTTTCATGTTTTAAACTTGTTTAATCTTGGTCAAACCTAGGATTTGACCAAGATTCAAATGGGCACAAAATTTAAAAAATCAGAAAAATGAAAAACCAAAGTACATAGTCTTCTTATGTCATGTAGTAAGCATTCAAGTTGATAAAATGGTTCATGCCGGCGTCTTAGCTGCTAAAAAAAATTATACACCAATTGATTTGACGAATTGATGATTTACTCTAGTCTGCTTCTAGACCATGCAGCTAGCGAGTATTCATATGTACTGCATGGAGCCCCCAACTTTTGACTTCCCGTGTCGGAAAAGGCCTGTCTAATAATGTGGGGCAGTGAGGTATCCCGAAGTATCTAGAGGGTTCCAGTGTTTCAGGCTTTCAGCATCGCCAGTCCAAGGGAAGGATGGGTGACGAATCCGTGCATTCACAGCCGTTTAGATCTGAAGAGTCCTTGTATGATGAGCGGTAGATAGCACCTCTAAGCTGCAAATCAACAGCTTCAATTACTTCAAATGAGCATTGGCCGGAACGCTGACAGAGTGAAAAAATTCAATTTCAAAAACTCATGTATAGAATAGAAAAAAAATAAAAAACATGTAGATAGAATAGAGGTATAGATAGATTAGCCCAAAAAAGAAGAGGACGGGGAAATTTCGAACGCTCGCCTTTAACTCAGCACAGCAGACACCTCCCTCGCGCTCCTAAACTTTCGAACGCGCGCCCAATATTTCGAACGCTCGCCTTTAACTCAGCACCCAGCCCACCTTGTTCTTCTCTAGACACCTCCTTCGGCGCCCTGTTCTTCTCTAGACACACCCTCGGTGAACCAGGCCGCGCACCAAAACTTCCCCACGCTGTCTATCAGCCGCGTCAGCCGGCGACTGCTGGTGGCGCCGTTCTTCTCCAGCCGCACCGGCAGGCGCGGTCAGCTGGTAGATCCTCACGGTATGCATGCTATCTTCAGGCCTGGGCAAGTACGATTCATTATAGCTCAATCGAAGTCAGTCGCCGTCGCCCAGCCCTTATAAGTTCGTTAGTTCGTTCGAATCGATCGGTTGATATTGTTTTCCTCTCGATGTGTTTGTTTGACATTGTTTTCCGCTTTACCTATTTGCTCGAATTCGTTCGTACTGTACACTGTACTGCTCACCATTGCCCAATGTTTGTAGTCGTCGCTTGGTGCCAGTCCTCTATGGACCTGTTTGTAATCTTATTACTTCTGGGTTCTTTGCACTGCTAATACATCGGTGGATTTACGGCCAAAAAGAAGAAAGAATTTGTTGGTATTATATTGCTTTCGATTGATCTGTTCGCCCCCAAGCTTTTACAGAAGCCGCAAGAGATTCAAGGATGAAATGGCTCTCCTTGTTTGCAGTGGCGGATCTACAGGGTATGCCGTATATGCCACGGCATACCCTGCGTCCAAGCCGTGCAAGATCTTTGATAGTTTAATGAGCTGAGCAATTAATCAAGATGAGTGATGTATATGTATACATGCGGTGCTAATACATGTGGCGTGCAGCCATGCGAACACTGAGCTAGTGCATGTAACCGATTGATTAGACATCCGATTGATTAATGCATTGGCTTTAGCCAACAGTCTACTTGCATGTTTTTCAAGATGTGCGATTTTGTCTCGCGTGTAAGCCTACAAGGCCAGCTATGGCCATGCACCATGACCTGATTAGATATCATGATTAATCAAAGGAAATATCTTGCTACTGTATATACGATTAATCAACTGATAATTAATCTTTGGTAGTCAAGTATATGATTAATTATATATATTTAGTGAGAATTCAGTTCAAAATTAGAGCACCCCGTCAACGGTGCATTTTTCAACAATTTACATTTTGATTATATGCAAAATCTGTTTTATTTAATCATTTTGACATACTCCCTTCAATCCAAATTAATTGACTCAACTTTGTCTAGATACTGATGTATCTTAGACAAGTTTGTTGAGTAGATACATTTATATCTAGACAAATTTGAGTTAATTAGTATGAATCCGAGAAAGTATTTTATTTAATTATTTTTATTAGGACAAAAGAAATTCAATAGAAACTCCAAAATTTTGTTGTGTCATACCCTTTCCTAAAATCCTAGGTCCGCCACTGCTTGTTTGTAAGGCAAAGAGGAAATCATATCATGGCTTATCATCATGGGTATAACCTTTTTAGCTAGATTTTGCTGTTTGGGATCTATGATCCTTTTAGTTGCTGCTCTCCAGTAACATTTTCCCTCTTTTTTATTACAGTGAAAAATACACAGCGAGGAAACCACTGTCCAGCCTAAAAAAAATAGACCTCAGTTGGTTTGCTGAAATCGGCTCAAATAACGTGGCATTTAGTTATATAGTTTTATATTCGACCTGTTTGCTCAGATATGTTGGTTTACGTTCATACGCAACCTGTTGGGCAAGTATGGACACAGCTTCAGTGACTTTCAGGTCAAAATTCCAGCGGTTGAGTGATTTTTGGTTGGATCCATTCCTGTGCGTTCGATCGGCTTTTGATGGCTGTTATTGAGACAAAGTCATGGCTGGACTTTTGACGCAGCTCCAGTGACGTTCAGCTAGGTCAAAAGCCCAGCGTTGACTTTGGTTCAATATCAGCCATCCAAAGCCAATCGAACACACATGAATGTATCCAACCAAAAATCACTCTACAATAAGTCGTTTCCAGACAAAAACAATGTTTATTCCCAAACTATTTTTTTTGAATCCGACCAATCTTTCCCGGAATGCAGAAGAAATATATAAGATTTACTGGAATGTTGTTCTTTTTACTGGACAGTTTGAATTTTAAGTTTAAAGTTGGTTGTAAAACATAAAATGAGGTTTATTGATAAACAATATGGCTGAATCTGATGAAACTCCCCCAGAATGCATAACCCGACATATAAGATTTACTGGATTTTTGTTTCAAAAACTTCTAGGCAGTACGAATTTTAAGTTTAAAATTTTCTCGTGAAACTTAAAATGGGTAAATTTTGGATCCATTCTCGTGCGTTCGATTGGCTTTTGATGGCTGTTATTGAAACAAGTGTTAATTGGTTCTATGCCACTCCTCAATTCACAAGTTGTGTTTATGCCATTACAAAAACTGAAGTTGTGTTTATGCCACTCTCAATTCTCAATATCCCCTTCTATATATGCCATTTTCAATACTCCACTATAATAAATATAGCATATCTATGATAGTACTCTATGATACCACCCACTATGCACCCATGTTCCAAACACCACTCCCGCTGACTGTACCTTATTGTATCGAGCGATAAGCTTGATGAGCAACCCAAACAAACAAACAAAAAGACTGTACCTTATTGTACTTGCTCTTACCCGTATCTTCTCTTTCTTTTTCATCGCGAGTGCAGCTAATTCAGTTAGTCTTCCAATGAATATTAATATTTTGTCTCAATGATGTCATGTTTCGACTAACAATTAGCACTTTTGAATTCTTAGATTGCTTTTTCACACGATGCACTTCTTTTAATTTATTTTACCACATTTCAATGTGAACCTTGACCAAATAAATAGGACAACAATATCACGATCATATAATACATAAGCAGCATTGTTAGAATCGTGTTGGAAAATACTTTCTAATGATACCAGTTTTATATCAATTTTTTTTACTTCATCCTGAAAAATATGTTTCAACTTCATCAAAACTTGCATGTATCTGCAAACTAAACTCATCTAAATACATGTATATCTACATAAAATTGAAACATCATTTTTAAATAGAGAGATATAGATTAATATTTTTTCGAAGATAAAATACGAAAAACAAGGGTGCATTGTTTATTGAAATGGAGTGAGTAGTATATATAAAATCATTTTAGTTGCCAATGATCATGTTGAGGGCCTCTATTTCTTGTTTTGCTCAGGCCCTCCGTATTCTCAGGTACGGCCCTGGTGGTCTATGAACCTGTATGTAATCTTATTACTTTTGGCTTCTTTGCACTGCTAATAGATCGGCGGAATTACGGCAAAAAAGAAGAAAGAATGTGTTGGTATTGTATTGCTTTCGATAGATCTGTTCGCCCCTCCCCCCCCAAGCATTTATAGATGGCACAAGAGATTCAAGGATGAAATTGCTCTCCTTGTTCATAAGGCAAAGAGGAAATCATATCATGGGTAGAACATTATATATATATTTTGCTGCTTGGGATCTATGATCCTTTTAGTTGCTGCTCTCCAGCAACTTTTGTACATATTTCCCTCTTTTTATTAATAAAAAAATACAAAGTGGGGAAACCCAGTGGTCAGCCTAAAAAAATCTGTTCGCTAGGTAGCCGTAGTTTTGCACTCAGTTTGTTTGCTGAAATCGGCTCAAATAATGTAGCATTTATAGTTTTATATTCGACCTGTTTGCTCAGGTATGCTTGCTTACATTCGTAGGTGACCTGTTTGTTGAAATAGCTTATCGCTTCTCTGACCATCTATCTCCTCAACAGATGGACAGAACTTGGATATTATTTGACTCATTAACCACACCAACATATTTGAGTGGTATTGAAGACTTCATGAAGCACGTTAGTGATTTTACTGACGGCGACAAGACAAAGGAAGTGATTTGTCCATGCCGCGTATGTTTGAATATTGGGTCCAAGCCTCAACATGTAGTCTCAGATCATTTATTCGTTTATGGGATGGACCAGACATATATCAGGTGGATTAACCATGGTGAACACTATGATCAGCCTGACATTATTGATCCTCTTTATTCTGATGGTTATCAGCCTGAAGATCTCGTCCAGGATGAGGCTACTGCTAATTTGTTACGGGATCTGTATCCATATGCAAGCCAACAGCCCCATGCTTATCACAAAAAGCCTCTTTTCCATGACCTGATAGAAGATGCTAAGCGCTTAGTGGCCCCTGGTTCTGTTGTGTCAAGATTCGAATTAATTGTGAAATTACTTCATGACAAGTCATACCAGGGGATTACCAATAAAGCGTTCAATGCAGTTGCGAAGACATACAGCGATGCACTCCCTGGGGCTGGACTGCCAAAATCCTTTTATGAGGTGAAGCAGTACATCAAGGTACTGGGACTTGGATATGAGAAGATTGATTTTTGCAAAAATAACTGTGCACTGTTTTGGATGGAGTATAATGACCTCGATGAATGTCCAGTATGTAAGGAATCAAGATGGAAACATGATGGAGCTGGTGGTAAGAAAAAGATTCCTTGGAAGGTTCTGAGATACTTTCCACTTGTACAAAGATTGCAGAGGTTGTTTGCTTCAGAACAAACATCTCGGGAAACAAGATGGCACAAAGAGATTCTCACGCCCGACCCTGATTTACTGAGGCATCCTGCTGATGGCGATGAATGGAAGCAATTCGACCTGGATCATCCAGATTTTGCTGCAGATCCAAGGAACCTGAGACTTGGCCTTGCTACAGATGGATTCAACCCATTTGGCAACATGAGCAACTCGTATAGCATGTGGCCAGTACTAGTTACACCTTACAACCAGGCTCCCTGGACATGCACCGATCAGTCGAACTGTATGATGGCCTTACTCATCCCAGGTCCCAAATCTCCTGGGAAGGATTTTGATGTGTTCATGCAGCCTCTTATTAGAGACTTGCAAACATTATGGGAGGGTGTCCCTACATGGGATGTGTGTCAACCTAAAGAACAAAATTTTCTATTACGTGCTGCTGTACTGTATTGCACCCATGATTATCCAGCTTTGGGCACTATGTCAGGCAGAGTAACATCAGGTTATAATGCATGTGTTCACTGTGATACTGATCAGCTGGCAGTGAGGATAATAAACAAGATATGCTATATGGGCCATCGCCGTTTCCTTCCATTAGATCACAGTTTCCGAAAAAATAGAAAAAAATTGCAATTTATTGGTGATCAGGCCTGTAAAAAGACTAAACCGCAGCACTTTAAGAGTCACGAGTTGGAGGCGCACCTAGAAGCGGTCAGAAATGTTAAACCAGGAAAACCACCAGCCGCCACAGCAGGTACAGGCGTACAGCAGAGAGCATAGAGCAACATCTCTAGTTATATTCCTTTATTTTTCATGTCTAAATTGTTGTATTTGTGTTTGCTTGTAGATGATGACAATGGACAAGAAGCTAGCTTCTGGAGTGTTCTTGAAGATATTGAGGAAGGCCTCGAGGTTAGCATCTATCTCTAATACTGTAGCATTTTCACTATACTACTATGATAGATGAATGGATCATCAGTTATTCACTTGCTTGTTTCGGACAAGATGATGATACTACTATGATAGATGAATGGATCATCAGTTATTCACTTGTTTCGGACAGGATGATGATACTTGTATAGAACAAGCTTTCAGTCTAATCTTTTCACCTTATGCAGGGCCTGAAGCTGTAATGTTTAGTGAGTCGCAGCCTGCACTTCAGTGCTTCTACAAGTCTGAAATGATGAAGCAAAGCTTGGAGTAAAGACTGCAATTTATCTTCATTTTCGGTTCATTCGAATTCTGTATTGTCATGAGTCATGACTCTTGTCATGTAATGGCTGAAGTTAAACTGCCAATTGATTTGTGTCATGTAATGGCTGAACTTAAACTGCTACTCCTACCATTTGTGTCATGTAATGGCTGAAACTTAAACTGCTATGTGTCCCTGTGCGGCTATGTGCCCAGTTTTCTCCTATTGATTTGCTGTCAATATTTTTAGCTAAGGTACTAGAGAAGTGCTGCTCAATTTTTTTTAGCCTATTGTCAGGGATGGGTAACCGCTGGTTAGCCGTTAACCCGATGGTGGTGGTTATGGTATGCAGTATGTCCCCGTGGCAGTTATCAGGGATGGGGACGGGAAGAACTTTGCCTCACGGGGACGGTTTTGGTTTAGTAATAACCAGCGGTTTCTCTCCCCGTTGCCAAATGGAGGTACAGCAGAGAAGAATACAGAAGATGCAGCAGCAGTAGTAGCAGATAGAAAAAGGAAGAAGAGACGAGATGAACTGAGTCTAGCAGCTACCAAAAGGAAGATGGGAGGTGAAATAGCAGCACGTACCAAGAGGAAGGAAATGGAAAATGATAGACCGAGAATATTTTATAAGCGCAGGACCACTCTTTGGGACTTGCCGTATTGGGCTGGTAAGAAGCTTCGGCATAATATTGATATCATGCACATGGAGAAGAATATATGTGACAGCATTGTCGGCACATTACTCAACATTCCATCCAAGACAAAAGATAGCTCAAATGCTAGGATTGATTGTGCAACATTGAATGTTAACAGGCACTTGCAACTGGATCGTAATGACAAAGTGAACAAAGGCAAGGAAAAACATTATAAATTTCGAGGCGCGGAATTCACATTGCCGATGCCTAAAAGGAGATTATTTTGTGAGTACCTCCGAGGTGTGATGTTCCCGTTCGGATTTGCTTCCAACATTGCAAATTGTCTCAATGCTGAAGGAAACAAGCTCCAAGGGTTGAAAACTCACGATTGTCACATCCTGCTGCAAAGGCTTTTAGCTATTGGCATTAAAGATTTAGTGAAGCCAAATATGTACAACGTGATTGCAGAGTTGGGAAGGTTCTTTAGGGAAATATGTAGTAAAACTCTAAGCAGAGCTGTTGTAGAACGTCTTAAGGTGGACATAGCAGTAATCCTGTGCAAGCTGGAGCTGATATATCCTCCAGCCTTCTTTGATGTGATGGTGCATTTGGCTGTTCATCTACCTGATGAGGCACTTTTAAGAGGTCCGGTACAGTATGGATGGATGTACCCTATAGAACGTCGACTGTGCACTTTCAAGAATACAGTTAGGAACAAAGCTAGACCGGAGGCTTGCATTGCAGTGGCGTATATTGCTGCTGAAGCATATACATTTGCCTCAAGATATATTCCTGATATTGAGACCAGATTCAATCGGGGTCGCAGAATTTTGGAAGTTGGAGGATCTGTTTTTAAACATGGTGTTGAGCTAATAGGAAAGAGGACCGAAAAAACATTAGAGCAGTCTGAATTTGAACAGCTGTCTTGGTATGTGCTGAATAATGCTACAGAGGCTGATGAATATGTTAAGTGAGTACTATGCACACGAACTACTCAGTTCCTCGCATATACTATGAACTTGTATCAAAATGAAATATATTCAGCTGACTTGGCTATGTTTTGCAGGTTGTACATGGAAACGAATGGAAAGCTATCGGCACGTGGGAGTGGGTTTCAGGACTGGTTTGAGAAATATGTAAGATGTTCAATTGCACTCTGACTTGTCTATGTGTTTTCACATGAGATGACCTCTTGTCTATTTTGTAATCGTAGATCTCGAAACTCCATGCGGAGAATCCAGGCGCTGTTAGTGCTGATCTCCTTGTCCTATCACGTGGTCCAGATAAGAGGGTGTTGGTAGCTGCAGCTTGCAATGCCAATGGTGTCCATTACAGCTCCTATGAGCGTGAACAACATTTGAAGACACGAAATAGTGGCATCACAATCCATAAGAATGGTCATGTTGACAAATTTGATCCAGTGTTGAACAGAGCCAGAAACATTTCAAAAACTTGAGCATGGAAGAGGCTAGGGGTAAATGCCCCAAGGCCAGCCGAGCCTATCGTAGGTGCCGTCCCGAGGAGGAAGTACCTTAATTTGGGGCGCGCGCGGACGCTGCGGTACCCCGAGCTCGAGACGCCGCCGTACCGGTAGCTCGACCCGCGACGAGGCATGGCGGCGGCGGCGGAAGCGGAGCGGCGGCGGCGGAAGGTAAAGCTCCTGCTGACAAACATATTAGGCACAAATGGGCAACCTTCAGTAACCCATGTTCCATTTTTTTTGTCAGGATAACCCCATGTACCACCTTCCCAATAGAAAAAGTACTGTTCAACCTTCCCCTGTTGGGCCCAATATTTCACTTTTGGGTTGCCAAGGAACATCTACATGGTAATTGTTATCGGTCTACTTGCTCCGGCCGTCGAAGCCCAATAACTTCAAATGGGCCTTTCTGCTCATGCAATTTCGGCCCTTTTCTAATGAAACACAGATCCTATGATTGGCAAAAAAAAATACACGGAGATTCTACATAAAAGTTGTTTTTATTTATTTTGAATTATAGGGTTCCAATTTTTGAAACTGCTCATGCCCAATATGAAAATCCTTGATCGCTCCATACCCACATGGATAACGGTATTTTTAAAAATTCATAAAGTGGATTTGAAATTTAAAACATATCCTAATAATTCCTTGATTTAATCTATCAACTTGCAAGATCTTGGAGCCAAAGAGCTTGTATTAGTCTGCGAAAATAATACTGATAAACCTGTCGTTAACAAGAAATGAAGGTTTATCGTTCAGAGAGGATGCCATGTGGGACCCATGAGACAGTAGCGTCCTCAACGTTTCAAAGAAAAAGGCAAGTAGCCCGAAAATAGGGGTAAAAAATAAATCCTACAAAGGAAACATTTATTGTTCATAGAGGCTGACATGTGGGACCGATCTGCCAGCTGCATCCTCATCATTTCGAAGTCGGCAGGGATCAGAAGAAAAAGGCAAATAGCCAGAAATTAGGGGTCAAAAATAAATCCAAAAAGGAAACTTATATTCTTCATAGAGGATGACATGTGGGACCGACCTGCCAGCAGCGTCCTCATCGTTTCAAAGGCCGCAGGGGATCAAAAGAAAAAGGCAAATAGCCAGAAATTAGGGGTAAAAAAAATACAACAAAGGAAAGGTTTATTGTTCATAGAGGCTGACTTGTGGGACTCATGAGCCAGCGGCGACCTCAATTTCAAAGGCGGCATATGATCGAAAAGAAAAAGGCAAGTTAGCAAAAATCAGTGGGTAAAAAAAATCTAAGAAATGAAACTTTATTGTACAGTCCCATGAGCCAGCACCTTACTCAACGTTTCAGTGGCGGCATGAGATAGAAAGAAAAAGGAAAGTGACCAAATATCAGGAGCAAAAAATAATCCAAGAAAAGAAACTTTTATTGTACATAGATGATGACATATGGGTCCCACTTATACAAGCTCTTTCGCTCCAAGATCTTGCAAGTTGATTGTACATAGAGGATGACATGCGGGCCCCTTGTGTCAGCATCTTACTCAACGTTTCCAAGGCGGCAGGGGATCAAAAGAAAAAAGGAAGTAGCCAGAAATTAGCGGTAAACAATAACTCCAAGGAAGGAAACTTTTATTGTTCATAGAGTATGACATGCGGGACCCATGCGCTAGCAGCTTCCTCAACGTTTCAAAGGGGGCATGAGATCGAAAGAAAAAGACAAGTGACCAAATATCAGGAGCCAAAAATAATCCAAGAAAAGAAACTTTATTGTACATAAAAGATGACATGCGGGTCCCATTTTGCAGCAGCGGTGTCAACGTTTCAAATGCGGCTTGAGATCAAAAGAAAAAGAGTAGCCAGAAATTAGGGGTAAAAAAACTCCCAGAAAAGAAAGTTGATTGTACATAGAGGATGGCATGCGGGTCCCATGACCCAGCACCTTACTCAACGTTTCAGAGGCGGCATGAGATCGAAAGAAAAAGGAAAGAGACCAAATACCAGGAGCAAAAAATAATCCAAGAAAAAGAAACTTTTATTGTACATAGAGGATGACATATGGGTCCCACTTATACAAGCTCTTCCGCCCCAAGATCTTGCAAGTTGATTGTACATAGAGGATGACATGCGGGCCCCTTGTGTCAGCAGCTTAATCAATGTTTCCAAGGCGGCAGGGGATCAAAAGAAAAAGGAAACAGCCAAAAATAAGAGGGTGAAAAAATCCAAGAAAAGAAACTTTTATAGTATCGAGGATGACATGTGGGTCCCATGAGCCAGCAGCTTCTCAACGTTTCAGAGGCTGCATGAGATCGAAAGAAAAAGGCAAGTGACCAAAAATAAGGGGTAAAAAAATCCAAGAAAAGAGACTTGATTGTACATAGAGGATGACATGCGGGTCCCACCAGTCAGCAGCTTACTAACGTTTCCAAGGCGGCAGGGGATGAAAAGAAAAAGGAAATAGCCAAAGATCAGAGGGTGAAAAAAATCAAAGAAAAGAAACTTTTATAGTACATAGAGGATGACATGTGGGTCCCATGGGCCAGCAGGTTCCTCAACGTTTTCAAGGGCGGCATGAGATCGAAAGAAAAAGGCAAGTGACCAAAAATCAGAGGGTGAAAAATAATCCAAAAAAGAAACTTTTATTGTACATAGAGGATGACATGCTGTCCCAACGTTTCAAATGCGGTTTGAGATCAAAAGAAAAAGAAAGTAGCCAGAAATTAGGGGGTAAAAAAACTCCAAGAAAAGAAAATTGATTGTACATAGAGGATGACATGCGGGTCCCACGAGTTTGCAGCTTACTCAACGTTTCCAAGGCGGCGGGGGATCAAAAGAAAAAGGAAATAGCCAAAAATCAGAGAGTGAAAAAAAACCCAAGAAAATAAACTTTTGTAGTACATAGAGGATGACATGCGGGTCCCATGAGCCAGCAGGTTCCTCAACGTTTCAAACGTGGCATGGGATCGAAGGAAAAGGCAAGTGACCAAATATCAGGAGCCAAAAATAATCCAAGAAAAGAAACTTTATTGTACATAGAGGATGACATGCGGGTCCCATTTTGCAGAGCGGTCCCAACGTTTCAAATGCGGCTTGAGATCAAAAGAAAAGAAAGTAGCCAGAAATTAGGGGGTCAAAAAAACTCCAAGAAAGGAAAGCTTTATCGTTCATACAGGCTGACATGTGGGACCTATGAGCCAGCTTGCGAACGTTTCAAAGGCGGCGGGGGATCAAAAGAAAAGGAAATAGCCAAAAATCAGAGGGTGAAAAAAATCCAAGAAATCAAACTTTTATTGTACATAGAGGATGACATGCGGGTCCCATGAGCCAGCAGATTCCTCAACGTTTCAAACGTGGCATGAGATCGAAAGAAAAGGCAAGTGACCAAATATCAGGAGCCAAAAATAATCCAAGAAAAGAAACTTTATTGTACATAGAGGATGACATGCGGGTCCCATTTTGCGGCAGCGGTCGAACGTTTCCAAGGCGGCACAGGACCAAAAGAAAAATGAAGTAGCCAGAAATCAGGGGGTGAAAAAAATCCAAGAAAAGAAAGATTTCAATTGGGCTGCATCTAGACATCTGGGCCTTCGAACTATCCTTCTGGGCCTTTTGACACGTACAATTTCAGCCTCCAGAACATGATAGTTCGGTTTTTCTCAAAAAAAAAACAGGAAAGTCCTATGCTTCGCCAAAACAAAAAACAAGGAGATTCAAGATATATGTTGTAAAAATAAAGATTTAATTTATCCGTTTGCAATAGCTCAGAGCGCAATACACTGTTTATTGTCTGCAAAATAATCAAGATATCACATGTTTCTTGTACGGGGAGGCTGACATCGTGGACCCATGAGCCAGGCGTCGTTTTAAAGCGGCAGGGGATGGAAAGAAAAAATAAACCAAAAATCTGTTGGTAAAAAATCCAAGAAAAGAAACATTTTCGTTGAGAGAGGATGACATGCGGGACCCATGAGGCACAGCGTCCTCAGCGCTTATTGTTCATAGAGGTGACATGTGGGACCCGTGAGCCAGCGCGTCCTCAACGTTTTAAAGGCGGCAGGATATCGAAAGAAAAAATAAGCCAAAAATCATTTGGTAAACAATATCCAAGAAAAGAAACATTTACCGTTCTGAGAGGATGACATGCGGGACCCATGAGGCAGCAGCATCCTCAAAGGCGGCAGGGGATCAAAGAAAAAAAGGAAATATCCAGAAATTAATTAGGGGTTCAAAAAAATCCATCAAAGGAAACTTTTATTGTTCATAGAGGATGACTTGTGGGACCGACCTGCCAACGCGTCCTCATCGTTTCAAAGGGGCAGGAGATCCAAAGAAAAAGGCAAATAGCCAGAAATTAGGGGTCAAAAATAACTCCAAGAAAGGAAACTTTTATTGTTCGTAGAGGATGACATGCGGGACCCATGAGCCAGCAGCTTACTCAACGTTTCAAAGGCGGCATGAGATCGAAAGAAAAAGGCAAGTGACAAAATATCAGGAGCAAAAGATAATCCAAGAAAAGAAACTTTATTGTACATAGAGGATGACATGTGGGTCCCATTTTGCAGCAGCGGTCTCAATGTTTGTAATGCGGCTTGAGATCAAAAGAAAAAGAAAGTAGCTAGTAATTAGGGGTGAAAAAAAATCCAAGAAAGGAAAGTTGATGGACATAGAGGATGACATGCGGGTCCCTTGAGCCAGGCTTACTCAACGTTTCAAAGGGGGCAGATCAAAAGAAAAAGGCAAGCCAAAAATCAGGGTGAAAAAATCCAACAAAGGAAACTTTTATAGCACATAGAGGATGACATGCGGGTCCCATGAGCCAGCAGGTTCCTCAACGTTTCAAACGTGGCATGAGATCGAAAGAAAAAGGCAAGTGCCCAAATATGAGGAGCCAAAAATAATTCAAGAAAAGAAAGTTTTATAGTACATAGAGGATGACATGCGGGTCCCATTTAGCAGCAGCGGTATCCGTTTGAGAGGTGGCGGGGGATCAAAAGAAAAAAGAAATTGCCAAAAATCAGATGGTGAAAAAACCAAGAAAAAGAACTTTTATAGTACATAGAGGATGACATGCGGGTCCCATGAGCTGCGGGTTCCTCAACGTTTCAAACGTGGCATGAGATCGAAAGAAAAAGGCAAGTGACCAAATATCAGGAGCCAAAAATAATTCAAGAAAAGAAAGTTTTATAGTACATAGAGGATGACATGCGGGTCCCATTTAGCAGCAGCGGTATCACCGTTTGAGAGGCGGCGGGGGATCGAAAGAAAAAGGCAAGTGACCAAATATGAGGTGCCAAAAAATCCAAGAAAAGAAAGTTTTATAGTACATAGAGGATGACATGCGGGTCCCATTTAGCGGCAGCGGTATCACTGTTTGAGAGGCAGCAGGGGATCGAAAGAAAAAGTCAAGTGACCAAATATGAGGTGCCAAAAAAATCCAAGAAAAGAAAGTTTTATAGTACATAGAGGATGACATGCGGGTCCCATTTAGCAGCAGCGGTATCACTGTTTGAGAGGCAGCAGGTGATCGAAAGAAAAAGGCAAGTGACCAAATATGAGGTGCCAAAAATAATTCAAGAAAAAAAGTTTTATAGTACATAGAGGATGACATGCGGGTCCCATTTAGCAGCAGCGGTATCACCGTTTGAGAGGCGGCGGGGATCGAAAGAAAAAGGCAAGTGAAAAAATATGAGGAGCCAAAAATAATTCAAGAAAAGAAAGTTTTATAGTACATAGAGGATGACATGCGGGTCCCGGTTAGCGCAGCGGTATCACCGTTTGAGAGGCGGCGGGGGATCGAAAGAAAAAGGCAAGTGACCAAATTTGAGGTGCCAAAAATAATCCAGAAAAGAAAGTTTTATAGTACATAGAGGATGACATGCGGGTCCCATTAGCAGCAGCGGTATCACCGTTTGAGAGGCGGCAGGGATCGAAAAAGGCAAGTGACCAAATTTGAGGTGCCAAAAAAAACTCCAAGAAAAGAAAGTTGATTGCACATAGAGGATGACATGCGGGTCCCATTTAGCAGCGGCGGTCTCAACGTTTCAAAGGACAAGGGATCAAAAGAAAAAGAAGTAGCCAGAAATCGGGGGTCAAAAAATCCAAGAATAGAAAGAATTTTGGTTCATAGAGGATGACATGCGGGACCCATGATCCTGCATCGTAAACGGCTCGATCGGAGAACGTTGAGCGAGATGGCGCGATGTAGAAAAAAACAATGCCAGAGAGCTGCCATCTGGCCCTACATCCCTCGGCGGTGCGGATTTGCGTTGACTCGGCCGGCGAACCCGAGATTTCGAGATGCACCACGTCCCGGGCCACCATCGCCACGTTTTGGCCGCTTTCGTCGGGCTAGGTGGCCTCAAAACGAGAAAAAAAGTTTTGACATGCACCACGGAGGGACCAAAATCGTCGGCCATGGTACACCAGCAACCACGGCGCGACTTCAACTTCGTCGGCCATGGCAACTTTTCTTGTAGTGATTGTCAGTTAATTAAATTCTCATCTGCAAGGCCAAAATTTGCTATTATTGGTTTTATGCTGATCGGCTCTCCCTCGCTCCACCTCTCCCATATTTAGTCCTTCACCTTCTTTATGTCAAGGCGACAAATCTATCGCAACTTTCTCCGCCTTTTATACTGGCCACCTTCAAAGTTGCAAGGTTGTGGCTCATGTTAAGATGTTTGTATGCATGCATATTTGACAGAACTAGAGGCATGCATGGTTAGCAATATGTACATTGGCACATTTCTTATGTCCAATGGCTTACACCTTTGTCCTATATAATATGATTGTGAATTTTGTATGAACATGATTCAGCATTCAGCTTTGCCATCTAATTGTAAATATTGCGCTGCATTTGTAAGTTCCCTCATAATTTAAAACTAGCTGTATTTTGATATCATATAATAATGAATAGTCACTATTCTAGAGAGCATTACAACTCCATTATATAGTTCTCATACAAAAAAAATACTATGTGCACAATTTTAAACATCAGTTATAACGACAGGAAATCATCTTCCCATCTAGATGCTCAAGTTTTTTGGGAGGCTATGTTGTTGCACAGGCTATTTTTTCCTTTAGTGTATGTTTAACGTTCTGCTTGATGTATACATACATGCTGATTCTATCTTAGACAGAGATTTTCCATCTAGATGCTATTGTGGTGACTTATTATTTAGTGCACAAATTTCCATTGATATACACGAGTAAGAGCTGATCATCTGAAATCTACTGCAGGAACAAGACCATTTTCAACCAACCATTCCAACATTTCTACAACTACTGGTTGCCATTATTTAGTGCTAAAATTACTCATAGAAGATTCATCGGTTGCAAGCATAGTGCATTCAGTTTAGACATTTTCGTGCCATATTATCTGTATTTTCTATTAGTAGTTGGTTCCCCATTGTTTGGAGATGCTTTACTTGCAAGCATAGTGCACTAACTCCTCAGGAAGTTCTTCATGTAGCAAAGCAAACAGAAAGAGGACATTTTAGGAGGCAATTCTCAGAGTTAAACTGTACCAAGGCACAGATCGTTTGAATGCCTAAGAGTTTTCAAGTAATAAATGGAGGAACAACAGCAGATGACATTGGTCTTTCATGTTTGGACTTTGGACAAATACAGATAATGCAGTCGCATACCTCTACTCCAACTTTAGTCAGTGAAGAATCTTCAGCAAAGGGCGAGAGAACGGTTACTCCAGGTGGTAATCTTGTATCAAACATTCTAAGCGATAACTCAAACAGTTCTTCTAACTCGTTGTCTACTATACTTGATGTTTCCGAACCAAGTTCCCTGAAATATTTTATGAATACATCAGAGAAACAAGAAATATACCAACAATAATTCACCAAGATCCATTACTCCATCTTGCCCTTGAATACAACCGTTTGTTAAAAAAAATTATTATCTTGTCATAAAGTATTATGCAGCCTAGCATTGTTCTGTTACAAAGTAGTACATCAACATATTTAATTTTGCTTTCTAAACTATAAACTGTATGAGAGGCACTGGCAGTAAATTTTATTAAAATACAAACAGATATTTACAAGAGAGGAGGGATGCACAACCGGGAAGATATCTAACCAAGGGAGTCTCGAATCTGTCAAGGATACACAAGACCCTCTATCATTCCAAATGAAAGGGAAAATGAGAAACCTTGGCGTTCCTTTTTTTTCCAAATGTCCCATGAAGAAACGCTTTTGCTGAAGGCGATTTAGGCCATGCTGATCATGTGATTGCTGATGTCTAGCTGAACACCGACAGCTTGCCATGTGCTGAAGGGGAAATTCCAAATAGATTACCGCTGGTTTCTAGGCTGCTAGAGGTACAGAGGACACGGTTGGAGACGCGAAATGTCCGTACTGCGCACGCCCGCGGCGCCCCGACTAGAGCTTGCCCAGCGCGCCATGGCGTGCTCGCCTTCGCCGCCTCGAGGAGCTCGCCCGCGCCGCCCCATCGCGGAGCTCGTCGGCGCCGGCATCTCGCCGTGGTCGCCCGCGCCGGCTATGGCCGTACCTCGCCCGTGCCGTCCCTGGAGGATCTCTCCCGCGCCGCCCCTAGCTGGCTCGCCCGCTCGTGCCATGGCCGAGCTCGCCCTCGCAGCCCTCGAGGAGCTTGCCCGTGATGCCCCGTCGCGGAGCTCGTCGGCACCTAGTCGTGGTCACCGACGCCCCCACTTCGGAGCATGCCCTCGCCGCCCGGTGGTTGGTGGGGACGCGGTGGGGGGGAATTGAGAGAGTGGAAGAGACGAGAGAGTGGAAGGGTCTGCAGTGGTTTTAGCATAGTTTTTTTTAGCATAGGTCGGAGAGAGGAGAGACGGGACGACAGTTTGGTATATGGGCTCGTGGGCGGAAGGTGCCGAGCTGGGTCGGCTTTCGGCTCGGTTCGTTTCTTTTTTTCCAAGATTACTTTCCTTAATTGCTTTGATTTATTTTTATTACATTCCTTTCTTGTGAGGTATAATACTCTAAATAGAGTAACTTTCTTATCTTAACTACCGTTGCCTTTTAAATAAAACGATAAGAAGAAAAGCCCGATGCGAGATACCTACGAAGAGATCATATATGAGGGATCAGATATGAAGACGGTGCCAGCGACACAGCGATCTTGACATCGACGTGGTGCTCCCCTCCATCATCGAACCCCCTTCCATTGTCAACTTTCGGCACCCTGTAAGCTTTCTACTTCTCATCATTTCCCATCTTAAATTTAGGGATTCCAGTCTTTAAATTTTGGAGATCTTGGTTAAAGATGAATCCAGACTTAATATTACAGCCTCAATCGTGATCCCATATGTGCCCAAATCCATAACAAACCATACAACATAATCTGAAGAAACACTTTTTAAAATCAATGGTTAAGTTCTCTTTTCTACAATTGTTTACCCAAGCCCTGAATTATTTCGCCGGTGACACGTTCTAGGTATACGAATCTTTGGTTTCTGTTGTGCTCACCTAGATCTTCACCGTGTCATGGATCTGGTTCAGCATACCGTCTGTACGACATTTTATGTTCACCTGCTAGATTGCCACTTCTCCTATTTTCAAAATATTATTACGTGTTACATGTCGTTCTAATCTATCGATTCCATCTTCCTATTTGCGATGCTTTTTTGCTGAATGGTTGGAGGCGGATAACTGTGATGCTAAACATACATGGAACCTGACTGTTTCTCAGTAAGACAGGCCGTAAAACTAGAAGAGTAAAGAAGAATTTTGAGAATTACATGTTCATGACAGAGAATGGAGTTGATTTCGCGGATGATCAGTTCGAGCTTTGCTCTCAGCATACCTCCATCTCGACTATGAATTTCAGCTAATTAAAGTTGCCAGCCAGATTCATTCTCACATTGGATACTCATATGCCAACTGATTATGCATGTGCTGTACTAGATGAGAGCAAGATGCTTTCGAGGGTATTTGTTACTCTACGGATGAATATGCGAAGGATACTTTGGTACACCCTTCGAGGAATATGACCATAATGATGAAGTTGCGGACATCTACGAGGTACAGATACATGCTTTGCCGCTTCATCTTCGGACCATCAAGGCCATTGAGCGCATCTTGCTACGTTATTGTGTTGTTCATACGTCGATGATGATTGCCTTTCTTCAAAGAGGCTCGACGTGTCAATGCTCTTTGGGTTCGGAGAGGAACCATGTTCCCTCAATTTATCGTTATTAGAGTTACTAGCAGATTCTCACAGGATTCAGCAGTGCTCTCAAGCATGGTACATAAACATGTTCAGACATCTTGTGTTGCTATCAAAGTCAAAAAACATGGATGTCCTCACCCCACTCCAAAGTATCAACTATAGGATGACACATTCTTTTTTCTAGAGCGCCCAAGGCGATCGGGTTGGATGTTGCTTCCTACGAGATGTTGATGTCTGTGGGCTCAATTGCACTACAGGAATCTATCTTGCTAAGGCCCATGCAATTAGGTCTTGATATGACGGTACAAGAAATTGTTGCAGGGTTACGGTCGGTGGCACCGTGTATCAGTGGTAAACTAAACGTGCAATCTATTGGTGTTCAGGGCTTCATAGCACGATCCACAGGCCCTCCGCCTCAACTGTTGCAGGAAACTTTAGGAGTTGGCAACACTATCATCTTTTGTTCAGACCCTTTTTCTTGGTCTCCGTGGTCATCCTCTTTTGGAGCGGTCAAGGAATCGCTGCCTAGAAAAATAAGCATCCGCACCCGCCATGCCGACGGAGTTTTTACCCCAGCCATTATCGAAGATTTGCTCAGCCCTTTACGTATGTTTGACACGAGAAGGCTACGATACAGGGTCGTCTCCGGATATTTATGAATATCACGGTGTTTGGACTAATAAAAAAAGAAGTATTCCTTCAATTATACATATGTTTGCAGCCCCCACGTTTTGTGAGACAACAAATCACCCAAAAGGAGAGATTGTTGAGTTGACAGTTCGACGGTCCCGAACACAGGTGTGGGACTTACCGCAGAAGAGTAATAAGATGACCTACAACTTGGAACGACCTTGAGATGCAAAACAATCTTGTTTTGTTATTGCGCTCATGTCTCTTTGTGACTATGTATTAAGTTCTTCTATGATACAGTTCAACCAACATTCGGTCCTCTTTTTCATTGTCTATACTTTGCTACTCTATGTACCCACCTAGAAATCTATTTTCAAAATTTTATATATGATATTGAATTATATATGTGTATTGAGAAATATAATTTGAGGACCCGTGGCAACGCACGGGCATTTGTACTAGTTAATGTAAAATCTAAATCGTAGGGGATTCCCCCTACGGTAGAGCTGTCAAAAAAAATTCATGCTAGCCTATGGAGTTACACATTGGAAAGATTCATGCTAGCCTATGGAGTTATACATTGGTTGTACCTGAGATTTCTCCGGTTACCCATTGGTTGCAACTAAGATTTATTCAGTTGCATATGAGTTGCAACTGACATTTTCTAGTTACAAACTGTGAATTTTTCAATCGCATGTAGGTTACAACTAAGATTTTTTCAGTTGCATGTGGGTTGCCCCTAAGATTTTTCTAGTTACATGTGGGTTGCAACTAAATTTTTCTGGTTGCGCATGCGGTATAACTAAGATTTTTCTAGTTGCACAGTGGTTAAACTTGAGATGTTTCTAGTTCCACGTGAATTGCAACTAAGGTTTTCCAGTTGCAAATGGGTTACACCCGTGTTTTTTTGAGTTGCATGTGGGTTAAAACCGATTTTTTTTTTGGTCGCATGTGGGTTGCAGTTGATATTTTCCCAATCAATATGGGTTGCGACAGAGATTCTTTTGGCCGCGTGTGCGGTGCAACTGATATTTTCCTAGTTGCACATGTGTTGCAATTGGAAATTTTTCAGTTGCATGTGGGTTGCAAGTGACCGTTTTACAATTGCACTTGGGTTGCAATCGAAAAAGTTTCGAAGTGCATAAGTTTCAACTATTTATTCTAGCGAAACATATACTCTTACTTTAAGCTAAGAAGAAAATTACAAACCTCACGTAAAAATTTAATAAAAACCAGCATTTTTTGTTGTTGCTATGGCCTTCTGGTGCTTTATTTGTAGGCCTAGTCAATGCGATCCTAAGACAACCCATGATGAGCGAACGAGAATATCACTGTGACCCGTGAGAAATCGAGTGCGAAAACTAAACATGTCTGTTAGAGCATCTTCACTCGTCCCCCCGACGAGGCCCCGAGCGACGTTTTTCCCATCCGGACGGCGAAATTCGGCCTAGTCGCGCCCCGGTTCCTCGTTTTCGTCCGGATTTGGCCCTTCATCCATCCGGCGAGCCCACGCCAACCCCGCCCCCCGGGGACCTATCGGGGACTCCGGACGAGTGAAAAGCGGGGAAGGGCCCGATCTGTCGGTGACTCGACACACGAACCCCACCGCCACCTCGCTCAAAATCTCCCCCACCCCTCGTATCTCTCTCGCCGCCGACACCACCCCGCCGGCTTGTTGCCCAGATTCCGCCGTCCCTCCTTCCCCACCTGCCTATATTCCGCCGTCTTTCGACGACGGCCTATCTGGCTGCTCTTCCGCCGGCCTGTTTTCCGACTTTGGCCTGCTCCTCGTCGCTCGCGGCTCGGGTTGCCTCGACCACGCCCGTCAGGTGTTCGTCCATTTGCCTCGCCGGCCATGGACTCGGACGAAGAGGAGGAGCAGATGTTCGTCGAGCTTATGCAAGAAGAGATGGCAGCAGCCGCCCAAGACGACGAGCACATGATGATCCTCGGTTGCTTGGCAAGCATGTACGCCGGACTGGCAACTGGTCGACGTGGTGGGTCGGCACCAGGTCGCCGGAAGTGCAAGCCGAGACAGCGAATGGAGGGCTACTGCATGTTGTACGCCGACTACTTCGCCGACAATCCATTGCACGGTGAGAGTGTTTTCCGGCGTCGTTTCAGGATGAGCAGAAAGCTATTTCTGCAAATTGTGTATGCCATCCGAGACTTTGATCCCTACTTCAGATGCAAGGCGGATTGCACTGGTTTGGTTGGATTTTCGTCACTGCAGAAGTGCACAGTGGCTATGAGGATGCTGGCGTATGGAGCTCCCGGTGATAGTGCAGATGACTATCTTCGGATGGCGGAGTCCACCGCCCTTGATTGTTTCTACCGGTTCTGCAGGGCCGTCATAGCAGTGTTCGGGGACTATTACTTGAGATCACCCACTGTCGAAGACACTCAGAGGATCCTTGCAACAAATGAAGCTAGGGGTTTTCCAGGGATGCTTGGAAGCATTGACTGCATGCATTGGCAATGGAAGAACTGTCCGTTTGCGTGGCAGGGAATGTACAAGGGTCACAAAAAAGGCTGCACTGTGATACTTGAAGCAGTGGCTACCCATGATCTCTGGATTTGGCACTCTTTCTTTGGTATGCCTGGATCCAACAATGACATCAACGTCCTAAACTGCTCCCCGGTCTTTTCCAAGCTTGTTGAGGGTCATGCTCCCCCGGTGGACTATGTGATCAATGGTCGGCACTACAACAAAGGATACTACCTTGCAGACGGTATCTATCCAAAGTGGGCAACATTTGTGAAGACTATCTCGAACCCTAGCACCCCCAAACTTTGCGAGTTTGTCAAGAAACAAGAAGCTTGCCGAAAAGACGTCGAGCGTGCATTTGGTGTCCTCCAGCAGAGATTTGCTGTCGTCCGGTTCCCCGCTATGACTTGGTCCAAAGATCAGATGTGGGAGGTGATGAACTGTTGTGTGTGCCTACACAATATGATTATTGAAAATGAGCGAAAGCATCCGGTTCCTCTGGCTGAGCAAGAAGCACCATATGAGAGAGAGGGTCCTCTTGCACAGCCTAATCACCAGGTGCCTCCATCATGGGCCGCCTTCATTGCTATGCGCCAGGAGATTCGAGACTCTACAATGCATCAGCTGCTGCAAGATGATCTGGTGGAGCACATATGGAGGCTCCGAGGCAACGCCAACTAGTCTGTCTTAATTTGTTTGAACAATTGTGAAATTGTGTGCTTCATTTATTTCATCACTTGTTAAACATTGTACTGATTATCGCCGATTTTGTTAGGTTGGGGGTGGGGGTTTCCTGCCGGGAGCGCCAACGAGTGGGGATGCTCTTACGCCTCGCATCTCTCGTTTCGCACAAGGAGATGCTGATGGGCCCTTTTGCTGACCGGCCCATTTAATTTCAGTTGTTTCAACCCAGTAGGTGTTGTGCCGGGTTGTCATGCGCGACTTATCCGGAACTTGGATGGAGTGGAGCGCGAATTTTTTTAAAATAATACGAATTTTTTACTTAATTCTAGGAATAGCGCGCGATTTCAAAAAAGTGCAAAAGTGTGATCTGGTTGGTTAGCTAATGACCGATCGGTCAGTGTCCGATTCCCATTCGGCTTGTGTCGATTCTGGCTGCACCACTGTCACATCAGAACTAGTTGGTCGATAGCTGACCAATTGGCCAGCTGTTATCACCAGATTTTGGCCAAATCAGGAGATGGGCCGCGATGAAGATGGGCTTGAAGGATATACACATAATGTGTTTCTGAATCGGCCTCGTGCGTGAATTTGGGCTGGATTGCCCGTGTATCTGTACATTATGGTAGATCACATGTTAGTTTAGAATTAAGAGATAGAGTTTGGTTCGTACACAGTTAGGTTTATTCCAAAGATAGAAAGTCCACGGACTATAAATATGTATCTAGGGTTATTGAGAAAGGAGGACGATCACGTTCACAACAAACACAAACCAGGGCGCATCGCCACCCCTTGTTTTGAGGGTTTCTTCCGGGTAAGCGTCATGCTGCCTAGATCGCATCTTGCGATCTAGGCGATCATTATTCGTTACTTTCGTGTTGCTCGTACTGAAGCCTTGTTGATGGCGAGCAACACTGTTATCATTAGATGTTTTGGGGCTTACATTGGTGTTTTTCTAATATGTTTGCTTAGTTATAATGCCCCTCAATATCTAGCTGTCCTTGCACCTATCTTAGGTGTAAGGGCAGCGCCCTGCTTCATCTTTATTTAGTAGATTCGATCTATTATAGTTGTTCCTTGTTCTTCAAGGATTAGTTTGATATCCGTATGGTTAGGCCTTGCAAACGGGTTGAACGATCCAGTAGTGCGTAAGGTGCGGTTTGCCGATCCAAGAAGGGATGTTCCGGGAATCGACTCCGTGTTGGTTTTTAGGCCTCTTGTTGGGATAGTTTTCTGTTATCTTTCGTATTTTCCAGGCTCAACTACGTGTAGGACGTTCCGGTTATGCGGTGAAAATCCTAAACTGTTGTAGATTGATTTAGCTTAGTATTGATAAAGCAGGATCCCCATGTTATTGTAGATCCATTATGAACCATGGGTTAATCGGCTCTTTGAGCCGATTCACAGGTAACCTGAGAGCCGATCGAGGCTCATTTAATGTTTACGTGTCTACCATGCAGGAAACTAATTGAAGCAATCCAACACCTTCCTGACCAGGTATTGTAGGATAACGTAGCATAGAAAACAAAAAATTGTTTCATGTTTTCAAAATAAAAGCTCTAGCACAAATACAGCAATCGATGCTTTCCTCATTGAAGGACCATTCTTTTACTTTTATTGTTGAGTCAGTTTACCTATTTCCTTCCACCTAAGAAGCAAACACTTGTGTGAACTGTGCATTGATTCCTACATACTTGCATATTGCACTTGTTATATTACTTTATGTTGACAATATCCATGAGATATACATGTTATAAGTTGAAAGCAACCGCTGAAACTTAATCTTCCTATGTGTGCTTCAACACCTTTACTTTGATTTATTGCTTTATGAGTTAACTCTTATGCAAGACTTATTGATGCTTGTCTTGAAGTACTATTCATGAAAAGTCTTTGCTATATGATTCAGTTGTTTACTCATGTCATTACCTTTGCTTTGATCGCTGCATTCATTACATATGTTTACAAATAGTATGATCAAGATTATGATGGCATGTCACTTCGAAATTATCTTTGTTATCGTTTTACTGCTCGGGACGAGCAGCTTGGGGATGCTGATACGTCTCCAACGTATCGATAATTTCTTATGTTCCATGCTACTTTATTGATGATACCTACATGTTTTATGCACTTTATATGTCATATTTATGCATTTTACGGAACTAACCTATTAACAAGATGCGAAGAGCCGATTCTTGTTCTTTGTTTTGGTTTCAGAAAATCCTAAAGAAATATTCGGGAATTGGACGAAACTTTCGCCGGGTCCTATTTTGCACGAAGCTTCCGAGAAGACCGAAGAGATAACGAAGTGGGGCCACGAGGCAGCCGGGGGTGGCCGGCGCGGCCCAGGCCCATCGCGCCGACCTACCTCCTGGGCCCTCGTGTGGCCCCCGCGTTGACCCTCGCCTACTTAAAGCCTCCGTCGCGAAACCCCCAGTACCGAGAGCCACGATACGGAAAACCTTACGAGACGCCGCCGCCGCGAATCCCATCTCGGGGATTACGGAGATCGCCTCCGGCACCCTGCGGAGAGGGGATTCATCTCCCGGAGGACTCTACACCGCCATGGTCGCCTCCGGAGTGATGAGTGAGTAGTTCACCCCTGGACCATGGGTCCATAGCATAGCTAGATGGTCGTCTTCTCCTTGTTGTGCTTCATTGTTGGATCTTGTGAGCTGCCTAACATGATCAAGATCATCTATATGTAATTCTATATGTTGTGTTTGTCGGGATCCGATGGATAGAGAGTACTATGATTATGGTGATTATCAATCTATTGTTCATGTGTTGTTTATGATCTTGCATGCTCTCCGTTATTAGTAGAGGCTCTGGCCAAGTTTTTACTCTTAACTCCAAGAGGGAGTATTTATGCTCGATAGTGGGTTCATGCCTCCATTGAATCTGGGACAGTGACAGAAAGTTCTAAGGTTGTGGATGTCTTGTTGCCACTAGGATAAAACATTGATGCTATGTCTAAGGATGTAGTTGTTGATTACATTACGCACCATACTTAATGCAATTGTCTGTTGCTTTGCAACTTAATACTGGAGGGGGTTCGGATGATAACCTGAAGGTGGACTTTTTAGGCATAGATGCGGTTGGATGGCGGTCTATGTACTTTGTCGTAATGCCAATTAAATCTCACTATATTTATCATATCATGTATATGCATTGTTATGCCTTTCTCTATTTGTCAATTGCCCGACTGTAATTTGTTCACCCAACATGCTTTTATCTTATGGGAGAGACACCTCTAGTGAACTGTGGACCCCGGTCCTATTCTTTACATAGCATACAATCTACTGCAATTGTGTTTTACTGTTTTCTTTGCAAACATCTTCCACTCGATACGTTTAATCCTTTGTTACAACAAGCCGGTGAGATTGACAACCTCATGTTTCGTTGGGGCAAAGTACTTGGGTTGTGTTGTGCAGGTTCCGCGTTGGCGCCGGAATCCCTGGTGTTGCGCCGCATCACATTTCGCGACCATCAACCTTCAACGTGCTTCTTGGCTCCTACTGGTTCGATTAAACCTTGGTTTCATACTGAGGGAAAACTTGCCACTGTGCGCATCATACCTTCCTCTTGGGGTTCCCAACGGACGTGTACATCTACGCGCATCACCCCCCTGGCCCGCGCCGGGGTGTGGTGTGGGGCCCCCTGGCTCCCCTCTCATCCTTCTCCGGTGCTCTGGAAGCTTGGAAAAATAGGAACACAGGCGGTGATTTCGTCCGATTCGAGAATATTTCGTTACTAGGATTTCGAAACCAAAAACAGCAGACAGCAACTGGCCTTTCGGCATCTCGTCAATAGGTTAGTTCCGGAAAACGCAGAATAATGACATATAATGTGTATAAAACATGTAGATATCATCAATAAAGTGGCATGGAACATAAGAAATTATCGATACGTTGGAGACGTATCGGCATCCCCAAGCTTAGTTCTGCTCGTCCCGAGCAGGTAAACGATAACAAAGATAATTTCTGAAGTGACATGCCATCATAACCTTGATCATACTATTGTAAAGCACATGAGATGAATGCAGAGATTCGAAGCAATGATGAGGATAATGAGTAAACAAATGAATCATATAACAAAGACTTTTCATGAATAATACTTTCAAGACAAGCATCAATAAGTCTTGCATAAGAGTTAACTCATAAGCAATAAATTCTTAGTAGAAAGCTTTGAAACAACACAAAGGAAGATATAAGTTTCAGCGGTTGCTTTCAACTTTAACATGTATATCTCATAGATAATTGTCAACACAAAGTAATATAACAAGTGCAATAGGTAAACATGTAAGAATCAATGCACACAGTTCACACAAGTGTTTGCTTCTAAGATAGAAAGAATAGGTAAACTGACTCAACAGTAATGTAAAAGAATGGTCCTTCAAAGAGGAAAGCATCGATTGCTATATTTGTGCTAGAGCTTTGATTTTGAAAACATATAGAGAACATAAAAGTAAAGTTTTGAGAGGTGTTTGTTGTTGTCAACGAATGGTAGCGGGTACTCTAACCCCCTTGCCAGGCAAACCTTCAAAGAGCGGCTCCCATTTTATTTTGTTTTTGGGTGGCACTCCTTCCAACCTTTCTTTCACAAACCATGGCTAACCGAATCCTCGGGTGCCCCAACAATCTCATACCATGAAGGAGTGCCTTTTTATTTTAGTTTTATTATGATGACACTCCTCCCCACCTTTGCTTTCTCAAGCCATGGCTAACCGAATCCTTCGGGTGCCGTCCAACAATCACATACCATGGAGGAGTGTCTATTTTTGTTAATTAATTTGGGACTGGGAATCCCATTGCCAACTCTTTCGCAAAATTATTGGATAAGCGGATGAAGCCACTAGTCCATTGGTGAAAGTTGCCCAACAAGATTGAAAGATAAACACCACATACTTCCGCATGAGCTATAAAACATTGACACAAATCAGGGTGATAAATTTTGAATGGTTTAAAGGTAGCACTCAAGCAATTTACTTTGGAATGGCGGAGAAATACCATGTAGTAGGTAGGTATGGTGGACACAAATGGCATGAATATTGGCTCAAGTATTTGGATGCATGAGAAGTATTCCCTCTCGATACAAGGTTTAGGCTAGCAAGGTTATTTGAAGCAAACTCAAGTATGAAATGGTGCAGCAAGACTCACATATAAACATATTGTAAGCATTATAAGACTTTACATCGTCTCCTTGTTGTTCAAACACCTCAACCAGAAAATATCTAGACTTAGAGAGACCAATCATGCAAACCAAATTTTAACAAGCTCTATGTAATTATTCATTAATGGGTACAAGGTACATGATGCAAGAGCTTAAACAAGATCTATATGAGCACAACAATTGCCAAGTTTCACATTATTCAAGACATTATACCAATTACTACATGTAGCATTTCCCGTTTCCAACCATATAACAATTAACGAAGCAGTTTCAACCTTCGCCATGAAAATTAAAAGCTAAGAACACATGTGTTCATACGAACCAGCGGAGCGTGTCTCTCTCCCAAACAATCATTTATTCAAACAAAAACAAAAACAAAAGCATACAGACGCTCCAAGTAAAGTATATAAGATGTGACAGAATAAAAATATAGTTTCAAGAGAAGGAACCTGATACTTTGTCGATGAAGAAGGGGATGCCTTGGGCATCCCCAAGCTTAGATGCTTGAGTCTTCTTGAAATATGCAGGGATGAACCACCGGGGCATCCCCAAGCTTAGACTTTTCATTCTTCTTGATCGTAGTATATCATCCTCCTCTCTTGACCCTTGAAAACTTCCTTCACACCAAACTTCAAGCAAACTCATTAGAGGGTTAGTGCACAATTAATAATTCACACATTCAGAGGTGACACAAACATTCTTTTCACTTCTGGACATTGCATAAAGCTACTGGACATTAATGGATCCAAATAGCAAAAGAGGCCAATGCGAAATAAAAGGCAGAATCTGTCAAAAACAGAACAGTCCGTAAAGACGAATTTAAAGCTGGCACCAGACTTGCTCAAATGGAAAAACTCAAAACTAATGAAAGTTGCGTACATATCTGAGGATCACGCTCGTAAATTGGCAGATTTTTTCGAATTTTCTACAGAAAACTGTGCCCAGATTCGTGACAGACAGCAATGCTGTTTCTGCGCAGCGATCCCAAATATAACATCAACTTTGACATAGAAACTTTACTTGGCACAAAAACATGATAAGGAGAGGTTGCTACAGTAGTAAACAACTTCCAAGACACAAATATAAAACAAAGTACTGTAGCAAAATAACACATGGGTTATCTCCCAAGAAGTTCTTTCTTTATAGCCATTAAGATGGGCTCAGCAATTTTGGTGATGCACCCGCAAGAAATAGTATTTGAAGCAAAAGAGAGCTTCAAGAGGCAATTCAAAACACATTTAAGCCTAACATGCTTCCTATGCAGAAGAATCTTATACACAAATGAATTCATGAAGAGCAAAGTAACAAGCATAAGAGGATAAAACACGAGTAACTTAAAGATTCTCAACATAAAGAGGGGAAACTTAATATTATTAAGATGCATATAACCATATTTCCCTCTCTCATAATAACTTTCAGTAGCATCATTGATGAAATCCACAATATACCCGTCACTTAAAACATTCTTATCATGGTTCATATGCATAGAAGTATCATTAATTTTGGCATAAGAAGAGTTATTCTCATTAATAGTAATTGGAGCAAGATTATTATCAAGAATTTGAACATGGTAAACAAGTTGCATATTAAAAGAATTGTTTTTGGTAATCCAATCATGACTATGACAAGTTTCATAAGGATAGTTATAACCTATATCATAGCATTCTTTATAATAATCATCAAAGATCGGAGGCACAGTGTCATCATAAGAAATAGAATAGTTATCTTTCACAGTCGGTTTATCTATGACCATACCATCATTGTTATTAGAAGGAGATGTATCAAGAACATAATGACCAGTAGCAAAAGGATTTTCAAACACCTCTTCCCCAAGCTTAGAGCTTTCTATATCATTATGGGAGGAAGCATGGATAGCACTGACACTATGGCAATTATTATCATTTTCAGAATTAGTTTCCCAGAGATTTGTAATATCAAAAGTAGTATGCTCATTCAAATCATGATCGCTAATGTATGTAAAGGGCATAGGAAGATCATCGTATTCAGATTCATTATCACAATAATCATTAGGAGCAACATACTTACGGTTACCTAGCGTTATCTCATTCACGCGGGGATACGCCGTTACCTCTTTCTTTTTATTCTCCTTCTTCTTCTTCTTCTTCTTCTTCGTTCCCTTCTTCTTCTTCTTCTCTTCTTCCCTCTCCTCGCTCCCTTCTTTAGGAGGAAGAGGCTTGAAGGGTGGCTTGTCCGCATAACCTGATTTACTTTTAGAAACAATAGAAGAAACTTGGGAGGATCCCTCCTTTTCATTAATTAATTGAAAACACACAGCGGTCCTATCATATTTTGGCAAGGTGTCATCTTCTAAAATATTCTGTATGTAAGTATTTGTATGGCAATTATTAATGCAATAAGAAAAACACCCATGCAGGACATCATCAATATCAAGATCGTTAATATTTAACAAAGAAATTTTTCTTGATAACTCTTCACATTTCAAAAATAAGGTAAGTTCATCATGCTGATTAGGAATAATTTCATCATCACAATACAAATTTGCAGCACTCATGGGGTTTGAATTATCATTGGAGGAGCATTGAAAATTAAAATGACCAACTCTATGGCAAAGTTCACAAATAAAAGGATAGAGGGCACACACTTTTTCTCCAAGATCATCTAGAGCTCTAGACCACTTTCTAGTTTTTTCATTCTGTGATGGATACAATATTCATCTTCTATTTGATTAATTCCACAAGGTCTATGTATTCCACAAAAATTAACATGCTTATAGGAAATAGCATTCTTAGGAGTTTGAGCATGCTTATTAACAACAATTTCATTCTTCATGCAAGCCTCTTTAAAAGGTTCATGATACTTATCAAAATTCTTTTTAGGCAATTCAAAATGAGAAGCAAAGGCTTTATAAAGATTTGCAGCAACTTGAGAGTCAAGACCATAAGTAGCACTCATATTTCGAAATTTATTGGTATCCATAAAAGTTTCAATGCATTCATAATCATAATTTATACCTGACTCTTTACCTTTGTCGTTCTTCCAATCTTCAGCGTTCTCCTTAATCCGATCAAGAAGGTCCCTTTTAAACTCTTCTTTATTGCTCGTGAATGATCCAGAACAAGTAGTATCCAGCAAGGTCTTATCTTGAAAAGAAAGTCTTGCATAGAAATTATCAATGATGATATTACCTGGAAGCTCATGATTGGGGCATTTGAGCATTAAAGTCTTCAATCTCTCCCATGCTTGGGCAATACTCTCTCCATCATGAGGCCAAAAATTATATATGGTTTCGATCTTTGTGAATTTCACTTGGAGGATAGAACTTGGAATAAAATAGAGGCACAATATCCTTCCAATCAAGAGAGCGCCCGTCCTTCAATAGTTTATACCAATGCGCCGCTTTACCAGACAGCGACATAGAGAATAGTTTCTTCTTCACTTCATCCATAGAGATACCTGCACACTTGAATAACCCGCATAATTCATGCAAAAACAGTAAATGATTCCTAGGATGGACAGTTCCATCCCCTTCATAGCGGTTATCCATAACACGTTCAATAATTTCCATAGGTATTTTATAAGGAATACTTTCAGCAGGTGGATTTAAAATATCAGAAGCATCATTAAAGTTATCGCATATGGGAGATAAAGCATTATCAGAACAAAATATTTCTTCCAAAGCGGAGGAGCTAAAAAGATTATTTTTATGTAAACCAGCTTCCCCAAGCTTAGACTTCTTCATAGCATTAGCAGTAATTGCATTCATACTAATAACATTGCTACTATCATGTAAATAAGGTTCCATAGGTTTTTTAATTTTTGTATCAAACCATCCATGTCTTAAATCAGGAAATAGAATAAGAAGCTCTTTGTTGTCCATTATGCCTAACTAGTGTAAACAAGAAACAAAAAGATGCAATTGCGAGTCTAAAGGAAATAGCTTCGAGTACACACACAATGGCGCCAGAAAAGTACTGTTACCGGAGTGTGAGTACCTTTTACCTTTCCTCCCACAACGGCGAGAAAGTGCTTGATGTCTACGGGTGCTTCTATTCTTGTAGGCAGTGTTGGGCCTCAAGAGCGAGAGGTTTGTAGAACAGCAGCAAGTTTCCCTTAAGTGGATCACCCAAGGTTTATCGAACTCGGGGAGGAAGAGGTCAAAGATATCCCTCTCAAGCAACCTGTAATCACAAAGCAAGAAGTCTCTTGTGTCCCCAACACACCAAATACACTTGTCAGGTGTATAGGTGCACTAGTTCGACGAAGAGATAGTGAAATACAAGTAATATGGATGTATATGAGTGGTAATAGCAATCTGAATAAAATATGGCAGCGAGTAAACATGCAACAGAACAGTAAATAAACGGTGTTTCAGTATTGGAACAAGGCCTAGGGATCATACTTTCACTAGTGGACACTCTCAACATTGATCGCATAATAAATACTTCTTCTCATATGTGCTACATACACTCTTGTTTGATAATGAACATCATTCGTTGCGTAGGATTACACGAACCCTCAATGCCGGAGTTAACAAGCTCCACAACATTCGATATTCATGTTTAAGTAACCTTAGAGCATAATAGATCATTGCAAAATAAACCAAGAACTAACATAGTGCACACGCTGTCCATATTACACTATGAAGGAGGAATAGATCACATCAATACTATCATAATGATAATTAACTCCACAATCTACAAGAGATCGTGATCATAGCCTACGACAAGAACCACAGGGTGCACACACTAATCACCTTTACACCAAGTAGGAGGAATAGACTACTTTAATAACATCACATGAGTAGCACATAACTAGTAGCGATACAAAGCTCATCATATGGATCTCAATCATGTAAAGCAGCTCATGAGATCATTGTATTGGAGTACAGAGAGAGATTAACCACATAGCTACGGTAGAGCCCTCAGCCCCGGGGGTGAATTACTCCCTCCTCATCATGGAGACAGCGATGGCGGTGAAGATGGCGGTGGAGACGGCGGTGGAGATGACTCCGGGGGCAATTCCCCCGGCAGTGGCGGAACAGAGACTTCTGTCCCCGAATCTTGATTTCGCGATGGCGGCGGCTCTGGAAGGTTTTCTCGTATCGTGGCTCTCGTCGGGGTTTTTAGGTCGAGAGGCTTAAATAGGCGAAGAGAGGGAGTCGGAGGGCCACGGGCTGCCCACACCATAGGGGGGCCCCTGGCCCGCGCCGGGGGGTGGTGTGGGGCCCCCTGGCTCCCCTCTCATCCTCCCGGTGCTCTGGAAGCTTCCGGAAAAAATAGGAACCAGGCGGTGATTTCGTCCGATTCGAGAATATTTCGTTACTAGGATTTCGAAACCAAAAACAGCAGAAAACAGCAACTGGCCTTTCGGCATCTCGTCAATAGGTTAGTTCCGGAAAACGAATAATAATGACATATAATGTGTATAAAACATGTAGATATCATCAATAAAGTGGCATGGAACATAAGAAATTATCGATACGTTGGAGACGTATCAGTATCACACTATACCTTGTTCAACCTCGTCTCCTGACAAGTACTCTTTACTCGTACCGTGGTATGTGGTCTCTTATGAACTTATTCATATGCTTGCAAGACATTAGACGACATTCCACCGAGAGGGCCCAGAGTATATCTATCCGTCATCGGGATGGACAAATCCCACTGTTGATCCATATGCCTCAACTCATACTTTCCGGATACTTAATCCCACCTTTATAACCACCCATTTACGCAGTGGCGTTTGATGTAATCAAAGTACCTTTCCGGTATAAGTGATTTACATGATCTCATGGTCATAAGGACTAGGTAAATATGTATCGAAAGCTTATAGCAAATAACTTAATGACGTGATCTTATGCTACGCTTAATTGGGTGTGTCCATTACATCATTCATACAATGATATAACCTTGTTATTAATAACATCCAATGTTCATGATTATGAAACTAATCATCTATTAATCAACAAGCTAGTTAAGAGGCTTACTAGGGACTCTTTGTTTGTTTACATAACACACATGTATCAATGTTTCGGTTAATACAATTATAGCATGGTATATAAACATTTATCATAAACATAAAGATATATAATAACCACTTTTATTATTGCCTCTTGGGCATATCTCCAACAGTCTCCCACTTGCACTAGAGTCAATAATCTAGATTACATTGTAAGGTACCTAACACCCATGGCATTCTGGTGTTGGTCATGCTTTGCCCTAGGGAGAGCTTTAGTCAACGGATCTGCTACATTCAGATCAGTGTGTACTTTGCAAATCTTTACTTCTCCATCTTCGATGTACTCGCGAATCGAATGATAACGCAGCTTGATATGCTTCAGCCTCTTGTGTGACCTTGGTTCTTGTGCATTGGCGATGGCACCCATGTTGTCACAGTAGATGACTAGTGGGTCCAATGCACTAGGAACCACACCGAGCTCTACAATGAACCTCTTCATCCATACCGCTTCTGATGAAGCCTCTGAAGCCGCTATGTACTCCGATTCTGTTGAGGATTTCGCCACCGTGCACTGCTTCGAGCTTGCCCAGCTTACTGCAGCACCATTCAATATAAACACGTACCCAGACTGTGACTTAGAGTCATCAGGATCAGTGTTCCAACTTGCATCGGTGTAACTTGTTACAACGAGCTCTTGGTCACCTCCATAACAAAGAAACATATCCTTAGTTCTTTTCAAGTACTTCAGGATATTCTTGACCGTTGTCCAGTGTTCCATTCCTGGATCACTTTGATATCTGCTAGTCAAACTAACAGCATGTGCTATATCCGGTCTTGTACATAGCATGGCATACATGATAGAGCCTACTGCCGAGGCATAGGGGATCTGACTCATCCTTTCTCTTTCTTCTGCCGTAGCCGGACCTTGAGTCTTACTCAAGACCTTGCCTGGTAACATAGGTAAGAATCCTTTCTTACTTTCGTCCATTCTAAACTTCTTTAGAATCTTGTCCAGGTATGTACTCTGTGATAGCCCTATTAGACGTATTGATCTATCTCTATAAATCTTGATGCCTAATATATATGATGCTTCACCAAGGTCTTTCATTGAAAAACTATTATTCAAATAACCCTTTACACTGCTTAATAGTTCTATATCATTCCCAATCAATAATATGTCATCTACATATAATATCAGGAATGCTACAGAGCTCCCACTCACTTTCTTGTAAATACAGGCCTCTCCATGACACTGTATAAACCCGAAGTCTTTGATCACCTTATCAAAGCGTCGGTTCCAACTTCTCGATGCTTGCTTCAGTCCATAGATTGAACGCTGAAGTTTGCATACTTTGTCAGCATTTTTAGGATCGACAAAACCTTTGGGTTGTACCATATACAACTCTTCCTCAATGTCTCCATTAAGGAACGCCGTTTTGACATCCATCTGCCAAATCTCATAATCGAAAAATGCAGCTATTGCTAACAAAATCCTCACAGATTTTAGCTTCGCTATAGGTGAGAAAGTCTCATCGTAGTCAACACCTTGAATTTGTCGAAAACCCTTTGCGACAAGTCGAGCTTTGTAGACAGTAATATTACCATCAGCATCTGTTTTTCTCTTGAAAATCCATTTATTCTCGACAGCCTTGCGGCTATCAGGTAGATCTACCAAAGTCCATACTTTGTTATCATACATGGATCCCATTTCGGATTTCATGGCTTCTTGCCATTTGTTGGAATCTGGGCTCATCATCGCTTCTTCATACGTCGCAGGGTCTTCATCATTGTTGTCCACAATCATGACATTTAGACAAGGATCATACCAATCAGGAGTGGCACGTTCCCTTGTCGATCTGCGAGGTTCAGTAGCTATCTCATTTGAAGTTTCATGATCATTATCATTAGCTTCCTCTGTTGCCGGTGCAGGCGGCACAGGAACATCTTCCGACTGCGCTACTCGATCAACGAGCGAGATTCTTCAATCTCATCGAGTTCTACTTTTCTTCCAGTCACTTCTTTAGTGAGAAATTCTTTCTCAAGAAAGGTTCCGTTCTTAGCAACAAAGATCTTGCCTTCGGATCTGTGATAGAAAGTGTACCCTATAGTTTCCTTAGGGTATCCTATGAAGACGCATTTCTCCGCTTTGGGTTCTAGCTTGTCCGGTTGTAACTTTTTTACATAGGCTTCGCAACCCCAAACTTTTAGGAACGACAGCTTAGGTTTCTTATTAAACCATAATTCATACGGTGTCGTTTCAACGGATTTTGATGGTGCTCTATTTAAAGTGAATGCGGCTGTCTCTAATGCATAACTCCAAAATGATAATGGTAAATCAGTAAGAGACATCATAGAACGAACCATATCTAAGAGAGTTCGATTACGACGTTCGGACACACCGTTTCGTTGTGGTGTTCCCGGCGGTGTCAATTGTGAAAGTATTCCGCATTTCTTTAAATGCATGCCAAACTCATAACTCAGATATTCACCTCCGCGATCAGATCGTAGAAATTTAATCTTCTTGTTACGTTGATTTTCTACTTCACTTTGGAATTCCTTAAACTTCTCGAAAGTTTCGGATTTATGTTTCATTAAATAGATATACCCATATCTACTCAAATCATCTGTGAAGGTTAGAACATAACGATAACCACCGCGTGATGCTACACTCATTGGTCCGCACACATCGGTATGTATGATTTCCAATAAGTCAGTAGCTCGCTCCATCATACCCGAGAATGGAGTCTTAGTCATTTTTCCCATTAGACATGCTTCGCATCTATCAAGTGACTCAAAGTCAAGTGATTCAAGTAATCCATCGGTATGGAGTTTCTTCATGCGTTTCACTCCAATATGACCAAGACGACAGTGCCACATATAAGTAGAATTATCATTCAATTTAATTCGCTTAGCATCAATGTTATGTATATGTGTATCACTACTATCGAGATCTAACAGAAATAAGCCATTCTTTTCAGGTGCTCGACCATAAAAGATATTATTCATAAAAATAGAACAACCATTATTCTCAGACTTGAATGAATAACCGTCTTGCATTAAACAAGATCCTGATATAATGTTCATGCTCAACGCGGGTACAAAATAACAATTATTTAGGCTTAAAACTAATCCCGAAGGTAGATGTAGAGGAAGTGTGCCGACAGCGATCACATCGACTTTGGATCCATTTCCAACGCGCATGGTCACTTCATCCTTTAGTAGTCTTCGTTTATTCTTTAGTTCCTGTTTCGAGTTACAAATATGAGCAACCGAACCAGTATCAAATACCCAGGTACTAGTACGAGAACCAGTAAGATAAACATCTATAACATGTATATCAGATATACCTTCTTTCTTCTTCTTGACAAGGCCGCTCTTCAGATCCGCCAAATACTTGGAGCAATTACGCTTCCAGTGTCCCTTCTCCTTGCAGTAATAGCACTCAGCATCAGGCTTAGGGCCGTCTTAGGTTTCACAGGAGGCGTGGCAGCTTTCTTGCCACTCTTCTTGTTCTTGCCTTTAGACTTGCCCTGTTTCTTGAAGCTGGTGGTCTTGTTGACCATCAACACTTGGTGCTCTTTCTTAATTTCAATCTCAGCAGATTTTAGCATGGCGAAGAGTTCAGGTAACTCTTTGTTCATGTTCTGCATATTGTAATTCATCACAAAGTTCTTATAACTAGGTGGCAGTGATTGAAGGACACGATTAATCCCCACTGTTAGGAATCACTATTCCTAAGTCACTGAGTTTCTTCGCATGCCCGGTCATGGCGAGCATGTGCTCACTAACGGAGCTGCCTTCTTCCATCATGCAGGAAGAAGTGTTTCGATGCTTCATAGCATTCCACGGCCGCATGAGTCTCAAAGATAGTCTTCAACTCATTGATTAACTCATGTGGATCGTGGTGCTCAAAACGTTTTTGAAGATCGGCTTCCTGCACAGGATGGCACACTGAACTTGAGAGTACCGAGTTTTCCGAGTCGCGTAAACATTCTTTACTTCATTGGTTTCAGTTTCTGCAGGAGGGTCACCTAGCGGTGCATCAAGCACATATTGCAGGTTTCCGCCATTGAGGAAGATCCTCACATGACGGAACCAGTCGGTGAAGTTGCTACCGTTGCTCTTAAGCTTTTCTTTCTCTAGGAACTGGTTAAAATTGATTGGGGACGCCATATCTACAACATATTTGCAATAGTTTAGACTAATGTTTATGACAAATTGAGTTCAAATTTTAATTTAACAAAATTAAAACCTAGGTGAACTCCCACTCAAAACAATATCCCTCGCATTGTCTTAGTGATCACACGAACCAAATCCATCACACCTATGCCCGATCATCACGAGACAAGATGTAATTTCAATGGCGAACACTCAAAGTGTTCATCATATCAATCATATGATTCATGCTCTACCTTTCGGTATCACGTGTTCCGAGACCATGTCTGTACATGCTAGGCTCGTCAAGGCCACCTTAGTATCCGCATGTGCAAAACTGACTTGCACCCGTTGTATGCACTTGTTGATTCTATCACACCCGATCATCACGAGATGCTTCGAAACGACAAGTCTTGGCAACGGTGCTACTAAGGATGAACACTTTATTATCTTGAAATTTTTGTGAGAGGGATCATCTTACAATGCTACTGTCGCGATCTAAGCAAAATAAGATGCATAAAAGGATTAACATCACATGCAGTTCATATGTGATATGATATGGCCCTTTTGTCTTTGCGCCTTTGACCTTCATCTCCAAAGCACGGACATGATCTCCATCATCAACGGGCATGATCTCCATCATCGTCGGCGTAGCGTCAAGGTCAATGGCGCCGTCTTCATGATTGTTCTCCATGTAGCAACTATTACAACTACTTTGAAATACTACTCAACATGAAATTTAAAGACAACCATAAGGCTCCTGCCGGTTGCCACAATACAATAATGATCATCTCATACATAGTCATCATCACATTATGGCCATATCACATCACCAAACCCTGCAAAAACAAGTTAGACGTTCTCTAATTTGGTTTGCATATTTTACGTGGTTTAGGGTTTTCGAGTAAGATCCAATCTACCTACGAACATGAACCACAACGGTGATACTAGTGTTGTCAATAGAAGAGTAAATTGAATCTTCACTATAGTAGGAGAGACAGACACCCGCAAAGCCACTTATGCAATACAAGTTGCATGTCAAGCGTGGAGCAAATCTCATGAACGCGGTCATGTAAAGTTAGCCCGAGCCGCTTCATCCCACTATGCCACAAAGATGCAAAGTACTCAAGCTAAAGATAACATAAGCATCAACGCCCACAAAACCATTGTGTTCTACTCGTGCAACCATCTATGCATAGACACGGCTCTGATACCACTGTAGGATAACGTAGCATAGAAAACAAAAAATTTCCTACGGCGAACACGCAATCCAAGCCAAGATGCAATCTAGAAGACGGTAGCAACGAGGGGATTATCGAGTCTCACCCTTGAAGAGATTCCAAAGCCTACAAGATGAGGCTCTTGTTGCTGCGGTAGACGATCACTTGCCGCTTGCAAAAGCGCGTAGAAGATCTTGATCACGGCGCCACGAACGGGCAGCACCTCCGTGCTCGGTCACACGTTCGGTTGTTGATGAAGACGACGTCCACCTCCCCGTTCCAGCGGGCAGCGGAAGTAGTAGCTCCTCTTGAATCCGACGGCACGACGGCGTGGTGTCGGTGGCGGTGGAGAAATCCGGCGGAGCTTCGCTAAGCGTGCGGGATATGGTGGAGGAGCGGGGCGCTAGGGTTTGGGGAGGGGGTGGCGGCCGGCCACCAAGGTGGGGCTTTGTGTGGCCGGCCCCCTCCCTTGGCCCTCATTATATAGGTGGAAGCCCCAAGTGTTGGACTACAAGTCTCCGAATAAGCCGAACAAAACCTTCCATATGGTGGGAAACCTTCCCAAGCTAGGACTCCCTAGGTGGGGTTCCACCTTCCATATGGGGGGTGGCCGGCCCCCAAGTCCACTTGGGACTCCACCCCACCTAGGGTTGGCCGGCCATGGAGGTGGAGTCCCATGTGGACTCCACCTTCCTAGGTGTGTTCTTCCGGACTTTTCTAGAACCTTCTAGAACCTTCCATAGAACCTTCCGAATCATTTTAATTCACATAAAATGACATCCTATATATGAATCTTATTCTCCGGACCATTCCGGAACTCCTCGTGATGTCCGGGATCTTATCCGGGACTCCGAACAAATATTCGAACTCCATTCCATATTCAAGTTCTACCATTTCAACATCCAACTTTAAGTGTGTCACCCTACGGTTCGCGAACTATGCGGACATGGTTGAGTACTCACTCCGACCAATAACCAATAGCGGGATCTGGAGATCCATAATGGCTCCCACATATTCAACGATGACTTTAGTGATCGAATGAACCATTCACATACGATACCAATTCCCTTTGTCACACGATATTTTACTTGTCCGAGGTTTGATCATCGGTATCACACTATACCTTGTTCAACCTCGTCTCCTGACAAGTACTCTTTACTCGTACCGTGGTATGTGGTCTCTTATGAACTTATTCATATGCTTGCAAGACATTAGACAACATTCCACCGAGAGGGCCCGAGTATATCTATCCGTCATCGGGATGGACAAATCCCTTTGTTGATCCATATGCCTCAACTCATACTTTCCGGGTACTTAATCCCACCTTTATAACCACCCATTTACGCAGTGGCGTTTGATGTAATCAAAGTACCTTTTCGGTATAAGTGATTTACATGATCTCATGGTCATAAGGACTAGGTAAATATGTAACGAAAGCTTATAGCAAATAACTTAATGACGTGATCTTATGCTACGCTTAATTGGGTGTGTCCATTACATCATCTTATCTTATATATATTAAAAGTACATGAAAGGGTCACCAGAAATTAGATAAATATACTAGAAAATCCCACAATAATTAGAAACATCTGGCCATTTATTTGGTGGGCCTTCATAATTTAAGTTAACCACAACCGCTAGATATTCGTAATAGACATACGCAGCAATTCACGAAACATCTGTGCATGAGTCACATATACACGTATCCATATCAAACACGTTTTAAGGCACTATACATATCAAACATGTTTCGTCAATCTCACGTGGAAAAACCAATCTTCTACCAATAGAAGATTCCTTTTTAAAATCATGCTTATACTACTACCAAACCAACGTCACGTATAGATAGATTCCTTTTTAAAATCTTCCTTATACTACTCCTACCAAACCAACCTCAACCGTGCGTACAGATTCCTTTAAAATCTCCCCTAACTACTCCTATAAAAAAACCCTTACAACTTAACTTGCAATCTTTACCTCTAATACATCTAGCTAGAACGACAAAAGCTCGCTCTCCTCCAGAATCGCTCTCCTCTGCCGCCTCTAATTTCTTCTCTCTGCTCTACTAGATCAAAAGTAAGCTCTCCTTGAAAAGAAATCTCTACTAGATCAAAAGTAAGCTCTCCTTGAAAAGAAATCTACATCAGATTCTGCTTTGACATTGTTTTCCTAGACATCTGTGCCGCCTCTAATTTCTTATGTCCGCTCTACTTGATGATCGTCGGATTTGTGTATCATCTTCTGCAAAAAAAAATTGCGTTTTAGATTACTGAGTTGATCTCTACCTTACTTCAAGTACTTCCGGCGACTAGCATAAAAGTTTGTTCTTCTCGGAAAGAAATCTCAAACAGTATCACCGGCTTCATCCAATCAGCTATGTACTGCAATATGTATCATCTTTTGCAAAAAAGAAAATTATTTGTGTTTCAGATTGCTGGGTTAAGCTATCAATTTTGATTGATCAATTGTCCAAATTTTTTTATATGAACTACATGCACTGCATGTTTCATAGACAAGTATTCTGTAATTATACTCAATAAAGTACTCATCTGTAGAGACTGCATATCTATAAGCCTAGCTGATTGGTAGTTTATAGAACTAGGACTATTCTTTTGCTATAGATTTGTTTTCCTGTAATTAGCAATTATAACTGTTTGTTCATGATTTGTTTGAAAAAATAGAAATCTAACTATACATAGATCTTTTCTATTATGTTACTTTTGTAAGTAATAACATGCTCCTGTATTCTTTTAGAGACTCAGAAAATATGGCACCTACCCTGCTCAACGCACTATCTACCAGAGCTGAGGGATGCACAATCAAGGTCAAAGTTTTAAGGCTTTGGGACGCAATTAACTTATCAACCAATGAACATATTAGCACTGATATGATTTTATCAGATAAGAAGGTATACCTATTTCATATCTCTATATACATGATTTAGTTAGTTTACTTGATAAAAAACTTGCTAATATTTTCTTTCAATGTAGGGAAATGCTATGCATGCTTCAATCGGTACCAAGTTGGCAAACAAGTTTCCAAACATTAAAGAGGATTTCATCTACATATTCAAGTCCTTCAAAGTTTTGGAGTATGAAAGATTCAGATCATTGAAGAACAATCTCAAAATCAATTTCCTTTTTGATACAACAGTTAAGGAAGTTGAGGAAGACAAAACAAAATTCTTGGACTACTATTTTGAGTTTGCTGATAGTGATACCTTAGAGAGTAGGGTCAATATTGACAAACAATGTTCAGGTACGCAGATCCTCCATATGCCTCCATATGAAAGGACAATTTTGACCGAAATATATTTATAAATATTTTTCTTTGCAGATGTGATTGGGTTGCTGACGGCGATGGAACCAATAAAGGAAATACAAAAAAACAAGGGGACCAGCCGGGAGCAAAGTACAAATATCCGCGAGATCGAAATCCTATTGCTAGAGTGAGTAGTCTACATTTATATAACAATTTAAACTTGAATGTTTTAGCAAACTTAATCACATGATTAAATTCCTTCAGTGGCGTCAAGATCAGGATCAGTCTATGGGGAGATAAGTTAGCAAATGTGTTAAACGAAGATCTCTTGCACAAACAAACAATCATCATTGTCACTTCGAATTTGGTCAGAAAATTCAATGGTGAGTACTTTAACTCTTTGTTTACACTGAAAATCCCAATGTTACTAATCATTTGATTTAAAATAGGATTGTCGCTACGCACAACAAATGCGTCAAAAGTGTACTTGGACATTGTGATTCCAGAGTTGGAACAACAGATGTATAAGGAAGTTCCCGAGGAAGTTTAACACCAATACGATCATCGATGAAGAAGGCTACCATGTATATAGAAGGCGAGACGACAAAAGATATATACAAAAGGGGGAAGTCAAATTGGATAACAGATATGTTGTCCCATACAATAGAAATCTGCTGGTAAAGTATCAAGCACACATAAATGTAGAGGTGTGCAACAGATCTCTATCGATAAAATACCTTTTTAAATACATAAATAAAGGTGATGACCAGGCGACAACACTAATAGAAAATGATGAGATCAAGAACTACCTCGAATGCACATATATATCAGGAAACGACGCATGTTGGAGAATATTTCAGTTCGAGATGCACTTCCGCGATCCATGTGTTGAAAGGTTGCCTTTCCACCTGCAGAATGAGCAACAAGTCATTTTTTCTGATTCTACAGATTTAACAAAAATCGTACGGAAAGAAAGAGTAGGAATCACTAAATTTACACAGTGGATGGAGACAAACAAGATATGTGAGCAAGCCAGACAACTAACATATGCAGATTTTCCGTCAAAATGGGTATGGAATAAGAAACAGGCAAAGTGGACAAAAAGGAAGAAAGGAAGATCAGTTGGAAGGATATATTACGCCCATCCAGCAAGCGTGAAAAATATTACATGCGTATGTTACTTAACGTTGTGAAAGGATGCACGTCTTTCGAAGACATAAGAACTGTAAATGGAATTGTCCACACATCATACAAAGCAGCTTGCGAAGCACTAGGATTTCTTGATGACGACGAAGAGTGGCTTGAGTGCATCAAGGAGGCATCAAATTGGGTGAGTGCAAACAAGCTAAGACAACTTTTCACAACAATCCTATGCCACTGCGAAGTCACAAATCCTAAACTATTGTGGGAATCATGCTGCGAGGTCTAAGCGAGGACGTGGAGTACAGACAGAGAAAACTCTTGAACTATCCTACACTTAGCCTGACAGATTCACAGAAGCAAGGACACGCCTTGGTGGAAATAGAGAAGCTCATGAGACAAGCTGGAAAGACACTTAATGAATACCCAGGAATAGAACTTCCAAATTCTTCAGAGATAAAGGAACTTGGAAATAGGCTGCTTAATGAAGAGATGAGCTACAACAAAGAGGAGCAAAAAGAAGAGCACTTGAGGATCTTTGGTAATCTTAACTCTGAACAGCTAAATGCATTTGATTCAATAATGGAATCGATTGATAAAGATTTGGGAAAACAGCTATTTGTCGATGGATATGGTGGAACAGGCAAGACCTATCTGTGGAAGGCAATCACAACAAAATTGCGTTCTGAAGGCAAGATAGTACTAGCGGTGGCGTCATGTGTGGTATTGCAGCGCTGCTTCTACAGGGAGGTAGAACAGCTCACTCAAGGTTCCACATCCCACTGATCCTTACAGAAGAATCAACATGTGACATCAGACAAGGCACACACTTAGCAGAACTGCTACAAAAGACATCCCTAATACTATGGGACGAGGCTCCAATGGCAAACAAGATATGTTCCGAGGCACTCGACAGAATATATTAAGGCATAAGAATGATAACAGCAGCGAGAGACCATTCGGTGGAATGACAGTGGTTCTAGGAGGGGACTTTCGCCAGATACTTCCAGTTCTACCAAAGGGAAGACGACACAACATAGTCACTGCATCAATTAAAAGGTCGTATCTTTGGAAACACTTCCATATACTAAAGCTAACAAAAAACATGCGACTCAATAGCATGACAGATGATGCAATAGAGAAACAAAAGGTAGCAGAATTTGCAGACTGGATCCTCAATATTGGCGATGGAAAAAATACATCAGCAGAAGGTGAAGAATTGGTAAAAATACCAAATGAAATACTACTAAAAAAAGGTAATGATCCAAAAAAGACAATTGTAGAGAGCATATATCCAAATTTGACGGAGCGGTACCGCCAACGAGAATTTTTAGAAGAAAGAGAAATCTTATGTCCAAGGAATGAAACAGTCTGTGAGATAAATGAATATATCATGGATCAACTTGAGGGTGAAGAAAATACTTATCTAAGCTGTGACACAGTATGCAAAGCAGCAACCTTAAATGGAGAAACAGATTTTCTATACCCAACGGAATTTCTAAACAGCTTAACATTCCCTGGAATCCCAAACCATGAGCTCAAACTAAAAGTAGGTCTACCGGTGATGCTCCTGCGTAATATCAACCAAAATGCAGGGTTATGCAATGGTACACGGATGACAATTATTCAACTTGGAAGAAGATTCATTGAGGCACAAATAATAACAGGAACTCAAGTGGGTGAAAAGGTGTATATTCCAAGAATAATTATGTCACCAACAGAATCAGCTTGGCCATTCATTCTTAAACGGAGACAATATCCTATCTCGGTGTGCTTTGCTATGACAATCAACAAAAGCCAGGGCCAGTCTCTCAACATGGTAGGATTATATCTACCAAAACAAGTCTTCACGCACGGACAACTGTACGTAGCATTCTCAAGAGTGACAAGAAGGGACGGGCTGCGGGTCATGGTCAATGACGAAGATAGCAAAGAGGATGATGTTGTCAAGAACATAGTCTACAAAGAAATTTTCTAAAGGTTAGCAGAAATGACATATTTTTCCTATATAATTACAAACGAAACTCATCATTTGACAACAACTTTCAATTAACGTAAATTACTTATGTATATATATACTTACAGGTTCTTATGCACTCTACAGCATCATGGAGAAACAAGCTTCAAGATTCTATTATATTGTATAGTACAACTGCACTTGATTCATTTTTTAATTATTCTGCTTTCAAATAATTATAACTATGGAGAACGGTGGCATCTGCAATGGAAGAAACATACAAATATAAAAAAATAGATGTACACAGTTGAATTTACATTCATGTGCTTCCGTCCTAGAAAACATGTCAAATGATTGTCAAAATTTGGATGTACCCATTACTATTTAGTGTCTAAATACATTCAAATTTTGAGAAATCTTCGACATGTTTCGTGGGACGGAGGGAGTACAACTGGTGATAAATAAATAAAACACTACTTCATTTTGTTAGATACATGTGGGGGGTAGGGGGCCTAACACTGCCGATGCCGGTCCCAAGCCCGGAAAAAAAGTGGAGGGGGCATTAAAAACACTCATACTTTTATTTTTGAGAATTCAACACTCATACTTTTATAACAAGCACAACCTTGCAATATACGTTTCATTAGTCAAACAGCAGGCAAATTAAATTGCAATTTGCTAAAATTGTAAATGTGTTCACCATGTGTTCATCTCACACTGAGATTGAAACCACAAAATAAGATGAGATGATAAAAAAATTGATACCACAACAGAATAAATTGGTACTTTGCGGACTACAAATATTAATTTAAATAAAGGCCATACCAATAAATCGCGGCGACCTCGCTGATTCACAAAATCTCTAGGCACCAGGCCCTTAGATGGCCGAAGACCGCCGGCCATTACCACCAATATGCGCGGCAAAACTGGAGCTCCTGGTATGACCGAAATCGACTCACCCAAATCCGCTCGGCAGTCCGGGATGGTTCTCCAATTTCCAACTGCAATACCTAATTCTCGGAGTGAAGATCTATTTATACTCGAGGGAGCGGAGACTTATTTTCAAGAATCAGCGATCTAATTTACAAGAATTCCTGGGAGCGGAGACTTATTTTTTAGATGGGAGCGGAGAGATGCTACCTGGATTGGACACAAGCTCTGGACAGAAAGAAGTGGACGATGAGCTCTGCCTCTAGGGAAAAACTGATAACGCTTTCAAAACAAATAATAATACTCTCTCAGTTTTGTAATTTTAAAAATATTTTGTATATTATAAGGGTATCTCCAACGGAGCGACGCAAACCGACGCTAAGAAACCGTTTTCGTCTGCGTGGTGCGTCTGGGCCCTGCTCCAGCGAGGCGACGCATACTGACTGGACCATCCGCAGCGACGCAACGTATCTCGCGTTTTTTTCTTTCAAAAAAATTACTCTAAATATAAAATATTATTCGTATAAAATTTGCATCATTACAAAGTGCTTTTCAATTCCAATATCCATTGAGGAAGATAAAAAAATTAAAATTAAGCAAATTACAAAGTATATTAAGTGAAATGTAATAAATGTTGCTCCTAAAGTTTACTTAGAAGTTGAATGTTTATTAACCGGTCTATATTTGTATATATTTAATAGATGATAAATAAAATTGAAAAACCATTAAAGTGTAGCCCGCGCGTGAGCGCGGGCCACCCTGCTAGTTCATACAATGATATAACCTTGTTATTAATAACATCCAATGTTCATGATTATGAAACTAATCATCTATTAATCAACAAGCTAGTTAAGAGGCTTACTAGGGACTCTTTGTTTGTTTACATAACACACATGTATCAATGTTTCGGTTAATACAATTATAGCATGGTATATAAACATTTATCATAAACATAAAGATATATAATAACCACTTTTATTATTGCCTCTTGGGCATATCTCCAACAGTATAGGTCGGGTGCACGCCCTTGCCGCCGGGACGTGTGCCGGAGCATTGCGGGCCGTTGCCCGAGGGACCAGGGCCCACCAGCAGTCTGAGAGCCTCCCGGCTCTCCGTGTTGCCGTCGCTGCTCGTAGTGGGTTTGGTAGGCAACGCACGCGGTGGGACACTCTACAACAAGCTGCGTCAACATCGCAGCGAGATGGCGGGCGCACCGATCCTCGAAGAGCTCACTGGTGATCACAAGAAGAAATACGATGAGGTCAAAGCTCTTATCGAAGCCGATCTCATCGGCTCTTTCGAGAGAACCCGTTCACATGGCATCGAGGTGGAAGGGATTCTTACTGAAGGCGTTCTCGACGGAGTAGACTGTCTCTCCCTTCAGAGGAACGCAGAGCTCTGCGCCGAAGTTAATTACATGGTGGCTCATTCTATACATCGTCATTCTGAGAGCCTTGTGAACTCTTTGGAGCGCATTGCGGTTCGCGTGGTTCAGGAAATCATGAAGCATCAGTATTCTCCGTCAGGGCCTGCCCTAGGGACTCACCGGGGAGAAATACCGCTCTATACCAGACCACAGTGCCATTCGCTTGCCGCTCCGAGCCACATGCTTCACCGGCATCGTCGTCTACAGGTTGGAGGCGATCCTGGCGATTGCCAATTCTGTATGAGCCGCCCAAAGAAATCCCACATGGATACGTGTGCACATACGTGCCGGTGCAACAACTTCACGCGCACAGATTACCGGCGAGGATTTCTGCAGGAGGAATTTACGGAGCGGATCGATAAGCAGGCGTGGCTAAGTATGCCACCGGACGAGTCATGAAAGTTCGCCCTGCAGCTCATACCGTGGAGCAAATCAGTACAATCTTGAGAGACCAATTTGGCATCCTGCCAAAGAGGAGAACAATCGGCTATTCCAAGCCGTACCCCAATGAATATGATTTGATTCCACTGCCACCCAAATATCGGCTCCCTGAGTTCTCAAAGTTCAGTGGATCAGAAGGGTCCAGCTCAATTGAGCATGTGAGCCGATATTTGGCACAGATTGGGCATGATTTCAGCATCGGACCGTTACGCGTGAGGTTTTCGCGCAATCTCTCTGGGACCAGCTTTTGGGTGGTACACCTCATTGCCACGATTCAGTCCAGGACCTAGAAAGCAACTCGAAGAGCGGTTTCACGTGCAACATCACTCGAGGCTACCAAAGCTGGCATTGCCGATCTTACGCAAGTACGGCAGAAGCGCGAAGAAACAGTGTCCGAATACATTCAGCGCTTCAGGACTGTCAGGAACCGATGTTATTCGGCTCGTTTGAATGAGAAAGAAGCGGTCGAGCTGGCAGCGTTGGGCCTCGCCGCGCGCCGCTCAAGGATCTGGCTTTACAAGCGGAGTACAATTCAGCAGCGCACATGGTCCAGAAATTAACTGTATGAGCGGCGCCACCCAGTGTACCAAGACAAGTTCATTCGCGCCCGATCAGCCTGGTGAGACAGATGACGTTGAGGGCTCTGAAGACCAGTGGCGTGGCTGAATGGGCTCGGGGGCAGTCCCTGTGTCCTGCAAATGGGTGAAACCACAAGGGCCTGCAAAGGGTTTGACTTCAATATAAGCAAGCTGAGCAGATATTCGATTTATTGCTCAAGGAGAAACAGCTGAAGTTACCCGAAGGCCATAAAATCCCTACGGCGCAAGAGATGAATGGGAGACCATACTGCAAGTGGCATCACTCGTTCACCCATACCACCAATGACTGCAAAGAGTTGCGTAGGCAGATCCAATCGGCGATAGAACAAGGCCGTTTGATCTTTAGTCGGTTTGCCATGAAAGTGGACACGCAACCGTTTCCTGGCGTCAACATGGTGGAACTCGATCACCCCATGAAGCGTCAGCTGGATTTCTCATTCGGCGTTAACATGGCAGGGCCGGTGCACCACCATGCAAGAAGAAAACGGTCACTCCCGGGGCAAGGATAAGGAGGAGGCGGTCCGCGCGACCGGCCCCGATATGATGATAGGCGGTACATCACCGAGCAACAAGTGAGAAGTGTGCGGTATCAACGACCACTTTCCGCGCACCTCCTTAGCAAGTATGAGCATCGATGCGACCGACGTCGTGATACGGTACATGACGAAGATATCGTGGTGCAGTGGAACAACAAAAAATAAAGGTATGATAGAGGCGACGAAGGTTATGAGCGCCGCGCTAATGGGAAGTCGAGAGGAACATGGACAGAGCTGGGATTGTCCTTTCTTCAAGCATTGCTGGGATTCAGGAATGAGCCGATTGCCTACAATCGACAACTGCCCATAGTGCAGACAGCAGATGAAGGGCACAAGTGAGGTTTCAGTGTTCAGGCGTCTAGGGCCTCTCCCATCCCAGAACTGAAAAGCTGAGTCATCTCAAGGGGAAGATTTTGAGGAGTCAGAAGATGAAGAAGATAGATAGATACCACCGGCCAAGGTGGTGCCCTAATGGACTCAGTCACTCCCAAAAGCGCAGGATGCAACGGCTACGTAGTTTGGAGGAAGCCGAGGCACAGTACCTATACACGTTGAGGAAGGCCCGATCGGCGTGAAAATTCAGCAAACTTTGGAGGCGAATACACGTCCACAGAAGAAGGAATGGCGCCCCAAACAAGCAAAAGCCACGCATCATCGGTGGCACAAACATGGTGTTCATACTTCCGTCGGTTTGTGCTCCAAGAACCGAAGAAGTGCCGTAGCTCGTTTGACCGTGCCACGGCCGATTATCTTTGAAAACCACGAGAGAGGAGCTACAAACATTTGAAGGCCATGTACATCAACGGGCAGCCTGTCGACAAGATGTTGGTCGACACGGGAGCGGCAGTCAACATAATTCCATACTCCATGCTACGGCGTTTGGGATGCTCTACTGAAGATCTGATCAAAACCAACGTCACACTGAGCGACTTCAACGGCCAAGCATCGGAAGCGCATGGCGTTCGAACGTGGATCTAACGTGGGCCGAAACCATCCCTACGTCATTCTTCATCGTCGACAGCAAAGCACCTACGCGTCCTGCTAGGGAGGGATTGGATTCACGCCACTGCATTCATCCACAATGCCTGATACAGATGGGATGGAGATGAAGTGGAGGTCGTTCATGCAGATGACTCGATCGAGATCTCAATAGCTGGCATGAATATTTGGGACGCAGACGACCAAGAGCCGATCTCTGGAGTCATTTTGGACGGCTGTGAGCGCATCGAGGGTTCAAAAAACGGGGTGAGGCTGGTCTTATCCACCGGCCTGACAGAGTAGCGAGACCAAAGTCGACAGACGTATGTGGCAAGGCGATCCTGCGATCGGCCCCAAAAATAAAAAGCAAGGATCTCACCTCGAGCATGTCACGTAGTCGTAGAGCACAAATAAGTTGTAAACCCTCATTGAGCAATGCAATTGAAAAGGAGCCGATTGCAGCAATCCCCCCAAATCATCCTCACCATACGTTTTGCTGTGTTCAGCATCGATCTAGCGGCGACGGAAAGCTAGGATATGGTTTTACATCGGCTGATGAGCTAGAAGAGATTGACATTCTGGGGGATAAGCCACGACCAACATTTATCGGCAAAAAGTTAGAACCGCATTTGAGGGGCCGATGATAGCTTTGTTGAAAGAATACCCAGTTGCTTTGCACGGATTACAGAGATGCGGCCAGACAGGAGCATCATCGAGCATCGGCTCCCTCTGAAGAAAGGATTTCGGCCATTCCACAGAGAAGACGACAGATGAAGGCCGAAATTTTAGAAGTCAAGAAAGAGATCAAGAAAATGTTGAACGCGGGGTTCATCAATCATGGTATGCTGAATGGATTTCTAATGTCGTATGTGGAGAAAAAGGATGGCCGATGGCGCGTCGCCATAGATTTTCGGAATCTCAATAGTGCCACTCCAAAGGATGAGTATCCAATGCCAGTAGCAGAGACATTGATCAACGCGGCTGCTAGTCATAAGGTTTTAAGTTTCATGGATGGCAATGCCGGTTACAACCAAATTTTCATGGCCCCAGAAGATATACACAAGACTGCATTGAGTACCGGGATCGGAGTTTGAATATGTAGTCAACATTTGAACTGAAAATCGCGTGATACGTCTCAACGTATCGATAATTTCTTATGTTCCATGCTACTTTATTGATGATACCTACATGTTTTATGCACACTTTATGTCATATTCGTGCATTTGGAACTAACCTATTAACAAGATGCCAAGTGCCAGTTCCTGTTTTCTGCTGTTTTTGGTTTGAGAAATCCTAGTAACGAAATATTCTGGAATTGGACGAAATCAACGCCCGGGTTCCTATTTTGCCGGAAGCATCCAGAACACCAGGAGCCGCAGAGATACTGTGGGCGAGACATGGTCCCCAAAATGGGGCGCCCACGCCATCTTCGCCGTACGCTGCCCTCCGAAAATTGCCGCCGCGATCGGTCGCCGCCTTCGCCAAGATCGACGGAAAATCCCGTAGCCGCCGAGCGAGTTCGCCATGGCCGGGGCACCTGGGGAGCCATGTTCTCTCGCCATGCCGGCGGGCCCATTGGGCCGAGTGGTCTCTCCGTGTTCGATGGAGAGGGGGAGAGTTCGATTGAGGCTCAGTACCGCTCGTGGTTAATCTCTTCCTACACTGAATACAATGATCTCATGAGCTGCTTACATGATTGAGATCCATATGATGAGCTTTGTATCGCTACTAGTTATGTGCTACTCATGTGATGTTATTAAAGTAGTTTATTCCTCTGCATGGTGTAAAGGTGATTAGTGTGTGCACCGTGTGGTTCTTGTCGTAGGCTATGATCATAATCTCTTGTAGATTGTGGAGTTAATTATCATTATGATAGTATTGATGTGATCTATTCCTCCTTCATAGTGTAATGTGGACAGTGTGTGCGCTATGTTAGTTCTTGGTTTATTTTGCAATGATCTATTATGCTCTAAGGTTACTTAAACATGAATATCGAATGTTGTGGAGCTTGTTAACTCGGCATTGAGGGTTCGTGTAATCTACGCAACGAATGGTGTTCATTATCAAACAAGAGTGTATGTAGCACATATGAGAAAGAGTATTTATTATGCGATCAATGTTGAGAGTGTCCACTAGTGAAAGTATAATCCCTAGGCCTTGTTCTAAATACTGCTATCGCTGGTTTCTTTGTTTCATTGCATTACTTGCCAAGTTACTTCTGCATGTTTACTTCCCGCAATATTACTACCATCAGCATTGCATAAAAGTTATTTTTCATGCACTTGATACTCTTCATTATTCATACCATGTATTACACTATCTTTCTTGAACTAGTGCACCTATTAGGTGTGTTGGGGACACAGGAGACTTTTGCTTTGTGGTTGCAGGTTGCATGAGAGGATATCTTTGACCTCTTCCTCCTGAGTTCGATAAACCTTGGGTAATCCACTTAAGGAAACTTGCTTCATTCTACAAACCTCTGCTCTTGAGGCCCAACACTGTCTAGAATAGAAGCACCGCAGACATCACACTTTTCTCGCCGTTGCCAGGAAAGGTAAAGGCATATGTGGTTCGGTGGTAAAACAGCATGGTGTGTGTGTGCTCAAGCTATTTTCCTTTAGACCTGCAACATTTGGTTTCTTGTTTACACTAGTTAGGCATAATGGACAACAATAACCTTTTTATTCTATTTCCTGATTTAAGACATGGATGGTTTGATGCGAAAATTAAAAACCCATGGAACATATTAATATGAATGCTTTGAACACTATTGTTGCTAATGCTATGGAAACTAAGCTTGGGGAAGCAGCTTTGATGAGCATGATATTTTTAGTCCCATTGAGGGAGAAAATTTACTTTGATGATACTTTGCCTCCCATTTATGATGATTATAATGATAGTAGTCTTTTGTTACCACCTGTTATGGAGGATAAATTTGATTATGATTACAATATACCTCCTATATTTGATAGCTACTTTGTTGAATTTGCTCCCACTACAATTAATAAGAATGACTATGCCTATGTTGGGAGTATAATTATTTTATGCATGAGACTCATGATAAGAATGCTTTATGTGATAGTTATATTGTTGAGTTTGCTCATGTTGGTACTGAAAATTTTAGAGAAAATATGGTTGTAGACACATTTAAAAACCTCTCTATGTGCTGAAATTTTGAAGCTACACTTGTTTTATCTTCATATGCTTGTTACTTTGCTCTTCATGAACTTGTTTATTTACAAGATTCCTATGCATAGGAAGTGGGTTAGACTTAAATATGTTTTGAATTTGCTTTTTGATGCTCTCTTTTGCTTCAAATACTATTTCTTGCGAGTGCATCATTTAAAACTCGAGCCCATCTTAATGGCTATAAAGAAAGAACTTCTTGGGAGATAACCCATATGTTATTTTGCTACAGTAATTTGTTTATATTTGTGTCTTGGAAGTTGTTTACTGTAGCAACCTCTCCTTATCATGTTTTGTGCCAAGTAAAGTTTCTATGTCAAAGTTGATGTTATATTTGGGATGCGCGATGAAACAGCATTGCTGTCTGTCACGAATTTGGGCACAGTTTCTGTAGGAAATTCGAAAAAATCTGTTTATGAGCGTGATCCTCAGATATGTACGCAACTTTCATTAGTTTTGAGTTTTTCCATTTGAGCAAGTCTGGTGCCATTTTAAAATTCGTCTTTACGGACTGTTCTGTTTTTGACAGATTCTGCCTTTTATTTCGCATTGCCGCTTTTGTTAAGTTGAATGAGTTTCTTTGTTCCATTAACTTTCAGAAGTTTTGTGCAATGTCCAGAAGTGTTAAGAATGATTGTGTCACCTCTGAACATGTGAATTTTTGATTATGCACTAACCCTCTAATGAGTTTGCTTGAAGTTTGGTGTGAAGGAAGTTTTCAAGGGTCAATAGAAGAGGGTGATATAATGTGATCGAGAAGAGTGAAAGGTCTAAGCTTGGGGATGCCCGGTGGTTCATCCCTGCATATTTCAAGAAGACTCAAGCATCTAAGCTTGGGATGCCCAAGGCATCCCCTTCTTCATCGACAAAGTATCGAGGTTCCTTCTCTTGAAACTATATTTTTATTCGGTCACATCTTATGTTCTTTACTTGGAGCGTCTGTGTGCTTTTATTTTTGTTTTTGTTTTGTTATCTTAGTTCTCTGAATAAGTTCATCCTTGTGTGGGAGAGAGACACTCACTTGGTTCGTATGAACACATTCTTAGCTCATAATATTCATGGCGAAGTTTCCTCTTCGTTAAATTGTTATATGGTTGGAATTGAAAAATGCTACATGTAGTAATTGGTAAAATGTCTTGGATAATGTGATACTTGGCAATTGTTGTGCTCATGTTTAAGCTCTTGCATCATATGCTTTGCACCCATTAATGAAGAATTACATAGAGCTTGTTAAAATTTGGTTTGCATGATTGGTCTCTCTAAGTCTAGATATTTTCTGGTTGAGGTGTTTGAACAACAAGGGGACGATGTAAAGTCTTATAATGCTTACAATATGTTTATATGTGAGTCTTGCTGCACCATTTTATACTTGAGTTTGCTTCAAATAACCTTGCTAGCCTAAACCTTGTATAGAGAGGGAATACTTCTCATGCATCCAAATACTTGAGCCAATATTCATGCCATTTGTGTCCACCATACCTACCTACTACATGGTATTTCTCATGCCAAGTAAATTGCTTGAGTGCTACCTTTAAACAAATTCAAAAGTTATTACCTCTTATTTGTGTCAATGTTTTATAGCTCATGATGAAGTATGTGGTGTTTATCTTTCAATCTTGTTGGGCAACTTTCACCAATGGACTAGTGGCTTCATCCGCTTATCCAATAATTTTGCAAAAAGAGCTGGCAATTGGATTCCCAGCCCCAAATTAATTAACAAAAATAGACACTCCTCCATGGTATGTGATTGTTGGACGGCACCCGAAGGATTCGGTTAGCCATGGCTTGAGAAAGCAAAGGTGGGGAGGAGTGTCATCATAATAAAACTAAAATAAAAAGGCACTCCTTCATGGTATGAGATTGTTGGCAGGCCCGGATTCGGTTAGCCATGGTTTGTGAAAGAAAGGTTGGAAGGAGTGCCACCCAAAAATAAAATAAAATGGGAGCCGCTCTTTGAAGGTTTGTCTGGCAAGGGGGTTAGAGTACCCGCTACCATTCGTTGACAACAACAAACACCTCTCAAAACCTTACTTTTATACTCTCTAGATGTTTTCAAAATCAAATCTCTAGCACAAATATAGCAATCAATGCTTCCCTCTTTGAAGGGCCATTCTTTTACTTTTTATGTTGAGTCAGTTCACCTATTTCTCTCCACCTCAAGAAGCAAACACTTGTGTGAACTGTGCATTGATTCCTACATACTGCATATTGCACTTATTATATTACTTTGCATTGACAACTATCCATGAGATATACATATTACAAGTTGAAAGCAACCGCTGAAACTTAATCTTCCTTTGTGTTGCTTCAATACCTTTACTTTGATTTATTGCTTTATGAGTTAACTCTTATGCAAGACTTATTGATGCTTGTCTTGAAGTACTATTCATGAAAAGTCTTTGCTATATGATTCACTTGTTTACTCATGTCATTACTTTTGTTTTGATCGCTGCATTCATTACATATTTTTACAAATAGTATGATCAAGATTATGATGGCATGTCACTTCGTAAATTATCTTTGTTATCGTTTTGCTCGGGACGAGCAGAACTAAGCTTGGGGATGCCGATACGTCTCCAACGTATCGATTTTCTTATGTTACATGCTACTTTATTGATGATACCTACATGTTTTTGCACACTTTATGTCATATTCGTGCATTTTCCGGAACTAACCTATTAACAAGATGAAGTGCCTTCTGTTTCTGCTGTTTTTGTTTCAGAAATCCTAGTAACGAAATATTCTCGAATTGGACGAAATCAGCCCGGGTTCCTATTTTGCCCTAAGCATCCAACACCAGAGCGGAGGGGCCTGTGGGCCGAGATGACATGGTGGCGCGGCGGGGCTGGGCCGCGCCACCCTATGGTGTGGTCGCCCCTTTGACCCTCCGCGCCGCCTCTTCGCCTATATAAAGCCCCTCGAAAACCCTTACGGAAAAGCCACGATACGAGAAAGTTCCAGAGCGCCGCCATCGAAGCCAAGATCCGGGGACTGGAGTCTCTGTTCCGCACCTGCCGGAGGAGTGCCCCCGAGGCTTCTCCATCGACACTTGCCATCTCCACCGCCATCTTCATCACATTCTTGCTCCCATGAGGAGGAATAGTTCTCCATCGAGGCTCGGGCTGTACCGGTAGCTATGTGGTTAATCTCTCTCCTATGTACTTCAATGATCTCATGAGCTGCTTTACATGATTGAGATCCATATGATGAGCTTTGTATCGCTACTAGTTATGTGCTACTCATGTGATGTTATTAAAGTAGTTTATTCCTCCTGCATGGTGTAAAGGTGATTAGTGTGTGCACCGTGTGGTTCTTGTCGTAGGCTATGATCATAATCTCTTGTAGATTGTGGAGTTAATTATCATTATGATAGTATTGATGTGATCTATTCCTCCTTCATAGTGTAATGTGGACAGTGTGTGCGCTATGTTAGTTCTTGGTTTATTTTGCAATGATCTATTATGCTCTAAGGTTACTTAAACATGAATATCGAATGTTGTGGAGCTTGTTAACTCCGGCATTGAGGGTTCGTGTAATCCTACGCAACGAATGGTGTTCATTATCAAACAAGAGTGTATGTAGCACATATGAGAAAGAGTTATTTATTATGCGATCAATGTTGAGAGTGTCCACTAGTGAAAGTATAATCCCTAGGCCTTGTTCCTAAATATCGCTATCATGCTTGTTTCTGTTTCTGCGTTACTACTGCCGCGTTACTACTGCATGTTTACTTCCGCAATATTACTACCATCAACGCAGCTGAAAGCTATTTTACGGCGCATATCTGCTCATACTTATTCATACCACCTATTACACTATCTCTTCGCGAACTAGTGCACCTATTAGGTGTGTTGGGGACACAGAGACTTCTTGCTTTGTGGTTGCGGGGTTGCATGAGAGGGATATCTTTGACCTCTTCCTCCCGAGTTCGATAAACCTTGGGTAATCCACTTAAGGGAAACTTGCTGTTCTACAAACCTCTGCTCTTGGAGGCCCAACACTGTCTACAAGAATAGAAGCACCCGTAGACATCAGCGCGACATACCAAAGAGCCATGAATTACATCTTTCATGATCTAATCGGCAAGTTGGTGGAGATTTACATCGATGACGTGGTAGTCAAGTCTGTTTCAGTGGAAGGACACTTGGAGGATTTGCGACATGTCCTGGATCGAACTAGAAAATTCGGACTAAGAATGAATCCAAAGAAGTGTGCTTTTGGTGTAACGGCCGGTCAATTCTTGGGTTTCTTGGTTCATGAATGCGGAATTGAGATCGGCCTGAAAAGCCAGGAAAGGTCAGAACGATGAAGCCACCTACCACGAAGAAGGAACTCCGTCTCATCGGCAAAATCAACTTCGTCAGAAGGTTCATCTCCAACCTGTCGGGACGAATTGAGCCGTTCATGGGGTTGGTAAAAATCAAATCTGATGACGAGTTCCACTGGGGGCAGAACAACATCAAGCGTTTGACGAGATTAAAGAGTATCTGACGAAACCACCTGTGTTGGTGCCACCCAAGCACAAAGGCCATTCTATATTTACTTGTCGATGCCCACTTCCATTGCCTCGGTGGTGGTGCAAGTTTATGATGGCTGGAGAGAGTCGTTTTCTACCTCAGCGGAAGGATGTTGGGTGCAGAAACGAGGTACCCGAGATCGAGAAGTTGTGCCTCTGCCTATTTTACCTGCACCAAGCTTCACCACATCTTGTTGCGGAGATTGTGCGTCATCTGCAAATCGGATGTCATCAAACATATCTGTCGGCTCCCGTGTTGAAAGGCCGACTCGGTAAATGGATGTTTGCATTATCGAATTTGATATCCGGTATCAGCCTGCGAAAGATCAAAGGACAAGCGCTGGCCGATCTTATTCTTTGACGAATCAACACTGATATAGCAGCAATGTCGTGCGTGCATGGGCCATGTTTTTCGATGGATCGGTTTGTGATGGTGGTTGCGGCATCGGCATTCTAATCGTGTCGCCCGGGGCAACATATTCCTTCTCCATCAGGTTACCTACCCCTTGCACCAACAATGTTGCCGAGTATGAAGCCATATGCAGGGAATGGAGTTGCTATTAGAAGCCGGGGCGACGTTGGAACTTTTGGAGACTCCAAATTGGTGATTTCTCAACTCACGGAGGATACAAATGTGAAGCGAGTCGCTCTTCCCATTATGGATGCAATGCCGTGAGCTGATGGCACAATTTAAGTATATAAACTTCAATTGGATTCCAAGGTCGCAGAATGCAGGCAAACGATCTCGCACGATGGCGTCAGGAGCTACAAGGATGTAGCAGATGGAGCCGATGTCCAGTCTGGCCCGGAACCGGATGATTGGAGAGCGATATCTTCAATTACTTGAAAGATTCGGCTCGGGGGCACCTAAACGGATAAGATACAAGGCCATGAAGTATGTCCTTATTGGAGATGACATGTTCTATAGGACTTTGGAAGGCTTACTTCTCAAATGTTTGGGACAATGAGTCAAATCGGCTCTTACGAGTACATGAAGGTGCCTGGAACTCCCCAATCGGCTCATAAGATGAAATGGTTGATCAGGCGATCAGGGTTTTATTGGCCCCTTGAGGACCGTTTTAAGTACTATAAAGGGTGTCAAGCATGTCAGAAGTTTGGAGCATGGATGGTACCCGACAATGAACCTATCATCAAGCCGTGGCCGTTTCGAGGTGGAGCATGGATATGATCGGCAAAATCAATCCTCCTTCGAGCAAAGGCCATGCGTGGGTGCTTGCCATTACAGTTATTTCACTAAATGGGTGGAGGCTGTCCTATGAAGTCGGTGGCATCGAAAGATGTTATCAGTTTGTGAAAGAACATGTCATTCGGATTCGGAATATCCGACCGATGGAGGTTCGGTCTTCGTTTCTCACGAGTTCGAGAGTTCTGAGGACATGGGAATTAAGCTGATCCGATCGTCTCCATACTATGCTCAAGCAATGGGCTGGAGCGTCCAACAAGAGCCTTATCAAGCTGATTAAGAGGAAAATTGACGAATACCCTAGACGTTGGCACGAGGTATTGTCGGAGGCTTTGTGGGCTTACCGCATGTCATGTCATGGAGCGATCAAAACCTCGCCATATCATCGGTCTATGGACAAGAAGCTGTACTGCCCTGGGAAATCACGGCTGGGTCGAGACGTGTTGCGTTTGAGAATGATTTAACAATGAAGAATATGCAGCCCCGATGAGTGATAGCATTGAGGATGTAGACTTAGGCTGTGGGCTTGAGAAGATTAAAGAGAACAAAGCCAAGGTAGCTCGTGCATATAATAAGAAGGTGAGGAGTTCCACGTTGGTGATCTGGTATGGGAAGCTGCATTGCCATTGGGAACTAAGGATGCAGTATATGGTAAATGGTCTCCAAATTGGCACGGGCCGTACATAGTCGACCAAGTTTTAAAGGGTAATGCATACATGCTCGAGCAGTTGAATGTGAAATTCCAGTATTGTCAATGGCCAGCATCTCAAGAAGTATTTCCCAAGTATGTGGGATGATGGGCAGTAAAACATGGAGGCCGATGCATGAAATCGACGATAAAATTTACAGGTGAAATATGGGGGATGCATGAAATCGACGAAGAAAAAATATATGCAAAGCAACAGGATGCTAAGCACGGTGATGTGTACATCGACTTTAGAATTAAACACCGATGTCCATCGACTCTAGAGCTACAAAATATTATGAGCGGTATCAAGTTATCATCGAATTTTGGGAACCTGTCTAATTTGGTTTTCGGGTTGGCCTTATGGACGTTTGATGGTGAAAGACCGATACGCTGCTATCGGTTCTTGGTGCGTTGACCTACTTTGACAATCGGAAGATTTGAAATTGGACAATTGGAAAATCAAATTGGAAGAACATTTTTCATTGATTCAAAGAGGGATTTTACAAGGAAGAGCCGATTGCTCTCAAAAGGATCATCTAGTGCCTAATGCACTACTATTAGCCCTACACTACTCCTAATCTAAGGGTCGTCGCTGCCCTCGTCGTCGCCGTCCCTCTCGGCGCTTGCTGCGGCGTCTCGTCGCTGCTGTTGAAGATGCGGGGGCTTCATCCTCCTCCTCGTCGTCGTCATCATCGTCACCGGCGCGGCGGCGCGCCGCCGGTGGGTACTCCTCGGTGGAGGAATCCTCCTCCGCCTCCTCTTCCTCCTCGTCGGAGGAGAGGTCCGCCTCCCAAGAGAAGAGGTCGTCGTCGCTTGCTGCCTCCAACTCCCCGTCGACGAGGAATTGGAGGTCCTCCTCCCCGTCGGTCAGGGCTCGTCGTCCTCCGACTCGATGGAGGAGTCCCAATCCCTCGCGTCCCAATACTCTGGGGCGCGGGCCTCATATATCGCCGACAGGTTGACCTCCGGCTCTAGCTCGCTGGAGGAGGAGGAGTGGAAGGAGAGGCCGGAATAGGCAGAGGAGGAAATCCATGGCTGTGGAGAGGAGTTTTTTGCCGATGGCTAGTGCAGAACAGGGGATGAAGAAGCGAACTGCCTGGACGAGTTTAAATAAAGGGGATATAATAAAAGATGATTCAATGCATGGCTTTCGAGGATGCGTTGCCAAATCAAATCGTGCGTACGGAGAAGTTGAGAAGGCAAGGCATCATGATGAAAGGGCATTGTAGCGAGGTTCTGCAACGCAGTTTTGCTCTGTTGTGTCAAATCATGGTGAAGGAAAACAGAGTGGTTTTGGAATTATTATTGCCAAAACCAGGGGGGGCATGTGTTATCACCGATTTGGCCAGAGATGGGCCGCGATGAAGATGGGCTTTAAGGATATACACATAATGTGTTTCTGAATCGGCCTCGTGCGTGAATTTGGGCTGGATTGCCCGTGTATCTTACATTATGGTAGATCGCATGTTAGTTTAGAATTAAGAGATAGAGTTTGGTTCGCATACGCTTAGGTTTATTCCAAAGATAGAAAGTCCAGCGACTATAAATATGTATCTAGGGTTATTGAGAAAGGAGGACGATCACGTTCACAACAAACACAAACATCGTCACCCCTTGTTTCGAGGGTTTCTTCACATATATATCGCATCTTAGATAATAAATCTGATTATGAGCAATTTCTGTTGCTCTTGAAGTTTTCATACACAAGCCTTGTTGATGGCGACATTACATTGGTGTCTTTCTAATATACATTGGTGTCTTTCTAATATGTTTGCTTATGCCCCTCAATAGTCTCCTTGCACTATCTTAGGTTAGGGCAGTGGAGCTTCATCTTTATTTAGTAGATTCGATCAGTTATAGTTGTTCCTTGTTCTTCAAGGATTAGTTTGATATCCGTATGGTTAGGCCTTGCAAACGGGTTGAACGATCCAAGAGTGCGTAATGCGGTTTGCCGATCCAAGAAGGGATGTTCCGGGAATCGACTCCGTGTTGGTTTTTAGGCCTCTTGTTGGGATAGTTTTCTGTTATCTTTCGTATTTGCCAGGCTCAACTACGTGTAGGACGTTCCGGTTATGCGGTGAAAACCCTAAACTTTTGTAGATTGATTTAGCTTAGTATTGATAAAGCAGGATCCCCATGTTATTGTAGATCCATTATGAACCATGGGTTAATCGGCTCTTTGAGCCGATTCACGGGATAACGAGCCGATCGAGGCTCATTTAATGTTTATGTGTCTACCATGCAGGAAACTAATTGAAGATATCCAACACCTTCCGACCGGTATAGGTCGGGTGGCACGCCGCAACCGCCGGGACGTGTGCCGGAACATTGCGGGCCGTTCCGAGGGACCAGGTGGCAATCTGGGAGCCTCCCGGCTCTCCGTGTTGCCCGTCGCTGCTCGCCGGTGGGTTTTGGTAGGCAACACCAGCTACAGACCAATTGGCCAGCTACCGACCGATCGACCAACTATCCGACCAGTGCATGGATTTAGTTTAGGTTTATTACGAGTGATATCTCCTAGCACTTCTCCCCCATTATTTTCCTGCCACCGCTTTCCCGCCATATCTTCTCCCTTTCCTGTTCACACCGCCGTGTTTCCCTCCCGCCCTTGCCGCCACTCTTCCAGCCACTTCTTCCAGCCATCCTTCCCGCCACTCCTTCCCGCCACCATCTCCCGCCAAATTTATCCCGCCACCATCTCCCACTATATTTTTCCGCCACGCTCTCGGATTTTTCCCTATAAAATAGGCATCGACACTCATCGCTGCACAAGTGCTTCTATCTCTCTCATTTTTCTGTTGGCTCACCCTTAGCCATCATGAGTGTACCGTGCTCTGACCAGGAGTTTAGGCCGGTGAAGGCGAAGGCTGCAAGTTTGCCCCCGAGTGTGACTGCGGAGCGGTGTTGGTGCGGCCGTCTTGCTAATGTTAAGCAAGTGGGGGATTTCTCCGATTGGTTCGGCATGAAATTTTTCATGTGTGCGAGCTATGAGCATGATCCACCCCGTAGTTCAGCTTCGTCGTCCACCAGGCCGCCGGTATGTTTCGATATAATTAATTTTATGTAGGCATAAATTTATTTATGAATGTGATTTAATGTTACTGTTTGTGTTGCAGTCTCCCCTATGCAAATGGTTTCACTGGATAGACACGAAGCAGCCGGATTGGGCGCGCCAGGAGATTGAGAAGAAACACCGGCGTGTGTGGGCAACGTTCTTTGAGGAGGAGCGCCATTTTTTCCTGCCCAATTTTCCCGCCATTTATTCCCGCCACTTTTTCCCGCCCAATTTTTCCTGCTCACATCTTCCCGCCGAAAGTCATCCCTTCTAGCCTATAAAAACCCCACACTGTTTCCTTGTGTTTCAGTGTATTATGTGAACAAGATGGATCCCCCATATAAGAATCCCCCATCTTTTTAACGAATTCATGGCCGAACCTCTTCTAGACAGTGCCCGCTATGTGATGACGGAGAGTAAGGTAGAGAAATTCGAGGACTTCATCAGTAGCGGCGCCTTGCTCTGTAAGGTGGGTAGGAAATTTGAGACTTGGTCCTATGGATATCCAGTCAAGAAGATGCCTGCTCGGCCCACGGAAAATAAGGTGTGAGCTTATTAGGTTGATTGAGAAGTGGAAGTCACTAACATGAAAGAATGAAGAAGATAGGAAAAGGGATTTGAAATATCCAGAACGGCGGGCGGCTGAGAGTGAGGACGACGATGATATCTTTGAGCCTAGAAGCAAGGCAAAGAGAGCTGCATCATCGAAGGGCAAGAGTGCCAACTCCTCGAAGGGCAAGAGTGCTGCACCGCCGGTCGTTCCATACTTATTACAAATTCATTGTTCACAACATAAATTACAGTAACATAGTTTCACATTTGAAATTGCAAAGTAGTTCCATACTTATTACACATTCATTGTTCACTACATAAATTACAATAACATAGTTTCACATTTGAAATTGCAAAGTAGTTCCATACTTATTACAAATTCATTGTTCACTACATAAATTACAAATAAGTTCCGAAGTAGCGCCTCGCCGCCTAGTTTCTTCCCCTCCCGCGACGTCCCCTTGTGCCTCGCTGCCCCCTTCCTGCTGGGCCAGTGTCGAAGGTTGGACAATTAGTGTCCCAATGACCAAATTGATTGCATAGGAAACGTTGTCTGCGTTGGCCCTCCAGCTTCAGATTCATCCATATCATTCCGAATGCACTGCGATGGCGAGAAGAAGTGGCGGGAAGGATGGCGGCAAGGGCGGGAGGGAAACATGGCGGTGTGAACGGGAGAGGGAGAAGATATGGCGGGAAAGCGGTGGCGGGAAAATAATGGGGGAGAAGTGCCAGGAGATATCACTCGTAATAAACCTAAACTAAATCCATACACGGGTCGGATAGTAGCTGGCCAATTGGTCTGTAGCTGGCCAATTGGTCAGCTATCGACCAACTAGTTCTCTGACCTGACAGGGGCACAACAGCCAACTGGGAATCGGCCTCCTACTGACCGATCGGTCATTAGCTGACCGACCAGATCACACTGTTGCACATTTTTAAAATCGCATGCTATTCCTAAAATTAAATAAAAAATTCGTATTATTTAAAAAAAATCGCGAGTGGAGCAACCCTTCTATTTAAACCGGTTGATTTTCTTTCAATCTTTCGAGGTGGGACTAAATACTGAACGCGCGTTGGCCAGCGCACTGTGCAGTCCCATTTCTCCACATGCTACGCGCCGCGCGACTAATACTTACCTTTATTCCCTGCACTAGTGACAGTACAAGGTCTGTATTGAACGGCACTTGCATACATGCATGAAAAATTCTTCGCATTAAAAACAGGCTCCTTTTTTATGGATATTGTCCGCATGCACATGACTAGCTCTGCGACGCGAGCCGGAAATTAAACCTATGCGAATTAAGCTAGCTATTTGTTGCGTGCCTGCGTGTATACCGTATGTACATAGCGAGCTATCCGCTACGTGTATACCGACATACCGTAGGCAGCTAGCTGTCCGTTGCGTGTATACTGTACGTAGTTAGCTGCCTGTGTATACCATACGTAGCTAGCTGTCCGCTGCGTGTATACCGTATGTAGCTAGTTGTCTGATGCGTGCTTGGTACCTAGCTGTCCGTCCAGGCATGTACTGCATTGCACGCGCCGGAGGGAACAACATCGTAGATTGTGGGGAACAAAGAACCTAAATGGAGGGGAACAACCTCACTAGACGGAGGGGAACAACATCGTAGACGGTAGGGAACGATGAGCCAGGACGGAGGGGAACAACTGCCTAGACGGTAGGAAACATGAGCCTGGACGGAGGGGAACAACTGCATAGACGGAGGGGAACAACATCGTAGACAGTGGGGAACAGGAGCCTGGACGAGCAGAACAACTGCCTAGACGGAGAGGAACAACATCGTAGACGGTGGCGAACAGGAGCCTAGACGAAGGGGAACAACTGTCTAGACGGAGGGGAACAACATCGTAGACGGTGGGGAACAGGAGCCTAGACGAAGGGAAACAACTGTCTAGACGGAGGGGAACAACATCGTAGATGGTGGGGAACATGAGCCTGGACGGAGGGGAACAATTGCCTTGACGGAGGGGAACAACAACCTAGACACATGAATGGAGGAGAACAACCTAGACACATAAATGGAGGAGAAAAAAAATAGTTGAACCACATTTTTAAAGTCTTGGAACATAACACGAGCGCAATAACTGACAGAAAATTACGTCGTACGAGTACGAATATAAACACACACAAAAAACAAATCTTGACAAAAAAATATGGTTGTTTGGGATACTAGGTGATTATTAATGGAACAACAATTTGAACACGAAAATGACAAAAAAAAAGAAGTACAAAAGACCACGAAAACACGAAAATATAAACATATAAAATAAAGCATGGAACAAAAATAGGAAACTAAAAACTATGAATCATAAAAAAACATAAAAAGAGGAACACCTTTTGAAATTAAATGTACCAAAACTAAATCAAATCATAAGGAATAAATAAAAATCATAGTAAAATATTTATTAAAAAGGAAAAGGAAAAAAGAAAAAAGAATGAAAAAAGTAAGAGAAACAGATGAAAGATAAAATAGACTAGAGCAAATACTTACTCGTAAGTGCATACCAGAATCAAACCTACCTACTTAATTAGTCTAGTTCAAAACGAACAAGCTTCTAAAAAAAGAAGGAAACGTATCAAATGGAAAAGAAAAACGTGCCTACTTCTACCTGCCTCTGAAGGGTTGAGAGCGCTCGGTGTAGGAAAACGTTGCATAGAAAACAAAAATTTTCCTATCGCGAACACGCAATCCAAGCCAAGATGCAATCTAGAAGACGGTAGCAACGAGGGGATGATCAAGACTAACCCTTGAAGAGATTCCAAAGCCTATAAGAGTAGGCTCTTATTGCTGCGATAGACGATCACTTGCCGCTTGCAAAAGCGCGTAGAAGATCTTGATCACGATCGGTTCCGGCGCCACGAACGGGCAGCACCTCCGTACTCGGTCACACGTTCGGTTGTTGATGAAGACGATGTCCACCTCCCCGTTCAGCGGGCAGCGGAAGTAGTAGCTCCTCTTGATCCGACGGCACGACGGCGTGGTGTCGGTGGCGGTGGAGAAATCCGGCGGAGCTTCGCTTAAGCGTGCGGGATATGGTGGAGGAGAGAGACCGCTAGGGTTTGGGGAGAGGGGCGCCGGCTAGAGCACCCTTGAGGGGTGCGGCCATGGTGGTGGCTTGAGTGGCCGGCCAGCCCCTCTCTCCCCTCTTTATATAGGTGGAAGCCCCAAGACTTAGGTCAAAGAGTCCGAATAAGACCCCAACCAAAACCTTCCAAGTGTCCAAACCTAGGGGAGTGGGACTCCCCCTTTCCTTGGTGGGGTGGCGGCCACCATGGTGGGGAGTCCACTTGGGACTCCTCCTCCTTAGGTTGGCCGGCCAGGTGGGTGGAGTCCCTTTGGGACTCCACCTTCCATCCTTATTTCTTCCACTTTTCTAGAACCTTCTAGAACCTTCCGTAGAACCTTCCGGATCATTTTAATTCACATAAAATGACTTCCCATATATGAATCTTATTCTCCGACCATTCGGAACTCCTCGTGATGTCCGGGATCTCATCCGGGACTCGAACAAATATTCGAACTCCATTCCATATTCAAGTACTACCATTTCAACATCCAACTTTAAGTGTGTCACCCTACGGTTCGTGAACTATGCGGACATGGTTGAGTACTCACTCGACCAATAACCAATAGCGGGATCTGGAGATCCATAATGGCTCCCACATATTCAACGATGACTTTAGTGATCGAATGAACCATTCACATACAATACCAATTCCCTTTGTCTCGCGATATTTTACTTGTCAGGGTTTGATCTTCGGTATCACTCTATACCTTGTTCAACCTCGTCTCCCGACAAGTACTCTTTACTCGTACGTGGTATGTGGTCTCTTATGAACTTATTCATATGCTTGCAAGACATTAGACGACATTCCACCGAGAGGGCCCAGTATATCTATCCGTCATCGGGATGGACAAATCCCACCTTGATCCATATGCCTCAACTCATACTTTCCGGATACTTAATCCCACCTTTATAGCCACCCATTTACGCAGTGGTGTTTGGTGTAATCAAAGTACCTTTCCGGTATAAGTGATTTACATGATCTCATGGTCATAAGGACTAGGTAACTATGTATCGAAAGCTTATAGCAAATAACTTAATGACGAGATCTTATGCTACGCTTAATTGGGTGTGTCCATTACATCATTCATACAATGACATAACCTTGTTATTAATAACATCCAATGTTCATGATTTTGAAACTAATCATCCATTAATCAACAAGCTAGTTTAAGAGGCATACTAGGGACTTCTTGTTTGTCTACATATCACACATGTACCAATGTTTCGGTTAATACAATTATAGCATGATATGTAAACATTATCATAAACACAAAGATATATAATAACCATTTATTATTGCCTCTTGGGCATATCTCCAACAGTCTCCCACTTGCACTAGAGTCAAATCTAGTTTACATATGTAAAGATATAACACCTTGGCCTTCTGGTGCTTTATCATGTTTTGCTCACGGGAGAGGTTTTAGTCAACGGTTCTGACATGCTCAGAAACGTATGTATTTTGCAATTCATATGCGTCTCAGCGCATCACTCATTTTCCAAATGAGTCGGCATATATGCTTAGTCCTCTGGTGGAACCTTAATTCCGCGGTCTGAAATATGTCACTAATATTGTCACACACAATATAGCTTCAAAGTTCTGACTTTGTCGGAACTACACCAAGTTCTCAAAGAACCTCCTGACTTAACATCATTTGTCATTGTCAAAACAATGACATATTCTGCCTTCTTTTGTAAAATCCATCACAATATTTTGAACTCTTCTAAATCTAGCATAGACAACTTCTAGCTCATTGTGCTACCTTTTAAACAACACTTAGTCTAATTTGAGATTTGAAATTATATTTTATATGTGACAAAATCAATATCGGTGTAACACCTTACAGCGATTTGTTTGTCATTTCTTCATACAAAAAAATATATATCCTTAGTTCTTCTAAAGTACTCAAGGATATTCTTACTGTCGTTCAATGATCATCATATGAATCATTCTGGTATATGCTCATAACACTTTATAGCACATGATATCTGATTGTGTACATGTTATTCGTGATCTATAATCAATCATGTGTTTTTACTTATTGAGTGTCAGATACACTCAAGTCTTGTTAAACCTTCACATGACAAGAACATTTTCTTAATATTTCTATATTGAACTACTTCAATATCCATCATATGTACTTTGACTTAAACTTATTTATGTGTTTCAATCTATCTTCATAGATCTTGACACTAAATTTGTTTCAGTCCATATCCTTTCATTGAAGTTAATTCTCAATGAAACCTTTTAATCAAGTATATAATTACATCATTTATAACCAACTATATGTCACCTACATAAAGTATTATAAATGTGTCTTAGTGCTCCCACTTAATTTCTTGCAAATGCAAGCCTCTTCATCGTCTCGATGAAATCAAAAACTCTTTGACTATTTCATCTGGTGAAGATTCTAACTCCGTGATACTTACTTCATCCAATTGAAGTTCATACCTATCTAGTATTCCACGGACCAGCAAAACTCTTGGTTGTATCTTGTATACACCTTTAATACACACTTAAGTAGTGTATTTTGCCATCCTACTAGCATATCTCATAAAAGAAATATGTAGTGATTACTAGAATAATCCACATAGACTATAAGCATTGCTACGGAAGATCTAATCTTATCGTAGTCAACTCTTTGAACTTTGTCGTAAACAATTTTTCGACAAGTCGAGCTTCTTTAAGGATATTCCATCCAAGTCCATCAATTTTATAGATCCATTTACTTTCAAAAGTATTTATCTATCTTGGATTTCATGGCATATAGCCATTTTAACGGAGTCAGGGCCCATCATAACTTCTTTGTTTGTAGTTGGTTTATCATTGTTCAAAATCAATCCTTTGTTCACAAATCATTTATTTGATCACAAAGTAAACCATACCTACAAGATTTAATATGTATTTCGATCTCCATGGCTAAAACACTTTGTAGTCATGGGAGCCATGATCGTTATGGCCGCTTCCGAAACCAATTCCGATGCTGCGCTACTCTGATCATTATGCTCAGGTTCATAAACCTTATCAAATTATATTGTCCTCCCACCCAAATACTTCACTAGAAACAATTTCGGAAATAAGAAACATTGACAAACACTTTTGTCTTTGTCTTGTGGGAAGAATTCCCAATTAAATCTTTGGGATAACCAACAAAGACATTCATCCGATTTTGGTTGTAAACTCTTAGACCAAAATTTAAAGAAAAGACTATTAGGGTTTATACCCATACCATAACTTGTATGGTGTCATTTCAACGGATCATGATGATACTCTATTTAGTGTAAAAGCGGTAGTCACTAAAGCATAATCCACAAAAATATAATGGCGTCATAATATTTTATCTCATCATTAATCCAACAAGGTTTGGATACATATCTCGGATACTACATCATCATTATGATACTCCAAAAATGTGAGTTGTAGAACAATTTCATAACTCTCTTAGATGTTCGCTAAAAATCGTAATTCAAATATTTCTACCATGATCCAATCATAGATATTCGACTTTTCTATTACGATGATTTCCACTTCATGCTGAAATTTATTTGAATCCATTCAAATGTTTCAAACTTCTTCCTTATTGAATATATCCACATATATACTCAATTCATTGTTGAAAGTTTTCATGAAGTAGAAGAATCTCCCGCACACAACTATGCCCAGTGAACCACATACATCATCATGTATTTTTCCACTAAGTTAGTTGCCCGTTCAACTTTTGGCCTATGAACGGTATTTTAATCATTCTCTTTAGAAAAGATTTGCAAGCGTCAAATGATTCAAAAATCAAGTGACTCCAAAAATCCATTTACATGGAGTTCCTTCATGCGTTCCTTTCTAACATGACCTAAATGGCGGTTCCACAAATGAGTGGAATTCAAATCATTTGCCTTATGGCATTTTAGCGTCAGTGTTATGTATGTGTGTTTCACCATTAAGATTTATAATAACTTATCCATCGTACATGGAGTAATGTCATAATTTGAACAACTCATTGTTTTCATTTGACCAGAGCAAAATAACAATTATTAAGTTCTTTATTATAAATTCTAAGGGCTAGATAGAATGCCAACGATGAACATAATAACACTTTATTTTTGTTCCAGACGTGCATACCTATCATATTCCTTGTTAGTCACTTAGGCCATTGTACTCTTGTATTGCGTTGTTTTGTATGACACTTCATACCAACCAATGTGGTACAAATACCCAAGAATTTTATTGTGTGACCAAATGAGGAATACATCCATAACATGTATATCATTTATATACACCTGAGCTAGACTTTCTAGTCTTTTCTTTCTTTCTTTCTGCCAATAATCTTTTGTAGTTTCTCTTTTAGCTTTCCTCATTATTCAGAAAAACACTTCAACATCAATAACTTCTAGGTTTGTTGATCAAATACCAATAACCTTGAGGTTATTTGAAGTTGATCATCATATGACAAGTGTTCCGGATTTCACTATTAGTAACCTTTTAATATGATGAACAATTTCACTCATAATTTTATCCATCATATCATGACGACTTTTTGAGACCATGTCTGTACATGCTAGGCTCATAAAGTTTAACCTTAGTATTTGCATGTGCAAATCTGGCTTGCACCCGTTGTAAGCACACGTAGAATCTATAACACCCGATCATCACGTGATGCTTCGATACGACGAGTCTTAGCAACGGTGCATACTAAGGATGATAACTTCATGGATATGCGAATATCGTTAGTGCTCCAATAGTTGGAGGATTGTGACGCCTGGCGTCTTCAACCTTCATACATTCCCATAAAACTTATGAGTTTATGTAGTCTCACCAAATTATATTCTATCATCTTGCAATAAGGTCTTAGATATCACATATATCTCATACCTTGATTATTTCTGAAAACTAAATTTTCAGCTCCTTACTTTTCAAACAGATTTGAACTTCAAGTTTCACGGAGACAAGATAACTTTAGGTACTAATTGAAACCATAGCTCTCTGAATCAACAAAGTGAGTTTCACTAAATGTTTGCAATAGGACTTAATCATTTCTTGATTCATTAACAATACGGTACTAATCCGTAAAGTTTCTAGTCAGATTTTAACAGTATTTCTATCTCAATTATAAGACTAGCGCATAGTAGTAAACGGATGCCAATACTACAAAATTAATTCAAAATACTACTCGGACTATGTTTATGATAATTAGTTCATGTTTTAATCTAATTACTAATGAACTCCCACTTAATACAACATCCCTCATAGTTGTAAAGTGGTACACGATCCAAATCCACTACACCAAAACCGATCATCACGTGAGATGATGTAGTTTCAATGGTGAACATCAACATGTTGATCATATCATCCATATGACTCGTGTTCAACCTTTCGGTTTCCATTGTCCCGAGGCCATGTCCTACATGCTAGGCTCGTCAAGCAAACCCAAGTATTCCGTGTGCAACATGGCTTACACCCGTTGTATGTCGAGTTTATCACACCCGATCATCACGAGATGCTTCAAAACGTCGAACAATGCAACGGTGCATACGAGGGAAGAACACTTTATTATCTTGATATTAATGTGAGGGATCATCTTATAATGCTATCGTCGCGATCTAAGCAAAATAAGATGCATAAAGGATTTCGCAAAAAAAAAAAAGATGCATAAAGGATTAACATCACATGCAATTCATATGTGATATGATATGGCCCTTTAGTCTTTGCGCCTTCGATCTTCATCTCCAAAGCACGGACATGATCTCCATCATCTTCGGGCATGATCTCCATCATCGTCGGCGTAGCGTCAAGGTTCATGGCCGGCTTCATGGTTGTTCACCTCATGTAGCAACTATTACAACTATTTTGAAATACTACTCAACATAAAATTAAAGACAACCATAAGGCTCCTGCCACAATACAATAATGATCATCTCATACATATTCATCATCACATTATGGCCATATCACATCACCAAACCCTGCAAAAACAAGTTAGACGTCTCTAATTTGGTTTGCATATTTTACGTGGTTTAGGGTTTTCGAGTAAGATCTAATCTACCTATGAACATGAACCACAACGGTGATACTAGTGTTGTCAATAGAAGAGCAAATTGAATCTTCACTATAGTAGGAGAGACAGACACCCGCAAAGCCTCTTATGCAATACAAGTTGCATGTCGAACGAGGAACAAGTCTCATGAACGCGGTCATGTAAAGTTAGTCCGAGCCGCTTCATCCCACTATGCCACAAAGATGCAAAGTACTCAAACTAAAGATAACAAGAGCATCAACGCCCACAAACCATTGTGTTCTACTCGTGCAACCATCTATGCATAGACACGGCTCTGATAACTGTAGGAAAACGTTGCATAGAAAACAAAAATTTTCCTATCGCGAACACGCAATCCAAGCCAAGATGCAATCTAGAAGACGGTAGCAACGAGGGGATGATCAAGACTAACCCTTGAAGAGATTCCAAAGCCTATAAGAGTAGGCTCTTATTGCTGCGGTAGACGATCACTTGCCGCTTGCAAAAGCGCGTAGAAGATCTTGATCACGATCGGTTCCGGCGCCACGAACGGGCAGCACCTCCGTACTCGGTCACACGTTCGGTTCTTGATGAAGACGACGTCCACCTCCCCGTTCCAGCGGGCAGCGGAAGTAGTAGCTCCTCTTGAATCCGACAGACGACGGCGTGGTGTCGGTGGCGGTGGAGGTCGGCGGAGCTTCGCTTAAGCGTGCGGGATATGGTGGAGGAGAGAGAGACCGCTAGGGTTTGGGAGAGGGGCGCCGGCTAGAGCACCCTTGAGGGGTGCGGCCATGGTGGTGGCTTGAGTGGCCGGCCAGCCCCTCTCCCCTCTTTATATAGGTGGAAGCCCCAAGACTTAGGTCAAAGAGTCCGAATAAGACCCCAACCAAAACCTTCCAAGTGTCCAAACCTAGGGGAGTGGGACTCCCCTTTCCTTGGTGGGGTGGCGGCCATGGTGGGGAGTCCACTTGGACTCCTCCTCCCTTAGGTTGGCCGGCCAAGGTGGGTGGAGTCCCTTTGGGACTCCACCTTCCATCCTTATTTCTTCCGGACTTTTCTAGAACCTTCTAGAACCTTCCGTAGAACCTTCCGGATCATTTTAATTCACATAAAATGACTTCCCATATATGAATCTTATTCTCCGGACCATTCCGGAACTCCTCGTGATGTCCGGGATCTCATCCGGGACTCCGAACAAATATTCGAACTCCATTCCATATTCAAGTACTACCATTTCAACATCCAACTTTAAGTGTGTCACCCTACGGTTCGTGAACTATGCGGACATGGTTGAGTACTCACTCCGACCAATAACCAATAGCGGGATCTGGAGATCCATAATGGCTCCCACATATTCAACGATGACTTTAGTGATCGAATGAACCATTCACATACAATACCAATTCCCTTTGTCTCGCGATATTTTACTTGTCCGAGGTTTGATCTTCGGTATCACTCTATACCTTGTTCAACCTCGTCTCCTGACAAGTACTCTTTACTCGTACCGTGGTATGTGGTCTCTTATGAACTTATTCATATGCTTGCAAGACATTAGACGACATTCCACCGAGAGGGCCCAGAGTATATCTATCCGTCATCGGGATGGACAAATCCCACTGTTGATCCATATGCCTCAACTCATACTTTCCGGATACTTAATCCCACCTTTATAGCCACCCATTTACGCAGGGGTGTTTGGTGTAATCAAAGTACCTTTCCGGTATAAGTGATTTACATGATCTCATGGTCATAAGGACTAGGTAACTATGTATCGAAAGCTTATAGCAAATAACTTAATGACGAGATCTTATGCTACGCTTAATTGGGTGTGTCCATTACATCATTCATACAATGACATAACCTTGTTATTAATAACATCCAATGTTCATGATTTTGAAACTAATCATCCATTAATCAACAAGCTAGTTTAAGAGGCATACTAGGGACTTCTTGTTTGTCTACATATCACACATGTACCAATGTTTCGGTTAATACAATTATAGCATGGTATGTAAACATTATCATAAACACAAAGATATATAATAACCATTTATTATTGCCTCTTGGGCATATCTCCAACACTCGGCGCGTGCACGTACAGGCGAAGCACTCCCAAATCCCAACCTATCGAGTCCACGACGAGAAAATCCAAGCATGCTAGCGAAGGAACCGAAACAGACGAAGAGATGATAAACGGGCCGAGCCCACGATCGAGAAGCTTCAGCGAAGCAGTACTCGATATCGCGCGCGCGCTACCGAGTCGTTTCCCGCCAACCCCGTGCCGTTCCACTTTCACCCGCCGTTTCCAAAGACAGAAACCACCATTTCCCCTGGAACGGCCGCGGCTCTGCCTCTCCCCTCTCCCCTCAAGCCTCTCCGGCGAAAAGCAAAGCCGATCCCTGCCTCTCCGGCGAAGTAAGCCGGAGGCATCTTCCCCCTCGAGCTCTCCACACGGTATGTTTTCTTACATCCCCGCCTATAAAATGGGTGCAATCTGTATTCTGTAGAGCACAAGTTTAGATCGGGCGCAATGAAGATCAATCTAAAGAACACTCTCTTCATTGCCCTAGCATGCTTCGGTGGCGTGGTCCTTGTAGTTGGAGTCTTGGTAGTTATTGCTCTCCTCGTCCGTTGGCTGAGGGCAGAGGCTGCCAAGCGACGCCATCTTGAGGCGCAGCTCGCCGCGGCGGAGATGGAGGCGGACAGGGAGAGGCAGGCGGGGGCGGAGGCGGACGGGGAGGTAGTCGAGCTCGAGTTGGAGGAGGTACGGCAGCCGGCGACAGCGGCCAGGGACGACCCATAGGGCGGGGCAAAGGGGCGCTCGCCCCGGGCCTTCAGGAGCGAGGGCCCTGGCCCAAGATTGGTTTACACATTTGATATATTTATACTAAGATACTTAGGCTGTAGATTTCAAAATAATTCTAAAAAACTATAGATGCCCTAAGCTACAGTTTACCGTGTCTCTTACCAAACATTTATTTAAATATTTACGCTTTAGGATGTACCATTTAGAATAATTCTATAAAATATACAAGATTCAAGCTGGATCTTACCGTGCCTCTACTCCAACTTCTATTAACAAAAAATATTTAAGTATTTTTTTATCAAAGATACGATTTCTCTCTAGCCTTCCCAAATGTCTAGAACAACACCGACCTACATCATTTTTTTATAATTAATCTTAAAGACACGTGTACACAAGTAGCCATTGGTAGAAATAAGAAACATGGCATAGTTTGCTCGATCAATAGAAATATATTTTTTCAAATATCTTCTTCAAGATTTCGAAGACCATGAATCATTCAAATGTAAATATTATTTTGTTTGTTATTGCATTATCCTAATATTTTCTCTTGCCCAATAGTAAGGGCCAGAACACGAATCTTTCTTAAACTTTAAGTAATATCTATACCTAATAATAAAGGAAGGATTGTTTCCTTGGTCCAACATTTTTTTGGACAATTTTACCCTCCCACCAAATCGCATAATCTCTACTAATAAGTTTCGTCCGTTGGCTAGAAATCCGTTTCACCTACGAGATCCGATCTATCTTAAGATGTACGGTCCATGTACAAACGCTGACCTAAGTTAACGCGCAGAGACTTAAACGCGCACGTCTGTGTGCAGCCAGCGTCTCCTACCGAATCCCTCACGAGACCCTCAATCCCTCCTATAAAAGCCGGACAGCCGCACGCCTCAAGCCGCCTCTAGCCTAGCAGTCATCACCTGCGACGTCCTCTTATCGAATTTTCGAGTACAATAAGCGGTAGGGAACACAGACTAAGGCATAGCCTAGTGGTGGGGAGGGGCTGATGCCTTCCCACCCACCCGAGTTCAAGTCCTCATGCTTGCAATTTCGGTGATGTTGTACCCCCTGCTATCAAAAATACCACGCGGCCCCTCCCACGTTGGAAATCAATAAGCGGTAGGGAACATTAGTTAACAGTATAATGGAACCACCATGAGCTCTCCACAGCGTTCGGACTATCTGAACCGTCGGATCGGAGAATCTAATGGTCTACATAAGTTTGGCATTGCCGAATCGTTACGTTCTTCTGAACTCCCGTTTTGCACTTCCATTACCGGCCCGTTATCTTTCTAGGGCTGCTGCTCCCAGTATTGATTTAGGTCTTCGCAGGTTGATTGGGCCCCGAAATAAGTCAACAACAGGCCAACGCTGTTTTGGGCTTTCAGCAATTACCAGTTCCCATCTTCGTTCTCCTCCAGGTCGTGCGCCGACGAAGCTCCTCCGCTCGCCAACCATCCTCTGCGTCCGCAGCTGTTCGTCCGCGCGATCCTTCGTATCCCTGCCACGGCGATTCGCACTCCTGCACGGACAGCTCAACTAGGTTAAGTATTCTTTGGGATCAGTTTAGGCCACGTTCTCTGATTAGTAGGTTTGACCGATTTTGGGCGTCCATTGTTGCTCCGTCCGGCGAGGCGACGCTTGCACCGGTGGATCCCTGATGGATGCCGAGTTCGCTCTATTTGGCGCAGATTCGAAGCACACCGACTTACCTTGCCTGGTCCGTCCTCCTACCCGTCTCCTCAACAGCGTGTGCATATGGTTGAGATCTCGCCGCCACCCCCTGTCGCTCGCCCTCCACGTATCCCCAGCAGATTTTTCCATGCCCTATATAATGGTTACCCAGAACCACACGGGCACCATCGCTTTCAGCACGCCCTCCATCCGCGACCTCCCACTCTCCCTGGCCGTAAGTAGGGTCTCTCCCTGGCTGGCTCCTCATGGTAATTACCCTTTCACGTATTGCTCTTTGCTCAACTCATTCTTCCACTTGCCATAGGAAATTTTATTTATCTCAAAATTTTAGGTTGCATCCATGGGGACTGATGGCTCCAGGTGGAACTGGTTACTCGAGATTGCTAAGTTGAGTACTGGAAAGAATGAAGCCAAAATAATTGGTCTACAGATGGACATGTCATTTAGTGTTTGCTATGGCAGATTATTCAGTTTGGATGCGAGAGTTCTGCCTTCTTGCAGTTGTTCATTGTATCGTGTTGCTATCTGCATTAAACTCTAATGTTCACATATTTTGTAGTGTAGGTTTCATTTTTTTTATTACATGCACTTTTTAGAGGAATACAAAATGAAGTAGAGCTACATTATGTCCCTTTGGGGTTATTGTTTCATGTTCAGTATACTGTTTTAAAGTAGCTTGATCTTTCATCCTTGTACAGGGCTGTGTTGGTTCAGGGCAATGGGTTGCATCTTTAAAGTTGTATCACAACTGAATAACTAGGCGAGGAAGTGACGCAGGAGGAGATTGGCTTGCTGCTGCTACTGGTCCACAAGAGCCGGGCACATTTAGGTATTTGATGTTAGGTTGATGGTCAGCTGATCTTTTCTTGCTGCTCCAACTTTTACTGAGATAAAATCTGTGCAAGGGTGAAGTTGAACCTCAGTTGATTAAAAGGAAAGAGATAAGAGGTATTTGTTTTCATTCAAGAGATGAGCGTACGAACATATACAGTTTCACATACTATGTCTTTTTACTCACACCATATTAAAGAGTAAATTGGATAAGTATGGATGTTCTGATTCAGTGCATAATTATTTAAATCTGTTGCAGGATGCACTCCTTTATTTGACTGTCCTGCTATTCTCTGTAGGTTCATAGCATCAGACATTGAGTTAAATAGTTAACTAGACATGAACGGACTTTGTCTATCACAACCAGACCATGAAATCATTGCTAGAACTCAACCTTGGTAATTCAGAAGACGTATTAGTGTTACTTGGTTATTTTTTGATGATACTCTTAATTATAGAATACCTTGACCACTTGTCCTAGAAAATTCGAGTTTTAAAGCTGATAATCTAATTGATAAGAGATGTTTCAAACCGTTTCAATACCCAGTCTCTCATGTTATAGTCTTACATGATTGCATGTTATTGCACCCTACTATTCAAATGTTAATTCGATCCTAGGCTATTATGCTTTGTGGTCTTTGTCTACATAATATATCAGGTGGGAGAACTTCCTAATTTAGGAACTAACCACCATATAGTATTTTCGCATGCCTGCATGATTTGCAAACATGAATATAACTACATTGCATATAGTCTAACGAAAATTATTATTTTTAACTAACATCTCTTCGAAGATAAATAGACGTATGACCTCTCTTATTTCAGTTGTTCGCTAGATCACTAACTAAATTCCAAAATTCTGAGACCAACTTGACCCCAAAATGTCTTACATCCGCACACTTGAAAATGTAAGAAAAAAGATCATGTCAAGGTTCATGTGACATGCTTTCAAGTTGTATGGTTGATTCCTCGGTTCTACCGTCGAATTATTTAATAATTCTGGTGTTAGTAATTAATCTTTTCTATTAAGGAGGCGATAAAGCCAGTCCATATTGGGAATACAAATCATCAACACAATGTTGGAAAAAAAAACTTCGCCTTTGTCTCTGTATTATGCAAATATTTACTTGATGCAAACTTTAATTAGTTCTTCTTTTGCTGAGTATAATTGCATGCATCCTTCCAACCTTATGTCACAGCTGAACACCCCTTCTCTGATTTCTATGCTCCATGCATCTATTTTTTGACCCATGTTTGTTGCACCATACCATCACACTTAGTCTCCTTTGTTGTTGTTGTTACATTTATTTGTTTTTTTCTATTCATTGCACGTTAATGTAGGCATGCTAATAACTAGCTGAAAAGGAGTGTTGTGCTTCTGGTGATAAGAAGTTTCCCTTTGGCTCATTTAGATGGACGACAATGGTTATTTTTAGCACGCCTTCAAATAGTTTACTATGTCGTCTCTCTACATTTAGAATAAGCAACAGGAGATATTCCGAATGCAAAGAAAACATTAAAGGTTTACATTGCATCTGTTTTAAGTATTAAACAACACTTATTAGCTTCTTTTCCTTCTTTCGAGCAATTCACAGATACACATACATGATACATGATTAGTACTTGTGCAAGCACTCCCTTCGCCATCAGTATGGCAGCTTGTGATGTCATTTGAAATGAAATATTTCTGGTTATATTGTTTACTCGATGGTATTGTCAATAGTTTAAATAGCAATATATCTACACCCACATTCCACGAGTGCTCACAATATCAAATGTTCATTCTTTCTGTTATACTCATTTTCATTTCCTACACAATATGTGTGCACCTTGTGCACCTTATTTGTTTGTACTATCAGTTTCCTTAAATATTATTGTTGTTCCTGTAAAAAACATCATTGTTGTTATTTCTTCAAGGTTGACATGCGCAGCAACATCGACTTCTGATAGCATTGTCAGTTTTTCTTTGTTCTTCTTATTTCATATCAGGATCAGCCACCGGTTCCTGATAGCACAATATCACATCCTGATGGTCAAGGAGTTAGCTCACAGGTCCATTGGTGGCATCCCCTCAACTTTGGAGGCAGAATATTCTAGCAGCCTATGTGTCCAAGAAGTGAGTTTGGTTAGAACCTATAATTGAGTTGTTCATTTCATATGTCTTAAAGTGATACAGCTCTGAGAAGTAAGTTGTTTTAGAATCTAGCTCTCTTTTGCTATAGCTTTTTTGATATTAGAATATGTAAGAAAAGATATCGTAGTGGTTTAGTTATATACAAATAATTTTGTCCTTCATCTCTGTCATGCATTATATTTGGATCTTCAAACTTCATTGAATATTTTTATTGGTCAACTTCTTTCAATCATATTATTGGCTTAGCTAACATGGACGGGCGCGGCAACGCGCGCCTTTATGATCTAGTGATGGACTCAAGCAAAAGCAAAGTCGACTAGACGAGGTCGTGGGTTAGGAGAGCGCTCAGATGACAAGCGCCAGGCGGCGCCGGCGGCGCTCCGTTACTTCTATCCGGCGGGAATCAAGCCTTTGAGGCAGAGCGATTCAACGAGATATCAAGGAAGAAAAAACGGTGGTGACTATGCCGTCGTTGAGACGAGGTCGTGGGCCGGTTTCCATCTCCTATGTCGACCGAAGACCTACTATGCTGGCGGCTCTGTGATACGCGGGTCAAGATCTCGTTGGCGTCCGCTGGTTGTTTTTCCACACACGAGAGAATAGCCAGCGATTGTGATCAGACATTTTATACAAGTAATGTATTCCGCTGCTGCCTCTGGAGTTGACAACGGCGCTACACCGCAGACGGATTCCCGGCCGTCGAAGGACGGAGTGTGGTTCTGGTCTCTGCTGGCCGCGCCGAAGCGTGGGATGGCTGCAGTTTAGGCCCTAGAGAAGAATGGAGGTTGTAGCTCCCTCCGGTGACGTCCCGGTCCGACGGTTCGGCCTCTACATGTACACGACGTGCTGTCCGTAGAGATTGAAACTAAGAGCGCGCATAGGTAGCAATGTACTGTTCTAGCATTGTAACTGATTCTTCGAGCCAGCTGATAAGTGTGTATGTGTGTTTGACAAGCAAAAGTCTGCACCCACATCAATGCCTCTGGTGACGCCCACTTCTGCAAAATCCTACAATCTTCATCGATTCTGGGTTTGGCTATTGCCCTTCACAATGTTATGTGTGACCTAATCTCTGTTTGCATATTCAGTACTTGGTACTTGTTGGCTTCCGAGGCAGGCATTGAATTGTTTATCGATGCTGGCAAGTTGATTTTGAAGCTTTAACTTGTTACTATTTTCATGTCCTGTCAGTCAATGTGTGAGGTGCCTTGATGTCTAATTATCGACAGTCTACATTAGTTATTACTGTGCTTGATGTTTGCTTTGTCCTCTGGTTCTATATGCCATATGTATCTGCAAACTGTTTTTCTATGTGTAGAATCAGGTCTCATATGTTTCCTTTTATCAGTTTTACCCAACTTTAGGGAATCTAAAACATCAGTTTATAATTTATGTTTTACCTATGAGCAGACCTGGGTGAGCATTTACCTATGAGCAAACCCTGGTCGGCATTTGTGCTGCTTTATCAGTTTTATGCAACTTACGGAATGTAAAACGGTTTTATGCAAACCTGGGTTGGCATTTGTCATTCGCCTTAGTTCTTACAACATTTTCATAATTCTATCTTCATTATAAATACATGATTTTCTTAGTCATGTTATTCTCTGTCTAGGTGTCAGTCTTCTTAGTTTCTTGTATCAGTTAAAGCATAAGTTTTAGTTTGTCAAACATTGCTCATTCATTCCAATGTCTTGTGTCGCAGTTTCTTTAAAATCCATCTGTTACATATCATATACGTCACCCGTCCGCAGAACGTTGGCAGGAGCAAACACAACCTCATCTTCTAGCCAGTGTCCATCTACCTGGCCACGGCGCTCATGAGCGCACGATCTTGAAGCTGGTCGGCGTATCCAGTGCATCTTAGCGTTGTTGAATATAATTGTCTAGCTCTCTTCCATCAGAGCGGTCTTTCGGTTGAACTGGCTAGAGCATGCAATTCCACATGGTATCAGATCACGAGGTCCTAGGTTCAAATCCTAGCCAACGCAGTATTTAAAATAAATATTTGCGGTCACTCTAAAAAAAATCAAGGATACACGTCTAAATCCCGTGAGAGATCTAAAAATAGGTCCCACCGGCCTAGATGTGAGAGGAGGTGTTGAATATAATTATCTACCTCTTCCATCAGATCGGTCTTTTGGTTGAACTGACTAGAGCATGTAATTTCACAAGCGTGACGATCTCGTCGTCACGGTCGTCCGTGCGCTGGCGGAACAGGCCCGGCCGCAGACCAGACATAGACGGGCGGGCTTCGCGTTTGACGAGGTTTATTTACAAAAAAAACTAATTTTCAAACTCTGCATCCATCACTAATTAATTATGTTGGTCGTGAATAGGAGAAAATGTGACCATCTTCGTCGATGATTGCACCAGATAAGAGAAGTGTCAGCAGGAATGATACTTTTGAGTGTTGAAGTTTTTTCCCGATGCAACGCACAGGATCTTTGCTAGTATATATAAATTTAGCATAAATAAATATTTTGAAAAAATCTAGGGGGGGGGGGGGGCAATGGCCCCCTTCCCTACGATACCTTCGCTACTGTGAACAAGGGGCCCTTGATATCGTTTCGCCCTAGGGCCTCCGAAATCTATGGACCGGCCCTGACAGCGGCGGAGAGGGAGCTGCAGGAGATTCGCGAGGCGGTGGCAGCGGCGCAGAGGGAGCTGCACGAGATTCGGCGGGCGATGGCAGCGGCGGTGGCCGAGAAAATGAACTTCTGCGCCTCCGTACTCCAGATCCTGTCGGCCTTTTGCAGTTGTCTGTATTCTTGCATGCAGTTCATCATCTCAGTGGTGACGGCGTTGTGCTAGTGTAGATGTGATTGATTGTGATAATTTTTGTAAGTACCTGCAAATCCTCTACTGTATACAGTTTGCAAGTTGCAATGAATATGAATTCACATGTGCTAAGACATATAATCAAAAACGTTTGAAGGGGTGGACATGTATTCTTGATTTATAACAAATTTCTTTTAAGAATTAAGATTGAGGCTATCTTTTTTGTAACATGGAGGGCATGATATGCTGAGAAGTTTTTTTCCTTTTACTTATCTTGGTTTCACTGGTAATCTTTAATCTGAGGTAATCAGTTTGTGCACTCCTGGTTTGCGTTAAAAAAAATTGCACAATGTTTTCATTATTTTTGTATGAAATTGTAGCAGGGATAGGACACAGCATGCAGTATGAATTATTCTATGTGAAAAAATGTATGCTAAAACTTGTGATATTTGAAGTTTGTTAATTCTCGAATGTGAAATCTGCATTTTTCTGAACTCACATGCCTTTTCATCACATTGGATCAACTAATTTGTTTGGTATATATTTCTTGTTGTGACTCTAATTTGGAATCCTCCTGTTCTAAAATTTTGCCTACGTGGATGAGTTGTGATTGAAAGGCATGTATGTTTTTGACAGTCAGCATTTGTATCCTCATCCTAAGCTTATGGCCTAGATTTGTTTGGAGATTTTGGACGTACTAATTCATGTTCAGATAGTGTTAATGTTTCTCCACAAATCTGTTTAAAAATATCTCACAAAGTTATAAATCCATGTGGGCGCATGGTAGTTTGGTGAAAATCATAATTCTGATTTGGCGGTGCATTAAGGCTGCTGCTGGCATGGAGATTACTGGATAGGCTCCAAAGGGGTTAGGTCTGACCCATTGGTCCTAGAAGATCTAGATTGGGAAAATGAATGGATTGATGCTAATGCCCAGCCAGTTTATGAGGGTGCTGATATCACTTGGGCTCAAGTTGATGCGGCAGTTGGTGCATCTGAAGGTCCTTTGCAAAACCTAAGAAGACGTGGGAGTCAGCCTGCTGCTGGTACTGCTAACATCCACTATTCTTGAGCTTGAGTGGTGGAAACTCAAGTTGAAGTGGAAGAGGAGGTTGTTCCTGAGGTTGAGCTTGAAGATTATTCAACAAGTGAAGATGAAGGTGGAAATGAAGGTGGAGGTGAAGATGATGATGCGAGAGACAATGAAGAAGATGATCATCTCCGTTACTCTTACTATGATGAGTGATTGAGTGTGGGTTTGCGGCTAGTTGGATGTATCTACTATCTATTTGCTATTAGGACCATGCGTATGGGTTTGCGGCTGGTTTGCCTTGTTTTGGACACACGATTGCTATTTTCTTGTTGAATGTAGTGAACTAAATTAATGCTTGCTTATTTTCTGTAAAAGTGTAGAACTGCAGCTATTTTTCTTATGTGTCAATGTTTTTCAGCTCCAAAGAAACATGGATCATCAAGGAAAAGAACTTGGACAGATGGATAACCAAGAAGTAAGTATATTTCAGTATGTTTTACAAGTCTGCTGTTACAAGTTTGATGTTACAAAGATGGAAAAAATTCCTAGTACATGCTAGGCGACTTGGGGCGACTATACAAGCCCTAGTCGCTGAGTCAAGTCACGAGTCTCAGCCTCGGCGACTTGACTTGACTCGGCGACTCAAAAATCATGAGACAAGTACAATGAGCAGGCAATGCAGTCCTGCGATTGCAGAGGAGAAGCCAACTCACTACTAATGTGTTTAAGCCCGAATCAAGCTATTCTACTGAAGGTGATTCCTGAATCTCAATTCTCAGTAAGACAATATTGACCGAGATTGTACCAGTGCAAGCATATGCAATTATGTTTATTTCTGTTTATTGACTCCCAGGTGGATCCACCCTTTCTGATACTGCAACAAGCTAGAAAATACATATCTCTTCATGGCACTATAGTTATTTTTCTTCCAATGCGGAAGCTCAGCCGGCAAGAGAAAAGTTCATACTGTACCGATCCCAATGGTTCTTTGAAGATTATGTATCTGAACATAGATTAAGGTAGCTACTATCTCTATGTGTTTCTTTTACTTCAGGCCTGAGATTCGTAAGCATAATTAAGGTAGCTGCTATCTCTACGTGTTCCTTTTACTTCAGGTCTGGGATTCCTAAGCATAAATGTGTTAGAAACACATTTTTCATGTCCAACACTGCACTGTGTAAACTGGGTCTAATTTTTGGTCCGATTCATTCTCTAGCACGTGGTCCCTTCTTGGCAATGATCAATGATTAGTGCGAATATCCAATAGTGACACATAAACTGCAGAGAAAACTTTTGGTACCCGATTCAGTAATTAGTTAAAATTGGTGGTTCTTTGTGCCACCTGCATATGCTAAGAAGATTATAATTATGTCATGTTGATATATGCTGGAACCAAACATCACTTTAATTTTGATTTGGCAGCACATTAGTGACTCATTTTGTTTTGGAGATAGTCATTTTGTCGTATTATAATGAGTAGCTAAGATTTCCTCTTTTTTATTTGCACATTATATGGCGGAAATATTCTGTAGATGATCTTTACAACTGAAATCAAGGCATGCTTAGCATCAAGGTACGCTGTAGCAAGTTCAATATTTGAACAGATTACCCCATTTTGATCCAACAACCCCGTAATTTTGGTCCTACTATCCGTTCCAAGTTAATCGACTCGAATTTGGCTAGATACAAGCCAAATTTTGAGTCAATTAAATTGGAATAGAGGTAGTAATTATTATCTAATCATCCTGGTCAGCATCATAAATGGTGACAGGCCTCAAATCTGAATTACAAGTTCTTCCCAATTTCATAATTTTTTGTTATTCTGCTATAATCTTTTGTAGTTTATTTGATCGTCCTGGTTGCATCATAAATGGATACACATGCTCAAATCTGAAATACAAGTTGTTCTTCTCAATTTGTTACGTACATTTTTTGTTTCCAAATTATCATAGATGTTAATTGTAGAGCTTGCAGTACTTGACCATGTGGTTCGCATGTATGTTCAGACGATCGAATCACAGTAACCGTCATCGCCATCATTTCCCAATCACAGATCTCTCGAGTTTTTGTGTGCCCCTGATCCAGCTCTCTTTGTCTTGGAGATGGTTGAGTCACGTGAGGTGGGAAATGGCAGAGCTGGTGGTGAAAGCGGTGGTAACGTAGGAGCTACTCAAGATGCTCAAGAACTATGGAAAGAGGGCGCCTTTGTGCTCTGGGATGAGTTCCAAGCCGGAGGAGTGACACTTTCTTGTCTAGGACCTTCTAGGTTGTTCGGGGCAAGATAGGATGTTGGGATTGTGCGTAAAGAGTTCACATGAGTTGAAACTCTTGACGAAGTTTTTGGTATGATTATAATTTTTTTGAAGATTTGTTGTGTAAAATTTAACTTTGTAACTCCTTATAGCAGGATTCTGATTTTAATCATGGATAGTGAACACGGCTAGGCAGTTTTGACCTTAAGAGATGTTTATCAACTGTTTTCCTACTCGAGTTCGGGCATGTTTCCTTCAATTGTATGCCACAAGTGTTCTCTGCTTAAACTGCACATATATTTCATCCGTTAGTTTCTTATTTGTTGAAGTTTTGTTTTTCCTGGCTGTAAACTTCAGACAAGGAAGTTGATACATTTTTATCCATAATACAAAGTTGGAGTACTTTCAGCGTGGTAAGGGTGGACCTCTCTCTATGATTGGGTGTAGTGAAATGGATGCACTGAAGTCAATCTTTGTGGACATTACTGAGTTTTGCTTCAAAATGAGGTTGAATTGGAATATTTTGCAACTAAATGTACATATGTGAAATCGTGCATTGCAGTGCAAGCTCACTAGTCTAGATTAGGAAACAAGGAGCGCCATGTCCTCTCGAGGTTCTCTGAAAAACATAAGCAAAAGAAAAGAAAAACTGAAGTTCGGCCCGCGACCACGAGCAGTTGCAACTGGCAGAGAGGGTCGTTCCGTGTGTGCGGCTTAATTAACTCGCAAAGTCGTCGTCGTCGTCGTCACACGTATCTCCGGCCCAACTTTAATTTGGTGGGTGCGATTGCGCGAACGTGCGTGCGCTGCTGTATCCATCTATCTGCCAGGACTCACCGTCTCCCTCCTCCGCTGCTCCCTGTCGCCAATCGCCGTTGTCGGTGGCGCAAGAGCAAGCGCGCGCGCCGAGGCTCGAGCGAGGGAGATGGCGGGGCGCTACGACGGGGGCAACCCCTTCGAGGAGGAGGAGGACGTGAACCCTTTCTCGGTAAGTCTCTTGTCCAGAACCAGGATCCCTTTCCGCCATCGCCCGGATGCTGCGGATCTTCTCCCCTTCCCTTCTCGTTGCCGGCGAGGTGCTCGCTCGCGTTCGATCTGAGCATGGCGCAGATCTAACCACGCCTCGCCGATGGATAAACCCATCCATCTTTTTCCTTCTTCTTCTTCGTCCAATCTTGCCGTCACCGACGCTGCTAGTACTGCGGGGATTCGCGGTGGTCTGATGATGCATTGGTGCTAAAACCCTCAAATACGCTCTCCAATTTGAAATTCGTGGGCTATTTCTTGGCAGGAACAAACGCGTGGCAAGGCTGGCGGGCAGTCCAACTTCGGTGGCGGCGGTGCGTTCTACATGCCGGTATGGTGTTCTACCACTGAATTTGGGACTAAATTTGCCCGTAACTGCTGGGTGCTCACCGCTGTGTGGTTTACTTGATTTTCACTGCAATGTAGAATCCCAGGAACGTTGCCCCTGCATCAAATTCGCGGCTTTCGCCCCTTCCCCCGGAACCGGCAGATTTCAGTGCCACAGTGGATATCCCTCTGGAGTCGTCAAAGGTTTGTGTCATTGTGCGGTTTATTTCTTTGCAACTGCAAAATGCACATTGGAAACTTGTAGCTACAAGCAAAATTGTACCTAGGGCTTTCAACTAATGTGTGATTTGTGAATGCTCTAGGACCTGAAGAAAAGAGAGAAGGAGCTGCAAGCGAGGGAAGCAGAGTTGAACAAGAGGGAGAAGGTAAAATGCATATTTATGCAGTTACATCACTCTGCATAAGGCGTTGTTGGATCATCAGGCGTTGTTGGTTCCCTTTCAAATCAAGCTTTTTAGTTGCACATTGTGTTACTGCCACTGTTCGACATAGTTATTTGAGCCAAAGGTTTTATCAGGTTCTAATCCCCTATATTAATTATATTTATCAGGAACTGAAAAGAAGAGAGGAAGCTGCAGCACGAGGTAAGTGTTTGTTTATGCTCTTTAATAGATGACATAGTATTTCTTCGTGATACTTTTGTTCCTATTTGCTCTGAGATAAATGAAAGGATCATATAGTAATGCATGCACTTGTAAAAAAAGCATATCCACTAAGCATAAGAACCTTGCCACATCGAATAGTTTTTTCATATTTACATTGAGTTATAGACTACTGTATGATAAGATCAAACTAGTCTTGGTACTTTTTTGTTTTATTGTTTTGTACTTTCTCCCTCTCTCCTAAGGAATTATAAACTTTATCGTTATGTTTAAAATTGAAATTTAATTGGCAATGGCACTTGTGACTTGTATAACTACTGAATTTTATAGCATTTCTTGTTTGAAAATGAACCTATTGTAATTTTTTTTCTAGATATAGCATCCATTTGAAGATTTTCCAACAGAAAAAATCATGAATTGATTTGTTCATGGGTAACTAAACTTATGTTCCCTTATTCTGTTTGATTGTAGCTGGTATTGTCATTGAGGAGAAAAACTGGCCTCCTTTCCTGCCACTCATCCACCATGATATTGCTAATGAGATACCGAGTCATCTTCAGAGGATGCAATACTTTGCATTTGCATCGTTTCTTGGTATGCTTCCTTCCAGTTTTCGGAATTGCAGGTTTTTAAAGTTTGTTGAAGAATTTTCTTTGTTTTCTTCATATGCGATGGTGGAGAAACATTTTCTCCATAACTTGGGAGATGTTATTCGTATTTCAGAAAGATGATGCTTAACCCTTTTCATCTGTGGGATATGGGTCGTTCGTATAATAGGCATGGAATTTTGTTCAACCTTCATGGCATGTCGCTAAAATACTACCATCACATTCATTTCTTCAGCTGCCAGCCATATCATGGTTAAATAAATGGGCAGAGTAAATTATTAATGCCATTAAGGGCTATATTACTATACGCATGCATTGTCTCATGTATCAAGATTATGATATAAATAAACAGATTTCCAAAGCACTGGTAAAAAATATTGAGATTATCTTTATAGTATCAGAAGTCTGTATTTTATTTTCAAGTTTTATGACATGCTAAACTATATACTAATATTTTTTCAGAGGTAGAAGTGGTAGGTCATTATAAGAATAAATTCTTCTTTACTACATACCAGCAAAACTAAGAAAGCTTTCCCTGGCATTGAATAGGTTTGGCTCTTTGTCTTTTCTGGAACGTCATAGCAGTTACTACAGCCTGGATCAAGGGGGAAGGTAATACTCAGCTTCTTTTGTTGTTCCATGTGCGCTATGCATCGGAATTATTTAATGTTTGAATACTGAACGGTTTATCCATGTACAGGTGTGAAAATCTGGTTACTAGCAATAATCTACTTCATCTCTGGGGTTCCTGGTGCATATGTGTTATGGTATCGCCCTCTTTATAATGCTATGAGGTATATGTTTGAAAGATATCTGTATTATCTTTAGTATGTTTCTTTCTTCCTCCTGGATTTTTGCATATGTATAAATAACATTCTCTTGCAACTTGTGTTATAGGACTGACAGTGCGTTAAAGTTTGGATTGTTTTTCTTGCTCTACTTGGTAAGTCTTACGAGTAGATTACTCAAGAATACCTTGGTTTATCTCTGTAATAATGTTAAATGTTTGATAATACAAAAAAATACAATGCTTGGAATTTCTGTCTTTGCAGTTTCACATTATTTTCGTCGTATTTGCTGCTGTGGCACCTCCTGCTGTCTTTGAGGGGAAATCTTTGGCGTAAGTCTCTTGCTTGCTCATATTCTAGCGATAACATTACAAGACTGGAAACCGTGGCTTCCCATAGTACTTGAATTTAATACAAATAATTTGTGCTCAAGATAGTATAAGCAAGACAGTTGCATGCATGTTTTTTTTTTTGCGCACTTTGATGTCAGCATATTTCAACTTGTAACGAGCATCGTATACAAAGCTTGGGTGCACAGTTACCACTTGATTTTGGATTCCCGTAGTTGGACCCACCTTGATAGAGTTACTGAATTCTATTCATTCTTCTACACAAACATTAAATGTCCCACTTCTTTAAAATTTTGTAGTCCAAAATATTCCTCGGATATGTGGTGTGGAACTTTACAGTGGACTGATTTTTGTTTTATGCTTGTGCAGGGGAATTTTGCCGGCGATTGATCTCATCAGCGTGAATGCTTTAGTGGGGGTAAGTCAATCAGCCTATTGTGAGCCAGCTAGCAGTAGATCAGCCTATCATAGATACATGGTTTTGAACCACCAGGACAGCTTCCTGAGCCGAGGAGATTTTTGGCCGGCCAAATAATTCGTAAATTATTGTGCAGATTTTCTACTTCATTGGGTTTGGATTGTTTGCCCTGGAGTCATTGCTCAGCATCTGGGTTATCCAGGTCAGTCCTCCGATGAGCAGCCATTCTGATTTACTAAATATACTTTAAAGTGAATTGTCTGAGCCGTTTTGGCTTTATACGCTTGCAGCAAGTGTACATGTACTTCCGAGGAAGTGGAAAGGCTGCAGAGATGAAGCGTGATGCGACAAGGGGCGCTATGAGAGCAGCATTTTGACCTCAGACAATGATAGGTCTCAAGCGTAATCCCATGGATAGATCGCGCCATAAACACAAGCATATGTTTTCCTTGGCTAGTTGGCTCTGACTTGTGATGAAGTGACATTGTATGACTTGTCCACTTTCCTTATCAATATAGAGAATGTGCAGTTTTTTACAGCTTATGATGCATCCTTGCTGTGAATGCTCTCTATCTTGAGAGGGTACAGATACATAGAATTGACCCTTTACGATCTGGCATGTATGCTGCAGATTATTTTACTTTAGAGATTATCTTCAATTCTTCGACGTCCCCTTTGCTGGGGTTGTGGTTTTCTGCACACGCCTCACTGTGATATACTCCCATCTAGTGCGTTCACAAGGTTATAATGATCTCAGGAAAAAATAGCGAAGACGTCTCAGTGTGGTAGACTTCCCTTTTTTTTAGAGCAATAGGGATCGTCATCCCCGGTTCCATTGCTCAGGCTCAATGAAACCCCTGGCAAAAGCAGGTTCAGCCACTTACAGATCTCATGCAAAAGCATGCCTTTTTGAGAGAAAATAAAAAGAGCACAGCCGCAGTGAGACATATCAACTGCAGCAAGAGAGAACAGGAACTAGAACAAAACACAGCCGAAGCTACAACAACTACACCAGCTTTCTTGCAGCAACAACGCAAAGACAGACTGCTCCTTTCTTTTTCAAGAAGCGGATTCAGCACACAGGTAGGAGTGCTCCAAGTTCCTTGGATCGCCGGCCTCTTGGTGTCAGGAGATGAGCAATGTGGTAGACTCCATTCTCACTGTCTGTCAATTCTATATTGGCTATTGCGCTCACAAGGTTTAATGATCTCTGGAAAAAAAAATAGCCCGCACGCTCACTGATATTCTCTGCCTCACTGTGATAGACTCCCTTCTCACAGTCAATTGTAGTGCGCTCACCAGGTTTAATGATCTCTGGAAAAAAAAATTAGCCGACACGCCTCACTGATATACTCCCTTTCTCACTGACTGAAAATTCTAGTGCACTCACAAGGTTACAATGATCTCATGAAAAAAATAGCCTACACGTATCACGTTTAGTAGCCGAAAATGTGCAGTAGTATGTGTTGCTTTGTCTTCAATGGCGCACGAATGAGCACAAACAGCCACCATGGATGAACACAAACAGAATCCTAAGCAAAATTGAAGGCCAGTCTCTCACCCCCTTGTGTTATTCAAGAGGAAGCAGAGCCAGCCCGCCACGGCCGGATGCTCCTGTTCAGCCAATCCTCGTATTGTCCCTGCCGAAGACGAACGTGGTGGTCCAGTTGACAGCCACGTAGAACCTGTTCCTCCAGCTGACGACCCGCGTCAGGTAGGCCGACCGCCACACGAACCAGCTGATGAAGCCCGCCATGGAGAACCCGCGGGCGTCCTTCTTCTCCCTGAGGTCCACCAGCGCCTTGTACCCTCCGACGGAGGCCATGCTCCCAATGTGCTTGTACACGAACGGTTCCCCCAGGTCGGCGTTCTTGCTCAGGCAGTGCGCCTTGCCGGCGTTCTGCGCCGCCACCTTCTTGAGCAGCTGCGCCAGGTACTTGCCCTCCCTCTCCGCCACCTGCGCCAGCGCCGGCAGCACCGGCTTCCCCGTGCTCTCCAGGAACCCCGCGCAGTCGCCCAGCGCGAACACGTCCTCCACCGACGGCACCCGGAGATACTCGTCGATGCCGATCCTGCATCATTTCAGCGTTCAGTTAACTGGATGTTTCAGTGTGTTCACTCATTCATGCATGGAGGAACAGGGATGTCATTTGGTCGCAGTACGTACCTTCCGCCGGGGGACTTGGGCAGGTTGAGGGACTTGACGAACTCCGAAGGGCCGACGCCGGTGGACCAGACGAGGAGGCCGTAGGGGACGCGGGTGTCGTCGCTCAGCACGATCTCCTTGGGCAGCACCTCCTTCACCACGCCTTTCACCAGCTTCACTCCGTACTGCACACGCGATTACCACCCGTCAACAACAAATTCCCAAAATCGTCAAGTAGTGTGGTGAGATCACAAGCAAATTCAGAACGGTTTCTTCTTGTCAGTACCTTAGAGAGGTGTCTCGTCGCGTAGTCCTGCAGCCCGACGTCGAACGACGACAAGATCTCGTTGGCCTAGCAGTTAACAGATGAGGCTGACGATCAGTTCAGGTAAAATGACTTGACACTTGACAGTCAGTAGTGTCTGTTGACAGTTTGTATGCAAGATCGATCGAGACGCATGCGTGTTCTATGTACGTACCTCGATGAGGGTGACCTTGACGTAGTCCTTGACATGCGAGTACCTGTCCCGCACGTCGCGCATGATGAAGTCGCTGAGCTCGCCGCTGAACTCCACTCCGGTGGGGCCTCCGCCGACCACGACGCAGTGCAGGAGGCGCTTCTTCTCTTCCTCTGGCAAGCCTGTTCATTCGAGAATCGAGATGAGATCACCGGCACCAGAAAGCAACGCGCAACAGAACAGAACTGAACAAGAATTGCAATGTAGCAGCAGCTATGCTCTCAGTTGCAATGCAGAATTGATCTAGCAAGCCTGATCATTCGAGATGAGATAACCGGCAACAGAGAGCAACGCGTAACACAACTGAACTGATTATAAGAATTTCAACGAACTGATTATAATTTCGAGATGGATGAGATCATCGCCCACATAAAGCAACGCGCAACAGAACTGAACTGATTATAAGAATTTGAACGTAGTAGCAGCAAACTTTGCTTTCTGCATGCTCCTCAACACCGAGTACTAAGATAGGATTGCAATGCAGAATTAATTGATCTGATACCTGGGTTCTCGGAGAGCATGAGGTTGGTGAGCAGCTTGCGGCGAATCTGCTGCGCCTGGTTCACCTCGCGCAGGAAGATGGCGTTCTCCTCAACACCCTTGATCCCGAAGGTGAGCGGCTCCGCGCCGCTGGCGATGACGAGCTTGTCGTAGGCGACCCTGAACCGGTACGGCCCGGCGCCGGGCAGGCCCTCCCCGTCGGCCACCGTGCAGTACACCTCGCGCTTCCTGGCGTCGACCCCGGTGCAGGTGGCGAGGAAGAAGTAGGACCCCGGGCGCGTGGCGAGCGCCGGCTGGATGCGGCTGACGGGCTCGACGACGGAGCGGAACTCGAGCGTGCCGACGCAGGTGGACGCCAGCAGCGGCGTGAACACCATGTGGTTCCTCGGGGACACGCAGACCACGTCGTAGGCGGCCGTGTCCACGTCCTTGAGGAACCGGCACGACGCCCACCCGGTCCCGAGGACGACCACGCGGGGCTTCTCGCCGGGTTTGGTCGGGCCCAGGTCGGGTAGAGCCGATGAGGCGGCGGTGGCGTCCGAGGGTTCGGCGGGCAGGGACTCCGCGGCGGACGCGGGGAGCAGCTTCGCGGGCGTCGTGCTGATGCCTCTGGTTGGGTGGTGGTGGTGGGGGTGGAGATGGGCTGCCGCGGCGCCGCACTTGTCGGCGAGGGCGGCGGACGCGAGGCTGTGGAACGACGAGGAGGTGGTGCGGGGAGCGCGGTGCCCCAGCGCGGCCGCATTGCGGAGGGTGGACGCTGCTGGGGTTGGCGCGGCGCCGCCCTCGGAGACGATCCTGGAGAGGGACTGCGACAGCTGGGAGCCCCTCGCGATCCTGGACCAGGCCATCGCGCGCACGGTGGCCGCGCGCGACGCTTCGATCTCGCGTGAATCGCAACGAGCCGCTGCGGTAGTTCGGGAAGAAGAACTGAATCAGCAAACCAATGGTGCACGCATTGCATACAAAACAACAAGAGATCAATATATATATAGATAGATCGACGACGAGACGAGCGCAGGAAGGGAATGGGGCTCGGCTTCGCTTCGCTTCGTTAACTGGGAAATTATGGCCCAAGGCATGAAGACCGGCGCTGGTGCGCAGTCAATGACGGCGTGGAAACCGAATCGCGTCCGCCGCCGCCGCCCGGTTTGATGATTCCAAAGCCCCCATTGCTCAATCCCGTGCGAGATCATCCGCCCGGCCATCCCGCGCTCGAGGAAACAGAGGGTGAAAGCCGAGAGGAATTACCAGGCGTACGTGGGGAGATCAGCACGACGGCGACGGGAGCAGCAGCGCGCGACCCACCATGGACGATCACGGGAAGGGTGTGGAAGGGATTTTAGGAAAGTGGAAAAGATCTGGGAGAATTGGAGAAAGAGACGCGTGCGTGGCCTTGTGTCTTGGAGCCCCCGGCTTGCGGGAGCTCTGCTCGGCTTGCGCGGCAAGAAGAAGAGACTGGGGCCCCACGTGGCGGGCGCACAGAACAGAGCCCCTGTTGTTGTTGATTCTGCTGTGGGATTCGCGGTTCAGTAATTTGCTCGCCCATTTCCTTCTTTTCTTCCTCGGCACTGCATGGTATGCCTGCCTAGGTGCGACCTGGTCAGCGCCAGCTGTCGCGTAACGGACAGACCAACCAGACCACGCAGCTAGCGGGCCAAATTTCGTATGTCCCCGCGAACTTTTGGGCCGCACCACAAGCTTCTCAAATCATCAGCAAAGAAAAATGGCCCGATAGGCCCGTTAGTGAGTGCAACATAGGAACGCGGTCACACGTGTGGAGAAAAGCGGGAGTCCACGTGACACATCAAAACCGTGTGCCATAACTACTCTCACAACTCCTCTAAAAAAAAGAAACCTACTCTCACAACTCACTTTTCCCTCCCACTCGGCCGTTCCCATCCACCATCTCCTCTCCTTGCTCTATCCTCTCATCGACAACGGTTGCACTACCACTGGTAGATACAAAACACCACTACGACGATCGAAGAGCTAGCAATCGAAGCATTAATCGAGCAAGCCTTGAGTGACACCGAACCGGACACCTTCTTCCACAGTTCAAGCTCTGCTTACTAAGGTTCATAAATGGTGGTATGTCGCTCCAATGATATGTATGAGTGTTTGGAAGATTGGCTTTAGACACCTATAGATTGTTAACATTTCTTTGTTAAAAGAAAGATCTATTTGTCCAAGGTTTAAATTTGAGACATGTAACACTTGATGCCTAGTCTTTACTTTGATTCTAGCGTGATCAATTGATCAAGGCACTTAGATTGAAATGTAGGGTTTAATGCCAGGGTTGATCTCATGTTGGATTGGCTAGGGTTGCTCTTTCTCACAATAATAGGATGGTTACTTGAAGATATAATGTGATACACGCTTGATGCTTGCCTACGAAAGATCATGATGACCTTGAATAGTTCCTCTACTTAGGAAGTTAGGATGTTGAAAATGATCTAGGGTTCCTTACTATTAGTCTCCCTCTGGTTTCATGTGATCATATTAGAGTTAAATTTATTCTCTTATATTTTCAAAACATAATCATGTAATATACATGATCAACCTATTCCTCGTTAGTTGTTTCCTTGTCATCTTCTCCCATCACCTTCATTTGTAGGTTTAGAGATTTTGTATTAGGAAATCTTTAGTTGCTACTATGAACCTTATTTGGTAGTTTCAGGTGGATATTGATGGATCCTTATTCCATAGGGTTTAACATTAATAACAGTTCTTAAGGTTCTATAATCAACACCCAATGGTGATGATTAGTGTTTTGGCTTACCAAAGGTTTGACTAAGAAGGTTTGACTCTCACCTCCAAGATCAAGTGATTGCTCAATTTTGCTTGAGTGTAACACTTTAGCTTGGGCTTTGTTTTATAGGCAGGGATTACTCTAGGGTTTATGACGAGCTCACAAGATCTCTTTAGGTATAATGGTTAAGGCTTCACTTGGCTAGCTTAGATTGAATTGGTTTCTACTTTACTTCTTAATGTCAAGAATGTGCAGTGATTCTATTCCAATAAGGTTTGTGTTACCTCACCACTTCTCAATGAAATAGATTATATCATGGGGTGCTAACTCAAAGGGTGATGATGTTATCATCAAAATGGATGGATAGAACTCTCCCTTGGCTAGGCTTTGGTGAAGATAGATTTGGATTGAGACAAGTAGAATTAACAAGGGATTGTATTATTATCCTTGTCCTGAGTTCAAGATTGAAGACATACCATGAAGATCATGGTAAGAACATTAATTTGGCAAAAGACATCGAAAAGATAAGTCAAGAATAGTTTCTCAATTCTTTCTTGTTATTAATTTGTAGTTGAATAGGTATCTATATGTTGTAGCAAGGAATGCCATATTATGATCCTTTAGAAGATATGGTATTTGATCCTCACTTAAGTGTTGTTGTAATAGTTCTAGTTCCATTTGATCTAGTCCATAGATCAAATCACCTCTAATCAAAACAATGTTTTGGCAAAGGTCACATTGAAGTTTATAGCGTGTGACTTGATGATCTACTTCAATTCCATCAGCTCAAGTGAAACTTTAGTCACCGCGAAAAGTTTAATTTAAAAACGCAAAAATTCCATAGAGTTTCTATGCATGAATGCAATGCATACATCTGTTTCCTCTCTTTGGTAACCTCAAAACCTGTGATGTTACAATTGAGGAGGCCCCGAAGGTTACAAGACCCCACCACCGAGGCCGCTAGTGCGTGACGCTCCGCGGCAACACCCTCCCCTCCATCAGTCAGTAAAAAAATCCCCCACTCACCGCCTCATGTGTCCATAGGAGGAGGAGAAGGAGAAGGAGACAAGGAGGAGGGAAAGAAGCACCGGTGAGAGATGAGATGAGATAGATGGGAGAAAGTGGATTTGGGGACGTATAGGTAGGTGCGATTTATCCCTGGAGTACAAATATTTTGGTACACCGTCGGTATATTACTACCATTGGCGTACCAGTAAGGTGGTACCGGTATGCCAGTGGTATCCTGGTACCGCTGCTATACCACTTTTTTGGTGCACCAGCGGTAGCAATGCTACTATAAGCCTTTTCCTTCTAGTGAGAGAACATTGCACAAGACTCTACACCTGCAAAAAATAATCTCCCCTGGCTTAGAACTTTGCAAGAGCCAACCCAAGAAGATTACCAAAATAAAAGAGAAAATGCAGTTATCAAAAGAGAGTGTAAGAAGTGGCTATGATACGTCTCAAACGTATCTATAATTTTTGATGCTCCATGCTTGTTTTACACCAAAATATATATGTTTTGCTCATACTTCGTTGCATTTTTATATATTTTCCCACACTAACCTATTAACAAGATACCACAGTGCCAGTTCCCTATTTTCTGTTGTTTTGTATTTTAGAAAAGTTGTACAGGAAGTATTCTCGGAATTGGACAAAACAAAAGCCGAAGAAAATATTTTTCCGTAACGAAGACAGAGTCCAGAGGAGGGTCGAAGAGGAGCCACAGGGCGGCCACGCCACACTTTGGAGCGGCCAGGCCTGGGCCCACGCCAAGGGGTGGTGTGGGCCCCCTGGCCTCCACCGACCTCGCCCTTCCGTCTATTTATTCACGGTCTCGGGAAAAACCTAAACACCCGAGCCTCCATCCACGAAAAGTTTCGTCGCGGCAGCCATTGCAGACCCTAGCTCGGGAGGGTTCTGAAACTCTTCCCGGCACCCTGCCGGCGGGGAAATCATCGCCGGAGGCATCTACATCGCCATGTCCTCCTCCGAAGTGATGCGTGAGTAGTTCATCCCTAGACTATGGGTCCATAGCAGTAGCTAGATGGTTGTCTTCTCCAATTTGTGCCTCATGTTTAGATCTTATGAGCTGCCCTACATGATCAAGATCATCCTTATGTAATGCTACATGTTGTATTTGCTTTGGATCCGATAAATATTGAATACAATGTTGAGATCGATTATATATTCTTGTCATATGTTATTTGTGATCTTGCATGCTCTCCGTTGCTAGTAGATACTCTGGCCAAGTAGATGCTTGTGACTCCAAGAGGGGGTATTTATGCTCGATAGTAGGTTCATGCCTCTAATTTTCTGAAGAGTGACAGTAACTTCTAAGATTGTAGATGTGTTTTGTTGCTACTGGGAGAAAACAACAATGTTTTATCTAAGGGTAATTCTATTGTTTACTTTACACACATTGCTTAATGCGATAATCTATTGCTTGCAACTTAATACTGGAAGGGTTCGGACGATAACCGGAAGGTGGATTATTAGTCATAGACGCAGTTGGATTACGGTCTATGTATTATGTTGTAATGCTGTTATCACCCGATTTTGGCCAAATCAGGAGATGGGCCGTAAATGAAGATGGGCTTAGAAGATTACACGTGGAGCATCTTTGAAGCGGCTTTGTGTAAGTTTGGGCTAGATTGCCCATGTATCTGTAATATAGTAGATCGCATCTTAGTTTAGAATTAAAGATAGAGTCTGGCGGTTAGGTGCACGCCTCAATTAGAAAGTCCCTTGGACTATAAATATGTATCTAGGGTTATCGAGAAAGGAGGACAATCACGTTCACAACAAACACAAATCGGCGCGCGCCTTCCTTCGAGGGTTTCTTCCGGGTAAGCATCATGTGCCTAGATCGCATCTCGCGATCTAGGCAGTATGTTTATTCTACCTTGTGCTGCTCGTGCTGAAGCGTTGTTGATGGCGAGTAGCACTACTTATCATTAGGTGTTTAGGGCTTGCATTGATGCTTTCTCGTGCATATCTGCGTGGCAATGCCGTCCCTCGACACCTAGCTGCCCTTACACCTATCCGGTGTAAGGGCAACATCTTGCTTGTTCGTTACTTAGTAGATCCGATCTGTTATAGTTGCTCCTTGTTCCGCAAGGATTAGTTTAATATCTGCATAGTTAGGCCTTATGCGGGGTCGGACGATCCGGTGGTGCGTTAGGTGTTGTTTACCGTTCTACAAGGGATGTCCGGAATTAACGTAATGTTGGTTTTTAGGCCTCTTGTAGGGGTAGTTTTCATCATCTTCCGTATCTGCTAGGCCCGACTACGCGTAGGACGTTCGGTTATGCGGTGAAAACCTAAACTGTCGTAGATCGTTTTAGCTTTGTTTTGATCAAGCAGGATCCCCATGTCATTGCAAATCCAACGTGAACCATGGGGCGATCGGCTCTTTGAGCCGATCACGAACAACCTGAGCCGATAGGGCTCGTATTTAATGTTTACGTGTCTACCATGCGGGAACAATCGAAGCAATCTAACACCTTCCTGATCGGGTCTAGGTCGGGCACGCCCTAGCAACCGCCAGGACGTGGGTGGAAGACTTGCGGGACGACTTGAGTGCCAGGGGTCCACTAGCGGCCTTGGGAGCCTCCGCTCTTCGTGTTGCTTAACCATTGCCCGCCGGTGGTTTTGAGTAACACATTCAGCACGCCGGTGGGACATCTTGCAACATCCACGTCAACACCGACAACCGAGATGGCAGAGGAACGGATCACATACGAGGATCTCTCCGGAACACAAGAAGAAGTACGATGAGTGAAGGCCATCGTTGATGCCGAACTCATCGGCTCCTTTGAGAAGACCCGTCGCACGGCATTCAAAGGATTCACACAAGGCGTCCTCGAAGGGTTGGATCTGTCTCTCCCTTCAGAGGAACGTACCAGAGCCCTGCGACAGGAAATCAACTACGTGGTGGATCATTCGCTGCATCGGCATTCTGAGAGCCTGGTAAATACTTTGGAGCGCGTTGCGCTCCAGGTGGTGCAAGAGATCATGAAGCATTGATACGTCTCCAACGTATCGATAATTTCTTATGTTCCATGCTACTTTATTGATGTTACCTACATGTTTTATGCACATTATATGTCGTATTTACACATTTTCTGGAACTAACCTATTAACAAGATGCCGAAGTGCCGCTCCTACTGTTTTTGGTTTCAGAAATCCTAGTAACGAAATATTCTCGAAATTGGACGAAATCAACGCTAGGTTCCTATTTTGCCGGAAGCATCCGAACACCGAGAGCCGCCAGAGGGGGCCCTGGGGCCCCAGATGATAGGGTGGCGCGGCCAGGCCGCGCCACCCTATGGTGTGGTCGCCCTTCGCCTCCGACGCTGCTTTCGCCTATATAAAGCCCTGCGTCGAAACCCTTACGAGAGGAAGCCACGGTACGCAAAACCTTCCCGCCGCCGCCATCGCGAAGCCAAGATCTGGGGACAGTCTCTTCCGGCCCCCTGCCGGAAAGTGCCCCGAAGGCTTCTCCATCGACACCGCTGCCATCTTCATCACCGCTGCGCTCCCATGAAGAGGAGTAGTTCTCCATCGAGGCTCGGGGCTGTACCGGTAGCTATGTGGTTAATCTCTCTCCTATGTACTTCAATACAATGATCTCATGAGCTGCCTTACATGATTGAGATTCATGTGAGTTTTGTATCACTATTCATCTATGTGCTACTCTAGTGATGTTATTAAAGTACTCTATTCCTCCTCCACGTGTGTAAAGGTGACAGTGTGTGCACCGTGTGAGTACTTGGCGTAGGCTATGATTGTGATCTCTTGTAGATTATGAAGTTAACTATTGCTATGATGGTATTGATGTGATCTATTCCTCCTTTCGTGGCGTGAAGGTGACAGTGTGCATGCTATGTTAGTACTTGGTTTAGTTATGTTGATCTTTCTTGCACTCTAAGGTTATTTAAATATGAACATCTAATTGTGGAGCTTGTTAACTCCGGCATTGAGGGTTCGTGTAATCCTACGCAATGTGTTCATCATCCAACAAGTGTAGAGTATGCATTTATCTATTCGTTATGTGATCAAAGTTGAGAGTGTCCACTAGTGAAAGTCTAATCCCTAGGCCTTGTTCCTAAATCTGCTATCGTGCTTGTTACTATTTTACTGAATTACTACTGCTCGTTACTACCGCATGTTTACTTCTAATATTACTACCATCAACGCACGCCAGAGCTATTTTTCCGCGCCAGTACTCTTTGCTCATATTCATTCATACCACTTGTATTTCACTATCTCTTCGCCGAACTAGTACACCTATTAGGTGTGTTGGGGACACAAGAGACTTCTTGCTTTGTGGTTGCGTGGTTGCATGAGAGGGATATCTTTGACCTCTTCCTCCCCGAGTTCGATAAACCTTGGGTAATCCACTTAAGGGAAACTTGTTTTTGTTCTACAAACCTCTGCTCTTGGAGGCCCAACACTCTACACAAGAATAGAAGCACCACGTGACATCAAGCACTTTTCTCCGCTGCCGGGGAGGAAAGGTAAAAGCACTCATACTCCGGTTCCAGGTAACAGTACTTTTCTGCCGCTATGTGTGTGCTCGAAGCTATTTCCTTTAGACTCGCAATTGCGACATTTGGTTTCTTGTTTACACTAGTTAGGCATAATGAACAACAATGACCTTTTTATTCTATTTCCTGATTTAAGACATGGATGGTTTGATGCGAAAATTAAAAACCCATGGAACATATTAATATGAACGCTTTGAACACCATTGTTGTTAATGATATGGAGAATTCTAAGCTTGGGGAAGCTGGTTGATGAGCATGATATTTTTAGTCCCCCAAGCATTGAGGAGAAAATTTTCTTTGATGATACTTTGCCTCCCATTTATGATGATTATAATGATAGTAGTCTTTTGTTACCACTGTTATGGAGGATAAATTTGATTATGATTACAATATACCTCCTATATTTGATAGCTACTTTGAATTTGCTCCCACTACAATTAATAAGAATGACTATGCTTATGTTGGGAGTAGTAATTATTTTATGCATGAGACTCATGATAAGAATGCTTTATGTGATATTTATATTGTTGAGTTTGCTCATGTTGCTACTGAAAGTTATTATGAGAGAGGAAAATATGGTTGTAAAAATTTTCATGTTACTAAAACACCTCTCTATGTGCTGAAATTTTTGAAGCTACACTTGTTTTATCTTCCTATGCTTGTTACTTTGCTCTTCATGAACTTGTTTATTTACAAGATTCCTATGCATAGGAAGCATGTTAGACTTAAATATGTTTTGAATTTGCCTCTTGATGCTCTCTTTTGCTTCAACTTCTATTTCTTGCGAGTGCATCATTAACTTAGGCCCATCTTAATGGCTATAAAGAAAGAACTTCTTGGGAGATAACCCATGTGTTTATTTTACTACAGCAATTTTTGTTTTGTTGAGTCTTGGAAGTTGTTTGCTACTGTAGCAACTCTCCTTATCATGTTTTTGTGCCAAGTAAAGTTTCTATGTCAAAGTTGATGTTATATTTAGGATCGCTGCGCGAAACAGCATTGCTGTCATCACGAATTTGGCACAGGCCTCGTAGAAAATTCAAAAATCTGCCAATTTACGAGCGTGATCCTCGATATGTACGCAACTTTCATTAGTTTTGAGTTTTTTCATTTGAGCAAGTCTGGTGCCATCTTTAAATTCGTCTTTACGACTGTTCTGTTTTTGACAGATTCTGCCTTTTATTTCGCATTGCCTCTTTTGCTATGTTGGATTCATTTCTTTGATCCATTAATGTCCAGTAGCTTTATGCAACGTCCAGAAGAATGTTTGTGTCACCTCTGAACATGTGAATTTTTGATTATGCACTAACCCTCTAATGAGTTTGCTTGAAGTTTGGTGTGAAGGAAGTTTTCAAGGGTCAAGAGAGGAGTATGATATACTATGATCAAGAGGAGTGAAAGCTCTAAGCTTGGGGATGCCCCGTGGTTCATCCTGCATATTTCAAGAAGACTCAAGCGTCTAAGCTGGGATGCCCAAGGCATCCCTTCATCGACAAAGTATCAAGTTCCTTCTCTTGAAACTATATTTTTATTCGGTCACATCTTATGTACTTACTTGGAGCGTCTGTGTGTTTTTATTTTTGTTTTGTTATCTTAGTTCTCTGAATAAGTTCATCCTTGTGTGGAGAGAGACACGCTCCGCTGGTTCGTATGAACACATGTGTTCTTAGCTCATAATATTCATGGCGAAGTTTCCTCTTCGTTAAATTGTTATATGGTTGGAATTGAAAAATGCTACATGTAGTAATTGGTAAAATGTCTTGGATAATGTGATACTTGGCAATTGTTGTGCTCATGTTTAAGCTCTTGCATCATATACTTTGCACCTATTAATGAAGAAATACATAGAGCTTGCTAAAATTTGGTTTGCATATTTGGTCTCTCTAAGGTCTAGATAATTCTAGTATTGAGTTTTGAACAACAAGGAAGACGGTGTAGAGTCTTATAATGTTTACAATATGTCTTTTATGTGAGTTTTGCTGCACCGGTTCATCCTTGTGTTTGTTTCAAATAAACCTTGCTAGCCTAAACCTTGTATTGAGAGGGAATACTTCTCATGCATCCAAAATCCTTGAGCCAACCACTATGCCATTTGTGTCACCATACCTACCTACACATGGTATTTCTCCGCCATTCCAAAGTAAATGCTTGAGTGCTACCTTTAAACAATTCAAAGTTATTACCTCTTATTTGTGTCAATGTTTAATAGCTCATGAGGAAGTATGTGGTGTTTATCTTTCAATCTTGTTGGGCAACTTTCACCAATGGACTGGTGGCTTCATCCGCTTATCCAATAATTTGCAAAAAGAGCCGGCAGGTTCCCAGTCTCAAATTAATTAACCAAAATTGACACTCCTCCATGGTATGTGATTGTTGGACGGCACCCGAAGGATTCGGTTAGCCATGGCTTGAGAAAGCAAGGTGGGGAGGAGTGTCATCTAAATAAAACTAAAATAAAAAGGCACTCCTTCATGGTATGAGATTGTTGGCAGGCACCGGAGGATTCGTTAGCATGGTTTGTGAAAGAAAGGTTGGAAGGAGTGCCACCCAAAAATAAAATAAAATGGGAGCCGCTTTTGAAGGTTTGTCTGGCAGGGGTTAGAGTGCCCACTACCATTCGTTGACAACAACAAACACCTCTCAAAACTTTACTTTTATACTCTCTTGATGTTTTCAAAATAAAAGCTCTAGCACAAATACAGCAATCGATGCTTTCCTCTTGAAGGACCATTCTTTTACTTTTATTGTTGAGTCAGTTTACCTATTTCTCTCCACCTTAAGAAGCAAACACTTGTGTGAACTGTGCATTGATTCCTACATACTTGCATATTGCACTTATTATATTACTTTGCATTGACAACTATCCATGAGATATATGTTACAAGTTGAAAGCAACCGCTGAAACTTAATCTTCCTTTGTGTTGCTTCAATACCTCTACTTTGAATTATTGCTTTATGAGTTAACTTTTATGCAAGACTTATTGATGCTTGTCTTGAAGTACTATTCATGAAAAGTCTTTGCTTTATGATTCATTTGTTTACTCATGTCATTACCATTGTTTTGATCGCTGCATTCATTACATATGTTTACAAACAATATGATCAAGTTTATGATGGCATGTCACTTAAGAAATTATCTTTGTTATCGTTTTACTGCTGACGAGCAGAACTAAGCTGGGATGCTTTGATCGTCTCGCGATCGATAATTTCTTTATGTTCCATGCTACTTTATTGATGTTACCTACATGTTTTATGCACATTATATATGTATTTACGCATTTGAACTAACCTAATAACAAGATGCAGAAGTGCCAGTTCCTGTGCTGTTTTTGGTTTCAGAAATCCTAGTAACGAAATATTCTCGGAATTGGACGAAATCAACGCCGGGTTCCTATTTTGCTGGAAGCATCCGAGAACACCGCGAGGAGGGGCCTGTGGGCCCAGATGATAGGGTGGCGCGGCCAGGCGGGCCCGCGCCACCCTATGGTGTGGTCGCCCCTTCGCCCCCTCCGACGCTGCCCTTCGCCTATATAAAGCCCTGCGTCGAAAACCTTACAGAGGAAGCCACGGTACGCAAAACCTTCCGAGCGCCGCCATCGCGAAGCCAAGATCGAGGGACGGAGTCTCTGTTCCGGCACCCTGCCGGAGGGGGAAGTGCCCGGAAGGCTTCTCCATCGACACCGCTGCCATCTCCACCGCCATCTTCATCACCGCTGCTCCCATGAAGAGAGTAGTTCTCCATCGAGGCTCGGGGTACAGTAGCTATGTGGTTAATCTCTCTCTATGTACTTCAATACAATGATCTCTCATGAGCTGCCTTACATGATTGAGATTCATATGAGTTTTGTATCACTATTCATCTATGTGCTACTCTAGTGATGTTATTAAAGTACTCTATTCCTCCTCCACGTGTGTAAAGGTGACAGTGTGTGCCCGTGTGAGTACTTGGCGTAGGCTATGATTGTGATCTCTTGTAGATTATGAGTTAACTATTGCTATGATGGTATTGATGTGATCTATTCCTCCTTTCGTGGCGTGAAGGTGACAGTGTGGATGCTATGTCAGTACTTGGTTTAGTTATGTTGATCTTTCTTGCACTCTAAGGTTATTTAAATATGAACATCTAATTGTGGAGCTTGTTAACTCCGGCATTGAGGGTTCGTGTAATCCTACGCAATGTGTTCATCATCCAACAAGAGAGTGTAGAGTATGCATTTATCTATTCTTGTTATGTGATCAAAGTTGAGAGTGTCCACTAGTGAAAGTCTAATCCCTAGGCCTTGTTCCTAATCTTTACTTCTCGTTGCTTGTTACTATTTCTTGAATTACTCTGCTGCGTACTCTGCATGTTTACTTCTGCCAATATTACTACCATCAATTGCACGCCCGACATATTTTTACGCGCCGTACTCCATATTCATTCCCATACCACTTGTATTTCACTATCTTTACGAACTAGTACACCTATTAGGTGTGTTGGGGACACAAGAGACTTCTTGCTTTGTGGTTGCGGGGTTGCATGAGAGGGATATCTTTGACCTCTTCCTCCACGAGTTCGATAAACCTTGGGTAACTCTTAAGGAAACTTCTTCTTTGTTCTACAAACCTCTGCTCTTGGAGAGCCAACACTCTACAGAATAGAAGCACCGTAGACATCAGGCGTCGGTACTCCCTTGAAGGACCTTCTCGAGACTCACCAGGGGAGAGGTGCAACTCCACACGAGCCACCATTGCCGTGGCGATGGCAGCTCCACGGCAACAAGGTTCACCGGCGTACGTTGTCTACAGGTTGGAGGTGATCGGCGCTCCTCGGTATCTGTGGGCGCACAAAGAGATCCGCACGGTCCGTGTTGTGCCGGAAGCAACAACGGACGCGAGCGATCCAGGCTCCAACGGGAGGGATTGCCGACGGAGCAGTGTTCGCGGGGAGGGACGGCTGCGCGTGAGGTTGGGAGCGGACGGCAGCTTGAGGCGTGGCTATCGTATGCTGCCGCACCAATTCATGAAAGCCTCGCCTCCCTTCACCGGATCGGATCGGTGGTCTTGAGAGACCGGTTGGCATCCTGCGAAGAAGAAGATAATCGGCTATTCAAGCCATACCCCAATGAGTTTGACCTGATCCCACTACCACCTAAGTATCGGCTCCCGGACTTCACCAAATTCGAGTGGGTGAAGGATCTGGCTCAATCGACACGTGAGCCGATACTTGGCCCGATTGGGCATGTTTCAGCATCGGATCAGCTACAGGTGAGGTTCTTTTCGCAATCCCTCACCGGTCCAGCTTTTGGATGGTACACCTCGTTGCAGCAATTCTACGATCATGGAAGCAGCTAGAGGAACAGTTCACACACAATCATTGTGAACTACGAGGCGCATTGCCGAACTACGCACAGTTGGCAAAGAAACAGTCTGAATACATTCAAATTCATATCAAGAACCGTGTTATTCGGTTCATTTATCCGAGAAAGAATCAGTGCCGTGCAGGCCTTGCAGCGCCATTCAGATCTGGCGTTCCAAGTGGTCAATTTGCGCGCATGGTCAGGACCTTATATAGACAGATATCCGGCGTGCCAGACAAAAGGCAAGCGCGATAAGCTGGTCAATGCGATGAGATGAAGATTACGGAAGATCGGGAAGTCGATAGCTGAGTGGACTCGGACAGTACATGTGTCCTGCAAATGGGTGAATCCACAGGGCCTCCAAGAGGGTTTGACTTTGATGTGAGCAAAGCTGAGCGGTGCCCGTCTGCTCTTTTGAAAAGCAGTTGAAGCTGCAGAAGGCCACAAGATCCCTACGGCACAAGAGATGAACGGTGAGCCATCGAATGGCATCATACGTTCACGCACAACTATTTGCATCTTATTCGCACAAATTCGATGGTTTTAGAATCAGGCCGATTAACTTTCGGACAGTTTGCCATGAAGGTAGACATGCGTCATTTCAGCGTCAACATGGTGGACCTAAGCCACTCCATAAGGGAGCCAGGGTTCTCTTTTGATGTCAATATGGCATGGTGAGCTACCATGGGAAAGATAACAGAGAGAGCAGCCACTCTCGTGGCAAAGAGAAAAAGGAGGCCGTTCCACGCGACCGCCCCAAGATGGTGATAGACGATACCTGTGGGAGGAGGTGAGAACGTGCGGTATCAACGTCCACTGTCCGTGCATCTCCTCAACAAATATGAGCAGCGATATGACCAACGTCGGCGCTACGACGAAGACGATGAAAGATATCGTCGATCGCGGAAGGAAAAGACGTATCGTCGGCGTGATGGAAACAACGCGATACGAGCGTCACGCTAGAGGGAGGTCAAGGGAGCAAGACAACATGGATAAGCAGGGACTGTCCTTTCTTCAAACATTCAGGACTCGGAATGAACGATTGCCAACAATCGAGAACAGAATGCAAAGAGCAAGAGAAGGACAAATGAGGTTTCGGTGTTCGCGTCTAGGGCCTCTCCCTCGGAATAAACGAGCAGGTCATCTCAAGAAAGACTTTGGGAGTCAGATGGAGAAGAAGATAGGTATCACCGGCCAAGGTGGTGCCCGATGGACAAGCCATTCTCGAAGCGTAGGTGCGGGCTGCAGAGAGCACGGGAAGAAGCCGAGGCACGTACCTGTACACGTTGGGGAAGCGCGATGGCGTGAAAATTCAGCAAGCATTGGAGGAAAGGCGCAGCCAAAGAAGTATGGCGCCTAAACAGGACGGCCGTGCACGGGCATGGCGGCTAAACATGGTGTCCATAATCCCGACGGAGTAGCAACGTCCAAGGCCATGGAGCGTGCGTGGCAGGCCGATCTGCGATCGGCCCTCAAAAATGAAAAGCAGGATCTTATCTCGACATCCACGTAGCTGGTGGAAAACAAAGAAGTGCTAAACCTTCACGAAGCATTGCAATGAAAAGGAGGCCGTTCCTGTAATGGCCAAAATTATCCTCGACATCGTTTTGTACTGTTCGGCATTGATCCAACGAGAGATGCGAAGAGCCGATACCATCAAGTACTTGACAGAATCGACTCGGGGGCACATAGAAGGATAGAACACGAGGATACGGAGTTTGAAGCAATTCGGATATATTCGATAAAGTATGGGACATATGAGTAAATCGTTGAAAATTCAAACTTTCAAATTTTTAGCACAAGATGTATGGAACATCAACTCAAGGATAAAAAGCCGATACATGGCCATCGACTCAAAGCCTGGAGAGTTATCAAATTACATGGAGGAGTCAATGGAATGGTTTGATGACTTGGATCCTCTCTGCAAGGACCTCCAACTTCCTCAGCGAGCCATCGGGTTCAGCAGTGCTAGCCGGAGCATCGGTTGTGGCGTCCAATACTGCCTTGGCTCATTTAAAGCCGCGATATTCGTACAAGATTGAGGATCGTAACGACTAACGACAAGAGCAGCATAAACATGCAAGTCAGGTTAGGGAGACCCAAGAGGGCATGTGGGACCATGAGGATGGCCGATGATGAAGCAATGGCTGTGGCATTCTGCTGAGGGCTTGGCCAAGGTGGCAACTTGGTAGATATTACCTTCAGAGGATGTTACCTCCAGAATTGGGAAGGGCATCAGAACTTCATCAAACATCCTCACCAGAAGCTGCATCAGTCTGCCCGAGGTGATGAGCCAATCTGAGCAGCAAAACAAAAGAATGGAGCTAGGGGAGTTCGAGGGCCACTACTTTAGGCTTCTTGTTCAAGGGAGCTGACCCTTCCAAGCGTCCCTGGTGTTGGCTCCTTGGGCGTAAGCTTTCTGCCTGTTTTGATGAAGAGCTGGGTGGCTCGGGCGGCTCGCTGAAATATTGATGATGATCTGGAGAGCCGACTTTGTTGGAATCGGTGTGCTGCACTACAACAGGAGATGAAGCCCATTTGGTGGCTCACTATTGTCCTCACTCTGGTTGAGGCTCGGGGCAGCGACCTCGTGGATGCCTTTGTTTTTAGAAGCCGGTTGGAGAGTCATCGGTTGGTCCCGCGCAATTCCTCTCAAAGCGATGAGTTCTTGCAAAGGGGGATCCATCATCACCGATGGAGAATTGACTCACACTATCTGTTCTTTGTAAGGCAGATGAGGATATCTGTACTACAGTCTCGGGTTCAACGGCAAGTTGTTTTAGAGGCTTTAGGACTCTGTTGAAGGCATTGGTCTGCCTTATCGTCCATCAGGGCTCCATCAGCTGGTTTACATGACCTTGATGATATCATCTTGAAGTCTACAAGGTTCCGGCAGCCACCTTCTTTGCTATTATTCTCGCCTTGATGAGCTCAGCTGCCCTGAAGATTCTTTGCTCTGGAGAGCCGATGGTGTTAGAATCGGCTGTCTCTGCGTCGTAACCATGTTGGAAGGTGGCGAGCTCTTGAAGAGGACCACCAGGGTTGATGGGAGGAGTTCGAAGAAGGAGCCATCATCAATGATTGGGCTCTAGACCAGTTTGTTGCTGCAAAGAAATGGGAACATCACAAGGGGTTGTGAGCGGATGGCACTGTTTTTGCGGAAGTATCAGCTTCAACATCTAGGTTTTCAGCAACTGGCTAGAATTTCTGAAAGCATTAATCAGGGAGTTTGCCGTTAGGACAAACATCACGAACGGATGATTTTGAAGTCCAAAGATCTAGGGGTCTCAAGGCTGTACTGGACCTGTTCGATTGGAAGTCCGGATCTGAGTTTCAAGGTTGCAAGTTACCTCAAGGAGGCAACTAGATTGATCTGTCTTGCAATTCATTATGAAAAACATGCATTGCTATCGCCATTGAGCATCAACAAGGTGAAATCGCAAATTTAACACAAGGGAGGATCGGCTAGATCAATTTGCAAGGAATCGGGTCAAATTGGGGAAATTTCTTCATTGATAATCAGATTTCTTACATGAAAGAGTGATTGCTCTCAAAAGGAAGGCCTAGGGGGATGCATTGCCCCTCCTACTACTAATGATCCTATTCTAGGATCCTATCTAGGAGCCATTGCTGCCCTCGTCGTCGCCGTACGCCGCCGCTGTCGCGCTGTCGGCGGACTCGTGTCGCGGCTGCGCCCGCACCACAGAGGACCCTCGTTGTCCTCGTCGTCCTCGCCGGCGCGTCTTCGTCAGCATCGAAGTCAGCTAGGTTGCCCGGCCAGGGCGGAAGCGCTCGGCGGCTCGTCGGAGGAGGTGCTGTCCTCCTCCTCTTCTTCTTCCTTCACCTCCTCGGAGCGAGGTGAATCGCCCGGAGAGGCGATCGCCGTCCTCTCCTCTTCCGATTCCCCGTATGCAAGGAATCGGAGGTTGCCCCCATCGGTCGAGGACTTGTCGTCCTCCAACCCAGACGAAATCGTGGCTCGACTCTTCCCCGTCGGCAATGGCGCGGCGGATGTTGGCCGCGTGGGCCTCTTGCGGGTCCCACTCCAGCGTCGGCTCGCGGAAAGGGGAAGACTGCGCAGAAAGACCCGATGAGGAGGGAGAAGAAGAGAATGGTGGCAGAGGAGGGCTTTTGGAGTGCTGATGCGAAGGGGATGAAGAGGAGAAGTGTCCGATGCGGTTAAATAAAAGGAGATGGAAATTTAATTGTCGAGCAGTTTCGGACGTGGTGCCAGCGTCAAATCGTGCGGAAAGTTGGAAGGCAAGTCGTCATGATGAGAAAATGTGCGACGGTTCTGCTTGCCATGACCCCTCGAAGGAAAAACAGATGGTTTTGAAATTATCATTGCAAAACCAGGTATGTGTTATCACCGATTTTGGAAATCGGAGATGGGCGTAAATGAAGATGGGCTTAGAAGATTACACGTGGAGCGTCTTTGAAGCGGCTTTGTGCTAAGAGTTTGGGCTAGATTGCCCATGTATCGTAATATAGTAGATCGCATCTTAGTTTAGAATTAAAAGATAGATCTGGCCCGTGCACGGTAGGCGCTCATTAGAAAGTCCTTGGACTATAAATATGTATCTAGGGTTATCGAGAAGGGAGGACAATCGTTCACAACAAACACAAATCGGGCATCGCCACCTTCCTTCGAGGTTTCTTCGGGTAAGCATCATGCGCCTAGATAACATCTGAAGAGCGAGTATCGTTATTCGTCTACCTTGTCCTCGTCTGAAGCGTTGTTGATGGCGAAGTACTACTTATCATTAGGTGTTTAGGGGCTTGCATTGATGCTTTGCATTGCACGCATGGCAATGCAGTCCTGACACCTGCTGCCTTACACCTATCGGTGTGGGCAGCATCTTGCTTGTTCGTTACTTAGTAGATCCGATCTGTTATAGTTGCTCCTTGTTCCGCAAGGATTAGTTTAATACATAGAAAAGTTAGGCATCAGGGTCGGACGATCCGGTAGTACGTTAGGTGTTGTTCACGTTCCTACAAGGGATGTTTCGGGAATTAACGTAATGTTGGTTTTTAGGCCTCTTGTGGGGTAGTTTTCATCATCTTCGTTCTGCTAGGCCGACTACGCGTAGGACGTTCGGTTATGCGGTGAAAACCCTAAACTCGTAGATCATTTTAGCTTTGTTTTGATCAAGCAGGATCCCCATGTCATTGCATCCAACGTGAACCATGGGGCGATCGGCTCTTTGGGGCGATCCACGGGGCAAGAGCCGAGAGGGCATTTAATGTTCACGTGTCTACCATGTGGAACAATCGCAATCTAACACCTTCTGATCGGGTCTAGGTCGGCACGCCTATGTTGCGCCGGAAGGGACGAAGACTTGTGGGAGGAGCGAGTGCCAGGGGTCCACTCGCGCCTTGAGGAGCCTCCCGGCTCTTCGTGTTGCTTAACCATTGCCCGCCAGTGGGTTTTGGCAGGTAACAAATGTCCAAACGAATCTGATAGTAATCATCTTGTCGTGTATGGTAGTTATTCTGTCATCACCCAACATGTTATTTGTCTTTATGGAGAGACACCTCAGTGGTAAGCTTTTGATCCTTTCTTTCTTGATAAATCCATCCACTTGTAATCATGCTCGTTTGCTACGCTGTGCTTGTCTCTTTAATTACTGCAAACATCTCTTTCCACTCTATATGTCTAATCCTTGTGTTCAACAAAACCGGCGAGATTGGCAACCTCACTGTAAGTTGGGGTAAAATATTTTGGTTGTGTTGTGTGCAGATTCCACATTATTGCTGACGCCGGTAGTGCGTCCTGCCAATAGTCAGCTAGCAACACCTTCAGAAGTCACACATTTCTCCTACTGGTCGATTAAACCTTGGTTTCTTACTGAGAAAAAACTTGCTGATGTGCTCATCATACCTTCCTCTTGGGGTTCCCCAACGGCTACCTCCCCCAACTTGACTAAAGTGAGGGTGATACATTTTTACCATTATAAGGCACAAATAACCTCTCCTTGTCAATGGACAAAGACATTTGCTTCAATGATTATTACTTGATGTGGTCCGGTGTCTCCTTCCTCATGAAACTAGTGAAAACAAAACTAGAAAAGAAAACAAATATTTTTGTGTTTTTGTAGTTTTATAATTTTATTTTGCTTTTGAGGCGTGAAGAGTTAGCTCACAAGTGACGGAATCATGAGTCTCGTAGCGTCAGTTCGTCTACCTAAGAACGACGCTTAAGTCAACAAACTAAATCTAGGAGGTATCCCTCTTAGATTTGGATGAAGTGCATGTGAGACAAAACGTAGAACACAAGTGCAACCTTTTATGTGCCGAAGTTAAAAGAAAAGGATAACACTTAAGATAGGAAACTCTCTATTACAAAGAAGAGCGGAAAACTGCCGCTATACTACAACTTTTGTTGGCAGTGGATCAAGTTGGAAGGTTTTATCCCAACTAGTTTAGACCCGGGAAAAGGAAACCCAAGAGACCTGCACAATAAATGGGGAAAATACCTCTATCTAGCTCTACTTACATGCACGTTCATAGATGATTCTCGATAAACATAATTAAAATTACCATAGCTGGGTAATTGCATTGTATGTGCCTTACTCCTCTTGGTAGAACCTTTTATACCCGTCTACTATAATAATGTGATTTTTTTGATAATGGTAATATATTAATATCAAAAGATACCAATTACACCCAGTCTCCGCAACAACGCAACACCCTAATGGCAGTACGGATGCACACATCCACTAGTGGAAAACGGGGCTATAGGCCCGGTCCATTTGGACCTTCAGTCCCGGTTTCCAAACCGGGACCAATTAGGCGGGACTAAAGGGTCCCCCTTTAGTCCCGGTTTAAAGTTGCACCGGGCCTAAAAGCTGCGCCACGTGGTGCGGCCAGGGAGCTCACGGTGGATGGCCTTTGGTCCCGGTTCGTGTGCAGAACCGGGCACAGGCACTCGCCGCGCGAGAAGTGCCTATTTCTCTGCGCGGCACGGTTTAGGATGCAGCACGTTCCTGCGCTGGCGAGAGCAGACGTTCGCGGCTGAGTTTCAGCAATGCATATATATCATTCAAGAAACCACAAAAAATCGTCGTGAATATATATAGACATCATCAACAGTACACGTAATGCATGCATATTTACAATATAAAGTCGGATCTCTTTACTAAATCTATTAGCTTCTACGAAGTTGCTCAACACCTAGCTATGACCTTCGCATAGTGCTCTCCACCTGGGGTAATGCACTCGTAAGAAAGAATCCCGTGAGTTCCTCTTGAATTGCTCGTATTTGATCCTCAGTTATGAGAGTGTCCCGCAAGCGTATCATCTATATTTAAAAAGGAGATCAATATATGATTGGAAATCAATACATAGATGGTACTAATTAAGATAATTGTGAGAATTTGTTATCGTACAGTGTTGTATTTGGGGCATCCCCACCCTTGGGACAGGACATGTCACGAATGAAGGTGCAGAGACGTAGTATCCAGATAAGTTATTCCCGCGTTCCTGCTCACACTTACGAAAAAATAGTTAGATCAAACTAATAATCAAACATCGAGAAGTAAATATCATATATAGAGTTTCACGGACATAGCTATACTACTGGGGTAATCTTCAAATGTAAGCTCCGATTTCCATTTACCCGGAACAGTCGTGATAAGCCACCTTAGCCAAAAAATAATGAGTAAATGAGTTATTGATTAGTTGGTGATATCGTCGAATTAGAACAGGAAGATGCCAATATAAAATTGATTGAAATTACCTCTGGAGGATGGCAGCCATTGCCCATTCCCATATTCTTTCGTTTCGAGTCCATGACCTTCGACTCCTTTGAAGATCAATGATAAGGAGAATAAAGTGGAAGCACACACAAGCATAGCTCAATGATTAGGAGAATAAGTGGAAGCTGCATAAGCATAATGTATATTATATAGCACTCACTTGAAGTTGTAGGGAAGAATATTTCCTCTTTGTTGCTTGCTTCCCAAAAACATTACATGTTGTCCTCTGTGTCCTTGGCGAAGTCTCGAACCGTAACTTCATGAACTATGTCTGGGTCTATGAACCCCAAGGAGCTTGCCTCTTTTGTATTCGAGCTTCTTCATTCTGCATAATTAAATGTATAGCGTACACAAAGAATATAGTGAGGATAATTGTTAGTGCAAATGAATGAGTCGTTAGAGACTTAATTACATAAATAAATCACTTACGTACAAGATGAAAGCTTGTCGAATCTTGATTGAATAAGCTGACAGTTCTTCTAACTCAATGTTTATCTCCTCGACCCCCAAGTAATGCTCATCTCTAAGATACACCGTGAGGTAGCGATCTCTTCGACGGGCTCGTGCAGTCATGCAACCTTCGGAGTCCCTAGACGCGAGCTCGCCAGGTTGTGAGATCTACGTATCTATACTTATTTACCACTTGAGCCGTTGGATAGTAATCTTTGTAATCAACTGATGCTCCCTGAGCTCTAGCCTCACTTTCGATCATCGATGTCGTCTCTCATCATAGAAGGGCAAAACGAGTAGGGTATTTCGAATGTCTGCTGTCCAAGCTAGGCGACTTTTGTGCTTCTTTGCTCGCTCTATAGGATCCAAGAGAGCGGTCATAATCAGCTCTCGGCCAGGTCTCTTCATTCTCGTCTCGGCAAAGTGCTTCATTGTTTGCGGTTTAATAAACATCTTCTTCGACGCAAGAAACGTGCTCTTGGTCTGCTCATGTGGTAACAACTTGGAGTCTGTGCCCTCATCGGAGTTGATGATCTCTTCGGAGCTGTAGAGGTGCCGCGGTTGGCTTCCTCTTTTGCAAATGGGCGGCGGAGTCTCGACGAGGAGGAGGAGGCGGCGGAGTATTTCACGCGGAGAGACTGCTCATGCACGGGGAATCATCATCGCGCATAGGAGAATCATCACGCGGAGGAGACTCATCACGCGGAGGAGACCTACGGTGGGGAGAGGAGGCGGAGGAGGTGGCACTGGTGGCTTCTCACACGGAAACACAATGTTCTCCTTCGCCATTGCACGGTGGTTCTACGGGCTTCTCCCGGTTCTTTGATTTCCATCTTCACCAGGGTGCTCAAGCACCACTCCTCATAATCTCTCAACACTTCATCCACCATCCAGCAAAGTCGTCTTGGGCCGGACGGCAATGGTGAGACCTTGTAGGTAAGAAGATGACCGCCGCCTTGAAGGATAGGTTGAAAACTTTAACATGCAGCTCACAAGGACGGCTCTCAGTGAGATCATCCACGGGGGGTAGCGAGGAGGCTCGACCACCTCATCATTAATATGATCGGCCTGCTGAGAGGAAGCTACCGGTGTTGAGATTGCAGCGGGACGAGGGCATCGAGCAATGGCGCAGGATCTACAGCCTGCCCCTGAGCCATCTGGGATGTAAGTACTTGGGTTACCATGGTTAATTGGGCTTGCATGGTGGTAAAACCCTCCTCTAAGGACTATGCGGTCTGTTTTCCTTGCCTTTCTCCTCTCATGGCTTTTATCAGGAAATCTTTCCTTTCAGGAAAGCCAAGTTCCACGGAACGGAGCCTTCTGTGCCTCGTGTTCGTCCGCTGTGTTCTTTGTTCCCAAGGCGCGTGTCAGCTCATCGTTCTCTCTATCGGGCTGGAACCTCCCCTCCTCCACGTCCTTATGTGCTTTTTTCTAGGGCTTCAATGGGAAACTTCAGATGAGCTTTCTTATAGCACTTCCCTGTTTCTGGATGCAACGTTCCCCCAATCCCGTAGAACCACTCCCTGCACCGTTCGATCCGACCGTGTGTCCCTAATCTGATCCCTTTCTTGGTCAGTTCCGCCACCGCCTCCCACTTAGGACGGTTAGTCCTGCATCCACAGTTTTGGTGATATTTCTTCAACGCACATTTGCCTTATTTGTTTAAAACCTTTTCTTAAATTCTTCGACTCCGTGTACTTCTGGTCGTCCCATTATTTTTACCTTCTCACCATCCAGTCTTCTTCTTGATAAGGCCGCACAATCTTTTCTTGTGGTTCTTGAATAGTTCGGCCATCTTCTTCTTGGCAAACTCGCGGAGGGCATGCTTGATGGCGTGTAACTCACACGTTCGTTGGGAACCCCAAGAGGAAGGTATGATGAAGGATTTTCCCTCGGAAAGAAACCAGGTTTAATCGAACCGGGAGGAGCCAAGAAGCACGTTGAAGGTTGATGGTGGCGAAATGTGATGCGGCGCAACACCGGGATTCGGCGCCAACGTGAACTGCACAACACAACCAAAGTCTTTGCCCCAGCTTAGTGAGGTTGTCAATCTCACCGGCTTATTGCAACAAAGGATTAGTATTTATATCAGCCATGGGCAGCCGGCCGGCAGCCGGCTTCGAGCCCGCCAAACTCGGGCACAGGCCAGAGATGTTGGGTGCCACAAGGCCGGGCCGGGCTGGGTAGCCCGAAAACAGCGCGATTAACACTACGACGGCCACGGCCGACGGCAGACGATGGGTGTTGCCGGGCCGGGCCTAACCGTATTTTTGCATGGAGCTTAACTCGGGCCGAGGCCCGGCATTGGCTCATGCCGAGTATAACCGTATTGTGGAAGATGTTTACAAAGAAAAACATGGCAATATTACGATAGATTGTATGCTATATGAGAATAGGACCGTCCATGATCCCTAGAGTTGTCTCTCCCATAAGATAAAAGCATGTTGTGAACAAATTAATCGCGAGCTTGTTAGAAGGGCATAACAATGCATGTACATGATATGATAAATATAGTGAGATTTAATCAGGCATTACGACAAAGTACATAGACCGCCATCCAACTGCATCTATGCCTAAAGTCCATTGAGGTTATCATCCGAACCCCATTAATGTTATTAAAAGCAACAAACAATTGCAGTAAGTATGGTGCGTAATGTAATCGACAACTACATCCTTAGACATAGAATCAATGTTTATCCCTAGTGGCAACACATCACAACCTTAGAACCTACTGTCACGATCCAGCTCAATGAAGGCATGAACCCACTATGGGCATAAATACCCCTCTTGGAGTTAAGAGCAAAAACTTGGCCAGACCTCTACTAATAATGGAGAGCATGCAAGATCATAAACAATAGATTGATAATCACCATAACATAGTATTCTCTATCCATAGGATCCCGACAAACACAACATATAGAATTACATATAGATGATCTTGATCATGTTAGCAGCTCACAAGATCCAACAATGAAGCACAACAAGGAGAAGACAACCATCTAGCTACTGCTATGGACCCATAGTCCGGGGGTGAACTACTCACTCATCACTCCGGAGGCGACCATGTGTAGAGTCCTCCAGGAGATGAATCCCCTCTCCCGTGGTCCGGAGCGATCTCTGAATCCCCAGAGATAGGATTCGCGGCGGCGCGTCTCGATGGTTTTCCGTATCGTGGCTCTCGATGCGGGGTTTTATGACGGAGGCTTTAAGTAGAAAGGGCAGGTCCAGAGGCGCGCGAGGCCCACACCATAGGCCGCGCGGCCCCAGGGGCCGCGCCGCCTATGGTGTGGCCACCTCGTTGCCCCAACTCCCCTCGGTCTCTGGAAGCTTGTTCAAAAATAGGACCACGGGCGTGATTTCGTCCCAATTCGAGAATATTCGTTACCGAGTTTCTGAACAAAAACAACAGAAAACGACCAACTGGCTCTTCGCATCTTGTTAATAGGTTAGTTCAAAAATGCGTAAATACGACATATAATGTGCATAAAACCTGAGGTCATCAATAAAGTAGCATGGAACAGAAATTATCGATACAGAATATCGGCATCCCACTTAGTTACGCTCGTCCCGAAGGTAAACGATAACAAAGATAATTTCGAGAAGTGACATGCCATCATAATCTTGATCATACTATTTGTAACATATGTAACCAGATGCGTGATCAAAACAATGGTAATGATATGAGTAAACACTGAATCATAAAACAAAGACTTTTCATGAATAGTACTTCAAGACAAGATCAATAAGTCTTGCATAAGAGTTAACTCATAAAGCAATAAATCAAAGTAAAGGTGTTGAAGCAACACAAAGGAAGATTAAGTTTCAGGTTGCTTTCAACTTATAACATGTATATCTCATGGATATTGTCAACATAAAGTAATATAACAAGTGCAATATGCAAGTATGTAGGAATCAATGCAGTTCACACAAGTGTTTGCTTCTTGAGGTGGAGAGAGATAGGTAAACTGACTCAACAATAAAAGTAGAATGAGGAAGAAAAGCATCGATTGCCGTATTTGTGCTGAGCTTTTATTTGAAAACATGAAACAATTTTGTCAATGGTAGTAATAAAGCATATGAGTTATGTAAATTATATCTTAAGTTGCAAGCCTCATGCATAGTATACTAATAGTGCCGCACCTTGTCCTACTTAGCTTGGACTACCGGATCTTTACATGCCATGTTTCAACCAAGTGTCACAAGGGGTACCTCCATGCTTTGTACAAGGTCTAAGGAGAATGCAATTTTTGGATTTCTCGCTTTTGATTATTCTAAACTTAGACATCCATCCCGGGACAACATAGAACAGAGATAATGGACTCCTCTTAAATGCATAAGCATGTAGCAACAATTATTATTCTCATATGAGATTGAGGATATATGTCAAACTGAAACTTCACCATGATTCATGGCTTTAGTTAACGGTAATGTTCCTATCTAACAATTTGCATGTAACCACTAAGGTGTAGATCCTTGAACAAGACGGACATGCATGTAACTCACATGATATTCAACAATAGTTGATGGCGTTCCCAGAAGCATGGTTATCGCACAAGCAACTTAATAAGAGATAAAGTGCATAAGTAATATTTAATACTACATAGTTTTAAGGCTATTTTGTCCCATGAGCTATATATTGCAAAGGTGAATGATGGAATTTTAAAGGTAGCCTCAAGCAATTTACTTTGAATGGGAGAAATATAATGTAGGTAAGTATGGTGGACACAAATGGCATAGTGGTTGGCTCAAGGATTTTGGATGCATGAGAAGTGTTCCTCTCGATATAGGTTTAGAGCTAGCAAGTTATTTAGGCAAACTCAAGGATGAACCGGTGCACAAAACTCACATAAAACATATTATAAACATTATAAGACTCTCACCGTCTTCTTGTTGTTTAAAACTCAATACTAGATATTATCTAGACCTTAGAGACCAAATATGCAAACCAAATTTTAGCAAGCTCTATGTATTTCTTCATTAATGGGTGCAAAGCATATGATGCAAGAGCTTAAACATGAGCACAACAATTGAAGTATCACATTATGCAAGACATTTTAGAATTACTACATGTAGCATTTTCCAATTCCAACCATATAACAATTTAACGAAAGAAGAAACTTCGCCTTGAACATTATGAGTAAAGCCTAAGGACACATTTGTCCATATGCAACAAGCGAGCGTGTCTCTCTCCCACAAAGTGAATGCTAGGATCCATTTTATTCAAACAAAACAAAAAAACAAAACAAACCGACGCTCCAAGTAAAGAACACAAGATGTGACCGAATAAAAATATAGTTTCAGAGGAGGAACCTGATGGTATTGTCGATGAAGAAGGGGATGCCTTGGGCATCCCCAAGATTAGACGCTTGAGTCTTCTTAAAATATGCAAGGAATGAACCACGGGGGCATCCCCAAGCTTAGAGCTTTCACTCTCTTGATCATAGTATATCATTCTCCTCTCTTGACCCTTGAAAACTTCCTTTACACCAAACTTCAAGCAAACTCAATAGAGGGTTAGTGCACAATTAATAATTCACATGTTCAGAGGTGGCACAATCATTCTTTACACTTCTGGACATTGCATAAAGCTACTGGACATTAATGGATCAAAGAAATTCATCCAACATAGCAAAAGAGGCAATGCGAAATAAAGGCAGAATCTGTCAAAAGCAGACAGTCCGTAAAGACGAATTTTAAGATGGCACCAGACTTGCTCAAATGGAAAAACTCAAAACTAATTAAAGTTGCGTACATATCTGAGGATCACGCTCGTAAATTGGCAGATTTTTTATAATTTTCTACAGAGACTTAGCCCCAGATTCGTGACAGACAGCAATGCTGTTTCTGCGCAGCGATCCCAAATATAACATCAACTTTGACATAGAAACTTTACTTGGCACAAAAACATGATAAGGAGAGGTTGCTACAGTAGTAAACAACTTCCAAGACTCAAATATAAAAAAAAGTACTGTAGTAAAAACATGAGTTGTCTCATAAGCGCTTTTCTTTAACGCCTAGCTAGGCGCAGTGCAAATCAAGTAACATCAAGGTAGAAGCATCAACATCATAGCTTGTTCTAATAATAGAATCAAAAGGCAAATTCATTCTCTTTCTAGGGAAGTGTTCCATACCTTTCTTGAGAGGAAATTGATATTTAATATTACCTTCTCTCATATCAATAACAGCACCAACAGTTCGAAGAAAAGGTCTTCCCAACACAATAGGACAAGATGCATTGCATTCGATATCCAAAACAACAAAATCAACGGGACAAGGTTATTGTTAACCGTAATAATTATCAATCCTCCCCAAGGTTTCTTTTTAACATTATCGGCAAGATTAACATCCAAATAATAATTCTTCAATGGTGGCAAGTCAAGCATATCATAAATCTTTTTAGGCGTAACAGAAATACTTGCACCAAGATCACATAAAGTATTACATTCAAAGTCATTGAATTTCATTTTAATGATGGGCTCCCAACCATCTTCTAAGTTTCTAGGAATAGAAGTTTCAAGTTTTAGTTTCTCTTCTCTAGCGTTTATGAGAGCATTTGTAATATGTTTTGTAAAGGCTAAATTTATAGCACTAGCATTAGGACTTTTAGCAAGTTTTTGTAAGAACTTTATAACTTCAGAGATGTGGCAATCATCAAAATCTAAATCATTATGAGCTACAGCAATGGGATCATTGTTCCCAAGGTTGGAAAAAATTTGAGCAGTTTTATCACAAGCAGTTTCAGCAGTCAGCAATTTTGTACGCTTTGCACTAGGAGTAAAACATTGCCAACACCAATTATTTTACCATTGATAGTAGGAGGTGCAGCAACATGTGAAGGTTAACATTACTAGTGGTGGTAATAGTCCAAACTTTAGCTACATTATTCTCTTTAGCTAGTTTTTCATTTTCTTCTCTATCCCACCTAGCACGCAGTTCAGCCATTAATCTTATATTGTCATTAATTCTAACTTGGATGTCATTTGCTGTAGTAGTAATCTTATTATCAATATCATTAGTAGGCATAACTTTCAATTTTAAAAGATTAATATCAGAGGCAAGTCTATCAACTCTAGAAGCAATAGTATCAATTTTATCAAGCTTTTCCTCAACAGATTTGTTAAAAGCAGTTTGTGTACTAATAAATTCTTTAAGCATAGCTTCAAGACCAGAGGGTACCTCCTATTATTGTTGTAAGAATTCCTGGGAATTACCATAACCATTACCATTAGTGAAGGATATGGCCTATAGTTATTACCAGAGTTGTTCCTATAAGCATTGTTGTTGAAATTATTATTTTTAATAAAATTCACATCAACATTTTCTTCTTGAGCAACCAATGAAGCTAAAGGAACATTATTAGGATCAACATTAGATCTACCATTCACAAGCATAGACATAATCACATCAATCTTATCACTCAAGGAAGAGGTTTCTTCGAATTTACCTTCTTACCTTGTGGAGCTCTTTCAGTGTGCCATTCAGGAGTAATTTATCATCATATCATCAAGAAGTTTGTAGCGCCAATGTGATGGACATAAAGTTACCTCCAGCAGCTGAATCCAATAAATTCACGAAGAAAATTTAGTCCTCCATAGAAGGTTTGGATGATCATCCAAGTAGTCGATCCATGGGTTGGGCAATTCTTTACAAAGTTTTCATTCTCTCCCATGCTTGAGCAACATGTTCGTTCTAATTGCTTAAAATTCATTATGCTACTTCTCAAAGATATTTTAGGGGGAGGATAATATCTACCAATAAAAGCATCCTTACATTTAGTCCATGAATCAATACTATTCTTAGGCAAAGATAGCAACCAATCTTTAGCTCTTCCTCTTAATGAGAAAGGAAACACTTTCAATTTAATAATATCACCATCTACATCCTTACTTTTGCATTTCACAAAGTTCAACAAAATTATTGAGATGGGCATCGGCATCATCAGAACTAACACGAGAAAATTGATCTCTCATGACAAATTTAGTAAAGCGGGTTTAATTTCAAAGAATTCTGTTTAAAGGGTGGAGCAATAGGTGTGCATAGGAAATCATTATTATTTGCATTTGTGAAGTCACACAACTTAGTATTTTCAGGGGTATTCATTTTAGCAACAGTAAATAAAGCAAACTAGATAAAGTAAATGCAAGTAACTAATTTTTTGTGTTTTTGATATAGAGAGCAAGACAGAAATAAAGTAAAACTAGCAACTAATTTTTTTGTGTTTTGTTTAGGTGGCAAACAAAGTAGTAAATAAAATAAAGCAAGACAAAAACAAAGTAAAGATATTGAGAAGTGGAGACTCCTAAAGGTGTGTCTTGATCTCCCAGAATGATGAGAAAAAGAGCTTGATGGCGTGTAACTCACACGTTCGTTGGGAACCCCAAGAGGAAGGTATGATGCGCACGGTAGCAAGTTTTCCCTCGTAAAGAAACCAAGGTTTAATCGAACCAGGAGGAGCCAAGAAGCACGTTGAAGGTTGATGGTGGCGAAATGTGATGCGACGCAACACCGGGATTCCGCCAACGTGGAACCTGCACAACACAACCAAAGTACTTTGCCCCAACGAAACAGGTGAGGTTGTCAATCTCAGCTTGCTTAAAACAGGATTAACCGTATTGTGTGGAAGATGTTTGCAGAAAGCAGTAAACAAGTATTAAGTGGGTGTATGCTATGTAAAGAATAGGACCGGGGTCCACAGTTCACTAGGTGTCTCTCCCATAAGATAAAAGCATGTTGGGTGAACAAATTACAATGGGGCAATTGACAAATAGAGAAGGGCATAACAATGCATGTACATGATATGATAAATATAGTGAGATTTAATCCCATTACGAAAAAGTACATAGACACATCCAACCGCATCTATGCCTAAAGTCCACCTTCAGTTTATCATCCGAACCCCATTCAGTATTAAGTTGCAAAGCAAGACAATTGCATTAAGTATGGTGTAATGTAATCGACAACTACATCCTTAGACATAGAATCAATGTTTTATCCCTAGTGGCAACGACACATCACAACCTTAGAACCCTATGTCACGATCGGTGTCAATGAAGGCATGAACCCACTATCGAGCATAAATACCCCCTCTTGGAGTTAAGAGCAAAAACTTGGCCAGAGCCTCTACTAATAACGGAGAGCATGCAAGATCATAAACAACACATAAACAATAGATTGATAATCACCATAACATAGTATTCTCTATCCATCGGATCCCACAAACACAACATATAGAATTACATATAGATGATCTTGATCATGTTAGGCAGCTCACAAGATCCAACAATGAAGCACAACAAGGAGAAGACAACCATCTAGCTACCGCTATGGACCCATAGTCCGGGGGTGAACTACTCACTCATCACTCGGAGGCGACCATGGCGGTGTAGAGTCCTCAGGAGATGAATCCCCTCTCGGTGCGGGCGATCTCCTGAATCCCCGAGATGGGATTCGCGGCGGCGCGTCTCGAAGGTTTTCCGTATCGTGCTCTCGGTACTAGGGGTTTCGCGACGGAGGCTTTAAGTAGCGAAAGGGTAGGTCAAGAGGCGGGCGCGAGGGGCCACACCCACGGGCCGGCGCGGCCGGGGCACAGGCCGCCGCCTATGGTGTGGCCACCTGGCCCCCACCCGACTCCCTTCGGTCTTGGAAGCTTCGTGCAAAAATAGGACCCTGGGCGGTGATTTCGTCCAATTCGAGAATATTTGGTTACTAGGATTTCTGAAACCAAAAACAGAAACCAACGCTTCGGCATCTTGTTAATAGGTTAGTTCCATGCGTAAATACGACATATAATGTGCATAAAACATGTAGGTATCATCAATAAAGTAGCATGGAACATAAGAAATTATCGATACGTTGGGCGTATCAATGCTCCATCTTGGCCTTTCAGTGCACCCCCTCTTCGGGTACTATGTTGAAATGTGACATGAGCTTGGTCAGAATGCTGTTTGGCTACATCATCGATATAAAGACCTTGAGCTTCTTCCTCTGCAGACAGCACTAGTCCCTTTGGCTTGTTCCATTCTCGAACGGTGATCGGGACGTGGTCCCTAACAAGCACTCCGCATTGAGCTATAAATGCCTTTGCACCTTTCTCTGGAGCAATCGGTTTACCATCCTTAGCGATGTGGGTGATGTCGTGCCTAACACCGTCCAACTTTTTGGCCGGGCCTCGCTTCCTCGACTTTACCGAAGAAGTGCTCGATCCGGAGGGCTAAAAAAGAAATTCATAGTCGGTACAATTTAATTAGTTAATGCATCTAGTCGATCAACAACGGCTTAATTAATTTATATACCTGGGTGATAACTACGGTTCCGGAGCCATTATGATGATCTTCTTCCTCACCGGCGCCATTAGGATCTTCTTCCTCAATATTCTCCGCTCCCTCACCGGAGTCATTCAAAAAAGTTGCGGTGACATCGTCACCGCCATCATCTGGAATAACATCGTCGTCGCGATCATCCAGAGTACCGTTGGCTATGAGGTCAGCCATGAAATTTTCTTGAGTTTCATCTCTCTCCATGCTTTCAACGACCTGCAAGCTATATATAGGAACCATCATATGATCAAATTAAGGATAATGCAGAAAAATGGAGTTACATATGTAGTTCTTAACTAAGGATCGATAATATAGTGCTGAAAGCAGATAGTGCAATTACATGCATACATAGATCGGGTTCATGTTTATTTAACCCTAATACATCAATCAATACTACAACCTCTCAACCGCTCCGACCGGGACCCGCGCCGGTGAACACCCAAAGCCACGGAACAGTCACGGGAGCATAGCTAACATGAGATCCGCATAACGCTCCATCCAGTCCTATACATGTTGTCTAACGCATACATGTAACGGCGACGTGCTCGTCCTCCGCAATGCAGACTACCTCACTCCGGCGGGGCCGGCTCACTCTGGAAACGCCGTGGCCCATAAGACCTCCACCAAAGAATATCCGAGTCGACGCGGGACCCGGATTCCGCACCAGGTGCGCGACCGGAAGCTAAGACCTCTGTGCCACCCCGGCGGAGCCCGGTCCCGGACCTCCCCGTGCTGCATCTCCTCTAGAAGAGTCAGACCACGGCGCGGCGGCTGTCGCGACATCGTAGCTACGAAAACAAATCATATATATATGTACCAACATAAATAAAAAAATCATAATATTGTGCTAACTAAAATAACTTCACTAAGGGGTAACTTCACTAGGGTGAAAACAACTGCGTCTCCGCAGGGGATTGATCTCGCGGAGACGAAGGAGTGCTGTTATAGGGAAACTACCTCTATTTGGGGCGCCGGCAAGAGCGCCCCCATGGGCGGCGCCGGCACAACATCCTCTGTTTGGGGGGCGGGCAAGAGCGTCGGCACAACCGCGTAAGGGCGCCGGCACAACATCCTCTATTTGGGGGCGCGGCAAGAGCGCCGGCACGTAAGGGGGGGCCGGCACGACATCCTCTATTTGGGGGGGCAAACAGCAAGGCACTACCGCGTAAGGGGGCACCGGCACAACATCCTCTATTTGGGGGGCGCCAACAAGAGCGCCGGCACTACCGCGTAAGGGGGCGCCGACCCTAAAATCCTCTATTTGGGGGCCGCCGGAAAGAGCGCCGGCACTACCGCGAAGGGGGCACCGACCCTAACCATTTTGCTAACTATTTTACACTAATTAATCTAACTACACTAATTAATCTAACTAACAATTAACTATACTAACAATATACTAACAACTATATACTAACAATATATGTCAAATTCAGAAACTCAATTCGGCTCCCGGGTGCGTATGATCCCTCTATCATAAAAACATATTTTCAAGTGTTAAAAAATTTGACAAAAAAACTGTCAAATTTCACTATTAACTATACTAACTATATACTAACATTTTTTTCGAATGAACTATACTAACAATATACTAACAACTATAAACTAACAATATACTAACAACTATAAATTTCACTATTTTCTAATATGTCAAATTTGATAAGAAAAAAAAATAAAAAAGGGTGGCCGCCGGCCAGCCGGGGCCGTCGGTTGGCCGGACGAGAGGGAGAGAGGAGGGCGCTCACCGGAGGGCGCCGGAGAGCGGAGTGGCGGCACGGTCGAGAGGAGCGGCGGTCGAGGGCGCGCGCCGCACGCGGGAGAGAAAGAGCGCGGCGGCGTGTGTGCACGGGCGGTGGCGGCGGCGCGTGCAACGCGGCAGCGACGGCTACGGCAGCGCGGTGATTAGCGGCTGGCGGCGTCGTGCCTTCCCGCGGGATTGATCTCATGAGACGAAGAGCGCTTTTATAGTCCCACACCCTTTGGTCCGGTCGTGGCACCAAGGACCAAAGGGGTGTGGGATAATCTGTCCCCTTTGGTGCGGTTTATAATACAAACCGGGCCTAAAGGCCATTTTTCCGGTTTTTGCTGCGCGCGCAGCCTTTAGGCCCGGTTTGTATTACCGGGCCTAAAGACCATTTTTAAAAAAAAATTGTTCCCGCCTTATTTCAAATAAAAAAAAAACTTACGGCCACGCTTGCCACACGTGTCCACGCGCCGTATGTACTGGCCACGCCTCGTGTCGCCGCCACCGCCACCGCCATGTACGGAGCCACCGTGTGTCGGCCACCACCGTCACCGCCATGTCTCCACCCCGCCACCGCGAGTGTCTTGCCCACCACCGCCGTCCCTTCCCCGTGCCACGTGTCGCCGCCGCTTCACGTGCCTCGCCCTGCGCGCCACCGGCCTCGACGTCAGATCCTTCCACGTGCCACGCCCCGGCTGCTCGCGCCACGTCGCCGCTGCGGCTCGTTCTTCGCGACCTCGGGCATCGCAGGTCCAACAGCGCTCGGGCGTCGTCGTGTTGAGCTCGACAACCCGAATACAACTTGGGCCGACAACGAACCTTGGTGGGACGACATTTGGACCGAGACAACCTCCGACGGAGTAGATCGACTATACTAGTTGTTTATATATTTTAATTGTATTTTCAATAAAGTCGTTGTGGCAGACGCTGATGATGAGAAAAGTTTCCCGGATACATGGAATTAAAGTATAGAGCTCAACCGAAAATTAATTAAGATACATGGCAGATTCGTGTTCGAGTCATTCGGTCATACTCGTACCTGCAGATAGTACTCCCGCCACTGTGATCGTCGTGTCGCCGTCATCATCGTCGCCGGCATCGGGGTCGCGTAGTCGAACCTCGGCGGGAGAGCACGCGTGGGGGACCGAGGGTAGCACAGGCGGGGCCACGGTGGGCCATGACGCCCTGGAGAGTGGCCGCGCCACCACAGCCGATGGCCGGCCTCGTTGAAGTCCGAAGGAGGCGGGCCGCCCTCCTCGTGCCCGGCAAGCGCCTCTCACGTCGATTGATGAAGAAGCTTTCCCAAGTCGGGAAGTAGTCGGGATGCCAGCAGGGATTCATCCGCTGCTCGGCGTGAGCTCGAAGTAGTAGTGGTTCGTGATGGCCATCTCGCGCGCCACACCTAGAGGGACATGAGGGACAGTACGCCTCCGACGCTCAGCAAACAGCCGGTCGGGACGCGGTAGCCCGGCGGGCAGGGGTAGTTCGACGCGCAAAGCGCCTCCGCCTCCCGGAGGGTTAGAGATACGATGGAAGCCATGGGACAGAGTGATGAGGTTTGCAGATATGAGTAGATGTGATATGTAAATGGAGGCCAAGCCATCATATATATAGTGAAAAAATGACGGGAGGACGGAGCGGGAAGCGTGAAGCGCGGGAAGAAAAATAGGCGAAACGCGAGGGCGCCGGCATTAGTCTGGGCTGGTGGGTACAACCGGGCTAAAGATCATTTTTGTCATCTAACAAAGCTGTCGGTGGGATAAGGACGTGTGGGTAACCTTTAGTCCCGGCTGGTGGGTACAACCGGGACGAAAGATCCTTTTTGTCATCTAACAAACTCGGTGGGATAAGGACGTGTGAGTAACCTTTAGTCCCTGCTGGTGGGTACAATGGACGAAAGATCCTTTTTGTCATCTAACAAACTGTCGGTGGGATAAGGACGTGTGGGTAACCTTTAGTCCCGCTGGTGGGTACAACCGGTACTAAAGATGTCGGCAGATAAGAACGCATGGGTGGACGCCGCTCGATGAGATAAAGCATGTAGCGCACGACGCCCGTCGAAGAACAAGACAAAGTAGAAGAGGTGCGGTGCCTATAAAAGGAGCATCGATACGCCTTGCCAACAGATCAACAAGCCAAGCAGAGTTTCATTCCCATGGATGAAGGAAAGGGTTGGGAAATCTCCGGGCACAGCTTCTCGAAGATGTCGTTGGTGCACGCCTACGGCATCTTCGGAGGTGTGCCTCGGAAAAATTCCCCGCAAGCCCGTGAACGACTACATCTCCTCTAACGCATCGTTGGGGAAAGGTTTGGAAATCTCCCGCATTTTCTCGAAGATGTCGTTGGTGCACACGCCTCGGCATCTTCGGAGTCACTCCTGAATTTTTCCCTGCAAGCCCCCGAACGACTACATCTCCTCTAACAGTAGTTGTTGGGAAAGGTTGGGAAATCTCCCGTGGCGCGGTTTCTCGAAGATGTCGTTGGTGCACACGCCCTACGGCATCTTCGAGCTGCGCCTTGAATTTTTCCCAAAGCCCCGAACGACTTCATCTCCTCTAACATGTTGGAGGAAAGGGTTGGAAATCTCCACTTTTAATATCTTACATACAGTTAAATGATTACACAAAAATAAATGGGAAATTGATTGCCATGTTGAGATACTCATTTGTGCCATGAACATTCTACAATTAACTTGATGATGGAGCATCTTCATCATTTAATCTTCTTCGACCTTAACCATGGAGCATCTTCATCATTTAACTTGATGCTTGGATCAATGTTCACTGTGAAGGGTGGAATTTCATCAAACTTATTATAATCTTCTGACATGTCTGTCTTGTCCTCCACTCCCACGATGTTTCTTTTCCGAAGAACTATGTGGCGCTTTGGCTCATCGTTTGATGTATTTGTTTCCTTATGTTTCCTTTTTCTTGGTTTGGTAGACATGTCCTTCACATAGAAAAGCTGGGCTACATCCTTGGCTAGGACGAATGGTTCTTCTCTATACCCAAGATTGTTGAGATCCACTGTTGTCATTCCATACAACTTGTCTACCTGAACCCCGCCTCCTGTTTTGTTGACCCATTTGCACCTAAACAAAGGGACCTTAAAAGAAGGTCCATAGTCAAGTTCCCATATATCCTCTATGTAACCATAATATGTGTCATTTGGGCCTTCATTCATTATTGCATCAAATCGGACACCACTGTTTTGGTTGGTGCTCTTTTTATCTTGGGCGATCGTGTAAAATGTATTCGCATTTATCTCGTACCCTTGGAAAGTCACTACAGTCGAAGATGGTGTCTGGGCCAGCAAGTACAGGTGATCTTCAATATCTTTGTTATTCGGGAGATGTTTTTGCAACCAACCGCGAAAGTCGACATGTGTTCACGTCTAATCAATCGTTCGACTGCCCCGGGTTCTGGAGCGTAGAAAGTTCTTGTGGTCACCGATATACGGAGCCACCAAGGTGGAACTTTGTAGAACTGTGTAGTGTGCTTGAGTCAAAGAAAGTCCCTACATATCATTGATTTCCTTCCTAGCGTGCCTTTTTCACTTAGTCTCCCTCATGCCGCGAGGAACACCAATCGGCTTAAGGTCAGGAATAAAGTCAACACAGAATTCAATGACCTCCTCTGTTCCATAGCCCTTGAAGATGCTTCCTTCTGCCTAGCACGGTTATGAACATATTTCTTTAAGACTCCCATGAACCTCTCGAAGGGGAACATATTGTGTAGAAATACAGGACCGAGAATGGAAATCTCATCGACCAGGTGAACGAGGAGATGTGTCATAATATTGAAGAAGGATGGTGGGAACACCAGCTCAAAACTAACCAGACATTGGACCACATCATTATGCAACCTCGGTAGAATTTATGGATTTATTACCTTCGAGAAATTGCATTGAGGAATGCACATAGCTTCACATGGGCAGTCGAACATTTTCCGGTAGAAGCCCCTCAATGCAATCGGAAGCAATTGTGTCATTATCACGTGACAGTCATGAGACTTCATTCTGGAATGTTTTCTTCTCCATATTTATTATTCCCTTTATATTGGAGGAGAAGCCGGACGGGACCTTGATACTGCTCAGACATTCAAAAATATTTTCTTCTCTGCTTTTGTAAGAGTGTAGTGGAGAAATGACGTCCTTTAACTCTCTCATGCAGATTTTGGGGTCTTTCCAACGTTGTTGGTCCTCCCGTGCTGGTGTATCTTTTGTCTTCCGTACACGCGAAGCCTAGCAGGTTCACGCAAAGATTCTTCGTCACGTGCATCACATCGATTGAAGAGCGGACCTCTAAGACTTTCCAATAGGTAGATCCCAAAATATAGATTTCTTCTTCCACATGGCGCGTGTCCGTCGTCATTCGGAACAGACCGTCCGCCAGGACCCTTTCCAAATATTACATCTAGATCCTTGACCATACCAAATATATCAACACCATCACGATGGGGAGTCTTCCTCCGGTGATCAGCCTCACCGTTGTAATGCTTGCCTTTCTTTCTTATGGGATGGGTAATCCTAAGAAATCGACGATGCCCCTGGTACACGACCTTCTGACCTTTTTCCAAATAATCACCTTCGAGCTCATGTAACAATGCGTGCATGCATTGTATCCCTTGTTTGATCTGTCTGAAATGTTACCAAGAGCAGGCCAGTCATTGATGGTTAAAAGCAGTGCTCTTAGGTCAAATTCCTCGCTTGTGCTCGTCCCACACCGTACACCTGCTAGGGACCACAACTGTAGAAGTTCTTCGACTAATGGCTTGGTACACATCAATGTCGTTCCCGGGTTGCTTCGGGCCTTGTATGAGCATTGGCATCATAATGAACTTCCGCTTCATGCACAACCAAGGAGGAAGGTTATATATACAAAGAGTCACAGGCCAGGTGCTATGGCTGCAGCTCTGCTCTCAAAGGATTCATGCCATCTGTACTTAGACCAAACCTTAAGTTCCTTGCATCTTGTGCAAAGTTTGGGAACTCTCTATCGATTTTTCTCCATTGGGAGCCATCAGCAGGGTGCCTCAACATCACGTCTTTCTTACGGTCTTCTTTGTGCCATCGCAACAACCTAGCATGCTCTTTATTTCTGAACAAGCGTTTCAACCGTGGTATTATAGGAGCATACCACATAACCTTGGCAGGAACCCTCTTCCTGGGCGCTCGCCCTCAACATCACCAGGTCATCTCGTCTGATCTTATACCGCAATGCAGTGCACACCGAACATGCATCCAAATTCTCGTACTCACCGCGGTAGAGGATGCGGTCATTAATGCATGCATGTATCTTTTGCACATCTAATCCTAGAGGGCAGACAATCTTCTTCGCTTCGTACTGGCTGGCAATTAGTTACCCCTTGGAAGCTTCCTCTTAATTATTGTCAGCAACTTTCCAAATCCTGAGTCAGTGACACCGTTCTCCGCCTTCCATTGCAACAATTCCAGTGTGCTGCCTAGCTTTTTATGGCCATCTTCGCAAGTTGGGTATAACAATTTGTTGTGATCTTCTATCATCTTGTCGAAGGCCAACCTTTCCTTTTCAGTTTCACATTCTCTCCTTGCATTAGCAATGGCCCGACCAAGATCATCATCAGCAGGCTCATTTGGTGCCTCTTGATCTTCTACTTCATTGTCTTCATTGCCTTCTGCAGTATCATCGTATTTAGGGAAATTGGGATAACCGTCATCATCCTCTTCCTCTTCTTCATTGTCTTCCATCATAACCCCTCTTTCTCCGTGCTTGGTCCAACAATAGTAGCTGGGCATGAAACCTGCCCGCAGAAGGTGGCTGTGAATGAGACTCGAGTGAGCGTAATTTACGATATTCTTGCATCGACACATGGACAATACATGAAGCCACCATGTTTGTTTGCCTCAGCCACGGCGATGAAATTCTCCAGGCAGTGAACTCAACTCGTCGGTCAATGTACATCCATTGCCGATTCATCTGCATGATATAATTAACATTATCAAAAACCATTACAGAAAATCACGATATATATATACACATGCATTTTATCAATTACAGATGAAAAGGATAAAGTTGTTAACCTCGATGAAGAAGAAAAAAGCAAGTTAAGTGTGGCTTGATTTGTGTAAACTCAAGTGGCAAATCCTCTTAAGCATTTCATCGAACACCTCTTGTGCATGTGAAGAAGAGGAGAGCAATACACCCCTCTTGTGAAGAAAGTGAAAAAATGGCCAAGTGTGGCTCACACTTGGGCAGGGGCAAGGTCATCTAGCCAGATTGGGGACTTTGTCCCGGTTTGTGTAAACGGGTCCAGTGGGACCTTTGGACCGGTTTGTATTACAAACCGGACTAAAGGTTTACGCACGACACGCCCTGCCGCTGCCGGCGACCCTTTAGGCCCGGTTTGTAATACAAACCGGGTCCAAAGGCCACTACCGGACAGGCTCCAACCTTGTGGGGTCGCCCTGGGCAAAACGAACCGGGACCAATGCCCCCATTGGACCCGATTTGGTTCTGCACTGGGACATTTGCTTGAGACCAAAGGCCTCGTCTCCACTAGTGATCCAAAAAAGATAAAAGAAAACTAAGAAAGAAAAGTCCCTCTATAGTATCCCATGCCTAGCAACAGTAATACATCCACCCCCTAGACAACACCTGAAATATAGACTCTCCAAAAGTGACGCCTCCAAGAAGGGAACAGTGCACCAGCGCCGTCGTCGCCCGATCAAAGATCTTAGGTTTTCGCCCTGAAGATAGTGCCCGCTCTCAAAACAATGCCTCCAACAAGATCATTGCCAGGCACAACCAGTTAAGGCCAGACCTTGGGGTTTCACCCTGAAAGGTAGGACTCTGAACTTCACATGTGCCGCCCCCACTTTCATACCACTGCTGCGAATCCCGGAACACCAAGCAAGTTCCTCAACATCGCGGAGACTTAAACCTTCTTTAGCTAATCCCCTAATCTCGCCTTCATGAAATTCTCTTCTTCTGACTTCACCATGGACCAAAAGTCTCTTGATGTCAACACAGAACAGAGCTTCATACCGCTCCCACCGGAACCAAACGGCCGGTATAAAAGCATGGGTGCGCGCGACCGAATACCACCCGATCCTGTGAACTTCAGGCAAAAGATGCACTGTTCCATTCGCTGTCGGAGCCTTCTGGAACTCATCACTCCGGCTAGATGAAGAAAGATAGGCATCCGAAATGTCTTCATCTCCGCGAAAGAAAAACCCTAGGACCACCACCATGAAAGTCGGAACGGCCGGCACCCACGCCGCCGCCATGGCTAGGAACCGCGGTCCATCTTCCTCCTCCAACCCGGCCGGTGGAGATCAGTAGCGATCCTGCTGCCGCCCTTCCCTGCCGAGTTCCGCCACACCACCGCGTCTCCCTCCGTGATCTAGGTGAAGAAGCTGAAGGCCACCACCACTAGACCCGCCGTCCACCGTCGCCGCCCCTGGAAGACCCCGCCTTCGCGCGAAGGGGAGTCCATGGACGCGCCGCCACCGCCCTGCCTTTGGCAGCCGGATGCGGCCGCCACCAGGAGGAGGAAGATGGGCCGCCTCTTCTTGGGTTCGGGTCGTCGCCCGGAGCCGCCTCGTGCGAGACGACCTGGGGCGAAGGTGGGAAGGGAGGAGAGGGGATGTGAGGGAGCGGTGGTGGAGGGAGGGAAGGGCGTCAGCGGCGCTGGGAGGGGCGGCGGCTAGGTCAGGGAGGGGCCTGCAGAGGCGACTTAAATAAAGCACAAGCGCGAACACATCTACCGGCAGTGATACATATGAGTACGGGTCAAAGATGGAGGCAAACGAGATTGCAATGAAGGCACATCGGCCAGATACGTGGAGATGCGCCGTCGTAGGCTGAGCTCACTAAGGTACTATCTGTGAGGCACGTGTGCTCATTTTCAGCCCAGATTCATAATTTGCACATCCCCAGCTACTTCGGTGGACGGGTCATATATGATGATATGAAAGCAGCTTTTTCAAATATAAATGGAATTTCACATAGACTAAGCTGGAGAAGATAAGAAGGCACTCTTAGAAGAAAATAATCACATCGAATGCTAATGTTTTTTAGTTTAAAATATGTATACATTACAGCTCTTTTGCATTTAACATTGTGAAATTTATCCTTGTGGTGCCTACTATGTTTTCACAACGAATTGTATCTTTGTAAGGCACATCATGGCATATAATATAATTATGTGTCAATTGGTAGAAACCTTTGCTTCATCTGGCTATTGTACATGCCACTTTTTTTTTTGAACTGATTGTACATGGCACTTGGATTGACTTATAAAGGTCAAGCTGTCAACTGAACTATGGCCAATTAGTATATCTTTTTTGCTTTACCAATTCAAAAATATTCATAAAGGGATCAAGAATTACAAAGTTCTCAACCTTTATTCCTGCACCTCAGTCCAGTGTTTCCGTTCCGCTACGAAAAGATAGAAAATAAAACTAGAGAAAGGGAATGTCCACGCTTCTATTTACTGGGCTTACCATAGCGTGTCAAGGTGGGATCCCGGTGGGATGTCATTTTGTACTATGTAGTTCAAATTTTGATGTCAAAATTTATACTAAAAAAGTCAAATTATACTATAAGTGGGACAAAAGTGGGATCCCACTTGACACCCTTAGCTTACCAGTTATAGTTTGAATTCCATCTGTGTTTTGTATAGGTTTATTCTAATAGAATATTATATACATGCATATGTTCTTAACACATGTATTCAAAGTTACAATCATAGTTGGTTTGTGTCAGCGACCCATCTGCTCCTGCTGATCAAGATTCGGGCGGGAACGACACGGGTTCAACAATTTCGTCGCTGAGAAGCAAGGGCCAGCCCAGGAGAGAAAGGAAGGGCCCAGCTCGCTACGCTAGTGCGGATTGGACCACCTGAAGCCCGGCCCTTTATCTGCATCTATATAAGCTCGTTGTGAACCTGTGTTGTGGCGTGTGTTGTAAGTTAATCATGAACCCGCCAGTGCCGTGGAGACTCGCTCGGGGGTGGTTGGGAGGATAATCGAGCGAATTCCCTAGTTTCGTGTTGAGTTCTGTGTTGCTTGGCGAGATCCGATCTAGGAGCACCTCACAAGTGGTACCAGAGACACTTCGATCCCCAATTCTGGAGTTTCCCAACCACCATCACGCAACCCGCTTCGTCACGCGCCGCCAATCCGAAGCAATGGAGTCTCTCTCCCCAGAATCCAAGGTCCTGTACGAGCTCATCAAGGTCAATATGGCGGAGGATGCGGAGCAGCGCTTCGCCCACTGCAAGAAGGAGATCCTGGGGAATTTCCAGCCCTTCGTCATCGACACGCAGAAGCACCTCAAGGGCGTCGATCAAGGTATGGCGGCCCTCTCCTCTGATTTGGAGGGCGTCAAGACCCAGATCGGGCAGGAGCTGGACGTGGTCCGTGGTTCCCTCAGCCACGAGATCGGGCAACTCACTGCGCTGGTCGCGGGTTTACATCGCCCCGTCCCGGCAGCTACAGCGGGAGATCCGTCGGCTTCACACACCAAGGAGCTGGAGGGGAACCCCGCGGGCCCGGATGGCCGCCGTTGGACACACGCAGGCCGGGGGACGGCGTGTGACTCACACATGCCTCCTCCGGGAGGAGGTATGAATCTTGCCCTTAACCACCACACCTACGACAATCAGAATTCTGCGGGAACATACCATGGCTCTAATTCCTTCCACGGTCCCCGTGTCGATTTGCCGCAATTTGATGGTGCCAACCCCAAATTGTAGCAACGACGCTGCGAGGATTATTTTCAGCGCTGGAGCACGCCTATGCCGCAATGGATCTCGACAGCATCAGACCAGTTCGTTGGGACATCGGCGACGTGGTTGGAATCCTTCTTGCACCAACATCAACACCCGACTTGGTCTGAATTTGTTGCAGCTGTGATGACGCGGTTTTGCATAAATCAACACCCTGTGCTGGTAAGGAGACTGATTCACATTTCCCAGACATCGTCAGTTGAAGATTATGTCACTCGATTTGCTGAGTTGATGGATCAGATCACAGCTTATGAGATTAACCCTGATCAGACACACTACACCACCAAATTCATTGATGGCTTGCAACCTGGTGTTCGCATCATTGTGGCAATACAACAACCTCGTGATTTAGACACTGCTTACTCGTTGGCCTTGTTGTATGAGGAATTGGGTGAGGAATGTGGGCCTGTTACTTCTGAGCAGCCAAGACTGTCGCCAAACCGACGATTCTATCAGCCAACAGTTTCTCTGCATTCCAAGCCTCCTCCCCAACCTCCCGCCAGATGGGTTTCACCAAAGGTAGAGGAGAAACGTCAGGCTGAGATGCAGAAGGGTACGGCAGAAGAGAAGTGGCAAAGTCTTAGGGCGTACATAAGGGCTCGGAATCTGTGCTTTACCTGTGGTGACAAGTATCATCGTGAGCACAAGTGTAAGAATACTGTACCCCTGTACATAGTCCAGGAAATGGTCGATTATATGCAGCCATTTGAGCCCGATGAATCTGAAGAAGAGGACCAAGGAGAGCAGCAAGTGCAGCAACACGACCCACACCTGATGTTGCTGTCGGCTGCTGCTCTGAATACAGCGATCACGGTTCCTAAGACCATGCTGCTGAAGGTACAGATTCAAGACATGGATATGTTGTTCTTGGTGGACTCAGGGAGCTCTTCGTGCTTCATTGACGGTAACAAAGCGCAATTGCTCAAAGGAGGTGCACCATTGCCTGATAGTGTCAATGTCAAGGTGGCTGGAGGTGCTATTTTGTCTTGTGCTGAATATTTCCCTCAGTTATCTTGGACAGTAGAAGGTACAGAATTATGTGATGACTTTAAGGTGCTGGACTTGAGCAGCTATGATGGCATTATAGGTTTGGAATGGCTAGGTAAATTTAGTCCTATGATCACACATTGGGAGCAGGGTTGGATTGCAGTGCCTAAGGATGGACAGTTAGTGGTACTCCAGGGCGAAGGGTCATAGTTTTGTATCAATGCTCTAGTGGGGTTGAATCTGGTGAGTGATGCTGAACCACCGACTCCTATTCCCATTCCTCAGCCAGTGCAAGCTATATTGGACCGATTTGCTTCCGTTTTTGCTACCCCTGCTGGATTACCACCAAGGCGCCAATAAGACCACCATATACCACTAGTGCCTGATGCCCGTCCTGTCTCCATGAGACCTTATCATGTGGTGCCAGAACTGAAGACGGAAATAGAAACACAAGTCCAAGAATTACTGGACCAAGGTGTCATTCAGCTGAGCAACAGTCCGTTTGGGTCACCAGTACTCCAAGTCAAAAAAGGGGACAAAACCTGGCGCTTAGTCGTCGATTACCGGCACTTGAACGCTTTGACAGTGAAGGGCAAGTATCCTCTTCCGATCATCGATGAACTGCTCGATGAATTGGCCGGTTCCAAATGGTTCTCCAAGATGGATTTGAAGGCAGGTTACCACCAAATACGTCTAGCCCCTGTCGAGGAAGCAAAAACAGCGTTCCAAACTCATAATGGCCATTATGAATTCAGGGTGATGGCATTTGGGCTGACAGGAGCCCCTGCTACATTTCAGCAGACCATGAACGCCACTTTGGCCCCAGTTTTGCGCAAGTTTGTTTTGGTTTTCTTCGACGATATCTTGATCTACAGTTAAACTTATGATGATCACCTACAGCACTTGGCAACTGTTTTGGGGATTCTGCAGCAGGATCAGTGGCAAGTCAAGCTGTCGAAATGTGCTTTTGCCCAGGAGAAAATCAATTATCTAGGCCATGTTATCTCAGCTGCCGGTGTTGCGACTGATGCCACAAAAATTCAGTCAGTTGAAAACTGGCCAACACCAACGAATCGGAAAGAACTAAGGGAATTTCTTGGCCTGGCTGGCTACTATAGGAAGTTTATCAAGCATTATGCCATTATCAGCCAACCGTTGACTGCCCTACTTAAAAAAGGGGTACTGTTTGTTTGGACAGCTGACTCTGACACAGCCTTCCGAACCCTGAAGCAAGCATTGACTACAGCTCCAGTCCTAGCTCTTCCTCGATTTGATGAGCAGTTTGTCATCGACACTGATGCTTGTGATATTGGTATTGGAGCAGTCTTGTCACAATATGGACACCTCCTAGCATGTGTTAGCCGTGCACTGGGTCCCAAAAATAGAGGCTTGTCAGTATATGAGAAGGAATACTTAGCTATTTTACTAGCAGTGCAGCAGTGTGATGTCTACGGGTACTTCTATTCTTGTAGACAGTGTTGGGCCTCCAAGAGCAGAGGTTTGTAGAACAACAGAAAGTTTCCCTTAAGTGAGTCACCCAAGGTTTATCGAACTCAGGGAGGTAGAGGTCAAAGATAGTCCTCTCAAGCAACCTCCAATTAAGATACAAGAAGTCTCTTGTGTCCCCAACACACCTAATACACTTGTCGGATGTATAGGCGCACTAGTTCGGCGAAGAGATAGTAAAACACAGTGGTATAGATGAATATGAGTGGTAATAACAATCTGAATAAAATATGGCAGCGAGTAAACATGCAGTAGAACAGTAAGTAAGCGGTGTTTGCAGTATTGGAAACAAGGCCTAGGGATCATACTTTCACTAGTGGACACTCTCAACATTGATCGCATAATAAATAACTTCTTCTCATATGTGCTACATACACTCTTTTGTTGGATGACAAACACCATTCGTTGTGTAGGGCTACAAGAGCTCCCTCAAGCCGGAGTTAACAAGCGCCACAACATTCGGCATTCATATTTAAGTAACCTTAGAGCATAATAGATCATTGCAAAATAAACCAAGAACTAACATAGCATACACACTGTCCACATTACGCTATGAAAGGAGGAATAGATCACATCAATACTATCATAATGATAATTAACTCCACAATCTACAAGAGATCATGATCATAACCTACGACAAGAACCACATGGTGCACACAGCACCTTTACACCATGCAGGAGAAATAGACTACTTTAATAACATCACATGAGTAGCACATAAACTAGTAGCGATACAAAGCTCATATGAATCTCAATCATGTAAGGCAGCTCATGAGATCATTGTATTGAAGTACATACGAGAGAGATTAACCACATAGCTACCGGTACAACCCTTAGCCTTGAGGGAGAACTACTCCCTCCTCATCATGGGAGCAGCAGCGTTGATGGAGATGGCGGTGAAGATGGCGGTGGTGTCGATGGAGAAGCCTTCCGGGGCACTTCCCCGTCCGGCGGCGTGCCGAGAGACTCCTGTCCCCGGATCTTGGCTTCGCGATGGCGGCGGCTGGAACTTTTCTCGTATCGTGGCTTATGCTTTTAGGGTTTTCACGTCAGGGACTTTATATAGGCGAAGGGGCAATGTCGGTGGAGACCTGGTGCAGCCAGACCATAGGGGGGCACGCCCACCCCCTGGCCCCGCCGCCTGGTGGTGTGGGCCCCCGGCTCGTCTCCGACTCTTTTGATGTTAGGAAGCTCCGGGAAAAATAAGATGTTGGGCGTTGATTTCGTCCAATTCCGAGAATATTTCCTTACTAGGATTTCGAAACCAAAAACAGCAGAAAACAGAACTGCACTTCGGCATCTCGTCAATAGGTTAGTTCCGGAAAATGCATCAAAATGATATAAAGTATGAACAAAACATGTAGGTATTGTCATAAAACAAGCATGGAACATCGGAAATTATGGATACGTTTGAGACGTATCAAGCATCCCCAACCTTAGTTCCTACTCGCCCGAGTAGGTAAACGATAACACAAATAATTTCTGAAGTGACATGCTACCATCATAATCTTGATCAACATTATTGTAAAGCATATGACATGAATGGAGTGATTCAAAGCAATGATCTATAGTTTGCTAACAAATAGATAACATATAGCAAAACTTTTCATGAATAGTACTTTCAAGACAAGCATCAAAAAGTCTTGCATAAGAGTTAACTCATAAAGCAATAAGTTCAAAGTAAAGGCATCAAGCAACACAAAGGAAGATATAAGTTTCAACAGTTGCTTCCAACTTTCAGCATGCATATCTCATGGATAATTGTCAGCATAGAGTAATATGATGAATGCAAATAAGCAAGTATGTAAGAATCAATGCACAGTTGACACATGTGTTTGCTTCTAAGATGGAAGGAAATGGGTAAACTGACTCAACAATAAAGTAAAAGATAGGCCCTTCGCAGAGGGAGGAGTTAAATCATGTGCTAGAGCTTTTCAACTTTTGAAATCATATAGAGAGCATAAAAGTAAAATTTTGAGAGGTGTTTGTTGTTGTCAACGAATGGTAATGGGTACTCTAACTACCTTATCAACCAGACTTTCAAGAGCGGCTCCCATGAAGGACGTTATCTCTACCAGCAAGGTAGATCATCCCTCTTCTCTTTTGTTTACACATGTACTTTAGTTTTATTTATTAGATGACACCCCCCAACCTTTTGCTTACACAAGCCATGGCTAACCGAATCCTCGGGTGCCTTCCAACATTCACATACCATGGAGGAGTGTCTATTTGCAAATTTAAGTTGCTTACTGATAGATCAGAGCAAAACATGTGAAGAGAATTATTAATGCAAGTTAATTAATTGGGGCTGGGAACCCCTTGCCAGCTCTTTTTGCAAAATTATTGGATAAGCGGATGAGCCACTAGTCCATTGTGAAAGTCTGTCAGAAGTAAATGACAAGATCGAAAGATAAAACACCACATACTTCCTCATGAGGTATAAAACATTGACACAAATAAGAGATAATAGCTTTTGAATTGTTTAAAGGTAGCACATGAAGTATTTACTTGGAATGGCAGGAAATACCACATAGTAGGTAGATATGGTGGACACAAATGGCATGGGTTTTGGCTCAAGGTGTTTGGATGCACGAGAAGCATTTCCTCTCGGTACAAGGTTTGGGCTAGCAATGTTGTTTGAAGCAAACACAAGTATGAACCGGTACAAAAAAACTTAAGAACATATTGCAAGCATTATAAGACTCTACACTGTCTTTCTTGTTGCTCAAACACTTTTACCAGAAAATATCTAGACCTTAGAGAGACCCATCATGCAAACCAAATTTCAACAAGCTTTACAGTAGTTCTCCACTACTAGATTTAAACTACATGATGCAAGAGCTTAAACATGATTTATGAGAGCTCAAAACAATTGCCAAGTATCAAATTATTCAAGACCATATGAAGCATTTTCTGATCCCAACCAAAATAACAACAAGTGAAGCGATCAACTTTCGCCCTTGAACATTAAAAGTAAAGCTAAGAACACATGTGTTCATACGCAACAGCGGAGCGTGTCTCTCTCCCACACAAGCATGATAAGATCTGAATTTATTTAAACATAAACGAAAATAAAAGCACACAGACGCTCCAAGTAAAGTACATAAGATGTGACCGAATAAAAATATAGTTTCAATAGAAGAAACCTGATAAGTTGATGAAGAAGGATGCCTTGGGCATCCCCAAGCTTAGACGCTTGAGTCTTCTTGAAATATGCAGGGATGAACCACGGGGGCATCCCCAAGCTTAGACTTTTCACTCTTCTTGATCATATATCATCCTCCTCTCTTGACCCTTGAAAACTTCTCCACACCAAACTTCAAGCAAACTCATTAGAGGGTTAGTGCATAATAAAAATTCACATGTTCGAGGTGACACAATCATTCTTAACACTTCGGACATTGCACAAAGCTTCGAAAGTTAATGGAACAAATAAACCCATTCAACATAGCAAAAGCGGCAATGCGAAATAAAAGGCAGAATCACAAAACAGAACAGTCCGTAAAGACGAATTTTACAGAGGCACTTAACTTGCTTAGATGGAAAAACTCAAAACTAATGAAAGTTGTGTACATATCTGAGGATCACGCACGTAAATTTGCAGATTTTTCGAGTTACCTACGGATAGTTCTGCGCGAATTCATGACAATGTTGCGCAGCAATCCAAATCTAGCATCAACTTTACCATAGAGACTTTACTTGGCACAAAAACATGATAAGGAGAGGTTGCTACAGTAGTAAACAACTTCCAAGACTCAAATATAAAAAAAAAGTGCTGTAGTAAAATAAACACATGGGTTATCTCCCAAGAAGTTCATTCTTTATAGCCATTAAGATGGGCTCAGTAATTTTAATGATACTCTCACAAGAATTAAGAGTTGAAGCAAAAGAGAGCATCAAGTAGCAAATTCAAAACACATTTAAGCCTAACCCACTTCCTATGAAAAGGAATCTTGTACACAAATAAATTCATGAAAAACAAAGTGGTAAGCATAGAAAAGCAATACAAGCGCAATTTCAAGATTCTCAACATAAAAAGGGGAAACTTAATATTATTAAGATGCATATAACCATGTTTCCCTCTCTCATAATAACTTTCAGTAGCATCATGAACAAACTCAACAATATAAGTATCACATAAAACATTCTTGTCATGAGCCACATGCATAAAATTATTACTCTCCACATAAGCATAATCAATTTTATTAGTTGTAGTGGGAGCAAATTCAACAAAGTAGCTATCATTATTATTCTCATCAAGTGTAGGAGGCATAGTATAATCATAATAAAATTTACTCTCCATAGTAGGTGGCACCAAAAGACCACTATCATTATAATCATCATAAATAGGAGGCAAAGTATCATCAAAGAAAATTTTCTCCTCAATGCTTGGGGGACTAAAAATATCATGCTCATCAAAACCAGCTTCCCCAAGCTTAGAATTTTCCATATCATTAGCAACAATGGTGTTCAAAGCGTTCATACTAATATCATTGCTACTAGCATGCAAATAAGATTCCATAGGTTTTTTAATTTTCGCAGCAAACAATCCATGTCTTAACTCAGGAAATAGAATAAGAATCTCATTGTTATCTTCCATTATGCCTGACTAGTGAACAAGAAACAAAAAGTCGCAATTGCAGAATCTAAAGGAGATACCTTCGAGCACTCACAACGGCACCGGAAAATAACTTAGTTACCTGGACCGGAGTATGAATGCCTTTTACCTTACCTCCCCAACGGCGCCGGAAAAATAGCTTGATGTCTACGGGTACTTCTATTCTTGTAGACAGTGTTGGGCCTCCAAGAGCAGGATGTGTAGAACAGCAGCAAGTTTCCCTTAAGTGAATCACCTAAGGTTTATCGAACTCAGGAGGTAGAGGTCAAAGATAGTCCTCTCAAGCAACCTGCAATTAAGATACAAGAAGTCTCTTGTGTCCCCAACACACCTAATACACTTGTCAGATGTATAGGCGCACTAGTTCGGCGAAGAGATAGTAAAACACAAGTGGTATAGATGAATATGAGTGGTAATAACAATCTGAATAAAATATGGCAGCGAGTAAACATGCAGTAGAACAGTAAGTAAGCGGTGTTTGCAGTTAGAAACAAGGTCTAGGGATCATACTTTCACTAGTGGACACTCTCAACATTGATCGCATAATAAATAACTTCTTCTCATATGTGCTACATACACTCTTTTGTTGGATGACAAACACCATTCGTTGTGTAGGGCTACAAGAGCTCCCTCAAGCCGGAGTTAACAAGTGCCACAACATTCGGCATTCATATTTAAGTAACCTTAGAGCATAATAGATCATTGCAAAATAAACCAAGAACTAACATAGCATACACACTGTCCACATTACGCTATGAAAGGAGGAATAGATCACATCAATACTATCATAATGATAATTAACTCCACAATCTACAAGAGATCATGATCATAACCTACGACAAGAACCACATGGTGCACACACTGGCACCTTTACACCATGCAGGAGGAATAGACTACTTTAATAACATCACATGAGTAGCACATAAACTAGTAGCGATACAAAGCTCATATGAATCTCAATCATGTAAGGCAGCTCATGAGATCATTGTATTGAAGTACATAGGAGAGAGATTAACCACATAGCTACCGGTACAGCCCTTAGCCTCGAGGAGAACTACTCCTCCTCATCATGGGAGGCGTTGATGGAGATGGCGGTGAAGATGGCGGTGGTGTCGATGGAGAAGCCTTCCGGGCACTTCCCCGTCCGGCGCGGAGACTCCGTCCCCGCATCTTGGCTTCGCGATGGCGGCGGCTCTGGAACTTTTCTCGTATCGTGGCTTATGCTTTTAGGATTTTCACGTCAGGGACTTTATATAGGCGAAGGGGCAATGTCGGTGGAGACCTGGTGCACAGACCATAGGGGGCGCGCCCACCCCGGCCGCGCCGTGGTGTGGCCCCCCGCTCGTCTCCGACTCTTCTTTGATGTTCGAAGCTCCGGGAAAAATAAGATGTTGGGCGTTGATTTCGTCCAATTCGAGAATATTTCCCTACTAGGATTTCTGAAACCAAAAACAGGAAAATGGCACTTCGGCATCTCGTCAATAGGTTAGTTCCGGAAAATGCATCAAAACGATATAAAGTGTGAACAAAACATGTAGGTATTGTCATAAAACAAGCATGAAACATCAGAAATTATGGATACGTTTGAGACGTATCACAGTGGCGCTCTTATTTGCAAATTGGTGAATTCTTGATTCGAACTGATCACAAAAGCCTTGTTCATTTAACTGACCAGAGGTTGCATACAGAATGGCAGCAGAAGACCTTAACCAAGTTAATGGGGTTACAATATAAGGTGATGTACAAAAAAGGAATTCACAATGGAGTGGCTGACACACTCTCAAGGAAACCCACGGGCAGTTCTCCATTGATGACTATAACAACGGTCCAACCTGTCTGGCTTGAATCTGTGCGTGCCAACTATGAGGATGATGAGGTTGCACAACACCTACTGCAGAAGTTAGCGGTGGCACCAACAACAGAGGGTGACTATAAGCTGGACCATGGCATTCTTCGTTATCGTGGGTGTATTTGGGTAGGACAGGATGAACAGCTGCAACAGCGTATCATTTCAGCATTCCATGACAGTCCCCAGGGCGGCCACTCGGGATTTCCTGTAACTTATCGCAGATTGACTTCCTTATTCAGATGGACATCTATGAAGAGTATGACAAGAGAATATGTGCGAACTTGTCACATTTGTCAACAAGCTAAACCAGGGAGGATCCATCCACCGGGCCTGCTGCAACCACTGCCAATTCCATCTGCACCATGGGAAACGGCGACCATGGATTTCATCGATGGATTACCATCATCCAAAGGGTACAATTTCATCCTCGTTGTGGTCGACAAACTTACCAAGTATGCACACTTCCGTGCCGTTGAAGCATCCTTACACGGCAAGCAAAGTTGTTGATCTGTTCGTGGACAACAATTACAGATTACATGGTATGCCACTGAACCTAGTCTCCGACCGTGATCCTGTTTTCACCTCACTGTTTTGGCAATCAGTCTTTAAGGCCACTGGCACCAACCTGAAAATGTGTACAGCGAACCACCCGCAGACGGATGGGCAAATGGAGAGAGTGAATCAATCAGTGGAGTGCTATTTGCGTTGTTTCATCAGTGCACATCCTCAACACTGGGCTAAGTGGTATAACACTAATTGGCATGCGTCTCTGGGCAAAACCCCCTTTGAGCTTCTTTATGGCAGACAGCCTCGTTATTTCGGTATTTCTGCCTCCGACAAGATTGCATCGGCAGACACTCAAGCGTGGTTGGATGAGCGTTTGCTAATCCTGTCCTCAGTTCGTCAGCACTTGTTGCGTATGCAACAGCGCATGAAGCACCAGGCAGACAAAAACAGGACAGAGCGACAGTTTGCAGTTGGTGATGAAGTGTTTCTCCGCCTGCAACCCCTACATTCAGTCATCAGTTGTTCGTCGCGTCAGCCAGAAACTGGCATTCAAATTCTTTGGTCTGTTCAAAGTTATTGCAAGAATTGGGGAGGTTGCCTACAAGCTGGAGCTGCCTGAATCAAGCAGAGTGCACCCAGTCTTCCATGTTTCTCAACTGAAGCCGTGTCTAGGTAAGCCTCGTCCAGTCTCGCAACAATTACCGTCACCGCTTGATTTCTTTCAGGTACCTGTCAAGATACTTCAGCAGCGTGCGCGCCAGGTTGGCCACCGTACAGTCAATCAAGTGCTGGTCCAGTGGAGTGGCTCGTCTCCAGCGCAAGCTACCTGGGAAGATCAAGACTCGCTACGCCAGCATTTTCCTCATGCTCCTGCTTGGGGGCAAGCAGGTCTTCAACAGCGGGGGAGTGTCAGCGACCCATCTGCTCCTGCTGATCAAGATTCGGGCGGGAACGACACGGGTTCAACAATTTCGTCGCTGAGAAGCAAGGCCCGGCCCAGGAGAGAAAGGAAGGGCCCCAGCTCGCTACGCCAGTGCGGATTGGACCACCTGAAGCCCGGCCCTTTATCTGCATCTATATAAGCTCGTTGTGAACCTGTGTTGTGGCGTGTGTTGTAAGTTAATCATGAACCCGGCAGTGCCGTGGAGACTCGCTTGGGGGTGGTTGGGAGGATAATCGAGCGAATTCCCTAGTTCCGTGTTGAGTTCTGTGTTGCTTGGCGAGATCCGATCTAGGAGCACCTCACAGTTTGGACAACCATACTAATAGGGTTTAAATACTATACACAAGCTTTTAACACAGGCATTAATTAACGTAGCAGTAGCAGTAGCAGTATGCTTTTCTTAGGCTAATGGATATCGAAAAACTGTTTCATGGTTTACGCTTATTCTTCAAAACTTATTCACCAGCTCATATACGACCCCTCGGAAGCTCTAGATGGACTTAACACACGAACTTCTCTTGCCAATCTAATGTTAAATCCAGATTCACATTTTCGTCGGCTCTTTGTATACGCTTGCTCGTCGTAGGCAGGCAAGCACGCGGCAAGCCACGCCTTCCTACCTAGTTAGAAACAATGGTGCAGGGTATACCATTGTCAGGTAATACTGGTGAAACATGCCACAAGTCCCTGTCTAACTCTAGACTGCTAACTCAGTGTTGGCCCATTCCTCGGACACTTTCGTAGTTATTCAATGTTGGGATACACTGCAGTAAGCCTATGAGGAAAGCATAGTCGACCAATTCACCTTCACCGAGATCAACCCAAAATTAGTCTTTATCTCTTCAGTAGCAAACCCATGCGTGTCCGCCTTGAAGGAACAACAGTGTTCATCTGTACTGGATGACTCCGAGGCTACCTTCAACTTCAAATTCATAGTGGAACCATCTACTGCAGCAACCACCGACCTCTTTAAGCCACGTGACTCATGAATGGCACCATTGAAGAGCCGGATTTCTTCATCGTTGTACCCACCTATAAAACAAGCGAGACACAAATTGAAACTGCTTTGCACTGAGAATGACCAGAGGGTCAGATGGTTAGCTCGAGTTGGTGGCTACCCCGCAACCCGGGTTCGAATCTCCTCGAACGCGGATTTGCGGCTCATTGAGCTTCTTCTATAAGAATAAGCCCTGGGTGCTAGGCCCATGGTCTTTTTTTTTTTTTTTGAAACTGCTTTGCACTTCTGATATGACAACTTCTATGGTCGCCTGGACTGCATCATCAATACGTGATACAGTTATGTCAACTGAGCCACAATCCCCATATACGCGTTTCGTGAATGCACGATTCCATGTGCCCCACAGGTCGTCTATGGCTGATATACCATCGATCAGCTGCAGATCACCACAGGTCGTCTTGCACCTCATGTCATATTCGACTAGAGCAGTGCCATACAAATCTATCCCTCTCTTAGGGCCAGTCATGTTGATGAGAGAACCCTACAAAATCGTTATTATTTAGTAGCTGTTCATATAAAAGTAAGAAACAACTAAAGCTAAATACTTCTCTTATATATATTTTTTACTTGTAACAACATTTACTTGATGGATAGTTTACAATTGATGACCAAGATACTTGTCACATATCTAATTGACTGGTTATAACGTGCACAATGGTGTCAGGGAGGGAAATCGCCCCTCGATATTTATTTGACTATTCGAATCCCAAATATTTAGTACATAAGCCTGTCAAAATGAAAAGATAAGATAAATTACTTGTAGTTATTCAGTCATTCATGCTATGCGTTTTCATATGCCCGTAAACAGAACTGTGGCGTACTGCCAAAGAGTCCAAAACTATTCTACTCTATTTGATTTTGTTTGGCATACATGATACTCAAATAGTTTCACAACTTAGAATATTCATAGAAAACATCATTTCAGTTGGTATAGGGTGGCTGCTACAATCCAAACTACTGCTCTGCTACAGTTGGGCAGATTAATCACATGGAAGCAACTTTAATGATGCTAAAGAGATTAAGTGGCTGTTGTATGCTATTGGGAGTATGTATTGATATAATCTCATATATTTTATCAATGCGCTACGGTTGGCAGCATCCGAGCCAGGGATAACTTATGCGGTATGGAATACTTAGGGGGCGAATACCTAGTTTTATACTTGATGGGGTTATGTAATTTGGGGTGCTAGACTTATTCCTTGAAATAATTACAGATAAGTATGGAATTGCACCTGCTTGACGATGATGGGATCGTTCCTGCTTATATTGACAAGATAATTAAGCAATGGATCCATATGATCCCGCAGTGCTACGTTTCCATACAGCTCTACTGAGCCAAGATTCCCAGAAAGTTCAGCCAACTTTAATGAGAAAATTTGCAACAAGCGAGTAGGTATATGCCGTATGCAAGTTCCATCATAAAAGACGCAATCGGTGGGATCTGGCAACCGAGCTTCATAAAATAAAGTCATATTGTAATTGAAATCAATACATGTAAAAGTATTTGCTATATGAAAAGTAAATGTGCTGCTTGATGATTCCATAGCCCTATTGGAAGTTTTACTTTTCATCTCAGTGGAAATTATCACTTTATTTTTACCTGGAATTCTGCTCCCTCGATGGTTTTTGGTTTAGGGAATCCAACAAAATAAGAGAGTAAAGTTTAATCCCCATTGAAAAGGAAAATGTCAATTTTACTCTCCCAGAATATTTCATAGCCCCCAAAACAATTTATTGGTGAAGTTTACCCCCAAGTATACTAGACAAGTTATTACAACCTTGATGAAAATACTCCATCTAGAAGTCTTCAAAGTTGACTTTTTTGAGATAGCAGCATACCCTATTAAAATATATTTTTATAAATTTATATGCCTATTTGCATTAGGTGGGAGCAATTAAAACTATTTAACACACATGGTACAAAAACATGATAAACAGAACATATTCCATCGCCTCTAAAATTGTCAACATAAAATTAATGAGATAAAAAGATAATAAATATCATCATGAATAGAAGTGAACCCTTTCTGCTAAAAAAATAAACTTGTGTGCGGTGGGGGTGGGGGGTAGGGGAGGTGAACTAAACTAGTTAAGGTAGTTGTCTGGAAATCAAAACAAATACAACCCCTGAGTACCACTTTGGCAAGTTTCCCTTCTATATATGGCAATGCATCGACATTTAATAACTTGTATAAAAGGAAAAAAAAACAAAGTAAAGAAAATTAGCCTCATGATTTCAAAAGAGAATATATCCTTTTTATTTTTCACTTGAAAACTGCACTGATATAACAAATAAAAATATGAAAGAATTGTTGATCACTTACTCTCATTACGGTCCGCAACCTTATAGTATCTTTTCCAACTATGACTGGCCCTGTATATAGAACCATCACGGTGTCTGCCTTTTGCAAGTTTTTCCAATTCCATGGGGATTACATCGTCAGGATCCTTGGCTGCGATCCTTGGGGAGATAGACACATGAAGGGTAAGTAAAAAACCTAACGTTGTTCAGAGCCGAGATCCAAAAATATAGCAACGAACTAAGGGCGCAAAAGTTAGCATCAGATCAAGAAAACATACTGGGAAACACAACGGACAGGTGGGCTGGGAGCCACAATGAATGGGGAAACTCGTGGTGCAAGCGTTGGTGTCAACAAGCAAGGCGGAGCAGAGGCCATGGAAGTGAGGGCAGGGTGAGATGTAGAGGAGAGGCGGTGCATTGGGTGATGAGAGGCGGCGACGCCAGGTCGTCGGAGGAGACGAAGAATAGGGTGGGGGATTTGCATCTCAGGGCGGCGGCGGGAGATCGAGGTGGGGTGTTGGGAAGGTGGTTGAACGCGCGGCTTGCTTTGTAGACGCGTCCGTCAGTGAAATACTGAGTACTTACATGGGTTAAAATCTGGTGCAGTGCGGTCATATAAATCTGAAATCTGATGCAAACTGTCACAAGTTAGATATACACTCGGTGCAAAGCGAAATATACTCCGCATAGAACGTTCATCACAATCACTTGCTGCAGCGCCGCCGGCGCCGGCATCATCACGTCAGTGCGGCGGCTTGAAGACCTGTGAGTAGTGCGAGACGACGGCCTCCTGCACCATCTTCCTCGGGTCGGCCGGATCGCGCCCCCACCGCAGCTCGCTCATGTTGGGCGTCTCGACGAAGAGCATGGTGAACTCGCCCACCTTCTCCACGCGCCCCCTCTTGCCGGCGCGCAGCACGAGGCTGTTGCCCCTGTGGTAGGAGAAGATGCCGCCGGTGAGCCGCACGATGTCCCCGGGCTCGAAGGCGTCGCACTCGGCGCCCCACAGCAGGAAGTGCGCCGCCGCCGTCTCGTCGGCCACCAGCGACAGGCACGTCTCCTCCCTGCCGTGCGCGTGGGCCGGCCGGGCCGCCTTGTCGAGCACGATGAACGTGGTGTTCACGGTGTTGGTCGCCGCCGGGACCAGGTCCTTGAGCTGCATGATCCCGTTCCTGCCGCCGCCAGTAGGTGGCGCGTCGCCCTACAAAATGCAGAGTAAGTGCACCATATTGGACGAACAAGTTTTCTTGCATTGCAGTACTCCGATCTCGCTACATCGAATTCATGCTCAGTGTTCTTGGTGAAGCAGCGTTCGGCTTCCATCGAGCATTTGAACGAACACCTTGTGGCCGTCGAAAGAAAGTTTTGGAGACCAGCTAGCAGGCAACGGAACCAAACACGTGAGGAAGATGAAGAGAGCGGCGGGCTTACCCCTTTGTGCGCCATGGGGATGACGCGAGCTCGCCTTCCCGCCGCCTGAGCTCGCCCTCGCTCCTCGCAGTTTCTCCCCGCCGGCGAAACTGCCTCGCCCGTGCGTCTGGTCCTCCCTACTTTTTGTTTGCTTTTGCTTTTGGTGCAGACCGGTCGTGTTGGTCGTGCCAGGGTCCGACCGGACCGGAGCCGTCAGACGAACCGCGTCCCGCTTCCACCTCCGTCTAGGCTAACCGAGATACGACTCGTCCTCACTCGGCTCCTCCTGCCCTGCGCAAATTCCCCCCGCCACCTTCGCCGCCGGCCACCGCAGCCACCCTCCGTCGGAGATCTGGGATTCTCCGAACTCGGTAAGCACTCCTCACCTCTCCCCCCAACACTTCGGCCGATCCGTGCGATTCCTGCCCCTGCACGCGCGCACGACCAGATCGGGCGCGGGCGATCGGGAACGAAACCAAGATGCACGGCCAAGTACAGGATTGTGGCGGACCAGCTCTGCGTTTTGCATTCGGTGCTAGCTACGAAATGGCCAGATCGTCGTCGGACAATTTTTGTATAGCTGTTTATGATTTCGTTCTTAAACTTGCCTTGGCTACTTTACTTAGTTGTGCAGATATACTGCATAGACTGTAACTGTAAGAATACTCAACTTAGTGTACTGCTAACTTAGCAAACAACCATAGGTAAAAATTCCATTCGAGCTTGGTTGCACTGCACTGAACTCGGATTCTCTGACAAATTCCTCCCACCTTACATAGATCTTGACTTCTAATCCACTGCCGGCAGTTTACAGTGATGGATGCTTATTCACTTGGAGCTTCCCTCTTACCAATTCTTAAGCTTGTACTCTCTGTATTTTCAACAGGCCTGCTCAGCTCCTCTCACGCGGACAATAAAACCGCACGCATTGCAGTAGAGTGCATGGTTGTTTCTACCAATGAAGCGCTTTGTGTACATAAACGACGAGTCCTACCAGAATGACTACTGCGATAACCAGATCTCTAACACAAAGTATAACCTGTGGAACTTCCTGCCGAAGAACCTATGGGAGCAATTCAGGTTCGTATTTTGTAGTTCCACTTATTCTCCACTGGCTTCGAAAATGGAAGCAAGCATTTTTCTCGGTACTTTATCGAGAAGCCCTGGCTTAAGCCGAGTTGTTTGTAGAACTAATCCTTGATTCGGTGTTTCAGGCGTTTCATGAATCAATATTTCTTATTGATAGCGTGTCTCCAACTATGGTCACTTATTACTCCTGTAAATCCTGCAAGCACGTGGGGTCCACTCATAATAATTTTCGCGGTTTCAGCAACCAAAGAGGCCTGGGATGACTACAATAGGTTCATTTCAGACAAGCAGGCGAATGAAAAGAAAGTGTGGATCGTAAAGAATGGAGCCCGCAAACATGTACGTTGCTGTGCCATTGTATTTGCTTATACTGTAAGATCATTATAAATATCACGGATCGATACCTAGGCTGCGAATGCTTCACTAGGGGGGAGAACATCACACTTGAGTCGGTGATGAACTTGTTCTTTCTTTCTTGCTTAGTGCCGATGGTTACAATAGGTGTTATATAGAGGGCTCTACTGGCAGATATAGGTAAGACCAGTCTAATAATAACTTTCCTAACTTATAGATAAGATACCAACTAATGAGATAAGATTCCAACTAATTCATCTTAACTTGGTAATCGAGTTGCTGCTGCTGCTGGCCATTCGTAACTAGGCAAACAAAAGAGGGTGCGAGTAGGGGAAGGGCGTGTGTGCCAGAGGGCGCACAACTGGTGCTCTGTGTTCGCCAGGTGTTGCATCAAGGTGCATCTCGCGTGTGTGGCCTGAACAGACGGTTCTCCGGTGCACCAGTTTTTTCCCTTTTCGTTTTCTTCTTGTCGTGCGCGACAATTTCTCATCTCGTGATAAATTCTTGGTTTTTCTCTTTCCACTCCAAGAACCAGTGATCCACTCGGTTTTTTACTGTCCAGTTTTCTTAGCTGTATACCCATTCACTATTCGTGTGAATGTGATACCCAGCGAATGCTGTTGCGGCATACAGTGGCGGATTCGTGCACTAATAAGAGTATTTAATATTAGACTGTATCAACCAAATCCATGTACAAGAATATTGTGATCAAACCCATCAAAATAGAACATAAAAAATACCTCACTGAGCCAAAATTGCTCAATACTTTACCACATTGTCACACATATTGAATTTTCCTAAGTGAATATATCGCACCTGACTTTGTTTTTTGTTTTCAGTGATACAAATGGATTGGTTTTTTTTTTCATGCCAGAAATTTTTAATTGGTGTAAGTGAATAAAAAGGCTGTTTTGTGAAAGTGGATAAATAATGTTTAATTTTCGTAGCAGATGACATTGTATAAATAGAACTGTTTAGTTACTTAGTAATACCTCATTCTCTTGTCGCTTCAGATATTGGCATGATAACAAACACATTCGTTTCACCATTACCATTTCTATATTATATTAATAAAATATATAGAAATGGTAACGGTGAAATGAATGTGTTTGCACACCAAGGCTGTCAGCCACCGTCCTACATTGTAAACGTTTTTACCAACCGTACTATACGCCTCCCTCTCTGTCTGCGGAGTAGTCTATTTGAGATGTCAGATATTTTGCAAACCCAATACTTATTTTGGTTCTTACTGTTTGAGCTGTATTGACGTAAACCACAGATGCATACCTTTTTGTCAATAACCTTACCACTATATGTTTTTCTGTTGTAATCTCCAACTATATTGATTCTGTACACTTTTGAATCTTGCACCTCTGAATATGGTGTTTTCCGATTCTTCGCTGTAGATTCAAGCACAAGATATCCGTGTTGGTAACATAGTATGGCTTCGAGAGAATGAAGAAGTTCCATGCGACCTTGTTTTAACAGGAACTTCTGAACCACAAGGCATTTGTTATGTTGAGGTAAAGCACGATGAAACCAAAAGTGGTTAAGTTTTACCTCCCACTTTTGTTTAATGACTAACCTTGAACTGCACTCAACATGGGGACTTAGGCTATGTACAATGGGGAGTGCCTAGAAGGGTGCTTACAAAAATAAACCAATTTTGTCCTTAAGCAGCAATGCTTATTTCTATAGGAAAGGTGCCTAGTTAAGAATCTTTCTTCTATAAATAAGCACTTGTGCTTCAGCAAAAACCGGTTTATTTTTCTAAGAATCTCCCTAAGCACCTTGTATTGTACATGCCCTTAGAGTAACTTAAATACATTTTGCTTTAAAAAGGGGAATAATTGTGTATACAAACTGATTGGCGTGCTATATTATCCAACTTGATATTCCACTGTGAAGTGTCTAACTGTGAACTAATGTACGAGAATAGCAAGTATTCCTATGATATCCTATCAGCTGAGGTGAAGCACCTCATCTTATCCCCTCAGTATGTACGTTATTTAATACAAAGGAGTAAACAAGAGTATCTACAACAGGCAGCAAGACTATTACTACTATTAGGCTAGAGAATCTGTCCAAGAAAGGAAAGAGAGTCTTAGATTCCTCTAGATCATAGAACTTAATATCTGTGTACCTTTTGTTTCTGTTTCCTGAAATGGTTTTCATGTAACTCAAGAGCAATATTTTAATTCAAATGTTTCGGTCTATTGGTAGAACACACTTGTAGTTGTGATTTGTGTTTCAAATCTTTTTTACATTCTGCTGTTCTTGATCAGCCCCTACATGGTTAGAATAGTTTAGCAATGTCAAATGTTTTTGTTTGACAAGGGGTGGCATGAATTTTGCATTCTATGATGTGCGATCTGACTGACCCAATGTTATTCTTGATATAACTGAGGTTGACTCAATTAACAATATTGGTCCTTGCTGCAAATTCTGGTAGTCAAGTTTTTAACATCATTTGTGATACCTTGATGAATTTTATTCCTTGTATAGTACCTAGTTATATTTCAAACCTTGTTTTTGTACAAAATAAAACACAGCAAATGCATGTATGCTATAAATCTTAGATTTCTTGAGTTTTTGTAGACAGCTGCTCTTGATGGGGAAATTGACTTGAAGACAAGAGTAATCCCACCAACATGTGTAGGACTGGACTCTGAACAATTGCACAAAATAAAGGTTTGACATTTTGTGTTATATGTTGATGATTCGGCCTGCTATTCCTCCTTACCTGTATGCACATTAACCAAACAGGGGGTCATTGAGTGCCCAATCCCAGACAAAGACATAAGAAGATTCGATGCAAATATCAGGCTGTTTCCTCCATTTATCGATAACGACATTTGTCCATTGACTATTAATAACACGTTGCTACAATCATGCTACTTGAGAAATACAGAATGGGCTTGCGGAGTGGCAGTTTATACAGGTAAGTTTTGAAATAGTTTGGTCATGATCTTGTCTACCACTACAACAAACCAGATTGTAGTTGAAATTTATATAGTATGTTTTTTTGAGTGTTAGTATCAATTCATACTGAATTCTGTGCCTGGAGAGCAACATGATCACAGTGTATATTTGAAGGAAAAACTGTAGGGGAGGCTTTGGCAAATATATGTTGTTAAGTATACCACTAGTTACAACGATATGTACATAGAAACAGGTTTGTTGACAATGTAGTCAATATTATGCATATTCTTTTTTATGTATAATTGTATAGCGCAATAATCTGCTCAGGAAAGTAATATCTGACAACTGTCCTCCGAAAGTGTGATTACGCGAGTAGTGCAAGACTGCAAGGTTGAGTGCTTTGAGTCTAAGAGTTTTGGTACTTATGTATCTTGAAAAATTCTAATAGTTCCATGGATGTGCATTATGTTAGAACATATGGACCTGCGAGAATTGTGCTAAAATATGATAAACTGTTTCATGTACTCCCTCCGATTCATATTACTTGCCACTAGTATGGATGTACCTAGAACTAAAATATGTCTAGATACATCTATATTAGTAGCAACTAATATGAATCAGAGGAAGTACAAAAGAGGAGTGTCAGTTATTATTTAGAGGACATAATTGTGATCTACTCTCTTTTACAAAACATAGTTTTATTTGTATATCAATTCAATTTAATTTTGATAGCTGTGTAATGGTGCACAATTTGTTATTGTAGTCCTGACTGATCCTATAACACAAAGCATGTTTGTCTTGTCTTGATATTTTCTTTATCTTGTGATCATAGGGTACTAACTGTTTTATCTCAATTTTTAGGCAATGAGACTAAGTTGGGGATGAGTAGGGGTGTCCCAGAGCCCAAGCTTACTGCCATGGATGCAATGATTGATAAGCTTACTGGTGCAATATTCTTATTTCAACTTGCAGTTGTTGTTGTTCTTGGATCTGCAGGCAATGTCTGGAAGGACACTGAAGCTCGTAAGGTGATGTTTTTGCAACTTATCTCATGGCTGTTGTTGATCTCAGCCTCCTTTTACTGCCAAATAGTTAGTCTACAGTCTACACCCACCCTCTATCTTTGTAACCGTAAATGATTTTACGTCACATAAATTTTGTCTTACTACACAAGTGGAGTAGAACATAAGAAAAAATAGATTTGGCAAAAAAATATTTGTTTTATGTGACGTAAAAAATATGACATAAAATAAGTACGTATTTTTTATGCTTTTTACACTACAATTACTCACACAATACGTTTTTATGTCGATTTTTTTGTTGTGAGTCAACATGAATGTAATTATATGTATACAAAAAATAACTTTATGTAGTAACGGCGTAAAATTATGTTGGGTGCAAACTAACTTTTCTGCACCCTGGGGTCAAATGTCGATGTGCAAGTCTTAAGAATTAGCTCTTTCCACATGATCTATGTTTTAGGATCTGAAGATGACTTTTCAGATTTTCTTTTCGTAATTATTGTGGAACATGCGCATTCTATATTCCTTAATGGTTTTCTTCTTTCGTGTTGGACTCCAACCTGAGTATGGTTTCTCCACATGATTTATAACCAGCTAAAACATTCATGACAAGCCACTCAGCACGAATGTCTGACTGTGATAGGTTGTGTATGTGGTTGATTTATTACAGCAAAGTTGTTTAATACAGTACTTAATGAAGTTACTTTATGTTCAGAAGCTGTAATGCTGCTTTTCTCAGAAAGACTGGCCTTTGCATGCATCTGTGTTCTAGTTCTGTATTGATAAGCCTAGCGCCATTGTTATTATCGAGTCAATTTGGTTTAAAAATCTTGACTTGTTTCTTTAATGGTTTAGGCTGCTTCATCATCGAGTTAATTGGCTTTGTAATCTGGATTGAACTGATTCCGAATCACCGTTGCTCTTAGCCTCACATTCATTTCATCATTATTCCTCTTCCTTTTTTCCTTTTCTAGAAATTATCATCAGATTGTAAGCAGCTAGCATACTAGTCACTAGCTAGGCCATAGGATCTTCAGATTGAAGTTAAAACTATTTGTTCCAGAAAACCTATAGGCTGAACTGTTATGGTGTAGTAACTTCAAACCAAACTCCAAAGAAATGACTGCTAATCCAGTTTGATAGATTTATTCCCTCCCTCCACCCCAACCTCCCAAATTTGATCTAAAACTTGGTTGGATAATCTCTAATCCAAACTTCCCAGCTTGGATCAAACATGTGGCTTAATTTATTGTTTAGTAAGCTAATCACTAAGTGAGTATATTTTCTTATCCTCCATATACAAGATCTCATGGCTAATATGAGCCTTCTATGTATTCTTAATCTGGTCCTCTTGACAATTCCTCAGCAATTATATGCCAATTACATTTTTTATACTTTGTTATATGATTATCTGATAGTTCTTCACATCATTTTGTAGCAATGGTATGTCAAGTATGATGATGACGAACCATGGTATCAGATTCTGGTTATCCCTCTTCGGTTTGAGTTATTGTGCTCCATCATGATTCCCATTTCAATAAAGGTATGACTCTTCCAGTTCATCTCACTCTGATATAATTCCTTTTCTTCTAAAATGTGATTATGTTCCCTATATCATCTTGTCAATATCATAGTTTATTACACTATCAACTTAGTCAAATAGGATATCACTCGTTTTCAAGATCATCAGTTGCAGTTGCAAACCACATGCATTTCAGTCAAGACTCTAAATTTGTTATGGACAAAACCCAAACCATGACAGGTACTGGTTCCCAGCCAGTTTTACTGGCGAGTGGCTTTTCTTCTGGGCGATTTTGGTTGTTTGATTATAAACAAAAGTGATTTTACCGGAAACTACATGAGTTACTGCCCATCAATTTAGTTAAATAAGTTTCATATTTCAGTTTGAAGTGCTATAGGCTGGTTCTTTTGGTTGTCATTTTTGTTTCAGCCAGGATAAATTTTAGTGGACCAACATTATGATCTATATAACATCGCAAGTCTGATCGCCGTCCTATAGAACTTGCCTTTTAGCTTTTGTGGGACCTTCTTGTCACATAGGACGCCCAATGCTTGACACCACTTCATCCACCCCACCTTGATTTTGTGGCAAACATCCTCATTATCACCATTGCTTTGCAGCATGGATCCCAAGTATTGGAAGGTGTTCCTCTTAGGCACTGGCTTGTCCTTCTAAACTAACATTTCCCTCTTCGCACCCAACACCACTAAAGTCACACCTCATATACTCAGTCTTGGTCCTGCTAAGTATAAACCCCTGAGATTCCAAGATCTGCCTCCATAGAGCCAAAGTCCTATTGACGCACCCTGGTTTCATCTAGCACCCCATCATTAGCAACGAGTATACGCCAAGGAATATCTCCTTTTATATCCTTTGTCACCTCATCCATCATTAAGGGCAAAATATATGGGCCCAACTGCCCAAGGCTGACCCTTGATGTAGTCCTATTGTGATTGAAAAGGTACCGGTCTCCTTATCACCTGCACAAATACTTGTCACAACATCATTGTACATATCTCTGATGAGGTAATGTACTTTGTTGGGATTTTATGTTTCTCTAGCACCCACCACATGACAGTCATTGGGTGTGGGCTGACCCATAAGTTAATTTTGAATTAAGCAATGGAATAGTCAAAAGACAAACTAAGGCCCCATAGCCTCTCACCCACAGCGCTGAAGATAAGGGCAGGTGCCCTATGTCTGAACTCTTACCAACCAATGCACATGAGATTTGTGTCCCTGTTTTAGTACAGTAAAATGCACGCAGTGCATACTTGCATTCGGTTGGCTCCATATCTTTATACATATCGGAGGTGAAGATTATCAGAACAAGGTTTCTGGAGTTACATTTATGTAAGATCACAGTTTTATTTTTATAATTTCTACAGAAAGTGGAAAACAAAATAAGAAAAATATATTGGTAAAGTGGACCTCCATCGAAACAATGGTTGATGTCTCCCTTTGTTGAATCAATAGCATTGATATACCCAACTTAAATAGAACATACTATATAGTATAGCACTGAGTACTAGCAAAGTAGCAAGCATGTGGGATAACACGAGTCCGTTTCTGCTAGTTGGTACTAGTGTTTCATTTATCTCTAGAGAAAACACAAAAAGCTTTGCGTCTCAGTCAATTGATAGAAGAAAAGTTAATGTACAAGCCCATGGAAGGGCAACACACCAAATATACAACGCTACACTCCTAAGTGCTAGGCACCATCAGGATCAACACAGAGTGACCCACCACTCTTGCTTTCGCCCACAAACGGGACTCAGCCTTGATCTTGTCAAGCAAGCTAGCGTGTTGGGCTGCAAGACGGCATCATTATGCCGCTTCCAGATCCACCATTCCGTGAACATGATCACCGAAAAGGTGCCGTTCCGCGCGGTGGTTGGGACAGAGTGGATGGCCTGCTGCCACCAGTCCACAAAGTCTTCTCTGACAATGGGTAGTCGAGTGGTCGACCGAATCCATGAAATGACTTCATGCTATGAGGTGCGCGAGTAGGTGCAGATAGTGAGGAGGTGGGCCATAATTCCCCGATTGATCGCACAACCAGCACCTCGGGGCATGCTCCCGTCTAACAACGATCCTGGCAAGCCAACCAGATGAAGAACTTCACCTGCTGTGGGACCCAAGACTTCTAGTTATGCTTCCAAGATCTCTAGATAATCACCCACCTGGAAAAATGATGTTGTAGCAGGTCTTGAAAGAATACTGCCAGCCAGATGTCTAACGCAAGGTCATGATATGGAAATATTGCCAGAGATGGTGAGATAATAGCCCCTCTGATGTCTGTGATCCAAGTCATCCACGAGCGCCTTCTGGACCGAATGCGCCCCAAGACAAGCAAAAGGTTGGGCGCAATCTCGGAGATGGTCCGTCCGTCAAGACAGTGGTCCTCCCAGAAGAGAGAAGATGTTCCGTCGCCAACCACGAGCCTTGAATTCCCAACGCAGATAGGATTTCAAAGCCAGCTAGGTTTATTCAGTGAGGAATAAAAGAAATTTGTCCTACATGAATCATGTGGGTTTTGTTAGGAACTGTTCTTCAGCCAAATTCGATTTCTAGTTAGAAGTGAACGAGGTCCTTGTTTGTCAGCATGAGCAGGGGGGGCTATCTACACCAAATGCTGTCTAGTAGTAATACAGAATTGCAGATGCCGTCTTCCTGTGCAGTTTTTAAGAGAATTTTCTATGTGTCATGTAGGTTTCTTTGGACTTTGTTAAAAGTCTGTATGCAAAGTTCATAGATTGGGACGAGGAGATGTATGACGGGGAAACAGATACACCTGCCCACGCAGCAAAGTACACGGCCATTTGCATTAATCTTGATAAGTTGGACAGTTGCTGCTTTCATTCTCCAAATCTAATCATCTCTCAATAACTTTCAGCACAGCAATCAGTGAAGACTTGGGACAAGTTGAGTATATTTTGACAGATAAAACGGGGACGCTAACAGAGAACAAGATGATCTTCAGAAGGTGCTGTATTGGGGGCACCTTGTACGGGAACGAAAGTGGAGACGCGCTGAAAGGTCATATTTAGCCTCATAAAGATTTCTCTTCTTAATTCTGCCAGTAAATATCTCATAAAACTTGGGTCATGTGCGTGTTTGTTAAAATGATTGTCTGTTGAAGTATTATTTCATTAGTGAGCTTAGGGTGCTATTAAGATAATGTGAATAGTAACATGTCTTTACTCCGATCACTAAGTTTAAGAGCCCTTATTGTTAACTAGTGGGTCATTACTCGTTTCATGAGACTGCCTAATAAATTGCTTTTCTGTTGCACTTGGTTAATTGCATCCATCCTCTTAAAAGCGGCAATGATGCCAGCATGTGAGCACTATTTTTTTTCTTAATCGAACTCTTGCAAGATTTTCCAGTAAATTACATTTGTATGTTGCTCCTGGTTAATGTTATATACAGAAATACATGTCCTCACCATGGCAATGAGATCAGCTCCCATCTATGGGATATGATCCCCAACCACTTAGGAAGATATGCTTTAGCTTAGCACTTGAGCCAGTTTGTTACTTACATTGGATTATTAGGCATCTATATAAGGGACCCTCTATGAGGAATTAATCAAGCAAAAATTGAACTCACACTTCTATTTGGATTCTCTCCCTAGCGCTAGTTCACAACAGTTAACCACTGCCATCTTTTCATAGTAGTAATCATGTAATCTCGATTTCTCAAAACTACTTAGTTAGTTAATTTTGATATTGAACTGCAAAAAAGCTGCTGTTAGTTTGTTATCATGTTTACTGATCTATTGTTTTATGTCTTTAGATGTTGAACTGCTGAATGCTGTTGCCAATAATTCGCCCAATGTCATTAAATTCTTGACAGTCATGGCACTCTGCAATACAGTTATTCCTATAAAAAGGTTATATCTTTTCCCATGCTGCAGTAACACTCCACAGCTCATCTTAATTCATTTTACCTTATTTTTCCTTTTTTTTTAAACATCAGTCCTAGCGGAGCAATATCATATAAAGCTCAGTCCCAGGATGAGGATGCTCTGGTTAATGCAGCCTCTAATTTGCATGTTGTGCTTGTTGGCAAAAATGGAAACAATGCTGGTAGGTTTCTGTACATTTCACCATGGTCTGCTGGCTTGTAATTGTTTGTTTCTTCTCTTGTGGTTGTTACAGATCATTAATAAATCATGCATTTAAGCAGAAATTCACTTCAACAGACGGGTGATTCAGTATGAGATACTTGACATTCTAGAATTTACCTCTGATCGAAAAAGAATGTCTGTTGTGGTATCGGACAGTCAAAGTGGCAAGATTTTCCTCTTGTCCAAAGGTGCAGATGAGGCTATTCTTCCTTTGGCTTATCCTGGTAATTACCTTTTTTGTTCAGTTCAAAATTCACATTTTTATTCTTTATTTGTTGACTTGATTTTTTTAAAAATTCTGTGTATGGATGCTAACCAGTTCTGTCTTGACTCATAGCTTTCTCAGCCCAATTGGAAATCTCCACATGCATTGACCTTTTCAGGATTTTAATGATTTTAACTTTTCAGGGCAGCAAATAAAGACATTCGTTGACGCGGTCGACAAATATGCTCAGCTGGGCTTACGCACGCTCTGCTTGGGATGGCGTGAGCTAAGTTTGGAGGAGTATCTAGAATGGTCTCGGTTATTTAAGGAAGCCAGCAGCGCATTAATTGATCGGGAGGTAATTGTCATAGTGATTTCCTTTATCTAAATATGTACTGTATTATGCAAACTAAAACTGTAATGGTTTTTTTCCAGTGGAAAGTTGCTGAGGTTTGCCAGAAATTAGAACACACCCTGGATATTCTAGGTATCAGTGCAATAGAGGATCGCCTGCAGGTATTAACTTTGCCTTCAATTTCTCTTTCATGAAACAGGCCAATATTGTTAGTTTGTTTTTGGCATTTTCTTACCATGTCTTCTGGCTTGATTTGTCTATATAGGCTGGTGTGCCAGAAACTATTGAAATACTGAGACAGTCAGGAATCAACTTTTGGATGTTAACTGGAGATAAACAAAGCACTGCTATTCAAATAGCTCTTTTGTGCAACTTGATTTCTTCAGGTAGCTGTCTTTTACTGAATAATTTTAACTGCCTAGAAGGTTCTTTGGGCTCTTCATTCAATAGCTTATTATTTATTGATCAGAACTTGCCAACCCAATGCGCAACCATAAATCATCTCTGCCTCCTGTTATTCAATTCTGTGTGACCGAGCCTCTTCTATTGTTTGATATGTGTTGTTCTATTCTTTTAAATGACTAAGCCCATACATTGGGGGTCAAGTAGAAGTAAACATTGATATGATCCAAATCATAAAAGGGGTCTGATGGCACAAATTTCAGGTAGATTATCTTGATTGCACAAAAATGCACTAGTTTAGGGTACATTAACTCAGTTGGACGACAGGGCGAGGATTCTTTGGTGCAATTTCTTTTCATGTTAAATAGAACTAACAAAAGGCAACACTGCTGTTTGACTTTTGTTTTATTGTCCTAGAGCCCAAGGGTCAACTCTTGTATATCAATGGGAAAACCGAAGATGAAGTTGCTAGGAGCTTGGAAAGAGTTTTACTCACTATGCGGATAACGTCTTCTGAACCTAAGGTTAGTTAAATTGTAGATCGAAATAATTAGTACCATTCATGCGTTCGCGGTGAAATTAACACCCTGAAGAAATTTGCTACTCCCACCATGGCCATATTTTGGACATCGACACGGTCTCCATGGTTGCACTTTGCGCATCTATTTCTGTGAAAACATGTTTTTAGAATCAAAGTATGTATACATTATGAAAGTAGGTGGATGTAGTATTATCAATATGGTATTGTAAATATTCCTAAAGTTTTCTATATTGATGATTGAGAGTGCGGCGTTTGTGCTCCTGAGTTACAGTGATCCTGTATTTGAAATTTTAAAGTTTCAAAAAAATTTGAAAAAAATCGTGGAACATGAACATGTTCTCTATATGTTTGCAGATTTTTGCTAAATAATACGTTGTATTCTAGGCTACACTAAAATCACGAAATCATGGCTTCGAAAAGGAAAAAAATAACTCAAATTTGCATCCAACGTTTGTCTTCTTTGTGCAGGCCACATACTAAAAAATATTTTGATACAAAAAAATTCGTACATAGTAGGCATGTATATGTACTTGCATATTGTTTTTTCAGAATTTTTTGAGACAAATTTGTTTGTTTTTTTTAAACGAGCTAAGCTCAGGAGCCAAAACCACTTTTTGGATGGTTGAACCTTTATATGTTTGACGTAGATTCTGATGGCATATATCATGAAAACGTTTATTTTGTGTTTAATCTGCTGATGTACTATTTTCTCGGAACAGGAGTTAGCTTTCGTTGTGGATGGTTGGGCTCTTGAAATTATTCTAACGCGCTATAAGGAAGCTTTTACTGAACTAGCAGTTCTTTCAAAGACAGCGATATGTTGTCGTGTTACACCTTCACAGAAAGCACAGGTAAATCCTTGCCCCTGATTTTCTCATGTTTATCTAAGCTATATACATTAATCACTATTAGTTACTTTGATTGATAGACCTCACAAGTCCAAAAATGCAATACATCAATTATGGCGCACATAAAAAAATGAGAAAGAGAATCAACGAGTTGATCTCCATGTACTTGTTTATAGGAAGGAGAATGGGCTTCATATGCACCATGATCATCTTATTGTCTAGCACTGAGACACTATTTTGATATTTTCATGTGTTTTGTTATATATCACCCACATCCACCAATTTGTTTTGAGGAGCTGACCAATGTGCACAATCCTCATTAATCCATATGTACATCTACCTAGGCATCTTTCATATCTTTCATATGGATTTGTTTCTCCATTGTTGATATTTGTTTTCATTTTTTGTGTAGCTTGTCAAGCTTCTGAAGTCATGCGACTATCGAACTTTGGCAATTGGCGATGGTGGGAATGATGTCAGAATGATACAGCAGGCCCACATTGGTGTAGGAATTAGTGGTAGAGAAGGTCTACAAGCAGCAAGGGCTGCTGACTATAGCATTGGCAGTAAGCTCTCTTCAAATTGAACTATCTTATCACTATTCTTACAATGACTACATTCTTACCTCATAAATTTTGCACCTCCAATCGTTCATGTACAGCAAAGAAGTTCAAGCTACCATGTGTTGCTACTTTTTCTTGATTATTCCGGATAATAAGTTTATTTTCAACGAATGACGAATGTACTAACAAAATCTTGGTGTTAAGACTGTCCATTATATCAGCTAGAATTCTTGTCCGTGAAAACTAATATTGAAATCAGGCCCAAGTGTCAATGTAATTTCCTTTAACCCACTTTCTCTTGTCATTCCCTTCTCTCCCTTTGTACCGACTCTTAGCTTTTCCTTGCCTGTGCCTCTTCCTTGGCCTTGTGGGCACCTGCCACTCAGACTTGCACCACTCCCTTGATGACTCTTACGTGTGGCTGGATGTTTGGTTATGGAAGGGAACATGGGAACATTTGCCTCTGGGATGGAGCTTCAATTGATGGGTGTTAACCACTGGGTACCTGTGTGGTACTGGCTGTTGTAAAGTGGTAAATTGGTGGAGTTGGTGGGAATGGCTTGGCTGTGGAGGGGTGCACGGTCACCATCGTGCTCAGCTTTGGTGAAAACCTGAGAGAGGATGTGGCAAATAAGAAGAGCTGTAGCATCAGTAGGATGAGGAAAGGCTTCTGGTTTTCTTTGTTAAAATCTGGTACCGACTATTGTGGCGTGGCCAATTCACCATTGTGCTCAGCGGCGGTGAAAACCTGAGTGAGAATGGGGCCAAGAAGAATAGCTGTACATCAATAGGGTGAGGAAAGATGCCTGGCTTTCTTTGTTAAGACTTATCAATTTGGTGGCGAATTTTAGGGATGTGTTTGACTAATAGATAAAGCACAATCGGATAATAGATAAAGCAAACACATGCAGTCCGTTCATGGATGCGGCAAATCATAGGGATGCATTTGACTAATAGATAAAGCGTAGTCGAAGGAAGACTATATGTTGGCAGATGGACATTGTTTTAGTAGCGAGGCAGGGGTATTTTACCTGCTCCTAAATCTACATGTCAACTGGAAACATAAGCGCACAAAGCCTCGGAAGGCAAAACTGCCCTAAAAACCATCCAATGGGTTTTACTGAACCAAAATCAGTGACTGTGTTTTAGTTTCTTTTATGTTTTACGTGTAAATGGATCACAGAAGATTTAGCAATCAAAAAGTATATCCGAAGCCATGCTAATGTGGAGAACAGTGTAACTATTTTCCTGAAATATTCAGAATACAGTTGAAGAATTATGATTGTATGTTATTCCAAGATAACTTTTGTTTCTGAGGAAATTCTTCAACTGTTTATTTCATAATACATAATGGTTGATACACTAAAGTACTTCTGCCTTTTCTTGCAGAGTTCAGGTTCTTGAAAAGGCTTATTCTTGTCCATGGGCGATATTCATACAACCGCACTGCCTTTCTTTCGCAGTATTCATTCTACAAGTCATTGTTAATTTGCTTTATACAGATACTGTAAGTCATAAAAAAACTGCATTTTTTGCAGCCTTTTATTTTATCTTGAATATTCTTCTCATTCCATCTGTCGCTAAAAGCATACTGGAAACTAGTTGATGTTCTCAACGTTCGCTTGTTATGTCCATGCAGTTTTTCTTTTGTTTCGGGTATTGCTGGAACAAGTTTATTCAACTCAGTTAGTTTGATGGCTTATAATGTCTTCTACACAAGCATTCCTGTTTTAACTACTATTCTGGACAAGGATCTATCTGAAAAGACAGTGACACAGAATCCAGAGATTTTACTTTACTGCCAGGCGGGAAGGTCAATTATACCTCCTATTTGTTGTTGCAGCTTCCACGTGTTCTAGATGTTCTGTTAGTATATTGAATAAATCGTCTGTAGCCTCTTAGGTTTAAATTTGTGTTTCCTTCACTGATATGTGCATATTTTGCAGGCTTTTAAATCCAAGTACTTTTGCTGGTTGGTTTGGTCGATCATTGTATCATGTGAGTACACCTTTGTTGCACCATCTACGCTATTAGTCTGCAAGTGATAGCTGCAAAAATTATCAAATACACTTCATGCATTTTCACTAGAATTAGGACTGTTTAACTCAGAATTTAGACTTGCATGCTCTTCAATATCTCAACATGAAATTCATTCTATTGTTGCTTTTGATTGAAGATTTTAAGTCGTTGATGAGCAAGTGGTTACTTCCCAATTTCATTGGGCAAAACATCTATTAACCCTGATATTTACGTATCATCTACACATGGTTCTTGCACTCATACAAAATGTGGGTATGTTGTATTGTCGGTGGTTGGTTCTGTGTTATGCACACATTATTTCTTGTGGTGAGTGAAGTTACTTCGCCAACTAAGAATTATGATATTTCTCGGTTAACTTATAAAATAGAAAACGATGGAGACTGAACCTGCCTAATTTGGAATGCCCATTCACAGATTTTGACGTGGCTGATGAGAGTTGCATCTTTTCTTGGTTGATATTGCAGGCAATTTCTGTTTTCTTAATCACTATTCATGTGTATGCCAATGAAAAAAGTGAGATGGAGGAGTTGTCAATGGTTGCCCTCTCAGGAAGCATTTGGTTGCAGGCGTTTGTTGTGACATTGGAGATGAAGTAAGAAAGCAAAAAACTTTTAATGCAACAACTTCTGCACTGTTTGTTATACTTTTTCTAATATGTCTTTCCATTTTGCAGTTCTTTCACATTTCTGCAATTTCTGGCGGTATGGGGAAACTTTGCTGCTTTCTACATCATAAATTTCTGCATCAGCAGCATACCATCTGCTGGGATGTACACTATCATGTTCCGCCTTTGCAGACAGCCGTTGTACTGGATAACAATGCTGGTAAGTACTGCCATCACATTCTTTTTCTTGGTTGTACATAAATCCGCACACATGTCCTCATAATGGTATGATATCAATGTTTCAGCTAATCAGTGGAGTTGGCATGGGTCCTGTATTAGCTCTGAAATATTTCAGATATACATACAGACCTAGTGCCATTAACATTCTTCAGAAGGCTGAGCGATCACGTGGGCCTATGTACACCCTGGTAAATCTTGAATCTCAATTGAGATCAGAGAAAGATAATGCTGCCATCAATTCCATTTCGACCACACCAGTCAAGAATAAGACCTCAGTTTATGAACCCCTACTGTCTGATTCTCCTATGGCATCCAGGAGATCACTAGCGTCATCATCATTTGACATCTTTCAGCCATCACAGCCAAGGGTTCCTGCTTCTTATCCCAGAAATATTAAAACTAGTTAACGTTTGGTTCCCCTTGTAGTACAGGTTATACCCTTACCTCCCTTCACCATTGCTTTCAGAATGAAATACAATAGCCCTCAACAAAGAAATGGAATGATAGATAGAGGTCATTCGAATTAGATGTGTAGCATAGTGCTGTAAAGGATTTTGTAAAAAAACATATTATCCAGAATATAAATGTCAAACGATAAAATGTACCTATATTCTGATCAAATAAAAACCTGGTTGCACTGGGGGAAAATGTTTATAGTTGTATGGGTGGGTGCAAATAATATGGAAGTCACACTTGCACATCTCAAAAAAAATCTTTAGCTGAAAACAGAGACATGTGAACAGGTTATAAGATGTGAACCCGTAAAAATGTACTCCCTCCGTTCGCATTTAATTGACGCCCGGACATGCAAACATGCTTCACTAGCTAGCTTGTAGTGGGTGTCGATTAAAGAAGAACGGAGGTACTACCTCCATTTCAAGGAATAAGGCGTCCTCGTTTTACGAGCTTTTTGTTTGACCAAGAATTACTTCAAATATATAAAGATTGTTAGTATGAAATTAGTATCACTAGAAAGTGCTTTTCAATACGAATCCAACGGTGCTAAATACATAAAATATAATCAAGATTTTGTTGCTCAAATTTTATGGTCAAAGTTCGTCTTGGAATACGCGTGCGTCTTATTCCTTGAAACGGAGGTAGCTAAGAAATGACAGGCACTGTATAAATTAAACTAGATTATATTTCTTTTTGTGCACAAAATAGTGTGTAGTGCATGTATGGTCCTACTTATGTATGAAATTGTGCAGGTGCACACATGATGTTTCACAGTGGTTGCACGCACTCATACAAAAGAGAAAATATGCGCTCTAAGAATTTTGGTTCAGCAAAAGGATTTATACTGCGTTGTACTTTGCTGTGCAATCTAGTAATGCAATAAAATGAGTATTACAAATATGGTTGTATTTCATCGCAAAATAAATTGAACAGCGAAAGATTTTCATAGAGTGTACTGGGGCAGAATCTAACGGATAATGGACCCGCGATCTGTCACTCAACAACTCACAGACATCACGGCAAGCAATGGTTCTACCCTTCTGCAGATTTAGTATCTTATGTCTTCTACATAAAATCGAGGGCATCAAAAACGTTTCTCTGTGCCATGTAAGATTTTACATGTACTTGGCGAGCATCGTCCTGTGGAAAAACTTCCAACATTTTTTTACGAGAGCATGCTAAAGGTGTACCATGTTTTTATAAAAGTCACAGGTTTAAGTACAAGAACACTACCACTCGGTGGGAGCAACAACTCGACATAGTTCTAACTCCTAAGCCACACCGATAAAACAACACAACATGAAAAAAACATGTCCTAAGCTATACATGAAGGTATGTCTTGCCTGCGCTGACTTCAGAATGTTTTGAAACTCTATTTTTGTGATTTAATTTTTTGAGCTCAATAAAAGGAAATTTGATGAGCTTTGCCATTGTCTGCTCATCTTATATTTTGCGGAGATGATTCTCTTCACCATGCTCTAGCTCTTTCACTTCGCTCAAGTGCGCATCAGTTCATGGAAGCTGCCAAAGTTGGCTCGCCACCTCGCCCCTCTAAACTTCCTCCGCGTAGCATGTGTTTCTCTTTGATTCGTTTGTAGCTCCTATCCAATCCTAGGCTCGTTGTCTCCATGGGGTCTCATACCTCCTCCATCGCTCTGTTGTGGGAGTTCCTGTAAGTGGGTGAGGTGAATGACCTCACGCTAGACCTAGAATCATGTATAGTGTCCATGTGTCACTTATGTTATTTTTTAGCACGTCTAGTTTGCATTTTCTCTTTTAAATTTTGACCAAACCTTGAATTAGCAAGCAGCCCATACGGGGGTCACAGGGACTCCCAATTAGCATGGACTCCCAACTAGCATAAGCAACCAGCCCAGATCAAGCGATAGCAAAGCAGCGACCGGCCTATGCTCTCAAAGAAGAATAGTGCAGTGACTTGGCTAAGAGCATGTCTAACAGACCCCGTATAACCCGTCCACCCCGTAAAAGTTGATAGAGCTAAAGTTGAAGCAATTGAGAAGATGCCCTACCCGAGGGATACGGGGCATGCGCGATTTGGGCCGTCTAGCAGGCCCCCGTATTCGGGCCGGCCCGTTTCGGCGGAATACGGGGCTTAGGAAATCGGCCCCGTCGCCCCCTACTTATACTGGGCGCAGATGCGAGTGAGGGGTTAACCCCTCACCCCTACCCGCGTGCGCCGCCGCCTCCTCCATCCTTCTCCGAGAAATTACTCGCTCCCCCGCGCCGCATTCCACCCCATCTCCGCCATGGACTCCCGCCGCCGCAGTACTGCCTCGCCGGCGAGCTGATCGAAGCGATCCCGCTCGCCGAACACCGTGGAGGAGGCGTGACGGCTCAAGTGCAAGAGATCCGCCGCCGGCCGCCGTGCGGCGCGCTGGTCTGGGCGCGCGATACGTGTCGGATTCGCTCCGGGAGTACGTCGCGGGTGGGCGGTGGTACCGACCCGCCGCTCAAGCCGATGAGCGGCGAAGCCTTCGAGAATTGGCTCGCCGAGTGGCAGCGCGACCGCGCGTCCAAGGCGGCATGGGCGGCGACCATCGGCGGCGGCGGCGGAGGCGGAGGCGCGAGAGGAAGAGGAGGCAGAGGAGGCGGCCTTCCGGCGTGGTGGCCGAATCCGAGGCGGATGCCGCAGCTCGGGCGGAGGCAGGAGGAGGCGGCAGCCATCGACGCCGTCCGGGAGTTCGTGGCGCGGGAGGCGAGAAGCGCAGGAGGAGGCGGCCTCCATCGCCTTCATCCCCTTAGTCATCCTTGACGAGTAGATGTAGGATAGATGTAGTATGATCCGTAGTATGATCGGAATGTATGTATGATCCGTACTATGATCAATGAAGATGAACTTCCCGGGGTTTTTATTTTTGAAAATACGGGGCAAAATACGGGGTCTGCTAGACGAAATGGCTCTTCCGTTAGCAGTTTTTCGATACGGGGCGAAATGCGAGCGTTATACGGGGCAACGAAATACGGGGCCTGTTAGACATGCTCTAAGTGACGCCCCATGGCTCCAAAACCACCGGTGTTGTGCCAAGAAGACTAGGAAAAAAAAAAGCCGATGCCCCGGCGCAGCGGTAGGGGGCACAGACTAGCCATACAGGGCGGAGTCTAGTGTTGGTTGCATTTATTTAGTGGGAATTCTTCTTGGCAGTGATGGATTATGTTGTCATATCTCGCTTCCAAGCTATATTAAATCGTATGGTTGTATTATAATTTACTTTATTTATTTTTGTGAATGGACCATTTTCAGTTAACTTTATGTTTCGTTTTGGTTGGAATTTGAACACCCTAACTTAAATTTCTGGATCCGTCCCTGTCGAGAGGAACGGTTTCACGGCATCCTCATTTGGTTCCAGCTGGGCTGTGGCAAACCGGGTTCGGGTTCGTGGTTGGCTAGCTGAAATCACCTAATGCAATGTCTATATTGTTATATGGCTACTGGTGCCCAGGAGCCAAAATGACTTTTCGGTATTCTTGTCTTTTTGCGCTTTCTTCAGTTGTTTGTACTTTGTAGACGTCTGCCAATGAAAGCTGTATCGCTGCTCTAGGATCAAGGTTATGTATTGTGGATCATAGATTGGTAGCTTAGAGCAATTCCAATAGTATAGCCATTGTTTAACAAGATGTCATGTTTGTATATATAATTTGTATAATAGTTGGTATAAGAATGGCTACTTTACTAACACATGGCCTTCCTCAAGTCTGTGCAAGAGCTGGCTATTGCATAGTAGCCCACCTCTCTTCTCTCTCCCCTTCTCTCTCCTCCAACTCATCTAAGATATATTATTTAATGTCTTACAGCCAGCTGACTGGACTCTATTGTACTTGCTCTTACTGTCTTCAGCCTATTGAACATTGACCACTATTAATTGCTGGACATGGGTGTGCCAAGACTTCCAAGTGTCACTATGATAATGGCACATACCCACTTACTATTTCTTATTCTGATCATCTGATGGGAACTCATCTATAAAACTACTAGCATGCATGTAGCTTCTGCCCTTAATCTGAACCATTTCTGAGAACATGCCATTTGGACACCTCAAGTTCTACAAGACAACAGCTGCAACTGCCGGCTGTCCGGCTGTCTTGCTTGTCAACCGGTTTTATATTCTCTGGAAGAGCCAAACACCACCCTTACCGAAACCATCATGAAGCTCATCCATCCTATAGGCATTCTCCTACTCTCTTGCATTTTTCTCCTGTGCACCGTCGTGCCGGTGAGAGCCGATTTATGGCGTGAAGCTAAAGCACTTGTGAATTGGAAAGCTAGCTTGGCCAGTTCCGATGAGTCCCTTGGATCATGGTCGTTGGCCAACTCCACCAACCTTTGCAGATGGTCCGGCATCAGGTGTGATTCAGCCGGGCACATCACTGAGCTCAACCTCTGGAACGCAAGTCTGAACGGCACACTTGACCAGCTCGACTTCTCGGCCTTTCCTCACCTGAAGGAACTCAGCTTTGGCCACAATGGTCTACACGGTATCATTCCGGCAAGGATTGGCAACCTGACGAACTTGGTCGTGTTGCAGATCACGGACAACCCGTATTTGAGGGGCGCCATTCCACGCAGTATTGGCCAGCTGAAACACCTTACTTTACTGAATTTGGCATTCTTGGGGCTCGATGGCACACTACCTGAAGAGGTGGGTAACTTGACAAGCTTGGAGGAGCTCAATCTCAACTCGGTTACTTTGACTGGATCAATCCCACTAACAATTGGGAAGCTCGTGAAGCTTGGCTTTCTGGATCTGTCAGGCAACAATCTGACTGGCAGCATCCCACTGGAGATTGGAAACATGACATCATTGCTGCATATGTACTTTTCGTGGAACTACTTGGAGGGGCAGCTACCCAGTACCATCTCACATCTGACAGAACTCCGCTTTTTGGGTTTGTCAGGAAATCAGCTCGGAGGCCATATCTTCCCTGAGCTTGGGAATAGCAGCCTCCTCGATACAATCAATGTTGAAAAGAACAACTTCTCCGGGTTGTTCCCGTCATCGGTTTGCGTAGGAGGAGCACTAAGAACTGTCGGTGCTAGTTATAATGGATTTGCCGGCATTCACCAGCAGACCTTTCAAAACTGCACAACCCTGCAAGATGTTGACTTCACAGCAAACAACATTGTTGCAGAGCTAAGGGATTGCTTTGGCGAGCATCCAGAGCTTTCGATTATGGCTTTCCGTCAAAACCAGCTGTATGGCTCACTTCTGACTGACCAGGGTGAGGTATTCCTTTGTAACATTACTTATTTAGCACTCGTAGACCTAGCAAACAACGACTTAAATGGAGGTCTCCACGAGTGTATTGGGGAGTTGCCACGTTTGACATTCATGGATCTGTCAAGGAACTCTTTCAGTGGTGTAGTTCCGTTCTCATGCCACAACAGTCTTCACTATCTACACTTAGCCAATAACCATTTCAGAGGGACTTTTCCTTTGGGTCTTAAGAAATGCAAAAGCCTTATCACTCTAGATCTTGGAGGCAACCATTTCTCTGGTACGATACCTTCCTGGGTAAGCATGAGCTTGCCTAGACTAAAATTTCTTCTACTGTCATCAAACATTTTCGATGGTATCATACCCCACCAGATATTTCAATTTCGCCAACTCATGTTATTGGACTTGTCAAAGAATAGGCTCACTGGACCCATTCCAGACGATTTTACCAATTTCACTGGTATGATACAAGAACAAGAACAGAAAACTCACACCGCTTTCGTCCTGTCTGGTGGAGAAAATATTGAAATAGTTTGGAATTATGTTGTTCGTGTTGACGAGGTTGAAATAGTTTGGAAATATGCTGGTCGTGTTTACAATCTGTGGAAGGGAGCCGTGGTGGGTATGGACTTGTCGGACAACTATCTTTCACAAGAGATCCCTAGTGGGCTTACAGCCCTTCTTGGACTCAGGTACCTGAACTTATCAGGAAATCATCTGTTAGGCTCTATTCCCAAAGACATCGGTAATCTCTTACTGCTGGAATCACTGGACCTTTCGCAGAACCAGCTTTCCGGGGGAATTCCTCCAAGCTTCGCAGCTTTGAAGAGCATCACTGTTCTGAACCTCTCATATAATGGTTTATCAGGGAGGATTCCTACCAGCAGTCAGCTGCAGACGATTGTAGATCCGTCGATATACGGCCACAACTCAGGGCTGTGTGGTTTCCCATTGGAAGAATGTGTGGACTCTTCGACATCGACGCAAAACGATGTGAGACAGGGTGAAGATAGGGAGGCATTGTGGGTGTATTGCTTTGTGGCTGCTGGATTCATCCTTGGGTTCTGGCTGTATTGGGGCATGTTCATGTTTAGTAGGACCTGGAGATGTGCGTTCTATCAGTATGTGGACAACATGCAAGGGAAGGTAACCAAGAAGATGTATAGCTGCAAGTCGTGCTTACGGGGCAGAGGCCCTTATGACAGAACAAGGAAGTGCATCATGTGGTGCTGAAGTAACGTCAAGCGTGTCTGTAGTATTTCCCCTGTATTCCCTATGAGTACTTTGATGTGCATGCAGTTTATGTGGTTACAGATGAGATTTGCAGGTTTTCCGTTTTGATTGAATGGTAGCTTAGGCTATTTGGAGGACAACAATGAGATCTCTCGAATCAATTCTCATATTTGTTTTGAATCTTTAGCTAGTTTTTTCTTTGATAACTGTAGACATCAGGATCATTCCAGTATTGGTACATAAAATCAGGATCTTGAATTTAAAGAAAGAATTTGAGGTGTGCTTGCAGCTTCATCTCAGCAAAATGTGCTGCTTGCTCATCAGTCTGATCAACAAAGACATGCATCCGTGTGTCGTGAATTCAATACAGACCAGTGAAGCACTTGCTACACATGGTCATATCCTTAAGATGCTTTGCAATTATTTTTCTTGTATGCTCCAAGGGTGCTAGTCTTGTGTAAGTGAGTTGCGCCAGAGTGGAGAGCGTTGATCGATAATTTTGTGTATGGAGGAAGTGTTGCGATTCGTGTCAACGATGATACGGGACGCTTCTTCCAGAAACGAAAAGGTTTACACCAAACGACCCTCTATCCCCATTTTTATTCAACATTGTGGCGGATATAATCACTATATTGATCGAACGAGCCAAATCTGATGGTAAAATTGAAGGAGTGGTCCCACATCTTGTAGATGGGGGTTTATCAATCCTTCAATACGTCGATGATACAATTTTACTTATGGAACACGATCTTGATAAAGCTCGAAACCTAAAGCTGATTTTGGCTGCTTTTGAGCATTTATCGGGTCTCAAAATAAACTTCCATAAAAGTGAATTGTTCTATTTTGGCGACGCTCAGGACCCAGTCACCAAATATTCGGAACTGTTTGGTTGCGGGCAAGGCCAGTTTCCTATCAACTATCTGGGTATCCCGATTCATTATCGGAGATTAACGATGGCTGGGTGGAAACTAGTCAAGGAAAGACTTCAGAAGAGACTTAGTAGTTGGAAAGGTAAAATGCTACCCCTTGAAGTAAGATTGGTTCTCATTAATTCAGTACTCACCAATATGGTGTTGTATATGATATCCTTGTTTATATTGCCAAAAGATATATTACACAAGCTCGATTATTATAGATCGAGATTTTTTTTGGCAATGGGATAGTGAAAAAAAGAAATATCGACTGGTCAAGTGGTCTGTCGTATGCCGACCTAAAGATATGGGTGGGCTAGAAGTTCATGATCTTGAAGTCAAAAACTTAGCCTTATTAGGTAAGTGGCTTTTTAAGCTAATTACCGAAGATGGCGTATGGCAGACAATGCTTAGAAGGAAGTACATCGGCGACAAAGCGCTATCCCAGATCCTTTGAAAATTGGGAGATTCGCATTTTTGGGCTGGCCTAATGGCAGCGATGAAATTTTTCATCAGATATGGTACTTTTATTATTAAGGATGGATCGCATATACGATTCTGGGAGGATACATGGCTAGGGAATAGGCCTCTCTCTGAACAATATCCAGCGTTATACAACATTGTTGTGAAACGCAATTGGCATGGGAGTATGTTGTTTGTTTTTTGTCAACACGATAAGACAATTAAGCACTTGTTCTTCTGTAAGGGTACATTGTCCCTATGTGTGGTTTTGGTAATTAGTGATAACCCCTATGGACTAATGTTTTCATTGAGTTTATATGAAGGAATATTCCATAGGTACTACTTGCTCTCCATGTGTTGGATTCAAGTATGGATGCCATGAAGATAAAGATATACCTTGTGTATTGGCATCAAGATCATCGGTATGAAGATATATATGTGATATGATCAAGAAGAAGAAATGAAGATTGAGTTCTTATGTGGAACTCAATATTATCCATGCTCTATCTTAAGTGAGTATGAGAAGATACAAGGTTGAGTTGGGCAAGTTCAAGATGAGCATCTTGAGTGGATCACATGCTTGAAGCTTGCCGTCCATTTGGTGATAGTGGACATATGAAGATGTGCTTCAATGAAGCTTTCCCATCATAGTGTATGGGGGAGCATTTGTGAGTATACACGAAGCGACAAATGATCAAGTGATGGGATGCGCAAGGCAAAGGTATGACCTTGATAGGTTTTCCTTTTACCGGTCTCGTGGTGGTTGATGGGAGACCGGATTATAGGATAGATAGCCCCACTATTAAGAGGGGCTTTCGGTTGGGTAACTTGACCACATCGTCTTAGGGAGCTCAACCCTTTGCATACTTTGCATATCCTTATTGCTTCTTGGTATTTCTCGGTGTGAGGTTCTTGAGCTTGTTGCTAGCTTTACAACAAGCCCAAGTTCATCAAAAACGGAGTTCACATGCATCTTCTATTGCGTTTTCGATGTTGGGTGATTTTACCGGTTATTCATGATATAAGGTTCTACCTTTTATATTCATGATAAAATCCCCTCCTATAGATTCTTGTGTTTTCACTTTCCATAGGATAGCATTTGTTGTTGTCTTCCAAACAAAACTGGTTTCATTCGAATCGGGGTTCGGAGCAAAAGTTATTAAAGAAAAAAAAAAGAGAAAAGAATAAAAAGAAAAGAAAAAGAAAAAAGGAGGAGGAGCAGCCGGCCGGTCGGCCGGCCTGCCGGGCCCCACCCGCCGAAACCGGCCCGGGCGCTTGTGCCATCCGGGGCAGGTCCAGTGGGCTGTCGGTCCACTCCGGCCCTGTCGGTTTGCCTCGGGCCGCCCGACCACCTCCCCGCCGGGCCTGCTCGGACCGGCGCCCCTCCCGCTTATCCGCCGCCCGCGCCCACGCGCCCGCGCGCCCTGCCGAACTGGGCCACGCGGCCCCCGCGCTCGCCCGCGGCCTGTGGCGTTTGCCACCCCTGCGCGCCCAGCTCCCTTCCGGTCGGTGGCCGGGGCCGGATGGCTGACCGGCCTCCTCGGCCCAGCATCCGGTCAGCCGGTGGGCCGCCGGCCTGGGACGTTTTTTAGCTGTTTTTTGCCCGTTTTCTTGTCTTTTTCTCCCCCAACAGTTTTATTTGCTCCTAGCTATAAATAGACCCTCCTTCCACCTTGAGCAACTAGTTCTTCCCATTCTCTCTCCTCCATTGCTACTATTTGAAGAACTTGCTCTTCCTCTTGAATCCTCCAACCATTCTTGCTCATATTTGAGGATTTGTGAGAGTGGATCTAGATCTACACTTCCACCAAACCAATTCTTCTCTAAGTGAGGGAATCTCTTGGGATCTAGATCTTGGAGTCTTTGGTTGACTTTCCCCCTTGTTCTTCCTCTCCAATCTCATCCTAGCATTCGTTGCTTTGGTGGGATTTGAGTGTGAAGGACTTGAACACCTCCGGTGTTCTTGCTTTGCATCATTGCATAGTGTTGAGCTCTCCACCACGATTTGTTCGAGTGAGAGACCGTGAGCTTGTTACTCTTGGAGGGTGACCTCCTAGTTGGCTTGGTGATTGGTGCTCCGGTGATCTCTTCAAGAAGATTGTGAAGAGGCCCGGGCTTCTCCTTCGTGGAGCTTGTGAAGTGGTTGTGGAGCTTGCCATCTCCGGAGCGGAGGAAAAGCTAACCATAAGGAAAGGGCCATTATCCTTCGTGGGTGTGGTTCGGAGAATAGGGTGAGCCTTCGTGGCGCGGGGAATCCTTCGTGGGACCTCCACTCCTCCAAACGTGACGTACCTTGTTGCAAAGCAAGGGAACACGGGAATACATCCTCGTCTCCGCGTGCCTCGGTTATTTCTATACCGAGCTCTCTTTCCTTGTGATAGCCATCGTGCTTGAAGTATATATATCTTGCTATCACTTGTGCTACATATATCTTGTGCCTATCTTGCTTAGCTCTAGTTGCTATTGTTACACTTAGTTGAGCTTAGCATATTTAGGGTTTGTGCTTGTAAACTAAACGATAGTTTAATTCCGCATTCTTACAAGACAAATCCGCAAGAGTTTGTAATTGCCTATTCACCCCCCCCTCTAGGCGACATCTCGATCTTTCAATTGGTATCAGAGCAAGGTCTCTCCTTGTTTTAGGCTTCACCGCCTTGAGAGTAAAGATGTCGGCTAGTAATTTAGTGCACAATGACACAATTATCTTTGTTGGCACAAATTATCATTTGTGGCGAAATTGCTTGCTTTGTAAACTTCGGACCTTGTGTCCAAACATTGAGCAATTTCTAGATGTAGGTTTTTCTCCTCCGATGGATCCTCAAAATCTATCTTTAGAGGAGAAAAACTTACATCTTGAAGCTCAAGTATCTAATGAGCTTGTATTCTCTTTGAGACCAGATTTTCATAGGTTCTTGATATATATAAAGCGAAAATCGTCTCATGAGATGTGGATCAAGCTTAAGGAAATGTTTGGTGGATCCACTTCTCATTTGGTTGGTGGTGACTCCGAGGAGCTCTCTTCCCCTTCACATCATGAAGAGCTCCAAGTTGCTTCCACCTCCGGCCGTGATGAGTTCTCATCTTCTTCCACTTCACCAACGTGTAGCAAGACACGAGGTAATGATATGGTGAGTGGTGAGGAAAATTGCAATGTTGATATTGTGCTCAATAGTGATGATTCTTCATCTCTATCCCATTGCGATGCTTCCTCTTTGGACTTAAACACATCTAGCATTGAAAATAATCTACATGCTTGTGTTGATAGTCCTCGCATATCATGTGTAAATTGCTCACATAAACCCCATGATGATATGCTTGTCTTGTCTTGCTCCCATAATCAAAATGCTTCTATTTCCTCTAGTTGCTTGTTGACTAACAATGTAGAGGAAACCGAACACTCTATGGATCAAGACATGTTTTCAAATGAGGATTCAAGAATTTCTTCATCTTCATCCTCCGGTATGCACATGTGCCTTATGACAAATGGATCAAAGGTATCTCCTACTTTGACTCCTAACACTTCCTCTAATGATGAGAGTGATGATGATGATAATGATGAAGAATATAATATCTTGGTGCATAATATGGCAATGGTATATGCTTCTCTTCATGGTAATAAAGAAGCTCGTGCTAATCTCGAACACTCTATGGATACCTTGAGTAAATATAGGGAAACCATAGTGGAGTTGGAGTCCCATGTTGAAAATGGGGAAAAGAGATTCACTCTCCTCAAGCATGAGCTAAAAGATGAGAAGCATACTAATTTTATGCTTACACAAAAAATTGAATCCTATATGCATGAAAATGAGAAAACTATTGTTGATGCTTGTGCTACTAACTCTACTTCTTGTGAAGCATCTACCTTAAAGGAGAATGTTGAGCTAAGGGCTCAACTTGAGTTGCTAACTAGCAATTGTAGGGAATTGGAAGAAAGCAATAAAACGCTCTCACACTCTCTTGAGGATCTTCTAACTTCCTACGATGAGCTAAAGTTAGCTCATGAGGCTAGTATCACTAAGGTAACATCTTGTGAGCCTCATGTGGACATTAGCACAACCTCTACCCAAAATGTTATATTGCCATGTGCTAGTCCTTGTAATCCATCTAGTCAAACTAGTGATACACCTTGTGTTGGATTACTCACTTTGCCTTGTTGCTCTAATAATGAAGCTTCTACTTCCTCTAGTACTTGTATTTCTACTAACCATGTAGAGGAAATAAAAGAGCTCGAGGCCCAAGTCCTTTCTTTGAAGAAAGACTTGGAAAAGCGTCATGAAGGGAAATCCGCACTTGACAAGATGTTGAGTATGCAACAATCCCCCAATGACAAGAGTGGACTTGGATTCAACTCCAATAACAAGAACAAGTCCAAGAGCAAGAGCAACAAGAAGAAGGGCCAAGACAAAGTCAAGGATCCGGCCAAGTTGGTTTGCTTCAAGTGCAAGGTTGAAGGGCATCATGTTAGATCATGCCCATTGAAGAAGAAGAAGAAGCACTTGAGTGAGAAACAACAAGGGAAACGGCCACAAGGTCAAGGTCAAGCTCATGCTCGACCTCAAGTTGAAGATAGGCCACTTCCCAAGAAGAATCAAGATGTTGTTCCCCAAGATAAGAAATCAATAAAGAAGAGAAAGGGGAACACTTGCTACTTATGCCGTGTGAAGGGGCACTTTGCTTCTTCATGTTTAAGTGGTACCTTATCTAACCCTATAATTGTTGATGATGATTATTCTCTAGGGAAGGATAAGGATGGCAATGTGTTTGCCAAGTTTGTTGGAACTCAAAGTGGTCTCAAGAAAAGGACCATTTGGGTTGCCAAGCCTATTGTGACTAACTTCTTAGGACCCAACTTGGTTGGGGACCAACAAGCTCAAACGTGATCAATAGGTGCATGTTGAGGTCATTGGAGACTTGGCTACTTCATGAAGAATTAAGGGATCTTCATATATTGTATTCTTACCAAGCCAAGTCGTATGGATTATCATCTATATCTTATATCCAATGTTCCTCTTTGCGGTAACTTATACTTCAACTCTTCATGTATATTGTAAGTTACTTGCCCCTTTGCATGTTTGGTTTTGTACCAAATATTTGTGTGTATGTGTTGTGTCTTACTTACCTATCTTGTGTATTCAAGTATGTTTGTTTGACTCATCATATACTTGTGTATTGTTTTGAGCCTAATGCATCTTGATGATATTTTATTTGGCTCTCTTTGAAGTGATTAATGGAACATCCCATTTTGGGGGAGTGATATGCTTTGTGCATCTCTCTTTCTTTAAAAATGTGTACATGGGTACCACCACTTAGTATTGATATTGCAAGATTATCTAGTCACTATGTGGTGTGTCATACTCATGAGAAATTCAAATTCTAAAATATCCATTAATCATCTCTAGTTGAATTTTAAGTTGCCTCTTGTTTAGAAGAAATGTTTTATCACATTATGGGGGAGTAATATGTTTTGTACATATCACAAGCCTAGAAAATGTGAACATATGAGGTTATGCCACTTAGAGTTAATGCTCTTAATTATCTTATTCTTAGGTGGCATGTTTGCTCAAACAAGCTCCACTTCTATTAAAAAGCTTTTATTGGCTCATCTTATGGACTCTTGTTTGATTAAGAAATTCTTGGTACGGTTTTCCTCAAATACATATCTCTATATCTTATTTGGGACACCGTTTGCTTCAAGTTATTCTAATCATTGCCGTGCGTGATTGTGTGACTAGTTGAAGCTATCAAGAATCTTCATCCGTGCATAGTGCTCAATTCTATATACTTATCCTATGCCTTTTATTGTGAAGTTGATCCTTACTAACATTGTGAATACTCCACCGGAAATTATTTCCAATATACTCATTGTCTTTGACAATTGATAACCTTGTATGTGGTTGAATTTTTGGATCATCTTCACCTTGGATTGTTTATTATTGCCTTATTCTATTTCCAACAAATCTTTGTTGCTCCCATGTGTCTTCCTTGTCCCTTTGAAAAATCTTTTGATAAATTCTCTTGATTCATATCAAGTGTTTGTTTTGGAAGACAAACCTTTTTCCTTACGGTACATTGTGCCATTGTGAAAAGTGTATAGGGTTTGGTTTATTTTGTTTGAACCTTGCTCTTTTGGGGAGTTTGCTATCTCATTCTTTCTTACATGATTCATTTGCTTGAATGAGATAAATCCTTGAGCATGTTTGCTTTATTTCATCCTTTATGCTCAATGGTTTCTTCTTAGTTCATTTGTTGAACTTTGTTGAACAAATCTTTTGTGATTTGCGTCTTTGATATATTTTGGACAACAAATTTGTTTGGTGACACCTTTATGCCTTATTCGATTCTTTTGGTGTTTTGTCCAAAGTATATCTTTCTTGGATCTTTAAAGTCTTTATGTGTGCTTATATGTAATTTGTTTATATTTGTAGCATGATTGCTTTGTTTGATCCATTATATAGGGTATACTCCATCAAATCCTAAATGGCTAAGATGTGCATAAAATTCAAACTTCATCTAAATATGCACATGTTTATATGGAGTGTGTCCTATATATTGTGGTTAGTCTAACCATGTTGGACCCAATGAGTTTGGGGACGAAGATGTACTTGAATGATGTTTTAGGTACATTGGAGATGCAATGGAGGCTTGTCTCATCTATAAGGAAGGTGTTGTCACCATATGAGAATTGGAGTCAAGCTAGGATGATCGATGAACTCCTATCTACTACATCAAGCCATTGCCATCTCGGTAACAAGTATCTTATTCATGCACTCTCATATAGCATCCAACCTCTTGTAGGTTGTATCTTGGCATGAAATTATTTATTTCAAAAATATTGCGGTTCTTGAAAAATCATTTTTAAAGCGAAACTTCTTATTGTACATTTGAGTAATTTGAGAAGATGCATATGTTGGGAATATATATATATACATCATGTTTATGATTCACCTACCCAAATATGCCCTCTAGCAATTTATTGCATATCAATTCCTCAAAGAGCTCTTATGTGCAATATTGATGAAATTGCGAAATAAATCCATATTTATGATACTTGTTTCCTTTCTCAAAACACTCCAACTAGCTCTACTCCCCTTATTGTTAGTTGTGATGTTTTTGAGATTTAACTTGGTTGAAGTTCATTCATATACCATAAGTGAAAATTGGAGCCATAGGCTATATATGCTTCTTAAGCAAACATCCTTTGGTATATCTTATGACTTCATCTTGGATATATTGTCTTATCTATTTTGTTAACCTCTTATGTGTGCATGTCTCTTTATGGATCATTTGTCCACTTTAGAAACTTATATACATAAGAGCGTTAATTCATCACCTTGATATCTTTGTTCTTTGCCGACCATCTTTTATCCTTTTGTTTCTTAGTGGTGTTGGTAAAGGAGATCTATGAGTGCTTGGTTTATTTGTTTTCCTTCTTGCACTCATATTTCGTAATTGTTGGACTAAAGTTGTTCTTGATAAGCATATTCTCTTTATCTTAGTTGTGTTCTAAATGATATATAGGGAGTGAGGATTCCATGTTTGTGCATATTGTATTCAAATGCAAACATTATAAATTGTGCACGAACCTTGGGGAGCTTTCTTATTTTTTATTTTAAGAGCACTATATCTCTCTTATCATGATATCTTTGTTTGTCCAATTGGATCTTTGATTGCTTGCTTTACTTGTTGAAGCTCACTTCACCATGTTATCTTTATGCAATCTTTGATCCTCAATATAGTTTGATTTCCTTCACGTATTCATCATTGGATATGTGCACTTGATTCCACTCAAATTATGAGAAGTGCACACTTTGGGGAGGAACTCACATTATATTGGCCTTCTAAAGTTTTCACCCATTTTGACAATCGATGCCAATGGGGGAGAAGTTTAGAGGGTTTAAGGGAATGGTTTTATACTTAAGCTTGGTTTGTGCTTAAGTGTTTTGCCTCTCATGCATTCCATATTTATATGTCTTGCATGGTTGTATATATATAGTGGAAACTATCCCAAAGGTTAATCTTGACAATGTATGCAATGAATTCATATTCATCACACGTGCATACATTGTGGGGGAGTTTTCTCTATATATATTGGTTCTACTCACATCCATTGCATTTGTTGTAGTTGTGTGAGTAGAGCCGGTTTTGATATGGACTAGTTGCTTTGTGTTACTTGACCATATCAAATACAACCTCTTGTATACAACTTATTCTCGGATAAGTTGCGTACTTGTCACTAATATTCATTATATAAACCCTCTTATTGTGGTTGTCATCAATTACCAAAATGGGGGAGATTGTAAGGGTACATTGTCCCTATGTGTGGTTTTGGTAATTAATGACAACCCCTATGGACTAATGTTTTCATTTAGTTTATATGAAGGAATATTCCATAGGTACTACTTGCTCTCCATGTGTTGGATTCAAGTATGGATGCCATGAAGATAAAGATATACCTTGTGTATTGGCATCAAGATCATCGGTATGAAGATATATATGTGATATGATCAAGAAGAAGAAATGAAGATTGAGTTCTTATGTGGAACTCAATATTATCCATGCTTTATCTTAAGTGAGTATGAGAAGATACAAGGTTGAGTTGGGCAAGTTCAAGATGAGCATCTTGAGTGGATCACATGCTTGAAGCTTGCCGTCCATTTGGTGATAGTGGACATATGAAGATGTGCTTCAATGAAGCTTTCCCATCATAGTGTATGGGGGAGCATTTGTGAGTATACACGAAGCGACAAATGATCAAGTGATGGGATGCGCAAGGCAAAGGTATGACCTTGATAGGTTTTCCTTTTACCGGTCTCGTGGTGGTTGATGGGAGACCGGATTATAGGATAGATAGCCGCACTATTAAGAGGGGCTTTCGGTTGGGTAACTTGACCACATCGTCTTAGGGAGCTCAACCCTTTGCATACTTTGCATATCCTTATTGCTTCTTGGTATTTCTCGGTGTGAGGTTCTTGAGCTTGTTGCTAGCTTTACAACAAGCCCAAGTTCATCAAAAACGGAGTTCACATGCATCTTCTATTGCGTTTTCGATGTTGGGTGATTTTACCGGTTATTCATGATATAAGGTTCTACCTTTTATATTCATGATAAAATCCCCTCCTATAGATTCTTGTGTTTTCACTTTCCATAGGATAGCATTTGTTGTTGTCTTCCAAACAAAACTGGTTTCATTCGAATCGGGGTTCGGGAGCAAAAGTTATTAAAGAAAAGGGAAAAGAGAAAAGAATAAAAAGAAAAGAAAAAGAAAAAAAGGAGGAGGAGCAGCCGGCCGGTCGGCCGGCCTGCCGGGCCCCGCGCCGGCCCACCCGGCCGAAACCGGCCCGGGCGCTTGTGCCATCCGGGGCAGGTCCAGTGGGCCTGCCGGTCCACTCCGGCCCAGCTGCCGGTTTGCCTCCGGGCCGCCCGGCCACCTCCCCGGCCCAACCGGGGCCTGCTCCGGACCGGCGCCCCTCCCGCTTATCCGCCGCCCTGCGCAGCCCACGCGCCCGCGCGCCCTGGCCGAACTGGGCCACGCGGCCCAGCCGCTCGCCCCCGCGCGGCCTGTGGCTGTTTGCCACCCCTGCGCGCCCAGCTCCCTTCCGGTCGGTGGCCCGGCTGGGCCGGATGGCTGACCGGCCTCCTCGGCCCAGCATCCGGTCAGCCGGCTGGGCCGCCGGCCTGGGACGTTTTTTTAGCTGGTTTTTTGCCCGTTTTCTTGTCTTTTTCTCCCCCAACAGTTTTATTTGCTCCTAGCTATAAATAGACCCTCCTTCCACCTTGAGCAACTAGTTCTTCCCATTCTCTCTCCTCCATTGCTACTATTTGAAGAACTTGCTCTTCCTCTTGAATCCTCCAACCATTCTTGCTCATATTTGAGGATTTGTGAGAGTGGATCTAGATCTACACTTCCACCAAACCAATTCTTCTCTAAGTGAGGGAATCTCTTGGGATCTAGATCTTGGAGTCTTTGGTTGACTTTCCCCCTTGTTCTTCCTCTCCAATCTCATCCTAGCATTCGTTGCTTTGGTGGGATTTGAGTGTGAAGGACTTGAACACCTCCGGTGTTCTTGCTTTGCATCATTGCATAGTGTTGAGCTCTCCACCACGATTTGTTCGAGTGAGAGACCGTGAGCTTGTTACTCTTGGAGGGTGACCTCCTAGTTGGCTTGGTGATTGGTGCTCCGGTGATCTCTTCAAGAAGATTGTGAAGAGGCCCGGGCTTCTCCTTCGTGGAGCTTGTGAAGTGGTTGTGGAGCTTGCCATCTCCGGAGCGGAGGAAAAGCTAACCATAAGGAAAGGGCCATTATCCTTCGTGGGTGTGGTTCGGAGAATAGGGTGAGCCTTCGTGGCGCGGGGAATCCTTCGTGGGACCTCCACTCCTCCAAACGTGACGTACCTTGTTGCAAAGCAAGGGAACACGGGAATACATCCTCGTCTCCGCGTGCCTCGGTAATTTTTATACCCGAGCTCTCTTTCCTTGTGATAGCCATCGTGCTTGAAGTATATATATCTTGCTATCACTTGTGCTACATATATCTTGTGCCTATCTTGCTTAGCTCTAGTTGCTATTGTTACACTTAGTTGAGCTTAGCATATTTAGGGTTTGTGCTTGTAAACTAAACGATAGTTTAATTCCGCATTCTTACAAGACAAATCCGCAAGAGTTTGTAATTGCCTATTCACCCCCCTCTAGGCGACATCTCGATCTTTCATCTTCCAATGTCGTCTTGCCAGCTGTATGGTCATGCATCCAAGTAGCTTCTGATCTGTATCCACCGACTAGTGTGTCCAACATCTTCGGTAATTGGCTTCACGGGATCGATCATAGATTTAGAATGTTTATTAGGGTGGAGGCGCTTGTCATTATATGGTCGCTATGGTTGTGTAGAAATGACAAAAAATTTAATGATAAAAATTGTTATCTCTTGCAGGTTATCTACAGATGTACCGCTACTCTCCGTTCGTGGTCTGTGCCGCAGAAGGTGGAGAACCGCGACCTGTTTACGGAGGTCTGTACACGGTTGGAGAACACGGCGAGGGATATTTTTTCCCTACATGGGTGGCAGCATAATCTACGGATTGGACCTCCGCCTTCACCTTAGGCGTTTTACATTTCCTCATATCTGATATGTGATTCGCCTTTTTTAGCACTCCAGAATATTGAGACTCTTTGAACGGCTGTGTCCATCTTAGCTATGCAGAGGTCGGTGTAATTGCTTTTTATAAATAATAAAGCGTCCATTATAAAAAAAAAGTGAGTTGCACCTTAAGGCATCACTGATACCCTGGTGTTTTAATGAGCTTATTAGAGATCCCCGAATCTCATGGATTGCGACAAAACATTCAAACTCACATGGATGTGTTATTTCAAGAATACCTCATAGGACCGCATCTTTTAAAAGCATAATCTCTACTACTTATAAAGGCACGAAGTGCTGTAGGAAAATTAAATCTAGACCGTTCATCTACCTACATCACTCGGTCCTTGATCGTTTGTTCTCCCCTCCCAAAATTTTGCCCGCAGCAGAACAATTTCGCTTATTACTTCCCACGGGCCACACACAAATTCCTTGTTTAGATCCGAAAATTACGATGCAAACCGCCCCACATATGCATGACAATTCCGACTTCAGGGCTGGACGCCCTTCTCGCGAAGTTGTTGTAGCCGCCGCAGATCGAGTTCCCCCGACATGGACGCCGACGCCTACCGCTCCTCGCTCTGCTTTCTACGTCCAACATAGTCGAGGGATATTCACGATATGTGGAGCCCGTCGCCACTCGCTGGTACATGGCGCCACCAAGGAGTTGAGTCCGGCGTCGTGGCCGCCCTGGGATCGAAACCATAGTCGAGGATGGGGCCGGAGCAGGAGCCGGCGCAGCCCACCCGACGTGCTCTTTTTCTATCCTCCTGTCGCACTGCAGACCATCTTCACCCATCATCTGTGCTACGGCCGGCCGGCCACAACCGCAGGCACTGAACTGCGATCCTACAGGATGATTGACAACTCCATGAACACATTTGGTAAGGAAATAGTCTATAAGTGTGGAGCATCATTTCTTACCTACTGAGTCATTGTTGTTTTGTTGGTTCAGCGATCCCACAGGTTCATCGATCTATTCTAGCCTGGGTATAGATTAAATTGTTTATACATGTCGACTCCTTGAGAAAATCACAAGGTGGTTTAGATTTCCTTCTTGGAATTATCCAACCCAAAGACCAGAGTGATTTTCTTTGGGATGCATGAGCACGTCCTCCTCTTCTCAGATGCTTGTCGTGATTTATGCAGTAGGTATTAGCGCCTCCATCTCCCTCCATGTGTACTTCAGTTGTGCTAATTTGGATTATGCATCCTTACTCCGGGTTCATAAGAAATTCATGTTTACTTAATGCTTTAGAAGGAAAGTTGGACGAATGCTACACTAAGATACGTATTATGCTAATTCAGTTTACGTTGTCTACTAACTTGCAGGGGTTCAATTGGATGCCCATGGGATTTCCAAGTTTAGTAGTTTTTGTTGTGCTTTTGGCTAAATAATTATTGGTTATTTTTTCTTTTGTAGGTTTAACATGATTTCTTATTTGAACTTGATAATTCATATACTTCTTTCAATTTATATTACTTGATGCTAATATAGATGTATCTAGACATATTTTAGTGTTAGATACATCCATTTTAGCATCAAGTAATATGGAATAGCTTATGTTTTATAAACTTGTCATTGGCATGCTAATTTTTCTGCAGTTAGATATATTTATTAAGCATTTACGCTATCCCTGTAAGCAAGTTGCTCACCATCATATTTTGTGAGCATTTACTTTATTTCTACTCAGCTCTCCTGATAAGAACAACTTTTCTTTTGCTTGTTGAAGTGATATCACATAACATGTTTTCTATGTCGGCATACATTGCCTTATAACATATATAAACTGAGCCAGATTGAGATACATCCCCTAGCCATATTGTTAAAAGTTCATTATTCTTCCTGATTTGTTTGTGAGCATTATTGTCGTGGATAAAATTTATGTACTAATAGTCTGATTTTGATCTATTGCTCGTGGTCTGTTATTTTCCCTTCAATAATGGCTAAAAGCACTACATGTTGTTTAGCAGTATTGCAAGTTCGCTAAAAGAAGTGGACATTGAGATCAGGTTAATATCAAGGTAGAACTGTTGGAGCTCCACATTTCCTATTTACCATGGTGCCCGACATCTTGATAGTCTCCACAAGATTATGGTTTATAGAATAACTAAAATGATATACTCTACTAATCCTCGCGTATAAATCAACAAATTGGCATGAAATACGAAAATGAGTTTATATATTTGTCTACAGCTATTCTTCTATTTCAAAATGGCGTTTCATCGATTTTTGTCTTATATGTTTTATTGCAGGTTTTCTGAAATTTCAGTTTTTAAACCATGTGATAAAATCTATGCTAATAATGGTCGCCATAATTTTTTTAAACATTTTTAGCTAAATGTTAGAAATATTGCTGTTAGATCTCTCAATCAGCGGTAGCGTTGTAGCAATGTAACCGGAACTATCACAAGTGCTCAGTCTAATATTAGTTTGGCTAGAAACAGACATAAGGATGCTATTTTTATAGTCTATGCATTCGGTGTACTCGGAGCATGTTATTTTCATAGTTAATGCATTCAGTGTGCTCAGAGCTGACGGTCGTAACACATGCTTACAGCTGCCTTTTAATGGAGTGAAATTAGCAGTGAATAGCTTGGAAGTGCATGATATATGCACTTTTCTAGCATTTCTATATGAAAATATTGTGTATTGGACTTCAGAATCAAGGATATGTAGATTATAATGTACTTTTTTGGTATTGGGGAAGATCTATGATGTTTCATATAGCTGTTACTATTTTATCATTGCTAATTTTTATGTCTAAATTCATATTAGTCGAGACGTGCATTGCACGTGCAAGCTTACTAGTAAAGAAAATAAAGTTTTTTGCGAAATTTTCTTCCAACTTCAAATTACCTGTAAAGTTGAAATTACCCACCAACGCCACCCATAAGTGAAAAAAAACGATTTCTTTTATACCTCTACGATGACGGATCGCACGCGTGAAATTAGACTCGTGCCGGTTGCATCCGGATCTAGCTGCGAGAGCTCTCGCGCTGCTGGCCTCCCCTTCTTCCCCGACCGCTTGTGCTGACCATGTCCTTGTGCTTCCCCGCCGCCGGCCAGTGCCCCCGCACACGCTGGAGGGCTGCCGCTGCGCCGCACCTCAAGTCCCGTCCACACGATCGCAGCGTGAGAGCAGTTTGTTGATCTGGACGATCAAGACTGGAGGTGATGTCCCAGTTGATACTATCTCTAGCCTCACTTTTATGAAGAAGAGGATGACACTAGGAGAGTTGGGGCAATTTTCGTTGGTTTATTTCACACACATCTCACACAATGCCATGCCAAACTGAGGGCACGGGGCTACATATTTATAGCTGCTAGCCAGCCAAAATATGCTAGTCTAAAGATGCTAACTGCCAGTCCTAAAGATGCTAACTGTCAGTCCTTGATGCCTCTAAAAAGCAGTCAAAGATCAGGGATGCTATCCTATCCTAACCACCTGTCCTTCATAAAGGACCATGTGTGTGCTGCAGTCCACAGGAACATGTGTGTGCTGCAGCAACTCCACAAAGACCAGAATACAATGACTTATTCATCATTCTCCCCCTAAGTCTTATACGCCGTCTTGCGGGAGCGCTGAGCCATCCCGATCCGGGAGCAGAGCTCGAGGAACTTGACCCTCCCAAGAGGCTTGGTGAGCAGATCCGCGAGCTGATCCGTGGTGTTGACGTAGCTTGCCTTGATGCTCCCTTCCTCCAAGCAGTCTCGGATGAAGTGATACCTCAACCGAATGTGCTTGCTCCGTTCATGAAAAACGGGGTTCTTTGCCAGGGCCAGAGCAGACTTGCTGTCCACCAAGAGCTGCACTGGTCTAGTGTCTCGACCAAGGAGATCACCGAGCAGTCGAGCGAGCCAGAGCGCCTGAGTGCAAGCGGTGGAGGCTGCTATGTACTCAGCCTCACAGCTGGACATGGCCACCACCTGCTTCTTGACCGATTGCCAGCTCACGAGGCACTTGCCGAGGAAGACGAGGATCCCGCTTGTGCTCTTGCTGGTGTCGATGTCGCCGGCGTGGTCGTTGTCGCTGTACCCGACGAAGTGCGCCGCCCCAGGACACCTAGGGTAGGGGAGGCCATGGTCAAGAGTCCCCGCAATGTAGCGGATGATTCTCTTCACAGCCTGCAGGTGCTCCGTCGTCGGTCGTTCCATGAAACGACTAACGTAGCCGACGGAGAAGGCCAAGTCCGGCCTTGTGTGGGCGAGGTAGCGAAGGCTCCCCACAAGACGCCGGTATTGTGTGGCGTCCACTTCCTCCGTCGTGCTGTCGCGGCTCAATTTCAGCCTCTCCTCCATCGGAGTAAGGGCTGGGTTGCATCCGGTGAGCCCAGCTAGCTCAACGATGCGCTTGGCGTAGGCGGTCTGCCGAAGCGTGATCCCGGAGTGGTCCTGGTGCACCTCGATCCCCAGATAGAAGGAGAGGAGCCCCAGATCACTCATCTGGAAGGTGGCCTTCATCTCTTCCTTGAACGCTGCCACCTCTGCATCCTTGATGCCGGTGATCACCAAGTCGTCGACATAGACGCCCACCAACAGGGTGCTTCCTCCACTCCCCCGTCGGTAGACGGCCGCCTCGTGCGGGCTTTGCTCGAAGCCCATTGCCTTCAGCGTGGAATCCAGCTTGGCATTCCATGCCCGTGGTGCCTGCCGCAGGCCATAGAGAGCCTTGCGCAGGCGGAGTACCTTGCCCTCCTGGCCGGGAATCGCAAATCCCGGCGGCTGCTGCACGTAGACCTCCTCCTTCAAGTCGCCATTGAGGAAGGCAGACTTGACATCCATGTGATGGATGCTCCAGCCCTCCTGGGCAGCGAGCGCAAGGAGGAGTCGCACGGACTCCATCCGTGCCACGGGAGCGAAGGCGTCGTCGAAGTCGACCCCCTCTTGCTGCAAGAAGCCTCGTGCCACCAAGCGAGCCTTGTGCTTGACGATGGCGCCGGCTTCATCCCTCTTCAGCTTGAACACCCATTTGAGGGTGATCGCGCGGTGACCACGAGGGAGGTCAGCAAGCTGCCAGGTGCGGTTCTTCTCGACCGCATCCATCTCCAACTGCATGGCAGCGCGCCATGCTGCGTCTCTCTCAGCCTCTGCAAAGGACTGAGGCTCGCCGTCGTCACGCGCAAGCTGCAGCTGCGCCTCCAGGTCGCGTGGCACCTGTCCCGGCACCGGCTGGTCGCCGAGAAGGTTCTCCATCGTACGGTACCGCAGCGGCTCGCCGCCATGATACGCGTCGATGCGCTCCCCGTCGTGAGAGAGCGGGGAAGCGAACTCCACCGGGCTGTGCTCAACATGAGCCGGTGTAGACGTGCCCGGAGGAGTGACTGCCGGTGCTGGAGTACGTGGTGACGCCGGCTGTGGTGGTGTAGCAACCACCGGGGTCGATGGAGACTTGGGGACCGAGGTAGGCGAGCTTGTTGAAGAAGAGCTGCCTACTCCCCCGGCTGCCTCGAAGGGGACGTACTCGACAATGAAGTCGTCATACATCGGAGTCGAGCTGTCCTCCACCGCCTTGCCCCATGCCCATCCTCGCCCTTCGTTGAACACGACGTCTCGCGACGTGCGCACACGCTGTGTCTTGGGGTCGAGGATGCGGTAGGCCTTCGAGCCCTCCGAGTAGCCAATGAACACTCCCGGAGTGCTCCTGTCGTCGAGCTTGCCGATGTGGCCGAGCTCCTTGGCGAATGCGAGGCAGCCAAAGACCCGCAGGTGGGAGACTGCCGGCTTTCGCCCATGCCAGGCCTCGTACGGCGTCCTGCCGTCGAGGGCCTTAGTAGGCGAGTGGTTGAGGATGTAGACGGCCGTCAACACCGCCTCTCCCCAGAAGACAGCTGGCACGTCTCTCTGCTTGAGGAGGGCCCGTGCCATCCCCACAACCGTCTGGTTGCGCCGCTCGACGACGCCGTTCTGCTGCGGGCTGTAAGGCGCGGAGTAGTGGCGCTGGATGCCTTCATCAGCGCAGTACGACGCGAATTCAGTTGCTGTGAATTCGCCGCCGTTGTCGGTACGCAGCACGCGCAGCTTGCGGCCGCACTCCGCCTCCGCAGCAACCTGCGAGCGCCTGATGGCGTCCGCTGCCTCTCCCTTGCTGCCGAGGAGCACCACCCACATGTAGCGGGAGAGGTCATCCACGAGCAGCAGGAAGTAGCGTCGTCCTCCTGGTGTGGCCGGTGTCACCGGGCCACACAAGTCCCCGTGCACGAGCTCGAGCTTCTCCTTGGCTCTGAAGCTCGCCTGCTGGGGAAAGGGAAGTCGTCTCTGCTTCGTCAAGACGCAGACGTCGCAGAACTGCTCCACATGGTCAAGGCACGGCATGCCTCGCACCATCTCCGTGGTACTGAGCCGCTTCAGGGCCTCGAAGTGAAGGTGCCCGAAGCGCTCGTGCCACTGCCACGCCTCGTCCTCCCGACGAGCAGCGAGACAAAGGGGTTGTGCCACCTGCACATCAAGAACATAGAGGCGATTTGTGCCTCTGGTTACCTTGGCAAGCAGGCGACGGTGGCGATCCCAGATGCGCAGAACTCCACTCTCGATCAGCACGCGGGAGCCGTTCTCATCCAGCTGTCCCAGGCTGATGATGGAGTTCCTCAGCGCGGGGATGTAGTAGACACCGGTGAGCAGCCGGTGCTCTCCAGTCTTGGCGGCGAAGATGACGGAGCCGACGCCCTTGATCTCCACGGCGGAGGCATCCCCAAACTTGACGGAGCCTCGCACGTCGGAGTCGAGCTCGGCGAAGAACTCCCGTCGGCCGGTCATGTGGTGGGTGGCGCCGGTGTCGAGGCACCACCCGCCAGCCTTGTCGTTGCCGGAGCAATCGCCGAGAAGGGCGTGTGCTTTCGGCTCGTCAAGGTGGAGGAGAGTGGTACGGTGGAGAGCCGCTGCGGTCGGTGCCGCTGGAGACAGCTCGATGCTGGCATGCGCCATGAACAGAGCTGGCTCCTCCTCCCCCGCCTGTGCGACGTGGGCTTGGCCACGTCGTGGCTGTCGGCACTCGTTGGCCCAGTGACCAAGCTTGCCGCAGTTGTGGCAGGCGTCGTCCTTTGCCGGCTTGGGCTTGCCGGCATCACCTTGCGCCTTGGCACGGCCATCCTTCCGCGCCTTGCGTGGCTTGCCGCGCTTGCGGCCGCCTGTCGAGGAAGAAGGCTCCCCCTTCTTCCTGTCACCGTGGCCAGCGTCCCACTGCTCCCGAGTGAGGAGCAGCTTCCCGCCGGTGGTGATGGGCCCCAACGAAGACTGTGGCTCGTCGGTGTCGACGACCTTGAGGCGACCTATCGCCTCCTCGATCGTCATGGTGGAGAGGTCCAGCAGGGACTCGATCGAGCGAGCCATCTGCTTGTACTTCTCGGGGACGCAGCGAAAGAGCTTCTCGACAGCTCTCTCCTCGTCGTAGGCGTCATCGCCGAACTGCACCATCTTCTGCAGTAGAGTGTTAAGACGGAGAGCAAAGTCATCAACGTCCTCACCTGGCTTGAAGGCCAGGTTCTCCCACTCCTTGCGAAGTGCCTGCAGTGTGGACTTGCGAGCACGGTCGCTGCCGATGCGTGCCGCGGCGATGGCGTCCCAAGCCTCCTTGGCAGTCTGCTTGTGGGAGAGCGAGAACTGCATCTCGGCCGGGACTGCGGCGATGAGGGCGTCCAGCGCCCGTCGATCCTCATGATGGTCGACGTCGCCGTCGTGGACTGCCTCCCACATGTGCCGCACCTGGAGCCTGATCTTCATGATCGCGGCCCACTCGACGTAGTTGGTTTTGGTGAGGGTAGGCCACCCAACACCGGGACCAACATCCCTGACCACCGTCCGGACTCCGTAGAGGCCGCGGTCTTGGTCATCCCAGCCGCCACCGCCGTGCGCGCCTCCTCTGGGAGCGCCATCCCGAGGTGCGCGGGCGTGCTCGGCTGCCCACTGCGCCGCCTGCTGCGCCGCTGCGTCGGCGCTACCATCAGCTGAAACGGAGCCGTCGGCGCTGCCGCGCTGCACCTCGACCTCCGCCGCCGCTGCACGTGCTTCCTCCGCTGCTTCTGCTGCTTCTACCTCCGCTCTGGCTGCTGCCAGCTCCGCCGCTGCCAGCCTCGATGCCCTTGCTTTCGCCGCAGCGGCTGCCACAGCCACTCGTTCACGCTCCTCTGCCGGGGCGCGATCGGCCTCCTGCCGACGCCGCGTGCTGGAGGTAGCCGTGTGCTGAGAGTGGCCGTCGGACATGGCTCGCTGCTGGGGGGCTGAGCGCTGCTTCCGACGAGCTGCTGCTCAACAACCCGGACGGAGGGAAGTAACCAGGGGCAGTTGAGGCTGCTACTGGTTGGGGCTGCTCCCTTCCCTGTGAAGGGGAGGAGCAGGAGATGCTCAGGCTGCAAGACAACCTTGCTCTGATACCACTTGATAGTATCTCTAGCCTCACTTTCATGAAGAAGAGGATGACACTAGGAGAGTTGGGGCAATTTTCGTTGGTTTATTTCACACACATCTCACACAATGCCATGCCAAACTGAGGGCACGGGGCTACAGATTTATAGTTGTTAGCCAGCCAGAATATGCTAGTCTAAAGATGCTAACTACCAGTCCTTGATGCCTCTAAAAAGTAGTCAAAGATCAGGGATGCTATCCTATCCTAACCACCTGTCCTTCACAAAGAACCATGTGTGTGTTGCAGTCCACAGAAACATAAACATGTGTGTGCTGCAGCAACTCCACAAAGACCAGAATACAATGACTTATTCATCACCAGTCGTCTGGATCATGTGAGATCGGAGAATGAGGCCGGGATAAAACGGCAAATGGATTAGCTACGGGTCCGGAGAATTCGGAGAGTGGGAGAAGACGGCACTGGTCCGGATTAGCTAAGGGTCCCACGACCAGAGCCTGTCACGGCGCTTGATCGGTTCATCTTCTAAAATCCATAAGAAAAAGCTACAATCCAATTCGGGCTGCCCAACAAGAGATTGAACACGAGAAGGTACACAACTCTAATTAAATCCCGTGCCTAGGGTGGAGCTCGGACAGACGGAACTCCGGTGTAATCGGCAGAACGACGAGACGGCACATCTGTTATATTGTGATCCAAATTCCAAGAAGAGGCTAACTTCTGACGAGCGGAGCGAGGCCCGTCGCCGGCACACCGAGGCCCACAGGTGCACTGGGTGCGGGCGTAGCCCCCGCGGTACGGATCGTTGCCACCGTCTATATATTTTCCCTGTAAGCCGCCGCTAGGGTTTTATCTCATCATTGTACACCCACGGCGTTTGTAAACACCACCGAAATAGTGAAGTTTTTGGCTGGCGCCCGTGGTTTTTCCCTTGTGTGTTGCAAGGGTTTTCCACGTTAAAATCTCGTGTCCCCTGCAGTGTTTTACCTTTCGTTCTTCGTTTATTGTGCATCTCGATTATAACAAGTGGTATCAGAGCCCGTGTTCTTTGGATCTAGGGTTTACGAGATGTCATCACTGAAGTTCGATCTACCGCAGCTGGACTACACCACGAGATTTGCTTTGTGGCAAGTGAAGATGAGGGCGATTCTCGCCCAATCTTCAGATCTGGATGAAGCGATCGATGCTTTCGGCGAGAAAGCGAAGGATACCTGGACCGATACGGAGAAGCGGAAAGACCGTAAGGCTTTATCGTTGATTCAACTCCATCTGTCCAATAATATTCTGCAGGAAGTGTTGCAGGAGAAAACCACCGCCGAGTTATGGGTCAAACTAGAGGAGATCTGTTTGTCCAAGGATCTCACGGGCAGATTGCACGTGAAGATGAAGTTGTTCTCGCATAAGTTGCAAGAGGGAGGTTCGGTTATGAATCACCTATCTTCCTAGAAAGAGATTGTTTCTGATTTGCAATCTATAGAAGTTAAGTATGAGGATGAGGATTTAGGTCTTCTTCTTTTATGCTCGCTGCCTAATTCTTTCAGTAATTTTCGTGACACCATATTATTGAGCCGCGACAAACTAACTCTCGCGGAAGTTTATGATGCTCTCCAACAAAAGGAGAAAATGAAATCTATGGTGCAGGCTGAAAGTTCGTCCTCCAAGGCGGAGGCATTAGAGGTCCGTGGCAGGCCTGAGCAGCGAGATAACTACTACCACAACAACAGAGATAAGAGCAAGGGCGACAGAGGTCGCTCAAAGTCCAAAGGACGTGACAAGTTCTGCAGGTATTGTAAGAAATCTAGCCACAATATTGATGATTGTTGAAAGCTGAAGAACAAGGAGAAAAGGAACGGAACTTACCAAACGAAAAATAATGATGGTAATGGTAAGGCTGCCGTTGTCACCGGTAAGGGTGAGGCTGCTGTTGTTGCTGGTAATGATAGTTCTGATGGAGATTGCTTAGCTGTCTTGGCTGCATGTGTTTCACGTGATGATGAATGGATTCTTGATACTGCATGTTCGTTTCATATTTGCTGTAACAAAGATTGGTTCAGTTCTTATGAGTCTGTGCAGAGTGGAGATTTTGTGTGTGTGGGGAATGACAACCAGTGCAGCATTGTTGGCATTGGTTCTGTTCAGATCAAGACCCATGATGGGATGACACGCACGTTGACAGGAGTGAAACACATACCCTCCATGGCGAGGAATTTGATCTCTTTGAGTACCCTTGATTGTGATGGGTACAAGTACAAAGGTGGGAACAAACTTTTGAAGGTATCATCAGGTTCTCTCATTATTATGATTGGTGATATGAATTCTGCGAAATTATATGTCCTTAGAGGTAGCACTTTGCCTGGTATTGCTGCTGCTGTTAGTTCTGATGAATCTAGTAAAACTAACCTTTGGCATAAGCGTCTTGGACATATGAGTGAACTTGGCATGGCAGAATTGACAAAGAGAGAGCTAATTGATGGCTGCGATTTAGGTAAGCTTGAGTTCTGTGAGCACTGCATCTTTGGTAAGCATAAAAGAGTAAAATTTAATGCTTCCGTTCATACCACCAAAGGCATTTTAGATTATGTACACGCTGATGTTTGGGGTCCGTCCCGTAGAACTTCTAATGGTGGTGCTAATTACATGCTTACTATTATTGATGATTACTCAAGGAAAGTGTGGCCATATTTCCTGAAACATAAATCTGATGTTTTTAATGCTTTTAAGAAGTGGAAAGTTATGGTAGAAACCCAAACTGAAAAGAAGGTTAAGATACTCCGTACTGACAATGGTATGGAATTTTGTTCAAATGAATTTGATGAGTTTTGCAGCAATGATGGGATGGTAAGACATCATACCATTCCGTACACCCCTCAACAGAATGGCGTGGCTGAACGCATGAACAGGACCATTATTTCGAGGGCTCGCTGCATGTTGTCTAATGCAAAGATGCATAGAGGTTTTTGGGCTGAAGCAGCCTCCACCGCATGTTATCTCATCAACAGGTCACCTTCTGTTCCACTTGATAAGAAAACTCCAATTGAGGTATGGTCTGGTTCCTGCTGATTATTCAGATTTGAGAGTTTTTGGTTGCACTGCTTACGCTCATGTTGATAATGAAAAGTTGGAGCCAAGGGCTGTTAAGTGCATCTTCCTTGGTTATGGTTCAGGAGTTAAGGCATATAGATTATGGAATCCTGAAACTAAGAAAATTGTGTTGAGCAGGAATGTCGTTTTTAATGAGGCGGTTATGTTTAATGATAGTCCGTCTACTGATATTTCTGATGCTATTGATTCTCCTGATGTTTCTGATGATGAGCAGCACAGAATTGGCGTGCAGGTGGAGCACGCAAAGGAGAATGAAAATGTGGTTCCTGAAACCAACATTGATGATAATGATGTTCCACCTTCACCACCTTTTGTTTAGCGACAAGGACGGTCTATTGCTGCTGACCGTCCTAGGAGAAATATTGCACCTCCTACCCGATTAATTCAAGAATGTGATATTGTTGATTATGCTTTGAGTTGTGCTGAACAGGTGGAGCATGATATTGAACCAGCTACATATACTGAAGCCATTGCTTCGGTTGATAAAGAGAAGTGGGTAGGTGCGATGCAAGAAGAGATGCAATCGCTTGAGAAGAATGGCACATGGGATGTTGTGCACTTGCCTAAACAAAAGAAGGCTGTCCGCTGCAAGTGGATATTTAAAAGAAAGGAAGGTTTGTCTCCTAATGAGCCTCCACGGTTTAAGGCAAGGTTAGTAGCAAAAGGTTTCAGTCAAATTCCAGGTGTTGATTATAATGATGTATTCTCCCCGGTTGTGAAGCATAGTTCTATTCGTGCTTTCTTTGGTATTGTTGCTATGCATGATCTTGAGCTTGAGCAGCTAGATGTAAAGACTGCTTTTCTGCATGGTGAGTTGGAGGAGGAGATATATATGGACCAACCTGAAGGTTATGTTGTGCCTGGTAAGGAGGATCTTGTTTGCAAATTAAAGAGGTCTCTTTATGGTCTGAAACAGTCGCCACGACAGTGGTATAAAAGGTTTGATTCATTTATGCTTACACATGGTTTTGAGAGATCTCATATGATAGTTGTGTGTATATCAAGTTTGTTAATGGATCACCTATTTATTTGCTGCTATATGTTGATGATATGTTGATTGCTGCCAAGAGCATGAAAGAGATCACTATTTTAAAGAATCAATTAAGTAGTGAGTTTGAGATGAAGGATCTTGGTCCTGCTAAGAAAATACTAGGCATGGAAATTAAAAGGGACAGAAAGTCTAGTTTGTTGTTTCTTAGTCGGGAAAAGTACATTGAGAAAGTTCTTCATCGTTTTAATATGCATGATGCAAAGTCAGTTACTACTCCTATTGCTTCTCATTTCAAGTTGTCAGCTTTGCAATGTCCTAGCTCTGAAGATGATATTGAGTACATGTCTCGAGTTCCCTATTCTAGTGCTGTTGGTTCCTTGATGTATGCCATGGTTTGTTCACGTCCTGATCTGTCATATGCTATGAGTTTGGTCAGTCGATACATGGCTAATCCTGTAAAGAACATTGGAAAGCTGTTCAGTGGATTTTCAGGTACCTTCGCGGCACATCAAAAGCTTGCTTGAGGTTTGGCAGGATTGGTGAGGGGCTCGCCGGATATGTGGATTCAGATTATGCTGGCGATTTGGATAAGAGAAGGTCCCTCACAGGTTATGTGTTTACTGTTGGTGGATGTGCTGTTAGCTGGAAGGCTACTTTGCAGGATGTTGTTGCACAATCTACTACTGAAGCTGAGTACATGGCTATTGCTGAGGCAGGTAAAGAGGCTGTTTGGTTGAAAGGTTTATATGCTGAGCTTTGTGGAGATAATTCTTGCATTAAGTTGTTCAGTGACAGTCAAAGTGCTATTTATCTTACTAAAGATCAGATGTTCCATGAGAGGACAAAGCACATTGATATTAAGTACCACGCAATCAGAGATGTGGTTGCAAAAGGTAAAGTGAAGGTTTGCAAGATTAGTACTCTTGATAATCCTGCTGATATGATGACTAAGCCTGTCCCTGTGTCCAAGTTTGAGCTTTGCTCAAGCTTGGTTGGTATAATTGTTTAGCCCAAGTGGCTATTGGCGCCAGCAAGTGTTTTCTTTGATGTTTCAGGTGATTGTTGAAGTTCATGCTACAAGGAATTTGTCTCAAGGTGGAGTTTGTTATATTGTGATCCAAATTCCAAGAAGAGGCTAACTGACGAGCGGAGCGAGGCCCGTCGCCACACCGAGGCCCAGGTGCACGGGTGCGGGCGTAGCCCCTGTACGGATCGTTGCCACCGTCTATATATTTTCCCTGTAAGCCGCCGCTAGGGTTTTATCGCATCATTGTACACCCACGGCGTTTGTAAACACCACCGAAATAGTGAAGTTTTGCTGGCGCCCGTGGTTTTTCCCTTGTGTGTTGCAAGGGTTTTCCACGTTAAAATCTCATGTCCCCTGCAGTGTTTTACCTTTCGTTCTTCGTTTATTGTGCATCTCGATTATAACAGTGCACAGGCCAAACGGTTGTGAGCCGAAAACAACGGTGAGCGAAGACGACGCGAATATGCCTGAGGAGATCGAGGGTTGCTGTGGTGATTCATGTTAGGTTTTTGGTTTAAGTTGCGGCCTGCAGCAAAATTATGTATGCGCATGATTCCTAGGATTTTTATTTGCGCGTCCTCTGTAAGTTGATCTGTTATCCGATCTCTTCTTAGTGCTAGCTTTAGATCAGGTTTCTTACTATTAGCTTCGGTTCATGTATAGTTATAGACATGTTTTTTTCTGGTGTAGAGCACACATGCATCATGTATGGATCCGATGTGTGTTCCAGCTCCAATTATGTCATGCATGGTAGCTCCAATTTTCCGCCATGCTCTCATTACTTGAATACATAATGCTAATTTCATTTCTCATGCAGCTAGCCACGGGTATCAACCAGATGAGCATGAATAAGTATCAGTATGCTCCTCAGTAAGAAATTTTTGATGGGAATTCGTTTAGTTTGGAAGTTTCTAGGTTAATTTTGTTGAATAAGTACCAACATGGCCCAGATTAGATGGCTAGGTTGCCCGTCCAGTGTGGAGCACCACGATAGCGACTACGAGCATGCGAGAGGAGAAAATATTTCGTTATGTTTCTATCCTCCGTCGTGCCCTCCCAATATCCATAAACCCCACATCGACATTGGTCAAATTTGGTGGGAACTCGTTGACGAAGGCCTAGGGGTGTGATTGAACGCTCGCCTCGCATCCGCTTACTAATTATTCCCCTACAATTTAACTTCTTTTCTCTGCTTCTTCTACCCTAAGACACCGAGGGGGACGAAGGCCTACATGTAGTGGGATAAGGTGGCTATGGTGACCTAGGGCTATTCTGCCGGCGGGCAGAGGGACAAATGAGCCTTGTGTCGTTGAGACATTAAACGGTGAACTACGGTCGATTGATCGTGCTGCTTTTCAATCTAAAGTTTTTTCCAATGGCATGTGTGCTAGTCTTTCAAAAGCATTTTGACCTTAGAACACATTAAGACGAAAGCCAGCCTTCTTATGCATTAGTAAGAGTACTCATCTTAGCTGGAAATGGAAGATAAATATGTATTTTTCTAATTGCTCCAGCAACTTCTTTACCCTTTTCCTAACATGGATCTCCAATCACATAGGCAAGGTTTCCTTTGTCAGGCAACTCAAGATCTCAAACCCATCGCTCTTGATGACCATCTATCATAAAACAGGATAACCCTTTCATAAAGTGATCCGTCAGGTCACTCATGTTTGGCTAGGACTACTAACATGCTTGATTCGATGTTTCACATGTTTTGATGACTTCAGGTTATCCTTTAAACTCTTAGCTTTGGTGCGACCCGTAGATGGTGCTTATAAAATGGGGCGCGGTTGATATCAGAGCCGTTGTTGTTATTCGTGTTTCTCAAGATTCGGTCCAACACGATCTCATGTGAAAAAGGAATCTACAGTTGTCATGTGTGTAAAAGCAACAATACTTTAGGCAGTACTGCATGTACCATAGGAACAAACTGACAATGACTTTATAAATCCAGTAGTACTTTTCGCAGGACTACATGAACATGGAATACGGACTACATGCGCTAATAATAAAGGACTCCATACATTCAGTTCACGAAAACCATTTTAAATAATTAAATATTAGACTCGTTTAGTAGAGTTCGTCGCGAGGAAGTCAAATATGCAAACAAAATCTCATTTGCCTTTATTATGCGGAAGTTATACTCATTTTAGAATTAGTAGTGTATTTGAAGAAAAAAATCTTTTGCAATGAGTGGGCAATAAGTGGGCACGTTAGCGGACCCTACAAATAAGTATCCCTATGCATATGAACGGTAGAGATTTCCACCGCGCCTCATTTAATAAGCACGGTTGCATTTTCAGCCTTGGTGATCATGTTTTGGTTATCATGGTTTAGAAGAAGAATAGACGGAATAGGTTTTTCTTGTATAGTACAATCTACTAGGGGCCCATAGTCCAACAAATTACCCGCGAAAAAGAAAAGATTACCCCTGTCTGCCTAGTTTTGCACAAGATGAGTAATTCGCTGATGAAAAAAAAGGCAAAACAGAAGCAAAAAAAAAAAACTTGAGGAGTGGTTCGTAGGCTGCTGGTACATCTCGATTGATCGATTGAGTAAAGACATTGTCTGCTTATGGCCGGCTTTAATCCTGGAGGTGCACTACACGGCAATGAATACGAACATGACGAATGATGCAGACCAACTGTTATGGGATCACCGATTTTGGAGGCCATCGTCAGTTATCAAGTTAATGTTGCCAGCAAGCGCCCAGCATGGGTCAAGTACTAATTTGCTCCTCGGCTCTCCTAAGATTCTTTCGTGAATCCTATGAACGCGGGAAATCATTTTTCGTAGTAGGAAGGATATATTCGGTGGCAAGAATTTGGTCGAAATGATATACTCCTACTACGATAATTAAAGACCATGCTTCGTCAATGTATATCTGTCGCCCGCAACAGCCTAGCACTAAATGCCTTCTGCTCGTGGCATGTTTCGGCAGGCTTGCCGCATGATGTAATGGCGTTATCGGCTATCCTGTGTCGTGTACATACAATGATACCGTCTCATGATCGCCGTCCTTGCTTATGAAATCCAGGCCTGTCGCCGTCGCTGTGTCAAATTGGCAAAGCAACCTGTTTGGCTTGGAGTGTGTCTAGAAGCAGAAGGAAAAATCCATTCTCAAGTCTTTCTCCTCATCGGCCGCCATAAAAAAAACCTAGCCTCGCCCCCACCATACGTCTGTTTCCCTCCTCTGGCCAGCATCGTCGGCATCGCGAGGGTGAGGAATCTGATCATGGGTGAAGTTATCAGTAAAAGTAGTGTTTTTAAGAATTAGGTTAGGCCTTTGGTACCTGTATTTTTTTGGCCTTCACATCAATGTAGACGTTATTGTCTATAATAATTGATCTTCGGTCCTTCGTTCGACGAAAAATCTTCTTTCAAATGTTAGTGGTGTTAGAAAATTAAATTTATCCAGGTATGAATATATGGTCTTAGATCCCATCTACCAAATCCTCTTCCTTGCTGAATCAAGGAGAGGAGTCATCATCAAGCTATACGTGTGCACATCTCGGAGGTACCGCTCGTTGTGATGCTGATCGGATTAGATCGTGGAGGGAATGACTACATCATCCACGGTACTATATCGTTTCCGCTCGTATCGAAAAGGACATGTAGATCTCATCTCTCTCGTTGCTTGCATCTTCCTAGATTGGATCTTGGCTCTTTCTAGATTGGATCTCGGCTTTATTCGCTTCTCTTAGGATTTTCTATCTTCTGTGCTACGAATCCCATCATTTCCAGGTCTATGTTGTGGCATTTATCTTATTTTTCTACGGCTGCCTTCAGAAAAGTACACGATTGTGTCTTAGAAGAAGCAATAGTTTGAAGACCTTGAGATTTGCTTTTTTTTCTTGATTTTGTTGTTGTAATCGCTGTAGACAGGTTATGTATCTCTTCTATGTATTATTTGCTACTATAAATATCTCATGGTGTTGATTGCCAAAAAAATTAACAACAAAATCATGGTGACAATGAGCTGAGAGTGGTGCAGTTGGTAGCGATGTAGTTGACAGTTTTGATGTTTAAAGTTGACACAGATGCAGTTGAGAACGTCTCAACTGCATTGCACGTCTCAAATTCATCGCACCAACAACATAATCACAAGGTCACACCATTCACTCTTAAAAATGCATATTCCCTCCGTCCAGAAATAAGTGTACATGCGGGGTTTTCAAGATAAATTATGAAGTGAAGTGAAAAGTACATTGGGAAGATGCATCTCTCCACTTCAATTATTTCACCTCCAATGAGCTAAGTGCTTGTAGAAAACAAGGAGAACATGTGCTTAATATTATTGGGTTTGATTTCCGTGCGATAAGAGAGAAGCAATTAAAGTGCATTGGGAAGATAGGAGTACACTTTTTTGTGGACAAAGTTTAGAGGCTAGATGTCCACTTATTTGTGGACGGAGGGAGTATGCGATAAAGAACTGGTTAGTGTTTACCCTAGAACCGCGCTCTTGGTTTTAGCTCTAAGAAATAAATGCCTTCTTGTGGCATGTTTCGGTATACCTTCTACATGACGTACTGGCATTATCGGTTATCCTTTGTATTGTATATGACACCGTCCCATGCTCGCGGTCCTTGAGGACCGTCGCCATCCATATGTCAAACGATTGGCAAACTTGATTATGATTTGTTTGGTTTTCCATGTATTCTAGAAGCACATGAGTAAAAAATATAGAAATGGGATATAGTTATATATGTTTAAAACAGATGACCGGAAAATATAGGAACTTTGAGAGGAAGTAATAGCAAACACATGAAAATTCTAATGAGAATTCAAACCATATGAGAGAGCATAAAGATTGAAGTTGGTGGTGAGTTCACCCTCTCTTCATTTTTTACTTGTATAATATAAGTGGAACCACTAACTTATAAAAGATACAAATAAAAAATGCAATCATATTCATAGGAGGGACCACTTCTCATACATAAGACACCTAACAAACAAATACACTACTTTATTGATTTTATTTGTGGAACCACCAACACTGACACATATATAAGAACACACTCTTACTCTCTCTATGACCAGCACTCTTGCAACTGACACAGTTGAAACAAAATGGGATGACACTCCAACTTAAAATCTTACTTTACGATTTACCTTCCCCTAGCAAACTCTTTCTTGCTTAGACGTTCTCCATAGCAAAGCGGGGCCTCCATGCTAGTGCCACTAAAGACCTACTCCCTCCGGTCGGATTAGATTGACGCGGACCTATGCACAAAATACACATGAGCTCGTAGTATCTGGCGTCGATTAATTCTAACCCGAGGTAGTATGTCTAGGACTTGTAAGGAGTATGATAAATTCCGGTGTTTCCAGTTCATGTAGTATTCTACACACCACGACATTGCATTCATACATTTCTCATGTCTCCGCATTATGAAAATCCTACAAACAAATCGAGTTCTTAGAGTGTACATACTTACTACTCACTGAAAACAAAATTGTCTGACACAACTTCACTTAGAAAATTGGTATTATCCCACTGCATTCATCCTATAAATATGTTTCACGGTCCTAATACGTGTTGCGGCCCGTTTGGGTAAACCCGACGGAAACTCTGCCTATTATATTATATATGGAAAGAAAGCCTAGATATAAAGCTAGGAGGGGTACGATTAAGGACAACTAATTACACTGGGGGTTTTGCTTTTCTTGATGAATTGATGATGTTACTTCAGCGGAAGAGTTGTAAGGCAGTGCAGGACCATGAGTGGGTAAGCAGCATAGGAGCAAGTTGGATTTTTTCACTGCGTGCAGCTCCGCACACGGTCGGAGTAGCACCCACCTAATTAACCGAATTGAATTAATCAATTTGCCCGTAATAAGTCGGATCAAAGCCCTCGCCAGCACGTTCGCTTAGCAAGGAAGGAATAGCCTGCATCTGCACACGCATGGTACACACGAAATGGTTATGCGAAAGCCAAATGGGATTAGGGGCGGCATTAATGTCATGACACAGTCGCCTTGCTCCTGCTGCTTCCTATCCATCACCTAATTGAAGTCCAAACCAACCTCTGCCAGGCAACCTACGTCCCGTCGTTGTCCCAGCACCCTAACCCTTACTTTTCCCTCTCCAACCATTGTTGGCAAGGGGAACACGATACACCGTCCGTCCGATCCATCGTAGTCCACCGACGCCTCTATACATTGTTTCCGTAGGATTCAGATCTTTGTACACTAGATCATCTCAAAACTCCACCGGCAAGGCTCATTGGTAGGGATCTACGGAGTACATGGTACACTAAATCCACATCCACATCTTTTTGTGAGAATATGGTACGTATTTTTAGAAATTAGCTAGGTATGGATGTGAATGTAGATAATGTCCAAGCGGATATCTAACGGATGCGGATGTGGATATTGCCCAAATGAATATCTATTCAACGGATATGGATTATCTGACTTTTTCGGATTATCCGAGGTATTGAAAGAGGATTATCCGATTGAATTAACCCAAGCTCAAATGCCTAGACAACCTATTAGTTCATCTTCCCAACTATGCATGCTACCACTACTCGTCATGTCATTCACATTGCACAATTACACTATTTCTACTGTAAATATACGGACCTGTCTTGGGGTGATTTTGATGTTGTGCTATCAAGCAAATCGGTCCATTGTACGAACAAGCATGCATCTTGCGTCACGTGTTTTTATATCATATTGCTTGAATAAAAGTATGCGTACATTTGTTGGATTACCCGCTCTAATTCGAGTTCGTTCCATATTCATAATCTGATATAATCTGTATCTGAATTTACATCCGACCATTACCGGCTCTAATTCGAATACGACAAAAATATATTGTAAAAATATATGAAAATAGCCGCCCGTTACATCATCCCTACTCATGGAGATAACCGAAATCTCGACGGCAAGCGGTTGAGCCAGCATGCGTCGGCTGCTAGGTCTTCCACAACGACAAGCAAAGGCAACCGTCGACACATCTGTGTAGCCACAAGATGGTGAAAGATTTCCTTGGAGATGTGATCCAAGAATGGGACTTTTGCTTTAGTCCCGAAACAATAGGGTGAAAGTGGAGCTCGAATTTGGTTTGTGTCGACCTCCACACCCCGAGACGATCGAGCTCCCAACCATGGTGAAAGTGAACGCTGCTGAAACACACACTATGATCCACTTGGCTCGGGGAGGTTGAGAGTTGGCGCCATCACACGCGGTCGCGGACCACACGGCCGGCCAAGTCTGTGCTGGTGCTCGCCGTGTTTCTGTCTGCCCCGGCCATAAGTAACCACCGGACAACCGCAGACTTAGTCAAGAAGCATACTCGCGCGCGCGGCAGGGGCCATAATGGCCACCCCTACCGGCTACCACCCCCTCTCCCGGCGCCCGGAGGTAGACATCAATGCGGCCCATACAATCGCCGCCTTAAATCCCCTCCTCCTACCCGCTCTCCGTCCATCGCACCGCGCACATTGCTGACTTGGCTCTCCGCCATTGCTGACCACAACCACCACTGCCTTACCACCACCGCACAGCCAGTATATATACACAGGCTGAAGCGGTGACATACTAAACGAGCGACTTGAGCGCGGCTTAGCTGTAAACTAGCTACTCACTTCGCACACGCGCAGAGAAAAGTCGAAGGTGACCGGCGGCGCGCGGACATGGTGTCCTTCTGCTTCCTGGTGGACCAGCGGCGGAAGGTGCGCAGCAGCAAGCCAGCGGCGGGCATCTGCTCGCGGTGCGGCGGCTGCGCCAGCGTGGCGGACATGGAGACGGCGACGCGCCTCTGCTACCTCCTCACCGTGCACCGGGTCACATGGCGCGCCATCATCTGCACCTTCTGCGGCGCCATGCTCAAGTCCTACCGCCACTACAGGCTCTACTAGGCCGCGCGCGCGTGCTAGGGCTATGTACAGCAGGACCTTAAGTTAATCAATCTGCGCGCGCGCGCCCGATGGCCGGCCGGCCACCATCTCCATCCTCCCCCGTCCTTGGTGGCCTTCTTGAGCCAGCCGTCTCGTTTCTTGACGGTGGAGAGGAGTATATGTGCTGCTCCTAGTTTTGCTTTGCTGCTTAATTTGTTTTTCCAGCATGCCCTTGATGCCTTGGGAGATTGTTGCACTAAGCATGCATCCTGTACATAGTATTATGGTGGGATTAATTTGAAATAATTAAGCTTCCAGCAGGAGAGTCGCATTATTGCCTCTTATTTCTTCTCTTTATCTATTCTCTTTCTCTTATTTTGTTTTGATGAAATCTCTTCTATCCTTCTCTCGATTTTTGTAGTAAGATCAGTACAACTACGATCTTTTTATGACTGGCGTATACTACTTATAACTAACACCTCTTGAAAAGGCATGACTGTTCATACATTTCCCCTCTCCCCCTCCTCTTCACAGCATGAACTTTTGTGTGATTGTTCACACATTTCATCTGAGAAGGCCTATTGTCTACTGCCACTCGATATATTTCGAATTAAACAAGGACATGACAATATTTTGTGCTGCTGTCGTTCTTTTTTTCTAAAAAAAAAATCCTCAGCTCCTGAAACCTTCGTCAGGAGGGGAAAGCAAAAGCATTTGAAAATCACAAGTGCCATGCCAGGCCGGGCCGACAACCAACAGATGAGCATTAACTGCATCTGCTTGCCATGCGAGAACATATGGCACATGGATGTGGACAGCCCTTGCCAAACAGGCGAAAAACTCTGGTTTAAATTTCCTTGGCCCACGAGACGATCGACCATATTTGTGGAGATGCTGCAGCGGCTGAGCCAGCTGTGGACCTGTGGTCTGTGTCAAGGGAATCTCCAGCGGCTGCCAAGCAATTTCAGACACGGAAATTATTCGCTTAGGTTGGACCGTGAGCATAAATTTGATCTTGTTATCTCATATGTTCTTTTGGGCCAGGATAGCCTAGTGGCCCGACATATTTTGCTAATCAGGCGAAAAAAAATTGAACCAAATTCGCCAAAAACAGTCAATACATGAGCCAAATTGGCCATACAAACAAAGAAAATAAAAGTTCGGCTAGTTTAGTCAATCAGAAAGGGCACATAAGTAGTTAACCACATTGCAAATCGAATAAAATAAAGCAAAGTAGGATAGATGTTGGCAATCACGCATCACGTTCCCAGATGATGACCCTCTTCTTCTCAAACCAAACCCTTTGGTCTGGATCAGGATGCTTAAGTAGACGAACATGATACGGTTCTCCTCCACAAGCAACTTGGTCACGGCCTCAATCCTTTGGACCTCTATGGCATGCTTGGTGAGGTCGATGAAGGTGGCGGTGGTCGGCTCCTTCTTCCGATAGCGCTTCTCATCCCTCTTAGACGGGGCCTCTTGTGTCTCGGCCATCATCATCTTCAAGGTCTTGCTCAACGCGAGGGCCAACGCATCATGCTTGGGATTGGCCTTAGTGGATTTGTGCCCCTTGGCCGAGATGGAAGGGCATTTTGGCTCGGGCTTCGTCTTTGCCATCAATGGTCACCGCTACACCGGCTCCGCCATTCTTGACGCGGATCATATAGGTTGTGTAACCTTTGGAGAGTTCTTCACCCCACATGCTGATGAGATCTGAGATCTAGGGTTTGGCCCGATCTCGCGATTTGACCCAAGATCCAAGGGAAAAAGGTGGGAGAGCGAGAGGAACACGAGGAACACGATGAACACCGGTACTCACGCACGCACACCAACCCGATACACCCGATACTTACCCCGTGGCTCGATGGACCACACCAATAGAATCTCCAAGGAAGAGGCGCGGCGAATTCCCGGAGAGATTGGTGTTGGAGAAATTGGGGGAGAGAGAGAGTGCCTTGCACTAGAATCTCACTCAACAATTCACAAACCAACAACAAGAGTGCCTTGATTACAGAGGGATGCTTGTCCAAGATGGATGCTAACCCTAGGGAGACTAAGCTCAAAGTTGGTTTAAGCTCAAAATTATGTATAAGCAATAAGGGAGGGGTCCTAGGTCCTTATATAGGCATACATGGCCAGCAAGGCGAAAAGGTAAATAACTTAGGCGGGTTGGTGGGGCCATCTCGACGAATCCGGTCGGGGCCGGTCGGATGTGGACCGGGTGGCCCGGTGGTGGGGCGACCGGTCGCCAACCGGAAACCGCAGATTTCCGTCCGGTTGGTCTCCCGAGCTTGTGGGAAATCCGGTTGGCGACCGGTTGACCGGGCCGGGACCGGGTGGTCCGGTCTACCGGGTTCTGACCGGCCGTCGTCTTCTCTTTCTTCGAGCGCTTCGAGTGACGTCGGGTCCAGCTTCGTGCCCATCTTCATGTCCCGTTGTTCCTCTCCTTCCCTTGTCCATGGTGCGTCCTCCCCTCCGGGGTCTTGTTGCTCCTTGTACCTAATGACACAAAGCACATCGGCATGAGGTAGCATTCCATCCAAAGGCGTACCGAGATCAAGGTGGGTGAGGAGCGAGTTCACCTTATCATGTAGAGCTTTAACTCGAGCCCTTGTCATTGGTCCACTTGGGGGACTTGTTGGTCTTGGTGAGGAGGTGTCCGAAGGCCACCCCGCATCATCTCCCCCCTTGGGAGAGAGTCGTCCTCGACTCTTGTTCCTCCTCATCTCCATGATAGGGTGATAGATCCGAGATGTTGAAAGTGTTGCTCACCAAGTACTTTGAGGTTGGTATGTCGATGACATAGGCGTTGTTGTTGATGCGCTTGAGGACCTTGAAAGGCCCATCTCCTCTTGGCTTGAGCTTGGAGTTGCGTTCTTGCGGGAACCTTTCTTTCCTTAGGTGGATCCAAACGAGGTCTCCTTCTTCAAACACGCGTTCTTTTTCTTGGCGTTGAGGCGGTTAGCTTGGCGAAGTACATGCTCTTGTATGGTTGCTCTTGTTTCTTCATGTAGTTTCTTCATGGCGGTGGTGCACTTGTCGAAGTCCATGTTCGTCCTTTCATGAAGAGGTAGTGGGAGGATGTCGAGTGCCGTTGGAGGTTCGAATCCATAGACGATCATGAAGGGACTCCGTGAAGTTGTGGAGTGCTTGGCTCGATTGTAGGCGAACTCCGCATGGGGTAGGCAATCTTCCCATGACTTCAAATTTGTCTTCACAAGAGTGCGGAGGAGTGTTGAGAGGCTTCGATTGACCACTTCGGTTTGTCCATCGGTTTGAGGGGCGATGCGCGTAGATGTACACGTCCGTTGGGAACCCCAAGAGGAAGGTATGATGCGCACGTGGCAAGTTTCCCTCAGTAAGAAACCAAGGTTTAATCGGACCAGTAGGAGTCAAGAAGCACGTTGAAGGTTGATGGTGGCGAAATGTGATGCGGCGCAACAACAGGGATTCCGGCGCCAACGTGGAACCTGCACAACACAACCAAAGTACTTTGCCCCAACGAAACAGTGAGGTTGTCAATCTCACCGGCTTGCTGTAACAAAGGATTAACCGTATTGTGTGGAAGATGATTGTTTGCAAGAAAACAGTAAAACAAGTATTGCAGTGGATTGTATGCGATGTAAAGAATAGGACCGGGGTCCACAGTTCACTAGAGGTGTCTCTCCCATAAGATAAAAGCATGTTGGGTGAACAAATTACAGTCGGGCAATTGACAAATAGAGAAGGGCATAACAATGCATATACATGATATGATAAATATAGTGAGATTTAATTGGGCATTACGACAAAGTACATAGACCGCCATCCAACTGCATCTATGCCTAAAAAGTCCACCTTCAGGTTATCATCCGAACCCCATTCAGTATTAAGTTGCAAAGCAACAGACAATTGCATTAAGTATGGTGCGTAATGTAATCAACAACTACATCCTTAGACATAGCATCAATGTTTTATCCCTAGTGGCAACAGCACAACACAACCTTAGAACCTACTGTCACGATCCCAGGTGTCAATGAAGGCATGAACCCACTATCGAGCATAAATACTCCCTCTTGGAGTTAAGAGCAAAAACTTGGCCAAGCCTCTACTAATAACGGAGAGCATGCAAGATCATAAACAACACATAAACAATAGATTGATAATCACCATAACATAGTATTCTCTATCCATCGGATCCCGACAAACACAACATATAGTATTACAGATAGATGATCTTGATCATGTTAGGCAGCTCACAAGATCCAACAATGAAGCACAATTAGGAGAAGACGACCATCTAGCTACTGGTATGGACCCATAGTCCAGGGGTGAACTACTCACTCATCACTCCGGAGGCGACCATGGCGGTGTAGAGTCCTCCGGAGATGAATCCCCTCTCGGCAGGGTGCCGGAGGCGATCTCCTGAATCCCCGAGATGGGATTCGCGGCGGCGCGTCTCTGGAAGGTTTTCCGTATCGTGGCTCTCGGTGCAGGGGTTTCGCGACGAAGGCTTTAAGTAGGCGGAAGGGCAACGTGGGGGGCCACACGAGGGCCCACACCACAGGTCGGCGCGGCCAGGACCAGGGCCGCGCCGCCCTATGGTGGCGGCGCCTCGTGGCCCCACTTTGACTCCTCTTCGGTCTTCCGGAAGCTTCGTGGCAAAATAGGACCCTGGGCGTTGATTTCGTCCAATTCGAGAATATTTCGTTACTAGGATTTCAAACCAAAACAAACAACAAGCGGCTCTTCGGCATCTTGTTAATAGATTAGTTCCAAAATGCATAAATACGACATATAATGTGCATAAAACATGTAGGTATCATCAATAAAGTAGCATGGAACATAAGAAATTATCGATACGTTGGAGACGTATCAGCATCCCAAGCTTAGTTCTGCTCGTCCCGAGCAGGTAAAACAATAACAAAGATAATTTCTGAAGTGACATGCCATCATAATCTTGATCATACTATTTGTAAACATATGTAATGAATGCAGCGATCAAAACAATGGTAATGACATGAGTAAACAACTGAATCATAAAGCAAAGACTTTTCATGAATAGTACTTCAAGACAAGCATCAATAAGTCTTGCATAAGAATTAACTCATAAAGCAATAAATCAAAGTAAAGTTATTGAAGCAACACAAAGGAAGATTAAGTTTCAGCGGTCGCTTTCAACTTATAACATGTATATCTCATGGATATTGTCAACATAAAGTAATATAACAAGTGCAATATGCAAGTATGTAGGAATCAATGCACAGTTCACACAAGTGTTTGCTTCTTAAGGTGGAGAGAGATAGGTAAACTGACTCAACAATAAAAGTAAAAGAAAGGTCCTTCAAAGAGGAAAGCATCGATTGCTATATTTGTGCTAGAGCTTTTATTTTGAAAACATGAAACAATTTTGTCAACGGTAGTAATAAAGCATATGAGTTATGTAAATTATATCTTACAAGTTGCAAGCCTCATGCATAGTATACTAATAGTGCCCGCACCTTGTCCTACTTAGCTTGGACTACCGGATCTTCGCAATGCCATGTTTCAACCAAGTGTCACAAAGGGGTACCTCCATGCCGCTTGTACAAAGGTCTAAGGAGAAAGCTCGCATTTTGGATTTCTCGCTTTTGATTATTCTCAACTTAGACATCCATACGGGACAACATGGACAACAGATAATGGACTCCTCTTTAATGCATTAGCATGTGGCAACAATTATTATTCTCATATGAGATTGAGGATATATGTCCAAAACTGAAACTTCAACCATGATTCATGGCTTTAGTTAGCGGCCCAATGTTCTTCTCTAACAATATGCATGCTCCAACCATTAAGGTGGTAGATCCTTCTTACTTCAGACAAGACGGACATGCATAGCAACTCACATGATATTCAATAAAGAGTAATTGATGGCGTCCCCAGAAGCATGGTTATCGCACAACAAGCAACTTAATAAAAGATAAAGTGCATAAGTACATATTCAATACTACGATAGTTTTTAAGGCTATTTTGTCCCATGAGCTATATATTGCAAAGGTAAATGATGGAATTTTAAAGGTAGCACTCAAGCAATTTACTTTGGAATGGCGGAGAAATACCATGTAGTAGGTAGGTATGGTGGACACAAATGGCATAGTAGTTGGCTCAAGGATTTTGGATGCATGAGAAGTATTCCCTCTCGATACAAGGTTTAGGCTAGCAAGGTTATTTGAAGGAAACTCAAGGATGAACCGGTGCAGCAAAACTCACATAAAAGACATATTGTAAACATTATAAGACTCTACACCGTCTTCCTTGTTGTTCAAAACTCAATACTAGATATTATCTAGACCTTAGAGAGACCAAATATGCAAATCAAATTTTAGCAAGCTCTATGTATTTCTTCATTAATGGGTGCAAAGTATATGATGCAAGAGCTTAATCATGAGCACAACAATTGCCAAGTATCACATTATCCAAGACAATTTAGAATTACTACATGTAGCATTTTCCAATTCCAACCATATAACAATTTAACGAAGAAGAAACTTCGCCTTGAACATTATGAGTAAAGCCTAAGGACATATTTGTCCATATGCAACAGCGGAGCGTGTCTCTCTCCACAAAGTGAATGCTAGGATCCATTTTATTCAAACAAAAACAAAAACAAAAACAAACCGACGCTCCAAGTAAAGAACACAAGATGTGATTGAATAAAAATATAGTTTCGGGGGAGGAACCTGATGATGTTGTCGATGAAGAAGGGGATGCCTTGGGCATCCCCAAGCTTAGACGCTTGAGTCTTCTTAAAATATGCAGGGATGAACCACGGGGCATCCCCAAGCTTAGAGCTTTCACTCCTCTTGATCATAGTATATCATACTCCTCTCTTGACCCTTGAAAACTTCCTTCACACCAAACTTCAAGCAAACTCATTAGAGGGTTAGTGCACAATTAATAATTCACACATTCAGAGGTGACACAATCATTCTTTACACTTGTGGACATTGCATAAAGCTACTGGACATTAATGGATCAAAGAAATTCATCCAACATAGCAAAAGAGGCAATGCGAAATAAAAGGAAAAAAAAAAAAAAAACAGAACAGTCCGTAAAGACGAATTTTAAAATGGCACCAGACTTGCTCAAATGGAAAAACTCAAAACTAATGAAAGTTGCGTACATATCTGAGGATCACACTCGTAAATTGGAAGATTTTTTAGAATTTTCTACAGAGACTTGTGCCCAGATTCGTGACAGACAGCAATGCTGTTTCTGCGCAGCGATCCCAAATATAACATCAACTTTAACATAGAAACTTTACTTGGCACAAAAACATGATAAGGAGAGGTTGCTACAGTAGTAAACAACTTCCAAGACTCAAATATAAAACAAAGTACTGTAGTAAAAACATGGGTTGTCTCCCATAAGCGCTTTTCTTTAACGCCTTCGCAGAAAGTGCAAATCAAGTAACATCAAGAGTAGAAGCATCAACATCATTATTCTTCATGCAAACACAACTTGTTGCAGAGGGTACTTTAGGTGCTCCATTATCTAAATTTTCTATGGTGGTGCTAGGAGTTTTAGCAATTTTAGGCCTATAATAATTCTTTTGTTTAGGCACTTTAGAGGCATACATGAATTTTTGCTCTTTACCCACATAAGCTTTCTCATTATACTTGAGAGAAGAAAAGGTTGAACCCAAGGTTCCCATAGCTTTTTCAAGTCATCAATCCTATTGGTTTGATTATCATGGACAACACAAGTTCCTAGGACACTAATTCTTTCATCAATTCCTCCTAGGGATTTATCAAGTTCATCAGTTTTATCCAATAACCTTTCCAATTTAGTTTCAATACTTGGAAAAATTTTCTCTATGGTTTCCAATTTTTTCATAACATCCTCAAGAGAGATTTCAATTTTAACTTCATTAACAGGTGGTATTCCGACAAGACTCTCAATGATGCAACTAGCTTCTAAAGCGGGAGTACCTAGGAAATTACCTCCCGAAAGAGTATCAAGAACATACCTATTCCAACTAGATAAACCAACATAAAAGTTCCTAAGAAGGATAGTGGTGGAGTGTTTCTTAATGCACCTATGATGAGCATTACTAATTCTATACCAAGCATCTTTAAAACTTTCTCCACCTTGTTGCTTAAAAGAACGAACTTCAATTTCAGGGTTACTCATAATAGCAGTAATAAAGTAAACTAGGCAAATAAAGTAAAGACAAGTAACTAAATTTTTTTGTGTTTTTGATATAGAGAGCAAGACAGTAAATAAAGTAAAACTAGCAACTAATTTTTGTGTGTTTTGTTTAGGTGCAGCAAACAAAGTGGTAAATAAAATAAAGCAAGACAAAAACAAAGTAAAGAATTGAGAAGTGGAGACTCCCCTTGCAGCGTGTCTTGATCTCCCCGGCAACAGCGCCAGAAATTTGCTTGATGCGCGTAGATGTACACGTCCGTTGGGAACCCCAAGAGGAAGGTATGATGCGCACAGTGGCAAGTTTCCCTCAGTAAGAAACCAAGGTTTAATCGGACCAGTAGGAGTCAAGAAGCACGTTGAAGGTTGATGGTGGCGAAATGTGATGCGGCGCAACAACAGGATTCCGGCGCCAACGTGGAACCTGCACAACACAACAAAAGTACTTTGCCCCAACGAAACAGTGAGGTTGTCAATCTCACCGGCTTGCTGTAACAAAGGATTAACCGTATTGTGTGGAAGATGGTTGTTTGCAAGAAAACAGTAAAACAAGTATTGCAGTGGATTGTATGCGATGTAAAGAATAGGACCGGGGTCCACAGTTCACTAGAGGTGTCTCTCCCATAAGATAAAAGCATGTTGGGTGAACAAATTACAGTCGGGCAATTGACAAATAGAGAAGGGCATAACAATGCATATACATGATATGATAAATATAGTGAGATTTAATTGGGCATTACGACAAAGTACATAGACCGCCATCCAACTGCATCTATGCCTAAAAAGTCCACCTTCAGGTTATCATCCGAACCCCATTCAGTATTAAGTTGCAAAGCAACAGACAATTGCATTAAGTATGGTGCGTAATGTAATCAACAACTACATCCTTAGACATAGCATCAATGTTTTATCCCTAGTGGCAACACACAACACAACCTTAGAACCTACTGTCACGATCCCAGTGTCAATGAAGGCATGAACCCACTATCGAGCATAAATACTCCCTCTTGGAGTTAAGAGCAAAAACTTGGCCAGAGCCTCTACTAATAACGAGAGCATGCAAGATCATAAACAACACATAAACAATAGATTGATAATCACCATAACATAGTATTCTCTATCCATCGGATCCCGACAAACACAACATATAGTATTACGGATAGATGATCTTGATCATGTTAGGCAGCTCACAAGATCCAACAATGAAGCACAATTAGGAGAAGACGACCATCTAGCTACTGCTATGGACCCATAGTCCAGGGGTGAACTACTCACTCATCACTCCGGAGGCGACCATGGCGGTGTAGAGTCCTCGGACAGGGATCCAGTGCCTTGCCGTTCACAAGGCACGGCGTGCCTCGAGGCACCACATCCACCGTCCAAGTAAATCAAACGGCCAGCAAGAGATGAAACCCAAGTCAACGGGCTGAACCAGACATAGCGCCTCCAAGTTCACGGGCAAAAGGGAAAAACGAGTGCGAGTCGTCTTGTGCAGCTCGCCGCTGCCGGAGAAAAGGAGAAGCCGTTGCCGGAGAGAAGGAGAAGCCATTGCCGGAGAGCAAGGGCCTGCCACGGACGGGGGGAAGTGGGCCTGCGCCGCTGCCGCGAAGATGAAGGCAAGCCGCGCCGGCCGCCAGGGTGGGAGAACCGACGACGCCCGACGGGATGACAACCACGTCGCTGGGGAGGGTGCCCAGCTGTAGTGGAAGAGAGCAGGACGGAGCGTCCATCCTCCTGGTGACCTTCGCTACCTCTCAATCCACGCGCGCTGATGTAACAAGCGTGATTCAATTCGTTTTTCAGTTCATCTGCTGTAAATTGCGTGATGTTTGCTCTCCAATTCGACTGGATGATATGCTCGGCAATTAAGAGAATAGACTTGGTACACAGAAATTTTCTCTGAAATTTAACAAAATATTTGTTTAACCGAGGTTCAATCTTTGCGATTAGAATTGATCTGAACTGAAGAAACCGCAATCAAAGTCGCTGCTGGGATCTGTCTCGTGGCTAGCAGCCCGCATGCCGCCGAAGGAGGACAGAAGAGGGCGGCGAAGGGGGCCATCAGAGGGGATAGACAAGATCGCGGTCGGAGTGGAGCGGAGGGGGCGTCGCGGCTGCGCGGATGAGTTCGTCAGAGTGGCGGCGGAGGAGCTTCCCAATTCCAGCGCTATTTTCTCCATCGCGGCTGCCAAGAGGAGCCCATCCAAGTGGCTTCGCCGGAGAAGCCCGTCGGGATGGTAGCGGCAGAGCTCCACCCTTCCCGCGTTGATGGCTCCGGCTGGTTTGGGTGGGCAGTGACTCGTGAGCGAGATGGTGTTTAACTGATTCATTTGGCCTTGGTTTACTAGTGACCATTGGATTTGCTTGGACGGGTGGATGTGGGCCTCGAGGCACGGCGTGCCTTGTGAACGGCAAGGCACTGGATCCCTGTCCAGAGTCCTCAGGGAGATGAATCCCTCTCCGGCAGGGTGCCGGAGGCGATCTCCTGAATCCCCCGAGATGGGATTCGCGGCGGCGGCGTCTCGGAAGGTTTTCGTATCGTGGCTCTCGCGGGGTTTTCGCGACGAAGGCTTTAAGTAGGCGGAACGGCAACGTGGGGGGCCACACGAGGGCCCCACACCACAGGTCGGCGCGGCCAGGGCCTGGCCGCGCCGCCCTATGGTGGCGGCGCTCGTGGCCCCACTTCGACTCCTCTTCGGTCTTCGGAAGCTTCGTGGCAAAATAGGACCCTGGCGTTGATTTCGTCCAATTCCGAGAATATTTCGTTACTAGGATTTCTGAAACCAAAAAAAAACAGCAATGGCTCTTCGGCATCTTGTTAATAGATTAGTTCCAGAAAATGCATAAATACGACATATAATGTGCATAAAACATGTAGGTATCATCAATAAAGTAGCATGGAACATAAGAAATTATCGATACGTTGGAGACGTATCAGGTGCGAGGACGATGAGAACAAGAGCTTCACTCCAAACTTCGCCATGAGCGACTTCCATAGGTAACTCATGAACTTGACGTCTTGATCCGACACAATGCTTGCCGGTATTCCATGTAGGCGAACCACTTCCCTGAAAAACAATGAAGCAATGTGTGAAGCATCATCGCTCTTATGACATGGTATGAAATGAGCCATTTTAGAGAACCTATCCACTACCACAAAAATCGAATCATGCCCATGTTTTGTGCGTGGTAAACCAAGTACAAAGTCCATGATTATGTCCGACCAAGGTGCATATGGAATGGGTAAAGGCATGTAAAGACCATATGGGTTGGTTGTAGACTTAGCTTGTAAGCACGTTGTGCACCGTCGGCAAAGGCGTTCCACGTCGCGGTACATTCTTGGCCAATAGTAGTGGGTTGAGAGCATGGCATATGTCTTCTCTCGTCCAAAGTGACCCATAAGACCACCTCCATGTGACTCTTGCAAAAGCAACTTACGAAGAGAAGACTCGGGAATGCAAATCTTGTTAGCTTTAAACAAGTAGCCATCATGCAAATAGAAATTATCAAATCCTCGGTCAACGGAACACTTTTCAAAGATTGGTCCAAAGAAAGAGTCGGACGGGTAAAGTTCTTTGATCTCCTTAAGACCCAAAATGTGAAACTCCAAGCGGGTGAGTAGAAGAGTATTCTTGCGGGAAAGTGCATCCGCAACCACGTTTTCCTTGCCCTTTTTGTATTTGATTACATAAGGGAAGGACTCTATGAACTCAACCCACTTAGCATGTCTCTTGTTCAAATTGTGTTGACTTTTCAAATATTTCAAAGACTCATGATCCGAATGGATAACAAACTCTTTTGGCCAAAGGTAATGTTGCCAAACTTCAAGAACACGAACCAAAGCATAAAGCTCCTTGTCATATATAGGATAGTTGAGGCGTGCGCCGTCCAACTTCTCGCTATAGTATGCCACGGGTTTTCCATTTTGCATGAGGACACCACCAATTCCAAGGCCACTCGCGTCACATTCTATCTCAAATGTTTTAGCAAAATCGGGAGAACAAGTAGTGGTGCCTCGGTGAGTCTCTTTTTCAATTCATCAAAAGCATTTTGTTGTGCTTTGCCCCAAACAAACGGAACATTCTTTTTTGTAAGCTCATTTAAAGGGCAAGCGATGGTGCTAAAATCTTTCACAAAGCGGCGGTAGAAACCGGCGAGTCCATGAAAACTCCGAACTTGACCAACATTTGTGGGAGTGGGCCAATTGTGGATGGCCTCAATCTTGGAAGAATAAACTTCAATCCCGTTGGCGGAAACCACAAAACCAAGAAAAACCAATTTGTTTTGAGCAAAGTTGCATTTTGGGAGGTTGGCAAAGAGCTTCTCGTGGCGCAATATGCACAAGACTTCTCTCACATGTTGAACATGGTCCTCGAGATTTTTGCTATAGATGAGAATGTCATCAAAGTAAACAACCACGCTCTTGCCAATGAGTGGTCGCAAAATGTGATTCATAAGACGCATAAAAGTCGAAGGAGCATTTGAAAGACCAAATGGCATGACGAGCCATTCATATAGACCAAGCTTGGTCTTGAATGCCGTCTTCCATTCATCACCAATTGCCATGCGAATTTGGTGGTAGCCACTACGCAAATCAATCTTAGAGAAAATGGTGGCACCACTCAATTCATCAAGCATGTCGTCTAAACGCGGAATGGGATGGCGATAACGGACGGTAATGGCATTGATGGGGCGACAATCCATACACATCCGTTGCGTCTCATCCGGTTTAGGAACAAGAATCACGGGAACGGCACAAGGGCTAAGGCTTTCTCGAACGTACCCTTTAGCGAGGAGGTCTTGTATTTGGCGTTGAATCTCCTTGGTGTCTTCGGGGTTGGTGCGGTATGCGGCGCGGTTTGGAAGGGGAGCGCCGGGTATGAGGTCGATGCGGTGCCCCGAAGCGGTGGTAGTCCATGAGGTAGTTCGTCGGGGAAGACGTCTTGGAACTCCTTCAAAAGAGACAACAAAGACGAAGGAATGTTGGATAAGTCGTTAGTCTCCGACGAGAGGCCCTTGCAAATGAGCACGTAGTGTATGGTGGTGGATGGGTTGTCTTTCACTTCTCTCCACTCGCTTTTTGTGGCTAAGAGGACACTCTTTCTCTCACTCATATGTGGTTGGTGGCGCTCACTCTCCTTTTGGTGGGTCGCTCCCTCTCCTCTCAACTCACTATGGTGGGTGTGGTGTTGTGCCCTCGCTAAAGCCTTCGCATTGTCGGCGATGATTTGGCTAGGAGTCATTGGGCGAAGCTCGAACTTCTTGTCCTTGACCTTGAAGGTGTATGCATTAGAGTAGCCATCATGTATGGCCTTCTTGTCAAATTTCTATGGGTGGCCAAGCAACATGTGACACACGGTCATGGGTACCACGTCACACTCAATAGTGTCTTCATAGGGGCCTATCTTGAAGTTGACGGTGACGGTGTGTTGTATCTTGACATTGCCCTTGTCACTCAACCATTGGACATGGTATGGATGAGGATGTTTGCGAAGTGTGAGGTTGAGCTTCTCGCATAACTCGGTGCTTGCCAAGTTGTGGCAACTCCCACCATCGATGATGACCTTGATTGACTTGCCACCAATGCCGGCACAAGTTTGGAAGATGTTGCATCTTTGGTCTTCCATAGCTTGGGGTTGAGTTGTGAGCACTCGAGTGACCACAAGTGAAGGGCTTGGGTCGTGTGTGCATAAGAGAGGGTCTTCTCCACTTTCTTCATCATACTCTTCCTCATTAGCAACGGCGGCTTGTACTAGGGCTTCATATTCGCCCTCACTTAGCGTCTCTATGTCACCATTCTCCATAGTGATCATAACCTTGGTGTTCTTGCACTCGAAGGACTTGTGGCCTTGAGTGCCACACTTGAAGCAAGTGACATTGGAGGATCCCGTAGAGGCTTTGGAGGAGGCGGTGGAGGACACCGTTTGCTTCATGCGACTTTGGATAGTAGGTTGCTTGGAAGGTGTCGAGGATGCGGTTGGCTTGACGCTTGTTGTGGAAGTTGTTGTAGCAAGTTTGGAGGCGAAGTATTGCTTGGACTTCGAGTACTTGATGTCCTCATTCACTTGACGCTCGGCCTTGGAAGCTTGGTGAACCAACTCAACCATGTTGGAGTATTGTTGGAACTCCACAATCCTCTTGATGGGGTAGTTGAGGCCATTGAAGAACCTAGCAATGGTTTGGTTCTCGGACTCTTGGATGTTTGCTCGCATCATAGTTAATTCCATTTCCTTGAAGAACTCCTCAACGGTTTTGGTGCCTTGCTTCAACTTTTGGAGCTTGTTGAAGAGATCGGTCTTGTAGTGTGTAGGGACAAAGCGAGCTTGCATCTCCTCCTTCATATCTTCCCAAGTGTCAATTGGAGGTTCACCCTTTTCTTCCCTTTGAGTAACAACTTGTTCCCACCATGTGTTGGCATACTCTTCAAACTCAAGGGAGGCCATGGCTACTTTCTTGGCACCGGAGTAGTTGTGGATGCGGAAGATCTTGTCAACCTTGAGTGCCCATGAGAGGTAGGCCTCGGCGTCGTCTTCACCCTTGAACTTGGGCATGTTGAACTTGAGCTTTCCATACATATTCTCTTCATCTTCCATGTTCCTTTGGCGAGGACGGAAACCTTCATCTCTTGCGGCTTGGGGTGGTAGAGGAGGTCTTCCACGACCAACCATAGCATTGGGTTGGCGGTGGAGTTGAACACTAGCTTCACTTGGCTCACGTTGATGATGTTGTTGCGGATCTTGACGAGGTTGTTGGCGTTGCCCAATGATGGCCCTCTCATCTTGATCATGTTGTGGTTGTCCTCGGCCCCTTTGGTCATGGCGAGGATGGTTTCGGAGGTCACGCCTTGGTGGATCTTGATGACCTTGGTCTTCAGCATCAACATGGGCTTGACGATGAGGTGCCGGTTCCATGTTGTGGAGGACATTGTCGTGGGGTTGGTCGTCATGCCCATGGTGGGCATGGCGAGCCGCTTGATGACGATCTTGGTGAAGAACTTGTTCTTGTTGAGGACGTTCATGAGGACGAGCATGGCGATGGAACTCTCCGCGCCTTGAGTTTGAGCGAGAGTCATCTTGACGAACATGCGGGCGACGAGGTCGATGATGATCTCCATGCCTTGAGTCGGAGCTTGAGGAGGAATGGCGATCATGGGAGTAGTCACCGTGTGACGAGGTTGATGACGATGAGGAAGTAGAGCGATGGCGATGTCGACGTCCCAAGTTGGTGATGGCGCGCTCGAGGCTATCCATGCGCCGCTCCATGTTTCCATCATTGGCCGTCACTTGGTCATGCAAGTTGTCCGTAGCTTCACGAAGAAGATTCATATCTTGGTTCACTTGGCCGAAGTTGTGGGCCACTTCTTCATATTGCTCGTCGATGCGTGTCTCGAACAAGGTTAGTTGCTCCTTGAACTCTTGGCGTTGCGCCCATAGATTGTGTTGGGTGACTCGGTGTTGCGGAGGACTTCTCCATCCCTTGGCTCATCTCCGCTCCTATCCATGATGGAAAGACAAGAACTATGTTGTTTGTGTTAGTGGAAGGAGACTACCTCGCACTCTTACCGAGGTAAGATAGTATTGAGGCAATCAACCAAGACAAAAGTAAGACCAAGTGTATCGGGACACACGCAAAGGCACACGCAAAAGCTAGCAAATATGGTGTTAGGTGTGGATGGTAGAAAGCCAAAAGACGAAATCCAAAATCGAGTATGTTGTTAAGAGTGGGTAAGGTCCAAAAATCAAATGTCAAAGTGAAGATCACTATAAACACGGAAAAATGTGGAACTCACACACGAGATGAACGGGGTTAGTGCAACCAAGGAACGAGCGGAAAAAGGAAAAACCCCTAAGCAAGGGTGCTCAATGTCACACTAACTGATACGTGTCCAACGTACCTATAATTTCTGACGTTCCATGCTTGTTTTATGACAATACTTACATGTTTTGCTTGCACTTTATGATGATTTCATGCGTTTTCCGGAACTAACCTATTAACAAGATGCCACAGTGCCAGTTCCTGTTTTCTGTTGTACGTTTTTGGTTCCAGAAAGGTTGTTCGGGCAATATTCTCAGAATTGGACGAAATCAACGCCAAAGATCTTATTATTCCCGGGAGGCTCCAGAACACCGAAGGGGAGTCGGAGGAGAGCCAGGGGGCCACCACACATGTGGGCCGCGCGGCCCCAGGCCTGGCCGCGCCGGCCTAGTGGGAGGCCACCCTGTCAGCCCTCTGCGCCGCCTCTTCGCCTATTTAAGCCCTTTCGACCTAAAAACGCAGTACCAATTGACGAAACTCCGAGAAAGACTCCAGGGCGCCGCCGCCATCGCGAAACTCCAATTCGGGGACGAAGTCTCTGTTCCGGCACCTGCCGGGACGGGGAAGTGCCCCCGGAAGCCATCTCCATCAACGCCACCGCCTCCATCATGCTCCGTGAGTAGTTCCCCCATGGACTACGGGTTCTAGCTGTAGCTAGTTGGTATACTCTCCCCCATGTACTTCAATAAAATGATCTCATGAGCTGCCTTACATGATTGAGATTCATCTGATGTAATCGGTGTTGTGTTTGTTGGGATCCGATGGATTGTTACGTTATGATTGTCTATCTACAAAGTTTATGAAGTTATTGTTGCTGCAATCTTGTTAGGTTTAATGCTTGTCACTAGGGCCCGAGTGGCATGATCTTAGATTTGAGCTCTACAATTATTGCTTAGATTGTATCTACAAGTTGTATGCACATGTCTATGTCCGGAACCAAAGGCCCCAAAGTGACAGAAATTGGGACAACTGGAGGGAAAGGCTTAGATATGAGGATCACATGTTTTCACGGAGTGTTAATGCTTTGCTCCGGTGCTCTATTAAAAGGAGTACCTTAATTTCCAGTAGATTCCCTAGAGGCCCGGCTGCCACCGGCTGGTAGGACAAAAGATGTTGTACAAGTTTCTCATTGCGAGCACGTATGACTATATATGGGAAACATGCCTACTTGATTAATAGACTTGATATTCTGTCTTAATGCTATTTCAATCCTATCAATTGCCCAACTGTAATTTGTTCACCCAACACTTGTTATTGGAGAGTTGCCACTAGTGTAGATAGTGGGAACCCGGTCCATCTCTCATCATCATATACTCGTTCTACATGTCATTGGAAGTAGTATCAACTATTTTCTGGTGCCATTGCCTATGTGTTACTATTACTGCTGCTGTGTTATTGTTACTACTGCTCTCATATTACTGCTACTTTCACATCACACCTGTTACTAGTGCTTTTCCAGGTGCAGCTGAATTGACAACTCAGTTGTTAAGGCTTATAAGTATTCTTTACCTCCCCTTGTGTCGAATCAATAAATTTGGATTTTACTTCCCTCGAAGACTGTTGCGATCCCCTATACTTGTGGGTCATCACTAACGCAAGAAGAGATCGAAGCTAGGTTGCATAGAGTAGAAACACCAAGATTCGCACGAGGTCTCTCTTCTCTATCTCTCTTGCTTGCTTAAAAGCTTTTCACTCTTTTTGTATTGGTGGCACTTTGCACTTTGCTTTTTTTTCACTAGCACACTATGCTCTTACTCTTTTGCTTGCCACTCACGAGCTCCACTTATGAGCTTTACTCACACAACGCACACCCTCACGGTCGGGACCTCGTGCGATGTTTCGCAACACTCGAAAGCTTCGCTCGTGGGATAGATCGCAAAAAGAAGAGGGCTACAAGAGGAACTGCAAGTTATACCTGCGATGGTGGAGATGATGGTGGTGGTGGTGGTCAGCCGAGGTGTTAGTCGATGTCGAAGACGGGAGCCCGGTCGGTGGGCCGGTCTGACCGGAGCTGGTGCCGGCGTGTCCGGTGCAGGCGGTCGGCCGGTCTCGGCCGGCTGTCCGGTTGGCGACCGGTTGGCCGGTTCTGCGCCGGACGGTCCGGTCTGGGGGCCGGTTGACCGGGTTCGAAACCGGGTTTCACGATTCTCTCTCTTGTTCTTCCCCAAACCAAAACCAAAAGATCAAATCGACGGGAAACGATGGAATTGGAGGCTAAAAGTTGGGGGAATAGTAGATCAAGCACAAAGACACCAAATCCACGGATCAAAACCACTCAAAACTCAACCAAATCACAGATCGGTCCAAAGGCAATTTGGGCTATTTTTTGGAAAATTTTCTAGAAACGAAATCGGGTGGGTGAAGGGTCAAAATCGCGGTAACCAAAGGCTGCTGATACCATATGATGAGATCTGAGATCTAGGGTTTGGCCCGATCTCGCGATTTGACCCAAGATCCAAGGGGAAAAGGTGGGAGAGCGAGAGGAACACGAGGAACACGATGAACACCGGTACTCACGCACACCAACCCGATACACCCGATGCTTACCCCCGTGGCTCGATGGACCACGCCAATAGAATCTCCAAGGAAGAGGCGCGGCAGAATTCCCGGAGAGAGATTGGTGTTGGAGAAAAGGGAATTGGGGAGGGAGAGAGAGTGCCTTGCACTAGAATCTCACTCAACAATTCACAAATCAACAACAAGAGTGCCTTGATTACAGAGGGATGCTTGTCCAAGATGGATGCTAACCCTAGGGAGACTAAGCTCAAAGTTGGTTTAAGCTCAAAATTATGTCTAAGCAATAAGGGAGGGGTCCTAGGTCCTTATATAGGCATACATGGCCAGCAAGGCGAAAAGGTAAATAACTTAGGCGGGTTGGTGGGGCCATCTCGACGAATCCGGTCTGGGGCCGGTCAGACCGGGCTATGGACCGGGTGGCCCGGTGGTGGGGCCGGTCGACCGGTCGCCAACCGGAAACTTCGCAGATTTCCGTCCGGTTGGTCTCCGGTACGAGCTTGTGGGAAATCCGGTTGGCGACCGGTTGACCGGGCCTGGGACCGGGTGGTCCGGTCTGGGGCCCGGTCTGACCGGGTTCTGGACCGGCCGACGTCTTCTCTTTCTTCGAGCGCTTCGAGTGACGTCGGGTCCAGCTTCGTGCCCATCTTCATGTCCCGTTGTTCCTCTCCTTCCCTTGTCCATGGTGCGTCCTCCCCTCCGGGGTCTTGTTGCTCCTTGTACCTAATGACACAAAGCACATCGGCATGAGGTAGCATTCCATCCAAAGGCGTACCGAGATCAAGGTGGGTGAGGAGCGAGTTCACCTTATCATGTAGAGCTTTAACTCGAGCCCTTGTCATTGGTCCACTTGGGGGACTTGTTGGTCTTGGTGAGGAGGTGTCCGAAGGCCACCCCGCATCACATTCCTACCGAGGACCATGTGGTAGCCCTTGCCCCACGATGCCTTGAAGCACTCCAAGGCCCGGGGCACATGCACATACGCAATTTGTTAGACCTTGGTGATAAGCCAACACATTTACATTCACGAACCAAGCTGGACGTGACGCTACCACATCGACAACGCCGCATCCGCTCACTTTGCGCGAAACAACATGATCGATCGTCGCGCAAAACTTGTTTGTTTCTTGTTGGATGTATGCCCACCTCTTTTGGAGAGATGGTTGGTTGTGGATACCATGAATACGGAACATTGCTAGTCGTCGGCGTTCATGGAATTCTTGGGTGAACTTCCTCTAATACGCTTGGCCTTTATGCTCGACACCACATATAGGATCTTCGCTAATGGAGAGCCAAGAATGGCAGAGCACGAGGTCCTCTTTTTTGGTGTAGCCAACGGTGCTTTGGCGTGTGCCCTTCTTCTTTTCGTCGCCGGCTTCTCGGACCTGTCCTTGGGCTCACCCTACTCGAAGCCCTCGCCATCATCAAGCACAAGAGAGTCTTGCTTCATTGGTTGGACAAATTGGGAGAACAATGGCACCCCATCGATGTTGTACCCTTGGCTCTGGGTTTCGGTCCCAAGGCTGTCTACCGGGATGAAGCCGCTGCCATGGATCATCGTGTCCATGCATGCCTCGTGATACTCGGCATAGTAGGCCTACAGATCACGAGGCATTAGATGGATATAGCACACGATAAGGGACACGAGGTGGGATCAGAATGTCGGGTTGCTCAGTATGAGGAGGGGTCGTGGCATTTCGTCGAATAGGTTGCGGACAACGGGCATATTCTCCGGCGGGATTGCCCGAGTCTTCCTGATGGTGTTAGCTGCTGGATCCCCACCCATCGTGCGGTTCAGGTCTAGGCGAGGGCCCCCGAGGAAGTCTCTTTGTACGGGTCATCCGGCAAGGATGACCGCGAGCCGGCGAGGCGGGACAACGATGTTTAGACCTTTATTGCGGGACATGGTGTAGCCGGTGGCAGTAGTGACAGTCGTGGATGTAGAGGTGGCAGTGTGCTCTAGGAACTTATAGAGCTTGTAGACGAGGCCTAGCGCGGCCGATGATTGACTCCCGCTTCAACATGAGCATGGCCTCAACAACGAAAGGCGATATCCCAAGTTGGGTGTTTGCGTTGGCCTGCATCTCCAGGACCAACTCAATGGCCACCCTGGTGGCAACTTCGACAGCTTGATGAGCTTTCTTCGCCTGCAAGATGGTGCACCGGTCCTTGCATTTTTTGTCTGTATCACCCTCTCCTCCGTCGTCTGCTCCTTCTTGGCACCTTCGCCTTCGCCCCACGGCAGCATCTTGCTTTGTGGCAAGCTTTGGGACGGCTAGGGCGCTACTTGGGGCGGCTTGGTCGACGTCCATGGAGGTGGTGTCGCCCATCGCAGGCTAGGACTTGGTACCGGTGAAATATGAGTTTTTTGTGTGGCGGTAGTAGGAGTGGCTTACGTGCCACTGATGGGCGGGCCATGTAGTTTTTTTTACAATGAGCATATATTAATATTGTAAGGGTATATTGCCCCTAAGTGTGTTTTTGGTAATTAATGACAATCCTCTATGGACTAATGTTTTCATTGTGTTTATATGAAGGAATATTCAATATGTATTTCTTGAAGTCCATATGTTGGATTCAAGTGTGGATGCCATGAATATAATGTTATACCGTTGGTATTGTCATCAAGATCATTGATTTGAAGAGAAGACTATGATATGATCAAGAAAAATAAATAAAGATGTAGTTCTTGTGTGGAACTCAAGTTAGCCATGCTCTAACTTATGTGTTAAGAAATGAATGATCAATATATTATGATAGAGCATGAAGAGATACAAGGTTAACCAAGATTAAGAGCGAAGATTGAATTCAAGATTGGTCAACACATGAAGCATAAAGATTGTACCACTTTGAATCATGTGATCTTGTGGTATGGTAAGCCTTTAAATTATGCTTCATGAGCTAACCCACTATGTATGTGTATTTGTGTTGTCTATTGCTGCTGGCGTGGAGGCAGCTCCTTGTGACGGTAAAGCACACGTCCGTTGGGAACCCCAAGAGGAAGGTATGATGAGTACATAAGCGAGTTTTCCCTCAGAAAGAAACCAAGGTTTATCGAACCGAGGAGATGAAGGCCACGTGAAGGTTGTTGGTGAAGGAGTGTAGTGCGGCGCAACACCGGTGATTCGCCAACGTGGAACCTGCACAACACAATCAAACTACTTTGTCCCAACTTAACAGTGAGATTGTCAATCTCACCGGCTTGCTGAAAACAAAGAATTAAACGTATGGTGTGGAGAATTATGTTTGCTTGCAGAAAACAAAAGAGAACAATGATTGCAGTAGGTTGTATTTTAGATGTAAAAGAATGGACCGGGGTCCACAGTTCACTAGTGGTGTCTCTCCAATAAGATAAATAGCATGTTGGGTGAACAAATTACAGTTGGGCAATTGACAAATAGAGATGCATATACATATCATGATGACTACTATGAGATTTACTTAGGGCATTACGACAAAGAACATAGACCGCCATCCAGCATGCATCTATGCCTAAAAAGTCCACCTTCGAGTTAGCATCCGCACCCCTTCCAGTATTAAGTTGCAAACAACAGACAATTGCATTAAATACTGTGCGTAATGTAAACAATACAAATATCCTTAGACAAAGCATTGATGTTTTATCCCTAGTGGCAACAACACATCCACAACCTTAGGGGTTCTGTCACTCCCCCAGATTCAATGGAGACATGAACCCACTATCTAGCATAAATACTCCCTCTTGGAGTCACAAGTATCAACTTGGCCAGAGCCTCTACTAGCAACGGAGAGCATGCAAGAACATAAATAACATATATGATAGATCAATAATCAACTTGACATAGTATTCCATATTCATCGGATCCCAACAAACACAACATGTAGCATTACAAATAGATGATCCTGATCATGATAGGCAGCTCACAAGATCTAAACATGATAGCACAAGAGGTGAAGACAACCATCTAGCTACTGCTATGGACCCGTAGTCCAAGGATGAACTACTCACGCATCAGTCCGGAGGCGGGCATGGTGATGTAGAGCCCTCCGGTGATGATTCCCCTCTCGGCAGGTGCCGGAGGATCTTCGAACCCCCCAAGATGGGGTTGACAGCGGTGGCGTCTGATACGTCTCCAACGTATCGATAATTTCTTATGTTCCATGCTACTTTATTGATGATACCTACATGTTTTATGCACATTATATGTCATATTTACGCATTTTCTGGAACTAACCTATTAACAAGATGCCGAAGAGCCAGTTTTCTGCTGTTTTTGGTTTCAGAAATCCTAGTAAAGAAATATTCTCGGAATTGGACGAAACTTTCGCCCAGGGTCCTATTTTTGCACGAAGCTTCCGGAAGACCGAAGACCTAACGAAGTGGGGCCACGAGGTGGCCGAGGCTAGGCCAGCGCGGCCCAGGCCCCGGCGCGGACCTGCCCCCGGCCCTCGTGTGGCCTCGCGTTGACCTTCCGCCTACTTAAAGCTCCGTCGCGAAACCCCCGCAAGAGCCACGATACGGAAAACCTTACGAGACGCCGCCGCCGCGAATCCCATCTCGGGGGATTCTGGAGATCGCCTCCGGCACCCTGCCGGAGAGGGGATCATCTCCCGGAGGACTCTTCATCGCCATGATCGCCTCCGGAGTGATGAGTGAGTAGTTCACCCCTGGACCATGGGTCCATAGCAGTAGCTAGATGGTCGTCTTCTCCTTGTTGTGCTTCATTGTTAGATCTTGTGAGCTGCCTAACATGATCAAGATCATCTATATGTAATTCTATATGTTGTGTTTGTCGGGATCCGATGGATAGAGAGTACTATGATTATGGTGATTATCAATCTATTGTTCATGTGTTGTTTATGATCTTGCATGCTCTCCGTTATTAGTAGAGGCTCTGGCCAAGTTTTTACTCTTAACTCCAAGAGGGAGTAATTATGCTCGATAGTGGGTTCATGCCTCCATTGAATCTGGGACAGTGACAGAAAGTTCTAAGGTTGTGGATGTCTGTTGCCACTAGGGATAAAACATTGATGCTATGTCTAAGGATGTAGTTATTGATTACATTACGCACAATACTTAATGCAATTGTGCGTTGCTTTGCAACTTAATGGAGGGGGTTCGGATGATAACCTGAAGGTGGACTTTTTAGGCATAGATGCAGTTGGATGGCGGTCTATGTTCTTTGTCGTAATGCCCGGATTAAATCTCACTATATTTATCATGTCATGTATATGCATTATTATGCCTTTCTCTATTTGTCAATTGCCCGACCGTAATTTGTTCACCCAACATGCTTTTATCTTATGGGAGAGACACCTCTAGTGAACTGTGGACCCCGGTCCTATTTCTTTCCATAGCATACATTCTACTTGTTTTACTGTTTTCTTTGCAAACATCTTCCACTCGATACGTTTAATCCTTTGTTACAGCAAGCCGGTGAGATTGACAACCTCACTTTCGTTGGGGCAAAGTACTTTGGTTGTGTTGTGCAGGTTCCTAGTTGGCGCCGGAATCCCTGGTGTTGCGCCGCATCACATTTCGCGACCATCAACCTTCAACGTGCTTCTTGGCTCCCACTGGTTCGATTAAACCTTGGTTTCATACTGAGGGAAACTTGCCACTATGCGCATCATACCTTCCTCTTGGGGTTCCCAACGGACGTGTACATCTACGCATCAAGCACTTTTTCTGGCGCCGTTGCCGGGGAGATCAAGACACGCTGCAAGGGGAGTCTCCACTTCTCAATCTCTTTACTTTGTTTTTGTCTTGCTTTATTTTATTTACTACTTTGTTTGCTGCACTAAATCAAAACACAAAAAAAAAATTTAGTTGCTAGTTTTACTTTATTTACTGTCTTGCTCTCTATATCGAAAACACAAAAAAATTAGTTACTTGCATTTACTCTATCTAGTTTGCTTTATTGTCCTGCACTCTATATTTAAAATACAAATTTTTTTTTACTTTTATTACCATGTCTAGCTCTGAACCTGTTACTTCTTCACCTGAGGACTTAGTTTTTACTTTCAAGCAAGGGGATGAGGAGAGTTTTAAGGATGCTTGGTCTAGAATTTTTACTTCTTATCGTAAAACTGAACCTCAAATGACTCTAAGTTTGCTCCTTAGTAATTTTTATTTTGGTCTTATGGTTCGCTATAGATATGCTTTGGACACTTTAGTGGGAGGAGATTTCCTTCATTGTAATGGGGATCAAGCTTTTAATGCCATAAAGAAATTGGTTGCATCACATGATTCAGCTAATAACTTTGATTCAGCCCTTATTAGCATTCATAATAGATTGAACAATCTCGAGATAAGTACATCTCGCTTAAATGACAATTATCACTGTGTTCGTAATCGTCTTGAACAAGTCTTAGAGAATCCTAAACCTTCATCATGGGACCCTTCTGTTAAAATTGTTATCGGTGATCGAACTCTTCATGCCTATTGTGATATTATGTATGAATTTTGCCTTATGCCTGAAAACATTTATAAATCTTTGAAACTTTGGGGAGTCGATAAAGGGGGAGAAGAAATAGCTCTTATTGATAACTCTATCATAATTCCTAAGGGAATAGCTGCAGGTGTGCATACAACCATTCGTGGAAGAACAGTATCCATTGATTATCTTATTATTGAAACAGGAAAAATCATATTCGGAAGATCCTTGCTGAAATTATTGGGAGCAGTCATTGATGTGGGAGAAGGCACTCTGAAATTCACCTCTATACCAGGGGGGAATCATATATTTCCTAAACCAAAAGGAAAGAAAAACATTAAGAAAGGTATGGAACACTTCCCTAGAAAGAGAATGAAGTTGCCTTTTGATTCTATTATTAGAACAAGCTATGATGTTGATGCTTCTACTCTCGATGTTACTTGATTTGCACTTTCTGCGCCTAGAAAAGGCGTTAAAGAAAAGCGCTTATGGGAGACAACCCATGTTTTTACCTACAGCAATTTTTTGTTTTATTGAGTCTTGGAAGTTGTTTACTACTGTAGCAACCTCTCCTTATCATGTTTTTGTGCCAAGTAAAGTTTCTATGTCAAAGTTGGTATTATATTTGGGATTGCTGCGCAGAAACAGCATTGCTGTCTGTCACGAATCTGGGCATTATTCTCTGTAGAAAATTCGAAAAAATCTGCCAATTTACGAGCGTGATCCTCAGATATGTACGCAACTTTCATTAGTTTTGAGTTTTTCCATTTGAGCAAGTCTGGTGCCATTTATAAATTCGTCTTTACGGACTGTTCTGTTTTTGACAGATTCTGCCTTTTATTTCGCATTGCCTCTTTTGCTATGTTGGATTTATTTCTTTGATCCATTAATGTCCAGTAGCATTATGCAATGTCCAGAAGTGAAAATAATGATTGTGTCACCTCTGAATGTGTGAATTATTAATGATGCACTAACCCTCTAATGAGTTTGCTTGAAGTTTGGTGTGAAGGAAGTTTTCAAGGGTCAAGAGAGGAGAATGATATACTAAGATCAAGAGGAGTGAAAGCTCTAAGCTTGGGGATGCCCCGTGGTTCATCCCTGCATATTTTAAGAAGACTCAAGCGTCTAAGCTTGGGGATGCCCAAGGCATCCCCTTCTTCATCGACAACATCATCAGGTTCCTCCCGAAACTATATTTTTATTCAGTCACATCTGGTGTTCTTTACTTGGAGCGTCGGTTTGTTTTCGTTTTTGTTTTTGTTTGAATAAGATGGATCCTAGCATTCACTTTGTGGGAGAGAGACACGCTCCGCTGTTGCATATGGACACATGTGTCCTTAGGCTTTACTCATAATGTTCAAGGCGAAGTTTCTTCTTCGTTAATTTGTTATATGGTTGGAATTGGAAAATGCTACATGTAGTAATTCTAAAAATGTCTTGGATAATGTGATACTTGGCAATTGTTGTGCTCATGTTTAAGCTCTTGCATCATATGCTTTGCACCCATTAATGAAGAAATACATAGAGCTTGCTAAAATTTGATTTGCATATTTGGTTTCTCTAAGGTCTAGATAATATCTAGTATTGAGTTTTGAACAACAAGGAAGACAGTGTAGAGTCTTATAATGTTTACAATATGTCTTTTATGTGAGTCTTGCTGCACTTGTTCATCCTTGAGTTTGCTTCAAATAACCTTGCTAGCCTAAACCTTGTATCGAGAGGGAATACTTCTCATGCATCCAAAATCTTTGAGCCAACCACTATGCCATTTGTGTCCACCATACCTACCTACTACATGGTATTTACCCGCCATTCCAAAGTAAATTGCTTGAGTGCTACCTTTAAAATTCCATCATTCACCTTTGCAATATATAGCTCATGGGACAAAATAGCCTTAAAAACTATCGTAGTATTGAATATGTACTTATGCACTTTATATTTTATTAAGTTGCTTGTTGTGCGATAACCATGCTTCTGGGGAACGCCATCAACTATTGTTGAATATCATGTGAGTTGCTATGCATGTCCGTCTTGTCTGAAGGTCTATCATTTTAGTGGTTGGAGCATGCAAAATTGTTAGAGAAGAACATTGGGCCGCTAACTAAAGCCATGAACCATGGTGGAAGTTTCAGTTTTGGACATATATCCTCAATCTCATATGAGAATAATAACTTTGCTACATGCTTATGCATTTAAGAGGAGTCCATTATCTGTTGTCCATGTTGTCCCGGTATGGATGTCTAAGTTGAGAATAATCAAAAGCGAGAAATCCGAAATGCGAGCATTCTCCTTGGACCTTTGTACAGGCGGCATGGAGGTACCCCTTTGTGACACTTGGTTGAAACATGGCATGCAAAGATCCGGTAGTCCAAGTTAAGTAGGACGAGGTGCGGGCACTATTAGTATACTATGCGTGAGGCTTGCAACTTGTAAGATATAATTTTCATAACTCATATGCTTTATTACTACCGTTGACAAAATTGTTTCATGTTTTCAAAATAAAAGCTCTAGCACAAATACAGCAATCGATGCTTTCCTCTTGAAGGACCATTCTTTTACTTTTATTGTTGAGTCAGTTTACCTATCTCCTTCCACCTTAAGAAGCAAACACTTGTGTGAACTGTGCATTGATTCCTACATACTTGCATATTGCACTTGTTATATTACTTTATGTTGACAATATCCATGAGATATACATGTTACAAGTTGAAAGCAACCGCTGAAACTTAATCTTCTTATGTGTTGCTTCAATACCTTTACTTTGATTTATTGCTTTACGAGTTAACTCTTATGCAAGACTTATTGATGCTTGTCTTGAAGTACTATTCATGAAAAGTCTTTGCTATATGATTCAGTTGTTTACTCATGTCATTACCTTTGCTTTGATCGCTGCATTCATTACATATGTTTACAAATAGTATGATCAAGATTATGATGGCATGTCACTTCAGAAATTATCTTTGTTATCGTTTTACCTGCTCGGGACAGCAGGCTGCTTGATGCTGATACGTCTCCAACGTATCGATAATTTCTTATGTTCCATGCTACTTTATTGATGATACCTACATGTTTTATGCACATTATATGTCATATTTACGCATTTGGAACTAACCTATTAACAAGATGCGAAGAGCCGTTGTTGTTTTCTGCTGTTTGGTTTCAAAATCCTAGTAAAGAAATATTCTCGGAATTGGACGAAACTTTCGCCCAGGGTCCTATTTTTGCACGAAGCTTCAGAAGACCGAAGACCTAACGAAGTGGGGCCACGAGGTGGCCGGAGGCTAGGCCGGCGCGGCCAGGCCCTGGCCGCGCCGACCTGCCCTGGGCCCTCGTGTGGCCCTCGCGTTGACCTTCCGCCTACTTAAAGCTCCGTCGCGAGCCCCCAGTGCCGAGAGCCACGATACGGAAAACCTTACAGACGCCGCCGCCGCATCCCATCTCGGGGGATTCGGAGATCGCCTCCGGCACCCTGCCGGAGAGGGGATTCATCTCCCGGAGGACTCTTCATCGCCATGATCGCCTCCGGAGTGATGAGTGAGTAGTTCACCCCTGGACCATGGGTCCATAGCAGTAGCTAGATGGTCGTCTTCTCCTTGTTGTGCTTCATTGTTAGATCTTGTGAGCTGCCTAACATGATCAAGATCATCTATATGTAATTCTATATGTTGTGTTTGTCGGGATCCGATGGATAGAGAGTACTATGATTATGGTGATTATCAATCTATTGTTCATGTGTTGTTTATGATCTTGCATGCTCTCCGTTATTAGTAGAGGCTCTGGCCAAGTTTTTACTCTTAACTCCAAGAGGGAGTAATTATGCTCGATAGTGGGTTCATGCCTCCATTGAATCTGGGACAGTGACAGAAAGTTCTAAGGTTGTGGATGTGCTGTTGCCACTAGGGATAAAACATTGATGCTATGTCTAAGGATGTAGTTATTGATTACATTACGCACAATACTTAATGCAATTGTCTTGCTTTGCAACTTAATACTGGAGGGGGTTCGGACGATAACCTGAAGGTGGACTTTTTAGGCATAGATGCAGTTGGATGGCGGTCTATGTTCTTTGTCGTAATGCCCGGATTAAATCTCACTATATTTATCATGTCATGTATATGCATTATTATGCCTTTCTCTATTTGTCAATTGCCCGACTGTAATTTGTTCACCCAACATGCTTTTATCTTATGGGAGAGACACCTCTAGTGAACTGTGGACCCCGGTCCTATTTCTTTCCATAGCATACATTCTACTTGTTTTGTTTTCTTTGCAAACATCTTCCACTCGATACGTTTAATCCTTTGTTACAGCAAGCCGGTGAGATTGACAACCTCACTTTCGTTGGGGCAAAGTACTTTGGTTGTGTTGTGCAGGTTCTAGTTGGCGCCGGAATCCTGGTGTTGCGCCGCATCACATTTCGCGACCATCAACCTTCAACGTGCTTCTTGGCTCCTCCTGTTCGATTAAACCTTGGTTTCATACTGAGGGAAACTTGCCACTGTGCGCATCATACCTTCCTCTTGGGGTTCCCAACGGACGTGTACATCTACGCGCATCAGCGTCTCTGGAAATTTTCTCGTATCGTGGCTCTCGGTACTAGGGTTTCGCGACGGAAGGAATAAATAGGCGAAGGGGCAGCATCGGGGGGCGCCCACCCAGGGGGCGCGCCGGAGGTGGGGCCGCGCCGCCCTATGGGGTGGCCGCCTCGTGGCCCCTCTCCGTCTCCTCTTCGGTGTTCTGGAAGCCTCCGTGGAAAATAGGACCGTGGGCTTTTGTTTCGTCCAATTCCGAGAATATTCGTAAACTAACTTTTCTGAAATAAAAAACAGCAGAAAACAGGAACTGGCACTGCGGCATCTTGTTAATAGGTTAGTCTCGGAAAATGCATAAAAACATTATAAAATATGACTAAAACATGTTGGTATTGTCATAAAACTAGCATGAGACATAAGAAATTATAGATACGTTGGAGACGTATCAAGCATCCCCAAGCTTAGTTCATACCATAGTTTTAAAAACCGGACCGGTGACCGAACAGGTGAAGGTGTCGGTTTAGGTTTTTACCGGTCGAACCACTGGTTCACCGGTTCACTGTCCGATTTTTTAAGATATAGAGTAGTATATTTTTACTTATAAATGCTGCAATAAATAAATAATTATGTATGAAAAAATATTTTAGACTTGCAATTTGGCATATCAATTCATAAAGTAGTCGCCAACTCTTCCATGTCCAAAACAGAAGTACTTAATACACGCATGTATTCCATTTTTGCATTCGGCAAAAGCTGCGAAACACTAACATGCATGTATGTCTTCGAGCATAACACTGAAAACAACAAAGGCCTATCGTCTAGTTAGTGTATAAATTAAACTTGTCTCACCTGTACGTCAAGAATGTGTAGGTCAACTGGTTTGTGGGTAGTTAGCTGGAGGTCGCTAGTTCGATTCCTACCTATATTGTAAAGCATATGAGATGAATGAAGTGATTCAAAGCAATGGTATATAGTTTGCTAACAAAAAGATAATGACTAAAAAACTGAATCATATAGCAAAAACTTTTCATGAATAGTACTTTCAAGACAAGTATCAAAAAATCTTGCATAAGAGTTAACTCATAAATCAATAGATTCTTAATAAGAGGTTTTGAAGCAACACAAAGGAAGATTTAAGTTTCAGCAATTGCTTCCAACTTTCAACATATATATCTCAATGATAATTGTTAATACAAAGTAATATAATAAGTGCAAAAAGTAAGCATGTAAGAATCAACGCACACAGTCGACACAAGTGTTTTCTTCTAAGATAGAAAGAAGTAGGTAAACTGACTCAACATAAAGTAAAAGAAAGGCCCTTCGCAGAGGGAAGCGGGGATTACTCATGTGCTTGAGCTTTTTATTTTGAAAACATGGAAACAATTGTGTCAACTGTAGTAATAATTCATATCGGTTATGCATAAAACTTCCTATAAGTTGCAAGCCTCATGCATCGAATACTATTAGTGCCCGCACCTTGTCCTAGTTAGCTCGGATTTCCATGGATTATTGATGGCGCGTAATGCACACGTCCGTTGGGAACCCCAAGAGTAAGGTGTGATGCGCACAGCAGTAAGTTTTCCCTCAGAAAGAAACCAAGGTTATCGAACCAGTAGGAGATGAAGGCCACGTGAAGGTTGTTGGTGGAGGAGTGTAGTGCGGCGCAATGATACGTCTCCAACGTATCGATAATTTCTTATGTTCCATGCTACTTTATTGATGATACCTACATGTTTTATGTACATTATATGTCATATTTATGCATTTCTGGAACTAACCTATTAACAAGATGCCGAAGAGCCAGTTGCTGTTTTCTTGCTGTTTTTGGTTTCGAAAATCCTAGTAAGGAAATATTCTCGGAATTGGATGAAATCTTCGCCCAGGGGTCCTATTTTTGCGGGCTTCCAGAAGACCGAAGAGGGAAGGAAGTGGGGCCACGAGGTGCCGTCACCATAGGGCGGCGCGGCCCAGGCCCTGGCCACGCCGACCTATGGTGTGGGCCCTCGTCAGCCTGACCTACCCTTCCGCCTACTTAAAGCCTCGTCGCGAAACCCCCAGTGCAGAAGCCACGATACGGAAAACCTTCCAGAGACGCCGCCGCCGCGAATCCCATCTCGGGGATTGAGATCGCCACCTGCCGGAGAGGGATCATCTCCCGGAGGACTCTTCATCGCCATGATCGCCTCCGGAGTGATGAGTGAGTAGTTCACCCCTGGACCATGGGTCCATAGCAGTAGCTAGATGGTCGTCTTCTCCTTGTTGTGCTTCATTGTTGGATCTTGTGAGCTGCCTAACATGATCAAGATCATCTATCTGTAATACTATATGTTGTGTTTGTCGGGATCCGATGGATAGAGAATACTATGTTATGGTGATTATCAATCTATTGTTTATGTGTTGTTTAAGATCTTGCATGCTCTCCGTTATTAGTAGAGGCTCTGGCCAAGTTTTTACTCTTAACTCCAAGAGGGAGTATTTATGCTCGATAGTGGGTTCATGCCTTCATTGACACAGTGACAGAAAGTTCTAAGGTTGTGATGTCTTGTTGCCACTAGGGATAAAACATTGATTCTATGTCTAAGGATGTAGTTGTCGATTACATTACGCACCATACTTAATGCAATTGTCTGTTGCTTAGCAACTTAATACTGAATGGGGTTCGGATGATAACCTGAAGGTGGACTTTTTAGGCATAGATGCAGTTGGATGGCGGTCTATGTACTTTGTCGTAATGCCCAATTAAATCTCACTATATTTATCATATCATGTATATGCATTGTTATGCCTTTCTCTATTTGTCAATTTCCCGACTGTAATTTGTTCACCCAACATGCTTTTATCTTATGGGAGAGACACCTCTAGTGAGCTGTGGACCCCGGTCCTATTCTTTACATAGCATACAATCTTGCAATTGTGTTTTACTGTTTTCTTGCAAACAATCATCTTCCACTCGATACGCTTAATCCTTTGTTACAGCAAGCCGGTGAGATTGACAACCTCACTTTCGTTGGGGCAAAGTACTTTGGTTTTGTTGTGCAGATTCCACGTTGGCGCCGGAATCCCTGTTGTTGCGCCGCATCACATTTCGCCACCATCAACCTTCAACGTGCTTCTTGGCTCCTCTGGTTCGATTCAACCTTGGTTTCTTTCTGAGGAAAACTTGCCCTGTGCGCATCATACCTTCCTCTTGGGGTTCCCAACGGACGTGTACATCTACGCGCATCAAGCTGTTTTCTGGCGTTGCCAGGGAGATCAAGACACGCTGCAAGGGAGTCTCCACTTCTCAATCTCTTTACTTTGTTTTTGTCTTGCTTTATTTTATTTACTACTTTGTTTGCTGCACCTAAACAAAACACAAAAAAATTAGTTGCTAGTTTTACTTTATTTGTCTTGCTCTCTATATCAAAAACACAAAAAAATTAGTTACTTGCATTTACTTTATCTAGTTTGTTTACCGTTGCTAAAATGAATACTCCTGAAAATACTAAGTTGTGTGACTTCACAAATGCAAATAATAATGATTTCCTATGCACACCTATTGCTCCACCTGCTACAGCAGAATTCTTTGAAATTAAACCTGCTTTACTAAATCTTGTCATGAGAGATCAATTTTCTGGTGTTAGTTCTGATGATGCTGCTGCCCATCTCAATAATTTTGTTGAACTTTGTGAAATGCAAAAGTATAAGGATGTAGATGGTGATATTATTAAATTGAAAGTGTTTCCTTTCTCATTAAGAGGAAGAGCTAAAGATTGGTTGCTATCTTTGCCTAAGAATAGTATTGATTCATGGACTAAATGTAAGGATGCTTTTATTGGTAGATATTATCCTCCGCTAAAATTATATCTTTGAGAAGTAGCATAATGAATTTTAAGCAATTAGATGAACATGTTGCTCAAGCATGGGAGAGAATGAAAACTTTGGTAAAGAATTCCCCAACCCATGGACTGACTACTTGGATGATCATCCAAACCTTCTATGCAGGACTAAATTTTCTTCGCGGAATTTATTGGATTCAGCTGCTGGAGGTACCTTTATGTCCATCACTTTGGGGCGGCTACAAAACTTCTTGATGATATGATGGTGAATTACTCTGAATGGCACACGGAAAGAGCTCCACAAGGTAAGAAGGTAAATTCTGTTGAAGAAACCTCTTCCTTGAGTGATAAAATTGATGTGATTATGTCTATGCTTGTGAATGGTAGATCTAATGTTGATCCAAATAATGTTCCTTTAGCTTCATTGGTTGCTCAAGAAGAAAATGTTGATGTGAATTTCATTAAAAACAATAATTTCAACAACAATGCTTATAGGAACAACTCTGGTAATAACTATAGGCCATATCCTTCTGCTAATGGTAATGGTTATGGTAATTCTTATGGGAATTCTTACAATAATAATAGGAGTGTACCCTCTGGTCTTGAAACCATGCTTAAAGAATTTATTAGTACACAAACTGCTTTTAACAAATCTGTTGAGGAAAAGCTTGATAAAATTGATACTATTGCTTCTAGAGTTGATAGACTTGCCTCGATGTTAATCTTTTAAAATTGAAAGTTATGCCTAATAATGATATTGATAATAAGATTACTACTACAGAAAATGCCATCCAAGTTAGAATTAATGAGAATATAAGATTAATGGCTGAATTGCGTGCTAGGTGGGATAGAGAAGAAAATGAAAAACTAGCTAAAGAGAATAATATAGCTAAAGTTTGGACTATTACCACCACTAGTAATGCTAATTCTTCACATGTTGCTGCACCTCCTACTATCAATGGTAAAATAATTGGTGTTGGCAATGTTTCTACTCCTAGTGCAAAGCGAACAAAACTGCCTGAAATTGCTAAAACTGCTGAAACTGCTTGTGATAAAACTGCTGAAATTTTTTCCAACCTTGGGAACAATGATCCCATTGCTGTAGCTCATAATGATTTAGATTTTGATGATTGCCACATCTCTGAAGTTATAAAGTTCTTACAAAAACTTGCTAAAAGTCCTAATGCTAGTGCTATAAATTTAGCCTTTACAAAACATATTACAAATGCTCTCATAAAAGCTAGAGAAGAGAAACTAAAATTTGAAACTTCTATTCCTAGAAAGTTAGAAGATGGTTGGGAGCCCATCATTAAAATGAAATTCAATGACTTTGAATGTAATGCTTTATGTGATCTTGGTGCAAGTATTTCTGTTATGCCTAAAAAGATTTATGATATGCTTGACTTGCCACCATTGAAGAATTGTTATTTGGATGTTAATCTTGCCGATAATGTTAAAAAGAAACCTTTGGGGAGGATTGATAATGTGCACATTACGGTTAACAATAACCTTGTCCCCGTTGATTTTGTTGTTTTGGATATCGAATGCAATGCATCTTGTCCTATTGTGTTGGGAAGACCTTTTCTTCGAACCGTTGGTGCTGTTATTGATATGAGGGAAGGTAATATTAAATATCAATTTCCTCTCAAGAAAGGTATGGAACACTTCCCTAGAAAGAGAATGAAGTTGCCTTTTGATTCTATTATTAGAACAAGTTATGATGTTGATGCTTCTACTCTCGATGTTACTTGATTTGCACTTTCTGCGCCTAGCTGAAAGGCGTTAAAGAAAAGCTTGGGAGACAACCCATGTTTTTACTACAGCAATTTTTGTTTTGTTGAGTCTTGGAAGTTGTTTACTACTGTAGCAACCTCTCCTTATCATGTTTTTGTGCCAAGTAAAGTTTCTATGTCAAAGTTGATGTTATATTTGGGATCGCTGCGAGAAACAGCATTGCTGTCTGTCACGAATCTGGGCACAGGCCTCTGTAGAAAATTCGAAAAAATCTGCCAATTTACGAGCGTCCTCAGATATGTACGCAACTTTCATTAGTTTTGAGTTTTTCCATTTGAGCAAGTCTGGTGCCAGCTTTAAATTCGTCTTTACGGACTGTTCTGTTTTTGACAGATTCTGCCTTTTATTTCGCATTGCCTCTTTCGCTATGTTGGATTCATTTCTTTGATCCATTAATGTCCAGTAGCTTTATGCAATGTCCAGAAGTGTAAAGAATGATTGTGCCACCTCTGAACATGTGAATTATTAATTGTGCACTAACCCTCTAATGAGTTTGCTTGAAGTTTGGTGTGAAGGAAGTTTTCAAGGGTCAAGAGAGGAGAATGATATACTATGATCAAGAGGAGTGAAAGCTCTAAGCTTGGGGATGCCCCCGTGGTTCACCCTGCATATTTTAAGAAGACTCAAGCGTCTAAGCTTGGGGATGCCCAAGGCATCCCCTTCTTCATCGACAACATCATCAGGTTCCTCCCCTGAAACTATATTTTTATTCAGTCACATCTTGTGTTCTTTACTTGGAGCGTCGGTTTGTTTTTGTTTTTGTTTGAATAAAATGGATCCTAGCATTCACTTTGTGGGAGAGAGACACGCTCCGCTGTTGCATATGGACAAATATGTCCTTAGGCTTTACTCATAATGTTCAAGGCGAAGTTTCTTCTTCGTTAAATTGTTATATGGTTGGAATTGGAAAATGCTACATGTAGTAATTCTAAAATGTCTTGGATAATGTGATACTTGGAAATTGTTGTGCTCATGTTTAAGCTCTTGCATCATATGCTTTGCACCCATTAATGAAGAAATACATAGAGCTTGCTAAAATTTGATTTGCATATTTGGTCTCTCTAAGGTCTAGATAATATCTAGTATTGAGTTTTGAACAACAAGGAAGACGGTGTAGAGTCTTATAATGTTTACAATATGTCTTTTATGTGAGTTTTGCTGCACGGTTCATCCTTGAGTTTGCTTCAAATAACCTTGCTAGCCTTGTATCGAGAGGGAATACTTCTCATACATCCAAATCCAAAAGCCAACTACTATGCCATTTGTGTCCACCATACCTACCTACTACATGGTATTCTCCGCCATTCCAAAGTAAATTGCTTGAGTGCTACCTTTAAAATTCCATCATTCACCTTTGCAATATATAGCTCATGGGACAAAATAGCCTTAAAAACTATCGTAGTATTGAATATGTACTTATGCACTTTATCTTTTATTAAGTTGCTTGTTGTGCGATAACCATGCTTCTGGGGAACGCCATCAACTATTGTTGAATATCATGTGAGTTGCTATGCATGTCCGTCTTGTCTGAAGGATCTATCATTTTAGTGGTTGGAGCATGCAAAATTGTTAGAGAAGAACATTGGGCCGCTAACTAAAGCCATGAATCATGGTTGAAGTTTCAGTTTTGGACATATATCCTCAATCTCATATGAGAATAATAATCATTGCTACATGCTTATGCATTTAAGAGGAGTCCATTATCTGTTGTCCATGTTGTCCCGGTATGGATGTCTAAGTTGAGAATAATCAAAAGCGAGAAATCCAAAATGCGAGCATACTCCTTTGTGACACTTGGTTGAAACATGGCATGCAAAGATCCGGTAGTCCAAGCTAAGTAGGACGAGGTGCGGACACTATTAGTATACTATGCATGAGGCTTGCAACTTGTAAGATATAATTTACATAACTCATATGCTTTATTACTACCGTTGACAAAATTGTTTCATGTTTTCAAAATAAAAGCTCTAGCACAAATACAGCAATCGATGCTTTCCTCTTTGAAGGACCATTCTTTTACTTTTATTGTTGAGTCAGTTTACCTATCTCCCTCCACCTTAAGAAGCAAACACTTGTGTGAACTGTGCATTGATTCCTACATACTTGCATATTGCACTTGTTATATTACTTTATGTTGACAATATCCATGAGATATACATGTTATAAGTTGAAAGCAACCGCTGAAACTTAATCTTCCTATGTGTTGCTTCAACACCTTTACTTTGATTTATTGCTTTATGAGTTAACTCTTATGCAAGACATATTGATGCTTGTCTTGAAGTACTATTCATGAAAAGTCTTTGTCATATGATTCACTTGGTTACTCATGTCATTACCTTTGTTTTGATCGCTGCATTCATTACATATGTTTACAAATAGTATGATCAAGATTATGATGGCATGTCACTTCAGAAATTATCTTTGTTATCGTTTTACCTGCTCGGGACGAGCAGAACAAGCTTGGGATGCTGATACGTCTCCAACGTATCGATAATTTCTTATGTTCCATGCTACTTTATTGATGATACCTACATGTTTTATGTACATTATATGTCATATTTATGCATTTTCGGAACTAACCTATTAACAAGATGCCGAAGAGCCATTCTGTTTTCTGCATTTTTGGTTTCAGAAATCCTAGTAAGGAAATATTCTCGGAATTGGACGAAATCTTCGCCCGGGGTCCTATTTTTGCACGGAGCTTCCCGGAAGACCGAAGAGGAAGGAAGTGGGGCCACGGGCGCCCCACCATAGGGGGCGCGGCCCGGCCCCGGCCGCGCCGACCTATGGTGTGGGCCCCTGTCAGCCCCGACCTACCCCCGCCTACTTAAAGCCTCGTCGTGAGCCCCCATGCCGAGAGCCACGATACGGAAAACCTTCCAGACGCCGCCGCCGATCCCATCTCGGGGGATTCGGAGATCGCCTCCGGCACCTGCCGGGAGGGGATTCATCTCCCGGAGGACTCTTCATCGCCATGATCGCCTCCGGAGTGATGAGTGAGTAGTTCACCCCTGGACCATGGGTCCATAGCAGTAGATGATGGTCGTCTTCTCCTTGTTGTGCTTCATTGTTGGATCTTGTGAGCTGCCTAACATGATCAAGATCATCTATCTGTAATACTATATGTTGTGTTTGTCGGGATCCGATGGATAGAGAATACTATGTTATGGTGATTATCAATCTATTGTTTATGTGTTGTTTAAGATCTTGCATGCTCTCCGTTATTAGTAGAGGCTCTGGCCAAGTTTTTACTCTTAACTCCAAGAGGGAGTATTTATGCTCGATAGTGGGTTCATGCCTTCATTGACACTGGGGACAGTGACAAAGTTCTAAGGTTGTGATGTCTTGTTGCCACTAGGGATAAAACATTGATTCTATGTCTAAGGATGTAGTTGTCGATTACATTACACCATACTTAATGCAATTGTCTGTTGCTTAGCAACTTAATACTGAATGGGGTTCGGATGATAACTTGAAGGTGGACTTTTTAGGCATAGATGCGGTTGGATGGCGGTCTATGTACTTTGTCGTAATGCCCAATTAAATCTCACTATATTTATCATATCATGTATATGCATTGTTATGCCTTTCTCTATTTGTCAATTGCCACTGTAATTTGTTCACCCAACATGCTTTTATCTTATGGGAGAGACACCTCTAGTGAACTGTGGACCCCGGTCCTATTCTTTACATAGCATACAATCTACTGCAATTGTGTTTTACTGTTTTCTTGCAAACAATCATCTTCCACTCGATACGCTTAATCCTTTGTTACAGCAAGCCGGTGAGATTGACAACCTCACTGTTTCGTTGGGGCAAAGTACTTTGGTTTTGTTGTGCGGATTCCACGTTGGCGCCGGAATCCCTGTTGTTGCGCCGCATCACATTTCGCCACCATCAACCTTCAACGTGCTTCTTGGCTCCTCCTGGTTCGATTCAACCTTGGTTTCTTTCTGAGGGAAAACTTGCCACTGTGTGCATCATACCTTCCTCTTGGGGTTCCCAACGGACGTGTACATCTACGCGCATCACGCAACACCAGGGATTCCGGCGCCAACGTGGAACCTGCACAACGCAATCAAAATACTTTGCCCCAACTTAACAGTGAGGTTGTCAATCTCACCGGCTTGCTGAAAACAAAGGATTAAATGTATGGTGTGGAGAATGATGTTTGTTTGCGAACAACAGAGAACAAAGATTGCAGTAGATTGTATTTCAGATGTAAAAGAATGGACCGGGGTCCACAGTTCACTAGTGGTGTCTCTCAATAAGATAAATAGCATGTTGGGTGAACAAATTACAGGTGGGCAATTGACAAATAAAGGTTCATATACATATCATGATGATCACTATGAGATTTAATCAGGGCATTACGACAAAGAACATAGACCGCCATCCAGCATGCATTTATGCCTAAAAAGTCCACCTTCGAGTTAGCATCCGCACCTCTTCCAGTATTAAGTTGCAAACAAGACAATTGCATTAAGTATGGTGCGTAATGTAATCGACACAAATATCCTTAGACAAAGCATCGATGTTTTATCCCTAGTGGCAATAGCACATCCACAACCTTAGACCTTCTGTCAGTCCCAGTTCAATGGAGGCATGAACCCACTATCGAGCATAAACTCCCTCTTGGAGTTACAAGTATCAACTTGGGAGCCTCTACTAGCAACGGAGAGCATGCAAGAACATAAACAACACATATATGATAGATCAATTAATCAACTTGACATAGTATTCAATATTCATCGAATCCCAACAAACACAACATGTAGCATTACAAATAGATGATCTGATCATGATAGGCAGCTCACAAGATCTAAACATGATAGCACAAGAGGAGAAGACAACCATCTAGCTACGGCTATGGACTCATAGTCCAAGGATGAACTACTCACGCATCGGTCCGGAGGCGGGCATGGTGATGTAGAGCCCTCCGGTGATGATTCCCCTCTCGGCAGGGTGCGGGCGATCTCTGAATTCCCGAGATGGGATTGGGCGGCGGCGTCTCGGAACTTTTCCGTATCGTGGCTCTCGGTAGGGTTTTCGCGACGGAAGAATATATAGGCGAAGGGGAGTCGGGGGACGCTCGAGGGGCCCACCCTATAGGCGGCGGCGGCCGAGGTGGGGCCGCGCCACCCTAGGGTGTGGCCGCCTCGTCGCCCCTCTTCGTCTCCTCTTCGGACTTAAGGCTCCGTGCAAAATAAGACCGTGGGCTTTTGTTTCGTCCGAGAATATTTCTGGTAGGTTTACGAAACCAGCAGACAGAGCGGCGCTTCGGCATCTTGTTAATAGGTTAGTGCCGAAAATGCATCAAAATGATGTAAAGTGTATATAAAACATGTGAGTATTGTCATAAAACTAGCATGGAACATAAGAAATTATAGATACATTTGAGACGTATCAAGCATCCCCAAGCTTAGTTGCTACTCGCCCTCGAGTAGATAAACGATAACAAGGATAATTTCTGAAGTGACATGCTACTATCATAATCTTGATCAATACTATTGTAAAGCATATGAGATGAATGAAGTGATTCAAAGCAATGGTTTACTAACAAAAAGATAATGACTAAACAACTGAATCATATAGCAAAAACTTTTCATGAATAGTACTTTCAAGACAAGCATCAATAAGACTTGCATAAGAACTAACTCATAAAGAAATAGATTCTTAATAGAAGGTTTTGAAGCAACACAAAGGATGATTAAGTTTCAGCAATTGCTTTCAACTTGTAACATGTATATCTCATGGATAATTGTCAACATAAAGTAATATGATGAATGCAAATAAGCAAGTATGTAAGAATCAATGCACACAGTTGACACAATTTTTTGCTTCTAAGATAGAAAGAAGTAGGTAAACTGACTCAACATAAAGTAAAAGAAAGGCCCTTCGCAGAAGCAGAGATTACTCATGTGCTAGAGCTTTTTATTTTGAAAACATGGAAACAATTTTGTCAACGGTAGTAATAATTCATATGTGTTATGCATAAAACCTCTTATAAGTTGCAAGCCTCATGCATCGAATACCAATAGTGTTCGCTCCTTGTCCTAATTAGCTCGGATTCCCATGGATTATCATTGCATTACATATGTTTCAACCAAGTGTCACAAAGGGGTACCTCTATGCCACCTGTATAAAGGTCCAAGGAGATAGATCGCATTTGATTTCTCAGTTTGATAGATCTCAACTTGAGGACATCCATACGGGACAACATAGAAAACAGATAATGGACTCCTCTTTAATGCTTAAGCATTCAACAACAGATAATATTCTCATAAGAGATTGAGGATTAATGTCCAAGCTGAAACTTCCACCATGATACATGGCTTTGGTTCGCGGCCCAATGTTCTTCTCTAACAATATGCATACTCAAACCATTAAATCATGATAAATCACCCTTACTTCAGACAAGACGAACATGCATAGCAACTCACATGATATTCAACAAAGGTGTAACCGTTGATGGCGTCCCCAGAAACATGGTTACCGCTGAACAAGCAACTTATAAGAACTAAGATGTTACTCTTGTCTATTATGCACTCTAGAGGTTACTTTAATATGAACTCCGGAGTCACTCTCCACGGTGTGATGGTGACAGTGTGCACATCGTGTGTGATTCCTTTATGAAGTTGTGGAGCTTGTTTACTCCGGCTTGAGGTGCTCTTGTAGCCCTACACAATGAATGGTGTTTGTTATCCAACAAGAGAGTGTTTGAGAGTAGCATTTATTTATTCAATTATGTGATCATTGTTGAGAGTGTCCACTAGTGAAAGTATGATCCCTAGGCCTTGTTTCTAAGCATTGAAACACCGTTTCCAACAAGTTCTGCTACATGTTCGCTTGCTGCCATTTTTATTTCAGATTGCAATTACTACTTATAATCATCCATATTACTTGTATTTCACTATCTCTTCGCCGAACTAGTGCATCTATACATCCGACAAGTGTATTAGGTGTGTTGGGGACACAAGAGACTTCTTGTATCTTAATTGCAGGGTTGCTTGAGAGGGATATCTTTGACCTCTACCTCCCGAGTTCGATAAACCTTGGGTGATTCACTTAAAGGAAACTTGCTGCTGTTCTACAAACCTCTGCTCTTGGAGGCCCAACACTGTCTACAGGAATAGAAGCGTGCGTAGACATCAAGCTATTTTCTGGCGCCGTTGCCGGGGAGGTAAGGTAAAAGGTATTTACATCCTCCAACTGCTAAGCTATTTCCTAGCACTGTTACCGGTGTGTGAGTGTGATACGTCTCAAACGTATCTATAATTTCTTATGTTCCATGCTACTTTTATAACAATACTTGCATGTTTTATAAATACTTTACATCATTATTATACATTTTCCGGCACTAACCTACTAACAAGATGCTGAAGTGCCGATTCTTGTTTCTGCCGTTTTGGTTTGAAATCCTACAAATGAAATATTCTCGGAATTGGGCGAAATCAACGCCCGGGTCTATTTTCCGCGGAGCTTCCAGAAGACCGGAGGGGTTACGAAGAGGGGCCACGAGGGCCGGCACCATAGGCCGGCGCGGCTAGAGGGGGGCCCGCGCCACCCTATGGTGTGGCCCCCTCGCGCCACCTCTTGACCTACCCTTCCGCCTACTTAAAGCCTTCGTCGCGAAAACCCTGTACGGAGAGCCACGATACGAAAAACCTTCCAGAGACACCGTCGCCGCCAATCCCATCTCGGGGGATTCGGGAGATCGCCTCCGGCACCTGCCGGGAGGGGAATCATCACAGGGCTCTACATCATCATGCCCGCCTCCGGATTGATGCGTGAGTAGTTCATCCTTGGACTATGGGTCCATAGTAGCTAGATGGTTGTCTTCTCCGCTTGTGCTATCATTGTTTAGATCTTGTGAGCTGCCTAACATGATCAAGATCATCTATTTGTAATGCTACATGTTGTGTTTAGTGGGATCCGATGAATCTAGAATATTATGTCAAGTTGATTATCAATCTATCATATATGTGTTGTTTTGTTCTTGCATGCTCTCCGTTGCTAGTAGAGGCTCTGGCCAAGTTGATACTTGTAACTCCAAGAGGGTATTTATGCTCGATAGTGGGTTCATGCCTCCATTGAATCTGGGACAGTGACAGAAAGTTCTAAGGTTGTGGATGTGTTGTTGCTACTAGGGATAAAACATCGATGCTTTGTCTAAGGATATTTGTGTTGATTACATTACGCACCATACTTAATGCAATTATCTGTTGTTTACAACTTAATACTGGAAGGGGGTGCGGATGATAACCTGAAGGTGGATTATTTAGGCATAGATGCATGCTGGATAGCGGTCTATGTACTTTGTCGTAATGCCCTGATTAAATCTCATAGTAATCATCATTGATATGTATTGAATCTTTATTTGTCAATTGCTTGTAATTTGTTCACCCAGCATGTTAGTTATCTTATTGGAGATACACCACTAGTGAACTGTGGACCCGGTCCATTCTTTTACATCTGAATACAATCTCTGCAATCATTGTTCTTTCTTGTTCTTTGCAAACAAACATCATCTTCCACTCGTACGTTTAATCCTTTGTTTTCAGCAAGCCGGTGAGATCGACAACCTCATGTTACGTTGGGGCAAAGTATCTTGATTGTGTTGTGCAGTTCCTCGTTGGCGCCGGTTTCATGGTGTTGCGCCGCACTACACTCCTCCACCAACAACCTTCACGTGCTTCTTGGCTCCTACTGGTTCGATAACCTCGGTTTCTTTGAGGGAAAACTTGCTGCTGTGCGCATCACACCTTCCTCTTGGGGTTCCCAACGGACGTGTGCATCATGCGTATCAAGACTGTTTTAGGCGCCGTTGCCGGGAGATCAAGACATCTTTGCAAGGGGAGTCTCCACATCCAATCTCTTTACTTTGTTTTTGTCTTGCTTTACTTTACTTTATTTCTTGTCTTGTTTGCCTTATATCAAAAAACACAAAAAAATTAGTTGCTTTACTTTACTTTGTTTGCTCTATATCAAAATACAAAAAAATTAGTTACTTGCATTTACTTTATTTACCTTTTGTTTATTTCATCATGCTTCATCCTAAGTTTACTTTGAAAGATATATCGGTAGGTAGTGGGTCTATCATTGGAAAAGATAATATAGAAGAATTTTCACTCATGTTAGTAAGGCTGAAGATTTTGAAGATAGATCCTTGGTAGAACTTGCTCCTGATTATGAAATTGCTACTGCCTCTTTAGTGCACATGTTGGAAGCTAGATTTGTTAATCTTAATCCCATAATGCAACATATGTTTCTTACACTCGGTGATATGGAAGAAGGAGAAAAGAAAGATTTTATTCTAGAAACCCTTCTTAGAGAATTTGGTGATGTAGCTAGAGAAGCTAGGAAAGTCTTTATTCGATATAAGATGCTAGGCTTGTGTACCAATTTTGCAAATATCCTTGAAAAAAGGGAAAAAGATAGGCTAAGATACACTAATAAAGTCAATTGTGAGGGGGAGATTAAAATACCAATACCTTATAAACTCATAGGAATGCACGAGGCATTAGAAAAGAATTTTGATTGGATTGTCCCTGAAAATTTATTTGAGGAGGATAGTAAGCCTAAAGGTATTGAAAAGGGAGTTCGATACATAAATAGGATACAATGCATAGTTGAGAAAACTCCCAACTCCCAAGGTAATAATGTTGATGCTTCTTCTCTTGATGTTACTTGATTTGCACTTTCTGCGCCTAGCTGAAAGGCGTTAAAGAAAAGCACTTCTTGGGAGATAACCCATGTCTTTATTTTACTACTGTATTGTTGAGTCATGGAAGTTGTTACTACTGTAGCAACCTCTCCTTATCATGTTTTTGTGTCAAGTAAAGTCTCTATGGTAAAGTTGATGCTAGATTTGGATTGCTACGCAGAAACAGTCTGTCACGAATTTGCGTAGAACTCTCTGTAGAAAAATCAAAAAAATCTGCCAATTTACGTGCGTGATCCTCGAGATATGTACGCAACTTTCATTAGTTTTGAGTTTTCCGTTTGAGCAAGTTAAGTGCCTCTGTAAAATTCGTCTTTACGGACTGTTGTTTTGACAGATTCTGCCTTTTATTTCGCATTGCCGCTTTTGCTATGTTGGATGGGTTTCTTTGTTCCATTAACTTTCAGTAGCTTTGTGCAATGTCCAGAAGTGTTAAGAATGATTATGTCACCTCTGAATATGTGAATTTTTGATTATGCACTAACCCTCTAATGAGTTTGCTTGAAGTTTGGTGTGGAGGAAGTTTTCAAGGGTCAAGAGAAGAGGATGATACAATATGATCAAGAAGAGTGAAAGGTCTAAGCTTGGGGATGCCCCGGTGGTTCATCCCTGCATATTTTAAGAAGACTCAAGCATCTAAGCTTGGGGATGCCCAAGGCATCCCCTTCTTCATCGACAACTTATCAGGTCACTTCTAGTGAAACTATATTTTTATTCCATCACATCTTATGTTCTTTACTTGGAGCGTATGTTTGCTTTTATTTTTGTTTTGGTTTGAATAAAGTTGGATCCCACCATCCTTATATTGGAGATATTACGCTCCGCTTTTTCATATGGAACACTTGTGTTCTTAGTTGTGCTTTAATGTTCATGGCGAAGGCTGAAAATTGCTTCGTTGATTGCTATTTGGTTGGAATCAGAAAATGCTTCATATGGTTTGGAACAACTTGAAACTTGGCAATTGTTTTGAGCTCTCATAGATCATGTTTAAGCTCTTGCATCATGTAGTTTAATCTATTAGTGGAGAACTACCGTAGAGCTTGTTAAAATTTGGTTTGCATGATTGGTCTCTCTAAGTCTAGATATTTTCCGGTAAAGTGTTTGAACAACAAGGAAGACAGTGTAGAGTCTTATAATGCTTGCAATATGTTCTTGTGTAAGTTTTTCTGTAGCTGTTCATACTTGTGTTTGCTTCAAACAACCTTGCTAGCCCAAACCTTGTACTGAGAGGAAATGCTTCTCGTGCATCCAAACACCTTGAGCCAAAACCCATGCCATTTGTGTCCACCATATCTACCTACTATGTGGTATTTTTCTGCCATTCCAAAGTAAATTACTTGAGTGCTACCTTTAAAATTTCATTCCTTTATCTTTGCAATATATAGCTCATGGTAAAATAGCTTAAAAACTATTGTGGTGATGAATATGTAGTTATGTGTCTTAGTTCTTATAAGTTGCTTGTTGAGCGGTAACCATGTTTCGGGACGCCATCAACTTTTTACCTTTGTTGGATATCATGTGAGATGCTATGCATGTTCGTCTTGAAGTAAGGGTGATTTTCATGATCAAATGGTTTGAGTATGCATATTGTTAGAGAAGAACATTGGGCCGCTAACCAAAGCCATGTATCATGGTGGAAGTTTTCAGTTTGGACATACAACCTCACTCTCTTATGAGAATATTATCTGTTGTTGAATGCTTATGCATTAAAAGAGGAGTCCATTATCTGTTGTCTATGTTGTCCCGGTATGGATGTCCTAAGTTGAGATCTATTAAAAACGATAAATCAAATGCAATTGATCTCCTAGGACCTTTGTACAGGCGGCATAGAGGTACCCCTTTGTGACACTTGGTTGAAACATATGTCATGCAATGATAATCCGTGTTAATCCAAGCTAATTAGGACAAGGTGTGAGCACTATTGGTATTCTATGCATGAGGCTTGCAACTTGTAGGAAGTATTATGCATAGCACATATGAATTATTACTACCGTTGACAAAATTGTTTCTATGTTTTCAAAACAAAAGCTCTAGCACAAAAATAGTAATCCATGCTTCCCTCTGCGAAGGGCCATTATTTTAATTTATGTTGAGTCAGTCTACCTACTTCTTTCTATCTTAGAAGCAAACACTTGTGTTAACTGTGTGCATTGATTCTTACATGTTTACTTATTGCACTTGTTATACTACTCTATGTTGACAAATATCCATGAGATATACATGTTACAAGTTGAAAGCAATTGCTGAAACTTAATCATCCATTGTGTTGCTTCAATGCATTGTACTTTAAATCTATTGCTTATGAGTTAGCTCTTATGCAAGTCTTGTTGATACTTGTCTTGAAAGTACTATTCATGAAAAGTTTTGCTATATGATTCATTTGTTTAGTCATTATCTTTTGGTAGCAATCTTTTGCTTGAATCACTCCATCCATCTCATATGCTTTACAATAATGTTGATCAAGGTTATGTTGGTAGCATGTCACTTCAGAAATTATTTGTTGTTATCGTTTACCTACTCGAGGGCGAGTAGGAACTAAGCTTGGGGATGCTTGATACGTCTCAAACGTATCTATAATTTCTTATGTTCCATGCTACTTTTATAACAATACTTGCATGTTTTATACATACTTTACATCATTATTATACATTTTCCGGCACTAACCTATCAACAAGATGCCGAAGTGCCAGTTGCTGTTTTCTGTTTTTGGTTTCATAAATCCTACAAAGGAAATATTCTCGGGGACGAAATCAACGCCCGGTCTTATTTTCCGCGGAGCTTCCAGAAGCCGGAGGGGTTACGAAGAGGGGCCACGAGGGCCCGGCACCATAGGCCGGTGCGGCCGAGGCACGCCGCCCTATGGTGTGGGCCCTCGCGCGCCTCTTGACCTACCCTTCCGCCTACTTAAAGCCTTCGTCGCCCGTACGGAGAGCCACGATACGGAAAACCTTCCGAGACGCCGCGCCAATCCCATCTCGGGGGATTCAGAGATCGCCTCCGGCACCCTGCCGGAGGGGAATCATCACCGGAGGGCTCTACATCATCATGCCCGCCTCCGGATTGATGCGTGAGTAGTTCATCCTTGGACTATGGGTCCATAGCAGTAGCTAGATGGTTGTCTTCTCCGCTTGTGCTATCATTGTTTAGATCTTGTGAGCTGCCTAACATGATCAAGATCATCTATTTGTAATGCTACATGTTGTGTTTGGTGGGATCCGTTGAATCTAGAATATTATGTCAAGTTGATTATCAATCTATCATATATGTGTTGTTTTTGTTCTTGCATGCTCTCCGTTGCTAGTAGAGGCTCTGGCCAAGTTGATACTTGTAACTCCAAGAGGGTATTTATGCTCGATAGTGGGTTCATGCCTCCATTGAATCTGGGACAGTGACAGAAAGTTCTAAGGTTGTGGATGTCTTGTTGCTACTAGGGATAAAACATCAATGCTTTGTCTAAGGATATTTGTGTTGATTACATTACACACCATACTTAATGCAATTATCTGTTGTTTACAACTTAATACTGGAAGGGGTGCGGATGCTAACCGAAGGTGGATTATTTAGGCATAGATGCATGCTGGATAGCGGTCTATGTACTTTGTCGTAATGCCCTGATTAAATCTCATAGTAATCATCATTGATATGTATTGAATCTTTATTTGTCAATTGCCCACATAATTTGTTCACCCGCATGTTAGTTATCTTATTGGAGAGACACCACTAGTGAACTGTGGACCCCGATACATTCTTTTACATCTAAATACAATCTACTGCAATCATTGTTCTTTACTGTTCTTTGCAAACAAACATCATCTTCCACTCGATACGTTTAATCCTTTGTTTTCAGCAAGCCGGTGAGATTGACAACCTCAGCTGTTACGTTGGGGCAAATTATCTTGATTGTGTTGTGCGGGTTCCACGTTGGCGCCGGTTTCACGGTGTTGCGCCGCACTACTCCTCCACCAACAACCTTCACGCTTCTTGGCTCCTATTGGTTCGATAACCTCGGTTTCTTTCTGAGGGAAAACTTGCTGTTGTGCGCATCACACCTTCCTCTTGGGGTTCCCAACGGACGTGGGCATCACGCGTATCAGAGTGCTCGAAGCTATTTCCTTTAGATTCTGCAATTATATCTTTTTGTTTCTTGTTTTTATTTCACTAGTTAGGCTAAATGGAAAACAACAAAAATATTAGAGATCTTTCTAGTATTTATCTTGAGTTAGGACATGAGGTGTTTGAAGAGAAAATTTAAAAACCTATGGAACTTTATATGCATGCTAATGGCAATGTTATTAGTATGAATGCTTTGAACACCATTGTTGCTAATGCTATGGAAAATTCTAAGCTTGGGGAAGCTGGTTTTGAGGAGCATGATATTTTTAGTCCCCCAAGCATGGAGGAGAAAATTTACTTTGATGATACTTTACCTCCTATATATGATGATTACAATGATGACTATCATATTTTCAGTCCACCTACTATTGAGGAGACAATTAATTATGATTACAATATGCCTCCTATATTTGATGATTATGGTGATGAGAATAATAATGATAGCTATCTTATTGAATTTGCTCCCACTACAATTAATAATAATGACTATGCTTATGTGGAGAGTAATAATTTTATGCATGTAGCTCATGATAAGAATGTTTCATGTGATAGTTATATTGTTGAGTTTGTTCATGATGCTACTGAAAGAGAATATGGTTGTAGGGATTTTCATGTTACTAAAACACCTCTCTTTTTGCTTAGAATCTTGAAGTTGCGCTTGTCTTGTTTTCCTATGCTTATTGCATTATGCTTACATGACTTGTTTATTTACAAGATTCCTTTTCATAGGAAGTGGGTTAGACTTAAAAGTGTTTCCTATTTACTTTTGATGCTCTCTTATGCTTCAACTCTTATTTCTTGCGAGAGCATCATTAAAATTACTGAGCCCATCTTAATGGCTATAAAGAAAGCACTTCTTGGGAGATAACCCATGTTTTTATTTTGCTACTGTTTTGTTGTGTCAAGGTTCTTGTTACTACTGTAGCAATACCTTTGTATCTTTATTTTCTTGCATTGTTGTGCCAAGTAAAGTCTCTAATAGAAAGTTGATACTAGATTTGGATTTCTGCGCAGAAACAGATTTCTTTGCTGTCACGAATTCGCGTTTTTCTCTCTGTAGAAGAATCTAAAAAATATGCAAAACTTCATGCGTGATCCTCATATATGTACGCAACTTTTATTAGTTTTGAGCTTTTTCATCTGAGAAAGTTAAGTGCCTCGAAAAAATTCGTCTTTACGAACTGTTCTGTTTTGACAGATTCTGCCTTTTATTTCGCATTGCCTCTTTTACCGTGTTTGGGTGGATTTCTTTGCTCCATTAAATTTCAGTAGCCTTGGGTAATGTCCGAAGTGTTGGTAATGATTGTGTCTTTGCTGAACATGTGAATTTTGATTATGCACTAACCCTCTAATGAGAATGCTTTGAGTTTGGTGTGGATGAAGTTTTCAAGGATCAAGAGAGGAGGATGATATGATATGATCAAGAAGAGTGAAAATTCTAAGCTTGGGGATGCCCCGTGGTTCATCCCTGCATATTTCAAGAAGAATCAAGAGTCTAAGCTTGGGGATGCCCAAGGCATCCCCTTCTTCATCAACAAACTTATCGGTCACCTCTAGTGAAACTATATTTTAATTCCGTCACATCTTATGTGCTTTACTTGGAGCGTCTGTTTGCTTTTATTTTTGTTTGTGTTTGAATAAATTCGGATCCTAGCAATCCATGTGTGGGAGAGAGACACGCTCCGCTTTTTCATTTGAACACTTGTGTTCTTCGTTTTACCTTAATATTCATGGCGAAAGCTGAAAGCCGCAGCACTTGTACTTGTTGTTATTTGGTTGGAAACAGAAAATGCCTCATATTGTCTTGAATAATTTGATACTTGGCAATTTTTTTGAGCTCTCAAGTAGATCATGTTTAAGCTCTTGCATCATGTAGTTTAAATCTATTAGTGGAGAACTACCGTAGAGCTTGTTGAAATTTGGTTTGCATGATTGGTTTCTCTAAGGTCTAGATATTTTCTGGTAAAAGTGTTTGAACAACAAGGAAGATAGTGTAGAGTCTTATAATGCTTGCAATATGTTCTTATGTAAGTTTTGCTGTACCGGTTTATACTTGTGTTTGCTTCAAACAACCTTGCTAGCCAAAGCCTTGTACGAGAGGGAATGCTTCTCGTGCATCCAAAAACCTTGAGCCAAAACCTATGCCATTTGTGTCCACCATAACTACCTATTATGTGGTATTTTTCTGCCATTCCAAAGTAAATTGCTTGCGTGCTACCTTTAAAAATTCATTCCTTGTCTTTGCAATACATAGCTCATGGGAAAGTAGCCTAAAAACTATTGTGGTAATGAATATGTCACTTATGTATCTTAGTTCTTATAAGTTGCTTGTTTAGCGGTAACCATGTTTCTGGGGACGCCATCAACTTTTCACACCTTTGTTGAATATCATGTGAGTTGCTATGCATGTTCGTCTTGTCTGAAGTAAGGGAGATTTGCCATGAGTTGAATGGTTTGAGTATGCATGTTGTTAGAGAAGAACATTGGGCCGCCAACCAAAGCCATGTATCATGGTGGAAGTTTCAGCTTGGACATTAATCCTCAGAATCTCTTATGAGAATATTATTGTTGTTGAATGCTTAGAGCATTAAAAAGAGGAGTCCATTATCTGTTTTCTATGTTGTCCCGGTATGGATGTCCTCAAGTTGAAGTCTATCAAAATCGAGAAATCAAATGCGATTTATCTCCTTGGACCTTTGTACAGGTGGCATATAGGTACCCCTTTGTGACACTTGGTTAAAACATATGTAATGCAATGATAATCCATGGAAATCCGAGCTAATTAGGACAAGGTGCGGGCACTATTAGTATTCGATGCATGAGGCTTGCAACTTATAGGAAGTTTTATGCATAACCCATATGAATTATTACTACCGTTGACACAATTGTTTCCATGTTTTCAAAATAAAAAGCTCTAGCACATGAGTAATCTCTGCTTCCCTCTGCGAAGGGCCTTTCTTTTACTTTATGTTGAGTCAGTTTACCTACTTCTTTCTATCTTAGAAGCAAACACTTGTGTCAACTGTGTGCATTGATTCTTACATGCTTACTTATTGCACTTATTATATTACTTTGTGTTGACAATTATCCATGAGATATACATGTTGAAAGTTGAAAGCAATTGCTGAAACTTAATCATCCTTTGTGTTGCTTCAATGCCTTTTACTTTGCATCTATTGCTTTATGAGTTAACTCTTATGCAAGACTTTTTGATACTTGTCTTGAAAGTACTATTCATGAAAAGTTTTTGCTATATGATTCAGTTGTTTAGTCATTATCTTTTTGTTAGCAAACTATATACCATTCTTTGAATCACTTCATTCATCTCATATGCTTTACAATAGTATTGATCAAGATTATGTTGGTAGCATGTCGCTTCAGAAATTATTGTTTTTATCGTTTACCTACTCGAGGGCGAGTAGGAACTAAGCTTGGGGATGCTTGATACGTCTCCAACGTATCTATAATTTCTTATGTTCCATGCTAGTTTTATGACAATACCAACATGTTTTAGTCATACTTTATATCATTTTTATGCATTTTCCGGGACTAACCTATTAACAAGATGCCGAAGTGCAGTTCCTGTTTTCTGCTGTTTTTGGTTTCAGAAATTCTACACAGGAAATATTCTCGGAATTGGACCCCACGAAGACAGAAGTCAATATTTTACCGAGACGGACCCAGAGAGCCAGAGAAGGGCCAGAGGGGGGCCAAGGAGCCTCCACACCATAGGGGGCGCGGGTGGACCCCTGGCCGCGCCCAGATATGGGGTAGGCCCCCCGGGACCCCTCTGAGGCCTCCCTTCCGCCTATATATTCTTCCAGGAGTAAAAACTCTAGCCGAATCGGTCTTCCTCCACGAAAAGTTACGTAGCCGCCACCATCGTGAAGCCAAGTTCGGGGACAGAAGTCTCTGTTCCGGCACGCCGCCGGGACGGGGAAGTGCCCCGGAACCCATCTCCATCGACACCACCGCCATCTTCATCGCCGCTGCTGACTCCCATGATGAGGAGGGAGTAGTTCTCCCAGAGTGAGGGCTCTACCGGTAGCTATGTGGTTCATCTCTCTCCCGTGGTGTGATCTTTATGTGATCATGAGCTTTGTAATCTAGTTGAATATGTAGATGTTACTCTTGTCTATTATGCACTTTAGAGGTTACTTTAATATGAACTCCGGAGTCACTCTCCACGGTGTGATGGTGACAGTGTGCGCATCGTGTGTGATTCCTTTATGAAGTTGTGGAGCTTGTTTACTCCGGCTTGAGGGTGCTCTTGTAGCCCTACACAATGAATGGTGTTTGTTATCCAACAAGAGAGTGTTTGAGAGTAGCATTTATTTATTCAATTATGTGATCATTGTTGAGAGTGTCCACTAGTGAAAGTATGATCCCTAGGCCTTGTTTCTAAGCATTGAAACACCATTTCCAACAAGTTCTGCTACATGTTTGCTTGCTGCCATTTTTATTTCAGATTGCAATTACTACTTATAATCATCCATATTACTTGTATTTCACTATCTCTTAGTGCATCTGCATCTATGACAAGTGTATTAGGTGTGTTGGGGACACAAGAGACTTCTTGTATCTTAATTGCGGGGTTGCTTGAGAGGGATATCTTTGACCTCTAACTCCTGAGTTCGATAAACCTTGGGTGATTCACTTAAGGGAAACTTGCTGATGTTCTACGAACCTCTGCTCTTGGAGGCCCAACACTGTCTACAGGAATAGAAGCGTGCATAGACATCACTCAGGTTTCTCACAAAGCTTACAATAGATGTATATGGTCAAATGTTCATTCTGGTTACAAATTTGATGTCACGGGCTGTACTAACTTCTTCCGAATAGATTATGTTTTTTTATATAGCTGCTGGTTAATCTGCTCTTGTGTTTTAGATTCTCGAGGTGGAAACATACATATACAATAGCCATTCTCTGTTGGGTCCAGGTAGGATTGCACCATCTACCTATGTTCTGCTCTAAGTTATTTTTGAAGCCTAGCAATTTTTCTATTATATCCAAACATAAGACATGAAGCTTAGGATACTCTTTGTTGCAGGTACTCTCTAGGTATCATCGGACTACAATGCGGTGAGTAACCTAATGTAGGGCGTGACCACGGGTGCCGGAATGATGGCTGCGTCGGCATCTGCTGATCCTGGAGAGGACAAGACGCCGGAAACCTCTGGTGTCGAGTGCCACATATGTTTCCTCTCCGCAAAGGTAGCCGATCCCACGATCCAACAGTCCACCCTTTTCTCCACACCACCAATCTCTATCTTCTCTAGATGGTTCGTCTTAAAATTTGTTATATATCTTGCAGGATATATGAAACACAATCACTATGGTGTTAAATCTGAAATGTAGTATACATTTTATTTATCATTTTGCCTTGTTTTCTAGCCCATTGCTAGCATCTCATGTTTTTATAGTGCTCTTATGGATGTTATCTGTCCAGAACATGTTTGTTCCTTTAACGAGAACTTCAAGAACTCGTAGGAAAGATATAGAGGTCCATATACCCCTAAAACCATTCATAAGTAGGAAAGATCAAAGAACAAATATCTCAAATACAGTCTACAAAATGGGCCTAAGAGAACATGGATATGCTTGCTTTTGGAGCTATTGCTTATGTGAATGTGGATATCAGTTTTCTGGCCTGGTGGTCTTATGCCCCGCGCTACACCTCAACTCACAAATTTCTCAGAGAGGCAAGAATGACTATTTAATCTTTATTACACATGTTAATGAAGTTGGGGAACCCCTTTACTAGAAAAATAAAATTAAGCTTTGCACCTCTTTTGTTTCTGCAAATTGGACTAATGGCTCCATGCTTGCATTAGCACAATCACATTTAGAAATTCATGAGCAGTACCCTCTATAATATTGGCGATTGTCGACATAGCTTCCAGATCATATACTTATTCCGTCCTTTTACTTTATTGGAAGGTACCAGATCATGTTGATCAATCTCATACCGTGTATGACTATGATTCACAGTGGTATGTTCAGTGATTGAATGATCTTGCAATTCTGTTTGTGCACAAATGAGTGGTCACGACAAGTTCATTTTATTTGAATTTTTTTTCATGCATTGAAGTGATTGGCTCAATTTTCAGATTGCAAGAGTGGCTGGTGCGGAGCTCCAACAGATTATTTGACTGATGGATCATAAATTGTCTTTATTACATGAGAGCTCAAACGTTGTAGAAAACTTGTGAAAGCAGCCACGAAAATTCAGCAATGCGGGTTTCTGCAATTTCTGTTTCCGATAATCAATGTAAGTTGAGATATAATTGCACATATATTTTTTAGCGTCACTGCTGTAGTGCCGGAGGCACTCAACTCAAAATGGTAGGTTTGAAGGAATATGCGGAGTATGCTGAGGGACGGGCAGTTGGCTTTTATATGCGGTTGATAGTTTCGAACATGATGTAACGCACAACTTGACTCATGATGCAGCCTTAACGAAGCTCGAGTATTACAAGGACCTCGAACTTTCCCATAACATCGATCTGATGCACACCGTAAAGAATGTCACGGGGTCCTTCTTTCATATATGCATGTACATTCCTGGAAATTCAAGGGATAATGTTAAGACTAGAGTCGTTGTTGAGAAGCTCTGTGATAGGAACAAATTACACATGCAGCCTCCTACTGAGCGTCGAAAAAATTGGTTCAAGCCGCATGCGGACTTCTGCCTTGATGAAGTTCCCACTCTGCATAACCCAGTCTCTCGTTACAATGTCGACGTGCCCAAGAATGACCCCAAGCTTGAACTATTCCAATGTCCCGATGGCAAAGCTGGTAAAGGACAAAAATATAGATTGGAGAAGGAAGAGAAGGATTGCATAATGCTCTATGTGCTTATGAACATCAAATGATAGAAGGGATGGTGCGCTACGATAATTCATATGTGGTTGATAGGGCGAAGAGAGTGGATGACCAATGGCTATTCATTTGTCTCTTTGTAGTACTCTCCTCTTATAATAACTAGATGATACCCCGCGCGTTGCTGCCAAAATATTTTAATAATTTTTTGAAGAGTTAGAGAACCAAAACGTGGTAGTCTAAAAATAAGAGTAGTGGTTCTCAGTCAAACTAAAAGTACATTATACTGGTGAGTAGGTTGCAAAAGGCTGCAATAAATCCTATATAGTTACACACCATAAATAATATAACCATTATCATCTAACTTGTATGACAAATAGACCCATTTTTGGCAATGATATACAATAATTTTGGATAGGTGATGTTCACCTACATTGCTAACTAAAGCACTCTTGTTACGAAGAGAGAGGGAAACTGCAAGTGTTGAGCAAAGACACTTGTTCATTTCTACCTTCTAAGTCATGTTTTACTCATTGATCTACAGTACCCATTGTTAGACACTTTTTATATCATATAATTTGCACATATCACCTACATAACTATGGAACAAAGCAGAGAAGAACATTATGAAGGAATAAAATGGACAGTTAAGGAACATACTTCACTATGGTTTATTACCTGTCCAGCTTGCAACACTACCTGAAACAAAGATAATCTCATGTTCTGTTTCTTAAACCACATGGAGAGGTTATTGGTTGGCAGTTATGATGGCCCAGAACAAAGGTGTGAGACTTACCGCGGAAAAGTAACAAGAAGAGACTTGCCGTGGAAGAGTAATAAGAAGACCTAAAACTTGGGACGCAGATGCACAACAATATTGTTTTGTTATTGCGTTCAGCATTATCATGTTGTAGTACAATATAATATCCTTGATTAATTTGCTTCAAATTTTCATAGTAAATTTTAAATTATATATGTGCATTGAGAAATGAAATTTGTAAAACCGTGGCAACGCCCAGGCATTTGTACTAGTCGAAAAAATAAAGTACTCAGCAAGATAGCAAGGATGAGTTTGCACTGCTCGGCGCAGAAGGGCGCGCGTTTCTGGGCCGGCCCATCAGTGAAGCGCACGCCAGGTAAAAATCAAAGAAAATGCGGCGGACCTGGCGTTCGATCCGGGCAACTGGCGTCAGATTCAGAGAGTTACTGCCAATATGGTACTGAAGTATTTTTGGATAATTAGTTTGCACCACATTCTTTATCTATAGCCAAGCGAGAGTTCTTTTTTGGTTTAGCCTTTTTTGGTGACCAGAGCGTCCTAGACAGGGATTTTTTTCCCTTTCTTTTTTTCTTTCATGCATGCTTTTTCACGTATTTTTTTTCTTGTTTCTTACATTCTTTTTCTACATTATCGTTTTTCTTTTATTTCTTCTTTCTTACATTCTTTAATTTTCTTTTTCATGTTTTTAATTTTTATTTAAGTTGTTGATCCCCGCCGTCTATGCTGTTGTTCCCCTCCGTGTAGGACGTTGTTCTCCGCTGTCTAGGTTGTTGTTTCCCCTCCGTGTAGGTCGTTGTTCCTCTCGATCTATGTCGTTGTTCCCCTTCGTGTAAGTCGTTGTTCCCCACCATTCTAGGCCGTTGTTCCCCTACCATCTTCGTCGTTGTTCCCCGTCGTCTAGAATGTTGTTCCACATCGTCTAAACTATTTGTTCCATACCGTTTAGGTTGTTGTTCCTCGCCGTCTATGCCGTTGTTCCCCTCCGTGTAGGTCGTCGTTCCCCGCTGTCTAGGCTATTGTTCCCCCTCCGTGTAGGTCGTTGTTCCTCTCGGTCTATGTCATTGTTTCCCGTCATTCTAGGCTATTGTTCCCCTCCATACACATTGTTGTTCCCCTACCATCTTGGTCGTTGTTCCTCGTCGTCTAGGTAGGGTGTTGTTCCCCACCGTCTAAACTGTTTGTTCCCTACCGTCTAGGTTGTTGTTCCTCGTCGTCTAGGCCGTTGTTCCCCTCCATCCAGATTGTTGTTCCCCTACCATTTTGGTCGTTGTTCCCCGTCGTCTAGGATGTTGTTCCCCTTCATTCAGGTTGTTGTTCATCTTCGTTCAAGCTGTTGTTTCCCGCCGCCTAAGCTATTGTTCCCAACCATCTAGGTTGTTGTTCCTCTCTGTCTGTTGTTCCCCTTCGTGCAAGTTGTTGTTCCCCTCTGTCTAGGTTCTTGTTCCGTACCGTCTACGTTGTTGTTCCCCTATGTTTTCGTCTAGGTACATGTCAAGTCATGACAGAAATCAGCTAACTTCCTTTGTTTTTTATTTGTTAATAAATATAGTGACCCTAAGCTAGCCACGTGAATGAAAGGAAAAAAAAACCAAAGCAGCCTAGCTAGCTAGCTACGTGAGGCAAAGCTACTATGAGCTGGACACACAATGTATGCACTCAAAAACGAGTAGGCAGTTAGCTACTGACACGCTAGCTACTCACACGCTGTAGTAGCCTGGGATCTTTGCGCATCAACAGGTAGACTGCTCTTAGTATGAAAAAAAGTCATCGAGCGGGAGTACCAAGCCAACCAGCGAGCGAGGGCAGCACACGTCAGCAGCAGCTTAGCGAGCGGGAGCAGCGCACGGCAACTGCTATTGAGCGGGAGCTAGTCAACACAGCGTTGTTCGGGCTGTCATTTTTAGTCCCACCTCGCGCGGCCAAGACGCTCGGGACCAGCTTAAATACGGATCCGCCCCAGGAGTTTACATACAAGCAGTAGCGTCGTCAAAAAAATCACCGTGGCCTTACAGCGCGCTGATGGGCCTACCTGATCGCTCGGCCCAAGATCCCGTTCCCTTAAGCGAAAGGAAAGAGACCTGGCGCGCGGGCGCCAGGGAGGACGCGAAAAGCAGCCCAAAACAGTTTGGCAAGGATGCAGTCAAAGAAAATGTGACTGATCACAAAGGGCCCAACCACCCGGCCCATGGCCCATGTCTGTTATGTGTTTGATCTCTGCTGGGGATTCTTCCACGAGCCATCTATCGAAACAAAGAAGCTCCACTGCGGAGAGCTTTGTACAGGTCCCTGGCCTGTCGAGAAGATGCCGGACTGTGTCTTTACTCTTTAGCCGTTACTCTTTGTACCGGCTCACCTGATTTCAATTAATTTTAGAAAATGCTTTTTAAACATATTAGAAAAATTGAAATTATTCATGCACGTACCTATCACCTTAACACTTACTCGTGCAATTTTTAAGAATTTTTTTGACCACATATGACGTACACAAAAAAGTGAAACTAAAGCTTCGTTACTGTAAATTGTATGAGTCTTTATATTCTGAAAACTATAATTTGTTACTTTTTTATAGGTTGCATAGTTTTATATTTTTGTTTGAAACTTGACACACCTGTACCTGCACATATTCTCCACACGTATGATTTATGGCACATTTTTATAATCAATTTTAGTAATTTTTTATTTTTTTATTGCTTAAAACGGGTTCTGGTGCACCCGAGAGCCAAAAATTAACATCCCTTGCTAGCTGTACTATTGTCTTACTATTTTCTATAAAGTTTTTTTTTAAACGAGGCAAAAGACTTGCCATTTTCATTAATAAAGAAGAAGTACATAATTTGGCCAGTTTATTAGCGGGAAACCGGCCGAAAACCGAAACAAGTGCCCCGACGACCGTCATGGAGCACGACCGCCGCGGGGGCACAGAGCCACCCTGGCAACCCACGCAAGATACACAGGCCACCGAAGCGAGAAGTCGTCGCGGTTGACCTTCAACGTCATCGCCATCACTCTTCAGCGACTCCGACTTCACCGAAGAACCAACCACCAAGACCTCGCCGAAGCGGCACCGTGAAGCTCAAGCCGGCCACCGCCAAACAAGCGACTCCTCGTGAAGCAACAGGCAGCTCCGACTCTGATGACGAGCTCTGAAGAGGATAAGCGCAAGACATGCGCCGAGGAAGATCATCGCCAGAGGGCCACCCTGCAGGTCATCGTACGCTGCTCAAATGAAGAATCTCGACAAACCATAGCAGCTCCGACTCCACCGCAAGCGAAGCACAAGACGAAGAAGCTTGGACGCTCGCCGAAGCCGCGATCGCCGCACGAGTCCAGCCTCAGGAAAGCACGCTGGGGAACAAAATCTTCAAGACGACGCCCCCAAGAGGGAAGCGACGTGGATCGACGCCGTCGTCCGGCCCTGCCACGGCCTAGGCTTTCACCCAAAAAACTATGCTCCGGGAGCGGAGGAGGTCGAAGGCTCCATGAAGGCCCCCAAGAGGATAGCGACATCCGCAGCTGCCGCGCCATCAGCTTTCGCTCGGAGCAGCCGAACCTCCGCACTCCCACGTTATTTTCTATAAAGTTGATCAATGTTAAAAAGGATTTTAAAAATGTTAACTTTTTTTCCTTAAAACATAATTAAAAGTACACTTATTCGGAGATAAAGGGATTATGTGGGATGGGCCCAGCGATCATATCAGCGTGCTGACTCGGCCAACTGTTTTCTGAGCAAAGGAATCATGTGCTCAGGTGTTTGGTCTGGTTCCCGTAGAAGAAGGTGTTTGTCTGGTCGACAGAATGTGTTATTTTGTTTGGTTTCACTGGAAAAAAAAGCTCCTAACAGAAGACGGTTCGTATGATCGTGAGTGTAGTCCTGCGTGCAGGCGTATGTGCACAAAAAGAAATGGACTAGTGCACGTCTTCTTTGTGATTGAGATGGTATATTGATGTGTTTGTGCACACTATCTGAAGGAAAAGAATGAAGAAGTTTTTGTCTTTCCCACAAAAGGGAAAAGAAACTTGTGCTTATCTGTAAAAAAATGGATTTCTGTTTATCGAACTTGTGACGGCAAGCACTTGACACCAAGCTTCCTAGTTTCATGAGAAAGTTCAGAAGATACATTTTAGCAGAACATAGATTTCAATATATCCTTTTTTTTCGGAAACCGAGGTCCTGTTTCAACGCAGAAAAATTTCACAACCATTTGAACATGTTTTTTTTTTAAACCATTTGAACATGGTATTTTGGTTGCCATGCGTTTGATTTTTGAAACGTTAAAATGTTAGAAGAAAATGAAGAAGAATCAGTGGTGAGTTCTGATTTTCAAGAATTAGCGGTGCACTTCCATGAAATTGCCGATCAGAACTAGCTCTCGGGCGGCTCGCGTGAGCCGCTCCAAGGCAACACTGAAACCTAAAAAAAAGCGACCCCGGTCTACTTCCTCCGGCCGCCGCCGCCTACATCGGCGGTGGCGGCCGCACCCGGTCGTCGAAGGCGGCGGGCAGGGTCGATGCGCCCTCGACGGGTTCCCTTCGCGTGGGGGGAGACGTCTCCGGGGCGACGCGGTTGGCTTGGGTGTGTGGAGTGGAGGAGCTCGCCGTAGCGCGGCGGGGAGGCGCTGAGGAGAGGAGTTACTTGGCAGGGGAGGCAGCGGAAAGGGAGCGTGGTGGTCTCGTCGGCGTGGGCTGGGGCGACGGCACGGGTCGAGGCGTTGGCGGTGGCGGCCCCGAAGCGCGTCTAGGGAGGAGTTCCCTGGCGCGGCGGCCGGCTGCTGCGCGATGCGGGCGCGCGGCGGAGCTTCTCTCTGGCGCTGGCGACGGAGTGGGTGGTGGAGGCGCGAGGGCCCGATCTGGGTCCATCTAGCCCGATCTGGGTCCATCTGGGCCCGATCTAGATCCTTCTGGGCCCGATCTGGGTTCCAGGGGCCAAGTGCCTCGCTCCGCCGTCGGCCAGGAGCGGCCTGACGGAGCATTGGGCGGCCTGGTACGTGCGGTTGGTGGTCTGGAGGCTGCAACCTATCAAGGCTGGAGGTAGGAGATGGCGTCTTTTCGGCTATGCTCGGCGTTGGTGGACCGCGAGGCTATGGCTCCGGTGGCGAGGTGTTGCGGCGGTGGCGGTGTGTTCGGCGAGTTTGACTGCCCCAATCCACCGGGTAGCGTGGGTGTTGTGCGGCTACACGGATGAAAGTCCAGCCCGCCTTGTCGGTGCCGGCAGCGGCGGCACCTGTGGGCGTCGTAACCCTCCTTGGAGGCGTCCTTGAAGTGTGTCGGCACCCCTCGCTACCGCGGTGGTTTGGTGGTGTCTCCGGGCGAAAGCCTTGGTTCAGTTGAATCGGCGCAATTGCAGCATCTTGATGTCGCTCCTCTGTTGGGAGCCTTGCGTTCGGAGACACGTCAGTTTGTGACTTGCTGCGATCCTCCGATGCTCGTCGCTTTCCAAGGTGGATCATCCGGGGCACTATGCACAACGTCGTCGGAGGAGTCCAAGACGACGCCTTTGTCGGAACCGACCAAATCCCGCCATCCTCTCCTTTGATGCTGCGGTGACAAGGAGAGTTCTGTTGGAGGTTTCGTCTTCGGGGTTGGCTGGCGTGGAGCGAGACGTGGCTCGATGTTCTTCTTAGGATAGACTTTCTTGTTTTGGAGTTGTTTTTTCATTTGTGGCTTGTCTTCAGATTAGATTAGCCTGGAGTGGAGTCTGTACTGTGCTCGTTGTTTGCAGCGGGTTGTAGTTATCTCGTATTAAAAATTCTGCCTTGCATTGCATAAAGCTCTCGAAAAAAAATTACGGATCAGCCTACAAGACAAATTCTTCAAATCGAAAACAAAAAGACAAATCCTCCAGCCTCCAGGAACATTCCTTCCTGTGACCGTTACCATGACGTCGTCTGTATTGTCATTTCCTGGGGAAGAAGACGTGCATGATCACTCAAGAGCAATCGGCACGCCGCACGCGGATAGCGTTGGGAAGGAGTAGCTATCGGTGGCAAACCTGATGCCATTTGGATGAGAATCAGAGGACAAGAAAGCTCTTTAGATCGCTATATGTTTTGGGACAATCTCTTGATTCCATAGAAACAAGGTTCAGCCGTGTCGTTCTTTACATACTTGCAGCAGTTCCATTCCGGCAAGGCAGATCTCGCCATTGTTGGCAAAATTTTCAAATCCCACTGTGCACACTCTAGTCCTTCATCAATGGCGTCTCGCCCTACCGTCGTCCTCATCCCGCTCTGGGGATCCGGACACTTCATGTCCGCGCTCGAGGCCGGCAAGAGGCTGCTGGCCGCCGGCGGTGGCGCGTTCTCCCTGACCGTGCTCGTCATGCAGGCGCCGACGCAAGCCAAGGCGGTTGAGGTCGAGGGCCACGTACGCCGGGAGGCGGCTTTGGGCCTCGACATCCGCTTCCTCCAGCTCCCCGCCGTCGAGCACCCGACCGACTGCGTGGATCCCGTGGAGTTCGCGTCCCGCTACGTCGAGCTCCACACGCCCCACGTCAAGGCGGCCATCACCGGCCTGGCTCCGTCGTCCCGGGCGGCCGCGGTCGTCGTCGATCTCTTCTTCACGGCCCTGTTCGACGTGGCCCACGAGCTCGCCGTGCCGGCGTACGTGTACTTCGCCTCCCCCGCCGCGTTCCTCGCGCTCATGCTGCGCCTGCCGGCGCTCCGCGAGGATCTGACAGGCCCTGGGTTCGCGGAGATGGAAGGCACGGTGGACGTGCCGGGGCTGCCGCCGGTGCCGCCGTCGTACATGCCGGCCTGCCTCGTCAAATCGAAGATCCAGAGCTACGACTCGTTCGAGTACCACGGGCGCCGGTACATGGAAGCCAGGGGCATCATCGTGAACACCACCGTCGAGCTCGAGGCCTCAGTCCTGGCCGCAATCGCGGACGGCCGGTGCGTGCCCGGGCGCCCCGCTCCGGCTCTCCACGCGATCGGCCCCGTGATCTGGTTCGAACAAAAAGACGACGACCAACTTCAGCACGAGTGCGTGCAGTGGCTCGACGCCCAACCGCCGGCGTCAGTGGTGCTCCTCTGCTTCGGAAGCATGGGGTCACACGACGCGGCGCAGGTGAGAGAGATCGCCGCGGGCCTACAGCGCAGCGGCCACCGCTTCCTGTGGGTGCTGCGAGGCCCACCCGTCGCCGGCACGCGGCACCCGACGGACGCGAACCTGGACGAGCTGCTCCCGGAAGGGTTCCTGGAGGCGACGGCAGGGAGGGGGCTGGTGTGGCCGACGTGGGCGCCGCAGAGGGAGATACTGTCACACGCCGCCGTGGGCGGCTTCGTGACGCACTGCGGATGGAACTCCGTCCTGGAGAGCCTGTGGTTCGGCGTGCCGATGGTGCCGTGGCCGCTATACGGGGAGCAGCACCTGAACGCGTTCGAGCTCGTGGCCGGCGTGGGCGTGGCGGTCGCGCTGGAGATGGACCGGAAGAAGGGGTTCTTCGTGGAGGCGGCGGAGCTGGAGCGCGCGGTGAGGGACCTGATGGACGGCGGGTCGGAGGAAGGGAGGAAGGCGAGGGCGAAGGTATCGGAAACGAGCGCCGAGTTCCGGAGGGCCGTCGGGGATGGCGGCTCGTCGTGCACCGCGCTGCAGAGGCTGGTCGCCGAGATTTTGGAGCTGCCGGACGGAAGGAGATGACTCGACAAAAAAAATGGATTCTTTCTGTTCAGTTGTGCGATCCGAATCATCCGATGCGCTATTTTGATAAATCTAGGATCGGGGGCACCTGAACTTCAGGTGTTCTCCGTACTCAAGAACAATCACGATTCTCTGTCTGTGTGCAGTGTCAGTCTGCAAGTGTTGAACTATGCTGTCGTTTCTAATTGGAGAAATCTTGCCAGAAATGAACTTGTATTGCCCCTGTTGCTTTCATTCAGATTCGGAATAGTTCTCTCTCATTACAGCAGGGGATATACTCTGACGCGCATGCAAGCATTTTGCTATTCATCCGGTCACTATCTAGCTTTATCTCGCGTCTTATCCATATTTTTCATTGAAATCTAAAAATTTGTTTATATATATATTGTTTTTAAAATCAAATATCCAATTTATACTCTAAGTGCATATTTGTGTTCCAAATGCCGGACTTTGAAACAAGACCGGTTTTCAATATATTCTGACAAGTGTTTGAAATTGATTTTTGAAACATGATGAAACTTGGTGAAACACATCAATATTTTTGCTAGGTTTCATTAAATTTTCAAAGTTAGATCAGGTTTCAAAATTTCAAATAGTGTAACAATGTATTCAATATTGGTAATGTTTGAAGCTCTTCCCACTAAGAACCAAATATTGAAACGGTGTTTCAGTTGAATTTCTAGTTTAAAAAATCAAATTTTAGAGCTAGAACCATCAATTTTTAATGGCGTCTTCAATGGTTAGACGCTTGCATAGGCGCTCGGAAGGGGAAATGGCTCCGTATAAGAAAATCGTATATATAAGAGCGTCCGATCTACCATATACCACATGCCGCTGATAAGTTCAAGGGGTAGCTAGTTTCGAAATAAGAGGATTGATCCCACATAGAGCCTACCAGCTATGGTCAAATATTTATTCCTTGTTACAACTTACTAAAGAATGCATAAGGATGCACTTAATTCTAAGTAATAAAAGTAAATAAGGTTGATTGAGTGTATTGAACAGTAAAAGGGAAAGTGCTAAAAGTAACTACTGAAATGGAAAATAGCATGTTGTAAAGGTTTGAAACTGCAATGCCCTAAAGTGTTCTCGGGAATTTTGGATTCACCTCTAGTGTTTGGAATATCAAAGGTTGGGATATTCTAGCCATTCTTTATGTATGTGCATTGGAGAAGCTCCACATAGGGCGGATACCATGTGCTCAACCATCCTATCATAACCACAACAATATAAAGGGCAAACCACCTCAGTACACTACTATTAAGGATTCCGCTAGGTCTCATGGCTATGGATGAATGCTTGATGCGCGTAGATGTACACGTCCGTTGGGAACCCCAAGAGGAAGGTATGATGCGCACAGTGGCAAGTTTTCCCTCAGAAAGAAACCAAGGTTTATCGAACCAGGAGGAGCCAAGAAGCACGTTGAAGGTTGATGGTGGCGAAATGTGATGCGGCGCAACACCAGGGATTCCGGCGCCAACGTGGAACCTGCGCAACACAACCAAAGTACTTTGCCCCAACGAAACAGTGAGGTTGTCAATCTCACCGTGCTGTAACAAAGGATTAACCGTATTGTGTGGAAGATGATTGTTTGCAAGAAAACGGTAAAACAAGTATTGCAGTAGATTGTATGCGATGTAAAGAATAGGACCGGGTCCACAGTTCACTAGAGGTGTCTCTCCCATAAGATAAAAGCATGTTGGGTGAACAAATTACAGTCGGGCAATTGACAAATAGAGAGAGCATAACAATGCACATACATGACATGATAAATATAGTGAGATTTAATTGGGCATTACGACAAAGTACATAGACCGCCATCCAAGCATCTATGCCTAAAAAGTCCACCTTCAGGTTATCATCCGAACCTCTTCCGGTATTAAGTTGCAAAGCAACAGACAATTGCATTAAGTATGGTGCGTAATGTAATCAACAACTACATCCTTAGACATAGCATCAATGTTTTATCCCTAGTGGCAACAGCACAACACAACCAGAACTTTCTGTCACTGTCCCAGGTATCAATGAAGGCATGAACCCACTATCGAGCATAAATACTCCCTCTTGGAGTTAAGAGTAAAAACTTGGCCAGAGCCTCTACTAATAACGGAGAGCATGCAAGATCATAAACAACACATAGGTAATAGATTGATAATCACCATAACATAGTATTCTCTATCCATCGGATCCGACAAACACAACATATAGTATTACGGATAGATGATCTTGATCATGTTAGGCAGCTCACAAGATCCAACAATGAAGCACATAAGGAGAAGACGACCATCTAGCTACTGCTATGGACCCATAGTCCAGGGTGAACTACTCACTCATCACTCCGGAGGCGACCATGGCGGTGTAGAGTCCTCCGGGAGATGAATCCCCTCTCGGCAGGCCGGAGGCGATCTCCTGAATCCCCGAGATGGGATTAGCGGCGGCGGCGTCTGGAAGGTTTTCCGTATCGTGGCTCTCGGTCTGGGAGTTTCGCGACGGAGGCTTTAAGTAGGCGAAAGGGTAGGTCAAAGGGCGTCACGGGGGCCCACACACAGGGCGGCGCGGCCGGGGCTTGGGTCGCGCCGCCTTGGTGTGTCCCCACCTCGTGGCCCCACTTCTCTCTTCGGTCTTCGGAAGCTCCGTGGCAAAATAGGACCAGGCGTTGATTTCGTCCAATTCCAAGAATATTTCCTTACTAGGATTTCTGAAACCAAAAGCAGCAGAAAGCAACTGGCTCTTGGCATCTTGTTAATAGGTTAGTTCCAGAAAATGCGTAAATACGACATATAATGTGTATAAAACATGTTGATATCATCAATAATGTAGCATGGAACATAAGAAATTATCGATACGTTGGAGACGTATCAATGCTCTATGAGTCTCCTTTTATCCCCCCTTGACCATGTGATAGAGGATTAGCGTGAGGGTATAACTTGACGCCTCCTCGCTACCATGTGTCTAAGGGTAGTCACCTCTGTTGTCCTTATATGCAAATATTGCATGCTCGACTTCATACAACATCAAGAGGAACAATTAATACACAATGATCAAGGAATGAATAAAACATCTTTATTTAACTTCTAATCCATGACTAGAGTTTCACCATATCCCCAAGAACAAAGGAATCTACTCACACATAGAGGTAGCTGACATCATCATGGTAATGAAATGGATCAAAGACATAAGGTGGAATGAATTCTTATTCAAATCTACACCAAGGTATAAGAAATACAACAAGATGGGAATGGATGATGGTCATCATGGTGTTGGTGCAGATGATGACCAAGCCTCCTTGGATCCGAGTAGCGACGAGGATCGGTGCCCCCTCCAGATCCCTTCTAGAGGTGAGGTTTCTGCGCTTTCTGGTTTCTATGAATGTCGGATATGTGACCTGTTTGCACGGGGTGAAACTATTTGGAGAGACAAAGTCGGTGGAGGGTCGTACGACTACGTTGTACATGCGGGCTATGACCGTACCAATGGTCACCAAACTCTCTCTTAGTTTTGTCTTTTTTTCAGCGAGGTTTTCCCACATGCCAAGGTAAATATCTTTATTGGTTTAAATGGCCTTCATTTAGCATATTTGTATCCAAAAAACGACTATTCCATTGATTGTGTCCATTATGTCCTTTCTTTCGGGGATCCCGTTGAAACTAAGGCAGGTTTTTAAAATAATATACTTTTTTGAGCAAATTTACAAATAATATACAATTTTAAAAATTTACGAATATGTGACTCGGTTGGTCGACAGTCGGCCGGCCAGCCGACTGTTAACCGACCAGACATGTGCGTGAGCAGACAGCCGAGGCAATAAAAAAAAGCACACTCATGTGCACGCAGACCGACCGGCGTCAGAGATTCGTAATTTTTCTAAAACGCGCATTAGTTGTAACATTGCTAAAAAAAGTACGCATTATTTAAAAATAATTCGCTTGAAACTAACATAGGTGTGCGTGTGCGCAGTAAAATACCAAAATGATATCACTACTAATTCACAAGCATTAAGCACATACCAAAAATACACTCGTCAACTTCCCAAGCTTAGACTCTTGCTCGTCCCTGAGCAAGACAACAACTTAATGGACGTGGTCATCATGTTCATGAAGCGTGAGTCATTAAAATAAATGAGGCATTTGAAATAAATGATTATCATAAAAAAGATATAGAACTAGACACGGGCTCTAGTCCACTTACACAACTCCAAAATGACTTATTAGGCTTCCACACCTCAGTACTAATAGCTTCTAAGAAGATCAGTTGCAATATGATGTAAAGTGATTAGTCTGACCGAACAAGTTTGTGAGGTGATCTCAAACATGTTTTAGAACTTCGCACATCCACTTAGGATTGAACAACAATGAATGGTCTCTTTTGTTTCCTCTCATGATCATGGTGTATGCCCTTCAAACATTTCTTAATTTCTTATACATATTTTGTAACACTTGTGCAAATGAGTTAGGCATGCTTTAAATCTCATGAGAGAACTCAAAATGGATCAAACCTTTGTATCAAACTCCAAATCGAGTACGAAGTAGTTCACTTTACGTGTTTGAGTATCTACCTCATCTTGTACTCATTCTAAAAAAAATAGTTCTCGATTGCTTCTTTTTGACAAGAGTATTTGTTTCTCTTTATTTCTTAATTTTAAAATGTAATACTATTAAAATGCTTCACATGTTCCATTAGTACTAATAGTGTGGAAGACTTTATCTTCATTTATCATGTACAAGCAATGTAAAACTCATCCTAGTCCATACATCTAGTAAAATAACCATAAAATTAAATACTTCAAATATAATAAAAATTTGAAATCCATAGGATATAGTTTATACCATCCTCAAAGGGAGCTAAAGTTGCAACTTATTATGCAAAAATGCAGAATAGTAAACTAGTATGCGTGCGAGAAAAATAAACATTCTAAACACTACAAGAAAAGTTCTGATAGACAACGTCTCAAAATCGTCCGCTAAGCGGTATTTTTTTGTATGGGCCTAACCCGACGATATGGGTTGTTGTGGAAGCTGCGTCAGGCAAAGTCCAACGACGTTTTTTCGGTCCGTCGCGCTTGGCGCCTTCCGCCACGGAAAATCGGACCGTTGCGCAAGTGTTCGGGAGCCCGTTGACTGCGACGTCATGCAAGCGACACGTGGCGAGCCGTTAGCGCGTTAACGCGTTAGCCCCAAGTAGATGGTAGGCCCACACGAGGCTGCCACGTCTTAAGCGGGCCGGGCAGATGACATAGTTTGACCGGTCAACTATATAGCTGGGCTGGTCCATTAGTTACGTGGGCGGGCCTAACCTCTAATGTTGGGGTCAAAACTTAAATGGGCAAGCCCATTTAACATGTGGGGTCCCTTACGCAGGCCGGCCCAAAAGTAAGTGGGCCAAAAACATAGGTGGGTCCCACTTTCTGTTAAAAGGCCGGCCCATTTAGTGTGTAGGGTCCACCGTATAGCAGTGGTAGGGCCAAAAACACGGTGGGTCCCACTTTCCATTTAAAGGGTCGGCCCATTTAGTATGTGGGTCCACCATATAGCAAGTGGGCCGGCCCAACAAGATAGTGGGCCGGGCCAAAAACACGGTGGGTCCCACCTGTTAAAGGGCCGGCCATTTAGTATGTGGGGTCCACCATATAGCAAGTGGGTGGCCCACAAGCTAGTGGTAGGGCCAAAAACAGTGGGTCCCACATTTGTTAATGGTGGCCCATTTGGTTTGTGGGGTCCACCATATAGAAAGTGGGCGGCCCAACAAGATAGTGGGCGGGCCAAAAACATAGTGGGTCCCACCTTCCTATTAAAGGGCCCGTTTACCATGTGGGACCACCATATAGCAAATGGGTGGCCCAACAACATTGTGGCCGGCCCAAAAACACGGTGGGCCCCACTTTCTGTTGAAGGGCAGGCCCAATTAGTATGTGGGGTCCACCATGTAGCAGGTGGGCGGCCCAACAAGACCGTAGGGCCAAAAATACTGGGTCCCACTTTCCTCCTAAGGGCCCATTTAGTATGTGGGGTCCACCACAAAAGCAAATGGGCTGGCCCAACTATTTAGTGGGTCGGCCCAGTAGTATGTGGGGTCCACCTTTTTGCAAGTGGGCCAGCCCAATTAGAGTGTGGGGTCTGATACGTCTCCAACGTATCGATAATTTCTTATGTTCCATGCTACTTTATTGATGATATCTACATGCTTTATACACATTACATGTCGTATTTGTGCATTTTGGAACTAACCTATTAACAAGATGCGAAGTGCCAGTTCTGTTTTTTTTTGGTTTCAGAAATCCTAGTAACGAAATATTCTCGGAATTGGACGAAATCAACGCCCGGGTTCCTATTTTGCCATGAGCAGGAGCCGCCGGAGGGCCGTGGGCCCGGATGATAGGGTGGCGCGGCCGGGTGGGCCCGCGCCACCCTATGGTGTCGTCGCCCCTTTGACCCCCTGCGCCTCTTCGCCTATATAAAGCCCCTGCATCGAAAACCCTACGAGAGAAAGCCACGGTGCGCGAAACCTTCCGAGCCGCCGCCATCGCGAAGCCAAGATGCGGGGACAGGAGTCTCGTTCGTGCCACTGGACGGGGAAGTGCCCGGAAGGCTTCTCCATCGACACCGCCCATCTCCACCGCCATCTTCATCAACGCTGCTCCCATGAGGAGGGAGTAGTTCTCCATCGAGGCTCGGGGCTGTACAGGTAGCTATGTGGTTAATCTCTCTCCTATGTACCTCAATACAATGATCTCATGAGCTGCTTTACATGATTGAGATTCATATGAGTTTTGTATCACTACTATCTATGTGCTACTCTAGCAAAGTTATTAAAGTAGTTCTATTCCTCCTGCACGTGTGTAAAGGTGACAGTGTGTGCACCGTGTTAGTACTTGGTTTATGCTATGATCATGATCTCTTGTAGATTGCGAAGTTAACTATTGCTATGATAATATTGATGTGATCTATTCCTCCTACATATGCATGAAGGTGACAGTGTGCATGCATGCTATGCTAGTACTTGGTTTAGTCTTTTGATCTATCTTACACTAAAGGTTACTAAAATATGAGCATTATTGTGGAGCTTGTTAACTCCGGCATTGAGGGTTCGTGTAATCCTACGCAATGTGTTCATCATCCAACAAAAGTGTAGAGTATGCATTTATCTATTACTGTTATGTGATCAATGTTGAGAGTGTCCACTAGTGAAAGTGTAATCCCTAGGCCTTGTTCCTAAATACTGCTATCGCTGCTTGTTTACTGTTTTACTGCGTTACTACTGCTGCAATACTACCACCATCAACTACACGCCAGCAAGCTATTTTCTGGCACCGTTGCTACTGCTCATATATATTCATACCACCTGTATTTCACTATCTCTTAGCACCTATTAGGTGTGTTGGGGACACAAGAGACTTCTTGCTTTGTGGTTGCGGGGTTGCATGAGAGGGATATCTTTGACCTCTTCCTCCACGAGTTCGATAAACCTTGGGTAATCCACTTAAGGAAACTTGCTGCTGTTCTACAAACCTCGCTCTTGGAGGCCCAACACTGTCTACAAGAATAGAAGCACCCGTAGACATCAAGCACTTTTAGGCGCCGTTGCGGGGGAAGGTAAACGGCACTCACACATTGGAAAGTCCGGCAACTAAGCACTTTTCCTCCCTCGTCAACTACGCGCCAAGCACTTTTAGCGCCGTTGCGGGAGGAAAGGTAAAGGCACTCATACTCAGGTCCCAGGTAAAGTACTTTTGGCGCCATTGTGTGTGTGCTCGAAGCTATTTCCTTTAGACTCTGCAATTGCGACATTTGGTTTCTTGTTTACACTAGTTAGGCATAATGGAAAACAACAAAAATATGAGAGATCTTTATGAACTTTATCTTGAATTAGGACATGATGTGTTTGAAGAGAGAATTAAGAAACCCATGGAACTTTATATGCATGCTAATGGGAACGTTATTAATATGAATGCTTTGAACACTATTGTTGCTAATGCTATGGAAAATTCTAAGCTTGGGAAGCTGGCTTTGATGAGCATGATATTTTTAGTCCCCCAAGCATTGAGGAGAAGATTTACTTTGATGATACTTTGCCTCCCATTTATGATGATTATAATGATAGTAGTCTTTTGTTACCACCTGTTATGGAGGATAAATTTGATTATGATTACAATATACCTCCTATATTTGATAGCTACTTTGTTGAATTTGCTCCCACTACAATTAATAAGAATGACTATGCTTATGTTGGGAGTAGTAATTATTTTATGCATGAGACTCATGATAAGAATGCTTTATGTGATAGTTATATTGTTGAGTTTGCTCATGATGCTACTGAAAGTTATTATGAGAGAGGAAAATATGGTTGTAAAATTTTCATGTTACTAAAACACCTCTCTATGTGCTGAAATTTTTGAAGCTACACTTGTTTTATCTTCCTATGCTTGTTACTTTGCTCTTCATGAACTTGTTTATTTACAAGATTCCTATGCATAGGAAGCATGTTAGGCTTAAATGTGTTTTGAATTTGCTTTTTGATGCTCTCTTTTGTTTCAAATACTATTTCTTGCGAGTGCATCATTTAAAACTGCTGAGCCCATCTTAATGGCTATAAAGAAAAGAACTTCTTGGGAGATAACCCATGTGTTTTTTTTTACTACAGTACTTTGTTTTATATTTGTGCCTTGGAAATTGTTTACTACTGTAGCAACCTCTCCTTATCATGTTTTTGTGCCAAGTAAAGTTTCTATGTCAAAGTTGAGGTTATATTTGGGATCGCTGCGCAGAAACAGCATTGCTGTCTGTCACGAATTTGAGCACAGTTCTCTGTAGAAAATTCGAAAAAATCTGCCAATTCTGACGTGATCCTCAGATATGTACGCAACTTTCATTAGTTTTGAGTTTTTCCGTTTGAGCAAGTCTGGTGCCATATTAAAATTCGTCTTTACGGACTGTTCTGTTTTTGACAGATTCTGCCTTTTATTTCGCATTGCCGCTTTTGTTAAGTTGAATGAGTTTCTTTGTTCCATTAACTTTCAGAAGTTATGTGCAATGTCCAGAAGTGTTAAGAATTATTGTGTCACCTCTGAACATGTGAATTTTTGATTATGCACTAACCCTCTAATGAGTTTGCTTCAAGTTTGGTGTGGCAGAAGTTTTCAAGGGTCAAGAGAGGAGTATGATATACTATGATCAAGAGGAGTGAAAGCTCTAAGCTTGGGGATGCCCCGTGGTTCACCCCTGCATATTTTAAGAAGACTCAAGCGTCTAAGCTTGGGGATGCCCAAGGCATCCTTCTTCATCGACAACATCATCAGGTTCCTCCCTGAAACTATATTTTTATTCAATCACATCTTGTGTTCTTTACTTGGAGCGTCGGTTTGTTTTTGTTTTTGTTTTTGTTTGAATAAAATGGATCCTAGCATTCACTTTGTGGGAGAGAGACACGCTCCGCTGTTGCATATGGACACATGTGTCCTTAGGCTTTACTCATAATGTTCAAGGCGAAGTTTCTTCTTCGTTAAATTGTTATATGGTTGGAATTGGAAAATGCTACATGTAGTAATTCTAAAATGTCTTGGATAATGTGATACTTGGCAATTGTTGTGCTCATGTTTAAGCTCTTGCATCATATGCTTTGCACCCATTAATGAAGAAATACATAGAGCTTGCTAAAATTTGATTTGCATATTTGGTTTCTCTAAGGTCTAGATAATATCTAGTATTGAGTTTTGAACAACAAGGAAGACGGTGTAGAGTCTTATAATGTTTACAATATGTCTTTTATGTGAGTTTTGCTGCACTTGTTCATCCTTGAGTTTGCTTCAAATAACCTTGCTAGCCTAAACCTTGTATCGAGGAGGGAATACTTCTCATGCATCCAAATCCTTGAGCCAACTACTATGCCATTTGTGTCCACCATACCTACCTACTACATGGTATTTCTCCGCCATTCCAAAGTAAATTGCTTGAGTGCTACCTTTAAAATTCCATCATTCACCTTTGCAATATATAGCTCATGGGACAAAATAGCCTTAAAAACTATCGTAGTATTGAATATGTACTTATACTTTATCTTTTATTAAGTTGCTTGTTGTGCGATAACCATGTTCTGGGGGACGCCATCAACTATTCTTTGTTGAATATCATGTGAGTTGCTATGCATGTCCGTCTTGTCTGAAGTAAGAGAGATCTACCACCTTATGATTGGAGCATGCATATTGTTAGAGAAGAACATTGGGCCGCTAACTAAAGCCATGAATCATGGTTGAAGTTTCAGTTTTGGACATATATCCTCAATCTCATATGAGAATAATAATTGTTGCTACATGCTTATGCATTAAAGAGGAGTCCATTATCTGTTGTCCATGTTGTCCCGGTATGGGTGTCTAAGTTGAAGAATGATCAAAAGCGAGAAATCAATGCGAACTTTCTCCTTAGACCTTTGTACAAGCGGCATAGGTACCCCTTTGTGACACTTGGTTGAAACATGGCATTGCAAAGATCCAGGTCCAGCTAAGTAGGACAAGGTGCGGGCACTATTAGTATACTATGCATGAGGCTTGCAACTTGTATATTTTATAACTCATATGCTTTATTACTACCGTTGACAAAATTGTTTCATGTTTTCAAAATAAAAGCTCTAGCACAAATACAGCAATCGATGCTTTCCTCTTTGAAGGACCATTCTTTTACTTTTATTGTTGAGTCAGTTTACCTATCTCCCTCCATCTTAAGAAGCAAACACTTGTGTGAACTGTGCATTGATTCCTACATACTTGCATATTGCACTTGTTATACTACTTTATGTTGACAATATCCATGAGATATACATGTTATAAGTTGAAAGCAACCGCTGAAACTTAATCTTCCTTTGTGTTGCTTCAATACCTTTACTTTGATTTATTGCTTTATGAGTTAACTCTTATGCAAGACTTATTGATGCTTGTCTTGAAGTACTATTCATGAAAAGTCTTTGCTTTATGATTCACTTGTTTACTCATGTCATTACCATTGTTTTGATCGCTGCATTCACTACATATGTTTACAATATGATCAAGTTTATGATGGCATGTCACTTCAGAAATTATCTTTGTTATCGTTTTCTGGGGATGAGCAGAACTAAGGGGATGCTGATACGTCTCCAACGTATCGATAATTTCTTATGTTCCATGCTACTTTATTGATGATATCTACATGTTTTATACACATTACATGTCGTATTTGTGCATTTTATGGAACTAACCTATTAACAAGATGCCGAAGTGCCAGTTCCTGTTTTCTGCTGTTTTTGGTTTCAGAAATCCTAGTAACGAAATATTCTCGGAATTGGACGAAATCAACGCCCAGGTTCCTATTTTGCCGGAAGCATCCAGAACACCCGAGAGCCGCCGGGGGGGCCTGTGGGCCCAGATGATGAGAGGTGGCGCGGCCAGGGCTGGGCCGCCACCCTAGTGTCGTCGCCCCTTGACCCCCTGCGCCGCCTCTTCGCCCTATAAAGCCCACCGCGAAAACCCTTACGGAAAGCCACGATGCCAGGCCTTCCGAGCCGCCGCCATCGCGAAGCCAAGATGGGGGGACGGGAGTCTGCGTTAAGCACCACCGGACAGGAGTGCCCCCGGAAGGCTTCTCCATCGACACTTGCCATCTCCCACCGCCATCTTCATCACGCCCTGCCCCATGAGGAGGAGTAGTTCTCCATCGAGGCTCGGGATGTACCGGTAGCTATGTGGTTAATCTCTCTCCTATGTACCTCAATACAATGATCTCATGAGCTGCTTTACATGATTGAGATTCATATGAGTTTTGTATCACTACTATCTATGTGCTACTCTAGCAAAGTTATTAAAGTAGTTCTATTCCTCCTGCACGTGTGTAAAGGTGACAGTGTGTGTGCACCGTGTTAGTACTTGGTTTATGCTATGATCATGATCTCTTGTAGATTGCGAAGTTAACTATTGCTATGATAATATTGATGTGATCTATTCCTCCTACATATGCATGAAGGTGACGGTGTGCATGCTATGCTAGTACTTGGTTTAGTCTTTTGATCTATCTTACACTAAAGGTTACTAAAATATGAGCATTATTGTGGAGCTTGTTAACTCCGGCATTGAGGGTTCGTGTAATCCTACGCAATGTGTTCATCATCCAACAAAAGTGTAGAGTATGCATTTATCTATTCTGTTATGTGATCAATGTTGAGAGTGTCCACTAGTAAAGTGTAATCCCTAGGCCTTGTTCCTAAATACTGCTGTCTACTGCTTGTTTCTTGTTTTATGTTACTACTGCTGCAATACTACCACCATCAACTACACGCCCGCAAGCACTGGCACCGTTGCTATTGCTCATATATATTCATACCACCTATTTCACTATCTCTTCGCCGAACTAGTGCACCTATTAGGTGTGTTGGGGACACAAGAGACTTCTTGCTTTGTGGTTGCGGGGTTGCATGAGAGGGATATCTTTGACCTCTTCCTCCTGAGTTCGATAAACCTAGGGTAATCCACTTAAGGAAACTTCTTGCTGTTCTACAAACTCTTGCTCTTGGAGGCCCAACCTTGTCTCTGAAATAGAAGCACCAGTAGACATCAGGGTCTTAGAAACAAATGGGGTGGCCCAAGAAGTAAGTGGGCCAGCCCGTTTAGTTGCTGTTTATATGCCGGCATAATATACGCTTTAGGATTTTGCGGGCAGGCACATATGTGATTTTGCTTAATTGGTCCGTTTAAGGGATGGGAATTCGTGATTTAGATACGGAGAATATTTACGCAGCATTGATTTCGTCGGATAGCCTCACTTCCACAAGCACAAAAGAAAAATGCGCGAAAGAACTATAAAAACTAACTAAATATTACATCGTTGCAAGGCATTGAAAAAATATTACAGAACCCAGAGAATTGAATGGTAATTAAACCTAGCAATACAATGAAGCGATCCGGCAATCTTTTAAGTTGTCCATGCAGCACCTATATCGAAACAAAGACATTACAAGTTAAGACAGACAACAATGGAAAGGCAAAGACACTACAATATTGTTTGCCAAAGAATTTGGAACTCATCATTTCGTCGTTATAACAAGATCATTGTAAGCGCACAATAAGCAAACAAAGAGTGCATGCCGCATACCAACAGCCAATATAACAGAGCATGTTAGAATGAAACAGCAGACTTACTACTGTCGAGTCCCATGCAAACCAACATGTTCGGGGAGTACAAAATTGGCATGAACAACATAGTAGCAGGCTATAAATTTTGTAATGACGACTGAGCAAGATACGAATCCAATCCTATACATTTCCTATTCCTATGCTTTTCCTATCCTTTAAATCAAAGGAGCCCTTAATTTCATTGAAGTTCTTTTTGTTGCACTCAAATTACTTCAACTTTTAGGACCCACCATCCGTACAAGGGTAATGGAAATTTCTATGATCTTAGTGCAAGGCTTCACACAGACACTCAAAGTATTTCAATATTTAAAATTCATTTTCTTCCCTAAAAATTGCCGACCGTCCATTCGTAACATGTAGTTCAATTTTGAGTAACATCACACATATGTCAAACATCAATCTTTTTTTTGATATTTCGAGAAAATCTTCATATCCCATTTTTGGCCATCATATAAGGTGTCTGCGTGTGAAAACATAGACAGTGAAACTTTCAGCGTCACCTTAGCCAAACTGGTGGGACGGTGAGGCCCGAATTAATAGCCACCACCTTCCTTCTTCTCCACTCGCCCCCCCCCCCCTCCCCATCAATATCTTCTTCAAGCAGATTAAAGAGGATGGAGTGCCCCCACGACGGGTGCGGGAGCGTGGTCGCCTACAACGAGCTCCACGACCACGAGCTCGCGTGCGCCACGCCCGCGTCTGGCAGAGGCCGAGCTGCGACTTCTCCGCCTGCTGCAGCGCTCGTCGCCCACCTCAGAGAAATCCATTCGATTTGTGTGGACATGATCCGTACGGCACCGCGATGGCGTTCATCATCCGGTCGCTGGCACCGCAAACCAAGACGTCCGGTCATCTTCTACGGGAACGATGGTACCGTGTTCGTCGGGCACATATACGCAAGTCGGTAGAAAAATGGATGCGTGCTGGCTTACACTATCCGTTGAGTCGCGTTAGGTGGCGGCGTGCGTGTGGCGAGGAGTACAATGAGTATGTCGTTACCCGACGAAGCCATTACTTATCGCTCGGGTGGTTTAATGCTCCCCAACTATCACGGCCACTGACCGGCGAAGACAACACGACCACGCAGGCGCCGCCAAATGGTGATCGGAACTGAAACGGTCGTTGCAATGGTATCAGCAGGTGCACGGGCTGACTATCTGGGTTAAGAGCGGGTGATACATGCGCCTATCTTAATCTTCGTGGTTATCTAATTGAAATTGCGGTTTTATGCGATGCTTGAATTAATTAATTTTTGTTATGCATTGGGGGGTGACCCCAGGCCATGCCAAAGGTGTGCCATCACAGGGTGGTCTTACCCAGCAAGATACGGTTTAACATTCATGCCGGAACAGAAAATAGGTTTTGGCTAAGTGATAGCGGTATCCCCAAGAGGGTATCTTAGAACCGGGAAAGGAAAGATACGAGCGCACAGTGGGAACAACGTGCGGGCCCGGCGGTCAAGATTCCGTCGAAGCCAAGGACAGGATGAGCTCGGCAAGTAGCTTTGCTGAAGACTAGAAGACAAGGGAGGAGGATGACGGTCAAAGAAACCGAGAGGACGTCATCCTTCATGTTTAAAGAAGACCCCGACATCATCTATGATTAAAATAGCTTTATAAAGTATCTTTGTAAAGTAGTTTGTCTAGTCTAGATCCCATTAGGGTTTCTTGTTCCGTAAGCCACCCTCTCCCCTATAAGGAGAGGGGCAGCCTCTTTCATACGCGCGATCCGCAGTAGAAGAGAACAGCACAGCCTGTCTTGAGATCAATGAACATGGTGATCTAGAGCGCGTTCGTCCTTGTGTCTTTCTTCTTCTACCTCTGGCCTTGGCCGGGTTCTTGAGGAAAGCATCAGGAAGTTAGATCCATCTAGTCACCAAACCCTCAATCCTCTAGCGTCCATTCGGCCCCAAGATCAGCCATCCCATGGCATCTGCTGGTTCACCCACGGCAGCAGTTGGCCACCATGGGGCAAGGGTGGCACTGTGGAGGACCATATTCGAGCGGGCATCCTCGACACAACGGCGGCGCACGGTGTCAGCGCTCGTGGAACCGCATCTACAACATGGACTTCATCAACGATATCTTTTGGCTGCTTACGCCAGCAGTAACAAGTTTATCATGAAACGGCCTTTCGAGTTCGGCGGCATCAGCGTCTACCTCGCACCGTCCTGTGCGCGGCGCCTCTCGCGGTCTTCCAGGTGGCGCCGGATACGCCAAAGATGGCTGTGTGCTGGCAGCGCCGCTTGGCAGCGTGGAGATTCATGATGACAGATGCTGCCGGTCAAACGATACGTCAAAACGTATCTACTTTCCCGAACACTTTGCTATTGTTTTGCCTCTAATTTGCGTATTTACAACTAGCACGGACTAACGCTGTTTTGTGAGGTACTCCCAGTGTCGTTTTGTGCAATCAACTGGAAGTCTGAATTTCTTGAGATATGGCCCCTATTTTGCAAAATATTGACGGAGCCGAAGAGTAGAGGAGGGTGGAGAGCCAGGCCCCACATGGCGGCGCGGCCCAGGGGGGGACCGCAGGCCACGTAATGGTGTGGCTCGACGACCTCAAAGCCCCACCGGACCTTCATGTTAGCCTCGACCTAAAACGCACGGGAGGAAGTCGACATCACTTGAGAAACCCTCCAGAGCTTCGCCACATCGCCAAACTCAGTGGCGGGCAATCTCTGATGGCACTCTGGCAGGACAGGTGAGAGATCACCGCCTGCCTTAACGCCTCCTCCCATCAACAGCAATGTTTCCCCCATCCATGTGCGAGTAATTCCCCCGCTGTAGACTGAAGGGGATGGTAGGGATTGCATGAGATTGGTCATGTAATAGTCATAAGATTGTTAGGGCATGTTGCCTAGTTAGTATCCGTAGATATCACTTTTATGATATTTTTTGCAACTTGTTATGCTTAATGCTTGTCACTAGGGCGAGTGCCATGATCTCAGATCTGAACATGTTATTGTTTCATGAAGATATTCATTATTTATGGTCTTACCTATCAAGTTGTATACACACGTCGCTGTCCGGAACCAATGGCCCCGAAGTGACGGAAATCGACAACCGGAGAGGATGGTAGTGATGTGAGGATCACATGTGTTCTCGGAGTGTTAATGCTTTGCTCAGGTATCTATTAAAGAGTGCAATATCCGATAGTTTCCCTAGAGCCCCGGCTGCCACCGGCTGGTAGGACAAAGATGTTGTGCAAGTTTCTCATTGCGACCACGTACGACATGGAACACGTGCCTATTGATTGATTAGTACTTGAATATTGTTTTATTATTATCTGCAAATGCCCATGCTTTGATTGTTATATGAGTTTCTCTCATCCATGCAAGTTAAATCAAGTCTACCCCTCTTCAGTATTTTAATCTGCTGTTTACTATAATCACTACTGCTGTCTTTATTTCACTGCTGCTGTTATTCCGCTATTTCCACTACCATAGAACTGTTACTCCTGATAAACTCTTGCGAGCAAGTGTGTTTCCAGGTGCAGCTGTCAACTCCGCTGTCAAGGCTTACAAGTATTCTTTGTCTCCCCCTTGTGTCGAATCAATAAATTGGGTATTACTTCCCTCGAAGATTGCGATCCCCTATACTGTGGGTCATCAAGACTATTTTCTGGCGCCCTTGCCGGGAGCAAAGCTTTATTTGGAAGTTCACTTGGATTGATATTGTTAGCTGCAGAAAATTCTCCATCATGGGTAAACCTCGCGATATAGATCGCCATATTACCATCCACTACAGAAAAAGGTACAATTCTTAGTACCTCTGCTGCTCTTGATTCACCATCTGTGATAAGTAAACTTGTTTCACCACCACAAACTTCCAAATCTTTGGCAGGTACTTCTGCTGAATCAGAAAATTCCTCTCATAATTGTGATGATGCTTATGCTGTTGTGCTTGATAATGATGGTTAGTTAGGATCTTTTCTAGATGCTACAATTACTAAGTCTAGACAAATTGAAAATCTTTGAAAGCATCCTAATGAAAATGCTACACACAGTGGTCACAGTCACGGTGAATATTCTAGTGATCTTGATGAAGATTATGTAGAGCTTGATGATGATTTTATTGAAAAATGCAATGCTACTACCGATGCAAGAAAAATTAAAAAGTTGCTTGCAGAACATGCTGTTAGATATAAACCATCTCTGATCCTAAATTTGCCACATCTCCTATAAAACATTAGGGATAAAGATTATGATTTTTCTCTTGATCTATCTCATATAGCTATTGTTGAGAAAACACCCTTTTGTGGTACTGAAAAGAAAGTGCTGTTGAACACATGACTGAGTTATCTACTCTTAGTGGCTTGTTTTCCGATGATATTAAGATGCGTACTTATTTTGTCGCTAAAATTTTCCTTTCTCATTAAAGGATGATGCTAAAACTTGGTATAATAATTTGCCTCCTGGTTCTATTAAAAGTCAAAAAGAATTGCTTGATGTTTTCTTCCGGAAATACTTTCCTGCTAGTGCTGCTCAACATGCTGCTTTGCAGAGAATTTATAATTTTGACCAGGAAGATGGAGAGAAATTGCCCGAGGCTTGGGCTAGATTTTGTTCTCTTATTAGAGCTCAGCCTGACCATGATTTGGAAAGGCATTTTACTTGATATATTTATAGTGGACTAACTATTGAGTCTAGGGCATACACGGATAGTTGTGCTGGTTGTGTTTTGAGGAAAAGAACTCCAGACGACGCTTGAAGAATTATTGGCTAAAATAGGCCCGAATCATGATGATTGGTCTACCCCTGAACCAACCCCGACACCGATAGTGAAGAAGGGGTATGATTAAAATTGAATGATGAAGATGAGGGAAGCCAAGAAGTCTATTAAAGAAGGGTATTAAACATGAAGATGTGAAGAATTTACCTCCATAGATATATGTGAGACAATTCCACCTTCATCCATGATTGAGGTACACTCGCTTCAACACTTTACTAGAGAAATTCCTTATTCAAAATCTCCTGCTCAATGCTTAGATGAATTTGATAATTATATTGTTAACAAGAAAACTTTAATATGAGAGTAGAGAATCATTTAATGGAAAATTCTCGAGCTATTAGTGAATTGCATAGTATTGTGGAAGAACCTCCAATGATGTTAAAATACTTGTTAAAACATTTTCAAATGGTTCAAACTCAAATTGATCAACACCAAGTGCAAAATGACTTGTTGGGAAATAATTCTAAGAAAAACATACTTGTGAAGTAACAACTAGAGGTGGTGCTTCTACCGAGGATCCTCTATATCCTGAAGGCATCCCAAAAGAGTTGAACAAAATTCTCAACTAATTAAAACTAGTGCTCCATCTAAGAAAAAGAAAAAGAAACATAAGAATGTTGTAGAATCCTCTGAACCTGTTAATGATCCTAATAGTATTTCTATTTCTGATGCTGAAACTGAAAGTGGTAATGAACATGAGGAAGATAATGATAAGAATGATACTCGTGATAAAGAAGAAATTGAAAAAGAACCTGAAAAGCATGCTAAAAATAAAAAGTACACTAAAGAAGACTTTATTACTCAGAAGCATGGTAATGAAAGAGAACCTTGGGTTCAAAAGCAAATGCCTTTTCCTGCTAAGAAACTAAAATCAAGGGAGGAGGAACATTCTAATAAATTTTGTGATTGGATGAAACCTTTGTCCTGGAAATCCCTTTGACTGATGCTATTCAATTGCCTCCTTATTTAAAGTATATGAAAGATATTGTTACTAACAAAAGGAAAGTCCCAATGAAGAAATTTCAACTATGCTGTTAATTACTCCTTCAATGGTAAGATTCCAAAAAAGCTTGGAGACCCGACTATTCCCTGTTCCATCAAGAATAATTATGTTAGAACTGCTCTATGTGATCTGGAGCAGGTGTTAGTGTAATGCCTTTTTCTCTTTATAAGAGACTTGATTTAGATAAATTGATACCTACTGATATATCTTTGCAAATGGCTGATAAATCTGCTATTCTGTTGGTTTTATGTGAAAACGTTCTGTGCAAGTTACTGTTGCTTGATATTGGCAGTTTCGTTGTGTTGGAAATGCTGAAGATGATAATATGTCCATTATTCTTGGAAGACCCTTTCTTAATACGCAGGGGCTGTTAATGATTGCAATAAGGAGGCATGGTTACTTTTAATGTTGATAATAAAGAACACAACATCTATTTTCCCAGAGGATTGATAAAGTATGTGGAGTCAATACAATTTTTAATGTGAAAACTATCAAAGTGGGATCCATTGATTGTCTGTATATGAGCCTAAAGAAGAATATCAAACTCTTGTGATTGGATCCATATCAATTCAGTATAAGGTAACATGATTGATTTGGAAGTTTATTTCTTCTTATGTCATATAAAATTTATTTGGTAGCAAGACTTGATCAACCTTGTTAACAAGTATATTTTATTGCATAGAGCTAAACAACACTTCTTTCTTTCTTTCTCCCTCGTATTTTATTTGCTGTAGCACTTTTGTTTTGCAATATGCTTAGGTCATTTAAGATTTATTTTGGAAATTATTTTCCTGCGCAGTAATCATTAATTTAATGCCCCAGAAATGTGCATTTTCAAAGTTCTCTAAAAATTACAAAAAATTACACCGTTGGTCTATTTTTTAATGAGGCACACCAGGAGCACCGAGGAGGATGACTGTGGGGCACCAGAGGTGCCACACCATAGGGCGGCGCGGCCAGCAAGGGCGCGCCACCATGTGTGTGGGCCACCCTGCCTGCACCATCTCTTCCTCCCGGCCACCTTCTCTACTCCCGAAAAACTCAGTACCAAGTTCTCTCTTTCGTGTTTAACTCCAAGAACTTCGCGATTTTCGATCTCTGCTCAGCCAGATTTCTGTCTGAAATTTGGCACATTTACTCCTTGGTATGTGACTCCTTTGATTGTCCAATTAGAATTTCATTTGGTTAGGAGTATATCTTGAATATTTTGCTGCTGTATGTAACATGTTTAGTGAGCTTGCATGCTTGTTCTAAGTGGTAGAAATTAGTTTTGATGCATGTTTAGCACTCTAGCAAGTTCCTATAGTGGTTCCCTTCAATTACACCTTGAAATCAAATTTTATAATGATTGTTGAAAATTTCAGAAGGGGAAGATGAAGAAATTCAAGTTTGGAGAGTTGTTCAAGAAGGCAACCACTTGGCACCAGGTAGGCCCTCCCAAGGGCGTCCCTCAGAATTAGGCGATCCTATAGCTAGAGGATGTCATCGCCTAGCCCAAAGCGAGGAGGACCAAGGGAGCCCCTCAATGGCTTCATCCTTCCCTTGTTATGGTTCTAACCAATGCGGGGTTAATGGATGACCTGCTTCTCTCGTCAACGGGCGGGCCTAGCCACCTCGTGGGAGGCAGAGGGGACAATATTCTGGGAAGCTCACCAATTTTCGTTGAGAGCTTCAAGTTCCACAACAGGAATGGGCAATGATCACTTTTCAAGATTTATGATATTCCTGTTACCATGAAATTGGAGGAATTTTGTTTTGCATTGGGTATTGCTCCTGTAGTACAGCAAAGAGGATTGATGACAACCCCGGGACTTGTTGGAGCTCTGAGGATCACGGGGGATGATTGCCCCGCACCATCCGGCGAGGGAAGATATTAAAAACATTCAACTCCCGCTATTAAGTATTTCGCATATTACATTAGTACTAGCATTTTTGGAGAAAATACTAGTAACATCTCTAGCTACCATCTTGCTTTTTTGAATGTCTGCACTCATTGGAGAGACACCTTATCATCTTAGTTCTCTTGTGCTTTCACTTTGTCTAGCAGAGGCTATTTTGGAGGGAACTATTGCACTAGCATTTTAACACATCTAGATATTCCTCTTGACTCTAATGATGTACCATTAACCCCTAGGAAGTTAGATATTGCTGCTATGAAGAGCCATCGTTTTGTTACTACTAACTCCACTATAGATAATATTGTCTATAAAATGTTGTTTGCTGATGGGAATGAGAAAGAAATCCCTCTTCCCAGCAGGGTTTGTTTAATATTGACAGGCAATCATGCTCGCTAACAAAGGAGGTGGTGGATGAACATATGAAGATACAAGAGTTCCACCAGCAACATGACTCCGAGAACGCCCGAGCCCTCCTCACGACTACACCAGATCACATTACCCTGACGTTCCTCAGCCACATACATGGGCAAGATTCTTAAATGTCTGAAGGCACACTTCATAGGGGCCGTGGGAATGAACTCCACTTAGGCCAAAAGCCTAAGCTTGGGGAAAATATACTGGCGTCCTCATTCTTTACTATTATGATTACTGAATGCCTTTTAGTCTCTTGGTGGTTTTTCTAATGAGAGGAGATGATATTTGGGGAAGTGCTGTCCAAAACAGATTCTGTGCTGTTACCAAAAAATTCGTGCACGCTCAGCCAGAACGTTATTTTGAGTTGCCAATTTTTGAGCATGTGCCCCAGGTTGTTATCTAACTTTCATTAGTTGAACACTTTTGAGCTGAGGAAGAATTTTGTTAAATTCGATTTCTGTCTACTGCTGTCAGGGTTGCTTGAATTCGTCATCCTGCTTTTCTGTGTTTCTGGTAGTTTGCATTCTTTTGTTTTCCTTTCTTTTTCGCTGCAAAACACAAAAGACCAAAAATATTTCTGTTGTTTCTCTTCACCATTATTTATTTGGTACCTTGCTCTTAGTTTGCTTTATTTGCTGCTCGTTAATTCTATGAGAAAACCCAAAAGATTTTGCTTTGTTTGCTTGTTTTCTTTCGTTCTTGTTTCTAATTAGAAAACACCAAAAATATTTGCTGTTCTTCTTTGGTTTGTAAAGTTCATCATGAGTTCAATGGTCTTCGATGGCTGGAGCGTGGTTTCATTTATATTATCCAAGCTACACAAGTGAAAAAAGGCAATAATGACGATCTCTGACAATTAGATTGTGGTGAGAGGCTGGTATGAACTCTATTTGCTTTCATTTTTGCACATATACTCATCCATATGAGCATGCTTAGTTGGTTCATGTGAGGTATATGTTATTTGAGAAAGTCCAGTAGTTCATGATCTCTCATGTTTAGTTCTTATTAATATGAGTAGCATGTCATGGATGTTTGCTTGCATTGTTTATTCATAAGTAAGTATGGCATTGTGGTATCCTCCTCTGAATAATTCATTTATATAGACTTGGGCACATGCTCACGCATGTATGACTGAACAAAGTCAATTAAGCCTCGATGATTTATATTGTGAGTTATTGTATCACTTTTATGCCTCAGTTAATTTATTTTTGCATAAACATAATTATGACAGTTACTACTCTCTTGATTTGGTCGCTCCTAGTCTTTTGCTAGCCTTCACTTGTAGTGAGCGGGAACGCTGCTCGTGCTCCATCAGAACTTTTCTTGTAGTGGTGTCCACCATAAATACCTATGCATGGCATTTCAAACCATTCGAAGTAAATTCTCATGCGCTACCTTTAAAACTTTCAAAATGCTTCTCAATTTGTGTTAATGTTTCATAGCTCATGAGGAAGTATGTAGTGCTTTCAAACTTGTCATTTACTTTTGACGGACTCTCATATGGACTAGTGGCACATCCGCTTATCCAGTAATTTTGCAAAAAAAGTGGCAATCGGATTCCGCCCCTAAATTTTGCAAATAGACACTCTCCATGGTTTGTGATTGTTGGGCGGCACCCGAGAGAATTCGGTTAGCATGGCTTGTGTAAGCAAGGTTGGGGGAGTGTCATCATCATAATAAAACTTAAATAAAAGGCACTCCTTCATGGTATGAGATTGTTGGCAGGCACCTGAGGGTTCGGTTAGCCATGGTTTGTGAAAGAAAGGTTGGAAGGAGTGCCAACCAAAAATAAATAAATGGGAGCCGCTCTTGTGAGTCCGGTTGATGAGGTTGTTAGTGTACCCATTACTTGTTGACAACAACAAAAACCTCTCAAAATAATTTTACTCCTGCTTTACAAATAAAAAACTCACAGCGCATGTTAATCCTTTAGCTTCCTGCAGAAGGGTCAATCTTTTAACACTTTTTTATGTTGTCTCCATTCTTTCTTGAGCACTATCTTGAGGAGCACAACCAGCCATTCTTAATATAATATGCTTGTCTCAAAATATGATTGATTGTGGTATAACTTTGATGCTTTTATCTTTGACAAATCACTACTTCTAGTCTTTCTATGAACTCCAGAGGTGCCTGGGCATTGATGTTTTGCATCAAATACAGGCAAGCGAGATACCACTTTATCATATTCTCTTATAAACATTGCAATCTTGCTTACATACATGATTCATGATGCTTATTATTATTGTTGGTACTTCTCCATGATTGACATAGCTGTTGGATGATCTTATTTGCATGTATCCCATTATGAACTGCTTAAGAACAGCCATGGCATGAATATATACATCATATGAGCAAATGTGTTAAGTGAAAGTTCTTTTATCGCTCAGTTGTTAAGTTAGATTGCTTGAGGACAAGCAATAAAGCTAAGCTGGGGGGAGTTGATACGTCAAAAACGTATCTACTTTCGAACACTTTGCTATTGTTTTGCCTCTAATTTGTATATATTTTGGATGCAGCTAACACGGACTAACGCTGTTTTCAGCGGTGCTTTCTGAGTGTCTCGTTTTTGTCTCGAAATCCAACTTTGGGAAATCTCAGGAATTTCTTCGGATGGCCCTATTTTACCAAAATATTGACGGGAACCGAGGGCGAAGGAGGTGGAGAGCAGAGGCCCCACACCACATGTGGCCCGCGACCCGGGGCCAGCCCCGCGCGGCCATGTGGTGTGGCCCCCTCGACCGGCCTCCGACGCCCCCCTTCGGACTTTGTCGCCTCGGCCTAAAAAGCTGGCACGGGGGAGAAGTCGACATCGCGAGAAACCCCCAGGGAGCCGCCACATCGCGAAACTCCGTCGCGGGAGCCGAAAGTCTGCATTACCGGCACTCCGCGGGACGGAGGTGGAGGAGATCTTCACATGCATCACCTTAAACGCCTCTCCATCAACTTGACAATGTTTCCCCCATCCATGTGTGAGTAATTCCCAGCTGTAGCTGTAGGCAGAAGGGGATGGTAGGGATTGGATGAGATTGGTCCTGTAAAGTCATAAGATTGTTGGGGCATAGTGCCTAGTATCCGAAGATGTCACTTTTATGATATTGTTGCAACTTGTTATGTAATGCTTGTCACTAGGGCCCGAGTGCCATGATCTCAGATCTGAACATGTTATTGTTTTCATGAAGATATTCATTGTTTATGGTCTTACACATAGAGTTGTATACACGTGTCCGAGACAATGGCCCCGAGTGACAGAAATCGGGACAGGAGGATAGTGAGCGTGTGAGGATCACATGTGTTCACGGGGTGTTATGCTCTGCTCCGGTACTCTATTAAAGGGTACCTTAATATCCAGTGTAGTTTCCCCTAGAGGCCGTGCACACTTGCGGTGGTAGGACAAAGATGTTGTACAAGTTTCTATTGCGAGCACGTGCGACTAAATATGGAACACATGCCTATTGATTGATTAGTACTTGGATACTGTTTTATTATTATCGCAAATGCCCATGCTTTGATTGTTACATGAGTTTCTCTCATCCATGCAAGGCCCGTTAAATCCGTCCCTGTGCCTACAGTATTTTAATCTGTTGTTTACTATAATCTACTACATCTTTATTTCACTACTGCTGTCTTTATTTCCTTCTTCTTCATTGTTACTTCTTCCACTACCATAGAAGCATTACTCTTGATAAGCTCTTGCGAGCAAGTCTATTTCCAGGAGCAGCTGAATTGACAACTCATTTGGTTAAGGCTTACCAGTATTCTTTGTCTCCCCTTATGTCGGATCAATAAATTGGGTAATACTTCCCTCGAGAAGCTGTTGCGATCCCCTATACTTGTGGGTCATCATCAACCTGCAAAGGAGCTGTGGAGGAAGGAGCTAGCGTCACGGCATCGACCAGCGCGGCAAACCGCGGTTGGAGCGTGACGCTGGCGTCGCGGGAGCATCATCAGCACCACCGACAACACCTCTTCAAGCGGCGATGAACACGCCTGGCCCCGCCCATCGCGCGGTTATCGACCGGCAAGGCTCGGGGGAGGGCTGGAAGCCACCACGCAAGGCCACCGCTCATAGGCGGTGCCGACATCATCCGAGCAGTGTGACTGGTGCGCCTACGTGGGTACAGCGCTGCCCATGGCTTTGCTTCGGTTAGTGCTCATGCTGCTAGGATTACCGAAAAACCGGCTTAAGGCTCGCAATCTAGATCGGGATTTGCGAAGAAGTTCTTGCCGGCAAGAGTGCATCTGTATCTGTGAGCATCTAGAAAAGCCAAAGTACAGTAGTCCGGATAAAACTATAAAAGCACGCTAAAGCTGCGGTAGCATTATGTGAATCTCTTTCCGGTGACGAGTTCAAAACAGCAAGAACGTGTACAAGAGCTGTTGAAAGTGATTGAGCAGCAAAATGCTGAGCAGCTGGCTAAGGCGAACGAAGCCGTGGCCTCAAAATCCCGCGTTCAACAAAGAATGCCGGAAGCAAGTCCCCGAGGCGAGGCATCGTCCCCTCCACCCAGGACAAAAGAAAAGGAAAAGAACTGATGAATATGTATGATCCGATTCTTGCCGGAAAACAAAAAACCGGGCAACATGATGCGGTAGAAAAAGCCAAAGAGAGCGGTCAGGCTATGCCAAGGAGGCTATACCGGAAGCTCAAATATCTTAGAGTAGATGAGCCGGGTCAGAGTATCAAGCCGCAAGAGTGGCGTGCGTGGATGAGGAGATGCCACCACACCGGCAGGCAAGGGCCGCGGAGCTGGAAGAATATGATGAATCAGATTCCGAGGCGGAGCGAACAAGAGTCCACCGGAACCCTTTGGGAGAACGCCTGAGGGGAAAGATGTTGCAGAGGCAGGATGCGAGCACGGAGCTGGGTGATACGTTTGCTCTACGATAGTTGAATCATGAAGAGTTATCTGGTCCAAGGTGCTTGGCCTCGGATCATGAGAGAAAAACCACCGGTGCGCAATTTCCAGTTGCCACGAGACACAAGAACATACGATGAGTCGACCAGAAAGCCGGAAAGCGGTAACTTAAGTTATATCGGCCTATTTATCATCATTTGGTAGATGGGGTAAACGGCCGGCTGAAGCGGTAGAATCACTGCAGTCACCACCTTGTGGGTCCCTGCGAGGATCTGGCTAAATAACTTGCCGGCAGGAAGCATGGATGGTTGGACTTTGAGGAAGCGTTTGTGAACAACTTCAGCTGACACCTGGAGAGGCCAAGCCGGCTAGCGACTAACGCATGCCAGCAGCGTCGCGGGGAAAACAGACCGGGACTATCTCACCCGGTGGAAACTCGATGAGAAACACATGTGAAGAGGAGTGATTGAGGCACAAGCCATTGCTTGGTTCAATCAAGGATGCCGGAGAGGATCCCTTGTGGCAAAGGCTGCGAGAAGCATGCCACAACCTTGGGAATGATACGACGTGGCGAGATAACATGCAGCCCCAGGAGACCCATCACGGCGGCCGTGCAAGGCCCGAACCGGGCTTGATGAATCGCATCAGCAGCAATACCGGGATAACCGGAACAACAAAAGAAGGGAAGATTTCCGGATCGAAGATATGCATAAAGCAAGTTCTTGCCGTGCAAGCAAATTTGACGCCAGCGCGTGGAGGAACGAGAAAACCGGATGCCCAGCCATGGGCGGGTCTAAGAAACGATGGGTAGAAAAGCCACAGGGCGAGGAAAAAGAGCAGCGGGAACCGTGAAATACACCATGGAAGCCGCCATGGACCAACCTTGCGGTGGCACACGCCGAACCCGGATCACCCGTCAAACCACTTGACGAAGGATTGTTCATGGACCAAGTTCTTGATGCGAAGAACTGATAAAAGATCTTGCTTGGCTTGAGGAGATTTATCGTGTCTTGTGATTTACCACCTCCACCGCCAGCTCAACTGGAGCAAACGCCTTACCGGTGCAGCCAAACGCGATACCAGCAAGTTAACCGGGTGGAGCAAAACAATGACCAACCACCTCCACCAGAAGCACCAAAGGTCGGAATGTTTATGAAGACCCACACTTGTGCATGGTTGTCTTGTCTTGAGCCAATGGACGGGCAAAGTGTGCATGCGTTCCATGAGTAAATGCGGTGATGCCGTGAGTTCAAAACACATCTTGTGGTCAGATCGAGGAAATACGGTGGTTGGGATCACCCCAAAGTCATGCCGAATGCGGGTGGATACGCTCGTTGGACTTAATCTGTGAAGGGGCGGCTTCAGTAAAATTCAGCAAGGTCTTTGATAGACAATAGTAGCAGCATAAACATCATGTACAAGCACACAATGCGTACACTGGGCATAACAGAAAACATGTTGCAGCCAACTCACACAACTTTCCATGGGATTGTTCCCGGTTTGTCTTGCGCCCTGATAGGAAAAGTTTCGGGTGGATGTGTCATTTGGAGGACGCGACAATTGTCGTGTTGAGAACCTTGAGTTTGAGGAAGTGGTGGACTTAGATAGTCCTACCATGCCTTGTTGGGAGACCGGCTTTGGCGGCGTTCATGGCATAGGCCATACGGCTTATCTCAAGATGAAGATGACGGCACCTCGTGGACCACTAACTGTGGTGGGAAACTACAAAGTCTCAATGGAAACAGCATCCGCCGGATCGAACCTAGCGGAATCGCTAGTGATCGCGGAGGAGAAAAAGAGAATGCAAACTGCTGTTGCTGTTGCGCTGGCTCAGTCTTCAAAGTTGAGCCTAGCGGCAATGAGTGGAAGCTTGGACTCACCGGCATTCAAGCCGACAAATGAGACAAAGAACATTGTGCTGGATCCGACACCAGGCGCCGTCCGTGTCGGTGCGGCCTCAATAAACATAGGAAAGCCTTCGTGGCTTCCTCCGTGAGAATCTGAACATCTTTGCCTGGTCTGATGATTTGGTATGAGGATTTAGAGGAGCTAGTGAGCCTCGCGTGGGAAGGATGCTAAGCGGTCTGGCAACCTTCTGCTTGATTCGTAGATAGGAGGAAAATCATTGGAAAAGAAATGCTCAGAGCTGCTGGTAGCAGTTTCATCGTGGAGTCACACCACCAGGTGGCTGGCCAAATCAGTGCTGGTCGAAAAGAAAAAGATGAGAACCTGAGGCAAAACTTGCCAAAGTGTGGGCGCATGTGCATCGACTACACCAACCTCAGCAAAGCTTGCCCAGAGATCCTTTCCTTGCCCCGAGATCGATCAAATGATTGATTCTCTTGCTGAGTGTGAGTTGTTGTCGTTCTGGATGCCTATTCCGGCTTCCACCAAATCCCTTTGAAAAGGAAGATCAAATAAAAACTGCGTTCATTACCACGCGCGGGGCTTATTGCTATGTTACTATGCCTTTTGGTTTGCGCAGCTGGTGCAGCGTACCAGCGCTGTATGCAAAATGCTTGTTTGATCAAATCGGAAAGAATGTGCAAGTTTATGTGGATGACATCGTGATACAAACTAAAGTAAAGAATCATAATCGATGACATCAAGCCAAACATTTGATAACCTAAAGCCGGTTTAGGATGAAACTCAATCAGGCAAAGTGCCTTAACTGAATTGTCCACCTTGAAACAGGCACATGGTTTCCTTGTGTCAAGCTAGGGGCATTGAGGTTAATCAGAGTAAAAATCAGGGCGATAGAAAGAATGACTATCCCACGAGAATTGAAAGATGTGCAAAAGTTCTAGGAGAAGCTTGCTCGCTAAGCCGGTTCATAAACAGGTTGGGAGAAAGGCCTTACCGCTTTATGCTTTGATGAGAAAATCGGATACTTTCGTCTGGACCACGCAGGCAGACGCGACGTTTAAAGAATTGAAAAACATGCTCGTAACGGCCCCAATTTTGGCCTCACCCTTGGAAAGAGAACCTATGTTGCTTTATAGCGACAAACCGGGTGGTTAGTGTTGTGGTTGTGGTGGAAGAAGAGGAAGGAAAAACCGTCCAGAGGCCGGTATACTACCTGAGCGAGGTGCTCTCCTCATCAAAGCAAAACTACCCGCACTTTCAAAAAATGACTTATGGTGTGTTCATGGCCGCCACGAAACTCAAGCATTACTTTGAGGAACACCCCATGAAGGTGGTGAGTGAGGCACCCATCTCCGATATCATGGGAAACAAGGATGCCAGCGGCAGGATTGCAAAATGGGCAATTCAGCTATCACCGTATGTGCTGGTATATGAAAGAAGAGATGCCATAAAATCGCAAGCTTTAGCTGATTTCTTGGTCGATTGGGCGGAGATACAATACAAGCCGCCAGAACACAAAATAGAGTACTGGAAGATGCATTTTGACGGATCCACTCAAGGAAGGTCTAGGTGCCGGTGTGGTGCTCACTTCCCCAAAAGGAGATCACCTCCGGTATGTTTTGCAAGTGCATTTCCGGGCATCAAACAATGTCGCTGAATATGAGGCTCTAATACATGGGCTTAAGGTCGCAAAGAGATCGGGGCACTCAGGATCATTGCTATGGTGACTCGGATCTTGTAGTGCAGGTGTTCAGGTGGGACATGAGTGCCAACATGGCCTCATCACAGGTTCCATGCAAAAGATTGCCGGCTTCTTCGAGTGTGAATTTCACCATGTGCAGCGCGCGCGCAGCTTGAGCCTTGAGATACTTTGTCCAAACTAGGTTCGTCCAGGCAAGAAATTCCTCACGAATAGCTCACGGCGCACTTGAGGGTTCCATCAATCAAACCAAGTCCGAATTAGGAATCAATTTTGTCTTGAATCACATGGTGCCAATGGAATCGTGAAAACCCGAGACACGCAGCCAAACTCGGGGACTACGACGCCCATGCCGGAAGAGGCAATGCTTGTGGATGACATGGACATAGACATGCAGTGTTTGTAGTTAGAGAGACACCATCTTGAGTTAAACCTATTAAGGTGCGATCCAGCGGCACCTTCTTGGGGTTAATAATCAAGAAGGATCTGGAGAGAAGGTCCAAAGCTTACACCATCATCAATGGCGAGGTGTACAAGAAGTGTTGCCGGTGTCCTCCAAAGGTGTGTGGAGCCGGAAGAAGGAAGAAATGCTTGAGGAAATTCATCGAGGAGAATGCGGACACCACGCCTTCGAGGGCTTTGGTAGCAAAGGTGTTCCGGCATGGGTTCTTATTGGCCCACAGCCTTAGACAATGCTGAGGATTTGGTAAGGAAGTGCAATGGCTGCCGGAGGTACATTCGCAAAACTATCTGACATCAAGCAAAACCATACCGCTAACTTGGCCTTTTGCGCTGTGTGGTGCTTGGACATGGTTGGACCGTTCAAAACCGGAAACATGACCCACATCTTAGTAATGGTGGATAAATTCACCAAGTGGCTGGAGGTGAAGCCTATCGCAAAGTGTGATGGCCACACAGCAGTAAAATTCTGCAGAAAGATGTAAATCTGCCGAATGGATACCCTCACAGTATCATAACCGACAATGGCACGAACTTTGCCCAAGGAGAATTCAAGCGGTTACGTAGAAAACAAAAACATCTGGCTGGATTTGTGCTCGAGTGGCGCACCTGAGGCAATGGTCAAGGAACAAATGCTTTGGTACTTTCCGGTATTAAACCAAGACTCATTGATGCAATGGAAAAGTCGTCGGGATGTTGGATCGATGAGCTACCATCGGTACTGTTGTGGAGTCTAAGAACAACTCCGAACCGGTCTACAACACACCATTCTTCATGGTTTATGGGGCAGAAGCGGTCATTCCTCATTCATGATTCACCAAGGGTGCAGCTCTATACTGAGCAAGAGGTAGAGGCCAGAGAAAATGATGTGGACTTGCTAGAAGAAGCAGAGAGCTAGCTTTGGCAAGAACAGCCATTTACAATAAGCTCTCAGACTATCATATCGGAAGGTCAATCCAAAAGAGTGTTCCAGAAGGGGACACAGTGCTACGCACCGGTGCGGCGCACTGAAGGCAGGCACAAGCTGTCCCCTCCATGGAGAGACCTTTCTACATTGGCAAAGGCTCTCCACAATGATGCCTACTACTTAATTGATGCGCAGGAATGGAAAAAGGAAGAGCGGACAGATCGGAAGGCAGACCAAACGTCCATGAGCATGTATGACTGATCTTTTCCTCTGAAGTTGTAGTGTAAGTTCCTTTGTACCTTATGTGCTATGAATAAAAAGATGTAGAACCTCGAATGAATCTCGGGGACTTGCTTTATTAAAGTGCATGACATGTCTATTTTTATTCATGGGTGCTTATTGAACATTTTTCTCCGGTTTGTGTGTTGCTAACCCCTACCGAATCTCGACTCTCTTGTTATCCCATAACTTGGCTTCATGGCAAGCAAGATAAACCGGTAGAGGATAAGCACATGAACTGCGGAAAGGGAGAGCAGGAAAGAGCAATCGAGGGCATTGCTAACGGTCATACGTTTTTTAAAATTTGAGTTATTTCTAAGATTAAGAAAATCACTTGTTAGGTGAAGAACCTAGCGCCCAGAGAAGGCAGGCAGAGTCAAGGCAAAAGAACCAAGTGTGCATCGAAGATTGGATGCAGAAACAATTTGGAAATCTTTGCAAGTGCAGGATAAAGGCAAAACCAAATGAGAAACGCTAAGGCAAACTTAGATAATTAGCTACCGTTATAACCTACCCGGCACAAAAAGTTAATCGACAACCATGTGGACTTAAGTTCCCATCATAAGCTTAGGCATCACAGGAACAGTGCTGAAACATTGTTTTAAGCCACACAGGGCCAAGGAGCATGACAGGTAAATCTTAAGGTAGAGGATCAGGCAGCAGGAGCTTCGGGAGGAAGCATCGCCAGCACCAGCATCATCGAGAGGCTCCTCCTCGGCTTCATCTTCCTCCTCGTCGTCGTCCCGGAGCGCCATGAGGAGGATGAAGGTGCGCATCTCGGCGTACTCCGCGATGCGATGCCTTGTTGCCGTTGACAGGATCGGGTCAGATCGATTCAGCAGCGCCTGCTCCGGTGAGGGCATCCCAGGTCAGGCTCAGTGCAGATGACTGTGACGATGCAACTCAGTAACGGCGTGACCATGCTGACCAGCGGATCCTCCTATAGGCGCCTAACAGGCGATAAGCTGATCAGAGAAAGTGTCCGGCACCACCTGTGAGCCAGAGTCTGAGCTGGGAGCTATCGGGAATGTCGGATAAGTTGCGATCAATGCAGCGCCATATCTGGGTTCTGAGTGGCCACGTGCCAGGATGGTCATGGGGTGTCCATGGCACGGCAAGGTTCGCCTGGCCCTGGTAGTGCGGCGCGCGTTGACCTTCTTGGCGGCATGCGTCTGAGAGTCCGGAAAGAGGCCTGTGCAAGAAAGAGGCTAAGGAAAAGAATCCCGGAAAGAAAAGAATCCGGAAGAAAAAGAGACAGAGAAAAAAGATATAGAAAAGGGAAATGAGGCGGGAGGAAAAATGGCTGTGTCACGTGTCAGGAGAACTCCAGAATGGAGGCAGGTTGTCGGTTGAAGATCAGCCCAGACTGCATTCCGCACGCTCCTCCTCCCAACACGCGACCTTCTCTCGGCAGCCTTCCGGGCCTTGGCAGTCCTCCCGGCTAATTGGCTACAGCCAAGCGTTGCTAGCGTTCTCGAGCCTCGTTCATCTTCGCACATTGCCCGTCAGCTCCCGGCGACGCTGGGGTGTGGCGCAGTCAGACCTAGCTGGACAAGTGGGACTTGAGCTCACATTAACTGGTCTTCACCAGGCGCTCAGCTCTCCCGATCTTGCTGCTCAGTGCTCCTTCTCACCAACGAGAGGAAGGTGTAAACAACCAAGGTGTTGGTAAAATTCAAAGTAAAAACAAGTTAGCGGAAGACAAACAAGTTGACGTTGGGCATTGGCGAGCTGCTCTTTGAGAGCATCAATGGGAAGCTTAAGAACAACATCAGCGATACAAATGTAGAAGAAAAAAGGTTCCGGGTAAGAAAGATGGCAGAACAAAGTTTGTGGCACTTGTGGAAGTGTGCCTCAGCAGCTCCAAATGCTCCCATAAGAGCTCTCTGAGGTCTTCCAGGCGTGAGCCGTGAGCTGTTAAAGCAGGTCAGTAAGTTTGGCGCTAAGAACAGAGCTCTTAACCCGAAGCTCGGGACTGGCAGTGCCGGTTTCGCGTGTTCTAAGATAAGTTTGGCGTTAAGAACAGAGTTCTTAACCCGAAGCTCGAGAAATTTGTGATCTTAGGTTTTCACGCTAAGTTTTAGTTAGAGTTTTGTCTGAAGCTCGCTCTCACCACAAAACTCGGGGACTGAGAAGATAGAGGTTAATAAAGTTTCACGCTAAGAACAGAGTTCTTAACCGGCTTCCGAAATTTGGCAGTGCCGGTTTCGCGCTAAGTTTTCGAAGTTCAAGTTTTGTCATTCATCTCTTTAAAACTCGAGGTAACCGTGCCGGTTGGCACGTTCTAGATGGGATTTCGCGCAGAACAGTTCTTAACCCGGCTCGGGGAGTACAGCAGTGCCGGTTTGGCGCTAAGTTTCGAAGTTCAAGTTTTTGTCCTTTTAGCTGCGCTCTACCCACAAAGCCAAGGGCGGGAAGATAGACGGAAATGACACCAAACTAAAAAGATAGAACAAACCCGGAAAAGAAGGAAGCCGGTAACAATTGAGGAAAGTTAGTAAAGCGTACCATCGGATTGTTCGTGAAAATCATGCCAACACTATCAGCTCTGTGCCGTGGCCCGCGTGAAGTGCTCTCGGAGAACCGGTTCCCAATGGGGTCGGAGTGCCGGCAGCATGTGCCCAGCGCGGTCGCCGGGTAATGTGCATGGCGTTCCACTTCTGGGCGTAGGGGAGGAAGATCCTGGCCCCTGCGCTTAAAGTCGAGTGATACGGCGAAGACCGGTAGCCTTGGCAGCCTTGGAAACGTCTGGCACAGTGGCGGCCGCGGCTGGCCAGGAACGTCGCTTTCCTTACGAACTGGAAGCGTGGCGGCGGCGCCGGCAGCTTGATCCCGGCCCCAGGCGCCGGGGCACTTGGCGGCGGCATGAGGATTGTTCGTGGAGAAGGGGAGCGGTAGGCATACCACCCAGGTTGGGAACTTCAGGCGCGGAAGATTCGGCGCCGGAGTTGTCTTTCTCAAGAGCGGGGAAGTGGAAGCTCCGCCTGCCAGCAGCTTCTTCTTCTAGAGGCACCGATGTTGCTGGTGCCGGTATCTTGGTTCTGGGGAGAAAGGAAGATCCTCCTCCGATGCGGTGATCGATGATGTGGGGGCGCACGCCCCCGGGTGTTGTGCCCCAGAAGGAGCGAGGAGATATTCTGCGAGCACCGGGTGGTCCGGAGCAGTGAGGAGGGGTTGAGGTCCTTGCGGAACCTTCAGAGCCCGAGGGTCTTGGGCTTGGGGTTGTGCAGCGCTGAGAAAAAGAAAGAGATGGATTTGGAAGAAAACATAGGAAAGGGCTTTCCATAAAAGGCAGTGGGGGAATGGCTGCCGGGCGGTTGTATCTGCCCGCACTGTGCTGCTGCTGCTCTTCTCCCAGTCTTCGGTCCGGAAAGCGCTTGGAGGGAGAGGGCCTGGTGGAACCATCGTCGGATAGCGACAGCTGTTCTTACGGCCCTGGGCCGCAGGCTTGTCCACAAACTCCGTCTTGACCTCATGGCAGCAGTAACACGTGCTCATGGATCTGTGAGTTGGATGAGGCTAAGTGTGAATTCGGAGGAAAGCGATAGCGGAAAAGAAAAAGAAACCGGAAAACAAAATATAAACATAACGAGGTCATCGAGAGGACCGGTTGGCTTTAACGAAGACAGACCCAGAGCGAGATGCCGGGTCTGCCCATCTTGAATCTTCAGGAAAATGTGGGATCCAGGTCGAAGAGGTGAGGGCGCGCTTCGACAGCTCCTCGCCTTCGGCTTCAATGAGGGGACGATCCTTGACTGAAACATACAGAAAGAAAATAAAAGCAAAGAGTTACCGGCAAAAACAACCCCAATCGCATAGTCCTTAACTTGGGTGGAGGGTTAGTAGTCTTGAAGGAAGGAAGCCCCATTTCAGTTAGTGGCATGTGATTTGGCAAATCTCATGTGCAAGGCTCAACCCGTCCTTCTTGCTAAGGGCAACCAGAGCCTGTGATCTTGGTAGGATGGCAGAGCCATACATCTCGCCTCATCCTATGGGCGTGCTCCCGAGAGGGCGGCGCGATATGAGGTGCGGATGATATCATCGGGCTGAATCTGGTGTCCTTCATTATATATAGTGATATAATCAGTTTGGTCTAGTTGTGAGCCTCCTTGATTGTAGCCCCGATTAGTTTTTGCGAGGCGCGCGGGTCAAAGGAGCGGACAAAATAAGATCAACGGAGCCGTTGTTCTTCACATAGAAAAACGTCCCTTGCCATAACCGGCAAGACTCAGTAGGAGGCAAAAAGAGGCTCCCTTGACGGGAGCTGATGATACAAGACCCGCATTGCACGGGAGGCTTGGGAGGGATATCTACGCCCTGAACGGAGTTAATCCGAAGGGCAAAGAAGCGGAGCAACGTCTCACAGTGGGGACAGATACCGATGTAGGCCTCCACTTAAGGTGGTGTAGCAAGAGATAAAAGATGGAGTTGCCGGGAAGATGGTGAGGTTGGAGTTTGTACTAAAAGATCAAGGAAAAAAGAAGATGGAGGAAGGCCAAAGCCACGCTCAAAGTGAGCAAAAGAAAAACAACACGTTCACCATCCCGGGGTTTCGGTACTATTTCATCACCGGGAATCAGGCAAGTGACAACAGAATCTGTGGGACCGGTACCAGCCAATCTCTCATGCCAACATTGGAGCCAGCCAAAGCTCACGCAGTGTGGTAGGAAGGCTCCTGTGGAAGGTGGCTGGGCGACTTGAAGCTTCATGGGCTACCACAGCTTCCAAGATGGCTGCAGGATGTGGCTGAGCTCTTAGGGTTCTAGGTGTCTGGCATCTTGGTTGCTACCGGCGTCTTGATGGCTACCGGAACCTTGCTGGCTACCGGATTCCTGCTGGTTGCCGGAATCCGTCATATCGAATACGAAGATGGTCCTTGAGAAGGTGTTCACTACGACTACTTGAAGAGGAAGAGGAAGATGCGGAAGATTCCTGGAATGGACAGCATTGGATGGGAGGCAGGAAGCAATCCCACATATTTGGCGTGAATCTCACAGTAAGAGAAAAACCGAAAAGAAGAAAATGAAACTGCCGTAGACCCCGGATGCGAAACGACAGTGAGCAAAGTGAGGTGGGACTGACCTCGGCGTCACGGTGAGAAGGCTTTACGACGAGAGCAGGACCTGGCAGCGACAAGCTACAATAGAAGCGCGAGCGAGGCGGTGAAGGTGAAAAGCGGCAAAGTACGAGCGGAAAGCGAAGGCAGCTGCAGAGAAACTCTCCTTACAGCGAGTCCGTGAGCGCGTAAGTTCGCCGGGCCCGGCGAGACTTCCAGGCGGCAGCGCGGAGCAAAGAAATACGGTGAAGAAGGTAACGAGGCGAAGAACACACTATGCGCGGAAGTAGGGAATGCGAAGAAGAGGAAGAAGAAGAGACGATTAAACATAAAGGAGAGATAGTGGGCGAAACAGCCCGGGCCCTGCAGTTTGCCCGCAGCCGTGTGTGATTCGCTGTCGTGCCCGATCGCCCGTGGCATAAGGTACAGCCGAAAAGGAGAGCCACACGGAGGCACACACGGGATCCGGGCGGTGGTGGATCCCCGGAGCGGTGCATTTGTGAGCGCGCAAGTGTCATCTGAGTGACAGCGCTGGCAGCGCGGCAGTCCACGATGCGCATGTCTCGCGGGCACGAGGCAGAAATATTCTCGACCTCATCGAGGAGAGACAAGACTGAGATACCGGAAAGTAAGATGCCGGAGAATGCCTTTGCGAGGAAACCGAAGAAAAATGAGTCTGGGCAGATCAGGATGTGAGAGCCAAAGACCAGAAAGTTAAGCGGTATCTAAGATGAAAACCTAGCATGATGCTGTTGGATAGGATCCTTGAGTTCATACAACTTCGGGGACTAATGTTGGGGGATGACCCCGGTATGCCAAAGGCATGCCTGGATGGTCTCACCCTTCAAGATACCGGTTTACTGATCATATCGGAATAAGAAAATAGAGTTTTGGCTAAGTGAGCTAGCAGGTATCACAGAGGTATCTGGGAACCGGGAAGGAAGATACTGACACCAGTGGGAACAAATCTGAGGCCAGAAAGCCAGATCAAAGATTCCGTCGAAGCCAAAGGACAGAGATGAGCTCGGCAAAGTAGCTTTAAACGAAGACTAGAAGACGACAAGGAGGAGGATGATGGTCAAAGAGAAGCTAGGAGGGCGTCATCCCTTCTATGTTTAAAAGAAGACCCGAGCGTCACTTGTGATTAGTAGCTGTAGTCTCTTTAGCCAAAGTAGTTTGTCTAATCCGTCCCATTGGAGTTCTTGTTACATAAGCCACCACTACTCCCCTATATATAAGGAGAGGGCAGCCTACGGGCGCGATCGACGATAGAGAGAACAGCATGCTGTCTTGAGATCAGTGACATGGTGATCTAGAAGCGAGTTAGATCCTTGTGTCTTTCTTCTTTCCCAGCTTGCGGTTCTTGAGAAAGCATCCGGAAGTTAAATCCATCTAAGTACAAACCACTCGAATCCTCTAGCGTCATTCGGCCCCAAGATAAGCCATCCCATGGCATCTGCTCGATTCTGCAGCGACATTGTGAAAGTTTATCGTCGGACGGAAGTTCCTATTCGGGGCGGCGGGTTTAGGTTGCCAACTATGGGCTTTTTCATTCAGAGGATTCACCAGGGCGGCCCTAACGACGATGATCTTATTTGGCGGAGAGGGTCCAACACTAAGCGCTTGATTGTATTCTGTGTTTATGTTCACATACTCTATGGTGTACTGTACTATGGAATCCCATGTCCGATTAAATGCACCTCTGGACCCTGCCAGGCATTTCCCTTGTTATCTTTTCTTTATACACATACTGTAACCATTGTTCAACGCGGTGTCCATTGGCTTGGGTGCTAGATGCTTCCTCGGGAAGGTACCCTATCTTGCCCATTTGAGAACACACGTCCCTATAATTGCTCAGAAGCCCCGTGAGGGCACGATGGTCTTTCGTGTATGTAAGATTTATCATCGGCCCAGCCCTCCGCCCTTCTTCTCTTTTTGTTCTGCTGGTAGCTAGTAACTAGCCTTCATGACCCTCCACCCTAACTCTTTGAAGTAGTAAAGTACTCGTGCCACCTGTAAACCATGGCTCATTGAGCGGTGACGGCAGCGAGGATATCCTAGGGAAAACCGATGAGGACTAGGACAGCAGAAAACTCATCCTAGCCAACTAAGCGCGTCGTTGTATGGCCTTGCGTGCTTTACGAGCATTCTCGAGAAGCGATCTATCCTCCTATTCGATGGAGAAGCCGAGCCGGTGGGCGAGGTTCGTCCAGGTAGGTTTCTAGTGGCGTGTCCTCCAGTTCATTCTTATTTTCTAACATTTTTCCATTTATTTACATCTCACAGGGCCGGCGGTTCCAAACGTCTACCGGTAACCCCCATAGTGTTGGGCGCCCAAAATCAGTCGTCGGAAGAAGAGTGAGTTGACGTTCCACGTAATGAATAGGCTATGCCTCTATCCACTTTTTTTTAATACTCCTCCAATCCATTTTAATAGACTCTGATTTAGTACTCCTCCGATCCATTTTATTTGACTCAAATTTAGTCTAAATTTGAGTCAAAATAAAACTAACTCTGTTTGTACTAAATCGGAGTCAACTAAAAGGGATCATAGGGAGAATACAACTTTACTAAATCCGTGTTTACTACTACTACTACTAAAAGGGATAGGATGGAGTAGTTTATGTAATCACGGCTTTCCTTTTAATTATGTGTTGATGAACATTGTGATATTTGTGGAGCGTCCATGTGATGTCCATTCCTGTATCAAGATCCGTGCTAGAAATTAGTAGTACTCCTATTTTTTTGCGTGTAATTACTCATATATGAATTGGTTGGATTCTTTTTTGTTCCATGCAATGATCGTGCGACAAATGGAATTAGAACATATTTATAGGCAACCAATGAGATGAACTCTCCCTTACCCCGGAGTTTGAGCTGTTCCGCGTAGATTTGGCGTCCGAAACAAGATCGCCGCAATCTTGACAAGGCATCAATACCTTCTTGCCCAAGAGCCTAGAACCGCAGCTTAATGACGAGCAGCGTTTGTGTGGAAGCGCATAACTTGAGCGTCACATTGATGAATGATGATGATGCAAACACCACCATCAAGGGCGAGGGTTCGTCCGGGTAAGTTTCTAGCGGGGTGTCCTTGATTGATTCTATTTTCTAACCGTTTTTACATTTATTTACATCTCAAAGGGCGCTTTGTGGTTCAAATGTCTCGGTAACCTAGCAGCGGTGGCCCCAAGTCCGTGATCAGAAAATTTAAGTTATTGCGTTCCGGTAAGCCCAGGTAAATTTGTATGCCTCTGTCCACTTGTTTTTTTATAGTTTATGTAATCACTGCTTCCGATTAATTATGTATTGATGAACCCTGTGGTATTTGTGGAAGCGTCGAGTGTTGTCCATTCCTTTATCAATATCCATGCTAGAAATTAGTAGTCCTATTGTTTGCGGGTAACTAATACTCATATATGAATGGGTTGATTTCTTTTTTTCATACAATTATTGTTGTAGCAAAAGGAGGAGAACAAGGCCCACATAGGCAGCCAGCTGGAGAATGAACACTCCCTCACCCTGGAGTGTGATCGTCTTCACAGAGTTTTGGCGTCTGAGAAGGAGATCTCCTTTCATCTTGCGCAATGCGTCGACATGCTTAAGCAGCAGAACGCCTACTGGGTGGAACTGAACAACAAGAGCGTCACATGGATGGATACTGGAAGCAACCTCATCAAGTATCTCATGGAACAGAAGTTGAAATTAAAGCTCAAGAGGCAGATCTCGAGGGTGCTAATGCGCGGACAAACCGCCGTCCTTAATGCGATTATCAAGGAGAAGGAGGATCTCCGTGCACAGCTAGCGACCTATATCTCGGCGTCCACCAAGAGCGTCCCTGAGTAGGAGATCTTGTTCTGCTAGTTAACTGCTTCATCACCTTAGTATCGCCATGTGCTCGTAAAACTGCTAGTTAACTATCTGTTGGTATGTTGCACATTTGATCTGAACTTTGTGTTTTGCAATGCACAATTGATCAACTACTAGTAAGTGTATATTAAAATGGCGGGATACTCTTTTTAGCGGCGAAAATTTTCCATTTGTTGCTATTGTAGCGAATCTAAGCCCTTCAGAATCTTCCCTATCGTCAAGAAAACTTTCCAAAAACATAAGCATTTTTGAGGGAAACCTTGATGATATAGGCTATGAGGATGATCATGGGTTGTGGTTCTTAGCGTGATCTGTAGATGGCAGTATGCTTCTTGTTCATACCTGAGGCTTTACTAAGGCTGCAGATGTTCTCTAAGGACAGCATCGATTATGTTCAGATAAGCTAGGGAAGAGATTACTGGTCTTGGAGCATATTGTCTTTTTGGGATTGAATTATCCGCTCACATTGCAGTAAATCATGCATATTTCGATTATATTTTGGTGGAGTTTCATTCGATTTGAATAATTGGTTTGTGAGCAAATAATATTTAGTTTAAACTAGTGCTCGAATACGTAAGAAGCTATTTAATCACAAGCTAGTCATCCGAATGGGATGAAATATTCATAGATTTTAAAACAAGGCATCTACATATTACTGGATTTTTTTCAAATTTTATGAATAGTTTTTCTTTTTTAGCTTCGAAATAACAGATAGTTTGGAACGTTGGATCTCGAAAGATGGTAGATGGTGGCACCTAGTCACAATGAGACTTGGAAGCATCAAGTCACTGAAGCTCCTCCAAACCAAGCTAGGAAAGGCATTGAAAATGAAGTTCTGCTCTAAAACATCTCTCATTTCATTTTGGTGCTCGCGCGGTTGCATGCTGCCCACGTGTTGAAGGTACGTGTCTCCGGCATAGAGTACTACGATTATCGGCGAAAAATATATCGTAATGGAAACTGTAAAAAAAGCCCTCTCTGCTCAAGCTGATGTGACGAGACATCACTGCACCAAACGCAACAGCCTATTACTACCTAGGTTTTGCCCTTGCATGTCTATCATCTTTTTCTTCACCCTCGCAGAATCACGCGCACGCGCCAGGATCTCGATCCCCACCACGCCGCATCACTAGTACTATACCTACGCCTTATGCTTTGATCAAAAATCGAATTTATTTTTACGCCTTAAGCTCTGAGATAGAGGGAGTATATTAGTTAGACTAGTCATAGTGGGAAGTAACATAAAAGTAGTATCATATAGATGTCTTCATTAATTAGCTTATAGACTCATTGTATCTTGGGAAGTGTGATGTTACGGTAACTAGCTATGTTACTCCCTCCTCTCTCTCATTAACTCACTGCCACATAAGCAAATTTGCTGAGTTGGACACTTAGTTACTAGTGAAGATACTCCCACTATGAGACACGCCGCGCCGATCATTGCTAGTGCCTTACTATATGACATAAGAAGACCATGTGAAGGAGACATGCATCACCTTTTTTGGTGATGTAACTAGTCTGATACTGATGGGAGGGCCTGCTCGCTAGTACAGTAGTAGTAGTTGCATTTTTGGGCTCACACCGGCGAAGGGCGCGAATCGGGCGCGTCGGCGCCTCGCGGCACGACGGTTTTCGCGTGTGGGGCCGCCTTGTCAGCGGGAGGACGCGACTGTTCGCATCAAAGGCGACGCGGGAAGGTTGGTAGTCCCCGGCGTTTAATGGTCTCCCGCGCCTAAACCTAGGCGGCCACGAGGGCAGCGGCCGGACACGCGGCGTGCAGTCGCCTACGCCGCCGTAAATGAGGGTAGTTGCCTACCACCAGCATAAAGTACCTACTCGCCGTCCACCCCCGCGGTGCTATCCTCTCATTTCCACCACCGCTTACGCTCCATTCTCTCCTCTCCACCTCAAAAATGCCGCGCCATCGGAAGCGAGGTTATGTAGGCTTGGCCTCAAAGTCCGCGCGCAGCCTCCACCACCATCGCAGCCAGGAGCCGGAGCCGGAGCCGGAGCCACAGTCCGACGCGGAGTACAGCTCAGATAACGACGAGGACCCACGGTTGAAGGAGGAGTACGAGAGCGACCTCCGGATCTTGGAGGCTTCCCAACGGAAGTTCTGCGAGGACAGGGCTCATCGCCATTATGAGGCGTTCGCCCGCCAGCAAGCGATACTCTTCTTCCAGGGAAGGAGATTTCTGGCTAAGGACTGAACCGCTGGGACAGCGCCGCCGCAAGGTCTTTTGACGGCGTCCGCCATGCTCGATCGCCTGAAGCGCGAACAGTGGCTGCGCCCGTGATGAAGTGCTGGGTATTCATTTTCAACCTGTGTATTCATTTTGCCAAAATCCTCATGTATTTGCCAAATTTTTCCCTGATTTATGAGGAAATTCTAAGGTTTTGGCAAAATCTTAGGTATTCAGCTGCATACGCAAGAATACCCCTGGGGCCGCCCCTATCGCGAAGCATGGGACCAGAAGCGGGCACGGACGTAGGCTGCATAGGCGAAGAACGAGGACGAGGCAGACCCGTCGCGCGCCCCAACCGACGTCCATTAGATTAGGATTAAGTTTAAGTTTTATTTAGGCCTCCCCAACCGACGGCATCACTTGTGTTCATGTAGTATTATTATGGTGGTGTACTTGTGTTCATGTACTTGCTTCAGACATGTACTGCTGTGTTTGTTGAAGGAGACATGCATCACCCTTTCTTGGTGATGTCTTCCTGTAGCCCTTGTGCCGGCGTTTTGTGATGCCATTGAACTCGGTGGCCAGGTTTTTGCGGTGGACGAAATTAGGGGCTGGACGTACTGCTGGGACACCCCAAATGGTATTTTTTCAGTCCTTATGTTGCATTGCATGATACACTGCCTTAATCAATGAAGTTATTCATGAACTACCTTGTTTATATTTTACCTTTCATAAATGACTTAATGATCACACCGCCTTTTGCTGAATATGAATGAACCGTTGCTTGCAATGAATTAGTACTAATTAGTCACCAACAAACATAGTATGCTCAGTATGTGATTGCATTCCTGAATTAGTACTAATTAGTCACCAACAAACATAAGCATTTTGGAGGGAAACCTTGATGATATAGGCTATGAGGATGATCCTGGGTTGTGGTTCTTAGCGTGATCTGTAGATGGCAGTATGCTTCTTGTTCATACCTGAGGCTTTACTGAGGCTGCAAGATGTTCTCTAAGGACACTGTCAGTTATGTTCAGATAAGCTAGGGAAGAGATTACTGGTCTTGGAGCATATTGTCTTTTCGTGGGATTGAATTATCCGCTCACATTGCAGTAAATCATGCATATTTCGATTTATATTTTGGTGGAGTTTCATTCGATTTGAATAATTGGTTTGTGAGCAAATAATATTTAGTTTAAACTAGTGCTCGAATACGTAAGAAGCTATTTAATCACAAGCTAGTCATCCGAATGGGATGAAATATTCATAGATTTTAAAACAAGGCATCTACATATTACTGGATTTTTTTCAAAATTTTATGAATAGTTTTTTCTTTTTTAGCTTCGAAATAACAGATAGTTTGGAACGTTGGATCTCGAAAGATGGTAGATGGTGGCACCTAGTCACAATGAGACTTGGAAGCATCAAGTCACTGAAGCTCCTCCAAACCAAGCTAGGAAAGGCATTGAAAATGAAGTTCTGCTCTAAAACATCTCTCATTTCATTTTGGTGCTCGCGCGGTTGCATGCTGCCCACGTGTTAAGGTACGTGTCTCTGGCATAGAGTACTACGATTATCGGCGAAAAATATATCGTAATGGAAACTGTAAAAAAAGCCCTCTCTGCTCAAGCTGATGTGACGAGACATCACTGCACCAAACGTCGTCGAAAATTTATAGATGGGTGGCGTGCTAGTCTACCATCTACCAATCGGCGCCCAGTCACAGCAGCAGCAGCCTAGAGTACTGCCTAGGTTTGCCCCTTGCATGTCTATCATCTTTTCTTCACCCTCGCAGAATCACGCGCACGCGCAGGATCTCGATCCCCACCACGCCTCATCACTAGTACTATACCTTTCTCTCCTCACCCCACCCGGCCGCGGCGCGCATCGTTTCTCCATAGCGCTCGCCCTCTCCGAAAACCCCAAGCGAGTTGCATCCGCCATCCATCTAAATCCATCTTCACATGATGGAATATTCAAGGCTTTGCCGGTGCGGCGGGGACGGCCACTTGGGCTCTCACCGGCGACAACATCGACCTCATCGCTGCGCATCTGGACGTTACACCGTCCGACTTGCCGCATGTTCCAGGGAGCTCTACGACCAGGATCAGCAATGATGAAGGTAAGATGCACCATTGGGATGAACCCTGCCTGCTGATGCCTCCGCCTGCTTATTGGTTCGATGAACCCTGGTTCGTGGCGACAGCATCTCGTCTGCATGTTACCGTGTACGACCTGGTGCCCCTTGACCATCCTCGCCGTTCTGTCACCCTGCCGTTCATGCACGACAGAAAATGGCTTGGCGCGAACGGCGACTGGATCGCCGCCGCCGATCATCGTGGGTGCCAGTGGTGCCTTGTGAACGTCTACACCGAGCGACATATCCCCCTTCCATCCCCACCTGATCCGAAGATTGGTCATGGTGTTACATATCAACCTGCTACTAAAGATTGGTTATACTATCTTTGCTGGAGTCGAGCAATTAATTTGTTGAAGATTGTAATCTGCCAAGTGCCCACAAAAGGTGGGAGGTACGCAGATTACAAGCTCATCGCCTTGTTCGACAAAAGGATTTTCTACCTTGAAGGGGGTGGCGACTGGAGAATGCTGAAAAACCCTACACCTGAACAAATTGTGCCGGCGTTCTGTGATGCCATTGAACTCGGTGGCCAAGTTTTTGCGGTGGACGAAATTAGGGGCTGGACGTACTGCTGGGACACCCCAAATGGTATTTTTTCAGTCCTTATGTTGCATTGCATGATACACTGCCTTAATCAATGAAGTTATTCATGAACTACCTTGTTTATATTTTACCTTTCATAAATGACTTAATGATCACACCGCCTTTTGCTGAATATGAATGAACCGTTGCTTGCAATGAATTAGTACTAATTAGTCACCAACAAACATAGTATGCTCAGTATGTGATTGCATTCCTGAATTAGTAATTCTACGCCACTGCAGAATATGGATGTAATTACCCAGTATCTCAAAAGATAAGGTAGCACTATGAAGGCACCCTTTTTGATAACCTTTTACACCCATTGTTTCATATATAACTAATTGATTTTTGCTCGAAAAGGAGGACGAGAGACCCCCGCCATCTGCATTAGAGAGATGCATAAGGACTTTCATAAGTATATGACTTAACGATCACATCCTTTATCTGAATATGAATGAACCGTTGCTTGCAACGAATTAGTACTAATCAGTCATCAGCAAACATAGTATACTCCGTATGTGAATGCAATCCTGAATTACTAACTCTATCCACTAGATAATGGATGTAATTAACAAGTATCTCAAATGTTAACGTAGCACAATGAAGGCACCCTTCTTGATTAACTTTTACACCCATTGTTTCATATAACTAGTTGATTTTTGCTCGAAATAGAGGGCGAGGTACCCCGGCCTCTGCATCGAAGAGATGCATATGGCCGTTATTTAGTACTCCATCTCATGAAACATGTTATAACTTTTTCTTACTTTTGATTTACTCCCTCCGTCCCACCAAAAGTGTCTTGAATATCTGCCTTCTCCTTTTTTCCCTTAGAAAAGTAACTCAATCAAAATCCAATTATTTACTAAACAAGAATGAAATACTTGTTATGCCTAATTTACTTAGTTTAACCTGTACCTTTTTTAATTATGTTCTTTATCCGGCTAGATTTTTCTTTGCCAAATTGCCCGAAGCTTATGCATATTTCAACCCCATCGTGGATGTTATGCCTGTCATACCTCTATTTTTTTCTTCTATTAGCCTTTGTTTGGCAAGCTGCTTTAAGTTTCCCATGAAATGTTTAGTACTCTATCTACCAAATTGAATGTTGTATTCATTCCAAAAAATCAACAAAATGTGTACAAGGCGAGAACTTTTATATTTTTATATTACTAGTATGTATGCACGTCAAACCATTAAAGATTCTGTTTGATAATCAAAAGAATATTTATAGCATGCCTTTCGCAAGTTTTGAAAGAATATATAAAAAATCTAAAAAAATAGATGTAGAGAATGTATTATTCTACCAGAGTGTAAAATCTGAAATTGAGATACCCTATATTCGGGCCGCACAAAAATGACAGAATCTGATAGATTTTGAAGTTACAAAATGTTGGAAAATATATGTCAGATTTTTTTGTTGTTGCAAAACCTTAAATATAAGATATTTTGATTTGGACATTTGAATGTTGGTAGAACACAACATTGTTGACACCCGTATTTAATCTCCGTTTTCTTTGGAACTTCAAAATGCAGCTCTCAAAATTTTCAAAAACCATGCTACATGTAGCTCGAGCTATATTCATGGTTTTCGAAAGAAAATATTGCCAGCAATGCATATATAAAATACGAAAACAAGAGTGGTCCTACAAAAAATGATGTTTCTTCCCATCAGTCGGCAAACGAAGGGAACAAATAAAAAATTAAGAATATGTGTACATCTAACACTCACTCATTTCTTATCTACCTTTTCCTTTGATGTTTCCTTGAGAGTTGAGACCGTAAGAACCTTCCATTGATCCATGTAGCAGTGCTGAATAGCGATTTCTTTGATGGGGTTATTCATATGCTTCAGGGGTTTCAGATATTTGGTCATTTTTTGGGGTAGACCCAAGGCTCACGTGATGGTTCTAAAATATTGTAGAGTTAGCTATGTGCACTCTTCACAGAGAATCCTGCTGTTGTGCACCGTTAGATTTAGCACTCCAAGGGTCATGATTGAAGCTCTATACTCAGTTTAAAACTGGACCAACTGGTAGATTGTCTGTACTCCTATATTGTATACAAATATCTAATCATATACACCGTTGGATCACTTAAGACAAAGGGAATTAACTACAACACAGGACTTAAACTTAAGATGATATATTTGTCAAAATTTGAATGTATCTATATGCTTTCACGGTCTAGATACATCTGAATTTGGACAAATCTCAGACACTTTCAGTGGGACAGAGGTAGTATATAAGTGTATACACTAACTAGTGTCTAGTTTTGGCGAAGTTAAGACTTGTTTCGTGGGATGCATGCAGTATAACTGATATATTGGACACTCGATTTGAACACATGAATGACCAATGTCCTTAGCTTACATAGTCGTATTTATATGAGCATGAACGATGAACAATGCTGCTGTTTGAATATGGTTGCCGTAACACCTATTCGTCTCCATTTCTAATATTGCAGAAAACCCGATGTCCATGTTCGTAATCCCGCCACCGGTGGTGGATGATCAGCGGTACGCGTGGTTCCTCGCTCCAACTGCTGATGGCAAGCGATTGATGATCATCCTTACGGTAAACAACATTGGGATTGCCAATCTGAAGTACCTCATGACATTCCCTATGCTGCTAATGGGCTTCAGCTACGGCAGTATCCTCCTTTGCCACCTACGTCTTTGAGCAGGATCCCATATCTCTGTTCGTTGCAGCACGTGCAGGGGACTTTCATTGGAGGCGGTTAACAGCCTCGGCGACCACTCTGTTCCTCGGACTCAATTACCCGATCATTGCCAACCTGAAGAGCGTGAATCCAAAGCTCCGATGGCACATTGGTTCCATTCATGAGGAAAAACTGCGTCTACACAGCATACCGGAAGTATCTTCATAATCAATACCCTAAAATTTTGCGCTGCAACCTCCAGCCAGATGAAGGTGAGACTGTGGGAGTTATCAGCCTTCCCAGAGTTAGTTGGGGTAGTGTCCGACAAGCGGCTATGTGGTTTAAGCCTGCTTTAAACATTGCCCGTTCGGTGTTACCTTTAAAAAAACACTGACACTTTTTTATTATGCTTGAAGTGTTGAGAAGTAGTACACTGTTTTTAGTATGTACTAGTTTGAATCAGTTTATTTGAACACTGCCCTGCTTTTGTATTTCGTGTTGCCTTCATATTATAACCCATGCATGGCTGTTTTAGGATTGACTTTATTTCAGCACTATAATATAGCCACCTCTTGTTGATCATAGTCATGAGAGGACCATTCCTATTTTTCGCCGCTAAAGGGTAAAGTACATCCCTGGGGGCAGCGATTCTTGCTGCAGGCCACTAAACATGCATCAACTATGAGCAAAGAAGTTGATGTGCGACCTAGGTGACTGTGCGGACCCCACATGTTAACCAAAGAAACAAACATGTCAATACGGAACTAATGTACATACGACAACTCCTATATGATATGTGTACGATTGAGCATCTGGAGGTGTGCTGCCACCTGCCTCACACGTTGGGTTTGATCTTGTGTTGCGTACACGGATCGGACTGAAATTGTCGTGTGCATAGAAAGGTTCATGTCAAGTCTAGGCAACAAATACTTTTGGGTTTCAACGGCCATCTACATGGTATTTGCTATAGGCCTACTTGCTCAGGCTGTTGAAGCCCAATAACTAGAAATGGGCTTTTCTGCTCATGCAATTTCGGCCCTTTTCTAATGAACCATAGATCCTATGATGGCAAAAAACAAAAACACGGAGATTCTGCATAAAAGTTGTTTTTATTTATTTAGAATTATCCGGTTGCAATTTTTGAAACTGCTCATGGCCAATATGAAAATCCTTGATCGCTCCATACCCACACGGATCACGGTATTTTTAAAAAATTCATAAAGTGGATTTGAAATTTAAAACATATCCTAATAATTCCATGATTTATTCTATTAACTTGCAAGATCTTGGAGCGAAAGAGCTTGTATTAGCAGCGTCGTCAACGTTTTTAAAGACGAGAGGATCGGAAAAAAATCAGTTGGTAAAAAATCCAAAAAAAGAAACATTTATCGTTCTGAGAGGATGACATGCGGGACCCATGAGGCAGCAGCATTCTCAACGTTTCCAAGGCGGCTTTAAAAAAAAGGCGAAATAGCCAGAAATTAGAGGTCAAAATAACTCCAAGAAAGGAAAGGTTTATTGTTCATAGAGGCTGACATGTGGGACCCATGAGCCAGAATCCTCTAAGTTTCAAAGGCTGCAGGTGAAAAAAAAAAAAAGGAAGTAGCCAAAAATTAGGGGTAAAAATAATTCAAGATAGGAAACTTTTATTGTTCGTAGATGATGACATGTGGGACCCATGAGCCAGCTTACTCAACGTTTCAAAGGCGGCATGAGATCGAAAGCAAAAGGCAAGTGACAAAATATCGGGAGCCAAAGATAATCCAAGAAAAGAAACTTTATTGTGCATAGAGGATGACATGCGGGTCCCATTTAGCAGCAGCGGTCTCAACGTTTCAAATGCGGCTTGAGATCAAAAGAAAAAAAAAGTTGATTGTACATAGAGGATGACATGCGGGTCCCACGAGTCAGCAGCTTACTCAACGTTTCCAAGCGGTAGGGGAACAAAAAAAAAAGGCAAGTGACCAAAAATGAGGGTGAAAAATAATCCAAGAAAAGAAACTTTTATTGTACATGGAGAATTGCATGCGGTCCCATTTTGCAGCGACGGTCCCAACGTTTCAAATGCGGCTTGAGATCAAAAGAAAAAGAAAGTAGCCAGAAATTAGGGGTAAAAAAACTCCAAGAAAGGAAAGCTTTATCGTTCATACAGGCTGACATGTGGGACCTATGAGGCAGCAGTCCTCAACTTTCAAAGGCCGCAGGGGATCAAAAGAAATAGGAAATAGCCAAAAATCGAGGGTGAAAAAAACCCAAGAAAATGAACTTTTGTAGTACATAGAGGATGACATGCGGGTCCCATGAGCCAGCAGGTTCCTCAACGTTTCAAACGTGGCATGAGATCGAAAGAAATAGGCAAGTGACCAAATATCAGGATCCAAAGATAATCCAAGAAAAGAAACTTTATTGTACATAGAGGATGACACGCGGGTCCCATTTAGCAGCAGCGGTCTTAACGTTTCAAATGCGTCTTGAGATCAAAAGAAAAAGAAAGTTGATTGTACATAGAGGATGACATGCGGATCCCATGAGTCAGCAGCTTACCCAACGTTTCCAAGGCGGCAGGGGATCAAAAAAAAAGGAAATAGCCAAAATCAGAGGGTGAAAAAAAATCCAAGAAAATAAACTTTTATAGCACATAGAGGATGACATGCGGGTCCCATGAGCCAGCAGGTTCCTCAACGTTTCAAACGTGGCATGAGATCGAAACAGAAAGGCAAGTGACCAAATATCAGGAGCCAAAAATAATTCAGAAAAGAAACTTGATTGTACATAGAGGATGACATGCGGGTCCCATGAGTCGGCAGCTTACTCAACGTTTCCAAGGCGGCAGGGGATCAAAAAAAAATAGCCAAAAATCGGAGGGTGAAAAAAAATCCAAGAAAATAAACTTTTATAGCACATAGAGGATGACATGCGGGTCCCATGAGCCAGAGTTCCTCAACGTTTCAAACGTGGCATGAGATCGAAAGAAAAGGTAAGTGACCAAATATCAGGAGCCAAAAATAATTCAAGAAAAGAAACTTGATTGTACATAGAGGATGACATGCGTCCCATTTAGCAGCAGCGGTATCACCGTTTGAGAGGCTGCATGGGATCGAAAGAGAAAGGCAATTGACCAAATATCGAGCCAAAAATAATTCAAGAAAAGAAAGTTTTATAGTACATAGAGGATGATATGCGGGTCCCATTTTGCAAAGGTCAATGTTTCCAAGTGACACAGACCAAAAGAAAAATGTAGTAGCCAAAATCGGGGGTGAAAAAATTCCAAGAAGAAAGATTTCAATTGGGCTGCATCTGGACATCTGGGCCTTCGAACTATCGTGCTTGGCCTTTTGACTCGTAATTTCAGCCCACTCCAAAACAGAAAGTTCGGAATTTTCTAAACAAAACAGGAAAGTCTATCTTCGCAAAAACAAAAAAACAAGGAGATTCAATATAAGTTTGTTTATGTAAAAATAAAGATTTAATTTATCCGTTTGAAATAGCTCGGCAATACACGTTTATTGTCTGCAAAATAATCAAGATATCACATGTTTGTTCTACGGGAGGGTGACATCGGGGACCCATGAGCCAGCGGCGTCGTCAACGTTTTAAAGGCGGGGGATGGAAAGAAAAAAATAAACCAAAAATCTGTTGGTAAAAATCCAAGAAAAGAAACATTTTCGTTCTAAGAGGATGACATGCGGGACCCATGAGGCAGCATCCTCAGCGTTTATTGTTCATAGAGGCTGACATGTGGACCGTGAGCCAACAGCGTCCTCAACGTTTTAAAGGCTGCGAGAGATCGAAAGAAAAATAAGCCAAAATCATTTGGTAAACAAAATCCAAGAAAAGAAACATTTACTGTCGAGAGGATGACATGCGGGACCCATGAGGCAGCATCCTCAGCGATTTCAAGGCGGCAGGGATCAAAAGAAAAAAGGAAATATCCAGAAATTGATTAGGGGTTCAAAATAAATCAATCAAAGGAACTTTTATTGTTCATAGAGGATGACATGTGGGACCGACCTCCCAACAGCGTCCTCATCGTTTCGAGAGGGGGAGAGATCAAAAGAAAAAGGCAAATAGCCGGAAATTAGGGTCAAAAATAACTCCAAGAAAGAAAACTTTTATTGTCGAGGATGACATGAGGATGTGACAGCCCGCAGTCAACGTTTCAAAGGCGGCATGAGATCGAAAGAAAAAGGCAAGTGCCAAAATATCGGGAGCCAAAGATAATCCAAGAAAAACTTTATTGTACATAGAGGATGACATGCGGGTCCCATTTAGCAGCAGTCTCAACGTTTCAAATGCTTGAGATCAAAAAGAAAAGAAAGTTGATTGTACATAGAGGATGACATGCGGGTCCCATGAGTGGACTTACCCAACGTTTCCAAGGCGGGAGGGGATCAAAAGAAAAAGGAAATAGCCAAAAATCAGAGGGTGAAAAAAAATAAAGAAAATAAACTTTTATAGTACATAGAGGATGACATGGGGTCCCATGAGCCAAACAGGTTCCTCATTCAAACTTGGCATGAGATCGAAAGAAAAGGCAAGTGACCAAATATGAGAGCCAAAAATAATTCAAGAAAAGAAAGTTTTATAGTACATAGAGGATGACATGAGGGTCCCATTAGCACGGAGCGTTTGAGAGGCGGGGGGATCGAAAGAAAAAAGAAATTGCCAAAAATCAGAGGGTGAAAAAAACCAAGAAAATGAACTTTTATAGTACATAGAGGATGACATGCGGGTCCCATGAGCGGGGGTTCCTCAACGTTTCAAACGTGGCATGAGATCGAAAGAAAAGGCAAGTGACCAAATATCGGGAGCCAAAAATAATTCAAGAAAAGAAACATGATTTACATAGAGGATGACATGCGGGTCCCATTTAGGAGCAGCGGTATCACTGTTTGAGAGCAGGGGATCGAAAGAAAAAGTCAAGTGACCAAATATGAGGTGCCAAAAAAATCCAAGAAAAGAAAGTTTTATAGTACATAGAGGATGACATGCGGGTCCCATTTAGCAGCAGCGGTATCACTGTTTGAGAGGCGGAGGATCGAAAGAAAAAGTCAAGTGACCAAATATGAGGTGCCAAAAAAATCCAAGAAAAGAAAGTTTTATAGTACATAGAGGATGACATGGGTCCCATTTAGCAGCAGCGGTATCAACATTTGAGAGGCAATTGATCGAAAGAAAAAGTCAAGTGACCAAATATGAGGTGCCAAAAAATCAAGAAAAGAAAGTTTTATAGTACATAGAGGATGACATGCGGGTCCCATTTAGCACAGCGGTATCACCGTTTGAGAGGCGGCAGGGATCGAAAGAAAAAGTCAAGTGACCAAATATGAGGTGCCAAAAAAATCCAAGAAAAAAATAGTACATAGAGGATGACATGGGTCCCATTTAGCAGCGTATCAACATTTGAGAGGCAGGGGATCGAAAGAAAAAGTCAAGTGACCAAATATGAGGTGCCAAAAAAATCCAAGAAAATAAAGTTTTATAGTACATAGAGGATGACATGCGGGTCCCATTTAGCGACAGTATCACCGTTTGAGAGCGGCAGGGATCGAAAGAAAAAGGTAAGTGACCAAATATGAGGTGCCAAAAAATCCAAGAAAGAAAGTTTTATAGTACATAGAGGATGACATGCGGGTCCCATTTAGCGACGGTATCACCGTTTGAGATGATCGAAAGAAAAAGGTAAGTGACCAAATATGAGTGCCAAAAATAATTCAAGAAAAGAAAGTTTTATAGTACATAGAGGATGACATGCGGGTCCCATTAGCAGCGGTATCACCGTTTGAGAGGCGGCAGGGATCGAAAGAAAAGGCAAGTGACCAAATTTGAGGTGCCAAAAAAACTCCAAGAAAAGAAAGTTGATTGCACATAGAGGATGACATGCGGGTCCCATTTAGCAGCAGGTCTCAACGTTTCAAAGGCGGCAAGGATCAAAAGAAAAAGGAAGTAGCCAGAAATCAGGGGTAAAAAATCCAAGAATAGAAAGAATTTTGGTTCATAGAGGATGACATGCGGGACCCATGATCTGCATCGTAAACGGCTCTCGATCGGAGAACGTTGAACGAGATGGCGCGATCTAGAAAAAAACAATGCCAGAGAGGCTGCCATCTGGGCCCTACATCCCTCGGCGGTGGATTTGCGTTGACTCGGCGGGAACCCGAGATTTCGAGATGCACCACGTCCGGGCCACCATACGCCACGTTTTGGCCGCTTTCGTCGGGCTAGGTGGCCTCAAAACGAGAAAAAAAGTTTTGACATGCACCACGGAGGGACCAAAATCGTCGGCCATGGTACACCAGCAACCACGGCGCGACTTCAACTTCGTCGGCCATGGCAACTTTTCTTGTAGTGAAAATTATAAAAGATAGATTACAAGGTCTTAAAGATCACCCCTAGATTGGAATCAAGCCAGGTGGGATCAAATAATCCCTCGCCATTATTTGATACCGTGGAAAAGTCTTCTAAGGTGGAGGGATGGAATTGGCCACTGCTGCATGGAGCTTCCTGTTGGTCTCCTCCAACACGGCAATGCATCAGAAACACCTCTAAAGATTAGCTCGCATGGTGATCATAGTCTCCACAAACCTTCCCAGAGTTTCATTGAGCTCCTTATTTGGTTTAAGCATCCTGAAGAACTCATCTTCCTCTTCCTTCTTCTTTTCCATGGCCTTCATCCTTTCCATGTAGCCGGCTGGGTAGCACTCTCCCAATGACCTGGCCATGGTTCCTTGCTCCATCCTTGCTCATGGTAGGAGAAAACTTAAGGTAGATTAGATATGTTTTACAAAAAGTGAAAGGAAGGCTTGGAAGGATATATGAGGGGGTTAGAAGCTAGAAAATCTCGTAAAATAGCTCATAAGTCGACCAAGAAAAGAATCCCAACAAATTTGGAAAGAAATCAGCAATAAAAAGGAGAAACTGTGTCATAACGACCACGTGTACGACCGACGGTCGTACGTCGTGCCCATACCACACTCAGGATCGTAAAATTTCCAAAACAAACTGAGGTAGATACTCCGGAGTCAGAACTGTTATATATATTCAAATAGACAAAAACTAGCAGATTCCTTTATGAACGGACTATCACGTAATGTGATAGAAAGTGCATCGAGGGGATGGATCTGAGACACGTAGATGTTACACCATATTAGTAACCCAACCTTTGTGATCGGAGATCCCGTGAATTAGTGTTGGAGGTATTGCCCTAGAGGCAAATAATAAACTAGGTTTATTATTATATCTCAATAGTTCATAATAACTTTTATGCCATGCTATAACTTTATTAATCGGAAACATTGATACACGTGTGGTATGTAAACAAACCAGAGTCCCTAGTCAGCCTATGTGCGAGCTAGCTCATTAGTTGGTCATCTGATGATCAATGTTTCATGATCATGGACATTTATGCCAATTGACAATTGGATCATTTCATTGGCTGAATGATATGATGGACATACCAAATATAAGAATTACAACGCGGTCAAATCACAAAGTTCATTGTTGTGACAATTATGAAAGAGTAGTAACATAATCCTTAGACAGTGAGATCATATCTAATAGCTATCACCGGAGGCTACCTTGACTGCATCAACTGTCATACCGCAATAGGGTGATCATAAAGGTGCACTCATGCATTCCGAAAGGGTAGGCTGAGGCGTATGTTTGTTCATCGATCCATGTGATGAAAAGATACTCTGGGTTCACTCGGTGAGATTACATCCATGAAGTTGCGTAGCGCATGACTAGGTCATGAGGATGGAATATCACGGGAACGAGTTGAATAACCTTGTCAGTAACGAGATTGAACTAGGTATGATGATAATGACGCTCAGGTCTCGGATAAGTATGGTATCGAAGTAACAAAGAGAACCTGACTCAGCGTTTATGGTTCAACGACATATGTATATTCGTAGAATGCACAAGGGTCATTATGGGCATCCAGGTGGCGTTGATAATCAGTGATTGGAGAGACGTATCGATCATGTATGTAGTGTTCCCAAACCGTAGGGTAACACACTTAAGGGTTCGGTGATACTTAGAGATGATTTTGGAATCATTGGAAAATAAAGAAGAGAGAATCAAACGGCATTGAGTGAAACAAATACACGCAATGTGAAGATGCATAACTCTCAAAGGCTATAGGGCATGTTGGCAACATGCCTTAATGTGTTTATGTTTACTATTTAGCAAAGATGTTGTCCTACGGAGCATTCTTAAAAGAACGCACATATATGAGTCCGATTGTTAAATATCAAGATTTAGGCGATCTTTAGTAAACTAATGAAGAGACCAGGAAGTATGACATGTATGCTTCACCCGCTGGGTAGTCTACTAGCATCCATGTACGGGTTATGGATTTGAGTGAAACCTATTCGCGCAAAACTTGCAATTCAAGGCGTAGTCAATTATTCAAGTGTGAATGAATTTAGCTTAAAGCTCTAGGTAGAACTTCAACTTAACACTATCTGCTGAAACACTGATATATACGCAAGCAATGAGTGTTGGTAAATCTCTAATGGGTATTTGAGATCTGGTGGGGGAATATTGAAATAAGTGGGATAATCTCTTTGGCCGATATAGTATTTTAGATTTTCCTACAAATCTCAAAGCCCACATACGTACATCGCAGCCCATGTGAGTTCAAGCTCAAGTTGATGGCAGCTCACAAAGGAGTGGGAAGAGGAGTGGGAGCTAAGTTTAGTCCCACATGGATAGTTGGGAGAAGTTAAACCACCTTATAAGGTGGGTTATTCCACCATTAGTAAGTGAGTGAGAAGAGTAGTGGTACACACACGGTTGTTTCATCTCGACTCAGCACGTCACGGCATGCGCGCTCATGTTGAGTGGATTGAGCCTCGAGGTGAGACTTGCTTTCTTTTTTAATGCTCTAATGATCATGGATTAACCTCAGCCACACATTCAACGAGTGCACCCAAGCCCGGGCGCAATTCGTCCGCATTGTGCCTAACTTCCCTACAAACATCACTGACAGCACATCCACAAAGGATGGAAGCCGTTCGAATACTAGATAAAAAGTCTGGTGAGTTCTGCTTCTTTTTTTGGCAAAAACTGGAGCTGCACTTCGATAAATCTTTCACAATTTCACAGAAATGAAAGAAGACAAATCGTCCACGAACGTTCCATACTATTAGTGTTACCATGACGTCGTCTGTCTTGTTATTTCTTGGTGAAGAAAACGTGCATCATCACTCGAGAGCAATTCGGCACGGCACGCGCGTTGTGAAGTGCCTATCGGGGGCAAACCTGGTGCCACTTGGATGACAAAACTGAGAAAATAGACATATCAATCTCTTAATCGCAAAAATAAGAAAATAGACATATCAATCTCTACAAATACTTGCAAAAGTTTCATTCAGTCGAAAGCACAGCTCGCAACTGCTAGCACAATTTCCAGGTCGGCAGATCACAGTTGTCCACTACAGAAGAGTACAATGGCGTCTCGCCCTACCGTCGTTCTCATCCCAAGATGGGGATCCGGCCACTTCATGTCCGCGCTCGAAGCCGGCAAGAAGCTGCTGGCCACCGGCGATGGCGCCTTCTCCCTGACTGTGCTCGTCATGCACGCACCGACGCAAGAGAAGGCGTCCGAGGTCGAGGGCCACGTGCGCCGCGAGGCGGCTTCCGGTCTCGACATCCGCTTCCTCCAGCTCCCCGCCGTCGAGCACCCCACCGACTGCGTCGATCAAGTGGAATTCGTGTTCCGGTACATCCAGCTCCACGCGCCCAACGTTAAGGCGGCCATCGACGGCCTGGCTCCGTCGTCCCGGGTGGTCGCGGTCGTCGTCGACTTCTTCTTCACGGCCCTGTTCGACGTGGCCCACGAGCTCGCCGTGCCGGCGTACGTGTACTTTACCTCCCCAGCCGCGTTCCTCGCGCTCATGCTGCGCCTGCCGGCGCTCCGCGAGGATATGACCGGCCCTGGGTTTGAGAATACGGAGCGCGCACTGGATGTGCCGGGGCTGCCGCCGGTGCCGCCGTCGTGCATGCCGGTCTGCCTCGTCAAATCGAGGATCCAGAACTACGACACTTTCGAGTACCACGGGCGCCGCTTCATGGAAGCCAGGGGCATCATAGTGAACACCACCGTCGAGCTGGAGGCCTCGGTCCTCGCCGCAATCGCGGACGGCCGATGCGTGCCCGGGCGCCCCGCTCCGGCGCTCCACGCGATCGGCCCCGTGATCTGGTTCGAACCCAAAGACGACGACCAACGCCGGCACGAGTGCGCCCGGTGGCTCGACGCCCAACCGCCGGCGTCAGTGGTGCTCCTCTGCTTCGGAAGCATGGGGTCACACGACACGGCGCAGGTGAGAGAGATCGCCGCGGGCCTAGAGCGCAGCGGCCACCGCTTCCTGTGGGTGCTGCGAGGCCCGCCCGTCGCCGGCACGAGGTTTCCGACGGACGCGAACCTGGACGAGCTGCTCCCGGAAGGGTTCCTGGAGGCGACGGCGGGGAGGGGGCTGGTGTGGCCGACGTGGGCGCCGCAGAGGGAGATACTGTCACACGCCGCCGTGGGCGGCTTCGTGACGCACTGCGGGTGGAACTCCGTCCTGGAGAGCCTGTGGTTCGGCGTGCCGATGGTGCCGTGGCCGCTGTACGGGGAGCAGCACCTGAACGCGTTCGAGCTCGTGGCCGGCGTGGGCGTGGCGGTCGCGCTGGAAATGGACCGGAAGAAGGGGTTCTTTGTGGAGGCGGCAGAGCTGGAGCGCGCGGTGAGGAACCTGATGGACGGCGCGTCGGAGGAGGGAAGGAAGGCGAGGCCGAAGGTATCGGAATCGAGCGCCGAGTTCCGGAGGGCCGTCGGGGATGGCGGCTCGTCGTGCGCCGCGCTGCAGAGGCTGGTGGACGAGATTTTGGAGCTGCCGGACGGAAGGAGATGACTCGGCAAGAAAATGGATTATTTCTGTTCAGTTGTGAGACCGGAATCATCCGATGCGCTATTTTGATAAGAACTTCAGGTGTTACTTGGCAAGAACAATCACGATTCTGTGTCTGTGTGCAGTGTCAGTCTGCAAGTGTTGAACTGTGCTGTCGTTTCTACTTGGAGAAATCTTGCCAGAAATGCTCTTGTATTGCCACTGTTGATTTCGTTCATATTCAGAAATAGTTCTCTCATATTGCAGCAGGGATATACTCCGACGCGCATGCAAGCATTTTGCTATTCATCCGGTCACTATCTAGCTTTATCTCTCGTCTTATCCCATATTTTTCATTGAAATCTAAAAATTTGTTTATATATATATTGTTTTTAAAATCAAATATCCAATTTATACTCTAAGTGCATTTTTGTGTTCCAAATGCCGGACTTTGAAACAAGACCGGTTTTCAATATATTCTGACAAGTGTTTGAAATTGATTTTTGAAACATGATGAAACTTGGTGAAACACATCAATATTTTTGCTAGGTTTCATTAAATTTTCAAAGTTAGATCAGGTTTCAAAATTTCAAATACTGTAACAATGTATTCAATATTGGTAATGTTTGAAGCTCTTCCCACTAAGAACCAAATATTCAAACGGTGTTTCAGTTGAATTTCTAGTTTAAAAAATCAAATTTTAGAGCTAGAACCATAAATTTTTAATGGCGTCTTCAATGGTTAGACGCTTGCATAGGCGCTCGGAAGGGGAAAATGGCTCCGTATAAGAAAATTGTATATATAAGAGCGTCTGATCTACCATATACCACATGCCGCTGATAAGTTCAAGGGGTAGCTAGTTTCGAAATAAGAGGATTGATCCCACATAGAGCCTACCAGCTATGGTCAAATATTTATTCCTTGTTACAACTTACTAAAGAATGCATAAGGATGCACTTAATTCTAAGTAATAAAAGTAAATAAGGTTGATTGAGTGTATTGAACAGTAAAAGGGAAAGTGCTAAAAGTAACTACTGAAATGGAAAATAGCATGTTGTAAAGGTTTGAAACTGCAATGGCCTAAAGTGTTCTCGGGAATTTTGGATTCACCTCTATTGTTTGGAATATCAAAGGTTGGGATATTCTAGCCATTATTTATGTATGTGCATTGGAGAAGCTCCACATAGGGCGGATACCATCTGCTCAACCATCCTATCATAACCACAACAATATAAAGGGCAAACCACCTCAGTACACTACTATTAAGGATTCCGCTAGGTCTCATGGCTATGGATGAATGCTCTATGAGTCTCCTCTTATCCCCCCTTGACCATGTGATAGAGGATTAGCGTGAGGGTATAACTTACGCCTCCTCGCTACCATGTGTCTAAGGGTAGTCACCTCTGTTGTCCTTATATGCAAATATTGCATGCTCGGCTTCATACAACATCAAGAGGAACAATTAGTACACAATGATCAAGGAATGAATAAAACATCTTTATTTAACTTCTAATCCATGACTAGAGTTTCACCATATCCCCAAGAACAAAGGAATCTACTCACATAGAGGTAGCTGACATCATCATGGTAATGAAATGGATCAAAGACATAAGGTGGAATGAATTCTTATTCAAATCTACACCAAGGTATAATAAATACAACAAGATGGCCGGGAATGGATGATGGTCATCATGGTGTTGGTGCAGATGATGGTGATGGAGATGATGACCAAGCATCCTTGGATCCGAGTAGCGACGAGGATCGGTGTCCCCTCCAGATCCCTTCTAGAGGTGAGGTTTCTGCGCTTTCTGGTTTCTATGAATGTCGGATATGTGACCTGTTTGCACGGGGTGAAACTATTTGGAGAGACAAAGTCGGTGGAGGGTCGTACGACTGCGTTGTACAGGCGGGCTATGACCGTACCAATGGTCACCAAACTCTCTCTTAGTTTTGTCTTTTTTTCAGCGAGGTTTTCCCACATGCCTAGGTAAATATCTTTATTGGTTTAAATGGCCTTCATTCAGCATATTTGTATCCAAAAAACGACTATTCCATTGATTGTGTCCATCATGTCCTTTCTTTCGGGGATCCCGTTGAAACTAAGGCAGGTTTTTAAAATAATATACTTTTTTGAGAAAATTTACAAATAATATACAATTTTAAAAATTTACGAATATGTGACTCGGTTGGTCGACAGTCGGCCGGCCAGCCGACTGTTAACCGACCAGACATGTGCGTGAGCAGGCAGCCGAGGCAAAAAAAAAAAAGCACACTCATGTGCACGCAGACCGACCGCGTCAGAGATTCGTATTTTTTCTAAAACACGCATTAGTTGTAACATTGCTAAAAAATACGCATTATTTAAAAATAATTCGCTTGAAACTAACATAGGTGTAAAATACCAAAATGATATCACTACTAATTCACAAGCATTAAGCACATACCAAAAATACACTCGTCAACTTCCCAAGCTTAGACTCTTGCTCGTCCCTGAGCAAGACAGCAGCTTAATGGACATGGTCATCATGTTCATGAAGCGTGAGTCATTAAAATAAATGAGGCATTTGAAATAAATGATTATCATAAAAAGATATAGAACCAAACACGGGCTCTAGTCCACTTACACAACTCCAAAATGACTCATTAGGCATCCACACCTCAGTACTAATAGCTTCTAAGAAGATCAGTTGCAATATGATGTAAAGTGATTAGTCTGACCGAACGAGTTTGTGAGGTGATCTCAAACATGTTTTAGAACTTCGCACATCCACTTAGGATTGAACAACAATGAATGGTCTCTTTTGTTTCCTCTCGGTGTATGCCCTTCAAACATTTCTTAATTTCTTATACATATTTTGTAACACTTGTGCAAATGAGTTAGGCATGCTTTCAATCTCATGAGAGAACTCAAAATGGATCAAACCTTTGTATCAAACTCCAAATCGAGTACGAAGTAGTTCACTTTACGTGGTTTGAGTATCTACCTCATCTTGTACTCATTCTAAAAAAAATAGTCCTCGATTGCTTCTTTTTTACAAGAGTATTTGTTTCTCTTTATTTCTTAATTTTAAAATGTAATACTATTAAAATGCTTCACATGTTCCATTAGTACTAATAGTGTGGAAGACTTTATCTTCATTTATCATGTACAAGCAATGTAAAACTCATCCTAGTCCATACATCTGGTAAAATAACCATAAAATTAAATACTTCAAATATAATAAAAATTTGAAATCCATAGGATATAATTTATACCATCCTCAAAGGGAGCTAAAGTTGCAACTTATTATGCAAAAATGCAGAATAGTAAACTAGTATGCGTGCGAGAAAAATAAACATTCTAAAATTATAAAAGATAGATTACAAGGTCTTAAAGATCACCCCTAGATTGGAATCAAGCCAGGTGGGATCAAATAATCCCTCACCATTATTTGATACCGTGGAGAAGTCTTCTAAGGTGGAGGGATGGAATTGGCCACTGCTGCATGGAGCTTTCTGTTGGTCTCCTCCAACACGGCAATGCATCAGAAACACCTCTAAAGATTAGCTCGCATGGTGATCATAGTCTCCACAAACCTTCCCAGTGTTTCATTGAGCTCCTTCTTTGGTTTAAGCATCCTGAAGAACTCATCTTCCTCTTCCTTCTTCTTTTCCATGGCCTTCATCCTTTCCATGTAGCCGGCTGGGTAGCACTCTCCCAATGACCTGGCCATGGTTCCTTGCTCCATCCTTGCTCATGGTAGGAGAAAACTTAAGGTAGATTAGATATGTTTTACAAAAAGTGAAAGGAAGGCTTGGAAGGATATATGAGGGGGTTAGAAGCTAGAAAATCTCGTAAAATAGCTCATAGGTCGACCAAGAAAAGAATCCCAACAAATTTGGAAAGAAATCAGCAATAAAAAGGAGAAACGGTGTCATAACGACCACGTGTACGACCGACGGTCGTACGTCGTGCCCATACCACACTCAAGATCGTAAAATTTCCAAAACAAACTGAGGTAGATACTCCGGAGTCAGAACTGTTATATATATTCAAATAGACAAAAACTAGCAGATCCCTTATGAACGGACTATCACGTAATGTGATAGAAAGTGCGTCGAGGGGATGGATCTGAGACACGTAGATGTTACACCATATTAGTAACCCAACCTTTGTGATCGGAGATCCCGTGAATTAGTGTTGGAGGTATTGCCCTAGAGGCAAATAATAAACTAGGTTTATTATTATATCTCAATAGTTCATAATAACTTTTATGCCATGCTATAACTTTATTAATCGAAAACATTGATACACGTGTGGTATGTAAACAAACCAGAGTCCCTAGTCAGCATATGTGCGAGCTAGCTCATTAATTGGTCATCTGATGATCAAGGTTTCATGATCATGGACATTTATGCCAATTGACAATTGGATCATTTCATTGGCTGAATGATATGATGGACATACCAAATATAAGAATTGCAACGCGGTCAAATCACAAAGTTCATTGTTGTGACAATTATGAAAGAGTAGTAACATAATCCTTAGACCGTGAGATCATATCTAATAGCTATCACCGGAGGCTACCTTGACTGCATCAACTGTCATACCGCAATAGGGTGATCATAAAGGTGCACTCATGCATTCCGAAAGGGTAGGCTGAGCCGTATGTTTGTTCATCGATCCATGTGATGAAAAGATACTCTGGGCTCACTCGGTGAGATTACATCCATGAAGTTGCGTAGCGCATGACTAGGTCATGAGGATGGAATATCACGGGAACGAGTTGAATAACCTTGTCAGTAACGAGATTGAACTAGGTATGATGATAATGATGCTCAGGTCTCGGATAAGTCTGGTATCGAAGTAACAAAGAGAATATGACTCAGCGTTTATGGTTCAACGACATATGTATATTCGTAGAATGCACAAGGGTCATTATGGGCATCTAGGTGGCGTTGATGATCAGTGATTGGAGAGACGTATCGATCATGTATGTAGTGTTCCCAAACCGTAGGGTAACATACTTAAGGGTTCGGTGATACTTAGAGATGATTTTGGAATCATTGGAAAATAAAGAAGAGAGAATCAAACGGCATCGAGTGAAACAAATACACGCAATGTGAAGATGCATAACTCTCAAAGGCTATAGGGCATGTTGGCAACATGCCTTAATGTGTTTCTGTTTACTATTTAGAAAAGATGTTGTCCTACGGAGCATTCTTGAAAGAACGCACATATATGAGTACGATTGTTAAATATCAAGATTTAGGCGATCTTTAGTAAATTAATGAATAGACCAGGAAGTATGACATGTATGCTTCACCCGCTGGGTAGTCTACTAGCATCCATGTACGGGTTATGGATTTGAGTGAAACCTATTCGCGCAAAACTTGCAATTCAAGGCGTAGTCCATTGTTCAAGTGTGAATGAATTTAGCTTAAAGCTCTAGGTAGAACTTCAACTTAACACTATCTGCTGAAACACGGATATATACGCAAGCAATGAGTGTTGGTAAATCTCTAATGGGTATTTGAGATCTGGTGGGGGAATATTGAAATAAGTGGGATAATCTGTTTGGCCGATATAGTATTTTAGATTTTCCTACAAATCTCAAAGCCCACATACGTACATCGCAGCCCATGTGAGTTCAAGCCCAAGTTGATGGCAGCTCACAAAGGAATGGGAAGAGGAGTGGGAGCTAAGTTTAGTCCCACATGGATAGTTGGGAGAAGTTAGACCTTGGGTTATTTCACCATTAGTAAGTGAGTGAGAAGAGTAGTGGTACACACACGGTTGTTTCATCTCGACTCAGCACGTCACGGCGTGCGCGCTCATGTTGAGTGGATTGAGCCTCGAGCTGAGACTTGCTTTCTTTTTTAATGCTCATGGATTAACCTCAGCCACACATTCAACGAGTGCACCCAAGCCCGGGCGCAATTCGTCCGCATTGTGCCTAACTTCCCTACAAACATCACTGACAGCACATCCACAAAGGATGGAAGCCGTTCGAATACTAGATAAAAAGTCTGGTGAGTTCTGCTTCTTTTTTTGGCAAAAACTGGAGCTGCACTTCGATAAATCTTTCACAATTTCACAGAAATGAAAGAAGACAAATCGTCCACGAACGTTCCATACTATTACTGTTACCATGACGTCGTCTGTCTTGTTATTTCTTGGTGAAGAAAACGTGCATCATCACTCGAGAGCAATTCGGCACGGCACGCGCGTTGTGAAGTGCCTATCGGGGGCAAACCTGGTGCCACTTGGATGACAAAACTGAGAAAATAGACATATCAATCTCTTAATCGCAAAAATAAGAAAATAGACATATCAATCTCTACAAATACTTGCAAAAGTTTCATTCAGTCGAAAGCACAGCTCGCAACTGCTAGCACAATTTCCAGGTCGGCAGATCACAGTTGTCCACTACAGAAGAGTACAATGGCGTCTCGCCCTACCGTCGTTCTCATCCCAAGATGGGGATCCGGCCACTTCATGTCCGCGCTCGAAGCCGGCAAGAAGCTGCTGGCCACCGGCGATGGCGCCTTCTCCCTGACTGTGCTCGTCATGCACGCACCGACGCAAGAGAAGGCGTCCGAGGTCGAGGGCCACGTGCGCCGCGAGGCGGCTTCCGGTCTCGACATCCGCTTCCTCCAGCTCCCCGCCGTCGAGCACCCCACCGACTGCGTCGATCAAGTGGAATTCGTGTTCCGGTACATCCAGCTCCACGCGCCCAACGTTAAGGCGGCCATCGACGGCCTGGCTCCGTCGTCCCGGGTGGTCGCGGTCGTCGTCGACTTCTTCTTCACGGCCCTGTTCGACGTGGCCCACGAGCTCGCCGTGCCGGCGTACGTGTACTTTACCTCCCCAGCCGCGTTCCTCGCGCTCATGCTGCGCCTGCCGGCGCTCCGCGAGGATATGACCGGCCCTGGGTTTGAGAATACGGAGCGCGCACTGGACGTGCCGGGGCTGCCGCCGGTGCCGCCGTCGTGCATGCCGGTTTGCCTCGTCAAATCGAGGATCCAGAACTACGACACTTTCGAGTACCACGGGCGCCGCTTCATGGAAGCCAGGGGCGTCATCGTGAACACCACCGTCGAGCTCGAGGCCTCGGTCCTGGCCGCAATCGCGGACGGCCGATGCGTGCCCGGGCGCCCCGCTCCGGCGCTCCACGCGATCGGCCCCGTGATCTGGTTCGAACCCAAAGACGGTCATCGGCACGAGTGCGTGCGGTGGCTGGACGCCCAGCCGCCGGCATCAGTGGTGCTCCTCTGCTTCGGAAGCATGGGGACACACGACGCGGCGCAGGTGAGGGAGATCGCCGCGGGCCTAGAGCAAAGCGGCCACCGCTTCCTATGGGTGCTGCGAGGCCCACCCGTCGCCGGCACGCGCTTTCCATCAAACGCGAACCTGGACGAGCTGCTCCCGGAAGGGTTCCTGGAGGCGACGGCGGGGAGGGGGCTGGTCTGGCCGGCGTGGGCGCCGCAGAGCGAGATCCTGTCCCACGCTGCCGTGGGCGGCTTCGTAACGCACTGCGGCTGGAACTCCGTCCTGGAGAGCCTGTGGTTCGGCGTGCCGATGGTGCCGTGGCCGCTGTACGGGGAGCAGCACCTGAACGCGTTCGAGCTCGTGGCCGGCGTGGGCGTGGCGGTCGCGCTGGAGATGGACCGGAAGAAGGGGTTCTTCGTGCAGGCGGCGGAGCTGGAGCGCGCGGTGCGGAGCTTGATGGACGGCGCGTCGGAGGAGGGAAGGAAGGCGAGGGCGAAGGCATCGGAGACGAGCGCCGAGTTCAGGAGGGCCGGCGGGGAGGGCGGCTCGTCATGCGCGGCGCTGAAGAGGCTGGTGGTCGAGATTTTGGATTTGTCGGACGGAAGAAAATGACTCGGCAAAAAAAATGGATTCTTTTGATCCGATGCGTTGTCTTGATAAATTTTAGGAGCATAACATAGATAGGATCGCGGCACCTGAACTTCAGGTATACTTGCCATTTGCCAACAACAATGACGACCTCTGTCAGTGAGCAGGGCGTCGTCTACAAGTGTTGAACCATGCTGAACTATGACGATCTCTGTCAGTGCACAGGGGTCAGTCTACGACTACAAATGTTGAACTATGCTGTCGTTTCTATTTGGAAAAATCTTGCTCACTTGCTTGCACTTTGTCCCAGTTCCTTACATGAATAATATGCAACCACTTTGGGCAAGATGTATTATTCATGGGCCATATGTATTTCCTGCAAGTTTTGAGATTGGCCCCAAAAAGAAATGGGATGATCTCCATTGGACATGGAGTGCAAAATTTTAATCGCTTTGCATGATTTTACAGCTAGGTTACAAAGTATGTAATGACGAAGGATTAACTTGTCAATGCCTACAGATTGTAGACTAGGGTTTTGCTAGAAGTAGAGGGCAAGTAGATCTCGAAGGTTTAGGCGAAAAGTACTCGACGATTATGAAAACTAGATGATACCCCGCGCGTTGCTGCGGTACATTTAATTTGACATGAAATCAGATTCGAGTTGATAGTCAAAAACATGTGAGGAACATACTCCCTCCATGCTGACATACTATACATTCTAGATCTAAAATTTCTTCTGAATTATTATTACACAGACATAATGGATATGAAATTCTCATGTTAAATATCCTTGAAATTTTAACTGAGCACTTGAAGCAGTAGAACTAAACGTGACCAGAAATGAATTCTGAAAGCAATTTAAATAACATAACCGATGGTATCTTCGTTTCACCTAAAACTCAGATGCATTTCAAGGGAGATAATAATGATCTCATTCCCGTACAAAATTGATCTCTCCAAATGGTGATCCTTTTTCTACGACAGATGTAAAAAAAAAGGGTTAGTGGGGGGGGGGGGGGCAAAAATTCACAATGCTTTGTACATTTGCAAATATGTGAAATTGGCATCTCGTAACTGAGATAGTTCTAACCGATGTGGAGAAGGGGGCAATGTACATCCATCTTTACCTACAGCCATGGGTATAAAAAAAGATAATAATAGAATATTAATGTATATTTTGATGCTTAAGATAACAGCCAGATTTGCTTACATAACAGATGTGCTTTGCAGCCTTGGTGGCATGAACTATTCGTCCCGATCTTGCGTCTCACTGGGCACAAAATAATTAAGGCGAAAGGAAGATTGCATGCTTTGCGAATCAAATAAAAATACGGAGTATATAAATTTGCAAGGAGCCAAACTTTCTGTGTACCTTCATTCAACCGGGCATAGGAGCTTACCGTTCCTACCTGTACACGACCACTGCTTATCCCTGCCTGGTAGCCGCCGGACTTATTGTAAACGTTCGCCGTATTGCCACTTGTTCCACCAGCGACTCCTCAGTCCTCACCTCGACTTATAGCAAGGACTCATCCCCTTGGCTCGCACAAACGCGCAGCAACTAAGAAGATGCTTGTTAAGTTCATACCTATCACAGTTTGGTTTCAAGAAGATCGATGAACCAATGGAGCAGCAACATTACAGAAACCAAGTATTCCCTTGCTGGCAAAAAGTTGAATATCTTTGGAGCCGGAGCGCAATCTGGCGTAGTCAAATAAGATTGGGGATAAGGGAAAATTTGGGGAGGCTGAAAAATTGGGAACGACCAGGTACCTTCCGAGGAGGCCGGTGTCGAAGATGAAGAAGCGAGCATAATGGAGCGCTAGATGACGGCCGGTGCAGGGTTTTAAACGCCAAGGGCAGCGACTCAATTAAATAAAGCATTTTCTGCCGTATTTATATAGAGTAATAACTGATGTGGATGAATGCCTGAGTCCGTTTCATGTAATTTGTTGCCAGAAGATGGTGCCTCATATGTGCATCGAAGGAGATTGTGGCGGCGTTAGTGGGGTCATAATGCGGGAGATGAAGCGTGGGCAGAGTCGACCTTGGGTTGAACATGGGCTAGCTTTGCTTATTCATGGGCTGTTAGTGCTCGTATATAAAGAAGTGGCTTGAAGCTAGCCTTCAATGGCCCACCTGCAAGGGGAAGTCTGGAGAAGTTGGATGGGCAGGGAGACATGCCTAGCAAACAAACAGTGACGTGGCCTTCTTGACGTGGCTTGTATGAGTTGGCAAATTAGGATTGGTGAAAGATGTTTGATGAGGTGGATAGGCTGCATGTGAAGAGAAATGGGATCACCTATTAAGAATAGAAAGACTAGGGTTATGTTGACAGTAGATTCGATCCTTTCTTTGTCCCTCGACTCCCCCTTATATAGGAGGTGGAGCCGACGGTTTCGTATTGTACAAGTTACAGAGTCCGGGACGGTTTCTAACTCATCCCGCCAGATTACAAATAACTCTTCCTATTACAACTCTAGCTTTCCTTAATATATCTTGGACTCTCGAATCTTCTTATTCTTCGGATAGTGGGCCTTCAGTAAACTCCGGGTACCATCTTTGGCAGGCCCATTTGGGATGCCTATGTCATGTAATGACCTTTGTTAATTCCTTTTGCTTCAACTACTAATACACACTCCGTTTCAATGAACAAGACTTTTAAATTTTGTCAAAAGTTAACATCCTCTAAGTTCAACTAATTTATAGGCAAAAATACGAATATTTACGATATCTAAATAATAGTGGTAGATTGATCGTAAAATATATTTTCATAATCTATATGTTTCATGTTGTAGATGTTTATATTTTCTTTTTTACGTTTGATCAAACTTAGTAAGCTTTGATTTTTAGCTAAATTTATTAGTCTTATTCATCACAACGGAGGTAGTAGCTCAGTACAAATTGACATCTCTATTTTCTGAAAGCCATTGGTAAAGAAACAAGGATTGCAAATTAACAAAACAACCCACATGTCGAACAAACAGCTCTCGTGCAGTGGAAAAGGAGCATTATTGAGTCATTCTCGGCAAAAGGGGCATTGATATGTAACCAACGAGGCAATAAATGATGCTTGATTTGTATAGCTTAGGTACAAGAGAAATCGGCTACTGCAGTTAGAGCATCTAGCATCTCCAACAGGCACTTTATCCCGCGCTCTATCCAAAGAAGCGGCTGGTTTAGCGCGTGGGCGCAAAATTATGCTCCAACAAGCTCTATATCCCGCGCTGTAAAATACAGCTTGGGGCAAAAGCGTTATGTCGTGCACTATATCTATCGCGCCGGAAAGAGCGCGCTGTATCCGTCGCGCGTAGAAACAAGTTCGGATTTTTACAGCTCCAAGGTTTAGAGCTTCTGTTGGAGGTGAATATGCCCTCACGCACAAAACATGGATAGAGCGCGCTCTAAAGTGATTTTTACAGCGCCAAATTTAAAGCACCTGCTGGAGATGCTCTTAAGAATCATGGTCAAAAGTACATAGAATCAGCTCACTTCAGCACTAAAATAAGCACGAACACAACATGCCAATCTTTTTTTTTTAAACGCGCGCAAAATCTTTGCCCTTTTTATTAATTAAGGAGAAGGTTTACAAGAAAATAAAAGGTGTTAGACTTATTACACGATCACTCTCCCGGCATGAAATAGCTCAAATTCTTTGCACCCGCTAATACCCATAGTCTAGCCTCGTTCTTAACCCTATCGAAGACGACTTGCGAAGGCGCACGCTCGTTGTTGAACACTCTATTGTTCCGCTTCTTCCACACCTCCTAAAGAATTAGCATGGCAAGCGATGCCACATCTTTGCGGTTTTGCCCCATAGACATGACGTTCCACCATTCCGGAAAGGATTGTCCCTCCATGGGTATAGAGTGAAGGTCGGGGGTGCCAAGTCATTCCTTTGTCTTGTCCCAAATCCTCAAGGTGAACCGGCAATGAACGAATAGGTGGTCCATGGATTCCGTGCATCGCTTGCAAAAATGACATAAGCCGCAATTCGGCCACCCCCTCTTCTCCAAGAGGTCGGCGGTCCAAACCCTATTTTGGTAAAGCCAAATGAAAAGTTTCGTCTTGGGCGGTGCCCAATTCTTCCAAACGGATTTGTGTAAGCAAGAAAGGGTGGAGCCTAAAAATTGCACTTCGTAGGCGGATTTTGTGGTGTATTGCCCATTTGAGGTAAGCTTCCAAGTAATATCATCTTCCGCGTCCTCACGAAGATGGAAATTGTTGATGAGGCCCCAAAGCTCCACAAATTGAGATAGATGGTCCATAGAGAAACCTTGCTCTAAGTCAACCTTGCTAATCCATGCATTATCTTCATTAGTGAAGATATGGTACTATGAAAAAGGAATAAGTAAACATTAGTGAAGATATGGTAAATTTTCATTAGACATATGTCTATGCATCAAATGGTTAGAGTGTGCATTCGACTAACGTTGATTTAAGCTGATGTTTCCTCCATTATCAGTAAACAGCCGTGAAACTGCATAGATGCATACTTCATATTATTAAATACTAAGCCATAAGAATCTCAAGTTCTCTAACTAAAATTAGCCATCATAGTTAAAATCAATGAATGTGATGTTGAACTTTTGATTCCTGCCGTAAGGGAATCTCAAAGTATATTTGCAGGGGTTCCTCAAAAACCAATGCCCATGCTAATCTCTCGATAAAAAAAAGTAGGATCATCCTACACAACCATCTATATGAATTGAATCATAAACGCGAAGGTCATTTTATCCACCATTACAAGAGTTTCATGATACTCTCTCTAATCCACAATAAATGTCGGGGATTATTTAAATTTGAACCAAAAGTCCGACACTTATTATGGATCGGAGGGGTACCTTTTTCAATGGAATACTATCATCTTTTGGTTGTTGGTAACACTTGAATACCCACTATATATCTAGCTGGATGTAACACTGCAATGCCTAAAAATATGTGTCAAGTTTATCTAACAACTATGCATCATTATTGTTATAACAATTTCTAATTCTACAAACAAAATAATAAAAGAAGCTAGCAATTGGTGCAACCAAAAAAATCTATCAAAACATAGATCTCTAGTTTTGAACCCCTTGTGGAGATGAAATCAATAATGAACACAAGTCAAAGAACTATCTTGATGGTCGCTCATGCTGCAAATCGTTCGGTCTCTCTGCAACGAAATCTGGCCCGAGTTGCCTGTGGCCGGTGTGTCCACGACCAAGAAAATTCAGTGGCGCACCACCTACCAACGTCCTCATTGAAACACTCTCTCTATGCATCAGTCGCCCAGGGTGCTGGCATTGTCACTCACCGAGGAAGAGATCTAGCCGAACGTGCACGACGTGTAATTGAGAAACGTGTTGGCCACGGGAGAGGGCGGGGGACGGAAGCGGTGTCATCATCGTGAAGCTACAAGGTTGTAGTGCTCAAGGAGCTCGTCAACAAGGAGACACCACAGCTAGCCTCGTAGTAGTAGCCAAGAAGGAGCGTGCCGCCATGTTGAGTGTCGTACATAGCTTCACAAGACGAGGTACGCGGAGGAGGTGGTGGAAGAGAGCAAAAGTTTGACCTAGCTATTTCACAATCAACCACAATCCAACTTTATTAAATTACTTTATCTTTTATGCCATTGCAACGCATTTAGGTATTCGATTTAAGGTATCTCTGGGATAAATCATTATGAATTTTATATATTTAAATATAAATATTGATGATGTCGGCATCAGGTGATAAATTCATGTATGCACACATAGAGGGGGATAGAGAAAGTATAATTTGCATATTTATGGCAATTGATCTTTTTAAGGTAGTTTAGACATTGATGATACTACCTCCGTCCCGATTTACAGGGCCTACACGTAACCCAACATCATCAATTTGACCAATATAATATAAATTTTGCACTATAAAAATGATAGCATTAAAAAGTATAAGATTTGAGCTTTCTAATGATATATATTTTGTAGTACATATCTTATGTTACGCTAGTGAAATTAGCAACCTAGAGATATGTGCAAGACCTGTAAACCGGGACGGAGGGAGTATTTATGATATAATATAACAACATAAACTCAATAGGCAGCTGTCAAATATCCCTCAGGGTAACGAAAAAGCATACCAGTAGTAGCTAAAATGGCCCAGCAACCGAAGGGATTTTAACATCACCAGGAAATGTGATGGCATCAGCGAGAAAGAGAGGTGCCGTGGTATCACTCCACCAGAGTGCGCGCAAGATTATACTTTACTTTACACAAAATCTTCCAATTCTACCGTTTTTGTAGAACAGCGCAAAATGACAATGCCCCACTTGACATCAAATCCAATCAAATTGGAAAAACAAAGGGCGGTGCAATAGTAGGTGTGAATCAGAATGCATTGAATTGAAATATTCCGGGCTGAAATAATCGCTGTCGGCCGTGGGTTAGGCCACCGGACCCTCACAACACCTTCACTATAACACAGCACACAAACAAATAAAACTCGTAAACACAAAACAAAACCAAAAAAAACCAGGAAAAGAATATCGGGAGAGGGAGAGAGCGCGAGGAAGGTCAAGCCGCGAGGCGAGAGAGGAGACGCACAGATCCCTCTTTCTCCTGCACATCTCGACGCGGCAAAACCAGGCCGGAGCCGGAGCCGGAATCCTGCTCCCGTCCCGGCGATTCCCCCGTCCGGCGATCAGCCATGAACGAGAAGGCCTCCGTCTCCAAGGAGCTCAACGCCAGGCACAAGAAGGTCCGTCTCGCTCTCGTCGCTACCATTCCCCCCCTCCCTCCAACCACCCCATTAGATCGGAGCCGTGCGCCGCTCCTCTGCCTGCACCGCGAATGAACGGGCAGCCGTCGCCGGCGGGGTCCTCTCTTTCTGGCGCGATTCGGGATCTGCGATGACGTGGATCTGCAATTGGCTCCTGGCTGCGCGCTATCAAGGAGCGGGGGCGCAGATCCGAGCTTTGCTTCGTTGCGTCTTGCTTTGCTGATCGAGAAACGGACCAGGCTGCTGCTGGTTTGCGTTAGCTAGCTCTATCGGAGGACCTTGTCGAATTCAGTTGGCAGCTGGAAATCGCCACTCGCCAGCTTGATTGTAAATCTCTACTAGTAAATATCATCTATTTGTTACGGATTTCTGTTCATTGAGTTGGACTAGGGAGAGAACACAACGCTTGTCATTCTTCTGCCGTACAACTTCCTCATTTTTTCTTTGATAACGACTATTTGTATCTTTGCGATATTAATATATTCACTTTCTCAAGAAAAAAAATACTACTGTACTATATCATCTAATTCGATAGAAGAGTGTTTCCATCGAATAACGGCAAGCATGACACCGAACATCGCATAAGTTTTGTCCCTCATTAGTATGTGCGCGTGTGTATGTATTATCAAACAGGAGTAGTACTTCGTGCAAGTAAACTCACTGGTTGATGTCGCGTGAAGCAAACTTGCTGTTGTGACATCCTCCTAATTCCCACTTCGTAGAAGTGAAACAACAGCACATCTAATCTTTATGCTGCGACCACATTCTTCTGTTACGCATGTTCTTACTCGTATTTGTCTTGCAGCCTGTATAACCCGTTCTCATTCTTCTCCATTTATTTCCAGATATTGGAAGGCCTTCTGCGGTTGCCGGAGAACAGAGAATGCGCAGACTGCAAATCAAAGTGAGTGGTCCTACGCAGTTTGTTGTTTTAAACATGGCTATCGATGCATTGGACAAAATGTTAATCAGATTTGCCTAGAGTATTTTTCCATGAGAACGTGGCCTATTTTCGTAGCCAACTGTTCGAATCATGAATTGAACTAGCCAGCTGTCAACCCCGTGGGCTGACCTGTGTTATCTTTATAGAGTTATAATGCATTGTAGTTTGTTCTCTGCCCTACCTTGTGTTTCAAGTTCATGGTTTTATCTGGCATATAGTGTGCATGCGCAAGCAGGCGTACCACGCTGATATGTCATTAGTTCCTCGTACCTAAAATGGTGAAAACTGCAACCACTGGATAAAAATGTTGACATGAAATCAGTCAACTGTAATTTTATTTATAGCTAGCTAGTCCTCTCCCGCATATCTTTGTTTGCATCTGTGGATGCTTTTATTGCATGCTCTGCAGATTGACACTCGTGCTTGCAACTGTGATTCTAGTCAACACTTGCTAACACTTTGTTAATACCGCAGAGGTCCTCGATGGGCAAGCGTAAATCTTGGGATATTTGTATGCATGCAGTGTTCTGGAATTCATAGAAGCCTTGGGGTACACATATCAAAGGTCGGTGACTAATTAGTTGCATCAGTTTCACTGCTTATTTATTTTCTGACTTAAGTCTCGCCAGAAAGTTTTTCCGGTCAGATAGTTGTTTTGACCAAAGTGCTCCAAGCCGCAAGAGTGATGTCTTAGCTTGAGGTGAACTACTTTTCAGGACAATCTGGGCATGCTAGAGTTTCTTTAAATGTCAATTATATTTAAATTCATTGCCTTCTAAAGGGGTAAACTAGGTCGATGTAAATATGGGATAGCACAACCCGGTAAAGAGGTCACCATGTGACCCATCATACACTGCAAGGAAAATGTTACTGTAGGCTACTCTCCTTTTCATGGATTTTAACAATTCATTTATTCCTACATTTCTGTTGGTTACCATTCCCTTTGTTTGTAGCATTTCTGTTCGATCTTGGTGTGCAGAAACCAAAATAGTGTACTTGCCAATACCAGGAGAGAACATTAACAGTTCTTTAGTCCCTTATGTTCAATTCGTTGCATCACAAAGTTTCACCCTTTCATATTCTCTAAATTTGCACATTTGAATGTCAAGTAGCATTCAGTCTTTATAATTCTTACAGAACACTCTTCTTACTGATGCAGGTAAGGTCTGCTACTCTTGATACATGGCTGCCGGAGCAAGTTGCATTTATTCAATGTATGTATTACTCTCTTCTGAAGGTTCTTAAGGACAATTTCCATAAGCAAAATCTCATGTAATTTCTCGGGATGATTGTATTTATCCTCCTGCAGCAATGGGAAATGAAAAAGCAAATGGCTACTGGGAAGCGGAGCTGCCCCCTAATTATGATAGGGTTGGAATAGAAAACTTCATCCGTGCAAAGTATGATTCTTTCGAGCTCTTTGAGTCTATTGTAATTTGTTCTCCTGACTACTTGAATAATGTGAACATCATGTCTGAAATATAGATACGAGGATAAGAGATGGATACCGAGGAATGGAACATCAAAGCTGCCCTCTAGTGCTCGAGATGAGAAGAGCTCAGAATCACAGGCCAGTTATGCTAGTAAGGGTGGGCATGGCCAAAGATCTTCACCAGCTGCTACGAACAAAATTGCTCCAGTAGCTTCTAGGATGCACACACAGGTAGCCCTTCTGCATCGCCACAAGCTTTCACTAGGCAACTTTTGCCACCTGGTTCTGGTGGCTTTGGTATTTTACTATTTTTGTTCATCAGGGTAAAGCTCTGTTTACAGATCAGCACCCTTTCTTGAACTAAAGCTAGATAATTCATGTTACAAAATTCTCATTCCTATCCATGTTGCAATTTTTTAATTAGGTAATGATTGTTTCACAACTGCGTAAATTCATGACCATTGTATGCTAGATTCTGATTAAGTGTGTTATATTACTCTTGTTTGGCCTTGATAACCCACTTTGGTAGTAAATCAGTGGCTTCATCTAGCTTACACGGTCATTCTCTGCTTCCATAATAATGTGATACCTTGGGACATATTATTTAATGATTAACATCGATATCATGTATGCTGACCGGAAGTACAAATTTATAATCGGTGCTTTCCTCATTACATTGGCACTTGGTGCATTATCCATTTGTTGCTTCAAGTGATCTTGGAGACTTGCAAGGATAATGGCTTCCTAACCATTATGTAGTAGCTTCTGGTCAAGTACATATTTATAGTTTATCTCTCATCTTTGGCAACCAAGCTTGTTGATAGCACTTGTAACCAATTACTTGTTGTATCAACTATCAAGTAATATCACATTGCACAATTTTTTCGTTAGTTGGTAGCCTAACCTTGATTTTCACTTTGGAAAGCAGGCATCGCCTCAGCCAAAAGCAGAACTACCAGTTCCCAAGGTTGCTTCGCCTCCTCAGCCAGCGAAATCACCTGCTAAAGTCGACGTGACACCCCCAAAAGTTCATCAGCCATCGGTTCCACCACCTCCTAAAGTTGACTATGCCACTGACCTCTTTGACATGTTATCAATGGATGGACCAACTGAGAAAGAACCAGAGTCATCTTCGAACGATGACAATGCTTGGGATGGCTTCCAGTGTAAGTTCTTACTAGTGATCATTCAAATGAGGAATTATTCTCTTATTATAAGCAATTTTTTGTATTTTTTTTTGCATCTGGTGGAGACACTGTTACTTTGGATTGCCATGTCAAATCGTTTTGCACTTTCTCATGGATATTAAAATTATTCAGCTGCAGAAGCAGCACCTAGCTCTGTGAAATTGGATACTGCTAAGCCAGTAGAAAGTAAGGCCCAGTCTACATCAGGAATAGAAGACTTGTTTAAAGACTCACCAGCGGTGGCAGCATCTTCAGCTCCAGTTGTTTCCAAAGCAAACCCGAAGACAGATATCATGAGTCTGTTTGAGAAGGTCAGCACAACCATTCCTCGCACTAATGTTTTGTGGAATGGCTCGGACCACATAAGAGCACATGTAGACTCACCTGAAAAAATGTGTTGTTTTTTCTGCAGTCCAATATGGTATCACCCTTTGCTATCCATCAGCAGCAGCTTGCTTTTATGAATCAGCAGCAAGCTTTCCTAATGGCTGCTCTTAAATCTGGAAATGCACCCCAAATGGTTCCGGGGAATGCCAGTCTGCTAAATTCGAATGGTTCTACTAATGCCCCCAATGGAAGCTTGCCTTCCCAAAACTGGCCAAATCTAGGCTATCTAAACCCTTCATCGATTCCAGCAGCAGCACCACAGAATGGTGCCGCCAAGGTGACGACTTGTAGATAATTTTGATGAATATGTACATGTACATTATAATGTTGGTTATATTGTTTCTTCATCTCTCTGTTCTATTGTTTAGCAGGCAGGGGCCAGCAGTCAGGACTTCTCTTCTGGGAACTTCAGTTTTGGTTCACCTGGGTAAGTTCTGTTGTTCGACTCTTAAATTTGTGGCCTAATTCGTACTTGAGCAATAGTACATTTGGGAAGAAATTTTATATTTTGTGCCTTGAGTAAAGCACTTCATAATTCAGTTTTTTTTAATGCCACCTGTTTGTTTCAGAGTGTACAACACAGCAATGCCTTCAAATGGGGCCACAAGCGCGAGTTCTAACAAAAGCACATCATCTCCTGCCTCTTCTACCCTCCCCTCTCAATCAGGCAAAGAGTACGATTTTTCCTCATTAACTCAAGGAATGTTTGGGAAGCGATGAATGCTTTGCCATACTTGGAAATGGGTCTGAGTGGCCTCCAGTTGACGATAAACACGCAGAATTAGGGAGAACGTTGGGGGGGCTTGTACACTCTTTACTGAGGCAGCTTTTCTTCTTGTGGATACATAGTTACATCACCTTGTGGCTGTGCTGGACCAACAAGAGTGCGGGATATAGCAGAATGTTGCTCATGTTGTTTCCTACAGCTGAATAGTCTCATATTGTTTCAGTGATGCCAAAAACATTGAACAGCGGATTCCATTGTGGCCTTGAACCTCCATTTATGAGAGTGTAATGCAACTCTTACATTCTCTTGTTCAGGGCGTAGTTGCAATACCATATACCGATTACTTTGTATTGTACAAGAATGATTTGATTCTGTTGTTTTCCCACGTGTGATTGTATTCTTGTGACTTGAGATTAAAGTGCCCTATTAAATGCACTTAAGCACGCGTTTTTACTGGCGTCCATTGGTGTATGTAAGGTTACACTGTTCATAGTGGGAGTAAGCCTAGCTGTAGTGCTAGTATCTTAGCTAGTATCATGCACAAGGGGTGGGCATAAAAACCGATGACCGAACTCGAAAAGACCGAGACCGAACCCGAAAAGACCGAAACCGAAAAGACCGATCAAAAAATGGGTAGCAAAATTTCTGATGTGGCAAATATTTAAGGAGGAGAGAGGGACCGAGACCGAACCCGAAAAGACCGATCAAAAAATGGCTAGTCTTAGGCTAACCATAGTGATAAATATCATGTAGTAGTATCATGCATATGATATTTGTGTATGATACCATTTCAATAGTGGGTAGTATCATGAAGTAGTATCATAGTAATACTGTATTTATTGCTATTTAGAATCTCAATGCAAATTTGTGCACAAGATTTATTTGGCATTAGCTTTTCTCGTGATATGCACTATGATACTGTATCATAGCAAGTAAAACTAGAAAATTTAATGACAAACACATCATGTACACACATTTGCATTGAGATTTTACAAAACATTTGATATTATGATACTATCTTATGATACTATGTATTGTGGGGTTAGTATTATAAACTAGTATCATGTGCATGATACTAGTAGGTTAGTATTATAAACCAGTATTATGTGCATGATACTAGTGTATGATACTCTTCCCATTGTGACTAGTCTAACGTAGCTAGTAACATCACACATCTCAAAATTTTTTGGTGACATGGCATTGCTAATAAATGAAGAAAGAAAGTGAGGTGGTAACTAGCTATGTTACCATAACATCACACACCTCTTCAACATAATAAATGATACAATGCATGACACCACATCTAAGTTACTCCCCACTATGACCAGCCTTATTGCATGGGAGAGCTGCTGTTCTTCGACGAATTGCACAGTATCCGACGGATAATCGGGCACCTAGTATCGGATGGGAAGCAATTTTGTTTGCATGCGATGGTGTTCTTGGTCACTACTATCCGCCGAGACAGTTAATTGGTTGTTTCAGCCAGTTCTCCTTGCTTTCTCTAAGATAGATAGCAGCATGTCCCCACTGAAAAGTATATTACTACTGTAGCATTTTACTAGTTGGTACTGAAAAGTACTAGCTCCGTTTCCAAATATAGATGTTTTACTAGTTAGCAAAACTCAGTAGCATGCTTCAGTTCTGCCAGGAAAAAAAAGAACTGTTGGTACACAAACAAATATATCACTACAATTGTGATGTATAAACTTTGCTATCCAGGATACGATAATACAAGTACAAAACTGCCGAAACATATACTCCACTTGGACGTAACCTATCCATCCACCAGTATAAAGAAATACAGAGATGAGCGATGTTGGAATAGCTGCCACCCACGCAACAATTGGGTTACCCGTCCCACTACGACCGCAAGCGCGTTGCCCTGGCCAACCTCTCCCAGCAGCTACATGCTGGCAAGCCTGAAGCAATATTTAACAAACCACAGCACCATTGTTAATCCATTAATTAAAAAGCAGATTAGCAGCACTAATTCATTCCAAAATGGAGTAGCCATCAGTCATCAGTAAGACAGTCACTCACTGGAGTACATACCAGTCATGGCGGTGACAGCGCTTTGATTCGCCAAGAGGAGGTTTCACCAGTGGTAGGCTGATGTGCTCTCAGCATTTTCGTGTAATGCTCAAGAGTATGCGCATTCTCATCAATCTTGTCAGTAGAGATTGTATCCTCGGCCAACTTCACTGCAGCCATTTGCGATACTTCGAAACTATCTCCAGACAGCTGCACCTGACGGGCGGTATCTTCGTTCCCCAACTGTGTTAGAACTACAAGCAGGCTCCTAAGCTCTTTCTGCGCACCAGTTGCCAGAGACATCCCCTTGAGATGATCCACAAGTGCCATCTCCTCCCCAGGACTGCGCAAGCAATGTTTCAAGTGAGTCAGACAACATAAATAGATGAACAAGCAGAAAAATGTAGCAAATAGTTTAGGCTCTGGCACTTGAAGAAGCAATTAGCTCCGAGTGAAATAATCTGGTTACAAAGAAACAAGTCGCCTACCTTCCAGCTCGTATCTTGCCAGCTTTCTTTTGACGTCTTGCCCCTCGTGACTTGCTGACACTGCTAGATACGACCGAGGCACTAGATTCCTTGGTTGACCTGTCCACACAACATTTTAGGAAACCACACCGAATAAACAATCCGTGAATTACAAGAAACTTCTCAGAGTTCTTTCTAAAACAGCACGGTATGTATTCTGTAACTTAAATACTGAAATAAGCAAGATGGAATTGGAACATAAAGAACAAGCATTGTGCAACTTAAAACCGTTGAATGACAAACCTCGTGGTATATGCACTCATTTCGCTGAAGCTAGAGCTGACTTCTGAAATGTTGTCGTCTTCAACATCCATAAACCGGTCCTCTGACTTTAGTTTAGCTGCAAGCGACAATCTCCTCTGCCGCACAGCGACATAACGTGCTAGATATTTACCCACCTTCAGCAATCCTTCCTGATACTCAGATATCAGCAATGCAGCACACTCCAAAGCAGCATCTCTAACAGTTTCGACTAGATCCTGCCTACCATGCATATAAGCTACTCTAAGAGCCTCTTCCCATTCTCTTGCCGAGATGTAGCATCCTACACCTCTGTCAACATCGGAGCAGTAATCCAGTGCAATCTTAGCAGCATCCCCTGACTTCCCAAGTGCTTGGAACTCATCACATAGCTCCTGTGCTAGTTGAAGAATTTCTTCCTTTTTGAATTTCAAAAGACCAGCAACAGTGAACACACCTCTCCAGTCCCCGCAGGCATGATAAGCTTTCAAAGATTTCTGATATGACAAACAGCATTGGTAAGTTATTGCCGCTTCTCCAAAGCATTTCTCTTCAGAAAGATGGTCACCCCATGCCTCAAGAATTTGGTGCCTTTTATCTGGGTCACTGAATAACTGGAGGCCCAGCGGGAACAGCTGAGGGTTAGACTTAAGGAGTCCCATACAGTCCTCATGGTACTCATTGCCAGCAGAAACAATGTTTCTGAGAGCACTCTCATATCTTGCAAGTTTTAAATCTACTGTGTACCTCATAATAGCAGGAGGCAGGCACTCGAGACTCTTGAGAAAAGGAAGGAATTCCTTTGGATCTTTCTGGGAATTTAAAGCAACTATAGCAGCAAGGTTCAGATCATACAGTCCCAAAGCAGCATTAAAAACAGCTTCTGGTTCGGTTAACCAAAGCAAGTGCTTCAAAGACTCTTCAGCTGATGGGTACAGCTTTCGTCTGGCATCATCAGCCCCAAGAAGTTCCAGTTCTCGGATGACTTTAATTCTATTTAGTGCTTCTTCCAACAATGGAGGTTCACTGCGTGCCAAAGTGGTTAATATGCAGAGTTCTCTTGATGAGCTTTCTTCTGTCTGTTCCTCAAGGGCTTTTCGAATTGCCATCAGTACAGACGTTACTTTGTTCTCTGAGAAGACGCCATTCGAGTTCTCATTATCCACTGAGGTTGTGCACTGATCAGGAAACGGTATGTAGGTCTCATACAATTTGCTGCTAACATTCTCATTCTTAATCGAGCAAACAAATTCAGTGATGTGGCTAAGGTTATTGACTTCTTGAACCAAATCTGCTGCTGACTTGATAAAAGCTTTCCATCCACAATAATCAACCATCATATTGAAATCTATCCGATGGCGCCTTACCATGTCCATTGCATCTTTGAAACGCCTCTGGACCAGTGCCTGAACAATTGAGACAAGTACCAGCTTTCTAGGGTACATACACTCTAAGTTACCACGAGTTGTTTGCACTATGACAGCCGCTTCATCACCGTGGATAACACCAACCAATTTTGCTCCTTTCTCCCACACAGTGATATGCTCTTTGCTTTGCTTTGCTCGAGGATGGCTGTTGACATGGCTATCAACTGTCACTTGGCCGTTTTTCAGCAAAATCTCATTTACGTCCACAATGAACAAAAGATCCTGCTTAGTAGTTACAAGCAAGTGAGTCGCAACCTGCTCAGTAGCTCCATAAGCACTGGAATAGAATGTGAAGCTACTGCAGTTGTTGCTCAATAACCTTTTCCCCAGATGTAGCTTACTGCTGTCATCAAGTCCGAACAGAAGGGTCCGAACCAGACCATTTTCATGGCATAGAACAGCATTCATCAAAGGACATGATGCTGGGAAGTCAAAATCAGGAGAAACTTCACCACCATGTACCAGTGCAGTCATTCTCGACATATTTACATCTGAACAGTATTCAACAATCTTTCCTCCACTTAATTGGATAAAAGCCGAACCTCCTTTTGCTGGGTTTCGGGAGACTCCAATAACTGGACCCTCCAGAGGCACTCTCTTCGATACTCTAGCTTGCCAACCAGATGAACTCACTGAACCTGGTAAAGAGTCCTCAGAACATACAAGTTTGATCTCATTGACAAAGAACAGTGAATCATGTTTTTCTTCTAAGTTACTAGCTTCACTGGAGCTAATGGGTGTTGAAGAGCAGTAATCTCTGTAGCGACAGATACCAATCAAGGTACGTGTATCTATCAAAGTGAGGTGCATACAGTTATTCAAGCTGAAGTCAGAAAAGCAAGGGTCAACACTTATCCCACTGCCTTCAAACTCTTCCCATGTATCTGCCACCGGAAGTTCCACAGCACATAAGCTACCATTTGAAAGATAAGCAATCAAATGGTTCTTTGAAATCTTGGATACAAAAGAAACCTCATTCACGGCACAAGGAAATGCAAGATAGAACAGTGACATGGGGGGTGGCATGAGGCCCAAACTGAGAGGAGTTACAAGGATACGTGAGCCATCAATAACTAGTGCAACTGAAGTCTCACTGACGGCAGTAGTCCATGCAAACCTGTGCGTAATGACTTCACCTCCCAGTGTCCAACAAATGAGATGCAGTGGTTTTGTCGGATCCCAAGAGAAGTTCACTCCCTCTTTCTTAGTGTAGCGCAATTCATGCTTCAAATACCAGTGATTGTTACTGCACGACCATATTTTAATAACATCATACTGGCCACAGGAAACTAGAGCAGCTAGAAGTTCAGAGTTGCAGTTCCATTTTAAAGTTTGGATGACAACCTCTGCTGGTTCATCAATAGAAAAGCAGCTCCTTTCTAAGCCATTTGTCTCATACAATACAATGAGGGGGCACTTCCCCTCAGTTTTCCTTTCATGGGCAGTGGCAACCTTAGCCCCACTCGGCATCCAGTCTAGTGATTGTCCCATAAAATTCTTGATGTCTGAAGAAGAATGCACCTTCCCGGATTCACGTTCCCAAACAGTAAGCTTTTTAGGGCTACCATCTAGGCCCCCAAGAGTAGCAAAATATTTCCCATCACCCCTCCAAGAAACAGAACTTTGGATCTGACCACCAGAATCATCTATCTCACATGGAGCAGTACCCTGTGAAAAAAGCATGTTCAGAACAGAGAACAATTAAATCATATTTTGAGTCAGGTCTGATATACAAAACTCACTTGAGGGTCAATAGAAGTCTCAAACAGCACTTCCCAATCATGTGTCATGACGAGCAGTTGCCCGAACCCGGTTGTTACAGAGAGAAGTGCACCATCAGGACTAGAGGCGACGGTCTTGACACCACCCTCTACTCTTCCTACAACTTCAGTTGTCCTTTCCTCCACATTATACAACAAGAGGCAACCGTCTGCTGAACCAAGGAGCAGAGACTCCTTCTCCATTAGATAGTCCATGGAAACTATGAAATCCCCGGGCTCGAGAACAACCTCCTCCGCATCCGAGTCTAGAGTAGTTTTGCCCCATTGCAGCGGTTGCTGCGAGAGACGAAGCAGGGCAATCGGTAAAACAGGGGATACTAGCAAAGCGGAATTACTCGACATACCAAGAAATTCTCTAGACTGAAGAAACATTTCCTACATAGCATTACCATGGTAAATCGAATATGTACAAGTTTTTTTTCTATGTTTGTTGTTATGTAAAATATTATTCGGAATTCAAGCGGGAGTTGAGGACCCGTACCTGGGTGGAGGCGAGGAGATGGACGGAGTAGAGGAAGTTGGCGGAGGAGACGAAGAAGGCGCGGTGGCGCTCGGCGTCGATGGCGGATACGGCAAGGGTCTCTCCGTCGAGCTGGAGCTGGAGCTCCTGCGCGACCCTGGTCACAAGCTTCAGGTTCTTCATCTCGCCGCCTCCCCCTTAGTCGCTGGCGGCGGCGGCGCCGAGCGAGAACGGTGAAGACGGGGGACTTCCGGCCACGGAGAAGGCACCGGCAAACGAGGGCGGAGATCTGGGGGATATGGTGCCGGGACAAACGCGATAGAGGAGGGCGGGACCGACGGTCGAGCTCGCCGGAGTGAGGAGGCGCGACGGACGGCGGGACGAAGGGGCGAGTGTCTTCTAGGGTTTGGGGTTTTTGGAAAAAAGCGTTTAGGGTGCGATAAGGGAACCCGGTCGCTTTTGATCAAGGCCGTCCGCGCGCAATCCAAGGGCCACGGTTCAACATTAGGCAAACCACATCAAAAGAGTTTGCAATACCAAGAATACATACATACATATACCTAGACTAGACAAGTGTGTTCATTGTTCACCAGAGCGATGAGCCCAATATTCCTATCCGGCAAAAGGAAGTTCCCTGCGTTCAAGGAAATTTCCCATTGCCTTGTTTGTACAAGCTATCTTGTTCCATATTCACCAAAATCATATGAAAGGAGACACCACCAGAAAAGAATAGCCGGTAGACTAAAAATGAATAACCAGAATATCACATAGATGTAGAGATGCCATAAACATTCATTCCTCTATAGTATACATCTACAGGTGTGAGGTGACCAAACTATCAGAGCGACATGTACATCACACACAAAATGCAACAACCTGTTCTGTCATCACGCCCACATTGAAACACCGGGGGATCATTAGCGCCCATAAGGATTCACCACTTGAAAGCAATTGAGGAGGAGGAGCCATGGCACAGGTAGGTGGAACTGTAGTTAAGAAATGTCTTCTGTTATACCTCACCATGTCAGAATAATGAAGTTGCCAATGGCAAAGTTCTAGCAGTTCTAATAAATCTATCCGAAAATGACCTGTACAACCGATGCCAATCATCATTATTCCCGGCTCGTTGATTATTTCTACGCACCACCAACTCGGTATTGCAGCCAGATGTACCATCGTCTAGCACCTGTTTGAACAAAGGAGTGAACCAAACTTAATATCTTCTGGCAGGAGATGATGGACAAACATTTTCCCAAACAGATCACTAAACAAATGATAGATCTTGGGTGCAGTGATACATCAGAACCAGCATGGTATAACAGAGCATTTCTCTCTGTGATAAAAAAAACAGTAACATGATACTTCTCATACTATGCTTAGTACTTGAAGCAAGAAAGTGGTTACCTGTCTAGCGGTAATCCAACGTACCAGCACTCAGTGTGAAGGGGAAGGTTAGAGAATCTGCATTACAATTAGCACCGTTAATACATGTGGCAACGTATAAAAGGGGGAAATGATCATGCTTAAACAAGTACCATCAGCAGAGTCATTGACAAAATTAGTATGACTGTGTAGACCTTCTGTGACCATATTTTGAGTACGATCACAATTAGCACCAATGATGGCAGCCATGTCGGGGGTTCTGTTTTCAAGAAATTGTTCCACCTGACCCATAAGTGTGCTCAATTGGTTTTCCATGTATGCAAATGATTCAACAGAAGTAGCTGCTCTAGCAGCTGCTATACTGAATATTCGACACAATAAATTGTGACCCTTTGTCTGAGCCAACTGAGGATCAGCATCAAAAGGGTATTCATAACCACCATTTGAAGATCCTGATTTGGCATCCTTCCTCCACCTTTTCAAGACATACTGAGGAGGAAGGTTCTTGATATTCCTAGTATCAAGTACCTTCAGCATATGGCGACATGGAATCCCTACAAACTCGAACCCCTTACAACTACAACGCGACATTGAATCACGTGAATCAAATTTAACAAAATGATCTTTCGGATTGTCCTCGACAGTTATCCTATAATCACAAATTGTGCCCATCTCGCCACAGTTATATAGCATGCAATCCATGTACAACTCAAACTCACTTTCAAACATTTTATAGGCAGCAGGTGTATATATATCGGCAGCCTGCTTTAATATTCGCATCGAAGGTGGCTTCTTTGTACTCTGGCTGGCACTCACATCAGCTTGCAGTTCTGCAGACCGACGATCACACAATAATCTTTCAAACTGCACAAAGAAACTCAAAAGGTCACGTTCTAGGGATAAATGTATTTTAAGCTCACTGCTCAAGTTGTCCTTCTGTTGGACGCTTTTCATATCAGCGCAAAATGCGTCACGGCCATATGGTAATGCCCATTTCTCTTTAAGGGCGAACAGGTCTGCTAGCCATTGATTATCTTGAAGGTCATAATTTGCCAACATTTCTCTCCACGCCATCAAAAACTCTGCCTCATCGTCACAATCAAATAGGCATCTCTTGAAGTTGCACTGTAAATTTCTTGACCCATGGAATGCATGACTCAACTGCTGAAGAGCATTTTGGTAAATTTGCCAGACACAATAACGATGTGTTGCTGCAGGCCAACTTGTTGCGACAGCTTCACTTATGACAGGACATCTATCAGTTAACAATGTCCTAGGAAGGATACCATTCATTGCCAGTTTAAAAGTATCAAATAACCATCTGAAAGCTTCAAAGCTCTCATCATAAAGCAGTGCAGTACCAAAGATGACAGTCTGTTTATGATGATTCAGACCTGTAAACAAAGCAACCGGCCTACCATAGCCTTGCAGTGCATAACCTGAATCAAGGCATACTACATCACCGAAGTGGGCAAAGTCCATGATGGATTTTGAATCTGCCCACAGAAAATTCGTCAAGTTTCCATCCTCGTCAGATTTTATAGCATAGAAAAAAGAAGGGTTATCATGCTGCATCTTTTGTAGGTACTCCAGAGAAGCACCTACATCACCACAGTGAGGAACTTTGCGCTTGTAGTACCTTCTCCAACTTCTAGCTTCTAGACAGCTTGAAGTGGCATGGTCTTCGATAAGGCTTTGCTTGCCCGTAGAATCACCTGGTGATTTATCAACCAGACCGACTCTGTAATCTTGATAAATTTCAGTCAGTGATTCCATCACAAGATCAGAAGCTGCTGCAGCACCAAGCCCGTGATTGTGGCAAGTAACGAACTCTGTGACATTATATTTGCCATTAGGTGCAAGTCGGATGACCAGACACGCTGGGCAACCAGTTCGGGTTTCTGGACGAGGCTTCTTTACTCTATTTGCTCCTCTTTTCTTCTCGCGGAACCCTTCTTTTGAACAAACAAACATCCTTCTGGTGATAACATTTTCAGCATTCACGGTCAAGCTTGCCCTTCTCACGTGAAATCCAAGCTTCCCTGCATATCTGCTGTAAAAATCATATGCCTCATCTTCATTCTCAAATTCTGGCGTTACCACAGTATCATCCACCAGATTTTCCCTCACAGCCCGTGCTTTACGCCTAATTTTCTTTGCTTTCAACATATGAACCGTAGAAGCTGTTGCTAAGTGATGGTTATGGTTTGGTACAAATTCCGTCAAACGGTACTTGCCATTGGCAGTGAGCCGGATGGTCATGCTCGCTGGGCAACCAATTCTTGTTTCAGGCCGTGGGCATTTTGATTCCTTGGCACCCTTCTTCTTCTCCCGGAAACCTTCTCTTGAGCAAACAAATGTCCTCCTAGTGATGATGTTCTTTGATGTTGTCCAGAGTGTTGATCTGCGAACAAAGAAGCCCACCTTCTCCGCATACGAATTGTAGAACTCATAAGCCTCATCCTCGCTGTCAAATAGTGTATTTACCTTTGGCAACATCATCTCATCACAGCTATCAATCACAGGATTAACATTGACTGCCACCACATCCCCCACCGCTTCCTACCGATGAAAAAGAGCAGCACAACAAATAAAGCAACAACTATTTGTTTTCCTTCAGACCTAGTGCAAAATAGGTAATAGTAGAGAACATACCCCATTTTGTTGTGGATTCGTAGGATTTAATGGTGGGGACGAGGGCACATGAGGAGGCCAAGCTGTGCATGGACGCGGGAGGACAGGATAAGGCTGCTGAGCTAATCTCAGATCAGTGGCAGGACTGTCTGGAGCAGGAGGAGGCTTGAGATTCTGGAGTAAGGAAGGTTCCACAAGCGGTGGAGCAATTTGAGGACCCTTCTGCTTTGCACCTCCACCGCTGTTGCTGGACATTTTGTTGTACATACACGTATATACCAGTCACCAGCACACAAGGTCCACCTGATGGAAAGGATCAAACTTCTGGTAAGTGCAACTACACCATGCAACACAAATTTAAGACTAGAAAGAAATGTGATAAATGGATGTAGCAATTCCCTTTAGGAATAAAGAGTTTCAAAACCTGTAGCCTAATATCCTGAATACAAATGATTGGCAGAGTTATTTTAGGTTAGAAGAAGGGCATCAACAAAACTAAAGGTAAAATGGAATAAATTGTGTTAGGAGACAGAAAAAAAAATCGGAACTTGCGTACAGCATTACAAATGGAAGGTAAAAGTTGCATCTGTGTATCCATCTATGTATATGGTTATCTTGTCAACCTTATTCCACAAACAGTTTGCATGGATTTTATCTAATTCTGAGATACAAGCTCAAAGTTGTTAACTTCATTTACAAAACACAAAACCGACCATTACCAATCCTACCCCATGTCAATCCTTCAGGCCACACCAATGCAGAGTAATAACAAAAAATGGGGATACATATATCTCCTCACCTCTCTTGCCTTTTCGATTGAGAGCAGAAATGCGCCGGACGACGGAACCAGCCAGTGCGAGCACTAAATTAGTAGGCTCCAGCACATGGCCGCAGGCCTCCCGCCTTGACCGTGCCTGCTGGTCCTCTCCAATGCCGTCCCGGCCTGAATCCCCTGCTGCGCTCCCAATCGCCGGCCGTCCGTCAGCTGGCCGCAGCTCCTCCTCTGCGAGTACCGAAGGCTGGAAATCGGGGCCCACTTGTCGCCGCCCCACCGAGATGCCGTCCGCCGGCGCGGCGTGCCGGCTTCGCCTAGGGTTTAGGCTGCGGTTCTTGTACGGATGGACGGATGGTCACTCTCATGGAGAAGGGAGCTCTTTTTTTTTTCCAGCCAAATGGGGATGAACGAGCCATCCCTCTGTACGGCTGTAGTAGTATCTTTGTGCGGCTGGGTCGTCCATTTCCAACTGGGCCTAGGCCCCGCCGTGGTAAAACTTCGGCGTAACAAAGTTGGCCCATATAGCTCACACCGAATTTGTCGATTCAGAGATTGGATCTCAGCCCTAGCAGATTTGAGCCGGCGATTGTCGAGGAAAGGCAGAGTCCTCAAACAGGAATTTGTCGATTCAGAGATTGGATCTTAGCTCTGTTGATATTCTCAGTTTTACATTGACAGTTCTTTCAGATGGCACAGCTAGCTTATTTAACTGTGTCCAAAAAACCCATTAATTACTTACAAAAATGTAGCTAACACATCTAAATCGTGCATAACCGACTCTGATTCTTTGGCATGCTTGATTTGCAACCCCGCTTTCTCTTGTTCCACTGGTAGAAAAAAGGGCTTCCGTCCAGCCCCATTAGTCCCGGAAATATTCGAACCGCGACTAAAGGAGGCTTTAGTCGCGGTTCGGGAGGCAACCCGCGACTAATGCTCCATCCATGAAAGACCCCTAGTCGCGGTTGTAACAACCGGGACTAAAGGGCTATGGAGGATGCGGCGGCGGAAAAACCTTTAGTCGCGGTTGGGGACACCAACGACTAAAGGGGTACCCTTTAGTCGTTGGTGTCCCCCGCGACTAAATTTTTTTTTCCTCCCCACGCTGCACACACACACGTGGATCGCCTTTTTGCTTTGTAAAATACAAAAGAAAATGATAGAAAATTCAAAAAAAAATTGTTTTCAGATTCTTGTATGTTATGCAACCTACTATTCGGAGAAATTAAGAAATTCAAATTTTCACTTTTTGTTTTAAAAATGGTAAAACCGCAATAACTTTTGCATACGACGTCGGAAAAAAACGTATAATATATCGGGAAAATTGATGATAACCCCCCCAGTTGGCGCGCCTTCTATCATAACCCCCCCTTTGTGTCGCTGATATGTGGGGTCCGGACCCACATGTCAGTCACACAAGGGGGGCTATGATAAAAGTGTGCACCAACTTGGGGGGGGTTTTCCTGGATTGCCCCTAATATATCAAAAAAATCCTGGGAAAAAGTTACATCCGAATTCACCAGGGTTGACCCGGTTAGCCAATTTTTAGATTCTCAAAATTCCAAATAAAAATAGGAAAGCAGGAAGATTTTAGTTTTTGCCAGAAATTTCGTATTTTATATTTTTTAAATTTTTTAAATTAATAGTTGCATCTTGCATAAACATTACTATTACTTAACCATAAAGTTAGCCAATTTTTAGATTTTCAAATTGTCAGGTTTTAGGTTTGGCAAAAAAATATTTAAAAAATAAAAAACTAATTATAATATAAATTTAAAAAGTTAATATTTATTTATTCAAGATTATTATTACATCATTACTTTTGTTTATTAAAATAATTATTTGGCATTCAAACAATATAGAAGTGTGACATCGACCAACATGTTAAGAGGATTGATATGATACTAGTATCAACAACATGCGCGCACTTGGAAGGAGGATGGGAAAGGAACTTGGAAGTTAAGCGTGCTAGTGCTGGAGTAGTGGGAGGATGGGTGACCGAGCGGGAAGTTCGACCACAGGTAAAAAATTTGACTAGAGATTAAGTGTAGTTAGTGACTAAACTTGGCCAATAACTAAAATACTAGAAATTCTGAAAAAGAAAAGAAAGAAAAAAAAAGGAATGAAAAATAATTAGAAAACCAAATGGATTAAATTTTTTTAACGAAATAGCCTTTAGTCCCGGTTCGTGTTAGAAACCGGGACTAAAGGTCCTTCACCCTGGCGCCCGCCCACGTGGACGGACCTTTAGTCGCGGTTCGTAACAACCGCGACTAAAGGGGTGCTGTCGCGCTTCACTAGTCGCGGTTGCGCAACCGCGACTAATGGCAGTTGCGAGCCGCGACTAAAGCCCTTTTTTCTACCAGTGTTCCATGCTTAGTTTTCCGGGCTAATTAGTTCGATATAATTGAGTTATTTATGGATGGTGGTGATGCCTCTTCATGTCAGCAGCATTTTTCTTGCCTAGCGGGTAGCATCTCAGTAGCACTGTACAACATCGTAATATAAGAAGAGCTTATGATGAATCATCCGAGAAGCTCATGACCTGTTCAAGCATCTTGCCGTTCCATTCCCGATGCTGTCACTAGATATGTGACTTAAGTGGATGGTTTGGCTCGGATCAAGTTCATCTCTTGTTGTATTGCATTGCCAACCACACCAGCATAATTTGACAGTTTGGGGTAGTGATGGTCATCCTGCCTCTTTCACGTTGTGTTGACGGCGCTGCCAACATCGCCAAAACAACAGGCCGGGTGGAGGGGCGGGGGTAGGCGGAGTTTGTGTGCTCCGCTTATGGCGTTGTCTCACCGGCCACCACACACGTAGGTGTGGGAGGAGAAGGACGAATATTGATGTGAAAAGTCAATTTTGCCCATAGAGCAAAACCACAAGGCAACCACCGCGCGTCCCGTACTCCCATCCGATTTCAACACCCACATAGCACCACGTAGTTGTGCTCGCTGACGAACGGGCCCCACAAAAAGCAAGCTTGCTGTTAAATTGAAATAGCTAGGGTGTTGCATGTGAGTAAATAAAAGAGGCAAAGAAGGAACCACTGAGATCGTTTCGGCAGGGGCGATCCGACGTCGCGCGGACCACACATGATTCTCATGCCCTGGGAGGCCTCAGTTTGCCTCACTTTCCGGTAGCTCTATATCGTTTAGATGGAAATACCGCAAGCTTAACCTGAGTTAAAAAGGTTATTGGGGACTACAAAATGTTAGGAACAAAATGTATTTATAGTAGTACTTTTGTGCAAAAAATAACTGATGTGATCAAATAATGCACAAATGCAAATCAGGACAATAATTTGGCCACCACATTATGTCACATAAGGGTTGCAAGGGTGATGCTCATTTGGTACCAAACAGATGACCATAATTCCAGACAAAGCTGCATTGCAGCAATAACGCGTACAGGAAGAGATCAAGCGATCGAGACTGCATGACAGGACAACACACCTAAAGTATATATCGATGACCACACAATATCATACAGCAATCCGATAAACATGTACCTGTATACCAGCTCGACGACCAGCGACGAAACATACTGGAGTAACTTATATAGGTAGATAATAGTTACGATGCATCATCAACTTAATTAGTCTCCCAAGGAGGGAAGGGATATAATCATATAAACTTGTAGGGAGAGTAGTACATGTAATTTAGCAGCAGGTATAAACTAAGATCAAGCAGGCAGGGAAGGCGGCCGGCCTGGACCTGGCGAGCAGGCCACAGATCTCCTCGTCGTAGATGAAGGACTACTCCTCGACCTCACCAAAGGCGTAGCCTTGGCTATGGTACTGATCCAGGATCTTGGCGTCCCCGGCACGCACCTCCTCCTTAATAGCATCGAGGCCTGCCACGAATGGCGCGAGATGAGCACAATGCTTGTTGTTCTCGATGAACTCCATCGCCCTGCTCTTGCTCTTGCTGTACATGCCGGTGCCGGTAGCTTTCTCTTTGAGCAGGATGTCGATGTACTTCTGGCTCACCTTGGCGATCCTCTTCCCCTTGCCCGCACCTGCCTTGTCGCCCACCGCCAGCTTCTGGCAATTCAAGCACTCGCCAGCTATCCCATCCTCATCTGTCACCATCTCCTTACTCGTCGACCCATCCTTCTTCTTCTCCCCCTTCATCGCGCCGCAAGCGATCGCCTTTCTAGCTTGCTAGGCGGAAACCTAATCGATTTTTTTTCTTCTTTTGGACCTGTAATCGATTTTTTCTAGATTTGGATAGGAGTCGGCGGATTTCCGTCTACTTCGTTTTGTGTCGGATATATATAACCGGAATAATAACCTGACAAACCCTAGGCTGTTTCGGGTCGGGCACCAACATATCAAGCAGTTCGCCTTCCATACGGGTCCACGGAAACGTGGTCATCTCGGCATTGCTTCGTGGGCAAGGCCTGCAAGCACGCATTTTCGTTCCGCACGGGCCAACATTCTAGCATGCTGAATTGTGGAAATCTCTAAAAAAAAAGAAAGGAACCTCTTCGTCTAGGAGGGCCTTTTTAACGCCTTTAGCGTCAGGGAACCGCTCGACGCACGCACTGACCCCACAATGGGCCGCGGCCTAGTATGGTTGAATCATCTTCTTCCTTCGGCCGATGCACCACCAACCCCCCGCAGTCGGCCGGCCAGGCCGCCTCCCTCTACCACCCGCGGCCGACGCCACTCTCACGGCGTCTCACAGCACCGCCCTCCTCGATCCGCCGCCCACCGCCGGTCTACCAATGCCCCGAACCTTCCTCTAAGCCCCGCATCTTCCCCGTCTCCGGTGACCCTCCCTCATCCAAAACCCTAAGACCGTCGCCGACGAGCCCCCACCCCTGAAAGCTTAAGACCCTTCACACCTAAGTTTTCTTACTCACCTTTGCCGCGGCGAGCCGCGTCGTCCCTGTCTCTAGCGAGGTCCATTCCGTCGTGTTCTTGGTCTCTGGTGTGTCTTCCCTGCCGTCTCAAATGTTGTATGTCACGGTGACATGCCTCAGCCACAACCCTCCACGCGTGTGTGTTTGCGGGTGTAAGAAGGCGTCAAGTAAGGATTGCCTTTGTCTAGCGAGTCAAATATTCGAGTCACCCACCTGGCCACATACGCGAGTTACATCCGCCCGACAGCCCACGTAGTAGACAATAGCCCGTTTAAAATGCAATGGTGGCTCTCAGTCATCTTATTTTTGAAGGAAGCACCCGATGCGGTAGTGATTGCAAAGAATGGTTACATCGTTTATAAAATTGTTTAAAACAAAACTAAGGCCTCATCGACCCAATTACATGTCTCTTTATTTAAAATATTTCCTCCTTTCACCAATGTAAAACTTTGTCTTAAGCAAGTGTTTAAAAACCTCTTGGCACAACATTTTCTTTTTGAACGGGAATGGCCCCGAAGGGCCTAGAAGCTTGTATTACTTCAGCGGTGAGTACAAGTTTACGGGGAGGACCCTAAAGATAAGAAATATTACAAACTATTCCCTGCAGATTACTATCAAGACCTTAGAAAGAAATACAAGAAAGCAATCAAGGCCATCAAGGCCTTCATCTTCACCGCAGCTCGCCGACGGCCTCGAAGCTTAGGCCTAGGAAACTCTACCGGGGACGAAACCACTTGAAGAGAAGCCCGCGATGAACCCCACGCCAAGATCCGAGATCCTCCGATGGAGGAAGTAAAAGCTCGGGCTACTCTAGCAACCAAGCGTGGAGCGGCTCCTTTGGCCATGGATAGCAATTTATTCCAATCGAGATACAACCTTTTCTGCGTTGACGTGCCACTACCGTCCGGACACGCTTCGATACACAATATCAAATCAGCAGTTGTTAAGGACGTGCCATGCAACGCAACCAGCTACGCCGGATATGAACTGCAGATGCACCTGTACCGGCCGACATACTAGCGAGTGATTGGAGCCGGAGGTCGGTGGATGGCACTAGTAGAAATAAGGGCTTTCGTTTTTTTGCCCCAGATGGCTTTTGCACCGGATTTGGCATGAACCGGTGCTAAAGGGGGTCATTAGCACCGGTTCGTGGGGAGCAGCCGGCCGAGGGACCTTTTGCACCGGTTCGTGTTACGAACCGGTGCAAATGAGCTATCTTTTGCACCGGTTCGTAACACAAACCGGTGCAAAAGGTTTGTCGCCAGGCACGTGTGTAATATCCCAGGTATTGGGGTTACAAATATAGAGGAAACAGATGTGTGCATTGCATTCATGCATAGAAAATCCGGGGAATTTTCGCGCTTTAAAGTAAAACAGTCCAGGAAGTTTCACTTGACTTTGGTGGAATTGAAGTAGCTCATCAAGTCAAGCGCTATAAACCTCAATGTGACTCTGTTAAAACCTTGTTTTGGGTAGAGATGATTTGATCTCCAGGGTTAGATCAAATGGTATTACAACCAACACAATAACTTATTAATCAAGGATCAACTACTTGATCTTATTAAAGATCACAACATGATCTTCCTTGCCACAACATATGAACATCCATTTAATTGGAAGTCAAGTAACAATAAGTGGAGCAGCTATTCCTAACTTATCTTCTCCATGTCTTAAACTAATCCATGCTCTTACCATAAACCCCATGATACCCATTCTACTTTACTCTTGGATTCATGACAAGGAGATCAACTCTAGAAATATAAATTACTCTCTATTCCAAACATAATATGTATCAAACCTAGAGAGGTGAGAGTTCTATATTAATTATTAAAGAAGCAATAACAAACCTTGAGTTAAACCTTGGATATGCATCCATGTATTCAAATAATCATCTTTAAGAGAAACCCTTGGATGTTATTCAAGACCATCCCTAGAGAGAGAACTCAAATATGTTAAACATAGATATTGAGGTCACACCAACTTTTATGGAGCCTAACCTTAGGTTAGTATTAAAGTCCTTCCCCAAATGAGAGAGAGACCACTCATACCAATCCTATCTTTACATATTTAAGAATCAAGAACAACCTTGAACTAAAGTATTAGGTTGCAAACCATTTCCTCTTGGAGTGGTGAGATAACCTAATATCAAGTGAAACAAGATTATATCCATGAATTGATAAAATAAGAATGAGACTAATCCAACTAAGTTAACCAAGTGGAATCTTAGCCTAGATACTTAAATAAATATTAGAAGTACACCATAAACCCTAGAATAAACCATTCCAATGTGAGAAAACTCAAGCCATGGAGTTACACTCAAGATAGTGGAGACAACACTTGGATTTGAGGGAGAGAACTATTCTTATAAACAGATGATTATATCATCATGGATTATGTAGAACCTTAACATAATATCTCAGGCATTTTCCTGGGATATAAACTTTAGAGGCAATCATAGTAGTCCCATTCAAGAAGGTAAATTAGAAGTCCTATACCCTAGTTGATCAAGACAATGCTTGATCATGGAACTGAGAAACCTAATTAATGAGAGATACCTTAAGAAGCCAAACCTTGATCATTATAAATTGAGTGATGATCATAAACCTAAGAACTTGAGGTAGAGAGATTAAGAACAAGTTGATTAGGCCTAATCCATGATCATGCTCTTGAGGTAAGTGAGGATAAGTTAAAACCTAATAGGATAAGTAGATATCATTCACCACAGGAAATCATAGGGAGGTAACTAGTATGAAAACCTAAGCTTATATCCCAATCTTAACTTGTGATTCACTTAGTGATCATAAGTAGAATTCTACCACATCCACACTCCACTTATTCTTCACTGAAGAACCACAAGAAAACCTGTAGAGTCAAACTCTATACCTTATATGGTGAGAAACCATATATCCATATGACCAAAGTTAACTATAAAAAGAACTATAACCAATTTAGTTACTTCAATGATGAATTAAGGATTCTAATAGAAGTCCAATGGAATAAGATAGAGCCCATTCTCAAATCCTTAGTAATTAGAGAAGCACATGAAATATTAAGCAAGTAATTAACCACCTTATCATGGTTAGGGGAGATTAAACCCTAGCACATACATAATGGTGTCATTCCATATCTACAACCTAGAATTTTAACTCAACCTAGTTTGTATATCACTTGGGTGATTACAATTATAAAACCAAACCATAATTTAGATTTGAACCAAGTACCATTAGATGAATATAATTAGAACCCTAGAATTGCTCCTTAGCTAAATTCTATGCTTCACTAATTAAACCCAAGAAACATCTAGTACTTAAACTCATAATTAAATCCATGTGTGGGGATCAACCACTTATAATTTTAACCAAGACCAAACCATGAGGAGAGTAATATTTACTCTAGGTATTTAAAAGGATTATGAAACCATAACACTAATGTTAGCTTTAATATGGGTTATCATCAAACCTACAAAAACCTTAATAAAATGTTGCTCACATAAAATATTGTGCAAGTGATTAATTTTTTTAATGGAAACCAAGACATAATAACAATCTCTGAAAAACTTTGAGATGAAAGTATCAACTCTCATAATCCTAAAGAGAATTGATTGCATAATAAAAAGTGAATTAAAGTAAAAGTATAAGTTTATGTTTAAATGTTATTAGGAATAAGATCACAAATATGCAAATAATCTAATATAAGATATGAATTCAAATAAAATAGTGAAACAATAGTCAGTATCCTAAATCTTGAATGAGTTAGCATACTTACAAATATCTACAAAATTGAATTCAAATATGAGTTAAAATAGAAGATATACAAAAGGAGAAATAAAAACAGAAAAATAAAAGAAGGGAAAAACTTACCTGGACTCACCTGGCCGTCGAAGCCCAGCGAAGCAGCCCACCAAGCAGTCCAACAGCAGCCTGCCAGGCGACCCAGCACCACGGCCCAAACAAGCCCAACTTACCTCTTCGTTGAAAAATCAACGAGAGGAAGTCATCCTCATCCTCTCGACACGCATGGGCGCCAGCAGCACGCCGTGCTCCTCTTCTCCTCTCTCGCTGTCGACCCCTCCTTCAACGACGGCGTGACAAGGCTCGCCCCTGAGCCGTATAAAGCCCTGGACGAACCCTAACCCGACCTTCTCCCTCGTCTGATCGAATTTTCCCCTTCATACCTGTTGACGTCAGAAACCCAGTGAGCGGTGGTAGCCAACACCGTAGAGCGGGAACGACTAGGGCTGCGGGCGGATCCCTCGGAGCGACGGCCCGCAAAGCCTCTGATCGCGCGCCGATGCGGTCGCAGGGCGTGCCACGACCTATACACGGTCGGGAAGGTGTGGATGATGCCTCGCTTAGTTTCTGCGCAGGCACACACGTACACGTTAAATACGAGCCTCGATCGGCTCTCGGGTTGTCCTGTGAATCGGCTCGTGGAGCCGATCCACCCATGATTCGTCCAAGGTGGCCGAATATATGGTGGTCTTGATCAAGATAAAGCGTATGAGATCCACGACGGTCTAAGGTTTTCACCGCATAATCGGATCATCCTACTCACGATTGGGCCTCGCGCTCACGCACGGTAAACGTAAGCCAGCCCTAGACAAGGCCTAAAAACCAACACTAGGTTGATCCTCGGAACGTCTGTCTAGGGGCAGCAAACTACACCACATGCCGCTGGATCCTCCAACCCTTTGTAAGGCCTAACTATTGCAGATATTAAACTAATCCTTGATGAATCAAGGAGCGACCATAACGGATCAGATCTACTAAATAAAGATCAAGCGGGGTGCCGCCCCTGCACCCATGATGAGGCACAAGGACGGCTAGACGCGCAAGGGTTGCACTACGCAAGCATATGATGCTAAGAACGATGCTAACCCTAACGCGTCTACGATAACTACGTTGCTCGCCATCAAAAAGGCTTCATACGAGCAACGCATGAACAACTAGGCAGGCTCGTGCTGCCTAGATCGCGAGATGCGATCTAGGCAGCATGGTGCTTACGGAGGAACCCTCGAGACGAAGGAGTTGGCGATGCGCCGAGATTGGTTTGTGTTGAACGTTGGTTGTTGTTTATTCCATAAACCCTAGGTACATATTTATAGTCCGCGGACTTTCTAATGTGGGCGTGCACTAAACCGTGCACGAGATAAACTCTAATTTCTACGTAACCTACTATAAAGATACACGGGCCAACTAGCCCAAACTTTGATACACAAGGCCGATTCACTACCTCTCCGCGCATATATCTTCAAGTCCATCTCGATCGCGGCCCACCTCTGGCTTGGTCAAATTCTGGTGATAACACATGCCCCCCTGGTTTTGATAATGATAATTGCAAAACCATATGCATTCTTCAAAGGGTCATGTCGTGGCGAAACGGAACCAGAGTCCCTCATCATGACAACTTGCCTTCTCAACTTCTCCGCACGATTTGACAGTTTGGCACCACTTCCTCGGAAACTGCTGTGGCATTGAATTTCTATTATGTTCCCTTTTATTTAACTGCTACGAACAGTTCTCCTCTGCATCTTCTCCGCATTAGCATCTCGAAAAGCCCTCCTGCGCCACGATGTCTTCTTCTTCCTCTGCTCCATCGGATCTTTCCAGCCAGTCCTCCACATCCCGCGAGCCGCCGGAGTACAACCCAGCAGAAGTCCACGCGGCCAACATCCGCCGCGCCATCGCGGCCGGGGAGGAGTCAGACCATGACTTCTCCATCTGGTCAGAGGACGGTCCCGGCGACGGGGAGAGCGATCTCCGCTTCCTTGCCGATAAGGAAGCGGTGGAAGAGAGCGAGGATGATCACTTCCCCTGGGATGGGGCCACCTCCGAGGAGGCGAAGGAGGAGGAAGAGGAGGATGACGACGACAGCTCCCCGACGAGCCGCCGGCCAAGCGCCATTGCCCCTGGCCGGGAAATCTGAGTGACTTCGACAGCGACGACGACGGCGACGAAGGGGACGAGGACAATGAAGGTCTGCCGGCGCTGGGCTTGATGACGATGGCCGGCCGGGGAGCCGAGCGGCGACGGCGGCGGCGAGCGGCAGCGAGAGCGGCCCGTAGATAGGGCCCTTAGCATAGGATCCGTAGAAGTAGGCGGGGCAATGCATCCCCTTTGCCAATGCATAATGAGCCGATAGCACCGTATCGGTCCTTCAAGATTCGCCCTTCCCTTCTCCAACCGATGATTTTCTAAATTTGGCAGAAAATGCAGTATCTTCAGGGAAACCTTTGAACTTTCCCAACCAAACCTAATAATGTTCTTCAATAATCATCATTTGTGAAGAAGGTCGCAATGAAGGACCAGCCGTTGGTATCTCAATCGGCTTTTAAACAGCAAAAACAGAGCATCCACCAGGCCTGCTGCCCCCCGAGCCTTACTCGAGGCGAGACTTAGCCGAATTAGCCTGGGGTTGATCATGCAGAGCCAGCCGATTTGCACGTAAATCGGCTTGCAGAGAGCCTTCAAGGTGGGCTGCCCCCCGAGTTTCCTCAGTGCGCCTCTTCGCCCTTGCAAGTCAGATCGGCTCCTTTCCTCTGGCGATCCAGCCTCGACCTGATCTGCACGTCCGGACTGCTCTTGAAGAGGGGAACCAAGCCATTAAATCACTCCATTGAGGGGTTCTTCCATGAAAAACCCCTTTCGTGCTTCATTGGTCCTCTGATCGTAACATTGATCCTCTTGAGTCGATGGCCGCGCATCGGCTATTCCTCAATTCTAAAGTCGATGCCCTTGCATCGGCTGTTTAAAAATTTTAGGCCGATTTGTGTATCGGCCCCCATACTCAGTATTATCTCATATCCTCGTGTTTATCCATCTAGGTGCCCCCGAGCCGATTCTGTCCAGAGAATTGATGGTATCGGCTCTTCGGTAGTCCCTGTTGGGTCAAACGTTGATCCCAGGCAGACCGGATGGTGAGGATAATTTTGGCCGATTGCTGGAATCGGCCTCCATGTTGCTTGCTCGGTGAAGGTTTTGTGATATCCCTTCATCAGTTTCGGAGGGCCGATCGCAAGGATCGGCCTCGCCATGTTGCTTATCGACGTAGTCTTGCTACTCGTCCATGTCGGTGGATAAAACCAGCCCAATCTCTGACCTTAGCACGTTGGTGCGCTTGCTGTTGTCCATGTCGGGTGCATTGTGTAATCGTGGAGCACTACACTCCGCCGGACGAATGAACACCATGTTTGTGCCAGCCGATGTTTCATCATCGGCTCTCTTTTGCTTGGGGCGCCACTCTTTTCTTTGCGGCAGCCCCTCCTCATCCAGGGTCCTTTGGACTTTCGCAGCCAGATCAGGTCGCGCCTTCCTCAGCGTATGCAAGTACATCCTTTCGGCTTCCTCTAGACCGCGCAATCGCTGAACCCTGCGCTTTTGTGAATGGCTGAGACCGTCAGGGCACCACCTTGGACGGTGGCACCTGTCTTCTTCGTATTCCCCTTCGTCTTGAATCCTCGAGATCTTCCAACGGAGGGGTCTCGGCACGTCTGTTTCGCGGTGGGAGAGGCCCTAAGCGCTCGAACACGAACGTTGGCTGTCTCCTTCTTTTTCCGGTTGCATTCGGGCAGTTGCCGGTTGTTGGTAATCGGCTCATCCTGAATCCCGCAGTGTCGAAGAAGGCGTGCCAATGCCTGTCCGTATCGTCTGCTCCTGCCGTGGCGCTCCTGCCGCTCCTCATCATGATTATGCCGCGATGTCTTCCGTCGTTTTGGTCGACGACCTCTTTCATCATTGTCGTTGTATCGCCGGCGTTGGTCATATCGACTAACATACTTGTTGAGGAGGTGATCAGAGAGAGGGGTCGTTGGTATCTTATGTTCTTCACTTCCCCCTCCGTGACGTAGCGCTTGCCATCTTGACGGAGCCGATCGCATGGAGCGGCCCCCTCGGTGTCCTTGCTCGAGAGCAGTTGTCCTCATCCCCGTCCTTCTCAGAGCGGTGTCCAAGCTCTACCATGCTGATGTTGGCTGAGAAATCAGGCTGGCACCCTCAAGGTGGGTAAACTCCACCATGTTGACGGGGAAGGGGTGTGTGTCGACCTTCATGGCATACTGGTTAAAAATTAGTCGCCCATTTTCTATCGCCACTTGGATCTGCTGACGCTACACCCTGCAGTCGTTGGTGGTGTGGGTGAACGTGTTATGCCACTTGCGTATGGCTTTCCGTTCAGCTCTTGCACCGTAGGAAACTTGTGGCCTTCGGGTATCTTTATGTGCTTCTACGCGAGTAAGAGGTCGAAAATCTGCTCGGTTTTCGTCACGTCGAAGTCGAACCCTCTTGGAGGCCCTGGTGGCTTTACCCATTTGCAGGTTACTGGGCCTGCAGCTCGAGTCCACTCAGCTACTGCGACCTCTCGTTCTCCCGTAGGACCTTCATCTTCGCCTGCGTCAACCATGGTAACCACGCGCTTGAATTTATCTTGGTAGACATCCGGGTGGCGTTGTTCATACGCTGACAACTTCTGCACCATGTGTGCTAACGAAGGATAGTCCGCCTGGGAGGCCACTTCCTTGATCGATGATGATAGACCCACCACCGCCAATTCGACTTTCCTTTTCGCTCACGTGAACCGAATAGCATCGGTTCCTAACCGTCCTGAAGCGGATGTATTCGACACTGTTTCTCCGCGCTTCGTCGTACTTGTGCTAGATCGGCAATGCCAGCCTCGGAAGCCTCTGAGTGGTATTGCTCATGGAACCGTTCTTCCAGCTGCTTCCAGGGCTGGATTGAGTTCGGTGGCAGAGACGTGTACCAGCCGAAAGCCGATCCTGTGAGGGACTGTGAGAAGTACCTCACGCGCAGCTCGTCTGACGCTGAGATCATGCCCAGCTGTGCCAAATATCGGCTCACATGCTCGATGGAGCTGGAGCCATCTGATCCGCTGAACTTTGTGAAGTCCGGGAGCCGATATTTGGGTGGTAGCGGGATCAATTCGTACTCGTTGGGGTACGGCTTGGTATAGCCGATCGCCTTTCTTTTCGGCATCATGCCGAACTGATCTTTCAGGATCGTACAAATTTGATCCGCGGTGATGGCTGCAGGTGCCGAACCCGAAGATTCGTCGGAGTGGCGTACTTAACCAGCCATGCCTGTTTCTCTGGTTCTGAGCCAACTGCAGGAGCTGGGCTCGGGAGCTTTGTCGGGGTGGCGTACTTAGCTAGCCACGTTTGCTTCTCGGGGTCTGCCTCCGACGTTCCTCCTGTTGCCCCAAGTCCCTGCTATAGCAACCTGGTTCGAGGTGCCCAGGTGCTGCAGGCACGTATGCACATGCGTATCCGTGCGGGATCTCCTTGGGCGCGTCCTGTAGGAACTGGTAGTCACTGGGGTCACCACCAATCTTGTAGACGACAAAAGCCGATGAGTTCGGCGCTTCGGGCGCTGCCAACGCGAATGGCAGCGGTGGACGGGAATGGAGCGGCGCTTCCCCTTGGTGAGTCCCTAGGGCTGGTCTGACGGAGAGTACTGATGGCTCATGATCTCCTGGATCACGCGCAGCGCGACACGCTCCAACGTGTTCACCAGGCTCTCAGAATGGCGGTGCAGCGAATGAGCCACCATGAAGTTTATCTCCTGACGCAGCGACCTGGTGCGTTCCTCGGACGGGGTGGACAGGTCCACTCCATCAAGCGCGCCTTCAGGTGTGAACCCCTTCCATCTGATGCCGTGGGAGCGGGTCCTGTGGAAAGAGCCGATTAGGTCGGCTTCGAGGGCGGACTTGATCTCGTCGTACTTCTTCTTGAGCTCGCCGGTGAGCTCCCGTACGTGACCGGAGTTTCTTCCCTTCTGATGAAGATGGCATGGTGTTCGATGTTGAAGATTGTCGTTGAAGATTGAGTCCCACCGCGTGCGAATGTGTTGACGTCGAAACCCATGGGCGGGTAGCCAACACCAGAGCGGGAACGACTAGGGCTGCGGCTGGCCCTGATCCCTCGAGCGACGGCCCGCAAAGCCTCTGGTCGCGCGCCGATGCGGGTCGCAAGGGCGTGCCACCTGACCTATACCTGGTCGGAAGGTGTGGATGATGCCTCGCTTAGTTTCCTGCAGGGCACACACGTACACGTTAAATACGAGCCTCGATCGGCTCTCAGGTTGTCCCGTGAATCGGCTCGTGGAGCCGATCCACCCATGATTCGTCCAAGGTGGCCGAATATATGGTGGTCCTGCTTGATCAAGATAAAGCGTATGAGATCCACGACGGTCTAAGGTTTTCACCGCATAATCGGATCATCCTACTCACGATTGGGCCTCGCGCTCACGCACGGTAAACGTAAGCCAGCCCTAGACAAGGCCTAAAAACCAACACTAGGTTGATCCTCGGAACGTCCTGTCTAGGGGCAGCAAACTACACCATGCATGCCGCTGGATCCTCCAACCCTTTGTAAGGCCTAACTATTGCAGATATTAAACTAATCCTTGATGAATCAAGGAGCGACCATAACGGATCAGATCTACTAAATAAAGATCAAGCGGGGTGCCCCTGCACCCATGATGAGGCACAAGGACGGCTAGACGCGCAAGGGTTGCACTACGCAAGCATATGATGCTAAGAACGATGCTAACCCTAACGCGTCTACGATAACTACGTTGCTCGCCATCAAAAGGCTTCGGTACGAGCAACGCATGAACAACTAGGCAGGCTCGTGCTGCCTAGATCGCGAGATGCGATCTAGGCACATGGTGCTTGGGAGGAACCCTCGAGACGAAGGAGTTGGCGATGCGCCGAGATTGGTTTGTGTTGAACGTTGGTTGTTGTTTATTCCATAAACCCTAGGTACATATTTATAGTCCGGCGGACTTTCTAATGTGGGCGTGCACTAAACCGTGCACGAGATAAACTCTAATTTCTACGTAACCTACTATAAAGATACACGGGCCAACTAGCCCAAACTTTGATACACAAGGCCGATTCACTACCTCTCCGCGCATATATCTTCAAGTCCATCTCGATCGCGGCCCACCTCTGGCTTGATCAAATTCTGGTGATAACAATACCGAAACCCTAGTCGCACAGACGTCGACCATTGCCGCCGTTCGGGGCATCCCCGAGCTTCGCTGTCACTATCACTGAGACCGCCGTCCTCGACTTGCTCTTCCTGCTAGAGGAATCGAGCCGCCACGCGCTAAATCGACGCCGTCGAGTTCGCCTTCCCCGACGCAGGGACTGACAAATTCCGGCGATGTCGACCCCCTCTCGCCTCGCCGACAAGCCTGTCATGATCACGGTGAGTTCCTGGTTCGCCTGAGCATCCTAGATCTTTCCCTAGCATCCTCTAGCAAGCCCTTCACCGTAGGCCCGTAACCACCGCCGCAGACCATCGCCGCCGGCCAAGCTCCGGCGACCATCTGGTGGCGGCGCGACCACCATTAGCATCGCCTTGTCGTCCTCGTTCCAATGAACTAACGCACGCACTCGCGAGAACCCTGCATCGCCGGCGTCGACCACCACTGGCCGCCGGCAGAGCGCTTGGTTGCCACATCGGCACCACGTGGCAGCCAGCGTGGACCTAGCCCCACCAGTCAGTGACTGTGTGGGTAGACTAGCCGGGTAACTTTAGTAGTTTCTTTTTAAATTTCAATTCAATAATTACTGCAACTTTGCAAATTTATAGAAAATTCATTTTAACTCGGAAAAATATAAATGAGATACCAAAATTCTTAGAAAATGAAAATCTATCCAATAAAAATATAATATGAAATTTTTATTTTTAATAAAAATTCAATTATTTAATTATTGCTAATTAAGCCTTATTTATTAATTCTAAATTCAAGTAAAATTCTATAATTAGGAAAACTTTCCAAATTAAATAAAAACCAGTAAATAAATAAAGAAAACATTAAAACTAATTTTCTTTATTTGCTAATTTAACAAATCCTTATTAGAAGGATTTAAATCCTAATTAATAATCACCTAATTATTAATTCATTAAAAATAATAAAATGCCAAATCCAACATTATTTTTATTTCTAAGTTATTAATAACTTCAATTTCCTTGATGAAGTTATTAATCAAAGAATTAGAGGGTAACCAGAAAACCCTAGTTCCACATGGAGAAATTCATCATTTCATGTGTGAACTCAAAACCCTAATTCAACTAGAAACCCTAACTCCACTATTTCATGTGAACCCTAAAATTGTTTCCCAACCTAAACCCCAAGTTAACATGTGATCATGTTACTTCAAAATCACAGAGCCATGATTAGCAACTAAAGACATACCTATGTCCACTTACAATATAGAACCCTATCACCAGCAAACTAGTATTCCATCTATGCATACCATTCAACCAAGATAATCAATTAGGATCAACCCTAGTCCTTATTACCAAGAATCTTAGCCTTATTCATTCCTATTTAGCATCACACCATTGTGATGAACCCTAACAGCAACCATACCTACTATTTTACCTTACACAACCCTGTTCCACTAAACCCTACTAGTATGAGATACTTATGAACCATCCTATTTAACCAACCATTCTCTACTTAGAGATCCAATGGCTAATACAAGCCAACCTCAACCTTAATTGTAATACTTCTTATTATTTAAGAAGTATGTTCTTCAAAAGTTATTCTTTTGAAGAAAATAAGGAATCATCATCAATCCTACCTAATAGGATCTATAGCCAATAACCAGTTATCACCAGCAAGGTATACCAATCTTGATAGCAACATTGTATGAATAATTGCTTAGGATGCATAGGCTTAGTTCAACCATACAAGCCCTAGTAGCTGATGAATCCAACATTGTTGGGATCCATCCCATTCTTACTTCAAAAACCAATTGGAACCATACACTACAAGAAAAGTTCTGATAGACAACGTCCCAAAATCGTCAACTAAGGGGCATTTTTCGTCGCCTATGGGCCTAACCCGACGATATGGGTTCCGTTGTGGAAACTGCGTCAGGCAAAGTCCAACGACGATTTTTCGGTCCGTCGCGCTTGGCGCCCTTCCGCCACGGAAAATCGGACCGTTGCGGAAGTGTTTCGGGAGCCCGTTGACTGCTGACGTCATGCAAACCGACACGTGGCAGACGCCGTCTTGCCAGTAACGGCGTTAACCGCTGAAACTCCGTGGTAGATGGTAGGCCCACACGAGGCCTGCCACGTCTTAAGCGGGCCGGAGATGACATAGTTTGACCGGTCAACTATATAGCTGGGCTGGTCCATTAGTTACGTGGGCCGGGCCTAACCTCTAAGGTTGACTGGTCAAAACTTAAATGGGCCGGCCCATTTAACATGTGGGGTCCACCTTCAGGGCCGGCCCATTTAGTGTGTGGGGTCCACCGTATAGCAGGCTGGCCCAACAAGCTAGTGGGCGGGCCAAAAACACAGTGGGTCCCACTTTCCAGTTAAAGGGTCGGCCCATTTAGTTTGTGGGGTCCACCATATAGCAAGTGGGCGGCCCAACAAAATAGTGGGCGGGCCAAAAACACAGGTGGGTCCCACTTTCTGTTAAAAGGGGCCCATTTAGTTTGTGGGGTCCACCATATAGCAAGTGGGGCCCAACAAAATAGTGGGCCGGGCCAAAAACACAGTGGGTCCCACTTTCTGTTAAAGGGCCGGCCCATTTAGTACGTGGGGTCCACCATATAGCAAGTGGGCTGGCCCAAGATAGTGGGCGGGGCCAAAAACAGGGGGGTCCCACTTTCCTGTTAAAGGGCCGCCCAATTAGTATGTGGGGTCCACCATATAGCAGGGGGCGGCCCAACAAGATAGTGGGCCGGCCAAAAACACAGGTGGGTCCCACTTTCCTCTTAAAGGGGCCCATTTAGTATGTGGGTCCACCAAAAAGCAAATGGGTGGCCCAACAAATTAGTGGGCCGGGCCAAAAGCACAGGTGGGTCCCACTTTCTGTTAAAGGGCCCCAATTAGTATGTGGGGTCCACCATATAGCAGGTGGGCGGCCCAATTAGTTTGTGGGGTCCACCATATAGAGTGGGCCGGCCCAACAAGATAGTGGGCTGGCCAAAAACACAGGCGGGTCCCACTTTCCTCTTAAAGGGCCGGCCCATTTAGTATGTGGGGTCCACCACAAAGCAATTGGGCTGGCCCAACTAAGTAGTGGGTGGGGTCCACCTTAAAGCAAGTGGGCTAGCCCAACTAGAGTGTGGGGTCCACCGTCAATCAAATGGGCTGGCCCAATAAGTAAGTGGGCCAGCCCAATAAGTAAGTGGGCCAGCCCGTTTAGTTGTTGTTTATATGCTGGCATAATATGGGCTTTAGGAATTTGCGGGCAGGCACATATGTGATTTCGCTTAAATGGGCCGTTTAAGGGATGGGAATTCGTGATTTAGATACTGAGAATATTTACGCAGCATTGATTTCTGTCGGATAGCCTCACTTACCACAAGCACCAAAGAAAAAATGCGCGAAAGAACTATAAAAACTAACTAAATATTACATCAGCTGCAAGGCATTGAAAAAATATTACAGAACCCAGAGAAATTGAATGGTAATTAAACCTAGCAATACAATGAAGCGATCCGGCAATCTTTTAAGTTGTCCATGCACACCTATATCTGAAACAAAGACATTACAAGTTAAGACAACAACAATGGAAAGGCAAAGACACTACAATATTGTTTGCCAAAGAATTTGGAACTCATCATTTCGTCGTTATAACAAGATCATTGTAATGCGCACAATAAGCAAACAAAGAGTGCATGCCGCATACCAACAGCCAATATAACAGAGCATGTTAGAATGAAACAGCAGACTTACTACTGTCGAGTCCCATGCAAACCAACATGTTCAGGGAGTACAAAATTGGCATGAACAACATAGCAGGCTATAAATTTTGTAACAACGACTGAGCAAGATGAAGTTATGATGGCTACATCTACAGAGCAGGGAATGTAAACCAAAAAATAGAAGTTACGATGGCAAAAGCTAAAGAGGAGGGAATGTGAACCAACATGTGCCAAGTGCAATTACTTCATTTTGGCCGTGAACTAAATAATACTCCTGAACTTATAGTGAAGGGGATGCAAATCAAGATGTTTCGGGATATAAACTTGTAATGAGCAACACATAGAGGATAGTTGATGCTGGAGCTTAGGATGGACCAGATACAGAATATAGTGGGATCACCTGTGAACTTGTATAAGAGGGAATGCAAACCAATATGTTCAGCTTTCCATATGTGAGCGTCATGCCAAGTCAGAGAAACAAGTCAATAATGCAGCTTTTGAAGAACAAGATGGCACGCAAAATTATTATCTAGTAGTATGACAAGTTTATTTGTACTACAGGCTAGATAGCAGAGTGATAGCATGCCAAACTAAGTCCTTACTTTGTTAGCTTACAATGAACTAGATACAAAACAATGGCATCACCTGTAGTACAGGGAATGCAAGCCAACATGTTCATGGAGTAAAAAATTGGCACAAACAACATAGTAGCAGGCCATAATTTTTGTAACAACGACTGAGCAAGATAAAGTTATGATGGCTAGATCTACAGAGCAGGGAATGTAAACCAAATATAGAAGTTACGATGCCAAAAGCTATAGAGCAGGGAATGCGAACCAACATGTGCAATTACTTAAAATTGGCCATGAACTAAATAATAGCAGGATGTTACTATAATACCTACAGTATAATTTTTGTAACAACGACTGAGCAAGATAGAAGTTATGATGGCTACATCTACAGAGCAGGGAATGCAAACCAAAATGTTCAATCGCTTAAAGTTAGCAATGAAGTAGAAAATAGCAACGTGTTACGGTCATAGCTAGGAATGAACTAAAAGAGCTTCAGACAAACAAGCATCTGAACCCAGAACATGGCGCTAAAACAAGGGACTTACATTAGGAGAAGCACTCTGTGGGAGTCACAGCAGATCTTCCTGGGGTTGATAGATCCGGTGATGAAGTACGCTACATGTGCTACTTGGGGTTGGAGAGACGGCCATTACACTTCATGGTTACTCATCTCATCTGCAAAAACGTAACGGCGCGTCGTTAGCACAAACAGGTTCCCCCAAGATTAAACAAGAACTTGCAGGCAAGCAATAGAAAAGCGACAGTAGAAGAGTTTAGATCATGCACGGCGCCGGTGAAGCAGATCCGGTTCATGCACGCGGTGTCGGTGAGCAAGATACGATGCGGTGGACGACGGATCCGGCGAAGCGGCTCCGGTGGGGTGGACGATACCGCAGCTGAAGCGACTGCGGTAGACTGCTGGATGAGCATATGGTTTCGAGGTTCGGCGGGGATGATCCGGTCCGGTTGATGACGGCGTCGATGAAGCGGCTCCGGCAGGCAGCCGGATGACGAGGATCGCGAGGGCTCGGGTAGGCCAGGGAAGTCCGGCGGGGATGTTCCGGTGCGGTGGTCGTGGAGGTGGTAGAGAGAGGGACTTGAGAAGTTCCGGTGGGTGGTCTCAGATGAGAGACTGAGGGAAATGAATTTTTTTGGGAGGGTATCCGGGGCTAGGGAGGTGGTGATCCAAAAAATGACGGCCAGACCCCCCCACCAACCGACTTTGCTGTCATCTCCACAGGGGTAGAATCGGAATTTGGAAGCGTGTGAAATTTTTGTATTTTGTGGGCGGGAAGTTTTGCCGCTATGAGATTTTGAATTTCGCTAAGGTACAAGTATAATGATAAAAAATTGTGAGACCGTACTAGTACCTCTGTTCAAGGCCGACTGTAAAATCAAATCATCATCAAGTTGAACATCGGTTACTACCATGATCATCATCGGACACAGATCTGGTGACATGCACCTGAAATTGGTGCATTCGTTGCAAAGTATAATGCTAAAAAAATTAGTGACCGTACTAGTACTTCTGTTCAAGCCCGAGTGCAACATCAAATCATCATCACGTTGAAAATTTGTTACCACGATCATGATCTATCTCTAAATTTGGCGCATCCGCTAAATCTGGCAAACTATAATGATAAAGAAATTGTGAGACAGTAGTAGTACTTCTGTTCATGGTCGAGTGCAACATCAAATCATCATCACGTTTAAAATTTGTTACCATGATCATGATCTACCTCTGAAAATGGGCGCATCCTCTAAAACTTGCAAAGTATAATGATACAAAATTGTGAGACCGTACTAGGACTTATGTTCAAGGTCGAGTGCAACATCAAATCATCATTACATTGAAAAGTGTGTTACCATGATCATGATCTATCTTCTAATTTGGCGCATCCGCTAAATCTCGCAAAGTATAATGATAAAAAATTGTGAGAATGTACTAGTACTTATGTTCAAGGCCGAGTGCAGGATCAAATCATCATCACGTTGAAATTCGTTACAACGATCATGACATATCTCTAAAATTGGTGCATCCGCTAAATCTCGCAAAGTATAATGATAAAAAAAATTGTGAGACTGTACTAGTACTTGTGTTCAAGGCCGAGTGCAGGATCAAATCATCATCACGGTGAAATTTATTACAACGATCATGACATATCTCTTAAATTGGCGCATCCGCTAAATCTTGCATGTGGCGCATCTCAGTGCGGAGCAACAGGCCGGTGCTATCAAGGTTGAGGCGTCAGTAGCGTCATCGGGCTCTCCTTTTTTGATAGATCTTCTACATGGCGTGGCGCACCGCCCGTCGAGAAGCAGTCACATGTGATACCGAGGTGGAGACGTCGCCGGCATCCTCGAGGCGCGGCCGCCCTTCTATGAGCCAGCGTCGACTCAAGGTATATATGAATCCATGCGTTGTCGCGCCCCTTCTTCCGATGAAGTGGGGTGCCTTAGATTTATTGTTCTTCTCTTACGATTATTTCGAGCCGAACATGTGTGCTCTTTCTCTGAATATATTGCTTGAAAAGCTAACCAAGTTAATTAAATTCACTTCATTCTTAATCTTGCGTGCTAATTCTGTTATTTTTGCTGGCAGTGGTGCGTGCAAGGAGATTTATTTGTGGGTGTGCTGAGCTGTTAGGCCTAAGTCATCCTCAGCTTAACGAGGCCTCAGCTTAACACATAAAAAAGGTGTTCAATCTCGCCCACAATGTCCTTTTCTTTCCTCTTCCTTTATTGGAACTTGTTTTGCACACAAGGAAAGTGGCACGTGTAATGTGAGTAAAACCCTCTTAGCCAAAATCAGCTACAAGCAAGATTTTCTGTATTGTAGATGCCCCAATTGACTCTAATCCCCAATGTAGTCTTTTTTTATGTCAGTATAGACTTCTTTACATGGCATGCATTTGCCTAATGAGCAGCATTGTATTGCCATTCTAGCCAACCTGATCGATATGTCAAGCTTCATGCACGAGATGCCATGTTTAATTTACTCCCTCACTCCGATCCATATTTCTTGGTGTAAAATGAATGTGAATCGAAGGGAGTACTTTTCTTAGATACTAGTAGTACTATACCATTTCAAAAAAAAATACTAGTACTACTACATCACAAATGCATCAAAAGAGTACTACCATCACAAGACCACCACGGTTGTACTAGTAGAGTTTAATACTGAACTTCCAAAGGGAATAAGATTACACATATGAACTTTAAACAGGACCAGGAGCATGAGGGCCAGCAGCAGGGGCGTTGACTGGGAACAAGCCAGGCAAGACGTAATTCTGGAGGAAGAGGCCATATGCTGCGTGCTTGGCCTTGGTTGCAGGGCGGTGCTTCCCCGATGTACTTAGGCCTACACCCGTCGCATGCTGGATCAGGCTGCGGATGTCCTTCTGGAGGATTTTGCCACAGAATGGGCAAAATAGCTCCCCGCGCTTGCGGAAACGAATTTCACCACCCTTCAGCCGCTTCAGAACGTAGCGGCTCTTCTGGTCCCTGCGCTCCTTGTTGTCGTCCATGTCGTCAGAATATTCCTGTGAATTATAAAGTACATAATAATCAGGTGCTTAATGACAGATCGAATAAATACTGCACTATCATAAGCAAACCTTAGAAACCCTAAAATTAAATGTGTAGAACAAGTAAATGGCAGAAGAAATCATACTAAATCACGAGAAAACCCTATGAACAGCAATGAACATAAGCCACAACAATTGCAAGTCCACTAAGTATGAACACATAAATTAATTATATGACAAATCAAGCCAACTACATGGCAGATTAGTCGAAATTAAACTAGAATCTGACCGTACGAACCGTAGAATCAAGTACGTCTACAAGAACAAGGTAGGAGATCAAATCAATCAAGAACCAGGTTCGTGCAAACCACGTGAACAGTAATATGACACAAAAAGGATCGGGACAGTTTCGGTAAAAGAGCAGTACCTCCTCGTCGTCACCCTCGACATCCTCCTGGAACTGAACGTTTGGGCCGAAATCGTCGAAGGGGTCGAGGTCCGCGTCCAGCACCGGGTCGAGGAAGACCTCGCCGTGGTGGCCTGCAACGCCTTGCAGATCTTCGGCGGGAGCAACGGCGTTGCTATCCACCTTCTCCTCGACGGCCAGGACGCCCGTTTCGACCGAGGTCGAAGAATCAGACAAGCAGAGGAGACGAGCGGCCTGGGTACCCGGTGAAGCCTCACCCGCCGCGACGGCCACTACCGCAGAGGCATCCTCTGCGCGAGCGGCCGCCGATTGCTCCGCCTCGTACGCAAGACCTGTCTTCATGCTGCTGCGGTTGGAAACGAGGAAGTCGATGCCTCGGAGGTGCGGTGAGTTGATGGGAGGGGAGAGGACGAGCTCGCGAGAGACGATGAGGCCGATTATTTTATAGCCTCTGACTCTCTGTATCAGAATGGCATTAGTTGTGGACGCGAGAGACGATGAGGCCGATTAGTTGTGGACGCGTGAAGTCGTGCATGTACTCGATTCTCACGTATACCAATACTTCCAAACGTCATAAGTAATTCACAATCATTCAGAATAATATGAGACCTTAACATTTTATTGTTTGTGTCAGATATTGTCCATGAAAAATAACATCCTTCAAAAAATAAATCCCCTATGCCAATCCGGTCATGCCCGTCTACTCCAACTAGCTTCCTCGAGTAATTTGTCACCTTACATTCTTAAAATGAACCAAAATTTGGCACAGGGGCATCACATGGAAAATGATGTTACCATTCTCTCTTCCCATTTTTGTTTGAATTTTTCAAAATTGTCATGCCCTAACGGAAAAAAATGTATGTTCCTTCTATGAAGCATGTATCAGAATGGCATTACCAAAACCTGGGGGTGGCGGGGCACATGGTGGTGTGATGATACATCACATTTGGACCACACAACACAATTTGGACCAACCAAAAAAATTCAACCACCCTACACAAACCCTGGTCAAAACTAATTTGACCAATATTACAAAAGTTGTACATAATTCAGAAACCGTCAGAAATATACGAAGCATTCAGGAGTCAATACTGAAGACAAAGCAATTATGCCAAAAGACAAAGGCAGAGGAGGAACAGGTCTTGCTATATTGCACAACAAAGCCAAATTCAACTTTTCATCGATTCCAAAATTCTGGCTGCAATTAGCACACCCTGGTCTCCTGATGTCGCAATAGTTGGCTGCTGGGAGCGGAGACACTCGACTTCCTTCTTCAACTTATCGCACTCTGTGCGAACTTTCAAGTACTTCGTCTCGAAATATTGCGCATGTTCAGCATGCAACTCCACTTCCTGTTGAAAACTTTCACAGTCACAGTTGCAATCACACTGACCAGCCTTGTCAGTGACCACACTCATCGGTGGCTGGGCGCGTAGTTCCTCGACTTCCTTCTTCAACTTCTCACACTCCACGAGAACGTCTGAGTACCGTTTATCAAAAGAAGATTGCATGGAACGGGCATTCTCCTTCGATATGGCACGATTTAAAATGCACCTGCCCACGAGGTGGCGGATTTTCTTATGAAGGATGATGTTGTGGCCCTTGATCTGGTCCAGTTTCGCGGAGAATCGTGTTATCACATCCTGCATTGCAAATTCAACAGCAATGAAGTATGCAGAGTGCAGATGAGGGGGGAGAAATAAACAAATGGAGTGCCAACCTCTTCAATATGCCTGAGAGCTGCAAAGTCCTTGTCCATAGGAACCTCTTCAACGATGGAACCGCCATCCCTGGAAGAAAGACATTTAAGTAGTTGGATCTGGCAGCCAGCAAGGAGGCGATGAAACTGCGGCACGGCAATGGAAACATACACGGCCGAAGATGCACACACGCGCACTGGCTGCTCCTCTCCCGGAGACTGGGCATTCGTCTCTGATTCTGCATTCATGATACCAAACCTATGCAAGAGTTTGAGGTTTCTGTTCTGAAGGGTGGTGTTGTGGCCCTTTAATCTCATAATCCCTTCCTGCATGGAAAAATTCACCAGGAACGAATCAGGGATCCTTTTTCATTCACAGGATATGAAAATCATAAGATTAGGAAAAGCATAGGATTTTGTATACATTACAGAGGGTGTATGCGCTATTTTATGGGCTATTTGGAATGTACAAAATGAAGTCGAGTTTAATAAACCCAAATCTCATCCCTTCTTGCAGGTTATCCCTATGATTATTCACTAGATCCGTATGTTTCTTATCTCCAGCCCGAGGATCAGCAGGATATCATGGAGTCTGGGTGCAACTGACTAGAGACAGCCGCACGGGATTTTTACAGCCAGGGTGGCTGGCAGTTTCCTCATAGAATTACTTACTGATGTGTTTTTGCCTTTTTGGCACCCGCTGTTTTCTATGTTTCGTTGGTGGATCTTTGTGTCGACTCTAGCTGATCCGTGAGAAGTTGTCATAATTTGTGTATGAACTGAAGAAAGCAATAAAGCAGCCATATACATCATTTTGATGCAGAGGCTGTGATATGTCCCCCATTTCGAAAAAAGGAACAAACATAGGATATATTTCTATAAATCAAACAACTAATGTAGGAAAAAAAACCATAGGATCTAAATGCTACACAATTCTTATAGAAGTCCTACGAATTAAAGAAGCCCTCATGCAGTACGGAGATGAAGAGGAAGAAAAAAAAGCAATGGATATATATTATATAGTGCATACATTATTAATGCTCTTGAGAGCTAACAAGTGCTCATCAAACAACGGGTCCTCGATAGCTAAGTACGAAGTGGATCCTGCGGTAGAAAGCACGAGCCTGGAACCGTCGGCCCTGGAAGATGATAGCCGGTTTAGTTGGCACCGCCTGCCAGCAAGGACTCAACGAAAATCCGGCATGGCGATGGAAACATACCCAGGAGCTTCGTACCCACCAGGTTGGCGAGAAACGAGCGATTTCTCAACTTGGGTAGGAATGGCGCTGAAACCAGCCGCCATGGAAGAAAGACGGTTAAATTGTTTGATCCGCTAGCCAGCCAGAAGGCAGAGAAACTTCGGCATGGCGATGGAAACATACCGGGGAGCTTCGTACCCACCATCTTGGCGAAACACGGTCGATTTCTCGGCATCGGTAGGAAGGGCGACACTTGAACGGGCGGCCCTGGAAGAAAGACGGTCAAATAGCTGGTTCTCCCGGGTAAAAAAATAGTTGGATCTGTTTGCCTTGCTGTAATCTGCGTTCATGGGGGCAAAGAAAGCACATGGCGATAAAAACCTACCAGGACTCTTGCTGGATTACTCTGCCCTGACCCAACAAGCCCGAAGCAGACTGAGCTTGCGATGGAAGCGCAGACATGCCTGTCCGCCGGCGCCGCTGGTACACTTTCAAAGTCGGAGTTTGCAGGACTTTCAGCGGGATGGATTTCACCGCGGATTTAGTCTCAGACAACAACGCCTCCTTCCTCTTCTTACACTTCTTCATGTTCTTCTTAGACAACTTGTTGAACGATGGATGAATCGCTGGAGGAAGAAGGAAGGGACAAGCAGGTGGGGATAGAAGGGGTCGGTGTAGAGCTCTCCGGGGAGGGTTCCCCGGGGAGGAGGATGAAAACTGGAACGAACAGGACAGGGATGGGACTGGGCAATCTTGTCCGTCCATCCAAAATCAAAGGGCGGGAGCACATAAGACTTTGGGCCATTGACAGGCTGGTCCTGCCACAGGCGGACCCCAAGTTTCAGCGATTCAATGTCAGTGAAAAGATGGGCAATGTAAAAGAATCTTGTTCGGGGTCGGCCGCGGAAGCCAAATCTCTGTGTCCCAAAGTCTACTAGTAGTCTACTCCTATATAGGTATAGCTGCATAGCCATCATACCATTGCATTGATCGAGCTGTACGCCTTTACCACTCTGATTCAGGTACAAAATATTAGTGTTCTCTTGTCAAATCAAAGGCCATGTCAGTTTAACGAAATGGACGTTCTTTAACTCACAAACTACTCCAAGGACATCATTTACGGACTACTGAAGCCATGTACATAATTTCTGGATCGATTTAGTAATTTGCTACAACTGTAATATTATTTCCAATTTTCAGCAATTTATTTGAATTTTAGGATTTTACTTATAAATTTCGCTAATTGACATGTGTAGGAAAGATAGAAAACAACTAGTGTATGCATGACCAATTAATCTGACTAAATAAATCTTATAGTGGCCACTTTGCATCACTCAAACTGAGAGGGCATGTTAGATTCATATGATAGAATAATGGAGAATCGCTATGACATATGCCTCCTTGAATCCTACGGGAAAGAAATCTACATGAATTGGTAGAGCTAGGTGTGTGATGGTATCATCGGAAAGACAAAGGAAATTTCTATAGAGATTGAGAGTGCATAGCATAGTTGTCACAGATGCATATGAATTTTTCCAAGAGGTCTAACCTCTTATTAGAAATCCTATAGGGTTGTACTAGTATAAGAAAACAATACATAGAAATTTTGGAGGATTCAATTCTTCAAATCAAACAAGCTATATAGGGGGAAAATCATATCCTTTGATTCGTACAATTTGTATAGGAGTTATGTAGGATTTGACTATAGGAGTTATGTAGGATTTGACTATAGGATTTGAATATTTGTACGGTTGTGTAATATTTTTACCCAGATCAATTCACATACCACCGGTTATGTATTTTTTTGGGCTATAAAAATAGGAGGTGTGGTATATTTGATGTGTGTAGAGATAATCTCACCATCTTATAGCCACCCCTAACATTTCGAGCAAACAAAAAAAATCTATACCACTACCCACCTCTCGTCCTACACTCAATTCCTACACAACCAAACAACAAAAATTGGCTATCCTAGCCAGGTGGTTGGGGATACTCTCATCCCATAAACCTATCCCCTAAACCAAACAACCCCTAATATGGAGGGAAGGAAAACCTAGATCTGATACTGTACAAAAACACATAAAGCAATCTGGAACCGTCCACATAGAATCAACGGGCCAGAGCAGATGCCTTCTTTGGGAAGGGTCTTGCGCGGAAGCCAAGGAATCCTCTGCGTCGACAATCTGGTGTAGCAGTAAAATAGACCATCATAGCGGAACATTGATGGAGTCACTACAATGCGTCCGAATCCGGGTATAGTCTTGTCATATCAATGGCCATGTCAGTTTCTCCAGATATAATCTATCCGTTAGCTACTACTACTACTCTAGAGGCTGACGCCACATGCAGAAGTTGTACAGTACTACGACTACTATCGAGTATCGACTAGTCCGATCACGTCCAGGTCGCAACTACTCAAAAATGGCCGTAAAGAAAATGCAGAAGTAGGATGGGGCCACGACAAAAGACATACATCTATTTATGGACAGAGGTAGTATCATATCAGCATGCATTAGCATCTCATTTGCAACTAGTTGCACTCGCATCCTATTATCGGATATCACACTTCTGCACTTTTAAAAAATATGAAGAAAAACAAAACTGGGACACATATTATGTTGTGTATTGCTCCACAGGTCACAGATGAGTATGTAAAAAAAATTCTAGCTTGCACAAAAAAGACAAATGATATGTGAATAGTTAAGGAATATTATTCACTTTGGTCTTTTCTTTTTTCCACAGCTCACATATGGTCACCTTTTGAAACAAATGTTTAGATGTGCGAAAGATACAACATAACCCGTGACTATGATTTGAATTTACATTTTTTTACAAACTCGAAATGTGACATCCGACAATAAGATGAGGGATCAACTAGTTGCGAAATGTTTGCACTCCTGACCATGCATCTGAATCTATCTACTAGACTACTACAACAACATACAAAATGCACCAGTTTTGAACTAGAGATGTAACAGCAGTACTAACCGTTGGTTTCCAAAATCTAACGCTTGTGATTAGAGGGATTCGCGTCAAGAGATACCACAACAGCATACACTTCTTTCTAGAACCATCATGTAGCCATTATGTAGAAGAAGAAAAAAGCAGGGTCACACCAATATCACACGTCCCACTCGATAGTAAGAAAGGTTCCAAGTTATTGTTCCCATTTCTCAACTGGTCATACCTATTTCGATGGTGTAACCTACGTAGTATAAGTTATATATTAGTTGTATGGAAAGTTTGAGCAACATTTAGAACATAATTTTGTACTCCTAATTGGTCCAACATGCATGCTAAGATTGGGGTCTTCACCTTGAAACGGCGAGCGCCGAAAAGCGGGTCAAAATCGCCCAGATCCTCGAAGATATCTACAGGCGCAGCCGCTGTATGAGAGACGGAGTGGGAAACGAGTGGGGCGATGTATGAGAGACGGAGTGGGGGTGTAGTATGTACTATAGTAAGACGGCGAGACGGCGAGGTCAGAGTGATTAAGACTAGTCACAATGGGAAGTACGTAGTACGTAGTATCATACACTACTAGTTTGTGATACTACCTCCACAATGCATAGTATCATAATATGGTTCATACTTATGTCATATTTAAAGTTTTGTAGAATCTCAATGCAAATGTGTGTACATGATGTATTTGTCATGAAGTTTTCTAAGTTTTCTAGGTTTATGTGTTATAATACTACTCTCATATCTCACCTCATAATTGATGTGACACATTAGATTTTTGCCAACATGGCATGTATGATACTACTTACGAGCCTTAAAAGCACTTTTTTGTGATGTTGATCAAATTGTACTCTAAAATTGTCACTGGACAACAGGTCGGCCTATTGCAAACTTGTTTGAATGAGCTAAAATAGTTAGAAATCTAGAAAATTTGTCACTTCAATGAATTTTCATCCTATAACGTTTACTTAATTTGAAAAACGAATGGGGACGTTTGCCATAATGGGACGATCATTTCTACAAAAAAGAATAAGATGGAAAGTCTCGCAATGTTATTTATCATGACAACATTGACAATGTCACAACCGTGGGGTGATTAGGGAATCCACTCCGCTAGAAAAAACAAACTTATATAAGGCATGTGTGGCAATGCAGTTTGTCTACCTTATACACATATCTAGATGTGTAGCTATATATGGATTTTATTTTCCAACTTTAGATGATCAGTTTATAGTTCACCATTTAATTAGAATTCATAATTTTTGGGAATAAAATACTTGGAGGTACCCTGCAAGTGTGGTACCACAAACTAAGCCAAAACATGGGTCCCAATAGTACAACATAGCGCGCATAGGAAGTTTGAGCAAATTTGAAACCAACCAAATGAGGTAGAAACAAATCAGAAAAAAGTTGTGAAACATGTGCATGGAGCCATCACATGACATGTACTTACTACTAACAAGTAAAAAATATAAAACCCTATCATACATAGAGGTTTGGGGTGAAGAGTTATTATTCACACACATATAGAATAAATATGGACTGCTTTTGGCTTTCTACCCATTAATTTGAGCAAGCTTCATGCAGTGTCCACTTCAAACTTGACAACATTGGAACCATAGCTGCTTGAGTTCGCCTCGCTAGCCTCTTCCCATATGTAAGCTTAATTAATTGGTTACACTACGAAAACCACAATCAACTTCTGAATAATGCATGCATTGCCCCCCTTTTGCACATATGCAACTTTGCAAAGTAGGGATTTTTGGTTTACCACACATTAGTGTGTTGTTTTCTTTTTATTAGGACCCATGTTTGGTAGCCACATTTTTCCAAAGCCAAAGTGTGGTTAGCCAAAAAAAAAGCTAGTATGGCTAGCCACCAAATTGTGGCTTAAAATATTAAAGCCAAACTTTGTCAAAACTTTGTAAAAAAAAGTTGAGTCTATGACAAATGGACCATATATACATGCAATGAAGTGTGATAAGCCAAATTGTGGCAAAAACCAAACACATGCCAAATAAACTATATGCATGCATGGCTGCCAAATTTTGGCTTCTTGACAAATTGTGGCTAGGAACCAAACATGCCCTTGCTGGCCAAAGGGGTCCGAATATGTGTTTTGTTTATTCGCTATCATGTGCAGTACGTGTGTGCACAATACCGCAAATCAAAATTTCACGGGTAGGCCAAACATGCATGCATGGTAGGCGAATCGCCATTTCGAAGGCTAATTTGTCAAACTAGCTTACCATGAAACCATCATGTGTACTCCAATTAATTAAGTTCGGATATGAATGGTGGTCATCAACCAAACTAAAAAGAATTCAAAATTTGGGATGATATAGGGATGTGCCCTATTGTTGTGGAATCAGAAAACATTAGCCAACGAAAATGTGGGTTGCATCCAAGTATAGTAGCTCACAAAGTCGATTGCCAAGAAGTTTTTGCCTAAATTTGAAATAAAGCCAAAATGAGGTTCAAACTTATTGAAATCAGCAAGCAAGGCAATCACGAAGTCACCAATTACTACTTTTATCTAGGAAAAATAACAAACATGATGGCATGCAAATATTCTTGAGAAGCAGAATCATTCTGTAAATATATATTTTTGGAACCATGCATGTTGGACATTGATTCGCTTCTTGCCACATGGGTGAGCTAGCTTGGTTACCGCAAGAACCATGCATGGCGAACTTTCGAATCATGACCCCTTTTTTAAGAGATCAATGAAAAACTTCTTATTTTCGACTATACTTTGCCAAATACAGTTTTTTTGGTTTTCCACATAAAGTCTTTTCATTTTTATTGGCCGAATTAAGGGGGGCAAAATTAAAAGGATGTATTTGTGAAGTGGCTACCGCGTGTATTGCGCACACTACCACCTATACAATTTTCACAAGAGGGTGACATGGTTGGATGGCCATGCATTTCCATGGTTTGTTGGATTATCTCATCATGTAGTATATAATAAATTAATTTTGTAAATATTTTTCAATTCAAGTATTAACGATGGTTATATTACAACTCAAATAAATTGGGAAAATACTGGGGTTCGCCTCCCTAGAATCAATCTTGCCCGTCCATTTCCTATCAACTGACTATAGGGAGTACTAGATTTAAATGGCGGTTGGAGTTAATTCCTCAACCTCATCGCAGTATTATTCCCATCTGTCCCCACTAAACAACCCCTGGCGGTTCGTTCTCCCCTGCATTTCGGCAAGTTCCAAAAAACCCCATTGTTTGCAGTTGCTCTCCCTCCCTCCCCCTCAATCCCTCCGATCAGTTCGACGTGCTTCAGCGCTGCCATGGCCGACGGCGGCCTGTTTACGCTAAAGAGGAGCGTCGTTCCCCATGGGACGACCAAGGTGAACGTGGTCTACACGAATGACCCTTCCGTTCTCGAGCACACCCTCAAGATGTACGAACAAAAGCTACTAGAGGACAGGTCCAGGTTCGTCGGCCTCGACCTAGAATACACTGCGGACCAAGTAAGTACCGCCGTCGTTCAGTTGGCCATGGACGACCACGTCCTGGTGTACCATTTCTGCAGGTATGTTCTTCACATGCCTTCCTTTATCCTTTTGTTTTTTAATATAGAAACTCTTCCTTTATCTTGGATCTGCTTTTTTATTTCGACATAGACTAGGTTCTAACTTGTATGAAAACACGAACAAACTAACTTGTATGAAAAATGTGGTCTGGAACGTAATATCCAACATATACTTGTATAATTTTTTTGGATTGACCACGATATCTAGTTTCATGATTTTGGTACTCAAAATTTGCACAAATTTCATGTACTCATACTCACCGATAATCGGCATGGATGTCAAGATATTAACATATAGTAACTGAATCTTAACTTGATGACACTTAAATAATTAGATCATATAGTCGCAACAATAATTCATGTTATTTTGATGTGTATCACTGATGCAAAATCATTGTTTCACTGCAACAAGTATACAGTTTACTGGAAGAAAAATATGTGTACTATTTCAGCATATACGATCTTACAAGATTGATTTGTGTTAACATGCAGGAGTCCTGATAATCTGGCACTGCAAGAATTCCTTCAACATAAAGGAATTTGTTTCACAACTGTTGACATCAGGGGTGACTCTAGCAGGTTTGCTAGAGATGGCATTAAAATTCCTAAACATAATTGGATTGACATTCAGGATATGATCAATTTCAATGGTCCTGGCAATAGGACTGGCATGGGTGATTTGGCAGCCGCCATCATTGACCCATCTTACAAAGACATGAAGACCAAGTTCCCTACTAGCAGCCACGATCAATGGGAGTGCATGCCATTGCCTGAAGTAAACTTGAGGTATGCTGCGATTGATGGGTATGTCAGTTTTGAGTTGTACAGGCGACTCAAAAAAATCAATGATGGGCAGCGTCAAGCACAACCAATTCCAAGGGAAGTGGTTTGCCCGGATTGCAAGGAAGCGGCTAGGTTGGCCGCTCTTCCCCCTGCCTGGCGCGACGAGAAGAAGCAGTGTGTCGGGACAACCTACTGGGAATTTGTATCTTATTGCTTTAGGCACAACATACCATTTGATCCGAAGAAAATGCCACCATGGATAAAGGACTCGTGCGAGCCTACTTCGGGGTCTCCGTGGGATGGCGGTTCACACGGTGAGCAAGCTAGGGCAACGGCTGGATGTGGTGAGCTAGCAAGGGCAGGGCCTGTATCTGGTTGGGAAGCTCCAACAAGGATTCCCGACACACGAAGTGCGAACGAGTGCAGAACTTGGACTGCCAACCCGTGGGAGGCAGGTACAAGCGGCACCGGCAAGCGCATCAAGAGGGATGATGATAATTGGTGAACTAGGCTGGCGTTATATGTTTCCAAGATTGTACATAAGTTTAGAATTATGAACTGGTAGTATTGTTTAGGTGATGTAATTACTTTTGCAACAATGTGTATGAGGTTTCAGAATCACGCATCCTTATTTAAACATGTTTAAAACATGGAAATGAAAAGGTAAGCCTGCATCCTTCTTAGTCACTCCAAAATTAAGCTTTTGGGAAGGTATTTGAAATTTCCATGTTTGAAACCCAAAACGACTTCTCTTCGTGATTGACTTCATAAGACAAAGTTCAGGCTTAGGGGTAGATACATGATTTTTCTGGTTTGAATATGACTAGACCTTGTTTATCAACTTGAGTGCTTACTATATGACATAAGAAGGCTATGTGCTTTGGTTTTTCATTTTTTTTTGAATCTTGGTCAATTCCTAGGTACGGTTTGACCAAGATTTGAACAAGTTTAAAATATGAAAATAAAATGTAAGCCCGGTCTGGATCCTTCTTAGTCACTCTGAAATGAAGCTTTTGGGAGGTTTTTGAAATTTCCATGTGTTCGAAACCCAAAACCACTTCTCTTCATGCTTGACTTCGTAAGATAGATTTTAGGGTTAGGGGTAGATACGTACATGATTTTTCTAATTATTTTTATGCCCATTTGAATCTTGGTCAAATCATAGGTTTGACCAAGATTTAAACATGTTTAAAATATGAAAATGAAAAGCTAATCCTGCATCCTTCTTAGTCACTCCAAAATGAAGTTTTTGGGAAGGTTTTTGAAATTTCCATGATTGAAACCCAAAAACGACTTCTCTTCGTGCTTGACTTCATAAGACAAAGTTTAGGGTTAGGGGTAGATACATGATTTTTCTGGTTTGAATATGTCTAGACCTTGTTTATCAACTTGAGTGCTTATTATATGACATAAGAAGGCTATGTGCTTTGGTTTTTCATTTTTTTATACCCATTTGAATCTTGGTCAAATCCTAGGTTTGACCAAGATTTGAACAAGTTTAAAACATAAAAATAAAAGGTATAAGCTCGACCTGGATCCTTCTTAGTCACTCTAAATTGAAGCTTTTGGGGGGTTCTTGAAATTTCCATGTTTGAAACCCAAAACCACGTCTCTTCATGCTTGACTTCATAAGACAGAGTTTAGGGTTAGGGTAGATACATGATTTGTCTGGTTTGAATATGTCTTGACCTTGTTTATCAACTTGAATGCTTAATATATGACATAAGAATACTATGTGCTTTGGTTTTCATTTTTTGATTTTTTCTGAATTTTTATGCCCATTTGATCTTGGTCAAATCCTAGGTTTAACCAAGGTTTAAACAAGTTTAAAACATGAAAATGAAAAGGTAAGCCTGCATCCTTCTTAGTCACTCCAAAATGAGGCTTTTGGGAAGGTTTTTGAAATTTCCATGTTTGAAATCCAAAACGACTTCTCTTCGTGCTTGACTTCATAAGACAAAGTTTAGGGTTAGGGGTAGATACAAGATTTTTCTGGTTTGAATATCTCTAGACCTTGTTTACCAACTTGAGTGCTTACTATATATGACATAAGAAGGCTATGTGCTTTGGTTTTTCAGTTTTTTTGAATTTTTATACCCATTTGAATCTTGGTCAAATCCTAGGTACGGTTTGACCAAGATTTGAACATGTTTAAAACATGAAAATAAAAGGTAAGCATGGATCCTTCTTAGTAACTCTAAAATGAAGCTTTTGGGAGGTTTTTGAAATTTCCATGTTTGAAACCCAAAACCACTTCTCTTCATGCTTGATCGACTTCATAAGACAGAATTTAGGGTTAGTGGGTAGATACATGATTTGTCTGGTTTGAATATGTTTAGACCTTGTTTATCAACTTGAATGCTTACTATATGACATAAGAATACTATGTGCTTTAGTTTTCATTTTTTTGATTTTTTCTGATTTTTTTGCACATTTGATCTTGGTCAAATCCTAGGTTTAACCAAGATTTAAACATGTTTAAGACATGAAAATGAAAAGGTAAGTCTGCATCCTTCTTAGTCACTCCAAAATGAAGCTTTTGGGAAGGTTTTTGAAATTTCCATGTTTGAAACCCAAAACCAGTTCTCTTCATGCTTTACTTCATAAGACAGAGTTTAGGGTTAGGGGTAGATATACGTGATTTGTCTAGTTTGAATATGTCTAGACCTTGTTTTATCAACTTGAATTCTTACTATATGACATAAAAAAACTATGTGGTTTGGTTTGATAGTTCATTGTTCATAATTCATAGTTGATCATACATACGGATCATACATACAGAATTGCGCGATCCTTATCGCGACTTCTAACCTATCTAGTCGTCGAGGAAGATGATGGTCGCGTTCTCCTCCGCATCCCGCGCCTCCTTCTCCTTCACGGCGGCGATGGCCGCCGCCTTGTCTTCTTCCTCCGCCCTCTTCTTGTCGGCATCGTCCTTGAGGGACGCGGCCAGCGCCTTCAAGAAGAGGGGGTCTTCCCCTTCCTCCGCCTCCTCCGCCTCCTCGCCGGCTGGCGGCGCGAATCCGCCGCTGGTGCTCGCCTCCCACGCCGCCTTCGACCGGCGGTTCCTCTCCCGGTCGGCGCGCCATTTGTTGAAGACGGGGCCGCTCATCGGTTTGAGCGGCGGATCCGCCTTGTACCAGAGCCCGCCCGGGGCGAACTCGCGGAGCGACGACGGCATGTACAGGGAGCCTCTGTACCTGCACGCCGCGCGCCGACTCCCGGCGGCGGACTGCTTGCACTGGAGCCGCCACGCCTCCTCGAGCGTGTCCGGCGCGCGGGATCGCTTCGATCCGCTCGCGGGCGACGCGGAACTGGTACGGCGTGAATACATGGCGAGCGGCGAAGAATCACCACCCTGCAATCAAGGCCAAGCACGCAGCATATGGCCTCTTCCTTACGTCTTTTGCCTGGTTTGTTGCCGGTCAACGCCCCTGCTGCTGGCCCTGATGCTCCTGGTCCTGTTTAAAGTTCAGCATTAAACTCTATATACTATACAACTGTCGTGGTCTTGTGATGTACAGTAGTACTCTTTTGATGCATTTGTGATGTAGTAGTACACTGTACTTTTTTTGAACTGATATAGTACTATCTAAGAAAAGTACTCCCTCCGATTCACATTCTTTTTAGCACCAAGAAATATGGATCGGATCACCGGAGCGAGGGAGTAAATTACCCTTTTGTTGTGGCTTATTTTGACTTTGGCAAAAGCCAAAAAAAGCACCTAAATAGGTGCTTTTTGGGCTTTTGGATTTTGGAAGCCAAAAGAATAGAATCTTTGTTCTTGGCTTCCAAAATCCAAAAGCCCAAAAAAGCACCTATTTACGTGCTTTTTTTGGCTTTTGCCAAAGCCAAAAGCCAAAAAAAGCCACAACAAAAGGGCCATAAACATGGCATCTCGTGCATGAAGCTTGACAGATTGATCGGGTTGGCTAGAACGGCTAAACAATGCTGCTCATTAGGCAAATGCATGCCATGTACGATAGTATACATCTAGTAAAGAAGTCTATACTGACATAAAAAAGACTACATTGGGGATGAGAGTCAATTGGGGCATCTACAATACAGAAAATCTTGCTCGTAGTTGATTTTGGCTAAGAGGGTTTTGTGCCCATATTTGTATCTTGGTATAATCCTAGGTTTGACAATGATTTAAACAAGTTTAAAATATGAAAATGAAAAGGTAAGCATGGATACTTCTTAGTCACTCTAAAATGAAGCTTTTGGGAGGTTTTTGATATTTCCATGTTTGAAACCAAGAACCACTTCTCTTCATGCTTGGCTTCATAAGATAAAGTTTAGGGGTTAGGGGGTAGATACATGATTTGTTTGGTTTGAATATGTCTAGACCTTGTTTATCAGCTTGAATGCTTACTATATGACATAAGAAGACTATGTACTTTGGTTTTTCATTTTTTTTAAATTTTATGCCCATTTGAATCTTGGTCAAATACACTAGCTATGACCAAGATGTAAACAAGTTTAAAACATGAAAATGAAAAGGTAAGCATGGATCCTTCTTAGTCACTATAAAATGAAGCTTTTGGGGGTTCTTGAAATTTCCAAGTTTGAAACCCAAAACCACTTCTCTTCATGCTTGACTTCATAAGACAGAGTTTAGGGTTAGGGGGTAAATACATGATTTGTCTAGTTTGTTGTTTAGACCTTGTTTACCAACTACTAGTTCGATTTTGGGCTACTAATATAAAATTAAAATAAGTTGAACTAGTATTCCTCTAAAAAATCATTTTGGTATGCATTGTTTGATACTTTTCATAGCTATAGTGCATCACAAATTTATGATTTCATGCTTTGCTTTGCCAATTTCGATTTTTTCTAACCACCTTCTCTTTGATTTCAAATTTAGGTCAAACTATCGATGCCTACTATGTGTTCTACTTGAATTGGATGCAGCGTGCGCACATGTTTTGCCATTGTTCTGGGCTTCCACACATCTTTGGGGCATCCAAGTATTTAAGTTACCTTGTTTTTTTGAATTGTAATTCATACCCTTCCTCCCAATTTTTATGCACATTTGAATCTTGGTCAAATCCTAAGTTTGACCAAGATTTGAACAAGTTTAAAACATGAAAATGAAAAGGTAAGCCTGAATCCTTCTTAGTCACTCAAAAATGAGAAGCTTTTGGGAGTTTTTGAAATTTCCATGTTTGAAACCCAAAACCACTTCTCTTCATGCTTGACTTCATAAGACAGAGTTTAGGGTTAGGGGGTAGATACATGATTTGTCTAGTTTGTTGTTTAGACCTTGTTTATCAACTTGAATGCTTACTATATGACATAATAATACTATGTGCTTTGGTTTTCATTTTTTTGATTTTTTCTGAATTTTTATGCCCATTTGATCTTGGTCAAATCCTAGGCTTAACCAATATTTAAACAAGTTTAAAACATGAAAATGAAAAGGTAAGCCTGTATCCTTCTTAGTCACTCCAAAATGAAGCTTTTGGGAAGGTTTTTGAAATTTCCATGTTTGAAATCCAAAACGACTTCTCTTCGTGCTTGACTTCATAAGACAAAGTTTAGGGCTAGGGGTAGAAACATGATTTTTCTGGTTTGAATATGTCTAGACCTTGTTTACCAACTTGATCGAGTGCTTACTATATGACATAAGAAGGCTATATGCTTTGGTTTTTCATTTTTTTTGAAATTTTATGCCCATTTGAATCTTGATCAAATCCTAGGTACAGTTTGACCAAGATTTGAACAATTTTAAAACATGAAAATAAAAGGTAAGCCCGACCTGGATCCTTTAGTCACTCTAAAATGAAGCTTTTGGGGGTTCTTGAAATTTCCAAGTTTGAAACCCAAAACCACTTCTCTTCATGCTTGACTACACATAAGACAGAGTTTAGGGTTAGGGGTAGATACATGATTTTTCTTGTTTGAATATATCTAGACCTTGTTTATATCAACTTTAATGCTAACTATATATGACATAAGAAAACTATGTGCTTTGGTTTTTAATTTTTCTGATTTTTTTATTTTGATAGATGCACATTTGAATCTTTGTCAAATCCTAGGTTTGGCCAAGATTTAAACAAGTATAAAACATGAAAATGAAAAGGGGAAGCCTGTATCCTTTCTTAGTCACTCTAAAATGAAGTTTTTGGGATGTTCTTGAAATTTTCATGTTTGAAACCCAAAACCACTTCTCTTCATGCTTGACTTCATAAGATAGAGTTTAGGGGCTAGGGGATAGATACATGATTTGCCTAGGTTTGAATATGCATGTCCAAACCTTGTTTATCAACTTGAATGCTTACTATATGACATAAGAAGACTATATGCATTTGTTTTTCATTTTTCTGATTTTTTTAAATTTTATGCCCATTTGAATCTTTTGGTCAAATCCTTGGTTTAATTTGACACGGATTTAAACAAGTTTAAAATATGAAAATGAAAAGGTGGTAAGCAGGCATGTATCCTTCTTATATATATTAGTCACTCTAAAATGAAGCTTTTGGGAGGTTTTTGAAATTTCCATGTTTGAAACCCAAAACCACTTCTCTTCATGTTGTTGACTTCATAAGATAGAGTTTAGGGGTTAGGGGTATATATACATGACTTGTCTTGTTTGAATATGTGTCTAGACCTTGTTTATCAACTTTAATGCTTACTATATGACATAAGAACACTATGCGCTTTAATTTGGTTTTTAATTTTTTTAAATTTTGATGCACATTTTGAATCTTGGTCAAATCCTAGGTTTGACCGAGATTTGAACAAGTTTAAAACAAGAAAATAAAAGGTAAGCCCGCCAGACTGGATCCTTTCTTAGTCACTCTATAATGAAGCTTTTAGGGGGGTTGTTGAAAATGTAAGCATGTATCCTTCTTAGTACGTCACACCACAATGAAGCTTTTGGGAGGGTTTTTGAAATGTCCATGTTTGAAACCCAAAACGACTTCTCTTCGTGCTTGACTTCATAATTAAGACAAAGTTTAGGGTTAGGGGTATATAGATACATGATTTTTCTGGTTTGAATATGTCTAGACTTTGTTTATCAACTAGCTTGAGTGCTTACTATATGGCATATATAAGAAGCTAGGCTATGTGCTTTGGTTTTTCATTTTTTTTGAATTTTTATGCCCATTTGAATCTTGGTCAAATCCTAGGTACGTACGGTTTGACCAAGATTTGAACATGTTTAAAACATGAAAATAAAAGGTAAGCATGGATCCTTCTTAGTCACTCTAAAATGAAGCTTTTGGGAGGTTTTTGAAATTTCCATGTTTGAAACCCAAAACCACTTCTCTTCATGCTTGGCTTCGTAAGATAGAGTTTAGGGTTTGGGGTAGATACGTACATGATTTTTCTAAGTATTTTTACACCCATTTGAATCTTCGTCAAATCCTAAGTTTGACCAAGATTTGAACAAGTTTAAAAACATGAAAATGAAAAGGGTAAGCCTGGATCCTTGTTTACGGTTAGGGGGTAGATACGTACATGATTTTTCTAAGTATTTTTACGCCCATTTGAATCTTCGTCAAATCCTAAGTTTGACCAAGATTTGAACAAGTTTAAAAACATGAAAATGAAAAGGGTGTAAGCCTGGATCCTTGTTTAGGGTTAGGGGGTAGATACAAGATTTTTGTGGTTTGAATATGGCAGACCTTGTTTATCACCTTGATATATGACATAGGAAGACGGTGTGCTTTTGTTTTTCTTTTTTTTTTTGAATTTTTATGCCCATTTGAATCTTGGTCAAGTCATAGGTTTGACCAAGATTTAAACAGGTTTAAAACATGAAAATGAAAAAGTAAGCCTGGATCCTTCTTAGTCACTCCAAAATGTACCAATTGATAAATGAGTTAACTTGGCTTCATGGAAAAAATAATGTCATGTAAATGATTTAACTTGGCTTTCGTACCCTTGAATCCATAGGAAACTTTGTATAAATGTAGTAGTATAATAATCAACCGAGTTTTTACATCAACAGGTCTGTCACTTACGTGTGGTGCCCATGCGTGAGGTCCCACACTTCAGTGAGCACAAGTCACGTGCAATAGGTACGCAAACTCCCAGCCATTTTCTTTGTCAAGAGAAGACGCATCAGGATGCGTATTGGAAGTATGTGGGTCCTTCTGGATCCTTCGGTTGTCCCTCTCACAAAAAAAAACAAATCTCTCTCATTCTCGGCCTCGCTCGACTCGCTCGCTCGCTCGCTCGCTCGCACCTCCTGCTCACTGACAAACCCTGCACAAAAGTCAACATCATCACCCGAAAAGGGGAGACACCATAATTCTCTCCCTTCTTCTCTCCTTCCGAGTGATCCCTTCTTCCTCCGAGTTTCACTCGACGGGCAAACACACATGTGCTGCATAGTAATAATAAAAAAGTAGAAAAATCGACCTACGAATCTATGATTAAATAGGTTAAACTAGGGTTTTGCCCACTACTACAGATCAAGTTCAGAAATATCCAACTACTAGTTCGATTTTGGGCTACTAATATAAAATTAAAATAAGTTGAACTAGTATTCCTCTAAAAAATCATTTTGGTATGCATTGTTTGATACTTTTCATAGCTATAGTGCATCACAAATTTATGATTTCATGCTTTGCTTTGCCAATTTCGATTTTTTCTAACCACCTTCTCTTTGATTTCAAATTTAGGTCAAACTATCGATGCCTACTATGTGTTCTACTTGAATTGGATGCAGCGTGCGCACATGTTTTGCCATCGTTCTGGGCTTCCACACATCTTTGGGGCATCCAAGTATTTAAGTTACCTTGTTTTTTGAATTGTAATTCATACCCTTCCTCCCAATTTTTATGCACATTTGAATCTTGGTCAAATCCTAAGTTTGACCAAGATTTGAACAAGTTTAAAACATGAAAATGAAAAGGTAAGCCTGAATCCTTCTTAGTCACTCAAAAATGAGAAGCTTTTGGGAGTTTTTTGAAATTTCCATGTTTGAAACCCAAAACCACTTCTCTTCATGCTTGACTTCATAAGACAGAGTTTAGGGTTAGGGGGTAGATACATGATTTGTCTAGTTTGTTGTTTAGACCTTGTTTATCAACTTGAATGCTTACTATATGACATAATAATACTATGTGCTTTGGTTTTCATTTTTTTGACTTTTTCTGAATTTTTATGCCCATTTGATCTTGGTCAAATCCTAGGCTTAACCAATATTTAAACAAGTTTAAAACATGAAAATGAAAAGGTAAGCCTGTATCCTTCTTAGTCACTCCAAAATGAAGCTTTTGGGAAGGTTTTTGAAATTTCCATGTTTGAAATCCAAAACGACTTCTCTTCGTGCTTGACTTCATAAGACAAAGTTTAGGGCTAGGGGTAGAAACATGATTTTTCTGGTTTGAATATGTCTAGACCTTGTTTACCAACTTGATCGAGTGCTTACTATATGACATAAGAAGGCTATATGCTTTGGTTTTTCATTTTTTTTGAAATTTTATGCCCATTTGAATCTTGATCAAATCCTAGGTACAGTTTGACCAAGATTTGAACAATTTTAAAACATGAAAATAAAAGGTAAGCCCGACCTGGATCCTTTAGTCACTCTAAAATGAAGCTTTTGGGGGGTTCTTGAAATTTCCAAGTTTGAAACCCAAAACCACTTCTCTTCATGCTTGACTACACATAAGACAGAGTTTAGGGTTAGGGGTAGATACATGATTTTTCTTGTTTGAATATATCTAGACCTTGTTTATATCAACTTTAATGCTAACTATATATGACATAAGAAAACTATGTGCTTTGGTTTTTAATTTTTCTGATTTTTTTATTTTGATAGATGCACATTTGAATCTTTGTCAAATCCTAGGTTTGGCCAAGATTTAAACAAGTATAAAACATGAAAATGAAAAGGGAAGCCTGTATCCTTTCTTAGTCACTCTAAAATGAAGTTTTTGGGATGTTCTTGAAATTTTCATGTTTGAAACCCAAAACCACTTCTCTTCATGCTTGACTTCATAAGATAGAGTTTAGGGGCTAGGGGATAGATACATGATTTGCCTAGGTTTGAATATGCATGTCCAAACCTTGTTTATCAACTTGAATGCTTACTATATGACATAAGAAGACTATATGCATTTGTTTTTCATTTTTCTGATTTTTTTAAATTTTATGCCCATTTGAATCTTTTGGTCAAATCCTTGGTTTAATTTGACACGGATTTAAACAAGTTTAAAATATGAAAATGAAAAGGTGGTAAGCAGGCATGTATCCTTCTTATATATATTAGTCACTCTAAAATGAAGCTTTTGGGAGGTTTTTGAAATTTCCATGTTTGAAACCCAAAACCACTTCTCTTCATGTTGTTGACTTCATAAGATAGAGTTTAGGGGTTAGGGGTATATATACATGACTTGTCTTGTTTGAATATGTGTCTAGACCTTGTTTATCAACTTTAATGCTTACTATATGACATAAGAACACTATGCGCTTTAATTTGGTTTTTAATTTTTTTAAATTTTGATGCACATTTTGAATCTTGGTCAAATCCTAGGTTTGACCGAGATTTGAACAAGTTTAAAACAAGAAAATAAAAGGTAAGCCCGCCAGACTGGATCCTTTCTTAGTCACTCTATAATGAAGCTTTTAGGGGGGTTGTTGAAAATGTAAGCATGTATCCTTCTTAGTACGTCACACCACAATGAAGCTTTTGGGAGGGTTTTTGAAATGTCCATGTTTGAAACCCAAAACGACTTCTCTTCGTGCTTGACTTCATAATTAAGACAAAGTTTAGGGTTAGGGGTATATAGATACATGATTTTTCTGGTTTGAATATGTCTAGACTTTGTTTATCAACTAGCTTGAGTGCTTACTATATGGCATATATAAGAAGCTAGGCTATGTGCTTTGGTTTTTCATTTTTTTTTGAATTTTTATGCCCATTTGAATCTTGGTCAAATCCTAGGTACGTACGGTTTGACCAAGATTTGAACATGTTTAAAACATGAAAATAAAAGGTAAGCATGGATCCTTCTTAGTCACTCTAAAATGAAGCTTTTGGGAGGTTTTTGAAATTTCCATGTTTGAAACCCAAAACCACTTCTCTTCATGCTTGGCTTCGTAAGATAGAGTTTAGGGTTTGGGGTAGATACGTACATGATTTTTCTAAGTATTTTTACACCCATTTGAATCTTCGTCAAATCCTAAGTTTGACCAAGATTTGAACAAGTTTAAAAACATGAAAATGAAAAGGGTAAGCCTGGATCCTTGTTTAGGGTTAGGGGGTAGATACATGATTTTTGTGGTTTGAATATGGCAGACCTTGTTTATCACCTTGATATATGACATAGGAAGACGGTGTGCTTTTGTTTTTCTTTTTTTTGAATTTTTATGCCCATTTGAATCTTGGTCAAGTCATAGGTTTGACCAAGATTTAAACATGTTTAAAACATGAAAATGAAAAAGTAAGCCTGGATCCTTCTTAGTCACTCCAAAATGTACCAATTGATAAATGAGTTAACTTGGCTTCATGGAAAAAATAATGTCATGTAAATGATTTAACTTGGCTTTCGTACCCTTGAATCCATAGGAAACTTTGTATAAATGTAGTAGTATAATAATCAACCGAGTTTTTACATCAACAGGTCTGTCACTTACGTGTGGTGCCCATGCGTGAGGTCCCACACTTCAGTGAGCACAAGTCACGTGCAATAGGTACGCAAACTCCCAGCCATTTTCTTTGTCAAGAGAAGACGCATCAGGATGCGTATTGGAAGTATGTGGGTCCTTCTGGATCCTTCGGTTATCCCTCTCACAAAAAAAAACAAATCTCTCTCATTCTCGGCCTCGCTCGACTCGCTCGCTCGCTCGCTCGCTCTGCTCCTGACAAACCCTGCACAAAAGTCAACATCATCACCCGAAAAAGGGGAGACACCATAATTCTCTCCCTTCTTCTCTCCTTCCGAGTGATCCCTCTTCCTCCGAGTTTCACTCGACGGGCAAACACACATGTGCTGCATAGTAATAATAAAAAGTAGAAAAATCGACCTACGAATCTATGATTAAATAGGTTAAACTTGGGTTTTGCCCACTACTACAGATCAAGTTCAGAAATATCCAACTACTAGTTTGATTTTGGGCTACTAATATAAAATTAAAATAAGTTGAACTAGTATTCCTCTAAAAAATCATTTTGGTATGCATTGTTTGATACTTTTCATAGCTATAGTGCATCACAAATTTATGATTTCATGCTTTGCTTTGCCAATTTCGATTTTTTCTAACCACCTTCTCTTTGATTTCAAATTTAGGTCAAACTATCGATGCCTACTATGTGTTCTACTTGAATTGGATGCAGCGTGCGCACATGTTTTGCCATTGTTCTGGGCTTCCACACATCTTTGGGGCATCCAAGTATTTAAGTTACCTTGTTTTTTTGAATTGTAATTCATACCCTTCCTCCCAATTTTTATGCACATTTGAATCTTGGTCAAATCCTAAGTTTGACCAAGATTTGAACAAGTTTAAAACATGAAAATGAAAAGGTAAGCCTGAATCCTTCTTAGTCACTCAAAAATGAGAAGCTTTTGGGAGTTTTTTGAAATTTCCATGTTTGAAACCCAAAACCACTTCTCTTCATGCTTGACTTCATAAGACAGAGTTTAGGGTTAGGGGTAGATACATGATTTGTCTAGTTTGTTGTTTAGACCTTGTTTATCAACTTGAATGCTTACTATATGACATAATAATACTATGTGCTTTGGTTTTCATTTTTTTTGATTTTTTCTGAATTTTTATGCCCATTTGATCTTGGTCAAATCCTAGGCTTAACCAATATTTAAACAAGTTTAAAACATGAAAATGAAAAGGTAAGCCTGTATCCTTCTTAGTCACTCCAAAATGAAGCTTTTGGGAAGGTTTTTGAAATTTCCATGTTTGAAATCCAAAACGACTTCTCTTCGTGCTTGACTTCATAAGACAAAGTTTAGGGCTAGGGGTAGAAACATGATTTTTCTGGTTTGAATATGTCTAGACCTTGTTTACCAACTTGAGTGCTTACTATATGACATAAGAAGGCTATATGCTTTGGTTTTTCATTTTTTGAAATTTTATGCCCATTTGATCTTGGTCAAATCCTAGGCTTAACCAATATTTAAACAAGTTTAAAACATGAAAATGAAAAGGTAAGCCTGTATCCTTCTTAGTCACTCCAAAATGAAGCTTTTGGGAAGGTTTTTGAAATTTCTATGTTTGAAATCCAAAACGACTTCTCTTCGTGCTTGACTTCATAAGACAAAGTTTAGGGCTAGGGGTAGAAACATGATTTTTCTGGTTTGAATATGTCTAGACCTTGTTTACCAACTTGATCGAGTGCTTACTATATGACATAAGAAGGCTATATGCTTTGGTTTTTCATTTTTTTTGAAATTTTATGCCCATTTGAATCTTGATCAAATCCTAGGTACAGTTTGACCAAGATTTGAACAATTTTAAAACATGAAAATAAAAGGTAAGCCCGACCTGGATCCTTTAGTCACTCTAAAATGAAGCTTTTGGGGGTTCTTGAAATTTCCAAGTTTGAAACCCAAAACCACTTCTCTTCATGCTTGACTACACATAAGACAGAGTTTAGGGTTAGGGGTAGATACATGATTTTTCTTGTTTGAATATATCTAGACCTTGTTTATATCAACTTTAATGCTAACTATATATGACATAAGAAAACTATGTGCTTTGGTTTTTAATTTTTCTGATTTTTTTATTTTGATAGATGCACATTTGAATCTTTGTCAAATCCTAGGTTTGGCCAAGATTTAAACAAGTATAAAACATGAAAATGAAAAGGGGAAGCCTGTATCCTTTCTTAGTCACTCTAAAAAGAAGTTTTTGGGATGTTCTTGAAATTTTCATGTTTGAAACCCAAAACCACTTCTCTTCATGCTTGACTTCATAAGATAGAGTTTAGGGGCTAGCTAGGGGATAGATACATGATTTGCCTAGGTTTGAATATGCATGTCCAAACCTTGTTTATCAACTTGAATGCTTACTATATGACATAAGAAGACTATATGCTTTTGTTTTTCATTTTTCTGATTTTTTTAAAATTTTATGCCCATTTGAATCTTTTGGTCAAATCCTTGGTTTAATTTGACACGGATTTAAACAAGTTTAAAATATGAAAATGAAAAGGTGGTAAGCAGGCATGTATCCTTCTTATATATATTAGTCACTCTAAAATGAAGCTTTTGGGAGGTTTTTGAAATTTCCATGTTTGAAACCCAAAACCACTTCTCTTCATGTTGTTGACTTCATAAGATAGAGTTTAGGGGTTAGGGGTATAGATACATGACTTGTCTTGTTTGAATATGTGTCTAGACCTTGTTTATCAACTTTAATGCTTACTATATGACATAAGAACACTATGCGCTTTAATTTGGTTTTTAATTTTTTTAAAATTTGATGCACATTTTGAATCTTGGTCAAATCCTAGGTTTGACCGAGATTTGAACAAGTTTAAAACAAGAAAATAAAAGGTAAGCCCGCCAGACTGGATCCTTTCTTAGTCACTCTATAATGAAGCTTTTAGGGGGGTTGTTGAAAATGTAAGCATGTATCCTTCTTAGTACGTCACACCACAATGAAGCTTTTGGGAGGGTTTTTGAAATGTCCATGTTTGAAACCCAAAACGACTTCTCTTCGTGCTTGACTTCATAATTAAGACAAAGTTTAGGGTTAGGGGTATATAGATACATGATTTTTCTGGTTTGAATATGTCTAGACTTTGTTTATCAACTAGCTTGAGTGCTTACTATATGGCATATATAAGAAGCTAGGCTATGTGCTTTGGTTTTTCATTTTTTTTTGAATTTTTATGCCCATTTGAATATTGGTCAAATCCTAGGTACGTACGGTTTGACCAAGATTTGAACATGTTTAAAACATGAAAATAAAAGGTAAGCATGGATCCTTCTTAGTCACTCTAAAATGAAGCTTTTGGGAGGTTTTTGAAATTTCCATGTTTGAAACCCAAAACCACTTCTCTTCATGCTTGGCTTCGTAAGATAGAGTTTAGGGTTTGGGGTAGATACGTACATGATTTTTCTAAGTATTTTTACGCCCATTTGAATCTTCGTCAAATCCTAAGTTTGACCAAGATTTGAACAAGTTTAAAAACATGAAAATGAAAAGGGTAAGCCTGGATCCTTGTTTAGGGTTAGGGGGTAGATACATGATTTTTGTGGTTTGAATATGGCAGACCTTGTTTATCACCTTGATATATGACATAGGAAGACGGTGTGCTTTTGTTTTTTTTTTTTTGAATTTTTATGCCCATTTGAATCTTGGTCAAGTCATAGGTTTGACCAAGATTTAAACAGGTTTAAAACATGAAAATGAAAAAGTAAGCCTGGATCCTTCTTAGTCACTCCAAAATGTACCAATTGATAAATGAGTTAACTTGGCTTCATGGAAAAAATAATGTCATGTAAATGATTTAACTTGGCTTTCGTACCCTTGAATCCATAGGAAACTTTGTATAAATGTAGTAGTATAATAATCAACCGAGTTTTTACATCAACAGGTCTGTCACTTACTTGTGGTGCCCATGCGTGAGGTCCCACACTTCAGTGAGCACAAGTCACGTGCAATAGGTACGCAAACTCCCAGCCATTTTCTTTGTCAAGAGAAGACGCATCAGGATGCGTATTGGAAGTATGTGGGTCCTTCTGGATCCTTCGGTTGTCCCTCTCACAAAAAAAAAACAAATCTCTCATTCTCGGCCTCGCTCGACTCGCTCGCTCGCTCTCTCGCTCGCACCTCCTGCTCACTGACAAACCCTGCACAAAAGTCAACATCATCACCCGAAAAAGGGGAGACACCATAATTCTCTCCCTTCTTCTCTCCTTCCGAGTGATCCCTTCTTCCTCCGAGTTTCACTCGACGGGCAAACACACATGTGCTGCATAGTAATAATAAAAAAGTAGAAAAATCGACCTACGAATCTATGATTAAATAGGTTAAACTAGGGTTTTGCCCACTACTACAGATCAAGTTCAGAAATATCCAACTACTAGTTCGATTTTGGGCTACTAATATAAAATTAAAATAAGTTGAACTAGTATTCCTCTAAAAAATCATTTTGGTATGCATTGTTTGATACTTTTCATAGCTATAGTGCATCACAAATTTATGATTTCATGCTTTGCTTTGCCAATTTCGATTTTTTCTAACCACCTTCTCTTTGATTTCAAATTTAGGTCAAACTATCGATGCCTACTATGTGTTCTACTTGAATTGGATGCAGCGTGCGCACATGTTTTGCCATTGTTCTGGGCTTCCACACATCTTTGGGGCATCCAAGTATTTAAGTTACCTTGTTTTTTTGAATTGTAATTCATACCCTTCCTCCCAATTTTTATGCACATTTGAATCTTGGTCAAATCCTAAGTTTGACCAAGATTTGAACAAGTTTAAAACATGAAAATGAAAAGGTAAGCCTGAATCCTTCTTAGTCACTCAAAAATGAGAAGCTTTTGGGAGTTTTTTGAAATTTCCATGTTTGAAACCCAAAACCACTTCTCTTCATGCTTGACTTCATAAGACAGAGTTTAGGGTTAGGGGGTAGATACATGATTTGTCTAGTTTGTTGTTTAGACCTTGTTTATCAACTTGAATGCTTACTATATGACATAATAATACTATGTGCTTTGGTTTTCATTTTTTTGACTTTTTCTGAATTTTTATGCCCATTTGATCTTGGTCAAATCCTAGGCTTAACCAATATTTAAACAAGTTTAAAACATGAAAATGAAAAGGTAAGCCTGTATCCTTCTTAGTCACTCCAAAATGAAGCTTTTGGGAAGGTTTTTGAAATTTCCATGTTTGAAATCCAAAACGACTTCTCTTCGTGCTTGACTTCATAAGACAAAGTTTAGGGCTAGGGGTAGAAACATGATTTTTCTGGTTTGAATATGTCTAGACCTTGTTTACCAACTTGATCGAGTGCTTACTATATGACATAAGAAGGCTATATGCTTTGGTTTTTCATTTTTTTGAAATTTTATGCCCATTTGAATCTTGATCAAATCCTAGGTACAGTTTGACCAAGATTTGAACAATTTTAAAACATGAAAATAAAAGGTAAGCCCGACCTGGATCCTTTAGTCACTCTAAAATGAAGCTTTTGGGGGTTCTTGAAATTTCCAAGTTTGAAACCCAAAACCACTTCTCTTCATGCTTGACTACACATAAGACAGAGTTTAGGGTTAGGGGTAGATACATGATTTTTCTTGTTTGAATATATCTAGACCTTGTTTATATCAACTTTAATGCTAACTATATATGACATAAGAAAACTATGTGCTTTGGTTTTTAATTTTTCTGATTTTTTTATTTTGATAGATGCACATTTGAATCTTTGTCAAATCCTAGGTTTGGCCAAGATTTAAACAAGTATAAAACATGAAAATGAAAAGGGGAAGCCTGTATCCTTTCTTAGTCACTCTAAAATGAAGTTTTTGGGATGTTCTTGAAATTTTCATGTTTGAAACCCAAAACCACTTCTCTTCATGCTTGACTTCATAAGATAGAGTTTAGGGGCTAGGGGATAGATACATGATTTGCCTAGGTTTGAATATGCATGTCCAAACCTTGTTTATCAACTTGAATGCTTACTATATGACATTAGAAGACTATATGCTTTTGTTTTTCATTTTTCTGATTTTTTTTTAAAATTTTATGCCCATTTGAATCTTTTGGTCAAATCCTTGGTTTAATTTGACACGGATTTAAACAAGTTTAAAATATGAAAATGAAAAGGTGGTAAGCAGGCATGTATCCTTCTTATATATATTAGTCACTCTAAAATGAAGCTTTTGGGAGGTTTTTGAAATTTCCATGTTTGAAACCCAAAACCACTTCTCTTCATGTTGTTGACTTCATAAGATAGAGTTTAGGGGTTAGGGGTATAGATACATGATTTGTCTTGTTTGAATATGTGTCTAGACCTTGTTTATCAACTTTAATGCTTACTATATGACATAAGAACACTATGCGCTTTAATTTGGTTTTTATTTTTTTAAAATTTGATGCACATTTTGAATCTTGGTCAAATCCTAGGTTTGACCGAGATTTGAACAAGTTTAAAACAAGAAAATAAAAGGTAAGCCCGCCAGACTGGATCCTTTCTTAGTCACTCTATAATGAAGCTTTTAGGGGGGTTGTTGAAAATGTAAGCATGTATCCTTCTTAGTACGTCACACCACAATGAAGCTTTTGGGAGGGTTTTTGAAATGTCCATGTTTGAAACCCAAAACGACTTCTCTTCGTGCTTGACTTCATAATTAAGACAAAGTTTAGGGTTAGGGGTATATAGATACATGATTTTTCTGGTTTGAATATGTCTAGACCTTGTTTATCAACTAGCTTGAGTGCTTACTATATGGCATATATAAGAAGCTAGGCTATGTGCTTTGGTTTTTCATTTTTTTTTGAATTTTTATGCCCATTTGAATATTGGTCAAATCCTAGGTACGTACGGTTTGACCAAGATTTGAACATGTTTAAAACATGAAAATAAAAGGTAAGCATGGATCCTTCTTAGTCACTCTAAAATGAAGCTTTTGGGAGGTTTTTGAAATTTCCATGTTTGAAACCCAAAACCACTTCTCTTCATGCTTGGCTTCGTAAGATAGAGTTTAGGGTTTGGGGTAGATACGTACATGATTTTTCTAAGTATTTTTACGCCCATTTGAATCTTCGTCAAATCCTAAGTTTGACCAAGATTTGAACAAGTTTAAAAACATGAAAATGAAAAGGGTAAGCCTGGATCCTTGTTTAGGGTTAGGGGGTAGATACAAGATTTTTGTGGTTTGAATATGGCAGACCTTGTTTATCACCTTGATATATGACATAGGAAGACGGTGTGCTTTTGTTTTTCTTTTTTTTGAATTTTTATGCCCATTTGAATCTTGGTCAAGTCATAGGTTTGACCAAGATTTAAACAGGTTTAAAACATGAAAATGAAAAAGTAAGCCTGGATCCTTCTTAGTCACTCCAAAATGTACCAATTGATAAATGAGTTAACTTGGCTTCATGGAAAAAATAATGTCATGTAAATGATTTAACTTGGCTTTCGTACCCTTGAATCCATAGGAAACTTTGTATAAATGTAGTAGTATAATAATCAACCGAGTTTTTACATCAACAGGTCTGTCACTTACGTGTGGTGCCCATGCGTGAGGTCCCACACTTCAGTGAGCACAAGTCACGTGCAATAGGTACGCAAACTCCCAGCCATTTTCTTTGTCAAGAGAAGACGCATCAGGATGCGTATTGGAAGTATGTGGGTCCTTCTGGATCCTTCGGTTGTCCCTCTCACAAAAAAAACAAATCTCTCTCATTCTCGGCCTCGCTCGACTCGCTCGCTCGCTCGCTCGCTCGCACCTCCTGCTCACTGACAAACCCTGCACAAAAGTCAACATCATCACCCGAAAAAGGGAGACACCATAATTCTCTCCCTTCTTCTCTCCTTCCGAGTGATCCCTCTTCCTCCGAGTTTCACTCGACGGGCACACACATGTGTTGCATAGTAATAATAAAAAAGTAGAAAAATCGACCTACGAATCTATGATTAAATAGGTTAAACTAGGGTTTTGCCCACTACTACAGATCAAGTTCAGAAATATCCAACTACTAGTTCGATTTTGGGCTACTAATATAAAATTAAAATAAGTTGAACTAGTATTCCTCTAAAAAATCATTTTGGTATGCATTGTTTGATACTTTTCATAGCTATAGTGCATCACAAATTTATGATTTCATGCTTTGCTTTGCCAATTTCGATTTTTTCTAACCACCTTCTCTTTGATTTCAAATTTAGGTCAAACTATCGATGCCTACTATGTGTTCTACTTGAATTGGATGCAGCGTGCGCACATGTTTTGCCATTGTTCTGGGCTTCCACACATCTTTGGGGCATCCAAGTATTTAAGTTACCTTGTTTTTTGAATTGTAATTCATACCCTTCCTCCCAATTTTTATGCACATTTGAATCTTGGTCAAATCCTAAGTTTGACCAAGATTTGAACAAGTTTAAAACATGAAAATGAAAAGGTAAGCCTGAATCCTTCTTAGTCACTCAAAAATGAGAAGCTTTTGGGAGTTTTTTGAAATTTCCATGTTTGAAACCCAAAACCACTTCTCTTCATGCTTGACTTCATAAGACAGAGTTTAGGGTTAGGGGGTAGATACATGATTTGTCTAGTTTGTTGTTTAGACCTTGTTTATCAACTTGAATGCTTACTATATGACATAATAATACTATGTGCTTTGGTTTTCATTTTTTTGACTTTTTCTGAATTTTTATGCCCATTTGATCTTGGTCAAATCCTAGGCTTAACCAATATTTAAACAAGTTTAAAACATGAAAATGAAAAGGTAAGCCTGTATCCTTCTTAGTCACTCCAAAATGAAGCTTTTGGGAAGGTTTTTGAAATTTCCATGTTTGAAATCCAAAACGACTTCTCTTCGTGCTTGACTTCATAAGACAAAGTTTAGGGCTAGGGGTAGAAACATGATTTTTCTAGTTTGAATATGTCTAGACCTTGTTTACCAACTTGATCGAGTGCTTACTATATGACATAAGAAGGCTATATGCTTTGGTTTTTCATTTTTTTTGAAATTTTATGCCCATTTGAATCTTGATCAAATCCTAGGTACAGTTTGACCAAGATTTGAACAATTTTAAAACATGAAAATAAAAGGTAAGCCCGACCTGGATCCTTTAGTCACTCTAAAATGAAGCTTTTGGGGGTTCTTGAAATTTCCAAGTTTGAAACCCAAAACCACTTCTCTTCATGCTTGACTACATAAGACAGAGTTTAGGGTTAGGGGTAGATACATGATTTTTCTTGTTTGAATATATCTAGACCTTGTTTATATCAACTTTAATGCTAACTATATATGACATAAGAAAACTATGTGCTTTGGTTTTTAATTTTTCTGATTTTTTTATTTTGATAGATGCACATTTGAATCTTTGTCAAATCCTAGGTTTGGCCAAGATTTAAACAAGTATAAAACATGAAAATGAAAAGGGGAAGCCTGTATCCTTTCTTAGTCACTCTAAAATGAAGTTTTTGGGATGTTCTTGAAATTTTCATGTTTGAAACCCAAAACCACTTCTCTTCATGCTTGACTTCATAAGATAGAGTTTAGGGGCTAGCTAGGGGATAGATACATGATTTGCCTAGGTTTGAATATGCATGTCCAAACCTAGCTTGTTTATCAACTTGAATGCTTACTATATGACATAAGAAGACTATATGCTTTTGTTTTTCATTTTTCTGATTTTTTTAAAATTTTATGCCCATTTGAATCTTTTGGTCAAATCCTTGGTTTAATTTGACACGGATTTAAACAAGTTTAAAATATGAAAATGAAAAGGTGGTAAGCATGTATCCTTCTTATATATATTAGTCACTCTAAAATGAAGCTTTTGGGAGGTTTTTGAAATTTCCATGTTTGAAACCCAAAACCACTTCTCTTCATGTTGTTGACTTCATAAGATAGAGTTTAGGGGTTAGGGGTATATATACATGACTTGTCTTGTTTGAATATGTGTCTAGACCTTGTTTATCAACTTTAATGCTTACTATATGACATAAGAACACTATGCGCTTTAATTTGGTTTTTAATTTTTTTAAATTTTGATGCACATTTTGAATCTTGGTCAAATCCTAGGTTTGACCGAGATTTGAACAAGTTTAAAACAAGAAAATAAAAGGTAAGCCCGCCAGACTGGATCTTTTCTTAGTCACTCTATAATGAAGCTTTTAGGGGGGTTGTTGAAAATGTAAGCATGTATCCTTCTTAGTACGTCACACCACAATGAAGCTTTTGGGAGGGTTTTTGAAATGTCCATGTTTGAAACCCAAAACGACTTCTCTTCGTGCTTGACTTCATAATTAAGACAAAGTTTAGGGTTAGGGGTATATAGATACATGATTTTTCTGGTTTGAATATGTCTAGACTTTGTTTATCAACTAGCTTGAGTGCTTACTATATATATGGCATATATAAGAAGCTAGGCTATGTGCTTTGGTTTTTCATTTTTTTGAATTTTTATGCCCATTTGAATCTTGGTCAAATCCTAGGTACGTACGGTTTGACCAAGATTTGAACATGTTTAAAACATGAAAATAAAAGGTAAGCATGGATCCTTCTTAGTCACTCTAAAATGAAGCTTTTGGGAGGTTTTTGTAATTTCCATGTTTGAAACCCAAAACCACTTCTCTTCATGCTTGGCTTCGTAAGATAGAGTTTAGGGTTTGGGGTAGATACGTACATGATTTTTCTAAGTATTTTTACGCCCATTTGAATCTTCGTCAAATCCTAAGTTTGACCAAGATTTGAACAAGTTTAAAAACATGAAAATGAAAAGGGTAAGCCTGGATCCTTGTTTAGGGTTAGGGGGTAGATACATGATTTTTGTGGTTTGAATATGGCAGACCTTGTTTATCACCTTGATATATGACATAGGAAGACGGTGTGCTTTTTTTTTGAATTTTTATGCCCATTTGAATCTTGGTCAAGTCATAGGTTTGACCAAGATTTAAACATGTTTAAAACATGAAAATGAAAAAGTAAGCCTGGATCCTTCTTAGTCACTCCAAAATGTACCAATTGATAAATGAGTTAACTTGGCTTCATGGAAAAAATAATGTCATGTAAATGATTTAACTTGGCTTTCGTACCCTTGAATCCATAGGAAACTTTGTATAAATGTAGTAGTATAATAATCAACCGAGTTTTTACATCAACAGGTCTGTCACTTACTTGTGGTGCCCATGCGTGAGGTCCCACACTTCAGTGAGCACAAGTCACGTGCAATAGGTACGCAAACTCCCAGCCATTTTCTTTGTCAAGAGAAGACGCATCAGGATGCGTATTGGAAGTCCTTCCTGGATCCTTCGGTTGTCCCTCTCACAAAAAAACAAATCTCTCTCATTCTCGGCCTCGCTCGACTCGCTCGCTCGCTCGCTCGCTCGCACCTCCTGCTCACTGACAAACCCTGCACAAAAGTCAACATCATCACCCGAAAAAGGAGACACCATAATTCTCTCCCTTCTTCTCTCCTTCCGAGTGATCCCTTCTTCCTCCGAGTTTCACTCGACGGGCAAACACACATGTGCTGCATAGTAATAATAAAAAAGTAGAAAAATCGACCTACGAATCTATGATTAAATAGGTTAAACTAGGGTTTTGCCCACTACTACAGATCAAGTTCAGAAATATCCAACTACTAGTTCGATTTTGGGCTACTAATATAAAATTAAAATAAGTTGAACTAGTATTCCTCTAAAAAATCATTTTGGTATGCATTGTTTGATACTTTTCATAGCTATAGTGCATCACAAATTTATGATTTCATGCTTTGCTTTGCCAATTTCGATTTTTTCTAACCACCTTCTCTTTGATTTCAAATTTAGGTCAAACTATCGATGCCTACTATGTGTTCTACTTGAATTGGATGCAGCGTGCGCACATGTTTTGCCATTGTTCTGGGCTTCCACACATCTTTGGGGCATCCAAGTATTTAAGTTACCTTGTTTTTTGAATTGTAATTCATACCCTTCCTCCCAATTTTTATGCACATTTGAATCTTGGTCAAATCCTAAGTTTGACCAAGATTTGAACAAGTTTAAAACATGAAAATGAAAAGGTAAGCCTGAATCCTTCTTAGTCACTAAAAATGAGAAGCTTTTGGGAGTTTTTGAAATTTCCATGTTTGAAACCCAAAACCACTTCTCTTCATGCTTGACTTCATAAGACAGAGTTTAGGGTTAGGGGGTAGATACATGATTTGTCTAGTTTGTTGTTTAGACCTTGTTTATCAACTTGAATGCTTACTATATGACATAATAATACTATGTGCTTTGGTTTTCATTTTTTTGACTTTTTCTGAATTTTTATGCCCATTTGATCTTGGTCAAATCCTAGGCTTAACCAATATTTAAACAAGTTTAAAACATGAAAATGAAAAGGTAAGCCTGTATCCTTCTTAGTCACTCCAAAATGAAGCTTTTGGGAAGGTTTTTGAAATTTCCATGTTTGAAATCCAAAACGACTTCTCTTCGTGCTTGACTTCATAAGACAAAGTTTAGGGCTAGGGGTAGAAACATGATTTTTCTGGTTTGAATATGTCTAGACCTTGTTTACCAACTTGATCGAGTGCTTACTATATGACATAAGAAGGCTATATGCTTTGGTTTTTCATTTTTTTGAAATTTTATGCCCATTTGAATCTAGATCAAATCCTAGATACTGTTTTGGGTGATTTGTCATTCAAAAATTTGGTATCATTCGGATCGGAGGAAGTATAGTTGGAGATGAATGGCCCACCAAGTCTCTGCCTTGAAGTTTGCTCTTTGACCAGTATTACTACTCGCGAGGTGCCGAGGAGACGGGGAGGCCAAATTTAAGAACTAACCTTTGCTCTTGCCGTCTTCCTCAGTTCACCACTTTGTTTACCTCTTGGAATACTACTTCGCCACCATGACCGGGAGCAAGTCTCGCCACAGAAGGGCTCGTGCGGCTGCGGCGAAGCTGAGGGAATCCCAGCAATGGCGTCCCTGTGCTGCTGTCGAGGTGCCTTCTGCGCAAGAGTCTTCAAGGGCGTCGCAGCCCGCGACTGCTACCTTCAGGCGATCCTCCGTTCTTGCGCATCTTTCTATGTCTTTCACAACTTATCATCCCCTCCTTTTCTTACCTTCTCTCAATCGTATATTCAGGTCGGGCGGCCTTAGTTTTCCCGCAGCCCTCCTGCCTGCGGAAACATCTTCCACGGAGCCAAGTTCTCAAAGCAGCGAGGTATAGACATTCGTGCAAATTGGGATTCCCATTTTCTCTTTCTTGGTACTTCTCTGGGTACACTTCTGATTTTGTGCTCCATCCCCATCTGATAGAAGCCCCGCTACGAGATCGGTCCCATTTTAGAAATGGTTATGGGCGATTTCTGCGTCGAGACGGCGGACAGAAGCGCCCTCGCCGATGAGTGCATGAGACTTTATTCTGAGCTCGCCACTGAGAAGATCCGGATTCGCATTCTCGACGATATCGCCATGAAATCGTTCACTGCGAGTAATGAGATCCAGCGGCGGAGCCTCGGCCAGGCGGAGACCATGGACAAACTCGCCGGACTGATCCTGAACCTCACGGTTAGGACGGACAAACTAGAGGCCGAGCTGTCACAGGAGAAGGCTCTCAACTCCGAGCTGAAGCGTCAAGCAGGCTCAAGGTAGATCTTGACCAGGTCACTGTGTACCACTAGCTGCAATCCTTGATGACTGTTGTGTCACCTGGCTTCCGAGTTTCTGAAGGTTAATTTTCGAAATTTTGTTCGTAAAATTGGCCTGTGGAAATGTAAACTAACTAGTACTCTTACTTTATTATATTAGTACTTGTGTCAATGTAGTAGTTGTGTCTGAGTCGAGTCAATGTTGAGTCGTTCTCGTTGAGTCACCTAGTCTTCTATTATATACTAAAAGCAAAATAAGATGTTTTAAATAGAGACACAAGGTTAATCCACATCATCTTAATTATTATTAATCGTTGGATCTGTAATTTGTGACTAGGATTTACTAATAGATGAATATAACGTAAACGTACACATGTGTAACACGAACTCAAACTTGACACGATCTATTTTTTTTATTTGGTGCGGGAAAGTCTAAGGTTGCACGTAAAAGTGTAGTTTTGGGAAAAACATGGAAACAGAGTCTGTTGCCCATACGAGTTAAACGTACACATGTGTAACACGAACTCAAACTTGACACGATCTATTTTTTTTATTTGGCGCGGGAAAGTCTAAGGTTGCACGTAAAAGTGTAGTTTGGGGAAAAACATGGAAACAGAGTCTGTTGCCCATACGAGTTTAACATATGTTGTTTTCTTTCTTTGACCGTAAGAATCCTATCAGATTCTGTCAAAAAGAAAAGAATCCTATCAGATCACGTTTAAATGGGATCTAGATTGAGCCATATATTTACGTGCATGTGACCTATCCCGTCACGTTTAGACCAGTTTTTTTGAAAGTTTAGATGAGTTATCTGTGTATTATCCTAGCGTCGGACTGTGTCGTGTGCATACATATTCTGAACCACACGTGCATGACAAGGTTTTTAAACTAGGACGTGTAATATTTTAAAATTAGAATTCATTTTTTTAGTAACCACATGAGCTGAGCGAGAGTGCCGGCGAGGAGGACGTGTTATGCGTCGAGCTACTACGGTCGTCCTGCCGTCGAGCCGGGTAGCCTGGAAGATGAGGATGTACGCTAAATAGTGTGAAGTGGTTTATACTACATGAATTGAGTGTACTTAAACAAATCGAAAGAAAAAAGGTTACCCTCACTCTCGAGAAGGATATAGCAGATTTTTAAAATTGGGACGTTTCTTTACACCTACACTAAATAGTGTATAGATTCATCAAAATTTAAAAAGAATTGCGACATCTTTTTCTGAACAAGGTAGTACAAAGTAGAGCACATGTATGTACTCCCTCCGTTTGTTAATGTATGACATTTAAACAAGCTAGATTGGCTAGCTAAAACGTCTAATATTTATAAACAGAGGAAGTATGATATAAAAAAATATTATCTAAAAATATTGAGCACGCATCTTGCTCCACAATTATCTTGCTCGATAGTTAGATACGAAGTTTTTCCCCAAACTTCATTTGTAGGTAATACGGTTGGTCATTGCCATAATCATATACACTCATGGTAACCACATGCTATCCTATGTTCGTCACACACAAACATTCCATCTGGTCTATCCCAATTCATTCTAAATCAGTTATTATGAGAGAAGGGTGTAATTGGTTCTGAAGAGTGAATAAGTTCCAATTAGACCAATTATTTTCGATAGAGTGCTGTGTTTCGAAGAAACATGTTAGAAAAATCTCTATAGATGATTATAAATACATTATTATATGATTTTGGATTTAAAGCTCACCGCCATGTTTAGCTACGTTTATTTATGAAAATTTTACAAAGTGTAATATCTAGATAGTCATGTCCCACTTCTAAGTCGGCTACACAAGTTTATGGTTATACTAATTGGGACTCCGGGTCAGAGGGTACGACGCGGTAAATAAAAAACAATTATATCCGGGTGAGAGTACTATTTTGCGTGGATTTAAGTGGTTTTATCAAAATTTCCACAGGCGTATGGATATAGAATCAGGACAAGATTGCTCCATTGTACCTTAAGTGTTAGTTTTAGAAAGATCATGTCAACAATATTGGAGTTCTTATTTGGAATCAAACTCATAGGCACATAAGTAATCCACTAGCATAGTTGGATTAAATAGAAGAGAGAGTAAGGACAATATGTATATGGAGGTAGTTCGTCGGTCTATTATTAGAGAGAATAATGATGTAAGTGTAAGAGTAGCAATAACAATAGGTTGTTTTGTCACGATAAAAATCCACTAATGCAAGGCTACACCTTCAATATTTAGTCATCAAACCAGTGGAATTTTAAATACCAAAAACTCAAATATAAATTGTAGAATATGTGACATGGTATTCTTGGAAATGTCATAGTAACTATTCATGGTAAATCAAAATTGCGAGGGCCATCTTGCTAGTATCTATAATATCTAAATAGGAACAAGAAATCCAAAATTTTCAAATTCTGGCAAAAATTAGAACTTCTCAGGAAAATCTATTTTTTTATAGGAAATCAAAAACACTGAAACGAGTATACTATTTTAATTTGAGCCATTTATGTGCAGATTTGCATAAAAAGACTGACATTTTCCCTAAACTTTGTATATTGTGAAGTCAAGCATGGAGAGAAGTGGTTTTGGGTTTCAAACATCCTTTTCATTTTCTTGTCTTAAACTTGTTTAAATCTTGGTCAAACCTAAGATTTGACCAAAAGATTCAAACATGCATAAATTCAAAAAAATCAGAAAAATGAAAAAACAAAAGCATATAGTCTTCTTATGTCATATAGTAAGCATTCAAGTTGATAAACAAGGTCTAGACATATTCAAACCAGAAAAATCATGTATATATCTACCCCTAACCCTAAACTCTGTCTTATGAAGAGAAGTGGTTTTGGGTTTCAAACATGGAAATTTGAAGAACCTCCCAAAAGCTTCATTTTAGATTGTGACTAAGAAGGATCCAGGCTTACCTTTTCACTTTCATGTTCTAAACTTGTTTAAATCCTAGTCAAACCTAGGATTTCACAAAGATTCAAATATATGGGTATAAAATACAAAAAAATAGAAAAATGAAAAACGAAAGCACATAGTCTTCTTATGTCATATAGTAAGCATTAAAGTTGATAAACAAGGTCTAGACATATTCAAACTAGACAAATCATGTATCTCCCCCTAACCCCTAAACTTTGTATTATGAAGTCAAGCATGAAGAGAAGTGGTTTTGGGTTTCAAACATGGAAATTTCAAAAACCTCTTAAAAATTCATTTTAGAGTGACTAAGAAGGATGCAAGCTTCCCTTTTCACTTGCATGTCTTAAACTTGTTTAAATCTGGGTCAAACCTAAGATTTGACCAAAAGATTCAAACGGGCATAAAATTCAAAAAAAATCAGAAAAATGAAAAACAAAAGCATATAGTCTTCTTGTGTCATATAGTAAGCATTCAAGTTGATAAACAAGGTCTAGACATATTCAAACCAGAAAATCATGTATATATCTACCCCTAACCCTAAACTCTGTATTATGAAGTCAATCATGAAGAGAAGTGGTTTTGGGTTTCAAACATGGATATTTCAAGAACCTCCCAAAAGCTTCATTTTAGAGTGTGACTAAGAAGGATCCAGGCTTACCTTTTTCATTTTCATGTACTAAACTTGTTTAAATCCTGGTCAAACCTAGGATTTCACAAAGATTCAAATATATGTGTATAAAATATAAAAAATAGAAAAATGAAAACCAAAGCACATAGTCTACTTATGTCACATAGTAAGCATTCAAGTTGATAAACAAGGTCTAGACATATTCAAACCAGAAAAATCATGTATATATCTACCCCTAACCCTAAACTCCGTCTTATGAAGTTAATCATGAAGAGAAGTGGTTTTGGGTTTCAAACATTGGAATTCCAAGAACCTCCCAAAAGCTTCATTTTAGAGTGTGACTAAGAAGGATCCAAGCTTACCTTTTCATTTTCATGTTCTAAACTTGTTTAAATCCTGGTCAAAACTAGGATTTCACAAAGATTCAAATATATGGGTATAAAATTCAAAAAAATAGAAAAATGAAAAACCAAAGCACATAGTCTTCTTATGTCATATAGTAAGCATTAAAGTTGATAAACAAGGTCTAGACATATTCAACCTAGACAAATCATGTATCTACCCCCTAACCCCTAAACTCTGTCTTATGAAGTCCAACATGAAGAGAAGTGGTTTTGGGTTTCAAACATGGAAATTTCAAAAACCTCTTACAAAATTCAGTTTAGAGTGACTAATTAAGAAGGATGCATTCTCCCCTTTTCATTTTCATGTCTTAAACTTGTTTAAATCTTGGTCAAACCTAAGATTTGACCAAAAGATTCAAACGGGCATAAAAAAATCAGAAAAATGAAAACCAAAGCACATAATTTTCTTATGTCATATAGTAAGCATTCAAGTTGATAAACAAGGTCTAGACATATTCAAACCAGAAAATCATGTATATATCTACCCCTAACCCTAAACTCTGTCTTATGAAGTCAATCATGAAGAGAAGTGGTTTTGGGTTTCAAACATGGAAATTTCAAGAACCTCCCAAAAGCTTCATTTTAGAGTGACTAAGAAGGATCCAGGCTTACCTTTTCATTTTCATGTTTTAAACTTGTTTAAATCCTGGTCAAACCTAGGATTTGACAAAGATTCGAATATATGGGCAAAAAATTCAAAAAAAATAGAAAAATGAAAAACCAAAGCACATAGTCTCCTTGTGTCATATAGTAAGCATTAAAGTTGACAAAAAAGGTCTAGATATATGCAAACTAGACAAATCATGTATCTACCCCCTAACCCCTAAACTCTGTCTTATGAAGTCAAGCATGAAGAGAAGTCGTTTTGGGTTTCAAACATGGAATTTTCAAGAACATCCCAAAAGCTTCATTTTAGAGTGACTAAGAAGGATCCATGATTACCTTTTCATTTTCATGTTTTAAACTTGTTTAATCTTGGTCAAACCTAGGATTTGACCAAGATTCAAATGGGCACAAAATTTAAAAAATCAGAAAAATGAAAAACCAAAGTACATAGTCTTCTTATGTCATGTAGTAAGCATTCAAGTTGATAAAATGGTTCATGCCGGCGTCTTAGCTGCTAAAAAAAATTATACACCAATTGATTTGACGAATTGATGATTTACTCTAGTCTGCTTCTAGACCATGCAGCTAGCGAGTATTCATATGTACTGCATGGAGCCCCCAACTTTTGACTTCCCGTGTCGGAAAAGGCCTGTCTAATAATGTGGGGCAGTGAGGTATCCCGAAGTATCTAGAGGGTTCCAGTGTTTCAGGCTTTCAGCATCGCCAGTCCAAGGGAAGGATGGGTGACGAATCCGTGCATTCACAGCCGTTTAGATCTGAAGAGTCCTTGTATGATGAGCGGTAGATAGCACCTCTAAGCTGCAAATCAACAGCTTCAATTACTTCAAATGAGCATTGGCCGGAAGGCTGACAGAGTGAAAAAATTCAATTTCAAAAACTCATGTATAGAATAGAAAAAAATAAAAAACATGTAGATAGAATAGAGGTATAGATAGATTAGCCCAAAAAAGAAGAGGACGGGGAAATTTCGAACGCTCGCCTTTAACTCAGCACAGCAGACACCTCCCTCGCGCTCCTAAACTTTCGAACGCGCGCCCAATATTTCGAACGCTCGCCTTTAACTCAGCACCCAGCCCACCTTGTTCTTCTCTAGACACCTCCTTCGGCGCCCTGTTCTTCTCTAGACACACCCTCGGTGAACCAGGCCGCGCACCAAAACTTCCCCACGCTGTCTATCAGCCGCGTCAGCCGGCGACTGCTGGTGGCGCCGTTCTTCTCCAGCCGCACCGGCAGGCGCGGTCAGCTGGTAGATCCTCACGGTATGCATGCTATCTTCAGGCCTGGGCAAGTACGATTCATTATAGCTCAATCGAAGTCAGTCGCCGTCGCCCAGCCCTTATAAGTTCGTTAGTTCGTTCGAATCGATCGGTTGATATTGTTTTCCTCTCGATGTGTTTGTTTGACATTGTTTTCCGCTTTACCTATTTGCTCGAATTCGTTCGTATTGTACACTGTACTGCTCACCATTGCCCAATGTTTGTAGTCGTCGCTTGGTGCCAGTCCTCTATGGACCTGTTTGTAATCTTATTACTTCTGGGTTCTTTGCACTGCTAATACATCGGTGGATTTACGGCCAAAAAGAAGAAATAATTTGTTGGTATTATATTGCTTTCGATTGATCTGTTCGCCCCCAAGCTTTTACAGAAGCCGCAAGAGATTCAAGGATGAAATGGCTCTCCTTGTTTGCGGTGGCGGATCTACAGGGTATGCCGTATATGCCACGGCATACCCTGCGTCCAAGCCGTGCAAGATCTTTGATAGTTTAATGAGCTGAGCAATTAATCAAGATGAGTGATGTATATGTATACATGCGGTGCTAATACATGTGGCGTGCAGCCATGCGAACACTGAGCTAGTGCATGTAACCGATTGATTAGACATCCGATTGATTAATGCATTGGCTTTAGCCAACAGTCTACTTGCATGTTTTTCAAGATGTGCGATTTTGTCTCGCGTGTAAGCCTACAAGGCCAGCTATGGCCATGCACCATGACCTGATTAGATATCATGATTAATCAAAGGAAATATCTTGCTACTGTATATACGATTAATCAACTGATAATTAATCTTTGGTAGTCAAGTATATGATTAATTATATATATTTAGTGAGAATTCAGTTCAAAATTAGAGCACCCCGTCAACGGTGCATTTTTCAACAATTTACATTTTGATTATATGCAAAATCTGTTTTATTTAATCATTTTGACATACTCCCTTCAATCCAAATTAATTGACTCAACTTTGTCTAGATACTGATGTATCTTAGACAAGTTTGTTGAGTAGATACATTTATATCTAGACAAATTTGAGTTAATTAGTATGAATCCGAGAAAGTATTTTATTTAATTATTTTTATTAGGACAAAAGAAATTCAATAGAAACTCCAAAATTTTGTTGTGTCATACCCTTTCCTAAAATCCTAGGTCCGCCACTGCTTGTTTGTAAGGCAAAGAGGAAATCATATCATGGCTTATCATCATGGGTATAACCTTTTTAGCTAGATTTTGCTGTTTGGGATCTATGATCCTTTTAGTTGCTGCTCTCCAGTAACATTTTCCCTCTTTTTTATTACAGTGAAAAATACACAGCGAGGAAACCACTGTCCAGCCTAAAAAAATAGACCTCAGTTGGTTTGCTGAAATCGGCTCAAATAACGTGGCATTTAGTTATATAGTTTTATATTCGACCTGTTTGCTCAGATATGTTGGTTTACGTTCATACGCAACCTGTTGGGCAAGTATGGACACAGCTTCAGTGACTTTCAGGTCAAAATTCCAGCGGTTGAGTGATTTTTGGTTGGATCCATTCCTGTGCGTTCGATCGGCTTTTGATGGCTGTTATTGAGACAAAGTCATGGCTGGACTTTTGACGCAGCTCCAGTGACGTTCAGCTAGGTCAAAAGCCCAGCGTTGACTTTGGTTCAATATCAGCCATCCAAAGCCAATCGAACACACATGAATGTATCCAACCAAAAATCACTCTACAATAAGTCGTTTCCAGACAAAAACAATGTTTATTCCCAAACTATTTTTTTTGAATCCGACCAATCTTTCCCGGAATGCAGAAGAAATATATAAGATTTACTGGAATGTTGTTCTTTTTACTGGACAGTTTGAATTTTAAGTTTAAAGTTGGTTGTAAAACATAAAATGAGGTTTATTGATAAACAATATGGCTGAATCTGATGAAACTCCCCCAGAATGCATAACCCGACATATAAGATTTACTGGATTTTTGTTTCAAAAACTTCTAGGCAGTACGAATTTTAAGTTTAAAATTTTCTCGTGAAACTTAAAATGGGTAAATTTTGGATCCATTCTCGTGCGTTCGATTGGCTTTTGATGGCTGTTATTGAAACAAGTGTTAATTGGTTCTATGCCACTCCTCAATTCACAAGTTGTGTTTATGCCATTACAAAAACTGAAGTTGTGTTTATGCCACTCTCAATTCTCAATATCCCCTTCTATATATGCCATTTTCAATACTCCACTATAATAAATATAGCATATCTATGATAGTACTCTATGATACCACCCACTATGCACCCATGTTCCAAACACCACTCCCGCTGACTGTACCTTATTGTATCGAGCGATAAGCTTGATGAGCAACCCAAACAAACAAACAAAAAGACTGTACCTTATTGTACTTGCTCTTACCCGTATCTTCTCTTTCTTTTTCATCGCGAGTGCAGCTAATTCAGTTAGTCTTCCAATGAATATTAATATTTTGTCTCAATGATGTCATGTTTCGACTAACAATTAGCACTTTTGAATTCTTAGATTGCTTTTTCACACGATGCACTTCTTTTAATTTATTTTACCACATTTCAATGTGAACCTTGACCAAATAAATAGGACAACAATATCACGATCATATAATACATAAGCAGCATTGTTAGAATCGTGTTGGAAAATACTTTCTAATGATACCAGTTTTATATCAATTTTTTTATATACTTCATCCTGAAAAATATGTTTCAACTTCATCAAAACTTGCATGTATCTGCAAACTAAACTCATCTAAATACATGTATATCTACATAAAATTGAAACATCATTTTTAAATAGAGAGATATAGATTAATATTTTTTCGAAGATAAAATACGAAAAACAAGGGTGCATTGTTTATTGAAATGGAGTGAGTAGTATATATAAAATCATTTTAGTTGCCAATGATCATGTTGAGGGCCTCTATTTCTTGTTTTGCTCAGGCCCTCCGTATTCTCAGGTACGGCCCTGGTGGTCTATGAACCTGTATGTAATCTTATTACTTTTGGCTTCTTTGCACTGCTAATAGATCGGCGGAATTACGGCAAAAAAGAAGAAAGAATGTGTTGGTATTGTATTGCTTTCGATAGATCTGTTCGCCCCTCCCCCCAAGCATTTATAGATGGCACAAGAGATTCAAGGATGAAATTGCTCTCCTTGTTCATAAGGCAAAGAGGAAATCATATCATGGGTAGAACATTATATATATATTTTGCTGCTTGGGATCTATGATCCTTTTAGTTGCTGCTCTCCAGCAACTTTTGTACATATTTCCCTCTTTTTATTAATAAAAAAATACAAAGTGGGGAAACCCAGTGGTCAGCCTAAAAAAATCTGTTCGCTAGGTAGCCGTAGTTTTGCACTCAGTTTGTTTGCTGAAATCGGCTCAAATAATGTAGCATTTATAGTTTTATATTCGACCTGTTTGCTCAGGTATGCTTGCTTACATTCGTAGGTGACCTGTTTGTTGAAATAGCTTATCGCTTCTCTGACCATCTATCTCCTCAACAGATGGACAGAACTTGGATATTATTTGACTCATTAACCACACCAACATATTTGAGTGGTATTGAAGACTTCATGAAGCACGTTAGTGATTTTACTGACGGCGACAAGACAAAGGAAGTGATTTGTCCATGCCGCGTATGTTTGAATATTGGGTCCAAGCCTCAACATGTAGTCTCAGATCATTTATTCGTTTATGGGATGGACCAGACATATATCAGGTGGATTAACCATGGTGAACACTATGATCAGCCTGACATTATTGATCCTCTTTATTCTGATGGTTATCAGCCTGAAGATCTCGTCCAGGATGAGGCTACTGCTAATTTGTTACGGGATCTGTATCCATATGCAAGCCAACAGCCCCATGCTTATCACAAAAAGCCTCTTTTCCATGACCTGATAGAAGATGCTAAGCGCTTAGTGGCCCCTGGTTCTGTTGTGTCAAGATTCGAATTAATTGTGAAATTACTTCATGACAAGTCATACCAGGGGATTACCAATAAAGCGTTCAATGCAGTTGCGAAGACATACAGCGATGCACTCCCTGGGGCTGGACTGCCAAAATCCTTTTATGAGGTGAAGCAGTACATCAAGGTACTGGGACTTGGATATGAGAAGATTGATTTTTGCAAAAATAACTGTGCACTGTTTTGGATGGAGTATAATGACCTCGATGAATGTCCAGTATGTAAGGAATCAAGATGGAAACATGATGGAGCTGGTGGTAAGAAAAAGATTCCTTGGAAGGTTCTGAGATACTTTCCACTTGTACAAAGATTGCAGAGGTTGTTTGCTTCAGAACAAACATCTCGGGAAACAAGATGGCACAAAGAGATTCTCACGCCCGACCCTGATTTACTGAGGCATCCTGCTGATGGCGATGAATGGAAGCAATTCGACCTGGATCATCCAGATTTTGCTGCAGATCCAAGGAACCTGAGACTTGGCCTTGCTACAGATGGATTCAACCCATTTGGCAACATGAGCAACTCGTATAGCATGTGGCCAGTACTAGTTACACCTTACAACCAGGCTCCCTGGACATGCACCGATCAGTCGAACTGTATGATGGCCTTACTCATCCCAGGTCCCAAATCTCCTGGGAAGGATTTTGATGTGTTCATGCAGCCTCTTATTAGAGACTTGCAAACATTATGGGAGGGTGTCCCTACATGGGATGTGTGTCAACCTAAAGAACAAAATTTTCTATTACGTGTTGCTGTACTGTATTGCACCCATGATTATCCAGCTTTGGGCACTATGTCAGGCAGAGTAACATCAGGTTATAATGCATGTGTTCACTGTGATACTGATCAGCTGGCAGTGAGGATAATAAACAAGATATGCTATATGGGCCATCGCCGTTTCCTTCCATTAGATCACAGTTTCCGAAAAAATAGAAAAAAATTGCAATTTATTGGTGATCAGGCCTGTAAAAAGACTAAACCGCAGCACTTTAAGAGTCACGAGTTGGAGGCGCACCTAGAAGCGGTCAGAAATGTTAAACCAGGAAAACCACCAGCCGCCACAGCAGGTACAGGCGTACAGCAGAGAGCATAGAGCAACATCTCTAGTTATATTCCTTTATTTTTCATGTCTAAATTGTTGTATTTGTGTTTGCTTGTAGATGATGACAATGGACAAGAAGCTAGCTTCTGGAGTGTTCTTGAAGATATTGAGGAAGGCCTCGAGGTTAGCATCTATCTCTAATACTGTAGCATTTTCACTATACTACTATGATAGATGAATGGATCATCAGTTATTCACTTGCTTGTTTCGGACAAGATGATGATACTACTATGATAGATGAATGGATCATCAGTTATTCACTTGTTTCGGACAGGATGATGATACTTGTATAGAACAAGCTTTCAGTCTAATCTTTTCACCTTATGCAGGGCCTGAAGCTGTAATGTTTAGTGAGTCGCAGCCTGCACTTCAGTGCTTCTACAAGTCTGAAATGATGAAGCAAAGCTTGGAGTAAAGACTGCAATTTATCTTCATTTTCGGTTCATTCGAATTCTGTATTGTCATGAGTCATGACTCTTGTCATGTAATGGCTGAAGTTAAACTGCCAATTGATTTGTGTCATGTAATGGCTGAACTTAAACTGCTACTCCTACCATTTGTGTCATGTAATGGCTGAAACTTAAACTGCTATGTGTCCCTGTGCGGCTATGTGCCCAGTTTTCTCCTATTGATTTGCTGTCAATATTTTTAGCTAAGGTACTAGAGAAGTGCTGCTCAATTTTTTTTAGCCTATTGTCAGGGATGGGTAACCGCTGGTTAGCCGTTAACCCGATGGTGGTGGTTATGGTATGCAGTATGTCCCCGTGGCAGTTATCAGGGATGGGGACGGGAAGAACTTTGCCTCACGGGGACGGTTTTGGTTTAGTAATAACCAGCGGTTTCTCTCCCCGTTGCCAAATGGAGGTACAGCAGAGAAGAATACAGAAGATGCAGCAGCAGTAGTAGCAGATAGAAAAAGGAAGAAGAGACGAGATGAACTGAGTCTAGCAGCTACCAAAAGGAAGATGGGAGGTGAAATAGCAGCACGTACCAAGAGGAAGGAAATGGAAAATGATAGACCGAGAATATTTTATAAGCGCAGGACCACTCTTTGGGACTTGCCGTATTGGGCTGGTAAGAAGCTTCGGCATAATATTGATATCATGCACATGGAGAAGAATATATGTGACAGCATTGTCGGCACATTACTCAACATTCCATCCAAGACAAAAGATAGCTCAAATGCTAGGATTGATTGTGCAACATTGAATGTTAACAGGCACTTGCAACTGGATCGTAATGACAAAGTGAACAAAGGCAAGGAAAAACATTATAAATTTCGAGGCGCGGAATTCACATTGCCGATGCCTAAAAGGAGATTATTTTGTGAGTACCTCCGAGGTGTGATGTTCCCGTTCGGATTTGCTTCCAACATTGCAAATTGTCTCAATGCTGAAGGAAACAAGCTCCAAGGGTTGAAAACTCACGATTGTCACATCCTGCTGCAAAGGCTTTTAGCTATTGGCATTAAAGATTTAGTGAAGCCAAATATGTACAACGTGATTGCAGAGTTGGGAAGGTTCTTTAGGGAAATATGTAGTAAAACTCTAAGCAGAGCTGTTGTAGAACGTCTTAAGGTGGACATAGCAGTAATCCTGTGCAAGCTGGAGCTGATATATCCTCCAGCCTTCTTTGATGTGATGGTGCATTTGGCTGTTCATCTACCTGATGAGGCACTTTTAAGAGGTCCGGTACAGTATGGATGGATGTACCCTATAGAACGTCGACTGTGCACTTTCAAGAATACAGTTAGGAACAAAGCTAGACCGGAGGCTTGCATTGCAGTGGCGTATATTGCTGCTGAAGCATATACATTTGCCTCAAGATATATTCCTGATATTGAGACCAGATTCAATCGGGGTCGCAGAATTTTGGAAGTTGGAGGATCTGTTTTTAAACATGGTGTTGAGCTAATAGGAAAGAGGACCGAAAAAACATTAGAGCAGTCTGAATTTGAACAGCTGTCTTGGTATGTGCTGAATAATGCTACAGAGGCTGATGAATATGTTAAGTGAGTACTATGCACACGAACTACTCAGTTCCTCGCATATACTATGAACTTGTATCAAAATGAAATATATTCAGCTGACTTGGCTATGTTTTGCAGGTTGTACATGGAAACGAATGGAAAGCTATCGGCACGTGGGAGTGGGTTTCAGGACTGGTTTGAGAAATATGTAAGATGTTCAATTGCACTCTGACTTGTCTATGTGTTTTCACATGAGATGACCTCTTGTCTATTTTGTAATCGTAGATCTCGAAACTCCATGCGGAGAATCCAGGCGCTGTTAGTGCTGATCTCCTTGTCCTATCACGTGGTCCAGATAAGAGGGTGTTGGTAGCTGCAGCTTGCAATGCCAATGGTGTCCATTACAGCTCCTATGAGCGTGAACAACATTTGAAGACACGAAATAGTGGCATCACAATCCATAAGAATGGTCATGTTGACAAATTTGATCCAGTGTTGAACAGAGCCAGAAACATTTCAAAAACTTGAGCATGGAAGAGGCTAGGGGTAAATGCCCCAAGGCCAGCCGAGCCTATCGTAGGTGCCGTCCCGAGGAGGAAGTACCTTAATTTGGGGCGCGCGCGGACGCTGCTGTACCCCGAGCTCGAGACGCCGCCGTACCGGTAGCTCGACCCGCGACGAGGCATGGCGGCGGCGGCGGAAGCGGAGCGGCGGCGGCGGAAGGTAAAGCTCCTGCTGACAAACATATTAGGCACAAATGGGCAACCTTCAGTAACCCATGTTCCATTTTTTTTGTCAGGATAACCCCATGTACCACCTTCCCAATAGAAAAAGTACTGTTCAACCTTCCCCTGTTGGGCCCAATATTTCACTTTTGGGTTGCCAAGGAACATCTACATGGTAATTGTTATCGGTCTACTTGCTCCGGCCGTCGAAGCCCAATAACTTCAAATGGGCCTTTCTGCTCATGCAATTTCGGCCCTTTTCTAATGAAACACAGATCCTATGATTGGCAAAAAAAAATACACGGAGATTCTACATAAAAGTTGTTTTTATTTATTTTGAATTATAGGGTTCCAATTTTTGAAACTGCTCATGCCCAATATGAAAATCCTTGATCGCTCCATACCCACATGGATAACGGTATTTTTAAAAATTCATAAAGTGGATTTGAAATTTAAAACATATCCTAATAATTCCTTGATTTAATCTATCAACTTGCAAGATCTTGGAGCCAAAGAGCTTGTATTAGTCTGCGAAAATAATACTGATAAACCTGTCGTTAACAAGAAATGAAGGTTTATCGTTCAGAGAGGATGCCATGTGGGACCCATGAGACAGTACCGTCCTCAACGTTTCAAAGAAAAAGGCAAGTAGCCCGAAAATAGGGGTAAAAAATAAATCCTACAAAGGAAACATTTATTGTTCATATAGGCTGACATGTGGGACCGATCTGCCAGCTGCATCCTCATCATTTCGAAGTCGGCAGGGATCAGAAGAAAAAGGCAAATAGCCAGAAATTAGGGGTCAAAAATAAATCCAAAAAGGAAACTTATATTCTTCATAGAGGATGACATGTGGGACCGACCTGCCAGCAGCGTCCTCATCGTTTCAAAGGCCGCAGGGGATCAAAAGAAAAAGGCAAATAGCCAGAAATTAGGGGTAAAAAAAATACAACAAAGGAAAGGTTTATTGTTCATAGAGGCTGACTTGTGGGACTCATGAGCCAGCGGCGACCTCAATTTCAAAGGCGGCATATGATCGAAAAGAAAAAGGCAAGTTAGCAAAAATCAGTGGGTAAAAAAATCTAAGAAATGAAACTTTATTGTACAGTCCCATGAGCCAGCACCTTACTCAACGTTTCAGTGGCGGCATGAGATAGAAAGAAAAAGGAAAGTGACCAAATATCAGGAGCAAAAAATAATCCAAGAAAAGAAACTTTTATTGTACATAGATGATGACATATGGGTCCCACTTATACAAGCTCTTTCGCTCCAAGATCTTGCAAGTTGATTGTACATAGAGGATGACATGCGGGCCCCTTGTGTCAGCATCTTACTCAACGTTTCCAAGGCGGCAGGGGATCAAAAGAAAAAAGGAAGTAGCCAGAAATTAGCGGTAAACAATAACTCCAAGGAAGGAAACTTTTATTGTTCATAGAGTATGACATGCGGGACCCATGCGCTAGCAGCTTCCTCAACGTTTCAAAGGGGGCATGAGATCGAAAGAAAAAGACAAGTGACCAAATATCAGGAGCCAAAAATAATCCAAGAAAAGAAACTTTATTGTACATAAAAGATGACATGCGGGTCCCATTTTGCAGCAGCGGTGTCAACGTTTCAAATGCGGCTTGAGATCAAAAGAAAAAGAGTAGCCAGAAATTAGGGGTAAAAAAACTCCCAGAAAAGAAAGTTGATTGTACATAGAGGATGGCATGCGGGTCCCATGACCCAGCACCTTACTCAACGTTTCAGAGGCGGCATGAGATCGAAAGAAAAAGGAAAGAGACCAAATACCAGGAGCAAAAAATAATCCAAGAAAAGAAACTTTTATTGTACATAGAGGATGACATATGGGTCCCACTTATACAAGCTCTTCCGCCCCAAGATCTTGCAAGTTGATTGTACATAGAGGATGACATGCGGGCCCCTTGTGTCAGCAGCTTAATCAATGTTTCCAAGGCGGCAGGGGATCAAAAGAAAAAGGAAACAGCCAAAAATAAGAGGGTGAAAAAATCCAAGAAAAGAAACTTTTATAGTATCGAGGATGACATGTGGGTCCCATGAGCCAGCAGCTTCTCAACGTTTCAGAGGCTGCATGAGATCGAAAGAAAAAGGCAAGTGACCAAAAATAAGGGGGTAAAAAAAAATCCAAGAAAAGAGACTTGATTGTACATAGAGGATGACATGCGGGTCCCACCAGTCAGCTTACTAACGTTTCCAAGGCGGCAGGGGATGAAAAGAAAAAGGAAATAGCCAAAGATCAGAGGGTGAAAAAAATCAAAGAAAAGAAACTTTTATAGTACATAGAGGATGACATGTGGGTCCCATGGGCCAGCAGGTTCCTCAACGTTTTCAAGGCGGCATGAGATCGAAAGAAAAAGGCAAGTGACCAAAAATCAGAGGGTGAAAAATAATCCAAAAAAAGAAACTTTTATTGTACATAGAGGATGACATGCTGTCCCAACGTTTCAAATGCGGTTTGAGATCAAAAGAAAAAGAAAGTAGCCAGAAATTAGGGGGTAAAAAAACTCCAAGAAAAGAAAATTGATTGTACATAGAGGATGACATGCGGGTCCCACGAGTTTGCAGCTTACTCAACGTTTCCAAGGCGGCAGGGGATCAAAAGAAAAAGGAAATAGCCAAAAATCAGAGAGTGAAAAAAAACCCAAGAAAATAAACTTTTGTAGTACATAGAGGATGACATGCGGGTCCCATGAGCCAGCAGGTTCCTCAACGTTTCAAACGTGGCATGGGATCGAAGGAAAAAGGCAAGTGACCAAATATCAGGAGCCAAAAATAATCCAAGAAAAGAAACTTTATTGTACATAGAGGATGACATGCGGGTCCCATTTTGCAGCAGCGGTCCCAACGTTTCAAATGCGGCTTGAGATCAAAAGAAAAAGAAAGTAGCCAGAAATTAGGGGGTCAAAAAAACTCCAAGAAAGGAAAGCTTTATCGTTCATACAGGCTGACATGTGGACCTATGAGCCAGCAGCTTTGAACGTTTCAAAGGCGGCAGGATCAAAAGAAAAAGGAAATAGCCAAAAATCAGAGGGTGAAAAAAAATCCAAGAAATCAAACTTTTATTGTACATAGAGGATGACATGCGGGTCCCATGAGCCAGCAGATTCCTCAACGTTTCAAACGTGGCATGAGATCGAAAGAAAAAGGCAAGTGACCAAATATTAGGAGCCAAAAATAATCCAAGAAAAGAAACTTTATTGTACATAGAGGATGACATGCGGGTCCCATTTTGCAGCAGCGGTCTGAACGTTTCCAAGGCGGCACAGGACCAAAAGAAAAATGAAGTAGCCAGAAATCAGGGGGTGAAAAAAATCCAAGAAAAGAAAGATTTCAATTGGGCTGCATCTAGACATCTGGGCCTTCGAACTATCCTTCTGGGCCTTTTGACACGTACAATTTCAGCCCACTCCAGAACATGATAGTTCGGATTTTTCTCAAAAAAAAAAAACAGGAAAGTCCTATGCTTCGCCAAAACAAAAAACAAGGAGATTCAAGATATATGTTGTAAAAATAAAGATTTAATTTATCCGTTTGCAATAGCTCAGAGCGCAATACACTGTTTATTGTCTGCAAAATAATCAAGATATCACATGTTTCTTGTACGGGAGGCTGACATCGTGGACCCATGAGCCAACAGCGTCGTTAAAGGCGGCAGGGGATGGAAAGAAAAAATAAACCAAAAATCTGTTGGTAAAAAATCCAAGAAAAGAAACATTTTCGTTCTGAGAGGATGACATGCGGGACCCATGAGGCAGCAGCGTCCTCAGCGCTTATTGTTCATAGAGGCTGACATGTGGGACCCGTGAGCCAGCAGCGTCCTCAACGTTTTAAAGGCGGCAGGATATCAAAAGAAAAAATAAGCCAAAAATCATTTGGTAAACAATATCCAAGAAAAGAAACATTTACCGTTCTGAGAGGATGACATGCGGGACCCATGAGGCAGCAGCATCCTCAACGATTCCAAGGCGAGGGGATCAAAGAAAAAAAAGGAAATATCCAGAAATTAATTAGGGGTTAAAAAAAAATCCATCAAAGGAAACTTTTATTGTTCATAGAGGATGACTTGTGGGACCGACCTGCCAACAGCATCGTTTCAAAGGGGCAGGAGATCCAAAGAAAAAGGCAAATAGCCAGAAATTAGGGGTCAAAAAAAGAAAGAAAACTTTTATTGTTCGTAGAGGATGACATGCGGGACCCATGAGCCAGCAGCTTACTCAACGTTTCAAAGGCGGCATGAGATCGAAAGAAAAAGGCAAGTGACAAAATATCAGGAGCAAAAGATAATCCAAGAAAAGAAACTTTATTGTACATAGAGGATGACATGTGGGTCCCATTTTGCAGCAGCGGTCTCAATGTTTGTAATGCGGCTTGAGATCAAAAGAAAAAGAAAGTAGCTAGTAATTAGGGGGTGAAAAAAAATCCAAGAAAGGAAAGTTGATGGACATAGAGGATGACATGCGGGTCCCTTGAGCCAACAGCTTACTCAACGTTTCAAAGGGGGCAGGGGATCAAAAGAAAAAGGCAAGCCAAAAATCAGAGGGTGAAAAAAATCCAACAAAGGAAACTTTTATAGCACATAGAGGATGACATGCGGGTCCCATGAGCCAGCAGGTTCCTCAACGTTTCAAACGTGGCATGAGATCGAAAGAAAAAGGCAAGTGCCCAAATATGAGGAGCCAAAAATAATTCAAGAAAAGAAAGTTTTATAGTACATAGAGGATGACATGCGGGTCCCATTTAGCAGCAGCGGTATCAGCGTTTGAGAGGTGGCAGGGGATCAAAAGAAAAAAGAAATTGCCAAAAATCAGATGGTGAAAAAAAACCAAGAAAAAGAACTTTTATAGTACATAGAGGATGACATGCGGGTCCCATGAGCTGCAGGTTCCTCAACGTTTCAAACGTGGCATGAAATCGAAAGAAAAAGGCAAGTGAAAAAATATCAGGAGCCAAAAATAATTCAAGAAAAGAAAGTTTTATAGTACATAGAGGATGACATGCGGGTCCCATTTAGCAGCAGCGGTATCACCGTTTGAGAGGCGGGGATCGAAAGAAAAAGGCAAGTGAAAAAATATGAGGAGCCAAAAATAATTCAAGAAAAGAAAGTTTTATAGTACATAGAGGATGACATGCGGGTCCCATTTAGCAGCAGCGGTATCACTGTTTGAGAGGCAGCAGGTGATCGAAAGAAAAAGTCAAGTGACCAAATATGAGGTGCCAAAAAAATCCAAGAAAAGAAAGTTTTATAGTACATAGAGGATGACATGCGGGTCCCATTTAGCAGCAGCGGTATCAACTTTGAGAGGCAAGTGATCGAAAGAAAAAGTCAAGTGACCAAATATGAGGTGCCAAAAAAATCCAAGAAAAGAAAGTTTTATAGTACATAGAGGATGACATGCGGGTCCCATTTAGCAGCAGCGGTATCACGTTTGAGAGGCAGGGGATCGAAAGAAAAAGGCAAGTGAAAAAATATCGGAGCCAAAAATAATTCAAGAAAAGAAAGTTTTATAGTACATAGAGGATGACATGCGGGTCCCATTTAGCAGCAGCGGTATCACCGTTTGAGAGGCGGCGAGGATCGAAAGAAAAAGGCAAGTGACCAAATTTGAGGTGCCAAAAATAATCCAGGAAAAGAAAGTTTTATAGTACATAGAGGATGACATGCGGGTCCAGTTAGCAGCAGCGGTATCACCGTTTGAGAGGCGCAGGGGATCGAAAGAAAAAGGCAAGTGACCAAATTTGAGGTGCCAAAAAAACTCCAAGAAAAGAAAGTTGATTGCACATAGAGGATGACATGCGGGTCCCATTTAGCAGCAGCGGTCTCAACGTTTCCAAGGCGGCAAGGGATCAAAAGAAAAAGGAAGTAGCCAGAAATCAGGGGGTCAAAAAAAATCCAAGAATAGAAAGAATTTTGGTTCATAGAGGATGACATGCGGGACCCATGATCCTGCATCGTAAACGGCTCGATCGGAGAACGTTGAACGAGATGGCGCGATGTAGAAAAAAACAATGCCAGAGAGGCTGCCATCTGGGCCCTACATCCCTCGGCGGTGCGGATTTGCGTTGACTCGGCCGGCGAACCCGAGATTTCGAGATGCACCACGTCCCGGGCCACCATACGCCACGTTTTGGCCGCTTTCGTCGGGCTAGGTGGCCTCAAAAACGAGAAAAAAAAGTTTTGACATGCACCACGGAGGGACCAAAATCGTCGGCCATGGTACACCAGCAACCACGGCGCGACTTCAACTTCGTCGGCCATGGCAACTTTTCTTGTAGTGATAGGAACCCATAGAACCCACCAACCCAATTATCATACTTGTTCTTTATTAAAGAACATGTTCTTCAAAAGTTATTCTTTTGAATTATATAATAAGTAATCATCAACCATGCACTATAGGACTTAAAATTGACAATTTGCTCTTTACTTATTATACAACTATTATTCCTTGGCGTGTATGATTATTACTATGCATTTTACCACCTGCTTATGATTCTAAAACAACACAACCCTGAATAAGAACCTTGTTTGTGAATCACTCTAAAAGTGCAACACACCCTGAACCAATCATTATAACTCACTGATCCTAAATCATCGGGGTTAGGTCACGTTTAGAGCGATTGCATCTCATACTTATGAATTATTGCATCCTTGCCAATCTTTTAAACATCGTCCTTACCGAACGATGATGCTATTTCAGAATTTGGAGTTAATGCGTATCGAAGACCTTGCCTGCATAATCTTGCAGTCAAGAAAGGCAAGTTCATCGCTTGCTCATGTCATTTGAGTATTTTTACCAAATTACTTGCAAAATACTATGCTTATCACTCTTGCATGAAAACCAAAAGAACTATTTTCATAACTATGAATATGACTATGTGGTGGGAAATGGAACCATGGTATGTGTTGATATGGTGGAGGTTCCATTGCAAGGGTATATATCCATATAGGATTAAACAACAAATGTCGTCCAGTGATTCTTGTGCCGTAATACCCGTGTTAACCATAAGATCGAGTGGGATGGAGTAGTCAAAAGTGTTTCCACCTCTCGTTCATCAACGGATGCGCTTTACCGTAGTACACTTGTGATCCAAGGGGGCAAGCTGGTGAGGCTGGGGAGTCCTAAGTCCCCACGGCATAGTCCATAGTACACTTGTCGCCCGACGGAGCAAGATGGTGAGGCTGGGGAGTCCTAAGTCCCCACGGTATTGCGGTCTATGATGGGTTGCAGCTACCGGCGAAGGAGTTTATGGTAAGAGCCCAGAACTGTTGTCGTGGTCGGGGTCCACCCGTGAGTGGGAATAATGGGACCGACGAGGACCCAGGGTCGGGGTATGCAACAAAGGGTGGGTGTTCGAGGTAGCGGAGGAACATGATTGACTAGGACCTTATACCGGGCCTCACACCAAAGGAAGTGTGGACGAGAACATATGCCCGGTTGGCACCAAGGTTAAGATCTCTTATGGGTAAAGCAACACACCTCTGCAGTGTAACAGTGACTCCCTGTTCCGGGATATGGAACTGCGAACGCTGCCGGAAAGGAACTCCATGAAGTTCTAGTCAACCGGTGAAGGCTGACGGACATAGCTCTTCAGAATAAAAGCAACCTTTTGAAGAAATGTTTACAAAAACTTGCATTGCCTATGACTTTCTGGTCTATGGCTGTAGCTAGTGCATTAAACACCTCTTTCCTATAATGAACTTGTTGAGTACGCTCGTACTCATCCCACTCTTAAATCCCCTGCTTAGGTATGGAGGCATCAAAGGAGGATCTACAGTGCAACTCGAAGGCCGAGGAGTCAACAACTACTTCAAGAGACAGGACCATGTCAGGAGAGTCAGATACCACATTCAACAAGGAGAAAACCTAGATTAGCAATAGAAAGGAACTAGCTTCCAAAACCTAGCTCCTATTTAGCTAGAATCTATTCTTAGCCTCTATAGCTAGTTAAATACTCTACAAGTAGAGTTCGTGATAAGATTAGACTACGAGTCGTTCTTCTGGAGTTTATTTGCAGATTTACCTCATTGTAAAGTAGGAGGCTGTGATGATCTTATGTAACAGAGTCTGTAATTCTATAGACATGCCTTGGACCCGCATATGTTTCTGTTGTACCACTCTGAGCGATATAATACTAGTGGAACGGTGTTTCATTGGTGTTATATCAGACTTGCATACTACACCATGCAGTGGTATGCCGGGTCACCACAGTTGGTATTAGAGCAAATGCTTTGACCCTAGGATTAAAACCCTTTAAAGGAGACCTATAAGATTGGTAGTGTCTATAGGAAGTTGTCCTAGGTGAACCAAATACTTCTTATGACTTGAGATGGATATTCACTTGAGAATAATCCTGACACACTTGAGTCAACCTTTCTTACCCATCTTTCTCAAGTGAAGTTAGCTAATCCCAAGTATGTAGAACACCATTAAGTCCTTAAAATCATAGATGAGTAGACCACAGTTGGTATACAATACATGGTAGTCCAAAGAGAGGATACAACCATAAGGAAAATATCCTATTGGAAGATGTATACCAACACATGTTATGGTTAAGTAAGAGTTATCCAGACCTGTAATAGGAGTGATATCAAGTAATGAATTTAAGAAATATATCCTATTAGATGATGAATACAAGACAAGTAACAGGTAACTAAAAAAAAATCCAAACTTGTGAGACAACTGATAGTAAGGGATGAATATAAGTTATATGAGGTAGTATAGACCATGATGAGTCAATCATGGGAGGTAAGGAAGAGACATAGGAATAAAATATGTCTACTTACATGATAGAAATAGTAATCATATAAGAATCACTTCATGTGATGGACTAGAACATCACAACTAATTAAGATGAGTACAACAAGAAGCCAGCTGTCTAACAATATTGTAGGATTGTATTCCAAAACCATGGGAAGTGTGCCAAGCACATCATGACCATAATCTTATGATAGAAACACTTGGAAGTATAGGAGATATATCCTAATAAATATGTATTCAGAGTAGCCATGTTAGAACTAAATGTATCATAGGAAGTAGTCCTCAATAGCACGTATATATGGTATACTATTTTGTTAGTACTTCTAAAGAAAACTAGGTTAACTTCAACTATTCCAGGCCACTTTGTTTCAAGTTTATCTCCTTGCAAATGTGCAATTAAGATAAACGTTGAGACAAATAGTAGAAATCCACATATTCGTGCTAAGTATCACGATATAAACCTATCTTATGTGGTGTTATATACTACACATCAGAGCCTGATGTTTAAAGATGTCTTACTCAACTATTATATTCAGGCTTATGATGGTGTGTACTATATGCACAAAGCTGAATCTTTTTAGATCTTATTGGATTTTCATTGTTTGACTAGATCCATACATGAAGTTTGACTTTGATATGCAAGTGCATGATGCAATATCAAGCTCTTACTTGATGTTATAGATCTAGAGGGTAATGGTATTTGTGTGAGGAAGCGACGAATTCTAAAGATTCTGAAGACTAGATGAAGGTTCATCAGAAGAAGGAAGCAAAATTGTGGGAAGCAACCACAATATTCAGAAGGAGGTACCAATAAAAACTCATGCTTTACCTCCACAAAGGAGTACTTTAGTACAGGAGAGGCATGAAGGTGAGAAATCGGGTGATTATGGTGAAGCTCAAACAGAACCATAGTCATCATAGAAGAGGGAAAGCATGGGAAATCACTTAGGATACTATATTCATAGTGTCAGCTAGTGGTTTTCTTGCAACAATAAACCCTCGAAAAAGGAAGATGACCTATGAAACCATAGCAGATATAAGAAGACCACAGTTGGTATCCGAAGACCACAGTTGGTATAGGATTAATACTGGGAGATAAAGTAGAGGATATCTCGTCTAGTGGATCAGAACCTATAATAGAGTACACTTTTAGATAACAAATAGCCACAATTGGTATCAGGTAGTCCATAATTGGATTCTTCATACCAAGAAGCTGTGAACAAATAAAATTTTGTTAGCCAGATAATTATGACCTATAATCATTTAGTCGAAGGATTCATGTCGGATGTCCACAAGGGTGTGGATACACCACAAAGATTCTTCGCGAAACCTTAAAAGAGTACAAACCATAAGCTAGACCTAGACCGATATCCTAAACATAAGTCCAATGGATGGAAGAATAGGAGTTGAAGACTATAAGAAAACTCTAAGGGGTAGAGTAAATATTGAGTTGGATGTACCATGACTCAGTGTCTTGAGCAAGATAGAAGAGTAAGGTCTGAACTGAGAGGAAGTTCGATCTTATTTTCCTAAGATTATTGAACACTACTTTCAGAAGTATGTCAGACCAGAAGCCGAGGTTTATACCTCGAGGAAGTAAGAAGTGGACTATAACTTGAGAAAGTGAGTAGTACTTACTCAGAAGTACAAAAGCTCAAGGAAGTTAAGCATAAAGAAGTTGGACGAAGAAAATACCATAGACCAAATACAGCTCAAGAAGGTCAAAGACCGAAGGAAACTGACCATACCAGAACCACAGACTAATAGAATGATTCCTTTCATGGAACCTAAATAACCCAAAATAGTTATAGGTATCAACTATAAACCATGATTGAATAGGCTAAATGAGTCTAATCTTCTTAGTAAAAGAAACCGTCAAAATCATTTCCATGGTAAGTACCTTACTAAGTACCATTATTGCACTTTTGGTAGTAAGGGAAAACAAAGACCTATTTAGCAATTAGGAGTTTATTATCAAATTAGCCTTCAAATAAGACCAGCAGCACCAGAAGAAGTCTCAATCAGTGGATCTTTAATGAGAAAGGAAACAAGCTTATAGAGTTGGAAGAAATCAAAGAATCAAAGTAAGAACCATGGTTCAGAGACAGATATTAATGGATTCCAGGAAGAATCTGGACAAGGGATATATTCAAATATATCCAACAAGATCAATACGGAGTTCGAGAAAAGATATAGTCTGCACAAGTCAGATCCACACTCCGGAAACGTGAGAGAGATCAAACTTCGAGGACAAAGTTTAGTTTAAGGGGTAGAGACTGTAATATCCCAGGTATTGGGGTTACAAATATAGAGGAAACAGATGTGTGCATTGCATTCATGCATAGAAAATCCGGGGAATTTTCGCGCTTTAAAGTAAAACAGTCACAGTAACTGAAGTTTCACTTGACCTTGGTGGAATTGAAGTAGCTCATCAAGTCAAGCGCTATAAACCTCAATGTGACTTTGTTAAAACCTTGTTTTGGGTAGAGATGATTTGATCTCAAGGGTTAGATCAAATGGTATTACAACCAACACAATAACTTATTAATCAAGGATCAACTACTTGATCTTATTAAAGATCACAACATGATCTTCCTTGCCACAACATATGAACATCCATTTAATTGGAAGTCAAGTAACAATAAGTGGAGAAACTATTCCTAACTTATCTTCTCCATGTCTTAAACTAATCCATGCTCTTACCATAAACCCCATGATACCCATTCTACTTTACTCTTGGATTCATGACAAGGAGATCAACTCTAGAAATATAAATTACTCTCTATTCCAAACATAATATGTATCAAACCTAGAGAGGTGAGAGTTCTATATTAATTATTAAAGAAGCAATAACAAACCTTGAGTTAAACCTTGGATATGCATCCATGTATTCAAATAATCATCTTTAAGAGAAACCCTTGGATGTTATTCAAGACCATCCCTAGAGAGAGAACTCAAATATGTTAAACATAGATATTGAGGTCACACCAACTTTTATGGAGCCTAACCTTAGGTTAGTATTAAAGTCCTTCCCCAAATGAGAGAGAGACCACTCATACCAATCTTATCTTTACATATTTAAGAATCAAGAACAACCTTGAACTAAAGTATTAGGTTGCAAACCATTTCCTCTTGGAGTGGTGAGATAACCTAATATCAAGTGAAACAAGATTATATCCATGAATTGATAAAATAAGAATGAGACTAATCCAACTAAGTTAACCAAGTGGAATCTTAGCCTAGATACTTAAATAAATATTAGAAGTACACCATAAACCCTAGAATAAACCATTCCAATGTGAGAAAACTCAAGCCATGGAGTTACACTCAAGATAGTGGAGACAACACTTGGATTTGAGGGAGAGAACTATTCTTATAAACAGATGATTATATCATCATTGATTAAGTAGAACCTTAACATAATATCTCAGGCATTTTCCTGGGATATAAACTTTAGAGGCAATCATAGTAGTCCCATTCAAGAAGGTAAATTAGAAGTCCTATACCCTAGTTGATCAAGACAATGCTTGATCATGGAACTGAGAAACCTAATTAATGAGAGATACCTTAGGAAGCCAAACCTTGATCATTATAAATTGAGTGATGATCATAAACCCTAAGAACTTGAGGTAGAGATATTAAGAACAAGTTGATTAGGCCTAATCCATGATCATGCTCTTGAGGTAAGTGAGGATAAGTTAAAACCTAATAGGATAAGTAGATATCATTCACCACAGGAAATCATAAGGAGGTAACTAGTATGAAAACCTAAGCTTATATCCCAACCTTAACTTGTGATTCACTTAGTGATCATAAGTAGAATTCTACCACATCCACACTCCACTTATTCTTCACTGAAGAACCACAAGAAAACCTTAGAGTCAAACTCTATACCTTATATGGTGAGAAACCATATATCCATATGACCAAAGTTAACTATAAAAAGAACTATAACCAATTTAGTTACTTCAATGATGAATTAAGGATTCTAATAGAAGTCCAATGGAATAAGATAGAGCCCATTCTCAAATCCTTAGTAATTAGAGAAGCACATGAAATATTAAGCAAGTAATTAACCACCTTATCATGGTTAGGGGAGATTAAACCCTAGCACATACAAAATGGTGTCATCCCATATCTACAACCTAGAATTTTAACTCAACCTAGTTTGTATATCACTTGGGTGATTACAATTATAAAACCAAACCATAATTTAGATTTGAACCAAGTACCATTAGATGAATATAATTAGAACCCTAGAATTGCTCATTAGCTAAATTCTATGCTTCACTAATTAAACCCAAGAAACATCTAGTACTTAAACTCATAATTAAATCCATGTGTGGGGATCAACCACTTATAATTTTAACCAAGACCAAACCATGAGGAGAGTAATATTTACTCTAGGTATTTAAAAGGATTATGAAACCATAACACTAATGTTAGCTTTAATATGGGTTATCATCAAACCTACAAAAACCTTAATAAAATGTTGCTCACATAAAATATTGTGCAAGTGATTAATTCTTCAAATGGAAACCAAGACATAATAACAATCTCTGAAAAACTTTGAGATGAAAGTATCAACTCTCATAATCCTAAAGAGAATTGATTGCATAATAAAAAGTGAATTAAAGTAAAAGTATAAGTTTATGTTTAAATGTTATTAGGAATAAGATCACAAATATGCAAATAATCTAATATAAGATATGAATTCAAATAAAATAGTGAAACAATAGTCAGTATCCTAAATCTTGAATGAGTTAGCATACTTACAAATATCTACAAAATTGAATTCAAATATGAGTTAAAATAGAAGATATACAAAAGGAGAAATAAAAACAGAAAAATAAAAGAAGGGAAAAACTTACCTGGACTCACCTGGCCGTCGAAGCCCAGCGAAGCAGCCCACCAAGCAGTCCAACAGCAGCCTGCCAGGCGACCCAGCACCACGGCCCAAACAAGCCCAACTTACCTCTTCGTTGAAAAATCAACGAGAGGAAGTCATCCTCATCCTCTCGACACGCATGGGCGCCAGCAGCACGCCGTGCTCCTCTTCTCCTCTCTCGCTGTCGACCCCTCCTTCAACGACGGCGTGACAAGGCTAGCCCCTGAGCCGTATAAAGCCCTGGACGAACCCTAACCCGACCTTCTCCCTCGTCTGATCGAATTTTCCCCTTCATACCGAAACCCTAGTCGCACAGACGTCGACCATTGCCGTCGTTCGGGGCATCCCCGAGCTTCGCCGTCACTATCACTGAGACCGCCGTCCTCGACTTGCTCTTCCTGCTAGAGGAATCGAGCCGCCACGCGCTAAATCGACGCCGTCGAGTTCGCCTTCCCCGCGAGGCCGACAAATTCCGGCGATGTCGACCCCCTCTCGCCTCGCCGACAAGCTGTCATGATCACGGTGAGTTCCTGGTTCGCAGCATCCTAGATCTTTCCCTAGCATCCTCTAGCAAGCCCTTCACCGTAGGCCCGTAACCACCGCCGCAGACCATCACCGCCGGCCAAGCTCCGGCGACCATCCGTGGCGGCGCGACCACCATTAGCATCGCCTTGTCGTCCTCGTTCCAATGAACTAACGCACGCACTCGCGGGAACCCTGCATCGCCGGCGTCGACCACCAGCCGCCGGCAGAGCGCTTGGTTGCCACATCGGCACCACGTGGCAGCCAGCGTGGACCCCACCAGTCAGTGACTGTGTGGGTAGACTAGCCGGGTAACTTTAGTAGTTTCTTTTTAAATTTCAATTCAATAATTACTGCAACTTTGCAAATTTATAGAAAATTCATTTTAACTCGGAAAAATATAAATGAGATACCAAAATTCTTAGAAAATGAAAATCTATCCAATAAAAATATAATATGAAATTTTTATTTTTAATAAAAATTCAATTATTTAATTCTTGTTAATTAAGCCTTATTTATTAATTCTAAATTCAAGTAAAATTCTATAATTAGGAAAACTTTCCAAATTAAATAAAAACCAGTAAATAAATAAAGAAAACATTAAAACTAATTTTCTTTATTTGTTAATTTAACAAATCCTTATTAGAAGGATTTAAATCCTAATTAATAATCACCTAATTATTAATTCATTAAAAATAATAAAATGCCAAATCCAACATTATTTTTATTTCTAAGTTATTAATAACTTCAATTTCCTTAATGAAGTTATTAATCAAAGAATTAGAGGGTAACCAGAAAACCCTAGTTCCACATGGAGAAATTCATCATTTCATGTGTGAACTCAAAACCCTAATTCAACTAGAAACCCTACCTAATAGGATCTATAGCCAATAACCAGTTATCACCAGCAAGGTATACCAATCTTGATAGCAACATTGTATGAATAATTGCTTAGGATGCATAGGCTTAATTCAACCATACAAGCCCTAGTAGCTGATGAATCCAACATTGTTGGGATCCATCCCATTCTTACTTCAGAAACCAATTGGAACCATAGGAACCCATAGAACCCACCAACCCAATTATCATACTTGTTCTTTATTAAAGAACATGTTCTTCAAAAGTTATTCTTTTGAATTATATAATAAGTAATCATCAACCATGCACTATAGGACTTAAAATTGACAATTGCTCTTTACTTATTATACAACTATTATTCCTTGGCGTGTATGATTATTACTATGCATTTTACCACCTGCTTATGATTCTAAAACAACACAACCCTGAATAAGAACCTTGTTTGTGAATCACTCTAAAAGTGCAACACACCCTGAACCAATCATTATAACTCACTGATCCTAAATCATCGGGGTTAGGTCACGTTTAGAGAGATTGCATCTCATACTTATGCATTATTGCATCCTTGCCAATCTTTTAAACATCGTCCTTACCGAACGATGATGCTATTTCAGAATTTGGAGTTAATGCGTATCGAAGACCTTGCCTGCATAATCTTGCAGTCAAGAAAGGCAAGTTCATCGCTTGCTCATGTCATTTGAGTATTTTTACCAAATTACTTGCAAAATACTATGCTTATCACTCTTGCATGAAAACCAAAAGAATTATTTTCATAACTATGAATATGACTATGTGGTGGGAAATGGAACCATGGTATGTGTTGATATGGTGGAGGTTCCATTGCAAGGGTATATATCCATCTAGGATTAAACAACAAATGTCGTCCAGTGATTCTTGTGCCGTAATACCCGTGTTAACCATAAGATCGGAGTGGGACGGAGTAGTCAAAAGTGTTTCCACCTCTCGTTCATCAACGGATGCGCTTTACCGTAGTACACTTGTGATCCAAGGGGGCAAGCTGGTGAGGCTGGGGAGTCCTAAGTCCCCACGGCATAGTCCGTAGTACACTTGTCGCCCGACGGAGCAAGATGGTGAGGCTGGGGAGTCCTAAGTCCCCACGGTATTGCGGTCTATGATGGGTTGCAGCTACCGGCGAAGGAGTTTATGGTAAGAGCCCAGAACTGTTGTCGTGGTCGGGGTCCACCCGTGAGTGGGAATAATGGGACCGACGAGGACCCAGGGTCGGGGTATGCAACAAAGGGTGGGTGTTCGAGGTAGCGGAGGAACATGATTGACTAGGACCTTATACCGGGCCTCACACCAAAGGAAGGGTGGACGGGAACATATGCCCGGTTGGCACCAAGGTTAAGATCTCTTATGGGTAAAGCAACACACCTCTGCAGAGTGTAACGTGACCAGTCACTCCTGTTCCGGATATGGAACTGAACGCTGCCGGAAAGGAACTCCATGAAGTTCTAGTCAACCGGTGAAGGCTGACGGACATAGCTCTTCAGAATAAAAGCAACCTTTTGAAGAAATGTTTACAAAAACTTGCATTGCCTATGACTTTCTAGTCTATGGCTGTAGCTAGTGCATTAAACACCTCTTTCCTATAATGAACTTGTTGAGTACGCTCGTACTCATCCCACTCTTAAATCCCCTGCTTAGGTATGGAGGCATCAAAGGAGGATCTACAGTGCAACTCGAAGGCCGAGGAGTCAACAACTACTTCAAGAGATAGGACCATGTCAGGAGAGTCAGATACCACATTCAACAAGGAGAAAACCTAGATTAGCAATAGAAAGGAACTAGCTTCCAAAACCTAGCTCCTATTTAGCTAGAATCTATTCTTAGCCTCTATAGCTAGTTAAATACTCTACAAGTAGAGTTCGTGATAAGTTTAGACTACGAGTCGTTCTTCTGGAGTTTATTTGCAGATTTACCTCATTGTAAAGTAGGAGGCTGTGATGATCTTATGTAACAGAGTCTGTGTGTAATTCTATAGACATGCCTTGGACCCGCATATGTTTCTGTTGTACCACTCTGAGCGATATAATACTAGTGGAACGGTGTTTCATTGATGTTATATCAGACTTGCATACTACACCATGCAGTGGTATGCCGGGTCACCACAACGTGTCAGCCGAGGAACCTTTTGCACCGGTTTGTGTTACGAACCGGTGCAAAAGATAGCTCATTTGCACCGGTTCGTAACACGAACCGGTGCAAAAGGTCCCCAGCCCTATATCAGCTCACCTCCAACCACTAGTGGAAAAACTGTGCTAATTGCCTATTTATGGCCGTCGCCACAGATGCCACGCGACTAGTATTTAAACTAGTATTTAAATTGTGCGCCACGTTAATTTTGTGCGCATGCGCAAGTGCGCCACAGAAGTTTGGAATTCTGTGGCGCACCAGCCCACATGCGCCACATAATGTTTTTATGGCGCACCGGAGGATACGTGCGCCACAGAATACTTACATTTTTTTTATGGCGCACTGCCAGCGCATGAGAATGTTAATTTTTGGATTTTCGAATTTTTTTCATTTCTGCAGTATATACTGGTATTTGACAGGAAATATACATGTATATATACAACAAATACATAGCACATTCCAGAAATAACAGAAATAGTCAGAAATGACACACAAATGACATGATACACACAAATCTTCATCATTACATCATTTAGATCCAAATTACACAAGTAGAAATGTGTTGATCGTCGCATACACATACATGTGTTCATCTCGTCTCATACACATGCATCGTCACCGGCCACCTAGACTAAAGTAAAGTAGAGTACAACCGCGGTGGCGGTGAGTAAGAGGGGGACCAAGAACTTCAGCCGGTTCTTCTTCTTCCCCACGTGTGCCCTCCACTGTGCTACCGCCTCCTCTCTAGTCGCGTATCCCTTGTAGCTGTTCCCGCTGAACTTGTGCACCTGTTCGAGACAGTCCTGCCACTCCTCGTAGACACCTGGAACCCGACCCTTGTACACAACGTACGTCGGCATCTCTATTGACAAGGCATATTAGTATATCATATTAGTACATCATGCATATATATATATATATATATATATATATATATATATATATGTTGATAAATATTAGAGCAAAGTATATAGTAAAGTTGAGCACGGCAACAAGTTTGGCATTGCCCGTGTCCTTCAGGAGAAGCTCTTGAACATGAGGGTCCCGCAAGGCCGACGTTAGCGGCGTCTGCTTGCTCTCGGCATCTCCACCACCATCTCCTCCGGCATCATCATCTCCTTCATCGGCCTCTCCTTCCTCATGATGAACACCATGTTCGGGAGACTCTTCGTCTTCTCGCCCGATGTCGGCCTCTTCTTCATGACCAACATTTGCCGCCGGCTCCTCGTTGAAGCCGAGCATGAAACCGCGCCTGAGCAGGTGTTCCTCCAGTTGTCCAGAATCAGGGTCGATCCACTGCCGGAGTCCGCATTTTCGACACGGACATCTTATCAGGGTCATGTTGTTCCTAACCATGTCGGCCTTCGCGTTCACCTTGTATCTAACCACTTGTCCTTCCCTCATATGGACGACCATGGTTGACTGCATCATACATATATAGAGCAAAAGAGAGTTAATTAGAACCACACACACCATGCACAAACACACATGCATGCATGATCGCCGGAAAATTTCGGCATGACCTATCCTAAAAGTAGGACATATGGCTAGTGCAAGAATTTGCCGAAATGGAAATGAATCAACATTTCGGCAAACATCCATGCACCACACGCCGGCACAAACCAACAACACAAATAAGCTTCTTCGCAAGCAAACATTCAACCACAACACAAAGCTCAACACATATAAACATCATCGTCTCGCCACCGCAAACCGTCCGGGAGCGCGATAATAATCTTCACCTACAAAACATCCATACACACAAAACATGCATCCAATAGTACTCAACCTCTCACAAATCTACCAAGATCATGGTGGAGCAAGAGGATGGGGTGGTGGAGAGAAAACAATGGACCATGCAAGAGGGAAAGTGGAGGAGGAGGGAAAGAGAATTGTGGTTTTTAGTACCCCTCTACAAGTTGGAGTGGCTTCCCCTCACAAATATGCCCACAAAATAGGCTTAGAGCTATCAACAATGGAGAAAAGTATGACCAAAATGGAGTGGGAGAGAGGAGCAACACGAGCTGGTTGGAGGAGACAAGAATGGAAAGGGTGGTGGGTGGAAGAAAAGAGGGGGAAAGCTGTCTCCAAAGTGAGATCTACTATTCACTTTCTGTGGCGCATATGCTGATATGCGCCACAGAAACATGAACTTCTGTGGCGCATATGAGCACATGCGCCACAGAATCATGGTGGCGTGAGCCGGGGGGTGGTCCCCGCAGGAAATTCTGTGGCGCATGGACCAACGTGCGCCACAGAAACTTAACTTTCTGTGGCGCACGCTGGACCATGCGCCACAGAATATCCTTCGGCCATGTGCGTGGTGGACCCAGCGTGGGTCCCACAAACTTTCGTGGCGCACCGCCCACGGTGCGCCACAGAATCTCCATATTCTGTGGCGCATGAGCTGGCACATGCGCCACGAAACATTCAATTTTTTATGGCGCACTAAGGTGGTGCGCCACAGAAATATTGTGGCGCGCATGGTGCAAAAGGTCCCCAGCCTATATCAGCTCACCTCCAACCAGCCAACTCACAACTTCACTTTTTCTAGGAGAAAGGTGTGTGTGTTGAGTGCTACCTTGCATTTCTTTGGCATGCACACAAGGTGCTCGATGAAATGTCTGAGAGAATGATGCCGCTTGATTTTACACAAAACAAAAATGAGATGAGGTGCCGGAGCGACACTTAAGCTTTCTCCTCTTTCTTTCCCTCCTCAATCAAGGTTAAACAACTTTACCCTTTCATTTGTACGGTGCTAATATCCACTATATATATATTATGATGTTTTGTAATGGTTTTTTGATAAACTTAATTATTTGATGTAGATGAACCGGCGGCAATGGATGTACGTTGACCGACGTCTACCCGAGTTCACTTCGGGCCTGAAAGAATTTATCCGTGTGGCTGAGGAAAACCCACAGAAGGATGGTTATATATGTTGTCCATGTGTTGATTGCCGGAACTTAAAGCAATACCCTGAATGGCAAGAAATTCACTCGCACCTGCTTTGGAAAGGTTTCATGCCCAGCTATAATTGTTGGACCAAGCATGGAGAAAGAGGGGTTATGATGGAAGACGACGACGAAGAAGAAGAGGATGATGATATGTACCCTAACTACGGTGATACTGCAACAGGGCATGATGAAGATGAGGAGGCAGGTGGAGGTGATCAAGATGAAGAGGCATCAGATGAGCCCGTTGATGATGATCTTCGTCGGGCCATCGCTGATGCACACAGAGATGCAGAAACTGAAAATGAGAAGCGAAAGTTAAAGGGCATGTTAGATGATCACAAAAAGAAGTTATACCCAAATTGCGAAGATGGCAACACAAAGCTCGGTGCCACACTGGAGTTGCTGCAATGGAAGGCAGAGGCTGGTATATGTGACAAGCCATTTGAGAAGTTACTGAAAATAATGAAGAGGAGGTTTCCAAAGGATAACGAATTGCCTGACAGTACGTACGAAGCAAAGAAGGTTCTCTGCCCTCTAGGATTAGAGGTGCTGAAGATACATGCATGCATTAATGACTGCATCCTCTACCGCAATGAGTACAAAAATTTGGAAAAATGCCCGGTATGCACTGCACTATGGTATAAGATTAGGCGAGATGACCCTGGTGATGTTGAGGGCGAGCCCCCTAGGAAGAGGGTTCCTGCCAAGGTTATGTGGTATGCTCCTATAATACCACGGTTGAAACGTCTGTTCAGAAATAAAGAGCATGCCAGGTTGTTGCGATGGCACAAAGAAGACCGTAAGAAAGACGAGATGCTGAGACACCCCGCTGATGGGTCGCAGTGGAGGAAAATCGATAGAGAGTTCCCGGACTTTGCAGATGACGCGAGGAACTTAAGGTTTGGTCTAAGTACAGATGGAATGAATCCTTTTGGGGAGCAGAGCTGCAGTCATAGCACCTGGCCTGTAACTCTATGTATCTATAACCTTCCGCCTTGGTTGTGCATGAAGCGGAAGTTCATTATGATGCCAGTGCTCATCCAAGGCCCAAAGCAACCCGACAACGACATTGATGTTTACCTACGGCCATTATTTGAAGAACTCTTACAGTTGTGGAGCAAACCAGGTGTACATGCATGGGATGAGTACAAACAGGAGTCATTCAACCTACGAGCGTTGCTTTTCGTGACCATCAATGATTGGCCTGCTCTTAGTAACCTTTCAGGACAGACAAACAAGGGATACAATGCATGCACGCACTGCTTAGATGAGACCGAAGGTGCTTATTTGAAGAAATGTAAGAAGGTTGTGTACCTGGGGCATCGTCGATTTCTTCCAAAGAGGCACCCCGTCAGAAAGAAAGGCAATCATTTCGGAGGTGAGGCAGATCACCGGGAGAAGCCTGAACTCCGTACCGGTGATGCTTTACTTGATATGGTCAAGGACATAAAAGTAATATTTGGAAAGGGTCCTGGCGGCCAATCTGTTCCCAATAAAACTGATTCGAAGAAAAAATCTGTTCCCAAAGACGTCGTTACCGGACACGCACCCATGTGGAAGAAAAAATCTATATTTTGGGATCTACCCTATTGGAAAGTCCTAGAGGTCCGCTCTTCAATCGACGTGATGCATGTGACGAAGAATCTTTGCGTGAACCTGCTAGGCTTCTTAGGCGTGTATGGGAAGACAAAAGATACACCAGAAGCAAGGGAGGACCAGTATCGTATGAAAGTCCCAAAGAACAAGCAAGAACAGAATTACAAGACGGATACAGGGAGTCGCTTAAGTCCTGGCAGCTACGCTCTTACCAAAGCAGAGAAGGAAATCTTTTTTGAAGTCCTTTACAGTATCAAGGTGCCGTCTGGATTCTCATCAAATATAAAGGGAATTATAAATATGGCGGAGAAAAAATTCCAAAACCTGAAGTCGCATGACTGCCACATTATTATGACGCAGTTGCTTCCGGTTGCACTGAGGGGGCTTCTGCCGGAAAATGTTCGAATACCCATTGTGAAGCTATGTGCATTCCTTAATGCAATATCTCAGAAGGTAATCGATCCAGCTAGTCTTCCAAGGTTACAGAAGGATGTGGTGCAATGTCTTGTTAGCTTTGAGTTGGTGTTTCCACCATCTTTCTTCAATATTATGACACATCTCCTGGTTCACCTTGTCGAAGAGATTGCCATCCTCGGTCCTGTCTTTCTACACAATATGTTCCCCTTCGAGAGGTTCATGGGGGTCTTAAAGAAATATGTTCATAACCGTGCTAGGCCAGAAGGAAGCATCTCCAAGGGCTATGGAACAGAGGAGGTCATCGAGTTCTGTGTTGACTTTATTCCTGACCTTAAGTCGATTGGTGTTCCTGAATCGCGACATGAGGGGCGACTAAGTGGAAAAGGCACGCTAGGAAGGAAATCAATGATATGTAGGGACGACATTTCTTTCACTCAAGCACACTACACAGTTCTACAAAGTTCCACCTTGGTGGCCCCGTATATCACTGATCACAAGAATATTGTACGCTCCGAATATCCGGGGCAGTCTGAAGACTGGATTACACATAAACATATGCAGACATTCGGCGGTTGGCTCCGAACACATCTCATTAATAACAACGCTATTGGAGATCAGTTGTACTTGTTGGCCGGGTCACCATCTTCGACTATACTGACTTTCCAGGGGTACGAGATAAATGGAAATACCTTCTACACGTTCGCCCAAGATAAAAAGAGCACCAACCAAAACAGTGGTGTCCGCATTGATGCAACAAACACTAACAGTGGGGAAAAGGACACATATTATGGTTACATAGAGGAGATATGGGAACTTGACTATGAACCTTCTTTTAAGATCCCTTTGTTTCGGTGCAAATGGTTCAAGCTTGATGGAAAAGGGGTAAAGGTAGACCAGCTGTACGGAATAACAACAGTGGATCTCAACAATCTTGGTTACAGAGACGAACCATTCGTCCTAGCCAATGATGTGGCTCAGGTTTTCTATGTGAAGGACATGTCCTCCAGACCGAAGAAAAGAAAACATAAGGAAACGAGCTCATCCGATGAGCCAAAGCGTCACATAGTTCTTTCAGGGAAAAGAACCATCGTGGGAGTCGAGGACAAGACAGACATGTCAGAAGATTATAATAAGTTTGCTGAAATTCCGCCCTTCACAGTGAACATTGATCCAACCATCGCGTTAAATGCTGAAGATACTCCATGGTTACGGTCGAAGCGATCATAATGTATTAATTATTATCCTGTACCTTGATGAGCTCATATTGTGAAGCGTTTGTTGTGATATGTATCAGTAACATTGGTCGTTTGAACTAAATGCTCTTTCCTTCGAGAAGCTCCCGGAAGCCCTCTTTAATTACCCTGAGGTACTGGTTGTTGGGTGTATATATACTAGCAGCTTCCGAGCGGGACTTGCGGGAAGAGTTACTCGGGCAAAGCTTCCGAAGATGTCTAAGACGGCCAGCCATCTAAGACATCTTCGAGAAGCTTCGCCGGAGAGGCTCTTTCCTTCGAAAAGCTCCCGGAAGCCCTCCTTACCCTGAGCTACTGGTTGTTGGGTGTATACTAGCAGCTTCCGAGCGGGACTTGCGGGAAGAGTTACTCGGGCAAAGCTTCCGAAGATGTCTAAGACGGCCAGCCATCTAAGACATCTTCGAGAAGCTTCGCCGGAGAGGCTCTTTCCTTCGAAAAGCTCCTGGAAGCCCTCCTTACCCTGAGCTACTGGTTGTTGGGTGTATACTAGCAGCTTCCGAGCGGGACTTGCGGGAAGAGTTACTCGGGCGAAGCTTCCGAAGATGTCTAAGACGGCCAGCCATCTAAGACATCTTCGAGAAACTTCGCCGGAGAGGCTCTTTCCTTCTTGGTCGTTGCCTCTCAGGCTGCTCTCTCTACTCTCCCCGGAGGGGGCTATATATAGCAATGTGCCTCCAGATAATCCCCCCCCAGATGAGGCCACCCCAGATAAGGCAAACACCAGATAAGCCTCCCCCAGATTTAGCCCCCCATCTTTAGCACCGGTTCCAGCCAGGAACCGGTATAAAAGGGGTATATAAACTAATCCACCATCTTTAGCACCGGTTCAAGCCAGGAACCGGGATAAAAGGGGTATATAATCAAATCCACCATCTTTAGCACCGGTTCAAGCCAGGAACCGAGATAAAAGGGGTATATAATCAAATCCACCATCTTTAGCACCGGTTAAAGCCAGGAACCGGGATAAAAGGGGTATATAAACTAAATACAACGACTTTATTGAAATTTAACAAGATACTCTAACTAAACTTAAACTAAAACAACGACAACGACTTTATTGAAATTTAACATTAACTAAATTTAAACTAAAATAATAACAACTTCTACTAGTTCTTCCGCGCATCCATTGCTGCCCTCCTGGCTGCCGCCTCCTGCCGCAGCTCCTCCTCACGACGACGCTTATACATCTCCTCACTATCCAGATCCGCCACACGCGGCCGCTTATGCAGCTCCTGGAGACTCTGCCTCTCAAATGCTTCTATGGTAGCCGCTAGCGCCGCCTCCTCCCACTCCTCTATCTCTGCAAGCTGCGGGTCCACCTCATCCTCTGCTGCCCTCCTTGCTGCCGCCTCCTGCCGCTGCAGCTCCTCCCACTCCTCTATCTCCGCGAGCTGCGGGTCCACCTCCACCGGCGGCGGGTGCGGCTTTGGGGGCATTGTGCAATGGGCTAGGGTTTGGTGATGATCGAAGTGGGAGAGACGGGGACGTACTATTTATAGAGGGAAAATATCCCGCGCGGCGCCGTGGCGGGAAAATATCCCGCGCGCCGTTTGCGTCGTGGCGGGAAAATATACCGCGCGCCGCTTGCATCGTGGCGGGAAAATCACGCGCGGCGTCATCGCGTGGCGGGAAAATATCCCTCGCGTCGTGGCGGGAAAATATCCCGCGCGGCGTCGTTTGACGGGAACCTACCACGCGCGCGTCGTGGCGGGAACCTATCCCGCGCGAAACACGCAAAAAAATGGCGGGAAAATACAAAAGGCAGCGAAAAAATCTTTTGCACCGGTTGGTGGCTCGAACCGGTGCAAAAGGGTCTTTTGCACCGGTTCCATCCACGAACCGGTGCAAAAGGGTCCAACTACAAATACCCCCCGCGCCACCCTTCTTCTCCAATTCGCGCGAGGAACAGTTTCGTAGCAAACTGCGCCAATTTTCGCCGCGCCGCCGCCGCCGCGCCGCGTCGCCGTCCCGCCCGCGCCCGCCGCCTCTCCGCGCCGTCCCGCGGGCCGCCGCCACCGCCCGCGTCGCACCGCCGCCGAACGCCACCGCCCGCGCCGCGCGCCGCCACCACTCGCGCCGTCGCCCCCGCGCGCCGCCCTTCTCCGGCCGGCGCAGCCGGGTAAGGTGAGCCCCGGCCCTTTGTTTTTTTTTTTTCATTTTTTTGTTTTAATTAGTTAGGAATTTATATGTTAGAATATTTGTTAGATAATATTTGTTAGAAATTTATATGTTAGAATATTTGTTAGAAAATTTAGGGTTAGAAAATATTAGTTAATTTAGAGTTAGAAAAATTTGTTAGATAATATTTGTTAGAAAATATTTGTTAGAAATATTTGTTAGAAATATTTGTTAGAAAATATTTGTTAGAAATTTATATGTTAGAAATATTTGTTAGAAAATATTTGTTAGAAATTTATATGTTAGAATATTTGTTAGATAATATTTGTTAGAAATTTATATGTTAGAATATTTGTTCGATAATATTTGTTAGAAAATTTAGGGTTAGAAAATATTAGTTAATTTAGAGTTAGAAAATTTTGTTAGATAATATTTGTTAGAAAATATTTGTTAGAAAATATTTGTTAGAATATTTGTTAGAAATATTTGTTAGAAAATATTTGTTAGAAATTTATATGTTAGAAATATTTGTTAGAAAATATTTGTTAGAAATTTATATGTTAGAAATATTTGTTAGAAATTTATATGTTAGAAATATTTGTTAGAAAATATTAGTGAAATTTATATGTTAGAAATATTTGTTAGATAAAAATGTAGTTAGAAAATGTATGTGTTAGACAAAAGTAGTAATATTCGTTACTAAGATATATATATTCATAAGTAATTTATTCAAATTCAATATTAGTTTGCATACGATGTCGCGCCCGCCGCGTCCTGGAGCTAGGACAATTTTAGAGGAGATGCGGCAGTTGGGGGAAGTTCGGGACTGGGCTCCGCCGGGGTGGCACTGGGAGGTGTTATCTTCCGGGGCGCGCACCTTGGTGCGGAATCCGGGTCCCGTCGTCGACCCGGATATTCTCTGGTGGAGGTCTTATGGGCCACGTTCGTTTCAGAGGGAGCCGGCCCCGCCGGAGGTGGTAGCTCAGCGCATTGCAGCGGAGGACGAGCACGTTCGCCGTTACATGTATGCGTTAGACACCATGTATAGGACCGGATGGTCAGTTATGCAGGGATCTCATGTTAGCTATGCTCCCGTTACTGTTCCGTGGCTTTGGGTGTTCACCCGGCGCGGCTCGGGACCCGGTCGGCGCCGTTGAGAGCTTGTAGTGTGATGTATTAGGGACCGATCGAGCTATATGTGTAACTCAGATCTTTGATTATGTATTCAGCATTATCCTTAATTTGCACTTATATATATGTGTAACTCTAATATTTGATCATTTATTTATATCATTATCTTGGTTAATTACTGCTTCGTTGTGTTTATAGTATTAGAATAACTTGTAAGTCTTTGCAGAAACTATGGAACGAGACCTAGAAAAAGAATACCTCGTCGAGGAGATTATCCGTGATGATGAGGATATCACCTCTCTTTACCTAAACCAATCCGGCGAGGGAGACGAGCGAACCCGTGGAGACGCCTCCGGTGAGGAAGATGAGCAAGACAACCGTGGAGACGGCTCCGGTGAGGGAGAAGGTGACGACTGCGAGGGAGAAGCTCACGACGCCGAGGTGTATATATATTAATTAACCAAGCCTCCAGATTTGTGCATATACATGTATTAACGTTGTTTCTTCTTTTAGACCTCCCGATCAACAAACTCTACTGGCAGAACTAAACGAGGCGCGGCCAGAAAGATGGAAGACCATGAAAGGTGCACCATCACGGAAATCGCGATAGATGGCGAACCGATTTCTCCCAAGGCTCACGCAAAAAAGTTTGTAAGTCAATGCGGAGTTATTGTTAGGGACACCGTCCCGATCACCACTCAAGAATGGAAGAAACCTGGAAAGGGGGGCGAAGGAGTTACTTATGTCGACACGAGATTAAAAAGTCTGATGTTTAGGAAGCTGCTGGTAAATTTCACCTTTCCGGAGCCAACTGACTCTGATAGTGAGAATGACAGGCCAGACCCTGAGGATCCCGAGCTGAATAGCGTACAGCGAAGAGTTAAGAAGTGGGCTCTTAAGAAGATGGCACTACAGTTCAACGACTACAAGAAGAAATTGGACACCTTCTTTGTCAAGAAAGGGAAGACTCCTGATTTCAATGGCCCCTATGAGAAGATAAAAGACCACTGGGAGGAATTTGTGAAGTACAAGAAATCGGACAGGGCAAAGAAAAGGTCAGACACCAATACGAAAAATGCTTCTAATAAGATGTACTTCCATACCATGGGGCGAGGAGGCTACAAGGCTGGCAGGCCTAAGTGGGAGAAATGGGAGAACGACCTAATTAAAAAGGGGATCCAGCCAGAGGTACTGAAATGGAACCAGCGGTCAAGGGATTGGTTTTACGCGCATGGGGGCACGTTGGACGCACAAGGGTTATGCATATATACACAAAGACATCGGGAAAACCCACTTCCCATCGAAGCCTTTAGAAATGTTGCAAAGGAAGTTGAAGAGGGGAAGTTCCGTCCCGAAAGAGAGAAGGACCAGCTCACACGCGCCCTTGGGAATCCTGAACACCCAGGACGAACACGAACCATACCAGGTAACCCGCCGTGGTGTATTGGGTTTCCTGCAGAAACGAAGAAATATCCCGATAGAAGCCGTCAGAGGCAAAAGGATGTGGTTCACGAACGCGTTGCTAAGCTAGAGGAGCAAGTGAGGATGATAATGTCAGGCTCAGTCACAGTCACCCAACCTCAACCTAATCCGCAGATAGAAGAAGTTGCATTCGATGCTACCGGCCAGGGATCTCAGCGGAAAAGCAGCGTGGCTTCCACGGAGCTGCCTGGTGATGATGCACATGTGGATCCGCAGATGGCTCCTCCCTCCCCTGTGGATCCGCAGATGGATCTTGATCTCTACCCTGTGGACTTTATCACAGAGTCTACACCTTGTGAGCTACATTTCCAAACGATGGGCTACTTAACGCTCAAGGCGGCGGTCGGCTATGTCTTACCGCCAGTACCCGATCAAAGATACCACTTCAATCCGGTTCCACCTGGCTACGCTGTTGCCGGGGTGGATCAAGTTATGGATGGGTATGGGCCGCTGAGGCTTGACCACCCTGCCGGTGAAGGGGATTTGCTAGAGCTGGGAGAAGCCAAGAACACTACAGTTCTATGGCGAAAGGAATTCATTGTGATTCCGGGTTGGAAGGCGCCAACAAGGTCTCCACCGAGGCAGCATTCTCCACCGATGCAGCCGTCTCCAGTGCGTGAGCCTTCCCCGCCGGCGCGTGAGCCTTCCCCGCCGCCGCGTGAGCCTTCTCCGCCGCCGCATCCCAAGTCTAAGAGCAAAAGGCAGACCGCTACGACACTGAGTCGTAACATTTCACCGAGACGCAAACAAGAGCCCCTCCCAAGAGTGCCTAAGGTTCCTCCCAAGAGACCTTATGACTATACAGTTGAGGAAAATGCCAAGATCGTAGCTGAACAGCACAAGCAACAAATGTTGAAACTGAAAAAGCCCCAGCTTGAGCCGGAGCCAGCTATATCTCTGGAAAAGAAGTTGAAACTGCTGAAGAACCTTCATCAACCTGAGCCAAGTCTTTCATCGAACTATGACCGGTCTATTCGCAAGTCAAATGTGTTAGCAAGAGATCGGTGGGAAAAAAGTAAGGTAGAAGGGAAACCAGTTCCCCAGCTTGGAAACCAGAAAAACTCGTGCCCCCCGCTCCAAGTGTATCCCGATGTCCTAGCGTGCCTTGATCCGCAGATGGTAAAACTATACAAAGATGAGGCAGATGCGGCCGGTATGAGTATTCCTGAGTACTTAAGCCACATCGATGCAAAATTCATGTTCAAGGGTGATGATGTCCAAATAGCATACCAGTACAAGTACGGGCAACCTCTTGTCAGAGCTGAGGAGTTGCCTAATCTATCAACACAACTGCGAAGACTGCATAATTGGTACATGGATGCATGTAAGGATGGTAAGAACTGGATCATGGTGGCAATCACAGATGAGCACTACGGGCGAAATGACGTGATGAACATCGAATTTTGTGAATTATTTCAGTTATTCAACCAAGACGCCCTCGACAAATCTCTGCTGAGTGCCTACTGTCTGTAAGTATTATTTATGTAATTAAGTCTCTACCGCGGCTCGTCCATTGCATGCATATAACCATACTCTCATTGTATTATGCAGAATGAAGATCCGCGAATGCCGCAAGGGGCAAATCTATGATCTTGGGTTTGTTGACCCATATACCGTGAATGGGTATACTGTCGACCACTCTCCCAAGGACACGGAGAATAACTTGGTATATGTCTTAAGGAAAAACTCATACAAAAGGGCAATACTATTTCCTTACAACTTCGCGTGAGTGTTACTGTCTTCACACATTAAATCTTTTTCGCTTACTCCATGTGTTAAGTGTAATTGATGAGTTATGCATATATATGTGTGTCCGCAGGTTTCACTATATCCTGCTAGTCATTGAACCCGACACCGGGATAGTAGAAGTCATGGACTCGAAGAGTAAACCCCTTGAGGCGTGGGGGGACATGGCTGATATCCTCCTCAAGGCTTGGAAACGGTTCACCAACAAGTCTCCGGGTTTAAAGAATAAAGAACTTCGAATAAAACATGTACCGGTAAGTACTACTGGCTAGGCCGCGCATCTCTTTGATTCTAGTTTCAATACCATTATTATCATCCTTGATTATATATATATTATTTTGATTGAACTTTGTTCTCGTAAAGTGCTTGAGGCAGGAGGACGGGAATAATTTATGCGGGTTCTACGTTTGCGAGTTCATCCGCCAGAATACCCACCATAAGAGGGACATTTTGGAACAACTTGATGTAAGTAAACAACATTCATGGCTTTATTTTATCACCTTCTGTTTCATTCACATACACACACATATATATATTGACCACCGTACCTTCTTCAAATTATTAGATCGAACGGTTGCGGGACGGTCTTCTAGCAACCGAGCGTGTACGAGCAATTCAAGAAGAGCTGGCGGGATTCTTAGTTGAGCAAGTCATAGCTCCAGACGGAGAACACTATGTGGCCGACATCCAATATCAAAGTTGATGTAGACATATATATATATATATATATATATATATATATATATATATATATATATATATATATATATATATATATTTAACTATAGATAATATTCTGAGCACCGACTTGTACTTTCCTGGACACAAGGTTGTACTTCCCGGATAACAGGGTTCAACTTTCTGTCGAACTTACCTGAACTTCCCGTTTTCTTCAGAGGTACTGATTATACCTTAAGTTTCTTAACCATTTGTCGGAACTATGCAAATGATATACCGTTGGATAGATAATGAAAAACCGCAACTTTTTCATGTTCACACTTTTCACAGATTTTGCATGGTTTAAATTTAATTTTGAAAAAACGAAAACGCTTATATATGGCCAGAAAACGAACTTTTAGTTCGATTTTCGAATCGCTTATCAAAACTGTGCAAATGATATACCGTTGGAAAGATAATGAAATTGCGCAACTTTTTCATGTTTTACGTTTTTCCAAAATCCTTACAGTTTTTGAACAATTTTAAAAATACCGAAATTCGGACGTACTCAAAAAACGAGCGGACAGTAATTTGGACGATTTGTTTCAACCGTATGTCGGAATGATGCAAATGATATGGCGTTGGAAAGCTATGGACTAGACGCAACTTTCTTATTCCAATTGTTTTCTCTAATTCTTTACAGTTTAAGATAATAACTCGAATTACTGTCCGCATGTTTTATGTGACGGGCATCGAATGATTTCCTCGCGATTTCCATGTAGTATATTTAAACAATGGAAATGATATACGGTTGAAAAGGTATCGAAATGGCGCATCTTTTTTGTATCTACCATTTTTGCCAAATTCAAATGGTTTAAAACTAATTTTAGAAGTTTTGAAATCATGTTTCCGGTATATTTTGTGGGATAACGATTTGAATTTGACGGATTAGATCCATTTATTTGTTGTAAAATATTATAGGTAATGAAATTATACATATACTCTACCATATAAAGCTTTTGGTGACAATGATTGAAGTGGTTGGTGATCAAATCGATGAGATTTGGACAATAGATTTCCGCCCCGTAAAAACAGAGCACTAAACTTCCCTCGACATAAGCTTGTACTTCTCGGGCAATGCGGTTGTACTTCTTGGTGCGGTTTCATGAAACTGTTCAGAAAAACTGATAAATTTTATCTGAACACTTTCTACTTCCCGTAGTTACCGCTTGTACTTCCTGCAGTCACCGCTTGTACTTCTCAAAATCACTGATTGTACTTCCTGCGGATGAGGATATTTTTTTGTTTTTTGTACTGCCCAGTCTGATTAGCTATACTTGTCTTGTACTTCTTGTTGTTACTGGTTGTACTTCCTAGCGGATATTTAATTTACTTGGTTTACTTAATTATTTTTGAACTAAAGTGTACGGGCCAATATTTGAAGTGTTGAACTTCCAAATACTGATATGTGTACTTTTCGGAAACTTTTTTGTTGATATATTATTTTAGTGTACTTTTTAAATTTACTGCCATGTACTTATTTGCAATTTGTGCACTTTTCAATATAGCGCCAATTGAACTTCTCAATTTTTCTTCTTTGCACCGTCCATAGACAGATACATATACTTCCTAAATACAAGCATTTGTGGGCTAGCAACAATTAATCTGTGCGATGATAGTTGATGCAGGCCACTGACGGTACAAGTAAACTTCCACCATGAAATCACACACTTCCATTTTTCAAACATAAGTACTGATTCGTCTTGATTTGTTTTATCATTTCCACTCAAATTGTTCTGATTTTGTCAGTAGTACACACAGCAGGAAAGTACAACTGTATGCCTCTTTGATGTTCAGACAGATGGGAAGCAAAAGTTTAGGTCAAAATTAAAGTAGCAAGAAAATATAATTATGCCTTGCGACTACTGCTACTTGTGCTGCTACAAGGATGAGTTGTTGCTTCCTGTACTTCTACTGAATTCGTGTGTGTGCTGCTGCTCACGAGTTGCATTTATTCTTGATGAGGACTTGCGTCTACTGGTTTATGATTCGTAGTAGTATACATCTCTCACCCTCACAGGGGCATACACAAACTACAGTAAAAATGTACAATGGTACACAATATGGCAATACAACATTCGCGTAGGGGCAGTACAACCCGTTTACGAAAAACAAAACCAACAGGCCTCATCGCTCGTGGAGCAGAAGAATGGAGGACATGGCGCGGCAAGGATTGAAACCGGTGGCCATCTGGCAGTGTTCTAAGGCGGCACGTGAAGGTCACCAGACTTGAGGACGCGCGGGGAGGGGCGCCAGAATTGATGAGCTTCGTGGCGGCGGCCGCACGCTGGAGTTGATGAGGTGTGGCGAGGGGCTCCCGGCCGGCGCACAAGAGGGAAGCGTCGGCAGGCGAGGCTTCAAGGTTTCCCAGGAGGCTGCCACTAAAGGAGGCGCCGCGCGACGAGTAGGGAGGTCGAGGTGGCGCTCGCAGGAGGCATGGAGGCGACAAGCAAGGTGAGGCCCGCGGTGCCATGCCGGCTGGAGGACGACGCACGCGAGGAAGCAGAGAAGATGGTGCGACGCCGGAGGAAGGAAGACCAGCGAGGGAGGCGCTCGATGTGGAATCCCCGAGCGGCGGGCAGCGGTGATTCGCGAGGGAGGTGGTGGCGCTTTCCAAGGGAGACTCCGTCGCTGGTTGCCGGGGAGGCAGCGGCTGTCCTTCTAGCAAGGGAAGCTGGCGGCGGTGGAATGAGACGCGTGTTGGTCGAGGTGAATCGTAGAACATCATGTGGTTTCTTCTATGAACTTTCCGTATTCAACTACTTGGACTGCTCATACATGGAGACTGATATTTCCTATCTCCAAAGAATGCGACATGTACAAGTGCACTGCTTCTATACACACATGTGCACGCTGTAGTAAATAACAAAGAGAGAAAATTAGGGGATCTGGTCAATTTGTGTCTTCTCCAATCCAAAACTAAAAACACGAACTTACGCCTTCCTGAAACCGTGCGATTGAACTTTCTTCTGAACTTGCATGTACTGCCTGTCACGGAAAATTTAGATATAACACAGAGCTGGCAGGACATGAGGGCCGGCACAACAGCGGCGTACAGGGGGCAGCGGCATAGGCCGGCGGCTGGAGTCCATGCCGGCGCGAGCTGAAGTCCAGGCGGACACTGTATTTGTATCTCTGAAACGTTGCCCAGTAGCTTTTTTCTGAACTTTTGCACTCCCAATCTTTTACAGCGTAACATTTGTTTCTTGCGTTTTTCTCCTGCACTTGATTCCTAGCGACATGTACTTACAGAACTAGAAGACATGTACTTACGGAACCAGAAGACATGTACTGCTGCGACTAACCTGCTTGTGAAAACGAAGAAAAAAAATAATGCATCGCTGGAGCAGGACGCAGGGATGAGCAGCGGGAGCAACAAGGAGTGGAGTCCAGCGCTGGTGGTGGCGATTCCAGGCCACGATTGGGAGAACTAACTGGTTGGGGGTTCCGGGCGGAAAGATTTTCGTCGCCGGCGCACGAGCTCGTGGAGCTAGCCTGGCGGATGCAGGGGACGGGGCGGAGGCAGGGGCAGGGGCCCGGGCGGCGGCGGGAGGGAGGTGGGGAATTGGCTGTTTTCCAGGCGGTGGAGCGTAGAAGAGATCTAGGGGCGGGCGGCATGGCGGTCGGGCGCGCGGTGAGGATCTCGCCGGCGGCATCTAGGCGGCGGCGCGCGATTCCTCTAGGCGGCGAAGCGGTGGTAATCCAAGCGGGGCGCAGTTGCCCTCCAGGCCGGCGGTTGGGGTGGCCGGAGGCGGAATCTGGCTGGCGGGGAGCACAGGACATTGAGATCGTGCGTCGTGGGTGGGGTTAGTGTGAGCAAGTTAGGTTCGTGGGGTTCGTGGGCTTTTTCTTCCAATCAGACTCGGTCCGCGCCTATATATGGAAGATGGTGCTCAGAATATTATTTTGAGCACTGGTTGTAGAATAGTGTGACCCTATATATATATATATATATATATATATATATATATATAGAGCCCAACTATTCTCGAACCCCGCTTAAGAGGGGTTCTAGAATAGCTATTCTCGAACCCCCAAATCCGACTTACCTTCTTATCCCGACCAGCCCCGACCTGATGCGCCGCACAAACCCAACCGAACCACCTTCTTCCTCTAGTCCGAACCCCACCATCCCCGATCCACTTCTTCCCCCAGGCCCGCGCACCACCGGCCGCACCCAGGCCACGCGCGCCGCCGGGAGGTCCCCCACCTCCTCCGCGCGCCGCCGGGAGGGCCCCGACCTCCTCCTCGGGCCGCCGGGAGGCCCCCCACCTCCTCCGCGCGCCGCCGGGAGGGCCCCCACCTCCTCCTCGGGCCGCCGGGAGGCCCCCCAACTCCTCCGCACGCCGCCGGGAGGGCCCCCACCTCCTCCTCGCGCTGCCCCGTCCCGTCCCATCTTCTTCCTTGGCCGCTGCCTCACCTCCCTCGCCCCACCTTCTTCTTTCCCCGGCGCTGGGAAGCCCCGCTCCACCTTCTTCCTTGGCCGGTGCCCCGTCTCCCCGCCCCACCTTCTTCCTGTGCGAGTGCGACCGTGGACTACCAGGAGTGCCACGCCTCCACCGTGTCTGGTCCCCCGACCTTCCGTGAACCCGTTAACCTGCATCGATGCGAGTCCGGCGACGCCCAACCCGGGAGTTCACATGCATATCCACGGGATTTCACAAACGCGCCCGCCCTCCATCGACCATTTTTTGAGATGTAATTTTTTCTCTTCTTGTTCTTGAATAGTGGTCAGATTCATATAGCAAAAAAATCACAGTGATGTGCTTGCTTTTGTTCTGTTTCAGTTGTGCAATCCGAAATTCTTGAGTACTGTATCACGGTACTCTGAAGTTAGCTAGTGAGTTAACTTCTCAAAAAATGGTAGTTGTAACACAAGTTCTGAAGTTCAAAATTTCAGTTTGTTTGGTAGAAACAGTTCCAACCGGACATGCTTAATTTGTTAATAGAACATAGTGCTACTTGTAGTTCACTTCTCCTAATTCATGAAGTTCACATATATTTTTACTTGATTATGTAGTTCATCCATTATTTACTTGATTACCTTTTGTGTACGCTCTTGCTATTCAGCGTATAAAATTGTTGCTCCCGTAGGAAGTTTGGAATGCTTCTGCAGTTCTGCTTTCATTATATACTAGACCATGGAAGCGCGCGTTGCTGCGCCCGTCCATCTCGAGAAATGGATAATAGAAGGTACACGAGAATAACTGGTTAGTTCAAACACTGAAAAAATATGGATAATATATGAGTGGCACAGATCCTGTAGAAAAATCTAATAATGCAAAGATTTTACATATGTCAGTTCAAAGGATCACAACGATCGATGCTACACACAGCTTCTTTTGTGCTGTTTAGAATTACTGTTTAAAACTTAGGATACCATTCAGCCAAAGAGCCCCGAGGACTGACTTGAGGTCCTTCCTGCTATTCCACTGCCTTCTAAATTTGCTTGGTTGCCTTGTCAAGTCTTGCTACCAGGTCATTTTACATCTGATGGCAATAGCATAAGTGTTTTAGAAAAGAAGAGTAAAATCACAAGTGGCTATTCCAGAACATGGCTCTATTGACTTGAGTCATAAGTATAAACAAAGAGACTGATATATGATGAATAGCAGGTGCTCTGCACACAAAAATGTGAAGTCTAGCAAACACAAGTATGCAGAAATTTTCCTTTTACGGTTCTTGAGAGGCTAACCACACGATTTGTCTAGATGGAGATGTTTCTACATGAATATGATTCACAATAATAACACGGCTGATTCCAACAGTGCGCGCGCGCATGCACACACACTTTTAATGCTATCATTGTCGATAATGAATCATGTTTGTAGGCAGCTAGATTTCAGAAAACAAAATTTAAAAACAAAGAACAAAAGTCAGTAAAAAGCAAATATGCTTACCCATATTGATATGATGATGGCCTCCAGTATTTTGTTCTCACCAAAGTATCAATTTCAAGGAAAATAAGCCACGTCTTTAGTATATACAAATTTACTTCTAACTCCAGTTAAATCACATATTATGGGACAACCTGAAGGCTGAAGCCAAAGAAAAACGTCAGATGAAAGATTGAACACCATTATTTTTATCCGGTGCTGAGATCATTTTTTAGTGTAAAAGAAAATAGTATATGGACTCAGCTGACAGGTTTATTCTATCTCCTACATTATTGCCCAGCATGAAGCTCCACGCTATGTTGTTTTAAGATAAGCAATTGTAAAAGACTGCCCAGATGGCTCGATCAATGTACCATTTATGTAACATGGTAAACTACTCCAAGCAGCACAACCCATCAATCAAACATCAGCTACTGTCGTACAATAGCAACCCAACAGCTTCAATTTGCTATGTACTGCAAAATAAACTTCTAGCTATATGCCAGATAAACTCCTGTAGAACTACAGACTCAAGAAAGAGAGCTGCAACACTACTTTTCAAGCCAGATCAACATGGTCTACAGCGTAATCTGTATGCCGTCCCGTCAAAGCTAGAACATTTCTCATGTGTGCCCCAACAATGGCCTCATGTCTGCAGGCACCTTCTCCTGACAAACCCCAACAGGAACCAATGGATTGAAATCCCAAAAACTCGAAATTCGCAACTAAGAATAGATGTGTGGTTGTTGCTTTACCCTAATCATGGCGAGGCGATGAACTGGATCTGGCGTTTGACCTGCATCAGTTTCCCCTGGAGGCATGAACGCTGGAGCGCCAACGCTAGAGGTGTCCACAACTCCACACACATCCCCTGATCCTGCCGCTACAGCCTACCTACCAAGAGAATAAGGAGGAAAAAATGATCGAAACCTATCAGATTGGGAAGACATATCAAGGCGAGAAACGTAGAAGGGGAATCGAGTGGCCGCTACACCTTCAAGCCATCATGCCAAATCCAGTACGAATAGAGCGATTCGACAATTCCTGAAACAGTAACATCAAGTAAGCTACCTGAGTATCCGCAGAAAGAAGTAAGGCTCCTGAAAACCACTGTAACACCACGCTGCAAGAGCCATGGCCGCCCAAGGGGAAGGGGCAGAGGATGAAAGGCTAGATGGAAGAGAGAAAGAACTGAAGGCACACACCATTGTGAGTTACTCCGTACAAATTAGCTTCACGCGGACAGTAATTAATCAAAGGTTGTCTGGTGAATCTATCTTGCAAGGGTGGAGCAACACTGGTCGGTCAAAGTCGCTGGTCCCAGATTTGCATCTTCTGCGCCCATAAACTAATAGCACTGCAGGAGTTAATAAACCGATGGCCGCCAACACGGCGTGGTACTTTGGCGAATTAGCAGAATTTCCGAATCAGCACTTACATGCTTCTAGTGTATGTATAAAATAGATTAAAAAAATAATGCTAAAATTTGTGCTTGATACACATCAAAGTACTAAAGCATGATTAGAAATCATCCCAGGTATAAGATTTCCCACTGGTAGAAATAGATGCGAAGTTCTTACCTCAAGTCGTTGGAGGTTGTTATAGTATCCTGGGGGGAACCAACAGAAGTTGAATAAACCATAAGCATCGTAATGAGATTCTGACAGAAGCAATGCAATCAAGTCAGTAACATTTATTAAGTTTACATAGAGAAGCAATGCAAATAACTCCTTAAACCCATTGTCATATTGTAGTACATTGTATATATTCTTTCTAACATCATTTTTTCATAAGATTTTTTTATTATTTTCATTATGTTCCCTTCAAGGCTGCTATAACCACTTCATATACATAAAAACTTATTTGAGAAAAATCTACTAAAATACCAATCTGGAAAAGCCTAAGGGTAATCCTTCCGACAGAGTATCACAGTAGTGAACCTTTTCATGGTCATAAACTGAAGCAAGAACAAATTAGAAATGAATATTTTCCAGCAATCACATATTTGCAAGAAATTCATTTGAATATGGAGGAGACAGTTTAGATAACAGGGAGTAAAACCTGGCATCTATGCAGTTACAGATCCTCTGTATACCCCAAAAGGCTAAAAAAGGTTAAGTAACCAAATACAGAAGCAGTCAAAGTATTAAGTGGGAATAGAAAATAACCGAGATAACAAAAAAATGTTGATTGTACACCTACCTGCAGTAATCAAATGGCATGTAAAAAATAAGAATGGAGTATGTGCTAAGCCCAGGGTACCTAAGCCTAACCTCTTTGCAGTCTCAACATGAGGATAATTCATATGATTTCTTTCTTTGATGCAACAGCTAACTAATATGGTAGAAAAAATATTATATTCGAACACAGAATAAAATATCCATAATAAGATTTGTGCAAGCTAGCTTGTCATAGTCAAACTATATCTTCTAAATCATTACTGTAAACCGGATATGGGTGGTACTCTACAGGGCACCTGCATACATGGTTACATGAGTATTTTCTGGGCTGAGAATTTCGAGAATTTATTACAAGATGCCATACAGATGTAGGAATTACCATAACGGATGAGCACATCTTGGCTGCATTGGCCAATTACAAGAAAAAGGCACTTGAATAAATCACCATGCGGAGAGATTTCCTTCAATATGATATATATTCATAGCATTACATCAGTTTTATGTTTTGTTATTAAAGAGAACTTGACACACAACATTCCAATAACGAAGTTTGGAATAGACATACTGGAACTCTTGGACTGCAAACCAACTATCACATTCATGGTTTGCAAGGCCTGCATTTGGTCTGAAATTGTGTAGACCCAGGAACCAATAACTGCATTATAAGAATAACAAGCACACAGTTTGTTTATCCTACGCAACTGAAAGCTCGGTTCATTGCATAGACAACAAGATGTATACATCAAGAAACTGTGTGCAGCACCGTAACATTTATCAGGAGTAGCTCCTAAAATAAATCAATACAAACTGCAATATTAGGCCAAGAATTGGATCCAGAGATATAATTAGATCTAACATAACACCACCAGGGTGCTTCAAAGCCAAAAATCTGTACAGATCTCGTGGAGATGTAAGGCAGAATGGGACGCACCTGTCATCTGCATGAACAAGCCGTCCAGTCGTCGCTGGTCGTGCCCTACCCTGCTGCCGCCACCATTTACGCCTCCTTCTCCCTTCTCCGCCCCCATACAAAAACTGACTACGGTACCCGACGAAGACAAGCAATAAGTGAATAATCTGACGGGAGGTGAACAAATCACATTCATGATATTAAGCACTTGTTATTCAGGGGCGTTGCCCAAAAGCTTACCAGTTACCGCCGGAAGGTGGCCGGGCATCATGCCGGCCAATGAGCCCGAAGAGAGGCGGCCCCATGGATCTGTGGCCGCTCACCGTAGCCCTCCCGAAACGCTAGCAGTTGGGTGTTGCCGCCGTGGGACAGTCGCTGTCGTATGAGGATTGAGGAACCAGCAGAGGAGGTACAGGCATAAAAGGCGCGTCCACCATGACCAGCGGAGAGAAAGGAAACTTAAAGTTTGGCTCGTCTGCAATAGCATCAATCGCGCAATAATGGCGGCGGCGCCGCGATGGCCTCTCCCTGCGACCGCTCCGTCTTCCCGACTACAATTGCAAGCAAAAGTAATGAGGCCCATCAATCTCTAATTTCGGCCCGGTCAACGGCAAGGCGTCCAAGTCAGTTTACAGAGAAGCAGCCCAGTCATGTTGGCAGGCCGTGACGCGCGCTCGATATGTCAAAATGAGGCAGCACTGGCCTTTGACGGGATGGAATGAAGGAAGAGGACTATTCGGTAATACTGTGCAAGTGTAGACCATTAGATGGTTAGATCGGACGGCTTGGGATACTAAATGGCTGTGAGAGCTCCTAGCTAGACCCATTTTACTGTTACTCAATATCTCTCTCTTTTGGTCAGTTATTTCTCTCAGACTCTAATTATGTAGCATCTCATTTATCCACTGTAGGGATGAAGAGGATGCAGAAACCACAACAAATTGGCATGTCTATGTAACTGGACATAGTTTAGGTGGAGCTCTAACAACCCTTCTCACTCCCCCATGTTTTAATTTTTTCATTTTTGTATTACATCGTTGTTTTTCACTTGTTGTAGCTGCTATTTGTGAATCCATGTTCTGTGTATGTGCAAATAAGTAAAATTTGTGGCCTACAGGTGTTTGCTTTTATACCAAAAATATGAGTTATGTTTCTAGAAATATTTTCCACAAGATTTTGTCTCTCTCTGTTATGCTCTTAATTAAAAATAAGATTTTTTTGGTTTTGCAATAGTTTGGGAAGTTAACTCTTTGTTCAATGCTGGTTCAGTACATAAAAAACAGACATTCCTTATGCGAAAAAGAAATAAAATAGAGTCGGCAATCATCTTGCTATTATGGTTTAAATTATAGGCTCATTGATATGGTATATTGGCAAAATAAAAGTACAGGCTACCATCGATTAAAATTGAAACATGTCTTCTCTGATTTTTATGGCAAAAACAAATAGAACCTTATGAAAAATATATGAGTTCACTTCTTCTCATCTGTGAAGCTCACTTCTCCTAGTATGTGAAGCTCACTTCTCTTAATTCATGAAGTTCACAACTACTGCTATTTTCAGTTTATATATTCCTGTTAGATAGAATATTTGTGAAGTTTGTGGCTGCGGGATGGATGGTTCTTGTATATGCAATAGTTTTTATAGACTTACAGTACATAAACAGAGGTTTCTCTTCAGCAGAAACAAACAACTTGATGATTAAGGTATAAATGACATGTTCATTGGAGATCGTTTAAGAAAAATGTTAATACTACTTCCATTTTTAGTGTACAATGGCTGTGAGTAAATTGTTAATACTAGATAAATATTTGGAAGTTCACCTTTTGATTTCGAGAAGCTCATTTCTTGGATCTGAGAAATGCACGTGTATCCCGAGAATAATATTTGTTAGTCTTGAAGTTCAGTTTGTTTGTTTGCCGTGGAAGTCTATATCCCCTTTAAAGGAGTTGATGTTTTCCTTTGTTATCACCATTTGTGAGCGAGAGGTAGTTCACTTGCTCTGTTTGTGATGCAGCAAAACTATTTTGTTCTTGTTTATTGACAGCAAAAGTGATTAACAGTTCACTTTGGATTGAAAAAATAGTTCTATCAGGACGCACATGGAGCCCTCCAATTGAAGAAGTTGTCTAGTGAGGTGTTGTTCCTCGATTTGTGTAGTTTCTTACCAGAGAAAGGCATGAACCAAATAGACTTATAAATGAATCTAGTTCACTTCTGAACGGCTGCTAATTAATATTCTGAACTGCCGCCATTTCGGTGAAGTGAAGTTCATATTTCTCTCATACCCTTCCTCCTAGGCTTCGCCGGGACGGGCACAGGATGGGTGAAGTTCACTTCTTCTAATCCTTATAGTTCACTTCTCCTTAGTATCGTCTGTGACACAGTGGCCATGGCACAGTTCATCGTAGGCCATGGTGCAGTTTGCTCTTTGCACATTGGAAGTTCGCCTTATATAAATAATGAAGTTCGTAGTATGTTGTTGATGCGTGGGTGATAGAAAAATAGTAGTTCACTGCGCCACATGGTGAGTTAATGTTTTATTTTGGGGAAGTTTGTGTTGCCCGAGATCTACTCGCAGTTCATTTTGAAATACTTGCTTATGCGTTTCCATTGATCAAATCTGAAAATAGAAAGTGTTAAATACTTGCTGGTATTATCAAGTTTTTCCCTATGTTCGAAACATAGAAATCCATTTAACCATGTGTCAGAAGTTCAATCTATTCTGTCAGACAAATTCAGTTTTTCAGCATAGCAATTTGCAATTTTGTGGAAGTTAAATTTTCTTTTCCGGGATCAGATGCTTCCCGGCTAGTATGAAAAATAGTAGTTCACATTTTTACTAGGACCAGTTCACTTCCTATTATTTGGGAGTGTTTCCTGCACATAGTGCTACGGGAGTTCACGATTACCACCCGTGGGGGTCCATTCGAATCTCGGTTCCATCCATGACTCTGCTGGGCTTATTTTATTCTGAACTGTCTAATGTGGCCCCGATCTTCGTTTCCATTTGGTTTGAGAGTATTGCAAGAAAAGCATATAGTATCTCGCTCCATCTCTATTTAATAGAACGAAATGGAAGTTGATGCTTCAGCCTTGTAGGAAAAGAATTAGTATAGTTCATATTATTCACAAGGGAAGTTCACTTCTTATTTGGAGACCATGTCAAGCTGTCCGTTTAACTCCGTTTAATTGGAGGAGATGCAGGTTACAAGACAACGTCAAGTCGGACACATCGAAGCTGCTGCAGTTCAGATATGATGTTGGACCAGTTCAGAAGGTGTGTATGATCTTTTTACAAACCATATGACTTCACTCGTTCCTCTGTTGCTTCTTGCTCCATGTATATGCTTTAACTCTTTCCTTACCTTGATGCACTACTAGTACTTGCGATCACGTGAGAATCATTTGATCAAAAGATAATGTTGCCAGCTTGTATGTGGTGTTCCCCTTTATTTTCAATTCTAGTTTTCTCTTGATCTGGAGTTAATTCCTGTTAGCATGTCCAAGTGGGTTGGATTATAGTTTCTAATTTGTTCCTTAACTATTCTAATAAAAGGACAAAATAGAAGAAATTATTTGAGTCTTGCAACTGTCTTGATTGCTTAGACAGATCACAAACTTGTTTTGCAAATGCTCAATAGAATGTATATATTTAAAGTCAGAATGTTTGCTGCTAAAAATGAGTTTTCCTTGTCTGCTAAACTGGATTATTTGTTCTCGAAAGTATGTTACTTTCCACGTAAGACAAGTTCACTCCTCAGTCTAAAACAGTTCACTACATTCGAAAAAATGAAAAAAAAGAAATTCCCAAGTGAAAAGGTCGTCAAGAAAATGCCTGACCCGGAGTCCACTTGTAATGTCTCTGAAGTTCACTTGGTAATGCCCAGAAATTCATTTCATTTTTGTGCATTCAATTTGTCGTGGCAAAAACAGTTCACATTTACTTGTACATTATTTATATAGTGATTTGTACAAATGCAGAAATAAAAGAAATTTAATCTTTGTCTCTACTCTCAAAATTATACTATTGGATGAGTTGCAGGTTTGGGATTTCATGCCGACAATAAAAAGAGACTCAAGATCTTGTACAGCTCCTCTCATGCTACGTGTAAAAGGTTACAGGGAAGTACCGTAGTGTGCGGCCCGGCAGTCCACCCGTCCGCTAAGACGCAGCGCTGCGCCACCGCAGGAGGCAGTGCGGCAGTTGAGTCATCCACTGGAGGCTGTGCCTGCGATTTCTGATTTTCTGCTACTAGCTTGTTTTGATGTTTGAATATACTCTCTTAGTATAATTCCTGCTGCCAAGCTTGTCTGGCTAATTTCTTCAATAATACCATTGTACCTTGTTTCAATCTTGGAAGTATAGTTGATGTCTTGCTGTGATTTCTCACCTCTGGCTTATAAAAAGGCCTGCCACCTACTTTTTGGTACATTGCTGGTACTTGGTTGTGAAGTTCAGATAAAAACAAGTGCGGATTTCTGAAAAAGACCAGGTTGTCTGAAGTTTAAGGACAAGCCTCGGCAAAGCTTTGCATTTGTAATTATTATAAGTTGTAATTTGTAGCCATTGGGCTAAATCTGGTAGCATTTTCAAGTTCAGCAAACTACAACGTTTCCCAGTTTTATCTGGTAAGTTCACTTCCCCTCCAAGAGGAAATTCACTCTGCCTGAAGTTCAGCGTTTTTAAGTTGTAACTTCTCCCAAAGTGCAAATTCAATTTTTATCGCATGGAAGTTCACCTTGAGCTGAACAGAAAAATCGACACAAACCTCTTGAAAGTTCAGTTACTTTTGTTAGTTCGCTTTGAACATGGCAGAAAAACACTTCGCCTTAAAACCATGCATCGTCTGTAGCAGGTGGAAAACCACTTGATGCATCGTCTAAAACTACAAACTTGTTCCTTGAACAAAAATCTGGAAAACAAAAGCTCACCAAGTCTAGTTTGTGAATACTTTTTCACAGATAAAAGTTCACTCTGTCGTCGGATGAAGTTCATTACAAAAAGAAATGTGCACTACACTTATCCGAGGTCCGCAATGTACTTTCTTGACTGGGCGGCGAAGTAGTATGCTGTCTGCAGAAAATTAGAAAGAGAAATCATTGGCGGCTCGCTTCATTGAATTACACTTTTATTATTGGGGAGTGCACTTTGTTTCTCACCAGCTCTTTTTATTTTATTAGGGAGTTAATGAAATCTTATTTTAAACTGGAAAATTAGATGATAAAAATGAGTTAAACATTACTTAATTTTTGGGAAGTTCATTTACAGTAGTTATGTATAAAAAGATCATTCTTTCAGGTCGGAAGTTCTGTTCGTTTGAAGAAAAAACTCAAAGTAAAAAGCAGCGGACAGAAGTTCACTCAGTAAACTTCACATGTTTATTTTCAGAAAATTAACAAAACTTAATATATCAGTTAAATCATATAGTGGATTTTTTCTAGTATACACCATGTAGAATGTTGAATAAGAATAGAAAAACGTCAATAACTTTTGCACATAAAAAATTCAGAACGTAGGCAGCAGCAGAGAAGCACAACACCGGCAGTATTTTCCTGTGAACCTCACACATCTGTCGATCTGGATCTCTTACAATTAACGTAGCAGCAATCACCTAACCATGTACAACCTAGACAAACTTCAGACCAGGAAGTTAATCTCAAAGATGCAGAGCAGTTCACATCAGTTCCTTCGAGCAAAAGCAAGGTGAGTTCGCACGGGACGCACGAGCTGGACTCCCTGGCGGCACACCGTGAACTCTGCAACGGCGCGATGTGGACGCGCGAGGTAGATTTCCTGGGCCTCGTTGAACTGACTGCATCCAGGCGGTTGCTGCCGATAAGGGGCACTTGGGGCGGCAGAGTCCACGCTCCTTCGCCGCGTATCAGGAGGGGCGTAAGCCGGCCGTCCGGTGAGAGCTGTCATCGGCGCCGGCGAGCTCTGCAGCTGGTCGAGCGGCCTTATGGGAGGCCGGGATGCATCCTCTCACCATCGACCATACTCAAAATTGCGTCGGCTCCTTGAGAGACGAGGTTGCGGGGAGGGATGGGGCAGCCTCCTGCGCGTGGGGAGCTCCTTAGGGCGAAGGAAGAAGATGGAGAGGGGCCGGCGGCCGGAATTTAAGCCGCGCCGCCGTGGAGCTGTCAGCGATGGAGAATTTGCGGCGCGGGGGCGACGACCTGGACAGCGTGTGGGGCAGGTCGGTGGGCGCGGGGGCAGGTCCGCAAGTGGGGGCGCGGGGGCAGGTCCGCAGGTGGGGGCGCAGGGCAGGTGGTGAAAGGCGTACGAGGAGTTCACACGTATAAAGCCTAGAATTTCAATTCATATAAGCAGAAGTTCAGAAAGGGTTCAAGAATAGTTATTCTCGAACCGGTTCGAGAATAGCAGACCTATATATATATATATATGCATGAACGTGTGTCACTTTGATCGACATATGTAATACTAGCAAAAAATGCCCGTGCGTTGCATCGGGAGAAACAAAACTCGGAAAAAAACTCACCTCTTGGTTACTGTTGGTCACATGTTCTCCTGATCACGAGAAACATGACCAATTCAATATCTACACATAATGGATCGCATAATATACTGGAACACTGCATAGATGGTATAAAATTGCAATAGGAGTTCCACTTCCAATACAAGAGAATCGAAATCATTAAGAAATTCCATAAGAGGTTCTCAATTTAGGGGAGGCAACAAAGTAGATGACATAGTATTTAGGTGCGTGCTCCCGACCACATTGCTAGTCGGCTGCGGTGTTTGATAGCCACCAACGCTAATGATGCTGCTCAGAAGGCGATGCAAGTCACATTTCGTGTCCCCATCTCTTTACCTAAGAAGCTCGGCCTCTGCACGGAAGAGCTACCTTGTCATGCGACGGCAGGGAATCGAGGGCGTTGTCATCGGCCGATGCTCCTCTGGATAGGCAGTACACCAAGTCCTCCTCCAAACCGCCACTACACCGAATGTCCAAATCCTCTCCCAAATCTTTCAATATCGACTAAATCCCGACCACGAAGGCGACAAGTCATGGTTGGTAGCTTGGTCCTTAACGCGTAGGAGGAACGACGACATATTAAAGGCCAGTGTGTCGAGGAGCGGGCGAAACAGGGAGACGCCGTGGGTGTGGCCCTATCGATAGTGGCCATGCGACACAATCCCTTGCAGTTCTCAGGTGTCTATCAACAGTGGCCTCCGCGTCGCCGCTCCTAGTTTCGGTGATGCCTAGTCAGTACCCGTCCTCTCCCTGACAGGGGGGCTCCTAGTGAGTCACGCGAATCAAGATGGTTCGCCAGGCGACGTAGTTAATCATGGTTTAGGATCTCATCGTGTAAGTATTTAAAGTACACACTCGATCGCTCAGGTTTGAGACCAACGAGACCCTATAGAATGAACTACGGAAACTTAGCTAATTGATTATTAAATAAATATTGAAGATAAATATCAAAGATAATTTTGTATTTTTCTATTTTAAAAACTTTTTCGTAATACTTTATGTAAAATGAGGACGAATAAATGTGTACAAGTATTTTGAGCTTACTATAATACTGATGGAACGTGCAAGGATCAAGAAGCAGGTCCAACATGTCATTGAAACCGGGTGAGGGAATTCTTTTTAAAAAAGAGATGTGTGTGATGGTGTGCCCTTGAACACGTGTGTGGTTGAGAGAAAAGGTGCGGAAGGGCTCGATGCCCAGACGCCAGACTTTCTCCTCGCAAATCATCTGCCAGCACGGCCTTCACCCTCCGCTAGAGGAGCACGAGCACCCCCCGTCCACCAGCACGTCTGGTCTCCTCCTGCTCGCTTCCATTCTCCTTTCTCTGCCTTCCTCTAGATTTGTATCTCACGCCCGACTTAGTGCTCTTGGCCGAGCTCGCCTCTTTTATCCATCCAGGCGCCGGACGGAGCGGAAGATCTTGCTCGGCCTCAACCGCCGCTTCCCCCTTCTCATTTCTCTGCCTTCCTCTGAATTTGTATCTCACGCCCGACTTCGTGCTCTTGGCCGAGCTCGCCTTTCTCTGCCTTCCTTCCTTTCCTTTTGTGCTTCAATTCATGCAGGCAACATATTTCTAATCCCAACCGATGGTGCTATTTCTTGTTGATTCACCTTGCTGACATTGTAGGCAAATTCGATTCTATATAAACCGGTAATACTCATTGCAAGGGAGCGATGTGGTACTATTCAACACAATTCATCGTGGCCTGCAAGTGTTTTTGTGAATGTGGATTTCTTTTACCAAATAGACAAGCCCACCAAACCTAACCGAGAGCACCAAATGGCTGGCCCATCAATGATCGTGACCGAAAAGGCTTTACGCGTGTGCGATGCGGGACGGATGTTGCGAACCGTTTTGTTACTGAGCGGTGGCAGCCCTTGTAATTTCAACAGAAAATCTAGGGCAACTCTAAAACGGACGAAAATTTAGGGGAGAAACCTTACTGCCTTTATTAGTAGGTATAGGTAAAGATTTCTGTATGCCATGATAGATAACATGTTAAGGAAAGAATTAATTGGATTTAAACCGGTTGAATGGTTGAGTTGCACGTTTGGCAATTAATGCGATAGAAGGACACTAAAATGCTGCGTTACACCGGTTCCCCGCCGAGCCCGGCCGGCCACATGGAGAACAAGCATTCGTAATCGATGCAGGTGCAAAGAGAGAGGGCTGCGCCGGATGGTTTTGCCGATTGGCCATCCGGTGCATATGGCCATTACCAACCGGTGCAAAAGGCCATATTTCTACTAGTGTGAGTATCAATCCCGTGGTTTGGTAACGCGTGAAATCCTGCGGTTGGTAGCTAGAATGCTTGATACGTCGTCGCCGGCCGGACAGGCTTATGCAAGTGTCAGGCGGCGTGTGGCTCGCCGGCGACGTGACGGGGAGCAGGGGAGCCGCTCACCGAGATAGAGGACAGTGTACCGGTACCGGTAGCGTGTCGATAAGATAAACAACCAGTTAAGATAGCATAAACGATGCCTTTTCGCAGATTTGCTGACGCAAACGCGCTAGGTACATGCTAACATGGTAAACTTGCTAATGCTTTCAGTAGTCAAATATAAACCTCTTCTCCCATAACCGGTGGATAATGTGATATAAGGATAGTTACTGCTGGTTGCTGACAGCTAGTCAAAGGCAGTGTTTCGTGTTTGACACTAAATTACTTTATCCATCGGTATTAAGTTCGGAAAAGGAAATCTTGTCCAGTGCAAATCCAATCTGGATGGCTCACACAATCGCATCTGCATCTCCGGCCGTCGAGTTCAACCATGTCCATGTCCTTGTCGCCGACGAACATCTCGCTGCATGTATGCCCCATGCTTAACTACCTGCGAAGCCGAAGCGTGTACATCAGCAACAGCACACATACAACCTGCTCTGTTCGCAGACTCTTCCAAGTGCAGTAACAGCAGACATATACGGTTTCACGAATTTCACACAGGGAGGCCAGTCGAGCGGTGGTCGGTATAAGCGTACAAGCTGCGACATCACGTCGATGCCACTGTCGATAGCACCATCGTATACCTCGGGGGACATAGATGCATGCGATTGTGATCCATCCACATTGGATTGCATTGTATAAGCTGCCTGGGGACACCAAAACCTAACCCTCTCTCCCCCGAGGCGGCGGCGCCGCCCGCCGTCCCCGGGGAGTTCCCCTCCACACCGCCCTCCTCCCCTCCCCTACAGGCCCCCTCCTCCGCCGCCGTCGCCGAGGACGCCGCGGGGCAAAGCCCCTGTGGTGAGGCGGCGGTGGCGGCTCGGTCCTCCGTCGGCAGAGCGCAGCGCGGCCTGCGGGAGCGTGTGGGGGCGGCGGCCTACACCCTCCTCCTCCGTCGACTGAACGCAGCGGGATGGCGGTGGCCGGCGGATCTCCGGCGGCCGGCGGCGGATGTTGGCTGCGGTGTGGTCGGATCTGGGCCCGAGGTTCGGATCACGATCCATCGCGGCTGCGTCTCGTCAATGGCACGAGGAGGCTTCGCTGGGTCTTCTTCGCGGCTTGAGGACGTCCGGGTCTTCGGCCCGGGCATGGTGGTGGTGGCTGACTTCATCCACCGAAGGCAGTCGGCCAGGCTGGCTGTGTTGGATTTTTGATCCCACTTTCAGCGCCGGCAGCGAGACGGGGAGGCATAGTAGCCGGTGAAAACCGAGCCGACTCCGGTCATGGCGGGCGATGGCGGCGTCTGCGCCGTTATCTTGTTGAAGGCATCGTCAAGCAACTATCGCTAACCTACTCGTTCCGGCGGCGAGATGGAGGAGCTTGGAAGCCGGCGATGGTGTCGCCGGTGGAGGGTTGGAGTGGCCAGCCCAGGATGGTCGCCGACGTGGGGGTCCGACCTGAATAAAGGCGGCGGTCCTAGGGCCTCTCTTGCGTGAAGAGGAGGACCTACCGGAGGCCTGGACTCGTGATCTGGCCGGAGGGTTGAGTTCCGGAAGGCTCCGCCGGCGAATGTAACAGTGCTTTGCCTGTAGTTTGCTGGATCGGAGGTATTCGGTTCGTACGCACCCATGCGTTTATTCCAACCGTTTGGTTCTGGAGGGAGCGGCGCGAAGCTCTTTTTCTGTGTTGACATCAAGTGACTATGGATCCATGATGAAAGTCGGAAGAAGAGAATTTCATGAAGGCCGGAGGGAGGACTAGCTAAGGGAGGTTCAAGTCTCCGCGCTGTTGAGGGGCTTGCTTGGTGTCTCGGCTTCACAGCAGCGGTATGAAAGTGGGGGCGACAACAGGTGAAGCGCGAGAGTCCTACCTTTGGGTGAAAACCCAAGGTCGACCTTAGCGGTTGTGCCTGGCAGTGACCTTGGTGGAGGCATTGTTTTGAGAGCGGGGACTATCGGGGTGAAAACCTAAGATCTTTGATCGGGCGACGACGGTGTTTGAGCACTGTTCTCTTGGAGGCGTCGTTTTTGGAGAGTCTGTAATTCAGGTGTTGTCTTGGCGGTGGATGTATTGCTGTTGTTAGGCCCGAGATACTGTAGCGGGACTTTTGTTTCTTAGTTTTCTTTTCTTGTTTTTGGCTGTGTGCATCCGTAGTGCCATTAGGGTGGTGCGTTGTTGCATAGGCTCGGTGTAATTGGTATCTTCTTGATATTAATATATTCCTTTTATCGAAAAAAAGTTCCCTTTCCAAACTTAATACTGATCGGTAAGTTAATTTAGTGCCAAGCACAACACATTAAGTTTGACTGGCATCCATCAACAGGTACTCCTTGTGTCATATTATCTACAGGTTACGGGAAAATAGGTTAACTTGTCCTCGTTTCAAAAAAAAAAGGTTAACTTGTGTGACACAGCACTCGCTGTCCCCCGGTGCATTGGAGCAGGTGTGTGTCCGGTGCATTCTGGAGCAGGTGTTAGGGTATCTCCAACGCGGCGACCCATCTCGCGTTCGCGCGTCTGGATGAGTTCAGCCGGACAAAAACCGGCCCAACGCGGCGACGCACCGCAAATGCGGATGGCCGCGGCGTCCGGAACGATGCAAACCCGGCCCAAATCTGGGCTAGGTTTGCGTGGCCGTGGATGACACGCGGCGTCCGGTCGCGTCCGGGCGCTTGGCTGCTCGTCTCCCTTGGGCCCACCTGTCGGTGACCGGGGAGGCTATTAAATGTGGACTGGAGGGGATCTGTCCCTCCACTCCAGTCCCACTCCACTCCCGAGCGCAACCGCCGCCATGGCCCCCAAGCGACGGTTCGCTCCCGGATCCAATGACGACGAGGCGGCAGGCGTTCGCTCCCGGCGCTGCGGGCCGGAGGGAACCGCGGCGGCCTCCACATCGGAGAGGCCGCCCGCGGAGGCGCGGCATTGCCGCCACCGGCGCCGCTGCTGCTGCAGCCCAAGCCGGAGTCCTCCTCCGAGGACCCCGACCTCGCGCCGCGCTGCTGATATCGGCGGCGGAGGAGGAAGCTCAGTGGCCGCAGCTCCAAGCGGCCATTCGCACATCCGCGATGGAGGAGGAGGTGGTGACCCAGCATACCACTGCATGTTGTAGTATGCAAGTCTGACATAACACCAATGAAACACCGTTCCACTAGCATTACATCGCTCAGAGTGGTAGAGCAGAAACATATGCGGGTCCAAGGCATGACTATAGAATTACATACAGACTCTGTTACAAAAGATCAGCATAACCTCCTACTTTACAATGAGGTAAATCTTTAAATAAATTCCAGAAGAACGACCCGTAGTCTATCCTATCACGAACTCTAATTGTAGAGTATTTAGCTAGCTACAGAGGCTATGAATAGACTCTAACTAAATAGGAGCTAAGTTTAGGAAGCTAGTTCCCTTCTATGGCTAATCTAGGTTTTCTCCTTGTTGGATGTGGTGCTTGACTCCTCTGACAGGGTCCTGTCCCTTGAAGTAGTTACTGACTCCTCGGCCTTCGAGTTGCACTGTAGGTACTCCTTCGATGCCTCCATATCTAACCAGGGGATTTAAGAGTGGGATGAGTACGAGCGTACTCAACAAGTTCATTATAGGAAAGAGGTGTTTAATGCACTAGCTACAGCCCTGGACCAGAAAGTCCAAGACGATGCAGGTTTTTATAATCATTTCTTCAAAAGGTTGCTTTTATTCGAAGAGCTATGTCCGTCAGCCTTCACCGGTTGACTAGAACTTCATGGAGTTCCTTTCCGGCAGCGTTCGCAGTTCCAAATCCGGGGGGAGTGGTGTCATTCGTTACACTCTAGAGGTGTGTTGCTTTACCCATAAGAGATCTTAACCTTGGTGCCAACCGGGCTCGAGTTTCCCGTCCACACTTCCTTTGGTGTGAGGCCCGGTATAAGGTCCTAGTCAATCATGTTCCTCCGCTACCTCGAACACCCACCCTTTGTTGCATACCCCGACCCTGGGTCCTCGTCGGTCCCATTATTCCCACTCACGGGTGGACCCCGACCACGACGACAGTTTGGGATCGAACCAAACTCCTTCGCCGGTAGCTGCAACCCATCATAGACCGCAATACCGTGGGGACTTAGGACTCCCCAGCCTCACCATCTTGCTCCGTCGGGCGACAAGTGTACTATGGACTATGCCGTGGGGACTTAGGACTCCCCAGCCTCACCAGCTTGCCCCCTTGGATCACAAGTGTACTACGGTAAAGCGCATCCATTGATGAACGAGAGGTGGAAACACTTTTGACTACTCCGTCCCACTCCAGATCTTATGGTTAACACGGGTATTACGGCACAAGAATCACTGGACGACATTTGTTGTTTAATCCTAGATGGATATAAACCCGTGCAATGGAACCTCCACCATATCAACACATACCATGGTTCCATTGCCCACCACATAGTCATATTCATAGTTATGAAAATAGTATTTTTGATTTTTATGCAAGAGTGATAAGTATAGTACTTTGCAAGTAATTTGGTAAAAATACTCAAATAACATGAGCAAGCGATGAACTTGCCTTTCTTGACTGCAAGATTATGCAAGGTCTTCGATACGCAATAACTCCAAATTCTGAAATAGCATCATCGTCTGGTAAGGACGATGTTTAAAAGATTGGCAAGGATGCAATAATGCATAAGTATGAGATGCAATCGCTCTAAGCGTGACCTAACCCCGATGATTTAGGATTAGTGAGTGGTAATAATTAGTTCAGGTGTGTTGCACTTTTAGAGTGATTCACAAACAAGGTTCTTATTCAGGTTTGTGTTGTTTTAGAATCATAAGCAAGTGGTAAAATGCATAGTAACAATCATACACACCAAGGGATAATAGTTGTATAAGTGGTGAAGAGCAGTTGTCAATTTTAAGTACTATAGTGCATGGTTGGTGATTACTTGTTATATATTTCAAAGGTATAACTTTTGAAGAATATCTTAATTAGGAAACAGTAGGTCCTATGGTTTATCATGGTTCTCAATTGAGTTTCCTAATCAAGTATTATAGGGATCACACTAAGGTGGAATTGAGTTCCTAGTCATATAAAGGGTGCCTGGTTTGGGTTAACCCAGGGAAGACTAAGCAATTGAATATAATTGGTTGCTACCATGGTTGTTCATATCTTACTAGTGATAGCTAGCTAGGGTTTATAGGTCCTATTAGGTAGGGTTGATGGCTACTCCCTATTTACTTCAAAAGAATAACTTTTGAAGAACATATATACTTCTTAAGTAATAAGAAGTATTTCAATTAGGGTTGAGGTGGTCTAGGTTTTAGTATTGGATCCACTTAAATAGGATATAGGTGGCTCCTAAATATTATGGTTTCAGAAGTATCTAGTACTAGTAGGGTTTTAGTGGAGTATGATATATGATGCACAATATTGGTATGGTTGCTATTGGAGTTCATCACAATGGTGTGATGCTAACCAAGGTTAATTAAGGATGATGGCTTTGGTAATAAGATCTAGGGTTTACTCTTGGTTGATCCTATTAGATTACTTTGGTTGGATAGGTATGCATACATGGAATACTAAATTACTGATAATAGGGCTCCAACATTTTATGTGGGCATGTCAAGTATTTAATTGCTAATTATAGTACTATGAACCAAAAGGAAGTACATAATCACATGTTAACTTGGGGTGTAGGTTTGGAAACCATTTAGGGTTCATATGAAGTAATGGAGCTAGGTTCTAAATGGCATTAGGGTTTTAGTGTTCACATGAAATTATGAAACCATTTTGTTATTTATAATGGAACTAGGGTTTCATAATTACTATTTAGTTCTTAGATTAATAACTTGTTTGCAAAGTTGAAGTTATTAATAACTTTGAAATAAAAATAATATTGGATTTATCATTTTATTATTTTTACAGATTTTAATAGTTAAGGTAATTGTTAATCAGGGTTTAAATCCTTTTAATAAGGATTTAACACAATAAATAAATAAAGAAAATTAGTTTTGATGTTTCCTTTATTTATTTATTGGTTTTTATTTAATTTGGAAGGTTTTCCTAGTTATTGAATTTTTAATTCAATTTAAGAATAGAAGAAAAGGCTTAATTAATAACTATTAAACAATTAAATTTCTATTTAAAATGAAAATTTCAAATTATATTTTTATTGGATAGAGTTTATTTTTATAAGAGTTTTGATATATCATTTATATTTTTCTGAGTTATAATGAATTTTATATAAATGTGTAAAGTTGCAGTAATTATTGAATTTAAATTGAGACGAAATCTACTAGGTACACCCAACTAAACCTACCCCTACTCACTGACCAGTGGGCCAACGGCCATGTCACACGCCACGGTGGCACCAACGTGGCATGGTTCACGGTGACCAACGGGGCAGTCGACGACGGCGCCGGCGTTCCCGGGTTCCCGCGGGGGCGTGCGCGTGCTCGTTGGAATCAGGGAGTCGAGACGGGCCAGATGGTGGCGGCGCCGCTCCGGTTTGGTCACCGGAGCGTGCCCGGCGACGAGGTGTTGCGGCGGCGGATACGGTCACACGGCGCGACGATGCTACGATGCGAACTAGGATGCATTAGAGGGCTCTCGAGAAGCGGAAGATCACCTGGATGCTTCCCGGACTGTCGCAGGGGTCGATTGAGGACGGAGACGACGCGGTGGTCGCCATTTCTCTCTCAGTACCGCGAAAGGGAATGGCTAAATTCCCCCTCCACCGAGCTCCCCATGACGTGTGGCTGCACCAGATGAACGAGGACATCGAGGCGCTCCTCCTTAGCTCAACGGCGGGCTCCAGGGTGGTCGGGAACGGTGGATTGCTTAGGTTGCCGGCGAGCTAGGGTTTCGGAGTTTTGGTCGATGAGGACGAAGAGAGGGAAATTTGTGGGCTGTGGTGCGCTTTATACCTCCTCTTGCGTGCGCTGGCGGTCAGCAACGGCGGCGATGACCCTTGGACGTGGCCCTCCTCATCGCGCTGGCGTCCTCACGCGCGCGTCTGTGGCGAAGACGAAGACGACGACGCCTCTTCGTTCTTATCCGGGCGAAGAGGTACATGGGCTGGTTTGGGCTGCGGCTTGGGCCATGGTGCTGGGCTGCTCTGCAGGCTGCTGCTAGGCTGCGGTGGCCCGATAGGTAAGCCTCTCCTCTCTCTTATTTTCTTTTCTGTTTTCTTTTTCTGTTTTCAATTTTCTATTTTGTATTCTCTTTTGAATTCAAATTTCAATTCTTTTCTATTATGCAGGTATTTCAATTAAGTTAATTCCATGAAGAATTAGTGCCATGGTTATTACACCACTTTCTTATTGGAAGAAGGTATTTTATATTTGATTATATCTCATAAATGTGGGCTTATCCAAAATAGAAAATGGGCATGAGTTTATATTTTTTATTTAATTTCCTTTTCTTGTGAATCAAATCTGTTTTGAATCACTTGAGTTGATAATTTTCTACTCCAAGTGTTTTAGAAAGAATCATTAGGACTTGTCCTCTTCTTTGATAATTTGATTACTTGCATAATATTTTATGTGAGCATCTATTTGTTAAGGCCTTGTAAGTATTATTATAATCCTAATTCAAGGTTAATACTGGTACTATATTTTAATAATACCCTAAAAATACTTAGAATAGGTATTCCTCTCATCATGGTTTGGTCTTGGTTATAAGGATAAGTGGTTGATCACCACCATGGTTTAGTTATAAGGTTTAGCACTAGGTGTTTCTTCTATTCAATAATTGAAGCATGAGATATAACTGGTGAGCAATTCTAGGGTTCTAATTATATTTACCTAATGGCACAAGGTTTGAATCTTAAGTGTGGTCTAGAGTTTAATCTCCCCTATGTATGATAATATAGTTACTTACTTAATATTTCATGTGCTCCACTAGTTACTTAGGATCTGAGAATTGGTTCTATCTTATACCAGTGGTCTTCTATTATTATCTTTAATCTTATCATTAAAGTAACTAAGTGGCTATGGTTCTTCTTATAGTTAACTTTGGTTATAATGATAAATGGTTTCTCACCACATAAATCATAAAGTTTGATTCTAATGTTTTCTTATGTTCTTTAATTGAGGAATAAATGTAATATGGATGTGGTAAGATTCTACTTATGATCACCAAGTGATTCACAAGTTAAGATTGGAATATAAGCCTAGGTTTGCTTACTAGTGATCTCCCTATAATTTCATGTGGTAAATGATATCTACTTAGCATATAGGGTTTAACTTATCCTCATATATATAAAGAGCATGATCAGGGATTAGTCATGATCAACTTGTTCCTATTTACTCTACCTCAAGTTCTTAGGTTTATGATCATTACTCAATTCATAATGATCAAGGTTTGGCTCCCTAAGTTATCTCTCATGAAATAGGTTTCTCATTTCCCAAGATTAAGTATTGTCTTGATCAACTAAGTATAGCACTTCTAATTTATCTTCTTGAATGGGACTACTATGGTTGCCTCTTAAGTTTATATCCCAGGAGAATGCCTGAGATATTATGTTAGGGTTCTACTTAATCAATGATGATATAATCATCTGGTATATGGATAGTTCTCTCCCTCACATTCAAGTGTTGCCTCAACTACTTGAGTGTAACACCATAGCTTGGGCTCTCTTATAAAGGAATTGTTATTCTAAGGTTTATGGTGTACTCACAATATCTCAATAGGTATTAAGTCTAAGACTCCACTTGGCTATCTTGATTGAGTTAATCTCCTCTTTACTTTATCAATTCATGGATATGGTATTATTCCATGTGATATTAGGTTATCTCACCACTCCAAGGAAAATGGTTTACAACCTAATACTTTAGTTCAAAGGTTGTCCTCTATTCTTAAATAAACAGAGCTAGGATTAGTATGAAAGGTCTCTCTCCTTTGGGAAGGACTTCAATTCTAACCTAAGGTTATTTTCCAAAGATAATGATGTAGTCACCAATATCTATGTTTATCATAAATGGGTTCTCTCTCTAGGGAAGGTCTTGAATAATATCCTAGGGTTCCTCTTGAAGATAATGTTTTGAATACTTGGATGTATATCCAAGGTTTAGCTCAAGGTTTGTTATTGCTTCTCTAATAAATAATATAGAACTCTCACCTCTCTGGGTTTGATATATAATAATTTGGAATATAAAAGAAGATATACTTCTTGAGTGGATCTCCTTGTTATAACTCCAATGTTGAAGTGGAATGAATACCATGAGGTTTCATGGTAGGATCATGGATTAGTTTTAAGACATGGAGAAGATAAGTCAAGAATAGTTTCTCCATTTTATTGTTACTTGAGTTGTAGTTGAATAGGTGTTCACCTGGTATGGCAAGGATTACCATCTTATGATCTTTTATAAGATCAAGCAATTGATCCTTGATTAATATGTGGTTGTGTTGAGTTTAGTTCCATTTAATCTAACCCCTTAGATCAAATCGTTTCTACCCAAAACAAGGTTTTTGCAAAGGTCACATTGAGGTTTATAGCGCTTGACTTGATGAGCTACTTCAATTCCACCAAGGTCAAGTGAAACTTCAGTTACTGTGACTGTTTTACTTTAAAGCGCGAAAATTCCCCGGATTTTCTATGCATGAATGCAATGCACACATCTGTTCCCTCTATTTTTGTAACCCCAAATACTGGGATATTACAAGGCCCGGCAGGCGGTCGAGGACGCCGAGGCCTGGGAGCTCTTCGCCCAGGCCCGCCAGGAGGTGGAAGAAATGCGGCGGCGCGAGGAGGCCCGGCGCCGCGCGGAGGAGGGGAGGCGCCACGTGGAGCAGGGGAGGCTCCAGCAGGCCATGCGCCTCGCCTGGCAGGAGAGGAGCGCGAGCTCCGTCTTTGCGCGACGGAGCAGCGGCGGGCTCCGGACCCCCACTCCCCAGGAGAGGCCCTGTGGTCTCGTGGCGGAGTCCGGCGCGGTCGAGCCTAGTGCCTCGCCGCCGGGGACGTCGTCGACGCCGACGCCGAAGCCCACACGGACTAGGCGGCGCACCGCGGCGCGTTGTCGACCAAACCCTAACATAGGGTTTTTAGTTTAAATTTAAAGCCCATATAGAGGGCTTCTTTTGTTAGTTATTTGCGCAAAATAGGGCTATGTACAAATTTGCCCAAAATAGGGCATATGCTTAATCAAATTTCGTTTAAATTTGCATTTTAAATTTATATTTTATATTTGTTCGAATATGCGCTGCGTCCGCGTGTTGGGCGCAGCGTGCGACCCAAACGGACACGCGGACGCGGGGCGCTGTCCGGGTCGCGCCGTTTGGGTGGCCGAACGGACACCCGGACAGCCCGCGTCCGCGTGTCCGTTTGGGTCGCACGGCGCCAACGCCGGCCACCCAGCGGCCCGGGCTCCACGACCACCGGACGACGGTTCGGAGCCGCCTCCACGGCAGGAGGGCAACGGCCACGACCGTGTCTCCTCTCCGATGGTGGCGGTGGTGGCGGTGGCGGCGATCGCGTCGGCCATCTCTAGGTTTTGGGAGTGGAGTGGAGTGTTTCGTGCAGGAGGCGGATGCGGGCGGGGGGCGGACAAGGGAGGACGCGAGCAACCAGCGCCGTCCGCGCCGCAAACTCGTCCAAGATTTGGGCGGGTTTGGGTCGGAGCGCCCGCCATCCGTTAGGATGGGTCGTGGGCCGCGATTTTATCCGTTTCGACCCATCCGAACGCGCGGGCGCGGGATGGGTCGCCCGGTTGGAGATGCCTTTAGACCAGATATCCCTGCAACCTGTGTGACACATCCGGCCGTCAGCTTCGACATGCGAACGTGTACATCAGCATTCGCACTGTTGTGTACACGCAGGCTACCGTACCATGCATTTACGACGACGCGTAGAACCTGCTGCATACCGCGTCAACACGACGGTCCGCTACGGCCTGCTCGCAGAGTCTTCCAAGTTTAGGAACAGCAAACACGGTTTCACTAGCTTCACTCAGCGAGATAAACTGGACGAAATGGTCGGCATAAACCTACAAGCTGCGACATCAAATCGGTCGATCCCACTGTCGACAACTCGACATCATCATCGTATACACTCGAGGAACAGCGAGTCCTGTGGCATACAGGTTGCAGAGATCTCTGGTCTAACACCTGCTCCAAAATGCACCGGACAAACACTCACTCTGACCACCAACTTCTTTGGCTGGCTTGTGGTTGGAACGCGCAGGCTATCATAGGCCGTTGCTTGGCAGTTGGATACGTCCAGTTACCTCCGGCCGGCTGGCCGGAGCCGTTGGGCGCGTGGACACTTGCTTTCTTCTGCAATTGTCGACCGGCGTGTGGCTTGCCATCGACGTGAGGGAGACCAGAAAGTTAAGGGACAGTGACTGCTATAGTTAGTGTCAATACGGTTGAGAGTATAATCGATAGAGAATAGTAACTACTTATAACCGTCTTAATGCATCTCTAATAGATGATGGTCTCGGACAGTTGAAAAAAGTGTAATATGGCGCGTAGGCGGACACAAAGCATTCCTTTTTTTTCGATCAAGGAGCATAACCCCAGCCTCTGCATCCAAAGGATGCACACAGCTTTTTCTTTATTAAATTATTCGCAATGTCTTACAAGGGGAATACAAAGATCAACTCGAAGCCACCTTCTTAGCGACAACTCGCTATACCTACGATGAAGGGGGACCATGAACAAGGCCATACTCCCTGACGGTACACCAACACAAATCATCCAAGAAGCAAAACTCTGTGGGTGCGCCATTGCCCACAACACAGAGTTCGCCACCGCCATCTATCTCGAACCCGTCTCCAAGCGAGATCAACGCATTGACCATGCCAGGCCCGCCGTAGATGTCACCATAACACCAAACAGCTCCACCATCATGCACGCGTCCAACAATTCTCGCCCGCCTTTCCTATTTGAAGAGATCCTTGAATCAACATGGCACGTCAAAGACAGGTGTATACTTTGCCCCAATGGATATTACAGAGATCTTAAAACCATCAGCCGTCAGAATTCTGGTCATTTAGCATGGGTTCCAGAGAAACACGATCTCTTTACGATACAAAGTACATATGGCCTAGCGATGGATGATTCTTGGCGTTCACCTACTACAACTACTACACCATTCTTGGCGACAAAAACCTTGTGGAGATTTGGCAGAATAAGATCCACCATTTCCGCAAATTCCATAAGGGATGGGCATATAACCAAAGTAGCACATACAAAAAAGAAAAACAATGTTTGCTGGACATTAAGGCCGAGAGCTCACCTCTTACTGTCTCCAAGCGGGAGATCATGAGAGAGGCAAATGACAAAGTGGCTTAATTGCGACGAGATGAGGAATCTAAATGGGCACAATGTGCGAAAGTAAAGCATGTCTAGGAGTGTGGCAATAACACAAAATACTTCCATCTTATTGCGAATGGTAAACATAGGAGAAGGAATATTTTCCAACTTGAATATGATGAGGGAACTATAATTGGTCAAGAAAGTACCACAAATTACATCTCTGATTTTTACTAGAGATTATTGGTTCAGAATAACTTCTCCATGGTTGAAGCGGAGATTCATGATATTCCTCAATTGTCCCAAGAGGAAAATGATATTCTTACAACCGACTTTGTAGAAAAGGAGGTGTATGATGCCATTGTGATGAGGCCTAGGGGTTTGGGAGTGCCCAGATCTCACGAATTTGACCAAGTGTGTGGATGAGGAAAGATGAGAAAGGGGAAGAACACACACAAACACAAATCAAAACACACACAATCCAACACAAACCAGATTTACTCCCTTGATAGGTTAGACCAAGCCAATAGAACCACTTCTTAGAGAGACCCTTGGGTAGAGTCTAAGAAGTGAGAGATTGGTGATGGAGATCCAACTAGAACTTGGATGAAAGAGGGGGTAGCCTTGAATCATCCATGAAGAGCAGAAATCCCTCAAGAGTGCCTTGATACAAAGAACATAGTTCTAGGGAGACAAAGCTCAAAGTAGTTTAAGCCAAATCTTGTCTAAACCCTAATGGGGGTGGGGGAAGAGGTACTTGTAGGTCCAGATTCGTACAGGGGTAAAAAGGGCATTACATAAAATATCCTGGTCCATAGATGATAAATAGACGGTCTAGATGAAGTCAAGTCGGGTAGGACCGGTAGTGCCGGCCTGGTTCCAGCGGCAGTGCCGGCCTGGCTCGCTGTCGCGTCTTCAGAAGGCTGGGGTGGCAGTGCCGGCGGCTTGGGGCCGGCAGTGCCGGCTGCTTGGGGCCGGCAGTGCCGGGTGAGCAGGCCGGCAGTGCCGGCGGCTTGGGGCCGGCAGTGCCGGGGTGGGCAGGCCGGCATCTCCGGGGTGGTGAGGCCGGCCGTGCCGGTCCTGGGCGACGGCCTCCGGCTGAAGCTCTTATTCTCCTTCGTCCTTGGCCAACGTCGGGTCTCCTGTGACATCCTTCTCTCGAGGCTCATATCTGATGACACAAAGTATATCGGCATGAGGTAGAATTCCATCCAAAGTAGTTCCAAGGTTGAGCGTCGAGAGGATTGAGTTCACCTTTTCATGTAGAGCTTTCACTCGGGCTCGAGTCATCGGTCCACTTGGGGGACTAGTTGGTCTTGGTGTAGTGTCGTCCTTAGGCGGGGCTACATCACATTGTGCAAATGAAGAAAAAAAGTTCCGGGTCCCGATGGTTTCCCCACGGAGTTCTACAATTTTTTAGGAGATTATTAAAAAATAATTGATGAATATGTTTGTAAATTTTTAGAAAGGAGAACTACCTCTGTTTCACCTAAACTATGGCACCGTTATCTTTCTCCCCAAAAAAAGGCCATCCGAATTCAACAATATAGACCGATATGTTCACTAAATGTGAACTTCAGAATTTTCACAAAAGTTGGGACTAATCGTATGACTGAAGAAGTACAAGTAGTGGTGCGGCCTACTCAAACGACATTTATGCTAGGGAGAAATATTTTAGAAGGGGTGATGATCCTCCACGAGACCATCCATGAACTTAATCGGAAGAATGTGTTGCTAAAAATTGATTTCGAAAAGTCCTATGATAAAGTTAAATGGTATTTTCTACAACAAGTTGTGCGTATGAAAGGTTTTTACCCTAAGTGGTGTCAATGTATCCATAATTTTGTTAGTCGAGGTAGTGTTGGTATCTATTATATATTAAAAGTACATTACGGGTTAACCAAAAAAAAGGGAATTATGCTAAAATCCCACAATAATCAGAAAAATCTAGCCGTCTATTAGATAAATAAAAAATTGTAGCCAATAGATCTTAAGATATCAAATTTGGACTAGAGCAAGAGAAAATTACCCACCTTTGCCATTATGTAACAAAACGTTTCGCACCTCAAATCCTTAAATTAATTTTCACCATGTGCTTTACGTAAAGACTCCTCCCAATCATCAATACTGAACTCCCTTTTTCAATGGATGCATGGCTAGGGGCATCGCTGCCGTGACCTAGACGCCACCATGCTAGCAAGATTTCCATCGGGATTCCTCTTCTTCCGAATCGCCACCTCCCGTCCGATCTCTCATATACTCGGTGCATCATGCAATTTGTTAGAGATATATTTGGTATACGTACGGTTAGGGATAGATTAGGTAGGGATAGATTTGTTTCTTGTCTTCTACTCCAAGTCGGTCTCTTGTACGCCTATATATACTCGCCCATGAGGCTCAATAATACATCCATCATATTCCGCCAATCCCTCTCTATCCTTCAACATGGTATCAGAGCGGCGCCGATCCTAACCTAGCCGCCGCCCAAGCTTCCGCGCCGCGCCGCCCCGGGGAGGTCGATCTCCATGATCTACTCCGGGGGCCGCGCAATCCGTATGAGGGTTCGTCCGCCGATCCGTTGATCCGCTGCCCTCGAGTCTTTTTTTCCAATCCGTAGATTGGTTTTCTTTTTGCTCCGCCGGTCGCTCGACCGGCGTTTTTTTTGGTTTACCGATCATTGATCGGATTGAGTCGCCCATCGCCGTCGTCCTCTTGCGCCTCTACTCCGACAACGGCATCGACCTGCACCGGCCATCAACCGCACGGCACAGCCGCACGCGCCGCACACGGGGCGCCCCTACGTGCGACGCAGCAGGCTGTTTCGCCTGCACGGTCTCCATCGCCGGTTCGTCTTCGCCGTCATCGCCAAGGACATCACCGACAACGTCGCCAACGACTCCGATCAGCGGCGCGTCGTCCACGCCATGGCACGTGTAGCGCCACCGTCGGTCTGATCAACCGACCCCGCACACGTCTACGCCAAGCACGTCCCCGAGCACGCGCCTACCACCGATCGAGCATCGGGTTGCCGCTGCGTCGCCCCTTCGGGTCGCAGCGCCGCCGCTTTGGTCCACGCTGCTAACGACGCGCCTTCTGAGGCGCGTACGTCGCTGGTGGCGTCCCGCCGCTGCACCGACTTGCGCCCTGCAGCTACGCCGGCCCCTCAGGCCGTGGCGTCGCCGCACGCGGTCACCTTCGCCGTCCCCCGCGCATCGACGTCCGAGGCCACCACAGCGCCGCCCCTTCGGCGCGGGTTGCCTCCGTCCGCGCATGGTCTTCGTCACGCCGCCGGGTCTTCCTCGCCTACTTCGTGTACCGCCGCCGCGCCACCCCAGGTCGCCGCTGGGCTCGCCAACCACTTCAGGTCGCGCTGGGCTCGCCGACCACCGCAACGCCCGTCTAGGCGTCCAGCATGACCACCCCTGGTCACCGCTGGGTTAGCCGCCTTCTACGTCTCCAACTGTCTCGACTTCGTCGCCCGTGTCATCGCCTCGTCCCCGTCTACACCACCTGCTACTCTACTTCGAGAACCGCGGGCAGCGTCGGCACCTCTCCGTCGATCTGCGACCGCGACGCTTCCGGAGGCCTCCTCTGCTAGTCCCTCTGACATGGCGACAAGTTCATGATGGTCCCTGCCCCTCGCATGCCCGGTACTGGCAACACCGGAAGTGCCTTCGTCCCCGACACGTTCCCGAGTCTGGCAAACTCGCGCCGGACGTCTCGTCTTCATCGGCTTCGACAACGTCTTCTTCGGCATCGCCTCTACGACTGCCTCGACCGCGTCACCGCCGAGTTCTTCTATGCGTACTCGGTTCTGGCAAAACCGAGTATGCCTTCGTCCCCGACGTGCGCCTGGTTCTGGCAAAACTAGGGCCGCACCTCGTCCTCGACGGCTCGGACTGCATCGACTTCGGCATCGACAACCTCCACGACTGCCTCGACGCGTCTCCGTCACTCTCCTCGCGCACTACGCGCTTGCGGCTACATCAACACCGGCACCCGCCCACGACATCGACCACGGCAATCCCTCGCGCGGCTTCCTCGACCAAGGTTGCAGCACCCACGCTCTCGGCTCCCTCGACATTGGCACAAAGGGCTACCACCTCGCCTGCGCCTCACCAGCTTCCTCTACAGTCCAAGCATCCGCGACGCAACTCCGTCCACGACGCTCCCGCTGTGACTGCGGGGAGTGTCGCCTTCTGGGGTCCACTTCGGTTTATCTCCAGTCTGACCGTCCGCGACGATATTGTTGTTCACGTCACTACCGCTACGACTGCGGGGGAGTGTTAGAGATATATTTGGTATACGTACGGTTAGGGATAGATTAGGTAGGGATAGATTTGTTTCTTGTCTTCTACTCCAAGTCGGTCCCTTGTACACCTATATATACTCGCCCATGAGGCTCAATAATACATCCATCATATTCCGCCAATCCCTCTCTATCCTTCAACACAATTGATACGGAGTACTGCACGTCCGCGGCGGCGGCAGCCCAACTTTGCCGATCCGGCCAGACGCAGAGTTCGCCAAGGATATAGCGTGGGCATGCTGCCCTCTATCCAAGTCTCTCCAGCTTCTAAACCAGTATGGGTACGTGGTGATCTGTTACTTTTCCAATCAAACCACAAACGACCCCCATTGTATACGCGTTGTGGCAGTATGCATGACCACGATGGCCATCATGGTAAGATCAACCTGGACAGTCAAGCAGCTGGATCCATGCTTCGTAAATTCGCCCATCTGGCTTTTCTTCTTGAGGGACCTAACAGTTCAGGTGGTTTTTGCAGGGAAGAATTGACATCCTCGCTTGATTCTCTTCTATGGCTAATTTGATACGTCCTATTCAGTCCCAACCACAGAGATGTATATATCTGGTATTTTTTTTCTAGATCTTAAGCAAATAAAATTCCCCATGTGATGCATAGTGTGAATCTTAATCGATTGCATATAGGAAGAGCCATAGCGGACAGATGGTAATTAAAAGAAAGATTTTTTGCTGAACATGTTGTCACATGTCGTATTTAAAATATCTTATAATCTTGAATACCCATACTCAAAAGTCTAGGCCCGCCCCTGTGTTTAGAGCTTAAACACTGTATACATGGCGATGCATATGTATGTCGGCACAATTTTATTTAGGATCTGTTGTGGCCTGCAATACCAATCTATTAGATTGGTCAACAAAAAATCTTCAATATTTTCCACGGCATAACAAGCGGCGGACGGATTGTTTCAAAAAAATGACACGGCGGGTAGCACCTGTGCCGAGCTGCGGCGGCCATCGCACACGGGAGAATACGACCATGGCATTCATCCAGACGACGATGCCAATTATTTGACCCGCTATTCCACTCCAGATATGAAGCCAGCACAACAACAGGTATTTCCCATCTATGCATACGTATATCAAGCACAATTTTATTTAGGATCTGTTGTGGCCTGCAATACCAATCTATTAGATTGGTCAAGAAAAAATCTTCAAAACTTTCCACGGCATAACAAGTGGTGGCCGGATTGTTTCAAAAAAACAAAATGATACGGCCGGTAGCACCTGTGCCGAGCTGCGGCGGCCATCGCACACGGGAGATTACGACAACGGCATGCCTTCATCCAGATGACGATGCCAACTATTTGACCCGCTATGCCACTCCAGATATGAAGCCAGCACAACAACAGGTATTGCCCATCTAGGGTTTCGTGTTTTTGTGCTTAAATTGTTATTGGTGGGTACATATGGCTGCAGATACTAGACAACCATCAGCGAGAATGACATACATATGAATAGCAAAAGCGCCATACCATCGCTACCCCATACTACTCAAGGAGCGAGAGAGAATAAGGTGAACTGTGACTTTTTTGGAGCGCGACGCCATGCTGTTTGATGTGCTGCAGCCATCGCAAAAGTCCAATGAAATATTGACACACCCTGGCAAGCAGGTACGTACAAGAACGCGGCGTTTTTACCGGCGCCGGTAGGTACCGGCGTGGAATCGAGCGTCCGCTGGTGCTTTGAGATCTGCGTGAGAATCTCGGGTATAATGAGTTCGATTCTGATACCAAGACTGAAAGTGCTAATACAAAAATACCAGCTGACAGATACCCAGTTCGTGGCCCCACAAACCGACCGAAATATCCCGCTTCCCCACCCCACCCAGCAAAACTCTCGGCGGCGCGACGGACCACCATCCTGCATTCCTGCTCCTCCGAGTTCAAAGCCGTCGACCCCGCCTCCGGATCTTGAAGGGAGGTCCTCTCGGTGCCAGCCACCTCCAGATTAGCTCGTTCCACCGCCACCTAGCTCACCCTCCGCCGCCGCGTCCTCGCTCAGGGCCGCCGCCGCCGCTGGACCTCATCACTTCGCCGGCCTCCGCGGTCGCCCCCGTGACACCGAGCATCTAGGGATCGTCCTGGCCGGCTCCAGGGATCTGTAGCAGGGTGCGAGGAGTCCCCGCTACACGGCTGCTCGCGACCTGGCGTTCCCGCTGCAAACTGCCTCTGGATCCGGCCTGCAGGTCCTCTGCATCTCCATACATGCTATCTCTTCCTCCGGCCAGGGACAACCCTGGGAATGAGAGACGAAGGCCACGGCTCTGGCTTCGTGCTTGTTAAAATGAATGATGACACATGTCACTATTTTCAGGCACAAAAAGGCTTGCGGCAAGGTTATCCTCTATCACCGTTTTTTTTTTTAACTTGGTTGCTGATGTGCTAGCAATCCTAATTGCGCATGCCAAAGAAGATGGTCAAGTTGCGGCAAGGTATTTCTATTTTACAATATGCATACGAGACGATTATTTTTATGGAACATGATACAGAAAAAGGACTAAATATGAAACTGATATATGTATGTTTGAGCAACTGTCGGGGTTAAAAATTAACTTCCATAAGAGCGTTTTTTTGCTTCGGCAAAGCAAAAGAGATAGATGATCGGTACATCAACCTATTCGGATGTGAGTCTAGATCATTTTATTTTAGATATTTTGGAATACCCATTCACTTTCGTAAATTAAAAAATGTTAAATGGAAACTAGTTGAAGATCGTTTTGAGAAAAAACTGGCCAGTTGGGTAGGCAAGAGGCTATCTTATGGCGATCGCTTAGTATTGATAACTCGGTTTTGACTAGCCTACCAATGTTTATATTATCGTTCTTTCAAATACCAAAAAGGGTACATAAAAAAATTGGATTTCTATAGATCATATTTTTTTTTGGCAGAGTGATTTCCATAAGAGAAAGTATAGACTGGCTTGGTGGATTATCATCGGCAGACCAAAAGACCAAGGTGGTCTTTGGAGTGGAGGTGTTAGAAATTAAAAACAAGTGTTTATTGAGCAAATGGCTTTATAAACTCTTAACATAATGGGAGGTGTGGCATGAGGTATACTAATAAATATTTGCACTTCAAGTCTTTGTCTCGAGTAAATTCAAAGACATAAGACTCTCTGTCATGGGTATGCCATGTCGGGTGTCAATCTTACTATACCGGGTACGGTTCAATCGAAGGCCCGTGAAGCACATAGTGCAACATCGATCAAAGCCCAAGTAGGTAGGTGTATCAATCAAGGAAAGATGAAAGAAGGTAACTTCAATACGTAGTCGACTAGAACTTTTGTAAATCCTAACCTGGTTGCATATATAAAGTCAGGCAAGAGTGTCCCATAGATCATATTCTAAGATCGCATAGTACTAGCCAAGATACAATCCCTCCGTCTACGATGGCACCTTGTACGTAATGCTGAAGGCACACGTTAGTGAATTATCAAAGTTAAGGGTCTATTTTTTGAATGTGGAGCTTTCACTGTAGATCATGGTGAAGAAACACGTTTTTGGGAGGATACTTGGATGTGTGACAAGCTTTGTCGATTCAGTGTCTGGCGTGGTTGGATGCTACATGGTACATCACTTCGTTGATGCGGGGGCAAGGTAACATAGCCATTTGCGGAGCGAGGTGCACAAGACGCAATGTTTTACCCAGGTTCAGCCCCTCCGGAGAGTAAAATGCCTACGTCCTGCTAGATCTATTATTCAGTGGATGTTTACAATGGGGTGGCTCAGTCGGCCTGCACCGCAAGCTATGAACATGAGATGTGATCTCGGATTGTGTGTCCCTCTAGGGTTTAGCTCGGGGGTTTATATAGGCACCCCCGATCTAGGGTTACAAGTAGATAAGATCGAATCATATTAGTTGCTATTAGACCGGGATCGATTATCCCGCGCCCAAGAAAACTACTCATCACGCCCGTGCCTTCAGTCCAGTCGCCACCTCTGGGGTTTAAGCCCAGTCGCTTCAGGGTTCTAAGCCCAGTCGCCCTAGCCGACTGGACCCCTTCTTGGGCCTTCTCTACTGCGGCGAGTGAGACTAATGGTGCACCCCCTTGGGCATATCCCCATCAGTAGTCCCCGAGCGCGTCGTGGATTGGGTAGGGAGTTGATACGTCTCCAACGTATCTATAATTTCTTATGTTCCATGCTAGTTTTATGACAATATCAACATGTTTTAGTCATACTTTATAATGTTTTTATGCATTTTCCGGGACTAACCTATTAACAAGATGTCGCAGTGCCAGTTCCTGTTTTCTGCTGTTTTTTATTTCAGAAAAGTTAGTTCACAAATATTCTCGGAATTTTACTAAAAAAAAGCCCACGGTCTTATTTTCCACGGAGTCTTCCAGAACACCGAAGAGGAGACAAAGAGGAGCCACGAGGCGGCCACACCATAGGGGGCGCGGCCCCACCTCCTGGCGTGCCGCCCTATGGGGTGGGCCCCTCGGGCGCCCCCCTTTCGCCTATTTATTCCTTCCATCGCGAAAACCCTAGTACCGAGAGCCACGATATGAGAAAGTTCCAGAGACGCCGCCGTCAACCCTACCTCGGGGGGTTCAGAAGATCGCCTCCGGCACCCTGCCGGAGAGGGGAATCATCACCGGAGGGCTCTATGTAATATCCCAGGTATTGGGGTTACAAAAATAGAGGAAACAGAAGTGTGCATTGCATTCATGCATAGAAAATCTGGGGAATTTTCGCGCTTTAAAATAAAAGTCACAGTAACTGAAGTCTCACTTGATCTTGGTGGAATTGAAGTAGCTCATCAAGTCAAGCGCTATAAACCTCAATGTGACTTTGTTAAAACCTTGTTTTGGGTAGAGATGGTTTGATCTAAGGGGTTAGATCAAATGGAGCTAATAATCAACACAACAACACTTTACTCAATGATAAATTGCTTGATCTTATAAAAGATTATAATTCAGTAATCCTTGTCATAACATATGAACACTTAATCAATTACAAATCAAGCAACAATAAATGGAGAAACTATTCTTACCCTATCTTCTCCATGTCTTAAACAAACCCATGATCCTACCATGAACCTCATGGGATTCATTTTACTCCATTCTTGGAAACATAACAAGGAGATCAACTTTAGAAATATATATCCTTCTCTATTCCATGCTATTATACATCAAACCTAAAGAGGTGAGAGTCCTATTTTATTTAGGGAAGCAATGACAGACCTTGAGGCAAACCTTGGATATAAATACCCATATGATCACAACACCATTTTCAAGAGGAACCCTAGGATATTATTCAAGACCTTCCCTAGAGAGAGAACCCATTTATGTTAACCATAGATATTGGTGATTACATCATTATCTTTGGAGGATAACCTTAGGTTAGAATTGAAGTCCTTCCCAAATGAGAGAGACCATTCATACTAATCCTAGTTCTGTTTATTTCAGAATAAAGGACAACCTTTGAACTAGAGTATTAGGTTGTAAACCATTTCCCATGGAATGGTGAGATAACCTAATATCACATAGAATAATAACATATCCATGAATTGATAAAGTAAGGAGGAGATTAATTCAACCAAGATAGCCAAGTGGAGTTTTAGACTTGATATCTATTAAGATATGGTGAATACACCATAAACCCTATAATAAACCATTCCATTAGAAATACTTTAGGAAGCCAAACCTTGAACAATATAAATTAAGTGATGATCATAAACCCTAAGAACTTGAGGTAGAGATATTAAGAACAAGTTGATCATGCCTAATCCATGATCATGCTCTTGAAGTATGTGAGGATAAGTTAAACCCTAATAGGATAAGCAGATATCATTAGCCACATGAAATTATAAGGAGATCAATAATAAGCAACCCTAGGCTTAGATCCCAACCTTAACTTGTGAACCACTTGGTGATCACATGTATAATTCTACCACATTTACATTCCACCTATTCTTCACTTAAGAACCACATGAAAACCTCTAGAGTCAAACTCTATACTTTATATGGTGAGAGATCATTCATCCATATAACCAAAGTTAACTATAAAAAGAACCATAACTATTTTAGTTACTTTAATTATAGATTAAGGATATAAAAGAAGTCTATAGGAATAAGATAGAATCAATTCTCATATCCTTAACCACTAAATGAGAATAATAACAAGTAACCATATTATTTTGGTTAAAGAAGATTAATCCTAGCACATGCAATATGGTGTCATTTCATCTCTATAACCTAGAATTAAACCTAAACCCTAGTTTATGTATCACTATGGTGATCATAATATAAACCAGATCATAATTGTGATTCAAACCAATTGCCATTAGGTGAATATGATTAAAACCCTAGAATTGCTCACTAGTAAATCTTATGCTTCACTTATCAAACATAAGAACACCTAGTGCTAAATCCTATAATTAAAACCTAGTACATTGATGCTCACATAAAATCATATGCAAGAAACCAAATTCTCTAAATAAGAGATCAAGTCCTTAGAGATATTTTAGCACATTAAATCATGCCATTTAGTCACTTATTAAATAGGACTCCATAAACAAGCCCTACTTGCTGACTTGTTTCCTACAAAGTAATACCCAATAAAACTCTACATATCATCCAATAAGAACAATATCATTTGGAAACTACTTTGAGTCCTTCCAAGTTGATATTCAAATTCTTGTCATGTGGGCACTTAATTCAATTCCATATAGTATTAAAAATTGCAATAAGGCTCCCATATATGGTTGTGCAACAACAATGGAGTAATACATTTATCCTTTTCTTATTCCTAGTGAAACTCAAACTATAAAATACATGCATGGAAAAAAATAATTTAAGTTTGAATTAAAAATAGAATGTAAAATAGAAAAGGAAAACAGAAAAGAAAAATAGAAAGGAAAAAAAAGAGAGAAGCTTACCTGGACCTTGCCAACCGAAGGAGCCCAGCAGCAGCCTGCCTATCAGCCCAACAGCAGCCCAGCGACGCAGCCCAAGCACCAGCCCAGGATCAGCCCGAATACCCCTTCGATAAAAAAAAATAAAGGGAGGAGCTCGTCCTCATCCCTTTCCTCTCGCATGCCGGCCAGCACGAAGCCGTGCTTCGATTCTCCTGGTCGCTGGCGCCCTCTCCTTCACCGGCGTCGTGACGAGGCGCGTCCTGGCGCCGTATAAAAGCCGCGACGAACCCTAGCTCCCGATTTCTTCCCCTCTCTGTTCAATTTTCTCTCCATGCCAAAACCCTAGCTCGCCAACCTCCGTTCACCGCCCGCGATAGAGGAAGCCTCAGGCCTCGCCGTGGATGCCATCGCGTTCGCCGTCCTCGACTTGCCCAACCTGCCTGAGGAATTGAGCCATCGCGCTCAAAATCAACGCTGTCGAGCTCGTCTTCCCCAACGCCGGGAACGACAAATTCCGGCGATGTTGATGCGCGTAGATGTACACGTCCGTTGGGAACCCCAAGTGGAAGGTATGATGCGCACAACAACAAGTTTCCCTCAGTATGAAACCAAGGTTATCGAACCAGTAGGAGCCAAGAAGCACGTGAAGGTTGTTGGTGGAGGAGTGTAGTGCGGCGCAACACCGGTGAAACCGGCGCCAACATGGAACCTGCACAACACAATCAAAGTACTTTTCCCCAACGTAACAGTGAGGTTGTCAATCTCACCGGCTTGCTGAAAACAAAGGATTAAACGTATCGAGTGGAAGATGGTGTTTGTTTGCAAAGAACAAAAGCATAGAATGTATTCAGATGTAAAAGAATGGACCGGGGTCCACAGTTCACTAGTGGTGTCTCTCCAATAAGATAACTAACATGATGGGTGAACAAATTACAGGCGGGCAATTGACAAATAAAGATTCAATACATATCAACGATGATTACTATGTGATTTAATCAGGGCATTACGACAAAGTACATAGACCGCTATCCAGCATGCATCTATGCCTAAATAATCCACCTTCAGGTTATCCGAACCCCTTCCGGTATTAAGTTGTAAACAACAGATAATTGCATTAAGTATGGTGCGTAATGTAATCAACACTAATATCCTTAGACAAAGCATCAATGTTTTATCCCTAGTAGCAACAGCACATCCACAACCTTAGAACTTTCTGTCACTGTCCCAGATTCAATGGAGGCATGAACCCACTATCGAGCATAATTACTCCCTCTTGGAGTTACAAGTATCAACTTGGCCAGAGCCTCTACTAGCAACGGAGAGCATGCAAGAACATAAACAACACATATATGATAGATTGATAATCAACTTAACATAGTATTCTCTATTCATCGGATCCCACCAAACACAACATGTAGCATTACAAATAGATGATCTTGATCATGTTAGGCAGCTCACAAGATCTATAACAATGAAAGCACAAGCGGAGAAGACAACCATCTAGCTATTGCTATGGACCCATAGTCCAAGGATGAACTACTCACGCATCAATCCGGAGGCGGGCATGATGATGTAGAGCCCCTCCGGTGATGATTCCCCTCTCCGGCAGGGTGCGGGGCGATCTCCTGAATCCCCGAGAGATGGGATTGGCGGCGGCGGCCTCTCGGTGTTTTTTCGTATCGTGGCTCTCGGTACAGGGGTTTCGGACGAAGGCTATTTGTAGGTGGAAGGGTAGGTCAAGGGCGTCACGAGGGCCCACACAACAGGCGGCGCGGCGGGCCCGGCCGCGCCGCCTGTGTCGCCACCTCGTGGCCCCGTCTCCCTTTCGGTCTTGGAAGCTTCGTGTAAAAATAGGCCCTGGGCGTTGATTTCGTCCAATTCCGAGAATATTTCCTTACTAGGATTTTCGAAACCAAAAACAGCAGAAAACAGCGGCACTTCGGCATCTTGTTAATAGGTTAGTGCCGGAAAATGTATAATAATGCTGTAAACTATGTATAAAACATTCAAGTATTGTAATAAAAGTAGCATGGAACATAAGAAATTATAGATACGTTTGCGACGTATCAAGCATCCCCAAGCTTAGTTCCTACTCGTCCTCGAGTAGGTAAACGATAACACAAATAATTTCAAGTGACATGCTACCAACATAATCTTGATCAACATTATTGTAAAGCATATGAGATGAATGGAGTGATCTGAACAAAAGATTGCTAACAAAGATAATGACTAAACAAATGAATCATATAGCAAAACTTTTCATGAATAGTACTTTCAAACAAGTATCAATAAGACTTGCATAAGAGCTAACTCATAAGCAATAAATTCTAAGTAGAATGCATTGAAGCAACAGAAAGGATGATTAAGTTTCAGCAATTGCTTTCAACTTGTAACATGTATATCTCATGGATATTTGTCAACATAGAGTAATATAACAGGTGCAATAAGTAAACATGTAAGAATCAATGCACACAGTTAACACAAGTTTTTGCTTCTAAGATAGAAAGAAGTGGGTAAACTGACTCAACATAAAGTAAAAGAATGGCCCTTCGCAGAGGAAGCATGGATTACTATTTTTGTGCTAGAGCTTTTGTTTTGAAAACATAGAAACAATTTTGTCAACGGTAGTAATAATTCATATGTGCTATGCATAATACTTCCTACAAATTGCATGTCTCATGCATAGAGTACTAATAGTGCTCGCACCTTGTCCTACTTAGCTCGGAAACACGGATTATCATCACATGACATATGCTTCAACCAAGTGTCACAAAGGGGTACCTCTATGCCGCCTGTACAAGTGTCTAAGGAGAAAGCACGCATTGGATTTCTCGCTTTTGATTATTCTCAACTTAGACATCCATACCGGGACAACATAGACAACAGATAATGGACTCCTCTTTTTAATGCTTAAGCATTCAACAACAGTTAATATTCTCATAAGAGATTGAGGTTGTATGTCCAAACTGAAACTTCCACCATGATACATGGCTTTAGTTAGGCCCAATGTTCTTCTCTAACATATGCATACTCAAACCATTTGATCATGAAATCCACTTACTTCAGACAAGACGAACATGCATAGCATCTCACATGATATCCAACAAAGGTAAAGTTGATGGCGTCCCCAGAAAACGTGGTTACCGCTCAACAAGCAACTTATAAGAATTAAGACGCATAACTACATATTCATCACCACAATAGTTTTTAAGCTATTTGTCCCATGAGCTATATATTGCAAAGGTAGAGGAGTGAAATTTTAAAGGTAGCACTCAAGTAATTTACTTTGAAATGGCAGAAAAATACCACATAGTAGGTAGATATGGTGGACACAAATGGCATGGAGTTTGGCTCAAGGTATTTGGATGCACGAGAAGCATTTCCTCTCAGTATAAGGTTTGGGCTAGCAAGGTTGTTTGAAGCAAACACAAGTATGAACAGGTACAGCAAAAATCACACAAGAACATATTGCAAGCATTATAAGACTCTACACTGTCTTCCTCGTTGTTCAAACACTTTACCCGAAAATATCTAGACTTAGAGAGACCAATCATGCAAACCAAATTAAACAAGCTCTAGGTAGTTCTTCATTAATAGATTAAACTACATGATACAAGAGCTTAAACATGATCTATGAGAGCTCAAACAATTGCCAAATTGCCAAACCATATGCAGCATTTTCCAATTCCAACCAAATAGCAATTTAACGAAGCAATTAGCTTTCGCCATGAACATTAAAGCACAATTAAGAACACAAGTGTTCCATATGAAAAAGCGGAGCGTAATATCTCCAATATAAGAATGGCAGGATCCAACTTTATTCAAACCAAAAGAAAAATAAAAGCAAACCGACGCTCCAAGTAAAGAACATAAGAATGTGACGGAATAAAAATATAGTTTCACTAGAAGTGACTTGATAATGTTGTCGATGAAGAAGGGGATGCCTTGGGCATCCCCAAGCTTAGATGCTTGAGTCTTATTAAAATATGCAGGGATGAACCACCGGGGCATCCCCAAGCTTAGACCTTTCACTCTTCTTGATCATAGTATATCATCATCTTCTCTTGACCCTTGAAAACTTCCTTCACACAAACTTCAAGCAAACTCATTAGAGGGTTAGTGCATAACCACAAATTCACATATTCAGAGGTGACACAATCATTATTAACACTTCTGGACATTGCACAAAGCTTCTGAAAGTTAATGGAACGAATAAACTCATTCAACATAGCAAAAGCGGCAATGCGAAATAAAAGACAGAATCTGTCAAAAACAGAACAGTCCGTAAATATGCATCTGGAAGGGGCACTTAACTTGCTCAAATGGAAAAACTCAAAACTAATGAAAGTTGCGTTCATATCTGAGGATCACGCTCGTAAATTTGCAGATTTTTTAGATTTTTTACAGAGACTTATGCGAGAATTAAACAGACAGCAATGCTGTTTCTCCGCAGCGATCCCAAATATAGCATCAACTTTAGCATAGAAACTTTACTTGGCACAAAAACATGATAAGGAGAGGTTGCTACAGTAGTAAACAACTTCCTAGATTCAACAATACAGTAAATAAAGTAAAACATGGGTTATCTCCCAAGAAGTGCTTTTCTTTAACGCCTTTCAGCTAGGCGCAGAAAGTGCAAATCAAGTAACATCAAGAGAAGAAGCATCAACATCATAACTTGTTCTAATAATAGAATCAAAAGGCAACTTCATTCTCTTTCTAGGGAAGTGTTCCATACCTTTCTTGAGAGGAAATTGATATTTAATATTACCTTCCCTCATATCAATAACAGCACCAACGGTTCGAAGAAAAGGTCTTCCCAACACAATAGGACAAGATGCATTGCATTCGATATCCAAGACAACAAAATCAACGGGGACAAGGTTATTGTTAACCGTAATGCGCACATTATCAATCCTCCCCAAAGGTTTCTTTTTAACATTATCAGCAAGATTAACATCCAAATAGCAATTCTTCAATGGTGGCAAGTCAAGCATATTATAAATTTTTTTAGGCATAACAGAAATACTTGCACCAAGATCACATAGAGCATTACATTCAAAGTCATTGAATTTCATTTTAATGATGGGCTCCCAACCATCTTCTAACTTCCTAGGAATAGAAGCTTCAAGTTTTAATTTCTCTTCCCTAGCTTTAATGAGAGCATTTGTAATATGTTTTGTAAAGGCTAAATTTATAGCACTAGCATTGGGACTTCTAGCAAGTTTTTGTAAGAAATTTATAACTTCAGTAATATGACAATCATCAAAATCTAAACCATTATGTTCTACAGCAATGGAATCATTGTCACCAATATTTTGAAAAATTTCAGCAGTTTTATCACAAACAGCAGTTTCAGCAATTCAGGCAATTTTGTACGCTTTGCACTAGGAGTAGAAACATTGCCAACACCAATTATTTTACCATTGATAGTAGGAGGTGCAGCAACATGTGAAGAATCAACATTACTAGTGGTGGTAATAGTCCATACTTTAGCTACATTACTCTCTTTAGCAAGTTTTTCTTTTTCTTCTCTATCCCACCTAGCATGCAATTCAGCCAACATTCTAATATTATCATTAATTCAAACTTGGATGGCATTTGTTTTAGCAAACCTAGCATCTTTAACTTCCTCAGGCATAACTTTCAATTTTAAAAGATCAACATCAAGAGCAAGACTATCAACCTTAGAAGCAAGAATATCAATTTTACCAAGCTTTTCTTCAACAGTTTTATTAAAAGCAGTTTGTGTACTAATAAATTCTTTAAGCATCACGTCAAGACCGGAGGGTACACTCTTATTATTATTGTAAGAATTACCATCAGAATTACCATAACCATTACCATTATTAGAAGGATATGGCCTAAAGTTGTGGTTACCATAATTATTTCTATAAGCATTGTTGTTGAAATTGTTACTCTTAATGAAATTCACATCAACATTTTCTTCTTGAGCAACCAATGTGGCACCCCCGGGATCAGGGTTAGACAAATACCAGATCTTCGTCCGACATAAGCCTAACCTAGAGCTCGAGAGACTACAGTGAGAGAATCGGTAACACAACAGTGACTCTACGACTCAAGAAGTAATACAAGCTCATAACTGAGCGAAGAACCAAAGTATTACAAGCAGAGGTCACTGACCTGGCATACATCAATCAACGGAAGCAAAGTTATGCTATTAGACATAGCAAGATAGCAAAAGGCCTAAGAGGCCAGGAGCATAACGGCGACGTCCCAGCCCATAGATTCCAGGCTGCCACCTGGGAACCCCAAGCTACTCGTCGATGTCGACTTAGAAACCACCATCTGTTGGAGCGACTTCGTCTGAAACAAAAACATGCAAAGCTGAGTACAGGGACTCAGCAAGACTTAGTACAACCTTTTAGCAAAGCGGGTATGCGGGCTTTCTGTGGAGCTTCTTTTGCGTAAAGCCAGTTTTCCTTTGTAAGACAAGAGAGAGGAGAAGCTCGACTACTCAGAACCTTTAAAAGGGGATAAGAAAGCGATATCTCTATCTCTATTGATCATCATATTGTATCCACCAAATCTTCATCATCTCGAACCACTATCCTCGGACTACCCCCTCAAAACCCGAAGAAGGTATCCGTAAACACACATTGTTTGCCAAGTTTTACGATCAGGTTCATGTTCTCTATGGTCTCCACGTCCGTTCCCAAGTCGTCCATAACCGCGGACACGGCTTTTCGAAAAGATTTAACCCTGCAGGGGTGCACAATTTTATCCACACGCACCAACCGACTCTTAACGCCAATATATTAGCTCTCTTCCTTGGAAAGCCGGCAGAGGGTGGTTGACCACGACCTTTACCTTGCTATCGCCGAGACCATGAGTCACGCGCTAAGGATTGTTCCGCCGTAACGGGTCAAGTCCCGAAGTCGGTCCTTAACGATGTGTGCCGAGGTGGGTTTCCCCAGGGACTCTAACCCCAGCCACCACGACCACGCTTACCTACCTGTTATGTACCTTTTCCCCCAAGCAAAAATGCAATGCATATGTCCAGGTAAAGCGCAAACTATGTGACTCATGGAATCTACTAGGCAAGTTAGTGAGTCGAGAGGGTACCATAATAGGGCCTCGTGTGGTTGTACGCTCAGTCTTGGTTCAAGAGGCGAGAACTCGCATCCTAGGGTCGGCAGAAACGTCTGAGCCTTTAATCATGTTTAACACTCATCTCTATACTTACCACGTCAACCTGTCATGCTAGATTCATTTCATTGTAAGGCTCCAGTCCGAAGACCGGAGTAGAAGCGTAACATACTAAGCATGGCTAAGCATAAAGAGATAAAGGCTCTCGCGACGCACACATGCCAAACCTAGGTATGCTAGGAGTAGTGGATCAGGGATTTGAGGCTACAAAGGTAGGACATGCAATAGATAGGGTAACTCTATCTATCGATAAAAGACAGTTGAATCGCATGCAATATGAAGGAACCAGAGATAAAAGCATTTCGAAATCATATATGAACCAGGCTAGGGCTTGCCTTGTCCCTCAGCTGACGAGTACGGTTCTTCGGTGGTGTTGACGTCGGACTCCGGCTCAGATCCTATTCGCGAAGAACCAAACACCGGAAAGGGAAATAAACATTCAAGACATGGCATAATGCAATGCGCATACAATATGAATGATATGTCATATTAAAGGAATTGATTAAACCCTAGGTGCATCGTCAGATTAAAGGGGTTCCGGCATCGGACACCGCCATATGAGAGGGGTTCTTTTAAGGTTTCACTACATTTGCAAGTTCAAAGGTTGTAATGATGTATGAATTACTCCTAAACTTGTAGAGAATGTTTTTCTGAACATTTTGATATATTATACATATTTTTCTGATTAAAAATGAATTAGTTATGAATTAAACAAGATTTAATCAATTTCTGGAATTTCTGGAAAATAACAAAAGTATGACAAGTTGGACCCACTGTCAGCATTTTAACATTTTAGAAATGATTAAATCCCTGACAGGCAGACTCCACATGTCATATAAATAAATAAAATAGAAAAATAATAGAAAATATAAAAGAAAAGGCCGGCTGACGTCATAATGACGTCAGCACGACGTCAGCCATGGCCTGGCCGGCCAGGTTGACCACGGGGACGGCTGCAGGCGCCGGGGGCAACGCGGAGGGCGCGTTCGACGCGCAGCGTCCCCGCGAACCAGAAGAGGGTGGCGCCGCCCCAATGGTCGCCGGAGGAGAGCTCCGACGAGCTCGCGCGGGAGCCGAGGCGGCGCACGTCGCCGGCTCTACGCGGCGAGATGGGGCGAGCGGCGGGCACCAGGAGGACCAGGAGCTCACCGTGAGCACGACGGGCTTGGCGGCTTGGCCGGAGATGACCGGAATCGCCGGCGGCGGGCGGTGGCCGGCGCGGCAGATGTCGGCCGATTCGCGCAGTAGGGAGCTCCTCCGCTGGCGCCGTTTGGTGGAGGAGAAACGGCGTCGACGAGCGAGCGGCGGTGGCGGCTCGGCGCGAGAGGAGCGTAGCGGCGGCGACGCGAGGTTGGCCGGGCTAGGGTTTCGGCGCGCGGCGCAGAGAAGAGGAGAGGGGGAAAGGGTGGCGTGCGGGGTTCTCCACGGCGGCGCGGCGGCCTAAATAGGCGCTCGGGGGCGGCGAAAGGCATCCGGGCCGCCGGCGCCATCGACGGCCACGGCGTCGACAGGCAGGAGCCTGCCTGCGTGCGTGGGGAAGATGACAAGGGGGGATTTTGCGAAAACCCCCTGGTCTTTAGGGTTTTCTCCGGAAAAGCAAAACAGGGTGGAATTTTGAGATATTTAGGGTATTTTGAGCCAAATTTTAAAGGGGCTTTTGGCACAAAATTTTGTTAACACAAATCTACAACAAATGCAAGATTGGTTCAACACATTTTAGTGCAAGATTTTCTCAAATTAATGCAAATGCATGCAATGCACATGAACAAACCAACATTTATTTAATTAGCAAAGTGGTTCTGTTACAACTCTACCCCCCTTACAAGAATCTCGTCCCCGAGATTCCTAAGTTTTAGAAAAGAAGGCAGGGTACTCAGATCGGAGACGATCTTCTTGTTGGAGATATGCCCAAGAGGCAATAATAAAAGTGGTTATTATATATCTTTATGTTTATGATAAATGTTTATATACCATGCTATAATTGTATTAACCGAAACATTGATACATGTGTGATATGTAAACAAACAAAGAGTCCCTAGTAAGCCTCTTAACTAGCTTGTTGATTAATAGATGATTAGTTTCATAATCATGAACATTGGATGTTATTAATAACAAGGTTATATCATTGTATGAATGATGTAATGGACACACCCAATTAAGCGTAGCATAAGATCACGTCATTAAGTTATTTGCTATAAGCTTTCGTTACATAGTTACCTAGTCCTTATGACCATGAGATCATGTAAATCACTTATACCGGAAAGGTACTTTGATTACATCAAACGCCACTACGTAAATGGGTGGTTATAAAGGTGGGATTAAGTATCCGGAAAGTATGAGTTGAGGCATATGGATCAACGTGGGATTTGTCCATCCCGATGACGGATAGATATACTCTGGGCCCTCTCGGTGGAATGTCGTCTAATGTCTTGCAAGCATATGAATAAGTTCATAAGAGACCACATACCACGTACGAGTAAAGAGTACTTGTCGAAACGAGGTTGAACAAGGTATAGTGTGATACCGATGATCAAACCTCGGACAAGTAAAATATCGCGTGACAAAGGGAATTGGTATCGTATGTGAATGGTTCATTCGATCACTAAAGTCATCGTTGAATATGTAGGAGCCATTATGGATCTCCAGATCCCGCTATTGGTTATTGGTCGGAGTGAGTACTCAACCATGTCCGCATAGTTCGCGAACCGTAGGGTGACACACTTAAAGTTGGATGTTGAAATGGTAGAACTTGAATATGGAATGGAGTTCGAATATTTGTTCGGAGTCCCGGATAAGATCCCGGACATCACAAGGAGTTCCGGAATGGTCCGGAGAATAAGATTCATATATAGGATGTCATTTTATGTGTATTAAAATGATTCGGAAGGTTCTATGGAAGGTTCTAGAAGGTTCTAGAAAAGTCCGGAAGAACACACCAAGGAAGGTGGAGTCCACATGGGACTCCACCTCCATGGCCGGCCAACCCTAGTGGGGTGGAGTCCCAAGTGGACTTCCCCATAAGGGGCCGGCCACCCCCCCATATGGTAGGTGGAATTCCCACCTCTAGTGGGAATCCTAGCTTGGGAAGGTTTCCCACCATATGGAAGGTTTTGGGTTCGGGTCTTATTCGGAGACTTGTAGTCCAACACTTGGGGCTTCCACCTATATAATGAGGGGCAAGGGGAGGGGGCCGGCCACACCAAAGCCACCACCTTGGCCGCCCCCTTTAGTGGCCCGGCCACCCCTCTCCCCAAACCCTAGCGCCCCTCCTCCACCATATCCCGCACGCTTAGCGAAGCTCGCCGGATTTCTCACGCCACCGACACCACGCCGTCGTGCTGTCGGATTCAGAGGAGCTACTACCCGCTGCCCGCTGGAACGGGGAGGTGGACGTCGTCTTCATCAACAACCGAACGTGTGACCGAGTACGGAGGTGCTGCCGTTCGTGGCGCCGGAACCGATCGTGATCAAGATCTTCTACGCGCTTTTGCAAGCGGCAAGTGAACGTCTACCGCAGCAACAAGAGCCTCCTCTTGTAGGCTTTGGAATCTCTTCAAGGGTGAGTCTCGATAATCCCTCGTTGCTACCGTCTTCTAGATTGCATCTTGGCTTGGATTGCGTGTTCGCCGTAGGAAAATTTTTGTTTTCTATGCTACGTTATCCTACAGTGGTATCAGAGCCGTGTCTATGCATAGATGGTTGCACGAGTAGAACACAATGGTTTGTGGGCGTTGATGCTCTTGTTATCTTTAGTTGAGTACTTTGCATCTTTGTGGCATAGTGGGATGAAGCGGCTCGGGCTAACTTTACCGCGTTCATGAGATTTGCTCCACGCTCGACATGCAACTTGTATTGCATAAGTGGCTTTGCGGGTGTCTGTCTCTCCTACTATAGTGAAGATTCAATTTACCCTTCTATTGACAACACTAGTATCACCGTTGTGGTTCATGTTCGTAGGTAGATTGGATCTTACTCGAAAACCTAAACCACGTAAAATATGCAAACCAAATTAGAGAACGTCTAACTTGTTTTTGCAGGGTTTGGTGATGTGATATGGCCATAATGTGATGATGACTATGTATGAGATGATCATTATTGTATTGTGGCAACCGGCAGGAGCCTTATGGTTGTCTTTAAATTTCATGTTGAGTAGTATTTCAAAGTAGTTGTAATAGTTGATACATGGAGGACGATCATGAAGACGGCGCCATTGACCTTGGTGGTGCGCCGACGATGATGGAGATCATGCCCGTTGATGATGGAGATCATGTCCGTGCTTTGGAGATGAAGATCAAAGGCGCAAAGACAAAAGGGCCATATCATATCACATATAAACTGCATGTGATGTTAATCCTTTTATGCATCTTATTTTGCTTAGATCGTGACGGTAGCATTATAAGATGATCCCTCTCACTAAAATTTCAAGATAATAAAGTGTTCATCCTTAGTAGCACCGTTGCCAAGACTTGTCGTTTCGAAGCATCTCGTGATGATTGGGTGTGATAGAATCAACAAGTGCATACAACGGGTGCAAGTCAGTTTTGCACATGCGGATACTAAGGTGGCCTTGACGAGCCTAGCATGTACAGACATGGTCTCGGAACACGTGATACCGAAAGGTAGAGCATGAATCATATGATTGATATGATGAACACTTTGAGTGTTCGCCATTGAAATTACATCTTGTCTCGTGATGATCGGGCATAGGTGTGATGGATTTGGTTCGTGTGATCACTAAGACAATACGAGGGATATTGTTTTGAGTGGGAGTTCACCTAGATTTTTAATTATGTTGAATTAAAATTTGAACTCAATTTGTCATAAACTTAGTCTAAACTATTGCAAATATGTTGTAGATATGGCGTCCCCAATCAATTTTAACCAGTTCCTAGAGAAAGAAAAGCTTAAGAGCAACGGTAGCAACTTCACCGACTGGTTCCGTCATGTGAGGATCTTCCTCAATGGCGGAAATCTGCAATATGTGCTTGATGCACCGCTAGGTGACCCTCCTGCAGAAACTGAAACCGATGAAGTAAAGAATGTTTACGCAACTCGGAAAACTCGGTACTCTCAAGTTCAGTGTGCCATCTTATGCAGTCTGGAATCCGATCTTCAAAAACGTTTTGAGCACCACGATCCTCATGAGTTGATGAAAGAGTTGAAGACTATTTTTGAGACTCATGCGGCCGTGGAATGCTATGAAGCATCGAAACATTTTTCAGCTGTATGATGGAAGAAGGCAGCTCCATTAGTGAGCACATGCTCGTCATGACCGGGCATGCGAAGAAACTCAGTGACTTGGGAATAGTGATTCCTAACAGACTGGGGATTAATCGTGTCCTTCAATCACTGCCACCAAGTTACAAGAACTTTGTGATGAACTACAATATGCAGAACATGAACAAGGAGTTTCCTGAACTCTTTGGCATGCTAAAAGCTGCTGAGATTGAGATCAAGAAAGAGCACCAAGTGTTGATGGTCAACAAGACCACTAGTTTCAAGAAACAGGGCAAGTCTAAGGGAAAATTCAAGAAGGGTGGCAAGAAAGCTGCCACGCCTCCTGTGAAACCTAAGTCTGGCCCTAAGCCTGATCTTGAGTGCTATTACTGCAAGGAGAAGGGACACTGGAAGCGTAATTGTTCCAAGTATTTGGCGGATCGAAGAAGCGGCCTTGTCAAGAAAGAAGAAAGAAGGTATATCAGATATACATGTTATAGATGTTTATCTCACTGGTTCTCGTACTAGTACCTGGGTATTTGATACTGGTTCGGTTGCTCATATTTGTAACTGAACTAAAGAATAAACGAAGACTACGAAGGATGAAGTGACGATGCGTTAGAAATGGATCCAAAGTCGATGTGATCGCTGTCGGCACACTTCCTCTACATCTACCTTCGGGATTAGTTTTAAGCCTAAATAATTGTTATTTTGTACCCGCGTTAAGCATGAACATTATATCTGGATCTTGTTTAATGCAAGACGGTTATTCATTCAAGTCTGAGAATAATGGTTGTTCTATTTTTATGAATAATATATTTTATGGTCGAGCACCTGAAAAGAATGGCTTATTTATGTTAGATCTCGATAGTAGTGATACACATATACATAACATTGATGCTAAGCGAATTAAATTGAATGATAATTCTACTTATATGTGGCACTGTCGTCTTGGTCATATTGGAGTGAAACGCATGAAGAAACTCCATACCGATGGATTACTTGAATCACTTGACTTTGAGTCACTTGATAGATGCGAAGCATGTCATGGGAAAAATGACTAAGACTCCATTCTCGGGTATGATGGACGAGCTGACTTATTGGAAATCATACATACAGATGTGTGTGGACCAATGAGTGTAGCATCGCGCAGTGGTTATCGTTATGTTCTAACCTTCACAGATGATTTGAGTAGATATGGGTATATCTATTTAATGAAACATAAATCAGAAACTTTCGAGAAGAAAGAATTTCAAAGTGAAGTAGAAAATCAACGTAACAAGAAGATTAAATTTCTACGTTCTGATCGTGGGGTGAATATCCGAGTTATGAGTTTGGCATGCATTTAAAGAAATGCGGAATACTTTCACAATTGACACCGCCGGGAACACCACAACGAAACGGTGTGTCCGAACGTCATAATCGAACTCTCTTAGATATTGGTTCGTTCTATGATGTCTCTTACTGATTTACCTTTATCATTTTGGAGTTATGCATTAGAGACAGCCGCATTCACTTTAAATAGAGCACCATCAAAATCCGTTGAAACGACACCGTATGAATTATGGTTTAATAAGAAACCTAAGCTGTCGTTCCTAAAAGTTTGGGGTTGCGAAGCCTATGTAAAAAGGTTACAACCGGACAAGCTAGAACCCAAAGCGGAGAAATGCGTCTTCATAGGATACCCTAAGGAAACTATAGGGTACACTTTCTATCACAGATCCGAAGGCAAGATCTTTGTTGCTAAGAACAGAACCTTTCTTGAGAAAGAATTTCTCACTAAAGAAGTGACTGGAAGAAAAGTAGAACTCGATGAGATTGAAGAATCTCTACTCGTTGATCAGAGTAGCGCAGTGCCGGAAAATGTTCTGTACCACCTACACCGGCAACAGAGGAAGCTAATGATAATAATCATGAAACTTCAAATGAGACAGCTACTGAACCTCGCAGATCGACAAGGGATCGTGCCACTCCAGATTGGTATGATCCTTGTCTAAATGTCATGATTGTGGATAACAATGATGAAGACCCTGCGACGTATGAAGAAGCGATGATGAGCCCAGATTCCAACAAATGGCAAGAAGCCATGAAATCCGAAATGGGATCCATGTATGATAACAAAGTATGGAGGTAGACTTACCTGATAGCCGCAAGGCTGTCGAGAATAAATGGATCTTCAAAAGAAAAACAGATGCTGATGTAATATTACTATCTATAAAGCTCGACTTGTCGCAAAGGGTTCAAACAAATTCCAAGTGTTGGCTCGATGAAACTTTCTCACCTGTAGCGAAGCTAAAATCTGTGAGGATTTTGTTAGCAATAGGGTTGCATTTTTCGATTATGAGATTTGGCAGATGGATGTCAAACGGCGTTCCTTAATGGAGACATTGAGGAAGAGTTGTATGGTACAACCCAAAGGTTTTGTGGATCCTAAAAATGATAAAGTATGCAAACTTCAGCGTTCAATCTATGAACTGAAGCAAGCATCCAGGAGTTGGAACCGACGTTTTGATAAGGTGATCAAAGACTTCGGATTTATACAGTGTCATGGAGAGGCCTGTATTTACAAGAAAGTGAGTGGGAGCTCTGTAGCATTCATGATATTATATGTAGATGACATATTATTGATTGGGAATGATATAGAACTATTAAGCAGTGTAAAGGGTTATTTGAATAATAGTTTTTCAATGAAAGACCTTGGTGAAGCATCATACATATTAGGCATCAAGATTTATAGAGATAGATCAAGACGTCTAATAGGGCTATCACAGAGTACATACTTGACAAGATTCTAAAGAAGTTTAGAATGGACGAAAGTAAGAAAGGATTCTTACCTATGTTACTAGGAGCAAGGTCTTGAGTAAGACTCAAGGACCGGCTACGAGAAGAAAGAGAAAGGATGAGTCAGATCCCCTATGCCTCGGCAGTAGGCTCTATCATGTATGCCATGCTATGTACAAGACCGGATATAGCACATGCTGTTAGTTTGACTAGCATATAAAGTGATCCAGGAATGGAACATTGGACAGCGGTCAAGAATATCTTTTGACAAGAACTAAGGATATGTTTCTTTGTTGGGAGGTGACCAAGAGCTCGTTGTAACAAGTTACACCGATGCAAGTTGGAATACTGATCCTGATGACTCTAAGTCACAATCTAGGTACGTGTTTATATTGAATAGTGCTGCAGTAAGCTGGGCAAGCTCGAAGCCGTGCAAGGTGGCGAAATCCTCAACAAGAATCGGAGTACATAGCGGCTTCAGAGGTCGGAAGCGATATGGATGAAGAGGTTCATTGTAGAGTTCGGTGTGGTTCCTAGTGCATTGGACCCACTAGTCATCTATTGTGACAACATGGGTGCCATCGCCAATGCACAAGAACCAAGGTCACACAAGAGGCTGAAGCATATCAAGCTGCGTTATCATTCGATTCGCGAGTACATCGAAGATGGAGAAGTAAAGATTTGCAAATTACACACTGATCTGAATGTAGCAGATCCGTTGACTAAAGCTCTCCCTAGGGCAAAGCATGACCAACACCAGAATGCCATGGGTGTTAGGTACCTTACAATGTAATCTAGATTATTGACTCTAATGCAAGTGGGAGACTGTTGGAGATATGCCCCAAGAGGCAATAATAAAAGTGGTTATTATATATCTTTATGTTTATGATAAATGTTTATATACCATGCTATAATTGTATTAACCGAAACATTGATACATGTGTGATATGTAAACAAAAAAAGAGTCCCTAGTAAGCCTCTTAACTAGCTTGTTGATTAATAGATGATTAGTTTCATAATCATGAACATTGGATGTTATTAATAACAAGGTTATATCATAAATTATATGAATGATGTAATGGACACACCCAATTAAGCGTAGCATAAGATCACGTCATTAAGTTATTTGCTATAAACTTTCGTTACATAGTTACCTAGTCCTTATGACCATGAGATCATGTAAATCACTTATACCGGAAAGGTACTTTGATTACATCAAACGCCACTGCGTAAATGGGTGGTTATAAAGGTGGGATTAAGTATCCGGGAAGTATGAGTTGAGGCATATGGATCAACGGTGGGATTTGTCCATCCCGATGACGGAGATATACTCTGGGCCCTCTCGGTGGAATGTCGTCTAATGTCTTGCAAGCATATGAATAAGTTCATAAGAGACCACATACCACGGTACGAGTAAAGAGTACTTGTCAGAAGACGAGGTTGAACAAGGTATAGTGTGATACCGATGATCAAACCTCGGACAAGTAAAATATCGCGTGACAAAGGGAATTGGTATCGTGTGTGAATGGTTCGTTCGATCACTAAAGTCATCGTTGAATATGTGGGAGCCATTATGGATCTCCCGAGATCCCGCTAGTGGTTATTGGTCGGAGTGAGTACTCGACCATGTCCGCTAGTTCACGAACCGCAGGGTGACACACTTAAAGTTGGATGTTGAAATGGTAGAACCCGAATATGGAATGGAGTTCGAACATTTGTTCGGAGTCCGGGATGAGATCCCGGACATCACAAGGAGTTCCGGAATGGTTCGGAGAATAAGATTCATATATAGGATGTCATTTTATGTGTATTAAAATGATTCGGAAGGTTCTATGGAAGGTTCTAGAAGGTTCTAGAAAAGTCCGGAAGAACACACCAAGGAAGGTGGAGTCCACATGGGACTCCACCTCCATGGCCGCCCACCCTAGTGGGGGTGGAGTCCCAAGTGGACTTCCCCATAAGGGGCGGCCACCCCCCATATGGTAGGTGGAATTCCCACCTCTAGTGGGAATCCTAGCTTGGGAAGGTTTCCCACCATATGGAAGGTTTTGGGTTCGGGTCTTATTCGGAGACTTGTAGTCCAACTTGGGGCTTCCACCTATATAATGAGGGGCATAGGGGAGGGGGCCGGCCACACCAAAGCCACCACCTTGGCCGCCCCCTTTAGTGGCCGGCCACCCCCTCTCCCCAAACCCTAGCGCCCCGC